>CM042064.1:50000-1497500 GCA_023525745.1 Arctium lappa | reverse complement strand
AAAAGTGGCGGAATGCTCTCGAAACCAATTCACTTGAGTGAGACAGAGGAGAGTGGAATTTCGTGTGTAGGGGTGAAATCCGTAAATATACGAGGAACGCCAAAAGTGAATGCAACACTCTGGGTCCCTACCGACGCTGGGGTGCGAAAGCATGGGGAGCGAACAAGATTAGATACCCTGGTAGTCCATGTCGTAAACGGTGTGATCGCCCTACGCTTTTTATAATAATTAAGTACTCTATCAAAATTCAATCATTATCCTAATTATATTTTAGATTCTTTATATTTAAAATGAGATGTGTATCCTATATTTGATTATGTTTATCAATTAGTTATGAATTCAAAAATGTAGCTTTAAAAAGTTATACTTATGCATCATTTATTTGTAATCTTGAATTTTAAGTAACGTGTGTCAATAAACAATACTTTATGCATAAAAGTTTGTTTTTAAGAGTTTTTCAAATGATTTATAATATAGAATATATATATATATATATATATATATAGTGGCGGATCCAGGAAATTAATGTACTGGGGGCACATAATAATTACTATGTCATCAAAAATACAAAAGTAGTTACATTTTACAACTGCGCTCTACGCGTTTTCATCATTTGAAAACGAGTCATGACATCTTCTTTTGTAACATGAGCAAGTCCTTTTTCTACGGCACATATTACACATCCATTCAAAAAAGCATCACAAATTCGATTGTGTAAAGACGTCTTCACAATTTTCATTGCAGAAAAGCATCTCTCGATTGTTGCGGTTGCGACGGGCAAAACCAATGCAAACTTCAATAATCGATAAACGAGAGGAAACGTAGGATGTTTCCTTGTTTTGAACATCACTCTACCAAGGTCGGATATACCTTTCAATTTGTCAAATATTTCATCTTGTTTGACATTGTCAATGTAGAGCCGAAGTTGATGCTCAAGAGTCCTTCTTTCCTCATCACTAAAATCATCCGGATAGAACTCTGTCAACCTTAGTAACTTAGATGGGTCAAAGTCACAAAACGAGTAATGTGGATTCAAAGATGCCATACAAGTAAGCAATTCAGAACTTACCTTATCAAATCTGTCACCAAACTCACCATACAAGTAACTCATTTTTCACAATATCGTTTTGCTTATGAAAGGCAACGACAATAGACTGATTTTGTCTCATTAGATCTTCACATTTCTTAAGTGCTCTATTGTGACAACTATTAATGTCACCCACATGAATAACAAGTCTCTCGTTTTATTCCAACTACTAAAACCATCCGTCACAAAAGCATCATTCCCACCTTATCCACTACATTGATCTCTAAATAAGTAACAACATAGGCAAAATGCTTTATCTGCTTTTACACTATACTCCAACCAATTACCCTATTGATCAAACCAAGCTAGATTAAAACGTCTTCCCTTGTTTCCTATCATTCTTCTTAGAAAGTCATGACCACGTGGTTGACACGTCCCTTTAAGCAAATACTTTCGTCTTACTTCATCTCTTTGATTTGGGTGAAATTATGAAATTCTTTTCCTATCGGAAGGGTCCGAAGGTAGATCATCTAAATCAACTTCCCTAGGTGTCGTTGGAGTAGAGTTGTTTCCACTTGAAGTTTTTCTTTTCAAAAATTTCTCCATTTTCTACAATATGAAAAGCAAAACTTTATATTATAAGCCAAGCATTATTATCTACCAAACACCACTATCCATTCAATATATTTAACATTCTATTTGAGTTTGAACTTTGAAAAGTGAAAACAACAAAAACCCACTCCACTTACTGTTGAGAATTTGAGATTGAACCCACTCCACTTACAAACTCAATGTGTATGATTGAAGTGCGAAGGTGGGGCAGACTTCCTTCTTTTTCAATATCCAGATTTTCCAAATGAAAACCAGATAGATTATATGTTGCGTCCCCTTGAAAATGTGAAACATTTTCTTTTTGAGGAGAAAATGAGTAGCAATTCTTACTTTTCGATTCTTGATTGCAACGCAAAACTGTACTTCTCGTTTCTCAAATGAAACGCAAACTTGAACTTCTCGATTCTCAAATGAAACGCAAACTTGAACTTCTCGATTCTCAACTCTCAATGAAGGAAACGCAAACTTTTATGAACACACGCAATCCTTGATGAATACCCGCAAACCTGATGAATGACCCGCAAACCTGATGAATGACCCGCAAACCTCTAAAATCGAACAAAATTGCACCAAAAACTCATTTAGACCTAGAAATTCAGCACTATACTTCGACAATTCACTCGTCTAACTAATTCGAACACAAAACTAACACAAAAAATCGATCAAATAAGCAAACGATACAAATTTGATACACATACAATGTCAAGAACTCGTGAACAGAAAACCCACAAAAATTCGAAAATTTGAATTGATTACAGTACAATTGACAAATCTTTCTATACAAACTCGATCGATTACACTATTCTAACAAAATCTAATCGATTTCAGCACCTAATTTGCACTAAAACTCGAAATTCAATTCTCGCTCAAGAACACAGATACGAACTTTTTGAATTTCTTGATTTTCGATTTGGATCTGCTATGATACCAATTGATATTCCCAGATTTAGTTTCTAATCACAAACAATTAATAAAAACAAACAAGATTGATCCAATTACCTGTTTGATTTCACTTTCAAATTCAAGAATACAACTTTCTCTCTCTAGAACTCTCTCTCTCTCTCTAAACATATTCTCTCTCTAAAATACAACTGAATACTACTTCTGTTTGTTGCTTCTGATTACAAAGCAAGGAAACCTATTTATACCTACAACTAATTACAAAGAAAAACAAAATACAAATACAATACATTGACTTTTATTATAAAAGACTTTGACTTTGATGAAAGTTGACTTTCTTCAGCTTTGACTTTCTTGAACTTTGACCTTCAGTCTTCTTGATCTTGTATCCAACATATTTATGCTCTAACAAGCTTTTTGATGTTTACTCCCCCAGGGCTTCCATCCAATCATCGAAACACCACAAAGGAAATTTCTATGAATGTTATGACAAGAAAACAAATTCCTTGTGTGTTCGTGCAAGTGTAGAAAGAATTAAGCATATGATGATTGCTTTTATAAAGGCTCAATATTGTGTAAACCACTGAGACAACAGTAGATAAACACAGACTCAATGTGCATGATTGAAGTGCGAAGTTGGGGCAGACTTCCTTCTTTTTCAATATCCAGATTTTCCAAATGAAAATCAGATAGATTATGTGTTGTGTTCCCTTAAAATAAGAAACACTTTCTTGTTAAGAAGAAAATGAGTGGCTGGTGGGGTTAATAACAAGAGTTAGCATGGGCTATTTTCCTATTTCAATAATGTTCACGAAGAATTGTGAAACATTAGTAATGTGGCTGCCCGGCTCAGAAAGTAGTTGGTGCAGAGTTTGATATTTTTTTACTCTGATCTCACACCCTCTTTCTTTTAATCATTAAGCTCACATCTAACCAAACTCTCTTTTCCATTTTACCTCGTCACAACCCACACTCATTTCTTTTTGACTCTTCACACTCAATCACTAAGGATAACTTCTTGGGTAGGAGACACTGGTAATTGTGACTCCATAGAAGTTTTCATTTAAGTCCTAGCACAAAGAAATCCCATGTTTTCCTAGAAAGCATAATGTTTCTTCAAAAATGGTTTAACTTTATCATTTAAAGCACAAATACAGAAATGTCAGATGTATGTATGCTCAGAATATAATCATGAAGATATGAGCATTTTGAAACATTGAAGTATTTTCACACAAGTAAATTGAAAGAATAAACATGAAGACAAGAGACTTGTTTGAAAATCTGACAGTTTAGAAATGATATAACAGTTAAGGCTTATGGTCAAGAATAACGGATATTGTCTATATGAATTAAAATACAGACATTTTTGAAAGAACGTTTCGAAATGAAATGACGCTCAAAAATTTATTGAAATACAAGCGGGGTGTCTTACCATCGAAAAATATGTTTCAAATTTGAGACATGGTAAGATCATATTGAATAAAAATTCAAACCGGTATGTGTGAATACTTGAAAGTATATAGAAAAGACAATACACAAGTATTTATCTTTGGAAACACACGGTTTATAATCATGTTAGCACAAGTAAATTTTGAAAACATTTAAAATCACACTTCCAATTCAGTCTGTTGATTTGTCCTTTCAGCACATCCTACTGACTCAGGAACTTCTGGCTCATCATTAATAGAGACAGCTTCAACTATTGGAGTAGGCAGTTGAACTGGAATATCTTGTTGAATCGGGGAATTTGATTCAGTAAAAACTTCTGAAGTGGTTGGATGATTAGCCGTTGAATCTTCCATCCTGTCAACCACAACAGGTTTATTCACATTAGACCTAAGATATTCATCATAAAACAGTTCAAATAAAAGATCTAAATTAGATAAATGATAAGTAGACGTTGATGCTTCATCTGATTTGTTCATTGCATGTACAGGTTCTGAACTGAGTTGTCCAGAAGCTAACAATCCAGTTAACACGGGTTCTGAACTGACTTGATCAGAATCCATTTCCTCATCGAATGTGACGTTTACGCTTTCGATAACAGTCTTCGACTTCTTCAAATAAACTCGATATGCAACTGATGTAGAAGAATATCCAATGAAGATGCCCTCATTTGCCTTAGCACTGAACTTGTTCAGATTCTCTCTGTCGTTTTGCTACTCATTTTGGGTTTTTGACCTCCAAAATGGCCACCGTAGAGTGAAGCATGACAATCACTCAAAATATTTTTCATTTCTAAATTTGGGACACATTTTCACAAAACTTCGTCTGCACCTGATTTATACAAAAAAGGATCGTCCCAAAAGTAGTGTTTACAATCGTGAATGAATTTTTTGAATTATTGTCCCCGTATGTGGTACGCCCTGATTCTGCTAGCAAGATAGTTTGCGATATCAGTATACCATGGGACTTCTTTTTCAAAATGCTGCCGAATGACCAAGATGTGCTCATCCAGAAAAACCTCTTTTATCTCATGATTTCCAGCTTTTGACACGTCATTTTCAATCCTTGAAATATGGTCAACAACTTGATTGTCAACTCCTTTTCTATCAATTATCTCTTTGTCAAATTCTTGTAACAGAAGGACCTACCAGATAAGTCGTGGCTTTGCATCAATTTTGTTAAAGAGATACTTAATAGCGAAGTGATAGGTGTGAACGATGACCTTTGTGCCAATCAAATAGGATCGAAAACGGTCAAATACAAATACTACCGTAAGTAACTCCTTCTCAGTTGTTGTATAGTTTATTTGAGCTTCAACAAGAGTTTTGCTTGCGTAGTAATTTGAGCTTCAAAATTTTACCCCGTCGTTGTCCCAAAACAACACCCACGACCCACTCCCTAGCATCACACATTACCTCAAAAGGTAATGTCCAATCTGGTGCTATAACTATGGGTGCTGAGACAAGGGTGGCTTTGATTGTTTCAAAAGATTTTTTACATTCGAAAGTAAAGTCAAAAGTTTGATTGGCATGCAATAAGTTGCAAAGGGGTTTTGTAATTTTTGAAAAATCTTTTATAAAACGCCTATAAAACCCCGCGTGCCCTAAAAAACTTTGAATTCCCTTAAGCGAACTAGGTTCAGCTAATTGCATTATTACTTCAAGTTTAGCTTTATCCACTTCTAAAACTTTCTTAGAAACCATGTAACCCAACACGATTCCTTCTTGTACTATAAAATGACATTTTTCCCAGTTTAAAATTAAATCGTGCGTTTCACATAATTCCAAACTCTTTTTCAGATTTTCAAGACAATTTTCAAATGATGTGCCAATAACTGAAAAATCATTCATAGAAACTTCCATGGAATTTTCAATCATATCTGAAAAAATTGACATCATACAACAAAAAATGTAGCGGGTGCATTGCATGGACCAAATGGCATTCGACGAAAAGCAAAAGTTCCAAAGGGACAAATGAATATAGTCTTCTCTTGATCATTGGGTGCAATGTGAATTTGATTATTCCCCGAATATCCATCCAAAAAGCAATAAAATTCCTTTCCGGCCAACCTATCTAGCATTGGTTCAACAAAGGGCAAAGGAAAATGGTCCTTTTTGGTGGCTAGATTTAGTTGTATATAGTTCATGCAAATTCTCCACCCTGTAACAGTTCGGATCGGGATAAGCTCATTTTTCTCATTGATGATAACGGTGGTACCACCCTTTTTCGGTACGCATTATACCGGACTCACCCAACCACTACTTGAGATGGGATAAATGATACCGGCATCTAGTCATTTTAATACTTCTTTCTTGATGACCTCTTTCATGATTGGGTTAAGTCTTCTTTGATGTTGCACTTTGCCAACACTATTATCCTCCAAAATTATCTTATGTTGGCAAATAGACGGACTAATTCCTTTGATGTCTGCTATCGTCCAACCCATGGCCTTCTTGTGATCTTTTAACAACTCTATTAATTTCACTTCTTGCTCACTACTTACTTGGAAGAAATAATTACTGGCAATTTTTCCTCTTCCATGAGATATGCATACTTAAGGTGAGTAGGAAGTGGCTTTAATTCGAGTTTGGGTGCTTGGATTATAGAGGGAACTTGGGTTGGTTTATCATTAAAATCCAATTGCTCAAATGCATCTACCACCTCAATCAAATCATCTTCCAAAATATCTTCCCCTAAGCAACTAAGCAACCTTAATTCAAAATCATCATCCAACGTATTTAGGCAAGTGCAATCCTCAATTTCACCATTAAACTTAAGGGATTTGAAAACGTTGAAAGTTACTTGTTGGTCGTTCACTCTCATAGTTAACTCACCCTTTTGCACATCTATCAAGGTTCTACCGGTCGCCAAAAATGGTCTTGCTAACATGATGGGGACATCCTTATCTGCTTCGTAGTCCAAAACTAGAAAATCAGCCGGAAAGATAAATTTATATTCTTTTACCAAAATGTCCTCTATTTTTCCTTTCGGATATGCCAAAGATCTGTCTACGAGCTGCAAAGTGACTGTGGTGGGTGGGTCGAACTTCACCAATTCCTAATTTTTTTTAAAACTGACAAAGGCATGAGGTTTATGCTTGCTCCTAAATCACATAGAGCATGTCCCACTTCTTGTCCCCCAATAGAACACGGGATGGTGAAACTCCACGGGTCCTTTAGCTTCGGCAGGATTTTGCAAGTAAGAAGTGCACTACATTCTTTAGTCAAAGCAACAATTTTAAATTATCCCAGCCTTCGTTTCTTGTTGACAATATCTTTCAAAATTTTAACATTACGTGGCATTTGCTCGAGAACCTCTACCAAAGGAATATTAATGTGGAGTTGTTTGAAAATGTCAAAAAACTTTTTGAATTGTTCATCCACATTTTTGTTTTTAATCTCTCAGGAAAAAGTAGTTATCGCAGATCTGGGGTTGCTTTGTTCTTTTCAGGTATGCATGGAAGAACTGGTTTTGGAGTCAGTACAGTCTACCCATGGTGGGCAAGCTATGTTAGGCTGCATGAAACAATTGGGCCTGATGTCTTGGCGAGTTTCAGGTTTTTCCGTAGTCTTAGGAGATGGGAACAGGTCTGGGAAGTTTGAGCTATCAAAAGGGTGTGAGTCATTTTCCAAAATCGGTGAGAGTGGTGATTTTTCGACTTTTTTAGACTTATCTATGCTCTCAATTTCTTTTATGCTCTCGGCCTTGACGTATTCCTTGTAGATGCCTTTAGGATTTTCGTGTAACTAGGCAAAGCCCCTTGTGGCCTGTTCTTGAGTTCGACGACAAACTGTCCAAGGTGGGTTTCGAAACCCCTCAAGGTTGCATTGGTTTGGTTTATAAAATCTTCAAGCAACGATTCGATTGAACATTACCGTCCGATGCATTTTGTTGCCTAGGTGCATGTGATTGTGAAGACTGTCCATGTTGAAAATTTTGAGGGTGGATTTGGTGAAATCCCAGTGGATTTTGTGGTCGGTTTTGGACTTGACTTGTCCCGGGAGGTTGAAGTCCTTGATTTCCCCACCATGAGAAGTTTGGATGGTTTCTCCAATTCGGGTTATATGTCTGGGAAAATGAGCTATTTCAAGCATGATTCCCAATATAGTTCACCGACACGGGATTACCGGGGCAACACTTAAAAGGATGATTTTCTCCACAAAAACTACATGATTCATTTAAAGTTTGATTTATGGTTTGTACTTGACTTTTTTTCTATTAAGGTTCAAATTGTTTTTAACCAAATTAGTTAAAGCTATAATTTGTGCATTTAAAGCGGAGATGGCATCAATCTCACGAACTCCTGACGTAGTCTTAGGAACTAAGGTACGAGGGTTTGACCAATCTGTGTTATTATTGGAAACTTTTTCCAAAATGTCATACCCCTAGTTGTATGTTTTTGCAGTAAAAGTGTCACCAGTCGTGGCATCGAGGATGATTTTAGCAAAATTAGAAAGACCTTTATTAAAGGTTTCAAATTGGATGCAATGAGGGATTCCGTGATGAGGACATTTTTTAATTAAATCTTTGAATCTCTCCCATGCATCCGATATTGCCTCATCTTCCTCTTGTTTTGACATTAAAATTTCATTTCTAAATTTCACATTCCGAGTGGGAGGAAAGTATTTCTTTAGAAAATTTTCAGCTAAATTCATCCAAGTGTCAATTCAATGAGGTGCCTAAGAATTTAGTTAGGCTTTGGCTCTATCTCTCACTGTATAAGAGAAGAGTGTCAACCATAAGGCTTCTGCAGAAAACTCTGGGAATAAGAAAATGACCCGTCATTTCTAAAATGATTTTAAGTGAGAGTGAGGATCTTTCGAAGATAATCCTCCAAACTGACCCATTGCTTGGATCATTTGAAAGAGTACCGGTTTCGGTTCAAAATTTTGCGCAGTAATGTTGGGCCTAAAAATACCCGATTTGATTTGATCAAATTCGGGTGTTACATAGTCCCATATTCCCCTTTCTTTATCATCTGCAATTTTAATCGTTGTTTCCACAAGCGGAGGTGGTGGAGGATTTTGTTCTGTTGCCACCATGGTTTGATTTAAAAAATTAGATTTTCCCGATTTACTCTACCTCTTCTTCTTCTTTTAAAAGTCTTTTCGATTTCAAGATCAAGAGCCCGTGTTGTAGCCGTGGCATACAACACGAAAAAAATATTTTGAAAATGAAACAAGTGACACAAGCTCAAATGAAAATCAAGATCAGGATATAAAATCGTGCCAGTCCCTGGTAACGGGGCCAAAAACTTGGTAGCTATTTATCGTGTACTCTGAGCGTAGACACAGAGTTTCCCAAGGTGGGCACAAGTATATACCAACATTGGGAACGCTACAAGTATTACAATGGTACAAGTACAGAGTATCATTCTCACAGGGACTGAACTTACTAAGAAATACAGACTTTCATGAACTTCTTGCACAAGTTTCGAGTGTGGGAAAAATATTTGTTTTGCTGGTGGATTAATTCTAAAAATACGAAATGAACTTTATAATTAAAGAATGGGTATGGGTGTAAGATTTCCTTGAGAAAAAAAGTAGTAACACAATGGTTGGGCACTTTGTAGTACGGAAAATCTATAAAAAGCTCGATCTCTCGAAAGTGGATTTTTAAAGACCGGTCCTACAAAATGCTCTTAAAGTGTCCATTAGTACCGATTCTTAATCTTGCCGATTTAACTAAGTTGATAAAAATCAAGTTCTATCAGTGTGGAGATTTATTCCCAAATCTCTTTGTGATATAAATCTCCACCGACGTTTAAACCTTTGTATATCATACAAAAACCCGTATCTCTACGTGGTTATCAAAGACTATCTCAAATCTTTGTGCATCACTTAAGCCGTATTTCGAATCTGCCCCTCTCGAGGTTAAGATTTAATATTAACACTTCAAAGTAATCGACTTATCTGCGTTGATTTTAAATCCCAACTCAAGTGACCAAACTTAAGAGTTAGTAACAATGGCCACACCCAAGTATTGTCTACTAGTCTTAAGTTGGCTCACACCCACACCCAAGAGGTGCTTAGCTCATACTAATGATAAAAGACGTAATAATAAAAGTGGAATAAAACTTAACTACTTGCATTAATGTAAGTAAAATACGAACGAAATAAGAAATAAAATACGTAATTTAAATTACTAGAAATAAAGTGCAATAAATTAAAGGACTAGAATTAAAAGACAAGAAATTAAAGTACTAAAATTAAGGTGCAAGAAATTGAAGTACTAAAACTAAAATTGCAATAAATGAAAGTGCTAGGAAGTTAATGCATAAAATTAAAGTACAAGAATTTAAAGCTAAGCTAATCTTCAAGTCCAAGTTCTATCTCTTGGGAGAAAAGTACTTAGAGCCTTCAAGATGAGTGATGGAGGAATTGATGGTAGAAATGGATGATAGAATGAAGCTCGAAGTTCTTTTATAGAGAAATAGTTGGATAATACTCATTGGTTAATATTGCTATTACCTAATGGGTACTATATCTTCAAATCTTTTAATGATCATCAAATATTCTCCAATCATTGCAGAATTATCCCTATGGCCCATGGAAATTGGATAAAGCTTTTGTCCAATGGGTATTCGGATGCCCACCGAGGGCACACACTGCTCTGACTCTCAAATCAAATTGTTACAATGCTCTAACTCTCAATATTTCTCTCTCTAAAATATATTCTATCAAGGTGCCTCATGATTCTACTAACAAAAACAAGTATTTATACCTAGACAAAATACAAAGACAAAACTAACTAACCAAAACACATTGACTTGTACTATGACTTTCTTCTTTAATAGATTGACTTTGACTTTTTCATTAGAGGTCTTTGACTTGGATCTTTGACTTTTAAATCCCATGATCTTGGATCCAACACATTTGTGCACTAACAATCTCCCCCTTTGGATTCAAGATCATCTTCAAAAAGAAATTTAGCAAAAACGAGCAATATCCCCTCTGTTTGATCTTTAACAGATTCAATCTCCCACTTTAGCATCTTCACAAGAATAATCATTCAAACTTCTCATTTTGAATCAAAAGAAATTTAAGCTTCAACGAACAACCTCTCTCTTTATGTCTTGACAAACAATCTTCAGAATTACAGTATTCTCCCCCAAAGTCTGAATATGATCTTCAAGAACTATAACAATCTCCCCCAAGATTATGAAAACCTCATTCAGACTTCAAGAAATAGATTATCTTCAGATTTAGCTCACTTTGCTTCATCAAATAATCTTCAGAGAAATTTTCAGCAAATTTTCAACAAACTTTCTTAAATACATTGAACTTTCTCTTTCATATGAGCATTCTTCCCATATTTCGAAAATATAACCTTCAAATCTGTCATCTCTTGATCACTTTCTCCCCGTAACTGTTACAATCTGTTCTCCAAACAACATTTCTTGAAATTAATTCTCCCCCTTTTTTATGATGTAGAGCATACAAATCATCAGAACTTATCCAAGAAATGTCACCATTTTCTGTAAGTAGCACAGAACCACTTTGTGCAACGAATACACAATGGAAAGGAGCTTTTTGATGTTCACTCCCCCAGGGCTTCCATTCAATCATCGAATGACACAAGGTTATTCTATGAACGTTCTGACAGAAAAACAAATTTTCTGTGTGTTCGTGCTTGTGTATGAAAGAATTTAAACATGAATGTTTTATAAAAGGCTCAAAATGTGTAAACCATTGAGACAATAACAGTATTACACAGACTCAATTATGCATGATCAAAATGCGAAAGTGGGGCAACTTTTCTTCTTTTCCAATATCCACATCTTCCAAATGAAGACGAGATAGATTATATACTGCTTCCCCAATCAAAGTCGAAATATCTTCTTGTTAAGAAAAAGATGAGTAGTTGGTGGGGTTTAAAGCAAGAGTTGGCATGGGCTAGTTGCCTGTTTCAATGAAGTTCATGAAAGAATTGTGAAACAACAGTAATGTGGTTGTCGGCTTAGAAAAGTTGGTGCATAGTTCTAATATTCTTTTAACTTTGTTCTCACACCCTCTTTATTTTTATCATTTAAGCTCACTTCTAACCAAACTCTCTTTTCATTTTATCTCATCATACACACACACTCTGATATTGACCCCTCGCCTCTCGATCACTCAGGATAACTTCTTGGGTAGGAAACATTGGTTATCTTGAATCCACAGAAGTTCATTAAAGTCCTCACACTGATCCCATGTATTTGTCCTAAAAGCACAAAGTTGGTCAACAATTTAACTTTTTCTGTTAAAAACACAATAATATGGAATACATGTCATATAGATGTATGCTCAATCAGATAAATCATGAAGATTTGAGCATTTTAATCATGAAAGATTTTCTCATAACAAGTATATTTGAATGAATGAAATGAATACAAAAGACTTGTGTGAGAATCTGACAGTGTATTGAAAAGGTAAAATATGAATGATATATCAATAAAACCTTAGGTCATGAAAAATTGGAATTTGTCTATATGAAGCATATATAGACATTCTTGAAAGAAACGTTTTGAATGAAATGAACTAACGCTCAAATATCAATGAAGTACAAAACGGGGTATCTTACCATCGGAAAATAGTTTCATTTTGAGACATGGTAAGAACATAGTCAACAAAAAAACTAAACCGATGTGTGTGAATACTTGACAGTATACGGAAAAGATAATACACAAGTATTTATCTTTGGAAACACACGGTTTGTTAAACATAGAACCTCATAATAATGAAAACATTTAAAATCACAATTCTAAATTCATGAAATATGTTTAACAATCGAGAAGTGGTTTGAACATTTAGAAACATGTGTTCATGTCTGAAAATTGTCCATCTTTCAAACACAATGAGATTAAGAGTAGAATAATCCATACGCTCAGTATTAATCCATAAAGTCAGCTCCAAAGTCATGATTGATATGATCATTTAAGCTCCCCCACAAATTCTACAAATAATCAAAAAGACGTCAAAGCAACAAAGTCTTATTAAAAGTACAACATTTATTTGAAAATTAAAGACATGAAAGAAGTAAAACAGTAAAGAATGAGTTCTGATTTGATGTAATCAGAAATCAAAGTCCTTACACCCCTAAACATATGCATCATAAAAAAAATTTGTCAGTATAAAACATATGTAATTTCTCATACCCCCCCTCGAATTTAGATCATCTAATCTTTTTCTCACTCCCCCTGAAATCATGAACATAACCTTTTAGTGCAAATATCGTTCAGATTAAAAAGAAAGAAATGAAGAAAAATAATAAAAATAAACTGTACTAGGTAACTACATATTATATCTTGAGATTCAACATGCCATGTTTCGAAATGAGAAAGTTAAATCTCTTTTCGTCTAACGGCTTGGTAAACAAATCAACAAGTTGATAATCTGTATTTACAAAGTAAAGTTCAATTGAACCTTTTTCGACATTATCTTTGATAAAATGATACCGCACGTCTATGTGTTTTGTTTTCGTATGTTGGACATGGTTTGCAGAAATAGCAATAGTGCTCTTGGAATCATAGTAAATCGGGATTTTGTTGTATTTGATGCCATAATCTCGGAGTTGTGTTCGCATCCACAACACCAGAGAACAGTAGCTAGACGCAACTATGTAATCTGCCTTGGCTATTGAAGTAGATATACACAGTTGTTTCTTCGAAGCCCAACTCACGAGCTTATCTCCCAAAAATTGTATGTTGTTAAGTCTGATTTTATAGTAATCATTGTATTTATAGGCTTGGTCTAATACTGTGCTTTGTTAGAATATCAGTTGTATAAGCCATGGGTATTTAAGTCCCTTTGGTCTTTGTTGATTGTAAGGATATCACGCTTACTATTCAATACATTCATCTTTGTGCTTCATATTGTTTCTCTCTCTACTTTCTCTCTCTAGGATTTAGAGTTCTTGGATTATCAATTGGTATCAGAGCCAATCTAGATCTTGAGAGAATTGTTTTTCGATACTGATTTTGTGATATAATTTGAAATTTTGATTGATTTTCTCGAATTTTTCAAGAAAATCTTGTTTTTTAGGTTTCTCATTAAATTTGAACGTGTTTTTGAACGAATTTCTGTGAAAATTAGTTTGTTGGATTCGGATTTAATAGAAGAAAACTTTTGATTCACATTGATTTTCAAGAATTTCAGTTTTTGGTGTTCGATTTTGAGTTTTTAAATGTTTCTGGAAAAACGGTTTTAATGTTCTGTTCATATCTGAATTTTCGAAATAATGGTTTTTAATCGAAAAGTTTGTTTAAAAAGTGTTAGAATGTTGTTTTCGATCATATTTGTGGAAGAATTCTTCTGAAAATTCTTGGCTATAATCGATTTTTGTGATTTTTACTGTTTTTCAGGTGGTTTGCGCCAGATTTGAACTTTTCGCGAGTTCATCTGGTTTGTGCGAGTTCTTCAAGTTGTTCGTCTTCAGGCGTAATCTCGTTCAGTTCAACTTTTCGCTTGGTGTTCATCACGCAAAGTGAAATTTGCGTTTCCCGTACATCGCACAAAGTGCATGTTTTCTTCAACAATATTTCACGTAAAGTGAAATTTGCGTATTTCACAACTCAAGAGAAGTTCACTTTTGCGTATTCCTCAGCTCATAAAAACTTCTAGTTTGCGTCATATTCAGATTGCGCAAAGTACTGTTTGCATTTCTAGCCTCTCAAGCAAAGTCTGATTCTCGTCATCAACGCATCACGCAAAAGTCAGTTTGCGTCATCTTATTGTCACGAAAAGTCAAGTTCTCGCTATACACTCCTCACGAAAAGCTCGTTTTGCGTCACGTTCTGCTCACGCAAAGTTCGATTTGCGTCTTCAGTGTCTCACGCAAATCTAAGTTTGCGTTTCCTTCTACTCAAGAGAATCTCAGTTTGCGTTGTCTTCCTCCCACGCACACCTCAAGTTTGCGCCAGCTCATTCAAGACTTAACATTTTTTCTGAATTTCTGAAACATGGATTCTGACAAATTTTCTTATCAAGCTCAGTTATACAAAATTTATATTATGATGTCTTTGGATACAGAAAATCGTCCACCGGTGCTGATTGATGAAAATGAGTTTACACAGTGGCAAGATAGGTTTCTGAATTTTATTGAGCGTCAAAAGAACGGAAATGACATGATGAATATTCTATCAGAAGAACCTTTTGAGAAACCCAAGTTGTCTTCTGGATTATACAAGCCTACTAAAGAATATTCACCTAATGAGTTATCGCAGTATCAAGCTGATCGTGATATAAAGGCAAATCTGATGTTAGCCTTGCCAAACTCTATCTACAACAGGATTGATTGTTTCAAAACTCATCCTAATCTTATGTGGCAACAACTTGAGAAGATTATGCTTGGCTCTTCAGTTGCGACTCAACTCCGACATACTCGTTACATGAATAATTTTAAAGAATTCAAAGCCAAGGATGGGGAGCCATTGAAAACTGTGTATGATAGATTATGTGCCGTGATCAATAATTTGAGGAAAATCAAAGTGGAAAAGACTGAGCTTGAGACAAATCTGAAATTCCTCAATGCATTACAACCAGAATGGAACAAATCCGGCCACAGATTGAGGAATTATGTCAGAATTTCTTTCATGCAAATCCAAGAGATGTTTGAGATCTTGCTGACTGATGAATGCATTGTAACTGAAAAGAAGGCCAAACTGGAGAAGAAGAACAAGAAGTCAGTGGACCCGGTTGCACTTCTAACGAGCTATCTGGCTAATCAAGCATTGTCTGATAATGCTTATGATGGGTCAACTGATGATGATGGTGAGGCACTGCAGAAAGCAATGATCCTTCTCTCACAGGATTATCAGAAAAAGTTCCAACCACGATCGAGTTCCAACACTTCTCGCTTCACTTCTGGGTACAAGAATGTTCAAGTGCCCGAGCCAAAGACTGCTGCCTGCTACAACTGTGGTAAGCTGGGTCATTTTTCAAAAGAGTGTCAAGCAAAGAAGATTAAGGACTCAGCATATTATCGAAAGAAACTAGAACTCACTGAGAAAAGAGAGAGTGGAATTGCTTTGCTTGCTGAAGAGGAATACTGTCTGGATCACTCTGAAGACGAAGCAAACAATGTCGAGATTGCTCAAATATGTTTAATTGGAGATGATTAGACTTCTAATGATGACACTGATGAAGATGAGGTATATTCTGAGTTTGATTTCAATTTCATTTCCTCTCAAATGAACATAATCATAACTGCTTTGCATGATATTCGCTTAAAATTATTATCTGAAAAGAACTTAAATGCAGAAAAGTCAGATTTGATTGACAAATTGAAAATTTCTTTGAAAGATGAAAAATCTATTTTGGTTTATACTAAAGAAATCTTTCAAAAGAAATTGGATGATTTGGAAAATTCAAAAAAGACTTATCTTGAGTCTTTGACTGAAATGACCAAATTAAAAGATGATTTTTCGGATAAAATAAATAAGTTAGAAGAAAAGTTATATCGAAGGAACCAATCTGAACAAACATTTTTTATGAATAAACCAAGGAGTGATGAAGCTTTGAAAGAAAAATGGGGACTTGGTTTTGAAAATCCACATTGTTTAAACAATGCGATTGAAAAATCCCCAACTTTATATAAATACGATTATCTAACACTTGCTCAATATGCTCCTCAATTTAAAATTGATTGGATGAATGAGAAGCAAGTGTTAGAAATCGAGAATGAGAAAAGGACAAATAACAAGAAAAAGAAAATTCCTTTTGTTTATACGTATGAAAATGCCAAATATTTTCCTGATAAATCAAGGAAAGGCAGAAAAGGTTTTAATGAAATATCTTTGGTCAAGTCTTCAGTTTCTGATGATTTTGTTGATATTTTTACCAATAAATTTGATAAGGAAAATATTTCTCCAATCATTTATGATTCTAAGAAATATACTCCTCCTTTAGTATTAGAAGGCAAAATCATTGACCTTGAAGATAAGATGGAAGATCAAAATATTCTTAAAGAAATTGAATCTGATATCCTTCTTTCTTTCATGACTTCAAGTCTTGAAGAAAATTTATTTTCTCAAAAACATGATTCTATTTCTAGTCTTTCTTCTGATTGTCAAGTAAACAAAAAGGAAATTTCTAAATCTGATATTTTTTCTCAAAATAATTTTGACTCTGAGGTAAGTTCAGATTTATTGTCTGATCAGATTGGTTGCTTAGGTAAAATTATTTCTTCTGATTTAAATATTAATTCGGAAATTCTTGATGAATCTTTTACGCTAAATGATCAGTATTATAAACCTAAGCATAAAAGAAGAAGGTCAAAGAAGTCAAAGAAACAAGATAATGTCATTTATGATAATTCTAATTCTTCTGATTCTAATCTTTCAGATAGGACTTTGAGCAAGTCAACGAAGCAGATTTGGAGAGCGAAGCGGATATCGGATGAATTTCAGATTGATGGGGATAGATGTGTAGACAAACTTTATAAAAGTGATTCATTTGCTACTTGTAATAAAATTTCAAAATACTCTAGAAAGCAAATGATTCGAATTTCCAAACATGTCTCATCTTCTTCCTCCGATTCTAGTTCAGATAATTATTCTTTGTATTCATCTGATGACTGTGCTTATTTTTCTAATAATCTTTCTAATACTTTAACTATCAAATCTAACAAATATTTCCCCATAAGCACTGTAACTAACATTCATGGGCCCAAATTCAAGTGGGTACCAAAATCTCAAATTGTTTCTAAGTTGCAGGCATCTCATGTAAAGGGGGAGTAAGAGAAAAATGGCTTTTGAACACAGCAGTTCAAAACCCGGATTTCATTGTCAAGATTTTGGCTTCTAAGTATTTCAGCTTAGAACCCGTACTTCAAAGACTTTGACTTCTAGACATGTCAGTCTAGGACTCGTTCTTCAATGCTTGTTAGCTTCTGACTAATAAGAAACTGTGAGTACATCTACCTAATTCCGCTGCATTTATCTTTGATAATGATGTTTCTCCAGTTTTCTCAAATCTTTTCATGAAACTGATCTCCTGAATTTTGTTCAACCCAAATTTTTTTTTACAAATGAGATACAAATTCAATTTACATTATGTGAAAGATAATATTATTGAATTATATTTTGTTTCAACTGAATATAAACTTGCCGACCAAATGTTTTTATTTTTAATTCTCGGTATGTTGAATTTAAAAGTTTAAACCTTTACAAATTTTATTCTATAAAGTAAAAGTTTTACAATTTTCTTTCTTTTGAATAAAATGTGTGTCTAGGATAAATTTTCAAGTTGTTTTGTTTATATGAAAGTTTCATATGTTCATCTTTCAAGTCTAACAAAAGTCGAAAAGTCAGCAACATGTTTGTAGCTTTTGTTACTGCTTTAAAGTTGTGTGATTCGGAATATTTATAGTTTACAATGCTTAGAAAACCTAAAAAGTCGGAATTTTGGATCGTAATGAAAATATGGGCTAAGCAATTATATATAAAATTGAGTAATTGAGATGAATATTTTATTTCTAAAATACAGAAATATCTAAGTTTAAAAGTTTGTACCTGTGACCTTTCTGGTTTGGGAAAGTAAGTTCTGTGGGATGCTTGTCATCTGGTCCCCTAAGGTCATTTGATCTAGGAGTGATCGAACCCAAATCCTTCTATAGAACTAGATAGAAAGTCATGTTCTACTGATATGAATGGGTTTAGGATATGTCGATGTAGCCTTTAGGATCTGGGAAAGTAAGTTCCAAGGGGTGCTTGACACCTAGTCCCTTAAGGCCAACTGGTCTGGGAGTGGTTGACCCAAATCCTGCAATAGGGTCAGATAGAAAGTTACGTTTACGGCATGTTCTTTACTTAATAAACTTCTTGATTCAAAAGATGCCAAATGTGCACAAGCTTAAAAGATGCCAAAGAGCACACTCATGTTAAGATGCCATAGTGCACAATGCTAAAAGATGTCAATGAGCACATATCTCATGATACTTGGTGATATTTCTGAGTTGCAATAAAACCTGTAAATTTGTGAAAGTCTGAATTCTTGATGGATTAGTGTGATTACATGCAAAGTTCTCTATTATATTTTTAGAATTGCATTTTCTTGAAGCTAATCGAAGTTCGCATGCTAGCACACTGAATAGATTGATGAAAATTTTTGAATCTGAACATGTTTTAACTTGATATGCAATAAAACTTGTTTCTATATCCAAAAACATAAATTTGATTTCAACTGATTGATAAATCTGTGATATTTTACTGAGTAGAATTTTATTTATTTCTGTTTAAATTTTTATATATTTAGTAGTTTCAAAATACATATTCAATATATTTTTCTTTCTACATTGATGTTTACATTGATATGTTCTCATATCTTTATAAATGGGTTTGTGCATTATTCAAGGGGGAGTGAAAAAGGAGAATATTCTGATTAGATAATATATGTTTTCGAGGGGGAGTTTCTGTTTCTCTATATGAATGCTAACTAGAATTGTAATATCTAGTGCATTTGTGCAGGGGGAGTCAAAGAGCTTTTCAAGTAAATTTTTTTTCTAAGTTTTGTCAGCTTTGCGTCAACAGTTGGTAGCGCAAACCTCATTTTGCGCCACCTTCAGCTAGCGCAAACCTCAATTTGCGCCAACAGTTGGTAGCGCAAACCTTACCTTGCGCCATCTTCATCTAGCGCAAAACTCATTTTGCGCCACCAATGTGTCGCGCAAACCATCCTTCTTTCTCCTTTATTTTGATTTTGCAGATCTTATGTTGTCTCGTCTTCGACATTTGCATGACCAAGTTGATCCCGATCATCAAGGTTATGAGGGGGATAAGTTAAGGAGATGTTAAAGAGACAAAGAGCTCCAATGTTTATCTGTTGATCAAGATTCACTAAAGATTCTAATTTCTTCAGCCATACTAGTCTTTTGCTGTTCAAGCTCCGATCACCACAGTTAATTCAAGTTTAATTAAAAGAGGTGATTCTTTTAGAGCACAAGCTGATGAACCAATTGTTCCTTCAAGCTAATTACAAACTGGTCCAGTCTTGTCAAGACAGCAAAGACAACAGAGCTTAAAAGATGCTGAGAAGAAGCTGCTTCGCAAAAGTCGCTTAGATGGTCCGTGCTGATATAGAAGATAGATTTTAAAGACCACAACGCCAGTGATTACTAAGGGGGAGATTGTTAAGTCTGATTTTATAGTAATCGTTGTATTTATAGGTTTGGTCTAATACTGTGCTTTGTTAGAATATTTGTTCTATAAGCCAAGGGTATTTAAGTCCCTTTGGTCTTTGTTGGTTGTAAGGACATCACGCTTACTATTCAATACATTCATCTTTGTGCTTCATATTGTTTCTCTCTCTACTTTCTCTCTCTACTTTCTCTCTCTAGGATTTAGAGTTCTTGGATTATCATATGTGTCCCGAAGTACTCTTCCTGTCTAACATACAACCTGCATAATCTGTGTCTGAGTATACTGTTAGGTCAAAACCAGTATCTTTAGGATACCACAAGGTTTGCAATCCCCTTCAGATACCGAAATATTCGCTTTACAGCCGAAAGATGGGATTCTTTAGGTGAAGCTTGATTTCTAGCACATAAGCATGTAGAAAACATAATATCCGGTCTACTTGCCGTTAAGTACATTAAAGAACCAATCATTCCTCTATAGGTTCTAAGATCAACATCTTTTTCCCGAAAGATCAACTACAATCTTAGTTCCTGGTGCCATCGGGGTACCAATTGGAGTACAATTTTCCATGTTAAATTTTCGTAAAATATCATAAATGTATTTCGCTTGATTAATGAAAATCCCCGTTGAAAATTGTCTAAATTGTAATCCGAGAAAGAAATTCATGTCTCCCATCATACTCATTTGAAATCTGAACACCATTAGATTAGAAAAGTTCTTGCAATACTTCGGATTTGTTGAACCGAAAGTTATGTCATCAACATATATTTGAATAACAATGATTCTAACTTTTTTCCTTTTTGATAAATAGAGTGGTATCAATTTTACCTTTCGAGAAGCCATACTTGACTAAAAACTTGGATAAAACATCATACCAGGCTCGAGGAGCTTGCTTTAAACCGTAGAGGGCCTTGTCAAGAATATAAATATGATCCGGTTTTTCAGCATTGACAAACCCTTTTGGCTGTCTTCACGTCCATTTGGTAGACAGTGATGTTTTTTTGTGTAGCGTAGGCTAGAACCATTCTGATTGCCTCTATACGCGCAACTGGAACGTATGTCTCATCATAGTCTATTCCTTCCTCTTGTCGGTATCCTTTAGCAACAAGTCGAGCTTTATTTCTAACCACGATACCGTCATCATCTTTCTTGTTCTTGAATACCCATTTTGTACCTATAATTGTTTTTCCTTCCGAACGAGGCACGAGTCTCCAAATTTTAAGCGATTCAAATTGATTGAGCTCTTCTTGCATAGTTGTTATCCAATCTGGATCTCCTAGAGCTTCAGATACTCGGTTAGGCTCTCTCTTGCTCAGAAATGAATCAAACATGCACTCGCTTGCAGTCACATACCTAGTTTGCACCGGTTTTGACGGATCTCCAATAATGTAATGAACCGGGTGCTCTTTGGTCCAGTTATGTAAATGAGGGAGTGGATTAGATGTAGACTGATCATGTTGATCATCTAGATATCTAGTATGTTCTTCTTGTTAGGGTTCAGTTGAAGTAACTAGTGTAGAAGTTTCAGTTGATTGGACATTTGTTGTCTGTTGGGTAGGCATGAGAGTACATCCAACTGAATGAGCAACTTATGACTCTGCATTATAATGTGCAACTTCAACTGATTAAGTAGGTGTTTGAACTGGAGTTTCTTCTTGAATCGGGGAATTTGATTCAGTCGATACATCTGATGTGATTGGATGATGACTACGTGAATCTTCAGATCTGTCAATCACAACAGATTTAGTCACTTTTGAACCAAGAAACTCATCGTAAAAATGTTCAAACAATAAATCTAATTTTGTTATATGAGATGCAGACATTGATGTTTTATCATAATTAGAAACGTTAACCACAAGTTCTTCATCAAATGTAGCGTTTACGTTTTTAATCACAATCTTTGACTTCTTCAAATAAACTCCTTATGCAACAGATGTGTGAGAGTATCCAATGAAAATGCCTTCATCAGCCTTGGGACTGAACTTGTTCAAGGTCTCCTTATCATTCAACACAAAGAGTGAAAAGGTTTAATAGTAGGTTTTCTATTATTAATCAAGGCATACGGCGTTTTACCAAACCGACGATGGATGATAGAATGATTTTGAGTATAGCATGCAGTAGAAACAGCTTCGACCCACAAAAATAAAGGTAGACCGGATTGGATTATCATCGTTCGTGCAACCTCATCTAGAGTCCGATTTCGACGTTCAACTACCCCATTTTGGTCTGGCATTCTGGCAGCAGAAAACTGATGAGTTATCCCGACTGATTCGAGATAATCGTCAACTGTTTTGTTCTTGAATTTTGTGCCATTATCAGCTCTTAGTAGCTTAACTATCTTCTTCAAGTTCACTTGAATGGTCTTCAAAAATGAAATAATGATCTCCGGAGTTTCGTCCTTTGATCTCTGAACTTGATCCAAATGTATCTTGAAAAATCATCCACGATTACGAGTGTGTAACGCTTGCCATTTATGCTTTGTGTTCGCATTGGACCACATAAATCTATATGCAACAGTTCTAAAGGAGCGCTTGTACTGGGTTCAGGCTTTAGCTTATGTGAAGCTCTTTTCATCTTGCCTTTCTCACACGCGTCACACAGATGTTCACGTTCATATTTCAGCTCTGGAAGTCCTTTCACCAAATTCCCAGTCACCAACTTGTTAATATATCTAAAGTTGAGGTGAGATAGCCTTCTATACCATAACCAACTCTGTTGCACAGAGGCCCTAGATAGTAGACACACAGTATTATCTGGCTTGCCATTCGACAGATTGATTGCGTAGAGGTTTGACTTTCGCATCCTGACCAAGAGTTCTTTGCCGTCTACAGTTCTAACACAACATCTATTGGCCTTAAAATTCACCTCTAAATCTTTGTCGCAAAACTGACCAATGCTGAACAGATTGTGTCCTAATCCTTCAACATAGCTCACCTTGTTAATCATTATGTTCTCTTGCATGACATATCTATATCCAAGTATTGGTGAACACTGGTCATTCCGGAATCTTATATTGCCGCAAAATTTCTCTGTATAATTAGACAAAATATCTTTCTGTCCTGTCATATGCTTGGAACAGCCTGAATCCAAGTACCACATATGACGGGTCCACACAGAAGAAATCAAGCAACAATAGGTTTAGGTACCCACTTATAGATGGGTCCTTTCATGTTAGCACAAGATTTTGGCACCCATTTTAATTTTGGTCCTCTTTGTTTTCCAAAAACATTAGAATGATGTATACAAAAAGTACCAAACCAACATTCAGAATATTGTCGAGTCACAAAATCATTTCGACCGTATGTGGAATACTGACTAGGAAAATGAGATAATTGGATCAATTACTTTATTGTATAAGTCTTGTAAGAAGTTACAAGTTTTGTTTTATGAGAAGCAATGTGACCAACTACCTCATAATGACTAACAGTAGTCCTATTACAATCTGTATCAGAAAATGATTTTGTAGTCTCTTCAATCTTCCTTTTTGGTTTCCATTTCAATCTTGCTTCAGACTTTTTCCATCTCAATTCTAAAACACAAGATTTAGACTTGTTAGAAACATGAGATTTAAGAGTTCGTGTTTTCTTGTGCTTACCTGTGTTGGTCCGTTACTGTGAGTGCCTTTTCTTTTGCTTCTTACCTTTAGCGTAATAGGTACTTACATGAACTGATACATCAACCTTAGTTGATGTTTCACTTTTCTCAAAGACACTAGGTAAAGCATCATTATTAATCACAAAAGGAGAATGATATGGAAATTTAGCATTGAAATCAAACTTATCAACACTTTCATCAAAACATCCATCAGAATTTAAAAAATCATTTTCATCCGCAAATAAGTCATCAACATCATCATCAAATAGTTGTGGCTTGGAAGAATTTGAAAAGTTGAAATCATTGGACTTTATAGAACACGTCTTTTGATAAGACTTTTGATCACAATCCGAAGATTTTGGATTTGCAAAAGCATTACCCATAAAAACTTTACAAGATGATACATCTGAATCAGTGGAACTGTTTTCACTAACTCTTTTTGATTCAGACTTATCATCTGTAATTACATATTTAAAATCAGTGTTCAACATAACAGTAGAAAACACAATTTTTTCAAGATCAACTAAAATTCTTTCTTCTACTAAGGTGTTCTCAAGCTCAGAAATTTTACTTTCCAAGATGAGTGGAGGAACATAAATCTTTGCTTCAACTAGTTTTACCTCCATCTCCTCAATAGAATAGCTTTGAAAATAATCATTTGACAGTAACTTTGGTTGTTCAGAAAGATAACTATCATTCAGCTTTTTATAGCAGAATGGTAGTTGCATTTTGCTTGTGTTCTTCCTATTGTCATCTTCCTTAGCCTCAACCTCATCAGATTATTTTGTAACAAATTTGGGTTTCAAAAGAGGATATTTGTCAGCCACTTATAAGAAATTAAAATTATATAAAGCTGGTTGCTTTGGAATAGCTTTCTTCAAATAATGTGGGTTATCGTAACCAATAACCCAATTATCTTTAAAATTTGTAACTTCCTTTGGTTTGTTTAGATAAATGGTTTGATCCGTTTGACCTTGAGCATAAAGCTTGGCTTCCACACCATTAATCTTTTTCTACAAATTTTTATTATCAATCTGCAAATTGTGAACTTTTAAAATAAACTCTTGTTTCTCACGTTCACACATGTTAAACTTGGAAACTGTCTCAGAAATTTGAGTTTCAAAACAAGCTTTTTGTTTTTCAAAAACAGTGGCAACTTTGTTTAAAGAATCAATCAAGTTTTTGTTCCCAACAATTTCCTTATTGAGATCAAAAATCATTTGACGTTTTTTCGCAACTCTACTTTTCTCCTTTTTAAGCATAGCTTGTAAGTTTGGAAGCTCGACCATCATGGTTTCCATTTTCTTTAAGAAATCAGATTTAGAAAAATTGTTTACCTCTTCGGAAGTATCCTCATCTGATTCATCATATTTCACCTTTTTTCCCATCAGCACATGTGAGTTGTCTTCTCTTTGTCACTTTCAGACTCAAAAAAATCTAGGCAGTGGTCATCCTTAGCCATTAAAGCTTTTCCAGCATCTTTCTGCTTAGCTAGAAGCATCTTATTCTTGTAGTACTCAGAATTCCTGACTTCGGCTTCCGACAATCTTTTGCAAAATTACTGATCTTACAACAGTTATAACATTTAACTAGCTCTTCTTCCTTCTTAGAGGTATAGTTGTTCACATACTTCCTTTCTTCTGGTTTTCTCTCCTCATACCTCTTTCCTTCAGATATCTTGTCCTCAAACCTTCTTCCTTCAATCCTTTCCTTGTGCTCATAATTTCGTGATCCCGATGAATAGGTCTGACTATTGGAACTCGGCTTCTTATAAAACTTCTTTTGAAATGCTCTGGTCAGGAACAACATAGCTTGTTTGAGATTCTCACCGTCATTAGAATCAGAATTATCACTATCAGAACTATCCGAACTAGATACCACTATCTTCCTTTTCTTCTTTTTATCTTTCTTCTCTTTCTCTTTCTTCTTATCAACTACAAGAGCAACTGGGTCAGGCATAGACTTCTCATTCTTCTTTTTTCTTCTCTCTCTTCTTCAACTTCTTCCTCATTCTGACGGAGAGTTTCATATACCTCAGGCAAAAGAATCTCACTTAGATCTTTCATCAGTTTCATCCTTCTAGTATGTTTCTTCCACTCTGGCTGTGACACACTGAGAAACTTAACTTTATTCTCAATCTGCTTCTTTTTCACCTTGTTCTTAGCCAACTCATTCAGTAGAGAAACAAATCTTTCATATGTCTCCTCCAAGCTTTCCCCAATTTTGGCCTTGAATTCTTCATAGTCATTGATGTAGTTAGCCACCTTCATCTGGTTTCCAATCTTAGACCTCATCATCATTTTCTCCAATTGATCCCACATTTTCTTTGTAGACGCCTTGTAACTGTCAATCTTAATGTAGATCTCATTTGGTATGTGTTAAGTCTAATTTTAGTAGTAATCAATGTATTTATTACCTTGTTGCTAATGTGCTTAGTTTGCTCTACATTGTATGTTTAGCCAAGGGGTATTTAAGTCCCTTTAGTTTCTTTGTTCTTTGTAACTCAACATTGCATTTTTGAATACAACTACATTTGGCGCATCACTCTTTCTCTCTCTACTTTCTCTATCTAAGATTTAGATTGATCTTGGATTATCAATTGATCCAAATTTTGCGCGAGTTCATCTTCAACTTTGCGCCAGTTCATCTCAATTTTGCGCCAGATCTAAAGTTTGCACGAGTTCATCTAAAGTTTGCGCCAATACCTTCATCAACTTATGCGCTAAAGGTTGCTGGCGCAAAACTATCTTCAGTTTGCGCTAGATCATCTATTAGTTTGCGCTAGATTCTTCTGGTTTTCGCCAATTTCAGGAATCAAGTCTTTTCGCGAAAAGTTCAGTTTTCGCCATCAGTACATCGCGAAAAGTTCATTTTGCGCCATCTACGTCTCGCGCAAAATATTTTTGCGCCACCTCCTACTCGCGCAAATTGCCAGTTTGCGCTAGCTTCCAGACTTGGACTTTGTCTGAACTTTCTGACTTTGTGGATTTTGTGAAGATGTCTCTTCAAGCACAGATCTACAAGAACGATATTATGATGTCCTTGGGAACGGATACTCGTCCTCCGGTTCTAGTCAACGAAAACGAGTTCAGCCTATGAAAGATATTCCTACTACTGCAAACACACTGGCCACACAAATAGTGAAGCCTATATGTGAATACACGGCCGAAGAAACTTTGCGATACCAAGCCGATCGCGAAGCAAAGTCTAATCTGATCCTAGCATTGCCTAATCTTATCTACAATCGGATTGACTGTTTCAATCACAATCCAATGATGATGTGGACCCAGTTAGAGAAGATCATGCTTGGGTCAGCGGTTGCAACACAACTCCGACAGACACGTTTCATGAACAATTTCGAGGAGTTCAAGGCAAAGGATGGTGAGTCTCTGAAGAGTGTCTTTGACAGGTTTTGGGTTGTGATTAATGATCTACATAAGATCAAGGTGACCAAGACCGATTTGGAAGCAAATCTCAAGTTCCTTTATGCTCTTCAACCTGAATGGAGCAAGTCTTGTCACAGATTGAGAAATGATGTCCGGATCTCCACTATGCAGATACAGGAACTGTATGAGATTTTGATGACTGATGAAAGATTAGTGTTAGAGAAGAAAGCAAAGCTTGACAAGAAGAACAAGCCAAAGACAGTGGACCCAATTGCTCTTCTTGCTAGTCAGTTGGCTGAAAAAGCATTGTCTGAGAATGCTTATGATGGGGCTACTGATGATGATGGTGAAGCACTGGAAAAGACAATGATCCTTCTCTCTTAGCATTATCACAAGAAGTTCCAGCCCCGATCAGGTTCCAAAAATCTCCGCTTCACTTCAGGATCAAAGAAAGTGGACACTGGTGCTCCTTCAAAACCGTATGTTCCAAAATACGAGCCTGCCACAGTGGTCGAGCCAAAGAAGGAAGAGAAAAAGGTTGTTATGTATTTCAACTGCGGGAAACCGGGACACATTGCAAAGGAGTGTCGGGTAAAGGTTGTCTGGGATTCTGCATTTTACCGGAAGAAAATGGAACTTGCTGAAAAGAGAGAGAATGGAACCATTTTGCTAGCTGAAGAGGAATATTGGCTAGATCACTCCGATAATGAAGCAGAAAATGAGGAAACTGCTGCCATGTGCTTTATTGGAGATGATGACGGTGACAATGAAGATGAGGATACTTCTACTGATGAATCTGAGGTACCTTCAGAATTTGATTTCAAATTTATTTCATCTCAAATGAACGTCATTATAACTGCTTTACATGACTTACGTTCAAAGTTTTTATCTGAAAAGCATATTAATCAAGAAAAGTCTGTTTTGATTGAAAAATTGCAAATTTCTCTGAAAGATGAAAAATTTATTTTGACAGATACAAAAGAGAAATTTCAAAAGAAATTGGATGACTTAGAAATTTCAAATCAGACTTATCTTGATTCTTTGACAGAAATGACCAAATTAAATCAAAAAATTTCTGATAAAATAATCGCTTTAGAAGGAAAATTATATTTGAGAGAACAAACTGAGCAAACCATTTATATGAATAAACCAAGGAGTGATTAATCAATAAAAGAAAGATGGGGACTTGGTTTTGAAAATCCACATTGTTTAAACAATGTTAAGACAAACCCCCCCCCACTTTATATGTTTTTGATTATCTAAATCTTGCAAGATATGCTTCTCAATTCAAAATTGAATGGATGAATGAAAAGCAAGAACTAGAAATCGAAAATGAGAAAAAAAATGAACAACAAGAGAGTGGAAATTCCATTTGTTTATACTCGCGAAAATGCCAAATATTTTCCGGAAAAATCAAAGAAATCCAGAAGATCTAAAAATGTTTTAAATGTCAATTCTTCCATTAAAACTTCATTACCAAACGATTATTTCGATATATATGCCACTAACTCTAATAAGGAAAATATATCTCTAGTTTCTTATGATACTAAGAGATATATTCCCCCATTAGTGTTAGAGGGCAAAATCGTTGATCTTGAAGTTAAAATGGAAGAACAAAGTCTTCAAAAAGAACTTGAAAATGATTTACTTCTTTTTATAATGAAATCAAGTTTTGAAAAAAAATTAATTTCTCAAAAACAAGACTTTGATAAGAAAATTAATTCTGGATTTTCTACTGATTCTATGGAAAATATGCAAGAAGTTCCATTCAGTGATAGTTTGCGCCATCCACTGGTAGAGCAAACTGACAGTTTGCGACAGCAGTTGGTAGTGCAAAGTACAGATTGTGTCACCAGTGGGTCGCGCAAATGTTGTTCAGACTTGTGTTTTTCTGAAAAATATAACTCTGAGGCTAGTTCAAATTTGCTGAATGATCAGTTTGGTTTCTTAGATAAAATCTCTTCTTCAAATTCAAATATTGGATCGGAAATTATTGATGACTCTTTTACGATAAATGTTGATTATTATAAACCAAAGCGTAAAAGAAAAAGGTCAAGGAAGTCAAAGAAGCAAGTTAATGCCATTTCTGAAAATTCTAATTCTTTCGATTCTAATGTTTCAGATCGGACTTTGAAGAAGTCTACAAAGCAGATATGGAGGGTCAAGAAAAAGTCAAATGAATCTGCAATTTTAGAGGATCAATGTGTAGATAATCTTTGTAATAAGGATACATTTGCACATTGTAATAAAATCACAAAATATTCAATAAAGCAAATTATTCAAATTGCAAAGGATGTCTCATATTCTTCTTCTAATTGTGATTCAGATGATTATGGTTCTTCCTCCATTGATGATTGTGTTCATATTTTCTTCGATCATTCATGTACTTTTTCTGAAAATAAAATTTTGAAAAATAAAAAGAAACGAACTAACAAGAAGGGACCCATAAGCATATGGGTACCTAAATCTGTGTAGTTTCTTATTGTGCAGCTTAGTCAATTATGGTATCTGGATTCGGGGTGTTCCAAACACATGACGGGCAACAAATCGCTACTTTCAAATTTTAAAGAAAAATGTTGCAGTCGTGTTAAATTTGGAAACTGCGAGACTGCTCCTATTCTAGGATATGGTGATCTTGTGCAAGGAAATATTACTGTCAAGCGAGTTAGCTATGTCGAAGGTCTTAGCCACAATCTATTCAGCATCGGACAATTTTGTGACAAAGATCTTGAAGTAAGCTTCAAATCCAAACGAGTTGCTGTAAAGAATGACAGTGGCCGTGATTTACTTGTTGGAAAGAGAAGATCAAATTTATATACTATTGATATTTCCAAAGTCAAAATTCCATCAGACATATGCTTATAATCTAAAGCCTCTGTTCATGAAAGCTGGATATGGCACTGAATACTAGCTCATCTCAACTTCAAATACATGGATCGACTTGTCAAGAATGATTCAGTAAGAGGTCTCCCAGCACTCCGATTTCAGAAAGACCACCTCTATCAAAACCGGGAGAAAGGAAAGATGAAGAAAGCTCCGCATAAACCAAAGCCCGAAGCCTGCACTAAGGACATTCTTGAAATCTTACATGTTGACTTATGTGGACCAATGAAGACAAAGAGCATCTGAAAGAAAAGATACGTTTTGGTGGTAGTTGATGATTATTCACGCTACACATGGGTCAAGTTTCTCAAGTCCAAAGATGAAACTTCAGACATTCTCATCAACCTAATCAAAACAATTCAGACTAACATGCAAAAAGCGGTCAAAGTTGTCAGATCAGACAATAGTACAGAATTCAAGAATAGCACTCTTCAAGCTTTCTACGAAGATCAAGGCATTCAACAACAATTTTCTTCTACTCGAACACCGCAACAAAATGGTGTTGTTGAACGAAGAAATAGAACGCTTGTCGAGGCTTCCAGATCGATGCTTGCATATTCCGGTCTACCTCTGTCTCATTGGGCCGAAGCTATATCTACTGCGTGTCATACTCAGAACAGATCCATTCTACATCGAAGATTCAACAAAACACCTTATGAGCTTATGAATGGAATCAAACCAAATGTCAAATATTTCAAATCATTTGGGTGTAAGTGTTATATTCTGAATGACCGCGACAATCTCAACAAGTTCAGTCCAAAGGCGGATGAGGGTATCTTTCTTGGTTATTCTTCTACTTTTGCGGCTTACCGAGTCTTTCTTACTTCATTCAGAAAAGTGATAGAAAGTGTCAATGTTAAATTTGATGAAGCTGCAGATTTGGTTTCTGGTCAAACAGGTCCAGAACCCGCACTTTCAGGGATTTTAGCTTCTGGACAAATCAGTTCAAAACCTGCTCTACAACCGTCAAATCAGGATCCACATTCTTCTTTGCTTAATCTTACAAATCTTGATTTTCTATTTGATCATTTTTATGATGATGTGCCTAAATCTAACACTGAAAATGCTTCAACTGTTTTGAATCAGGAAATTGTGAGTGTATCTACTTCAAATTCCGCTGCATCTATCTCTGAAAATGATGTTGTTCCAGTAACTTCTGTATCTCACAATATTATTTCTGAACCTTATCTAGAGCAATCAAAACCTGAGCTATTAGAACCTGAGCAAGTGCACACTGAATCCGTTCAAGAAGAATCCGTTCAAGAAGAATATGTTCAAGAAGAACCAGTTCAAGAAGAAGAACAAAATGCTGAAATTCAACCGACAATTTCAGAGTCTGATCCAGATGTTGTTGAATTACCTCCTCCTTCTGTTGAAACAGTATCTGTCTCCTCGTCTGACATAGAAGTACCTGAAGCTCTCTCCCAACACTTAGAAGTTGTTCAAGAGATTATAGATCCTCTCCCTCATACCACCAAATGGACAAGATCTCATCCAATACATCAGATTATTGGTGATCCTCAAGCAAGCGTATCTACTCGTTAAAAGACGGCAACTCCAAACGAATGTCTATTCACTTGCTTTCTAAGTAAGATTGAACCAACAAAGGTATCTGAAGCGTTGGAGGATCCGGATTGGATAATTGCGATGCAAGAGGAACTCAATCAATTTGATGCTTTAAAAGTTTGGAGACTTGTTCCAAGGCCAAAAGGAAAAAGTATTATTGGCACAAAGTGGATATTCAAGAACAAGAAAGATAAATATGGTATCGTTATACGTAACAAAGCTAGATTGGTTGCCAAGGGTTATCGACAACAAGAAGGAATCGACTACGATGAAACATTTGCGCCAGTTGCACGACTAGAAGCCATTCGCATGTTTCTTGCTTTTGTTGCTTATCGGAATTTTACAGTATATCAGATGGACGTGAAGACAACCTTTCTCAACGGGAAACTGAAAGAAGAAGTTTATGTTTCTCAACTAGAGGGGTTTGTTGACAAAGACCATCCTGATCACGTATACTTTCTGGATAAAGCACTGTATGGCTTGAAACAAGCACCGAGGGCGTGGTATGATGAGTTGTCGGCCTTTTTGATCAAATCTGGGTTTACCAAAGGAACCATAGATACCACTCTCTTTATTTTTCGTTCTAACTTGGATATCTGCTTAGTTCAAATATATGTAGATGATATTATATTTGGTGCGACTAATCAATCTTTATGTACTTGGTTTTCTGATCTCATAACCTCCAGGTTTCAAATGAGCATGATGGGAGAAATTAATTTCTTCCTCGGACTTCAAGTGAAACAGCTTCCGGACGGTATCTTTATTAATCAGTCGAAGTATGTTTTCGACATTTTGAAGAAATTCAAGATGGAAAAATCCTCTTCAATTGGCACGCCAATGGCTCATGGTGCTAAAATTGGACTAGATCCAGATGGAAAAGCTGTGGATGTCAAGAACTATCGAGGGATGATCGGATCACTTATGTACTTAACCGCAAGTCGGCCGGATATCATGTTCTCTACATGCTTATGTGCCAGATTTCAAGCAAAGCCAAAGGAATCGCATCTGTTAGCAGTCAAGAGAATCTTTCGTTATATCAAAGGAACTCCGTACTTAGGTTTGTGGTATCCTAAGAGTTCTGATTATAAATTAATTGCTTACTCTGATGCAGATTTCAGTGGAAATCAATTGGACCGGAAAAGCACTTCAGGACACCTTCAATTTCTTGGTGATAGACTGATAAGTTGGGCGTCAAAGAAACAGAATTGTGTCTCTATTTCAACCGTAAAAGCAGAATACGTCGCTGTAGCTAGTTGTTGTGCTCAAGTGTTATGGATGAAGACACAACTTCGTGACTACGGGATGCTTTACAAAACTGTTCCAATCTACTGTGATAGCAAATCCGCGATCACGATATCAGTCAATCCGGTTCAACACACAAAGACCAAACACATCGATATGAGGTACCACTTCATAAAGCATCATGTGGAAGAAGATACTATTGAATTATATTTTATTCCAACTGAATATCAACTTGCCGATATTTTTACAAAAGCCTTAGATGAAAAACGTTTTAATTTTCTGCTTTCAAAACTCGGCATGTTGAATTTAAAAGTTTAAACCTTTACAAATTTTATTCTATAAAGTAAAATTGTTACAATTCTTCTTTCTTTTGAATAAAATGTGTGTCTAGGATAAATTTTCAAGTTGTTTTGTTTATATCTAAGTTTTATATGTTCAACTTTCAAGTCTTTCAAAAATCGAAAGGTCAGCAACATGTTTGAAACTTTTGAACATGCTTTAAAGTTGTGTCATTCAGAATATTTATAGTTTACAATGTTTATAAAACCTAAAAAGTCAGAATTATGGATCGTAATGAAAATATGGGCTGAGCACTTAGATGTAAAACTGAGTGATTGAGATGAAAATTAAGTATATAAAATACAGAAATCACTAAGTTTAAAAGTTTGTACATGTGACCTTTCTGGTTTGGGAAAGTAAGTTTTGTGGGATGCTTGTCATCTGTTCCCCTAAGGTCAATTGGTCTGGGAGTGATCGAACCCAAATCCTTTATAGAATCAGATCGAAAGTCATGTTCTACTGGTATGAATGGGTTTAGGATATGTCGATGTAGCCTTTCTGATCTAGAAGAGTAAGTTCCAAGGGGTGCTTGATACCTAGTCCCCTAAGGCCAACTGGTCTGGGAGTGGCTGACCCAAATCCTGCAATAGGATCAGATAAAAAGTTACGTTTACGACACGTTCTTTACTTATAAAACTTCTTGATTAAAAGATGCCAATGTACACAAGCTTAAAAGATGCCAAAGAGCACAATCATGTGAAGATGCCAATGTGCACAACGCTAAAAGATGCCAATGAGAATTTCTGAGTTGCGATAAACCTATAAATTTGTGAAAGTCTTAATTTTTGACGGCTTAGTGTGAGTAAATGCAAAGTATTCTATTCTATTTTTAGAATTTCATTTTCTTGAAGTTAATCAAAGTTCGCATGCTAGCACACTGAATAGATTGATGAAAGTTTTTGAAACTGAACATGTATTAACTTGATATGCAATGAAACTTGTATCTGTATCCAAAAACACACACTAGATTTCAATTGATTGATAAATCTGTGATATTTTACTGTGTAGAATTTAATTTGTATAGTGTTTAAAATTTTATATGTTTAGTTGTTTCAAAATTTATATTCAGTATATTTTCTTTTTACACTGATGTTTCTATGTTTGTGTCTCCATATCTTTGTAAATTGGTATGTGCATATTTCAAGGGGGAGAGAAAATCTGAATGAAAATCTGACAATTTCTAGTTTTGAGGGGGAGTGAATAAAGTGGTCAGGTACATATCTGATACAATGATTACAGTCCAGATCAGCATTCATCAGGTAAGTATTTCTGATTTCTCTATACAAATGCTAAATTGATTTGTTATATTTAGTGCATTTGTGTAGGGGGAATAACAACGCTTTCAAGGTGAAAAATATCATTTCTTTGCGCCATCAGTTGTATTTTTTTTAGAGTGTCATTTTATTTATTTTGGTATAAATAGCGCGAGTCCTTCTCTTTTTCATTTTTCTCGCTCTTTTCAAACTGACTTTTAGCTTTCTTTGAACTTCATCTTTTGGCTCTCTTTGTGTCGATTTCAATTCATAGTCTTCTGATTTTTCTTTGAATCATGTATGCTTTCTTGCTAAATTTCGTATTTGATTTGAGTTTATTTCCATCGTTTCACTGTTCATCTTTGTTTACTGTGTGCGATTTTTCACAGTGTGTGACGTCTTCTCATTTCGCACTGTTTCATCTTCGATTGCTCATAGTGAGTTCATTTTTGTTCTAATCTTCTATTGGGTTGTTATTAGTTACCATTTTCGATTTCAAGGTATGTGTTTTCATCTTATTTCTCATCGTCTATTTCTTTGATTTTGGTTTTGTTGATGTGCGACTGTTCATCTCCGATTTTCATATTTTTCAAATTTTTTGGGTTGTAAAATGATTCTAATCAGTAATAGATTGTTTGAAACGTGTTTAGATTATTTCCTTTATGTGTTTTAAACAACTATTATCAATTAAAATCGCTTTATTTGAGTTTTTTTTTGAAAATCAGAAATGAACTCGCGCAATGTTAAGTTTTCTAGGGTTTTTTGCGTTTTCCGTTGTTAGCGCAAAAGTTGATTTTGCGCAACTTTCATGTAACGCAAACCTTAGTTACCTTATTTTTCTCTAAGTAACATTTGCGTTACACGTTGGTAAAGCAAAGTCACTTTTGCGCTACCTTTGTGTCGTGCAAATCTTTGTTGTGCATATAATGTTCTTGAAAAAAATTCTAAGTCATTGCTTGCGTCACAAGTGTTTCACACAAACTTAGTTTTGCGCCAACTGTATGTCGTGCAAAACACATTTTGCGTCATATGTATGTAGCGCAAAACTCTTTTTGCGCCACCTATATGTCGCACGAAACTCTTTTTGCGCCACTCACTTGTAGCGAAATCCAGACTTGGAAATTTTTTAATTTTCTTCTGTTTTTCACATGGCTAATTTTCATTATTATTTCTTTTTGATAGAGATTGTAATGGCTTCTGAACACATCTCTGATCCTATGATTCAAGATGAGAATGAAATCCAAGATGAATTATATTATCCATCTGATCGTGCATGCTGAGAGACTCCTATGCCTTATGTTCCTTCTACTGGGGCGGACTTCTCTGCTCAAAGGCGAACACCGAATGATGTTTTTCCTACTATGTTATATGTTTTTCCGAACAAGCGCAACAATTATTACGTGGATTTTGATAAAATCAAGATTCATCCAGTTATTCGAGCTATTCTTAAAGGACATCCTCTTGCTCCGGCTCTCACTTCATGTGCCGATGTTCCCGAGGTTTATCTTCAACAAGCTTGGCATGCAATTTCTAAGAATGAGTGGTTTCGTCCTCATCGCTTTGACTTACAAATTGATCAGTTTGATTCATTTCTCTCATACAAAAGACTTTGCCTGATCCTGGAGCTACCTGAAGCTAATTCTCGACAGGGTCGAACTTCTTATGATAGCTTTCCTCCAGAGTCACAAGTTCTTGAAGGTATTCAATCTTTGGGGTATGTTGGTACTCTTACAAAAGTGAGTCAGTTTGAGAAATCAAATCTTCCACCTATTTGGTATGCTCTATTATCAGTTCTCAACAGATGTCTTACCTCTAACCATTCGGGTACTGACAACGCGAGTCTGCATTATCTCCGATTGTTCCATGCAATTGTCTATGACTTGCATGTCGACTACACTCTGATTTTCTGGACCGAGCTTTCTGAGAGAGTGCGTGACAAGATGTCTCACAAAAAGAGGAAATTTATTCCTTTTGTTCGTTACATGAAGTTAATTGTACGGAGCATGATGAGAAGTAACCAAGATATTCCTAGACGGCTTTCTTGGAATCAAGTTGGGGATACTGAAATGACCTTCATTCAATCCCAAAGGAAGAATTTTGAGTACTCAATGCCGATTCCTCGTGCACTAATTGCAAATTATGTTGATCCGTCTGATGACAGTATTATTCAATACTGCATTGATCATGATTTTTCTTTGGAAGCCGATCAAGCCGAACCTGCTCATGATGATCAAGTCGAACAAGTAGTTGAAGCAGGTGATGCGGCTCAACAGAATGATGATGCACTTTCTGAATGTGACAATGAGCCTGCTGATGGTAAAAATGATGATGATGCCAATGATGATGATGGTAATGATGGAGATGGTGATCAACCTGTTATTCTCGCTTTTGAAAGGGAGATCAAAGAAACCGAAATAACTGATCAGGTTGATGTTCTGTCTGACGAAGAATCTGTACCAATTAATGCTACAGTTGCTAATATACAAGTTGATGAATTAGACTTAGCTTTTGCTAATGCTACGGCTCAGCAACAGGGTCAAGGTACAAAAACTTCTTTCTCTGATATCCATACTATGGCTACACCAACATCTGTTGTCGAGACTTCTTCAGTTCAAGTTTGAGATCCGACTAAGAAGTTTACGACTTTGAATGAGGTCATCCGTCAAATGAGTGAACGATTTGATGCACAAAAGCACAAAGAAATTCAAAAGATGAATTCATTATTCAAGGGGAAGATGGTGGAAATAGACCATTCTGAGATTCCTCACGTGATACCGTTCAGACGACCATCCGGGGTTGTCATTCGTGAACCGTCAAGCATCTCTACTACTGCTCCAGCTATAGTCTCAATTCCACTTCCTCCACCCTTTACACAGTCTGCTGGATTATCTGCATCAACTTCTGTTCCTCCAGTATCTTCAAGCACTTCAATTCAGGATATTCCGATTTCTGAATTATCTGATATGTTATATGCTCGTCTCATCTCTATGTCTCCGCCAGATCAACAGAATAAAGATTTGCTATCTCTGTTAAGGAACTTCCAACCAATTCCGACTCCAGCTCCTGCTTATGAAACAGACAGAATATTTGCTTTATATGCAGAGTTAACTTCTTTTAAATCTGAAGCAAGGACAAATTTTTCATATATCAAGGAAGGTCTCTGTCTAATGACTCAAGCCTTAACTACTCTATCTGACAGGTTTGATCATCATGAATATAATTGCAGAGCTGAAGCTGGCATGTCTCATAAACGGAGACATGACCAAGATGATACTGATCATCAAGGTCATGAGGGGGAGATGTCAAAGAGACAGCGGGTGGAAAGTTTTTCAGCTCGAGAAGATCAAAGTCAATCTGAATCTGCTACCCGAGAGAAGAATGTTGATGATGATGTTCAAGATTGCAATATTGAAAGTCTTGTGAACAATATGCTTGATAGTATTGATCTTTCTTCTATGACTAATGAATTGAACATCTCTGAGCCTAACATTGAGAACAACATGCAGATTGTTGTATATGTTGATCCTGAATCTGCATCAAAGTCAAATGTGTTAGATGATTCTGAAGCCGCTAATGATATGAGATCTTTCTTTGCTAACTTCATAGAGATCAATTCTGATGATGATGATGATGATATCAAATATGAGAAGCTATGCAAAGTGAAAGAAGAAGACTGTGATGATATTCTTGTCATTTCTGACACTGAAGAGAATACTTTCTATCTTGATTCAAAGGATGAAGAAATAACTAACACTTTGTACGGAGACTTACCTTCTCAAGAAGATATTTCTGAAGCTCCTCCAGTCTCTTCTAGTCCTATTGCTGATCCAGCTCCGACTACCTCTGCTCCCTCAAGAACTTTTGAAGAATGTCAGTCGTCTAGATCTCAAGCTGATATTCCTACTTCTGAACCAGTGATTCCTCTGAGTATCTTAGAAGAAGGTCCAGCTTTGACAAGACAACAAAGACTACAAAGTTTACAATAAAGGCATATGGATTCAAGACTTAGATCTGCTTTTCTCGAGGATTCTCAAAGGAACATTTTCGTTTCTAGGAGAAGAGAGATCAACATTCATGCTATTCTTGGTGTTGAAAAAGAATCTGCTGATTTTCAATACGAATACTTAATGTTCATTAAATGTCAACGTCTCGGAAAGCATCTTGTTTCTTCTCCTCATCTGATAGTACGGGTTATCAGTGTTACTATAAAGAAGTTTGTTCATATCTGGTATCCGGTGTTTGAGGTTGAAAGAAGAGATTGCATCAGATATACTTTCTATGAGGCTGATTTCAATGATTTATCTATTGATGACATTGAGTTTTTGTACAATCACTTCAGGAATCTCTATTACAGGTCTGAAGATGTCTCACAAGCTTTGATTGCAATTAAAAGATTCATTCGGCGTCAGATCAGATTCTATCGAGTATTTGACTTTCAGATGGCCGCTGAAATCTTTCAACCGGTAGTTAATCTTCAAAGACCTGATCATAGCTTGTCAAATATTGATTCATTCTCTCTATTCACCATTCTTCAGAATCCTTATGGGGTTATATACATAAATGCTTCTGGTCAGAATTGCTTTCTAAGATTTGAAGAAATCAATCACTATTCTGACGGGACTTTAAAGATGATCAAGCTACAACTGGAGCATTGTCTAAAAGGTGCTGAACGAAGATTTTTAGAGACAAGAAGAGATGTTTTCCAACTCGAGAATGATGAGATTCAACTTCTCAAGAAAGCATTGAATACTATTGATGAGAGTTTGATTTTCCATTCTACCTTAAGACGCTTAGAAGTTTTACTTGGGCTTAATCGACTTCGTCAAAGAGAAGAGTGCCATTGATTACTAAGGGGGAGATTGTTAAGTCTAATTTTAGTAGTAATCAATGTATTTATTACCTTGTTGCTAATGTGCTTAGTTTGCTCTACATTGTATGTTTAGCCAAGGGGTATTTAAGTCCCTTTAGCTTCTTTGTTCTTTGTAACTCAACATTGCATTTTTTAATACAACTACATTTGGCGCATCACTCTTTCTCTCTCTACTTTCTCTTTCTAAGATTTAGATTGATCTTGGATTATCAGTATGCTCTGAATAAATAGAGATCTATCTTGCTTATCAGCTTTATATATGTTTTTCTGTTCATCTGAATACTTGACAAAATCAAGTGGAACTTCCTTAGTTTTCTGCTCTCTTGGCTCATCACCATCCTCACTATCAGAAGACTCATCATCTGGAATTCTTGTAGTAATAGGAATCATAGGACCTTCTTCAATTGAAATCTTAATGTTCTCTCCATTTGCATGTCTATCAATGAAATCCAAATATCTGTCCTTCCACTGCGAGTGATTTGACATCAGTGCCAATAGAAAGAGCATCCCTTGAAGTCGTCTTGACCAACAACACAAATTTTTAAACACAGAATTAGAAAATATCAAGATCTCTGAAAAACTCAGTCAGAAAAATGACTTAAGTATAAAATCCTCACGCCAAAGAAGAAACTATTCGCACAAAAATAGAATTCGCACACCAAAGGATGCGAATTCTCACTTCACGCACGTTGAATGATGCGAATTTTAAGCTTTTCGCATAAGGAAGTATGCAAATTCCTGACTTGAACTTTTTCAGACTTTTGAGCTTTTCGCACGTAGAAGATGTGCAAATTCTGAACTTAGAAAAATTCCAAACTTGCAACTTTTCGCACGAAGGATCTTATGCGAATTCTATACGTAGAAAAATTCACCTATCTCAAACTTTCCGTATCGATGCAAATTCTGGAATTAGAAAAAATTTTGACTTTGAGATGCGAATTCCTCATATTTCGTATGATATGTGATGCGAATTTCAAGAAATTGTATCCTTTACGATGCGAAAACCACAATTCTCGTATACTTCAGGATGCGAAATTTGTCCTTAAAATTTCAAAAAGATCACTTTTCGTATCTCGAGACGTGTGAATTTCAACTTTTCGTATCAAGACTCATGCGAAATCCTTCTTTTCGTATGCTTCAATGTGCGAATTCCTTCCTTAGCTTTTTCCAAACACTCAATATCTTGCGAAAACGTCAAGAACATGCGAGTTCTTCATTTTTCAGGCGAATTTCTCAGATCTCGGCTCAAAAACTTCAAAATCACCCAAAATTCGATCCAAAACCTTGAATTAGGCCATGAAACTTTGTCAATTTGATCACAAACACTGTTAGAACAGTTTACAATTGATCAATTTCAAACAAAATGACAAAAAATACAAGATTGACCAAAATACAATGCGTTTACAAACTTCGAACAAAAATCTCATCAAATCCAAATTCCCCTAAATCTGTTGTGAATTACAAGAAGTGATACAAACCAAAGTTGTTCTAGATCATGAACCGAGTAAAGTGAAATCAAAATACAATAAAAAAAACAACACTAGAAAAATAAGTCAATTCTGGAACAGTGAAGCGTGCGAGTTTTTCAATTCGATCACAAAAACTCAGATTTCGATCTTGATTCTGATTCAGTGCTTGCTCTGATACCAATTGTGTGTCCCAAGTTATGTGCAAATCATCAAGATAACAACAAGATTCATAAGCAAATGCTCCATATTATTGATCTTCAAATCAAACTGTTACAATGCTCTGACTCTCAATATTTCTCTCTCTAAAATATATTTTATCAAGGTGCCTAGACATAATAACAAAGACAAAACTAACTAAACAAAACACTTTGACTTGTACTATGACTTTCTTCTTTAATAGTTTGACTTTGACTTTTTCATTAGAGGTCTTTGACTTGGAACATTTGACATTTAAATCTCATGATCTTGGATCAAACACATTTGTGCACTAACACAAAAGTTCAACAACTCAATTGGCTATTTATTTAAAAGTTATGATAAGTATTAAAATGTATTTAACCAACATTTATGCAAACTCATGCTCGTAAGGTATGATTAAGTCAAAACCCATTGTTGACATTTTCCAAATAAAAACATACTATTTATCTCCAAAAATACTTTATAACACAATAACATGTATTTTCCCACTGACTTAAAATTTCAATGACACTAAGAATGTATAAGCATCAAATAATCTCCACATGTGAATTAATTAACAAGAATAATACACTTTCAAGATTTATTTACCAAAGTGTCCAAAGACCCCAAATATATGTATTTCACGAGTTTTATAAATCAAACGTACAAAATACGCAAAACTCATCAAATGATCCAACATTTATAATTATCAAGTAAAACACATAAATACGTCAAAATGAACATTTTTGGCATGTACAATGTTTTTACAAAGCAACTTGAACTCACCTTTCTAGATTTAGGCTAAATCAAGATTTTCCCCAACTTGAGATCCTTTAAAGGAATTTGAGTCCTCAAGCCAAATCTTCCAAAAACCTAGATCCATAAGTTTCCAACCATAAATACACATGTCCAAGCACTTAGAATCATTCCCCAAACATCTTATATCAAAATCTCCGCTTTGCCCAAACCCTAATTTGACCTCATTTTTCCCAAAATCTTCCAAAATGAAATTGGAGAAATAAAACACTTGGGAGTCATAAATAGATCATTTATAACTCATAAAAAAGTTTGGAAATGTATGGGATGAACTTACCATTTAGGTTTTGGTGAAAACCTAGAAAACCCATAAATTCTTGAAAATGGAGGTGATGATGATGAGCTCTTGATATTTGCTTCCAATACACCACCAATTACTCTTATATATTCCCAAAACTAACAATATACCCTTGAAAATTTCTCAAAAACGAAACCATAGCAACTTGAATCACCAAAACGAAGAAGAAATGAGAGAGATATGAAGAAATGAAGATGATAAGCTCTTGATCTAGGGTACATTTCCATGCGACTTTTCCATAGCATTGTCGCATGGCATAGTCGCTCAATGTGTACAATGGGTTGAATCTTGCCTGCGACATTGCCAGTGCGACTATGACAGTGTCGGGCATTGTAGTCGGAGTCGTACCAAGCCCCAAAATCGACTTTTTCTATGCCAACAGTCCCGAAACTCTTAGGGACTCAATTTAATGTTTTCCCAACATAATTTCCACCGTTTACAAGTTACAAAACCGCCTGGGTGACCTTTACTCGCCGAAAGTTACGGGTGTTACAAATACATTTAAACTCTTTGGAATCCAATCTCCATCGTTCACATTAAATAACAATGAGTTAGGAAGCAACCTATAAAATTTCAGCGCGATCGACCATGTTTGCTTGTCGATTAATCCTCATGATGAAAGTTGCGTGCTACTGTGCGAAAATCTGAAAAACTGCTTCTTCGGTTTCACTCGCTCTCTTTTTGTTCCTCCTATTTCTTCCCATCATTTCTTTTTCCTCTTTTCTTCATATTCTTATCTTCCAAAATTAGTGACTTAGGTAGAGGCAGTGAATAAATGGAATTTGGAAAGCCTAACACTAGTTTATCCCATTACCCCCTTAAACTTTAATATTTTTTTTGTAAATACTTCAATACTATAACATACATATACATATTTCTCCAGAGTTATTATCTTATTACAGTAAAAACTTATCGAAAGAATTCGTGGGTGTTACATGAGTTTTTAAATAACAAACTAACATATTTCTTTAAGTCTCATGATATTGTTCATCAGACTTCATATGTTTATACACCCCAGTAAAATGGGGTTCTAGAACAAAAACATATACATCTTTTAAATATGGCAAGGGTGTTAATATTTTTAGGGAGGATTCCTTTAAACATGTGAAGTGCGTCCTTACTGTTGCATATCTCATAGCATAACTCCCTCACCGGTTTTAAATGGTAAATGCGCTTTTTTTTAAATGACAAGTTAACGCACACACACGTATCTCATATCATAACACACGTTCCAGCGGTATCGGGCCTCCATTACGGGGAATCCCACTAATCCACTGCGACCTGGCCCAGCCTTTGGCTGAACCCGACCGGCAGGGTAGAGGGTCCCAATGACTGGACCACCCGAATCGGTCCCGGCCCCGACCCCAAAGGACCAAGCCCAGAGTCTGGATATCTTAGGAAAGTGTCGCTCGTGGGAATCGAACCCGAGTAGTGTGACTTTCACCCCACACCCCCCCCCCCCGGATGTTACCTATCCAACTGAGCTAACCTCATTTGATAAATGGTAAATGCGCTGACAAGATAGTTTATGGGTTTATTCCTGTTCTCGATCATCTAAGAAGTTTTGGTTGTTTGTCTTTTGTTGTTAAACCAAATGTTTTAGATAAATTTGGTTCAAGAGCATAAAAATGTGTTCTTCTTGGATACTCAATTCAAAGAAAGATTATAGAATTTTTAGCATAGATTCTAAACAAATTTTAGTTTAAAGAGATGTAAAGTTTTACGAAAATATTTTTCTTTTTAAGGTGAGTGGTGATAAACATACTTCAAGCTAAGGTTTAAATTCTTTGAATTTTCTTAAGCTATTCTTTTTCCTACTAATAATTTTTCTAATACATTGGCCAATGATGAAATTAGGAATAGAACTCTCACAGGGGACTCCGGTCAAACTAGTGATCCTAGTCCCCTTCGTAGTCAAAATAAAGTTGCTAGTCTAGCAGCTTTGAGTAGCTCTGATATGGCTGTCAGGGACGAGAATGTCATTGGTTTTCAAAATTCTGAAAACATAGATGTTAGTGATCCAAATGTGTCCTCCTCTTGTGGGTGTTTTTCTGATAATATTAATATTCCTTTTTCTATTAGAAAATCTAGTAGAATTTTCAGCTTACATCATAGATTTGATGATTACATATGGTTTGGAAAAGGTTGTCAATTATTCATCTATTAATTCTGAGAATTCTTGTTTTATGTCAAATCTAAATAAATCTCTTGAACCAAGAAATTATTTTGATGCTTATAAAGATTCTAATTGGGTCACTATTATGAATAATGAAATGGAGGCTTTGTATAGAAATGGAACCTAGTGGTACGTGAGAAATATTTGTAATAGCAGTGGGTTAGCAGACAGTCCAATGTGGACAGCGCAAGTGTACACCGGTCACTATGATCGTCACTTCAAGTAACAGTTGGTAAGAACCAGAATCGTATTCCACAGGGACTGCGCAATCAAGACATTATTGTTCTCATTGACTTCCTTTTACAAGTTTCGACTAGAGAGGAAACAAATAAGTTGGTTGGTTTGGTGAAGCAACTTTAATAAAATACTTACGATTTAAAGAATGAGTTGTAGTTATAGATTTTCCTCATATTTCATATTAAATATTTGATCCAAAATAGTGCTTACAGTACTGCGTGGGAGTGTGCACTATCTTTCAAGAGGCCAAGTCAAAACAACTACTCAAGCCTCTTAGTCCAAATCTCAAATGTTTAACTTTACTATTTTACGAGTGGTGACCCCTGGTGAACATTCTCAGGTTCGATAGAATGTGTAGAGACAAATACTCTAAGTGCTTTAAATACAAAAATACTCTAAGTGTTTTAAATACATTGGTGTTATAAGAATTCTCTCTAATCCCCTAGCATCATGCAAGCTCATGCCACAACGTCTTACCATCTATGAGTTTAGGACTAGACTTTAGGCAAGTGATCAACTTGTTCGCATCCTTGTCAGTTATGGAACAAAAGATGACCAAAACAATAAAACTTTAACATACAAAACTACTCAAATATTTTGCATAAAATCTGGATACTTCTCACTCCTACATCACAAAAGATGTTTAGTTCATATTAAAGGAGGAGAAAACAGTAGATAAAATATTGCAAGAAAAGATACCAAAATATTTTAACTTGAATAAAAAGTCGCAATGCCCACCCTCGAAGGCACTGGATTACAATACTAGATAAAAAAAAGTTGTTGAAGATAAAAGTACTTCTGAAAACTACATATTTAATCTACAGAAAATAAAAGAACTTCCAAACATTTAAATCTAAGTTAATATCTAATGTTGATACTTGATTGATGCATTTTCTCCCAAAGCTTGTATCTCTATTTATACAAGAGGCAAAGAGGTGGGAAAACATAAATGGGAAGTAGATAAAGTATTTTTCCCACCCACAAAAAGAAACTTTCACCAAAAAGTTGGACGTTAATGATTTTATCCCCTGTCTTTTTGCCTCCCTTAAAATTAAGCTTAGATTGTCCCAAAACAGCTTTTCAACACTCTTCCTTTTCAGCTTCTAAAACCTTCCATCTTCACGGAGTTGACTTTTCAACGCTTCGGAGTTGACCCAATTATATGGTTTAAAACAATCTCCAAGAAAATGGTATGATAAACTTTTTGAATGTCTTTTTAGTTCTGGTTTTGTTTAGACTAGTAGTGATCGTTCCCTATTTATTCTTTCTGATAATTCTATTATTTTGGTGTTGTTAGTTGGGCTGAGCATCGGGTGGGTTCAAGGTGGATGGAATTCAAACCTGATCGGATTTCAGGAAGGGTTGGACATAGTCGAACTATGGTATGTTCGAGTATACACCTGATCGAGTCGAGGCAGTCCAGGTAAGATTTCGGATTGGATTGGACATGGCAATATGGCATGAACGCATGATAAGTAAACAACAAATCGCTTCGGGTACTGACTTATATACTCCCAAATTAGAACTTGCAGAATTGCTACAATGCTACTAGAGATGGCCAAAAATCGGTCCCGTGTCGGGCCCAAATCGGTTACATTCCCAAAAAGTCATGGCATAACCGGTCCAGCGTAACTAGTTCTGGTCCTGACCCAAATCAATAGGCCCGGTTAAGCTTTATCATAACCCGTTACGCTAATCGGTCCCTTACCGGGCTGGGCCTAAACCGGTCCCACTTAAATTTTTTATTTCTTTTTAAATTGATTCTTAACATATAAAAAATATTTTTTGAAGAATTTTGTCAATCAAATACACTAAAAAAATACTTTTTAAATATATATTTAAAAAATACGTTTTATTATAATTGGGTCGATCAAATACATTAACACATATGTTTTTTATTTAGAAATATACTTAAAAATACATTTAAAAATAAATTTTAAATAAAAAACAAGGCCGGTCCCATAACTAGTCTCGAGTCGGGCCTTGTTATTGGATGAAAATCGTAATCGGTTAAGGACTGTAGGACCATAACCGGTCCCTACCAGGTAGGGCCGGTCCTGATCCTCCTCCGGTCCCGGGCTAGACCCATTTTGCCATCTCTAAATGCTACTAGCCTGTTGCATCTTCAATTCGTCATGATCATGATTGTATCTGCATGCATCATACATGGAGCCATGGACACTTGGACAACACATCCACAACAATATGCAAAAGTAGTTAATATTTAAGTAACAACATGGTATTTGGTGCCTTGTGGATTGTGGTATATGGATTATGCTACATGAGCATAATGACAAAAATATTTAATATGAATATATGATTCTTATAAATATGAATATAGGGTAAAATCAGGCTCAACATGTAAACATAAATGATAAAACGAATGGATAGTAATTTCATTATATGGGCATTAGGGTGGAGTTCGGATATTCGGGCGGGTTCGGGTGCCCAATATGAAAACCCAACCCAAACTCTACAATCCTACTTAAAATTCGGATATCGGTTTTCGGGTTTTATTTATAATCAAATATTCATTTAAAACAAAAAATTTGAATCTGATAGGGCGGGTTGATCGGGTGAAGTCGGGTTTTGCACGACCCTAGTTGTTACTTTATGTGAATGACATTGTTATTACTGGAAATAAGAATATTGAGATTAATAGAGTTAAAGATCACTTGAAAGCTAATTTCATGATTAATAGTTTTTCTTAGAAATTGAAATTTTGGAATGTGATAGAGGGTTTTTGTATGTCACAAATGAAATATTGTTTGAAATTACTAAATGATTTTGGTTATCTTGGTAATAAACGTGTTAGTAATCCCATGGACATGAATCTTGGTTTGACAGATTTTGTAGGTTCTGTATCTTCAGATCCTCTTTTTCTGATTTTTCAAGACATCAAAGATTAATTGGTGGATTAATATATCTTATTGCAACTCGCCTGGCGTCGTGTTTGATCCATTGTCTAATTCAGTTTATGCACTCACCTCGATGTTCACATCTTAAGCTTGTTCTTTGAGTTTTGAAATATCTAAAGTTATCTTCTAGTAAAGGTATAAAATTTTCTAAATTTGTTGATTTCAAGTTGAAAACTTTGGTTGATGTTGATCGTTTCTACTAGAAGATTTGTACTGTATATTGTCTATTCTTAGGAGGTTGTCTAATCTCTTGGGAGAAGTAAGAAGCATAATATTGTTTCTAGATCTTTTGCTAAATCTAAATATAGAGCTATGGCTTCAACCACTTGTGAAGTCATTTGGATTCTTAGCATTTTATCTTATTTATATGTAAAATATTTACTTCTTGTAAAAAAAGGTGATAATAAACCAGTTATTCAAATGGCTAACATTCCGTTTTTCTATGAAAGAATGAAACACATTGAATATGTACGTCAAGTGAGAGAAAAAATTGCGGTAGGCTAGTTAATAACTGTGAAAACAAATTCTTCTGAACAACCTATAAATATATTTATTAAATCTCGTGGTGTTAATCAACGTAACTATTTATCTTCAAAATTAAACATGTTTTTTGTTTTCAAGTGTCAAGATTGAGGAGTATGTTAAAACTCAGTCTTGATATTATACAATCTTGATACTTTCAGTCCCTTATTGTATTAATTTAAGTTTATCTTTGTTTTTTAGAGATTTATATTGTTGTGGGATCTTATTAGCATGTTGAATAAAGTCGAGGGGTATGAGGGACTGTGTTGACAAAGTTGATGATTCATGAAGGGTAGCGGAGTAAGATTGTTGATTCCTTAAGGACTATTTCAAAACTTTCATATAATACATATTGAATGAGTCTATTGACGTTTCAAATTGTAAGTTTTTATATGCTCATGACACGTGTCACACAAGAATATTGTTGAATATGTAAGCCTATATGGTCGCATGCAATAAATAGATTTGCTTCCATTCGTAGAAACCCGAATTAAATCAAGTTGATTATGGAAATAATTATTCGTGAAGGATAATTATGAAAATATGTGATAAAATGTAATTATGATAATTACATGGTGTTATCTGTAAATATGTATAATTATATTAAATATTTTAAGATAATTATATAATTATCATAGATAATCACTAAAACCTTATTTGACTTATGGATCAACTGTAATGTAAGAGAGTTCATATAAATAAGATGATAGGCTAAATTAATTTCAGTTGATTGAATCAAATAGATTTAGCCTTCAGAAAACATATAGGAAAGAAACATTTTCTTTTATATAATACACATATAGATCTAGGGTTCTTCGGCTAGCACTCGGTGGGAGTTATCAGGGTATTCGTGTGTGGAATATATGTTGAGGAAATGTGCTTTGGTTTTTGCATGCTCAGAAGATATCAGCTCTCGGTCTATAAAGGTACAATTCTATTGCGTTTTGATTTAAGAAAAGTTTTCTAATTTATTGTAACCAAAATATTTTTTCTGTTGAGTTTTAAGTGGTTACAAAAGTATCTAATCTTCACAGTGGTATCAGAGCTACTTTGGCGTTTAATCGAATAAAGAATTAAAAAACAAAAATAAGAAAGATGTACATCGGGATCAATTCCAAACTGGTCAGCAATGTGTGAAAGGGTTCATACCCAATTGTCGTGCATCAGACCTGTCACACTGTGGCTAAGTTGTTGTCTCCACAATCCATGGTTGTCCCAAAGACCAAACCACCACTATGCGACTTGGTTTTTACTCAAACCATGGTTGAAGTGGTCATCCTTGGGGTGCCACTGCTTTTGGCAATGGTCATCGAAAGGTCACGACTAGCTTCATCCCCTGTGTTGTTTCCACTGTTGAACTTTCGCGTCCTGGGGATAGGTCATGAGCAGTTCCGCCCCCACCCCTGGTCCAAGTCGGACGAACGACTGTTGACTGTGTTGCTTTCATTTCACGACCAGACATGGTTGACACCTCGATTCCAATTGCCAGTTGCTGGTTTTTCTACTAAGCCTAAATCAGTCCATTAGGTAGACGTGTGCCGCCCTGACCCTAGTGGTTCCAATGCTCACAGGCATGACTATGATGAATCACCGTTGTTCCGTCGCTTGTCATCTGCCATATACGGCATTTTTTTAACGGCTATAACCTAATTTGTGGGTCTATTATGCCATTTTGGGCTGAAAGGCCATTAGGCCAAGAAAACCCAATTTCGGCCATTGAGTTTGTTTTGGGTGTTCTCTTAAACCAAAAGCCTTGTTAGGTTTTAAACTAATCCAAATTTTGTTGTTAATTATTTTTCGATTATTGTTTGCCCCATTTATTTATGTTACATAAATTTGGTTATTTCAATTAATTTTATGTTTAAAATTATAAATAATATATGGTATGCCAAAAAAAGACATGTGGTTTATGTTTGGTTGATTTATTATATTAGAAAAACTAAAATGTATAATTGTGATGGGTTGTAATTTTATTTCAATTTTCTAGATAGGGACAAAAGTAAACATAATAGAATCATGTTGTATTTTCTATTTTAAAATTTGTAACCATCCAAAGATGGTGTTTCAAAAATCAAGACGGAGTCCCGGAGTTCCCCAAGATGGCGAAGCTAGTGGGAGCTCGAAAACGTTCTTAGATTGACTGTGGTTGTTGTGTTGGCTCACAACAGGGGCAAGTACATATACTGTTGTTGTGGTTGTTTATTTTGCGCTTTTGTTTATTTTGCTTACAATTATTGTTATAATGTTTGCAAAACAAGTTTTAAAGTGAATTCAAACAAAAAATAAATTTTTAATCGGTAAATAAAATACGATATTTTAAAATTGATATGATTATCCAAAATCAAATTAATTTAAATGGATAAAGCTTTAAAAACCAGATCTTATTGTAGAGATAAAATCAAACATTTTTAAAAGCAAAAGAATGTTTTCTAAGATTCAAATATTTCACAAATATAAACTAAATGCCTCTCTTGAAGGTATTTGCCAAGGCTTACGGATTCGGTAAGGTCAGTGCCTAGCCAATTATGTCAAATGATTATAGTATGAGACAATGCGCCAAAATAATAATATTTAAGTGAACATTTGTATTTGGCCACTCGCTCAAATAGTCATGTTTTGGACCACTGATCCCAATAAACCCTAAGTCAATAATTTAGGTGAGATCACGATACCTTACTTTGGTTAGTTTACTTGAGAATACTATAGACTGTTGCATTGGTCATCTATGAGTATTTTCAAGGCGTTGAAGTGGGATTAAATGTGTAAATTCCAATATATGATATATTGGATAGAATCCCACGATCACCTAAGAGTTATATTGAAAATAATTGGATGATTCCTGCTTAAATACCTAATTCCATCGACATGTGCATTTGGCCATTTATGGAAATAGGTCAAATATGGATCTCATTTGAGATTTTATTAGTTTACTAAAATTGAACTTATGTAGATGTCTGCTACTACCTCAAAAATCAACACAAACTCAAACATGAACAACTTATCCCAGTTTACACTTTACTCTACCGTTGATAAGGAAAGATTGAACAGGACGAACTTCCTCAAATGGTTTCGCTTCTTAAGGGTCATCCTTAGGCATGAAAAGAAGTTATACGTTCTTGACAACCCCTTTCCAAACACTCATCCTAAAAATGCTTCAACTGAAGTCAGGGCTGCTTATGATAAGTACCAAAATGACTCATTGGATGTCAGTTGTCTGATGCTTGCCTCTATGATTTCTGAGTTATTGAAGGATCATGAAGACATGTCTGCATGGATATGATATACTCAATGAAATATTTGTTTCGGTTACAGGCAAGGAAAGAGATGTTTGAAATAGTCAGGGCATTGCATACATGTATGATGACTGAAGGCTCATCGGTCAGTATTTATGCATGTTTTGGAAATGAATGGGTATATCGATCAGTTGGCCCTTCTAGGATTCCCACGGGAAAAGAAATTGACAATCGGTGTGTACTCAATTTCTAACCTAAATCATATGATCATTTCATCCTGAACAATAATATGAACAGTTTGGATAAAACTCTCACAGAGCTTCACGACATGCTTAAAACTGTTGAGAGAAACATAAATTCCAAATTGGAATCAAAAACAGGTTTTGATGATCAAGCCTAAAGGTGGGCTAATCAAGAAAAGGTGGGTGGTTGCTAAGGGAAAGACAAAGTTTTGAAGTTCCAACAAGGATAAGGGAAAAAGAAAATTTTCCAAAGATGCAATTTGCTTCACCAACAATTAAAAGGGGCACTGGAAGAGAAACTGCCCAACCCTACTGCCAGAGCAAAAGAAGCAAAAGGTCGCTGCAGCCGAAGCTTTCAAGTATGTTTACCATTGATTTGTTTGCTTCTGATTATGACTCTTGGGTATTGGATACCGGGTGTGGTACTCATGTTGTACTACTTTACAGGTCCAAGAAGTGAATAGAAGATTAAACCAAACCAAATGGAGCTAACGATGGGCAATGAAGCTAAGGTAGATGTTGTTGCTCAAGGAACATATGATATGAAGCTGCCATATTGTCTTACTTTAACACTTAGTATTGTCCCTAGATGTGTGCTAATCAAGATGAACAACAACATATTTCAATCATAGTTTCCATTTTTCATTGATCTCAAAGTCAACAGATTACAACGAGCTTTCCCTCTCAATATTTCTCTCTCTATATGCGAATTCTATTAAGGTGTTACTAGATTACAAGGAACAACAAAAGCTTTTATACCACAAGCTTACAAAGACAAAACTAACAAAACAAACACTTAAACTAGATTATTTGACTTTGACATGCTTGACTTTGACTTTCCTCTTTAAACACCTTGACTTTGCAATGAGAGGCTTTGACTTGAGAATTTGACTTTCAATTTCCATGATCTTGGATCCAACATATTTATGCACTAACAATCTCCCCTTTCGATTCAAGATCACCTTCAAAACAAATTCTCCCCCTTTGATTCAAAAACAAATGATCTCCCCCTTTGGATAAACAAAAACGAATTTCAGTAATCACAAACAATCTTCTCCTTTGTTTGACCTTTAACAACTTCAATCTCCCCTTTCTTTGAATTGTCTTTAGACTTTCAGTATTCTCCCCAAAGTCTGTGAATATCTTCTTCAAGAATTTTAACAATCTCCCCCAAGGTAATAAAACCTCTTTCAGACTTCAGAAAAGAAATTATCTTCAGATTTAGCTCACTTTGCTTCAGCAGATAATCTTCAAAGAAATTTTCAACAAATTTTCAACCCACTTTCTGAACCCTTGAACTTTCTCTTTCTTTATGAACATTCTCCCCATATTTCTGAACTATACTTCAAAACTGTCATCACTTGATCACTCTATCCACGAAATTTTCACAATCTGATCTTTAGACATCATTTGTTGAAATTGATTATCCCATAACCTCTTATCCATTTCTTGACCTTGTCATTTCTTGAATACATTTCTCCCCTTTTTGATGATGCGGCATAGAAATCATCAAAACTTGTTCAAGAAATGTCATGAATCTCTTTCTGACCACTGATCTTTCAAAATGAGCCATTGAACATCCGTTAATTCATAAAGTATTCATTTGAATCTTTTCAAATTCAGACAAATAAGAATGTAACTCTGAATCAATAAATGAATCAGTTAAGATGCCTATAAGCAGCACGAAACTACTTAGTACAACGAATGTATTGTACAAGGAGTTTTATTAATGTTCACTCCCCAGGTCTTCCATTCAATCATCGAATAACACGAGGTAATTCTATGAATGTTCTGATAGAAAAACAAATTTTTTGTGTGTACGTGCTTGTGTATGAAAGAATTTAAATATGAATGTTTTATAAAAGGCTCAAAATGTGTAAACCATTGAAACAACAATAGTAATACACAGACTCAATGTGCATGAACGAAGTGAGAAGGTGCGGCAGACTTCCTTCTTTTTCAATATCCACATCTTCCAAATGAATATGAGATAGATTATGTGTTGTTTCCCAGTAAATTTTGAAACATTTCTTTGTTGAGAAAGAAATGAGTAGTTGGTGGGGTTTAAACAAGAGTTAGCATGGGCTAGTGCCTGTTGCAATGAAGTTCACGAAAGAATTGTGAAACAACAGTAATATGGTTGCCCGACTCAAAAAGTAGTTGGTGCTGAGTTTGATATTCTTTTAACTCTGTTCTCACATGTAAGCTCACTTCTAACCGATCTCTCTTTTAGTTTTATCTCATCACACACCCACACTCAGATATTGACCCCTCGCCTCTCGATCACTCAAGGATAACTTCTTGGGTAGGAAACACTGGTTGTCGTGAATCCATAGAAGTTTACTAAAGCTCTCACACTGATCCCCATGTATTTTTTCTTAAAAGCAAAATGTTGCTCAATAGTTTAACTTCAAAAATTAAATCACAGTACATATGTCACATGAAAGTATGCTCAATAAGATAATCATAAAGATTTGAACATTTTAAACATGGAAGATTCTCTCAAAACAAAGAAATTGAATGAATGAAGTGAAATCAATAGATATGTTTTGAGAATCTGACAATGTTTGAAAGATCAAAAATGAATGAGTTATCATTAAAAGCTAAGGTCATGAAAAAAATTGGATGTTGTCTATATGAATCAAATATAGACATTCTTGAAAGTACAATTTTCCATTTTATATTTTCTAAAAATATCATAAATGTACTTTGCTTGATTAATGAAAATCCCCGTTGAAAATTGTCTAACTTGTAATCCGAGAAAGAAATTTATCTCTCCCATCATACTCATTTGAAATCTGGACACCATTAGATTATAAAAGTTCTTACAGTACTTCGGATTTGTTGAACCGAAAATTATATCATCCACATATATTTTAATTAAAATGATATCAGTTTTTTTCCTTTTTAATAAAGAGAGTAGTATCGATTTTACCTTTGGAGAAGCCAGACTTGACTAAAAACTTTGATAGAACATTGTACCAGGCTCGAGGAGCTTCCTTTAAACCATAAAGAGCTTTTGTCAAGAATGTAGACATGATCCGGTTTTTCAGCATTGACAAACCCTTCTGGCTGTGAGACGTATACCTCATCTTTCAGTATGCCATTTAGAAAGGCAGTATTCACGTCCATTTGATAGATAGTGAAGTTTTTGTGTGCAACGTAGGCTAGAAACATTCTGATTGCTTCTATACGTGCAACTAGAGCATATGTCTCATCATAATCTACTCCTTCCTCTTGCCTATATCCTTTAACAACAAGTCGAGCTTTGTTTCTGACCACAATACCATCTTCATCTTTCTTATTCTTGAATACCCATTTCGTACCTATAATTGTTTTGCCTTCCGGTCAAGGTACGAGTCTCTAGACTTTAAGCGATTCAAATTGATTGAGCTCTTCTTGCATAGTTGTTATCCAATTATCTTTGAAATATGTAACTTCCTTTGGTTTGTTTAGATAAATGATTTCATCAGTTTGACCTCGAGTATAAAGTTTTGCTTCCAAACCATTAATCTTTTTCAGCAAAGATTTTTTTTCAAATTTCAATTTATTATAATTGACAACAAACTCTTTCTTCTTAAGATCAGACTTATTAAATTTAGAAACGGTTTCAGAAATTTGAGTTTCAAAACAAGCTTTTTGTTTTTCAAAAACAGTAGCAGATTTGTTCAAAGAGTCAATCAAGGTTTTTTTCCCAGCAATTTATTTGTTGAGATCAAAAATTGTTTGACGATTTTTTGCAACTCTACTTTTCTCCTTTTTGAGCTTAGCTTGTAAGTCCTGAAGCTCAACCATCTACTTTTCGCAACTTTTTCTTCAAAAACAGTCTCTTCTTTATCATCCTCATACTCTGAATGGTCCAAACAGTAATCATCCTCAGCCATCAGTGCTTTGCCTGCCTCTTTTTGCTTGGCCAGAAGCATTTTATTCTTGTAGTACTCAGAATTTCTAACAATCGGCTTCTGACATTCCTTGGCAAAGTGGCCTATCTTACCACAGTTGTAGCACTTGACTGGCTCCTCAGTTTTCTTCTCACCATACTGATTTACATACTTTCTCTCTTATGGCTTCCTTTCTTCATGCCTTTTTCCCTTAGACCTTCTATCATCAAACCTTCTTCCTTCCACTCTTTCCGTGTGTTCATAGTTCTTTGGTCCTGAAGAATATCTCTGACTATTAGAACCCGGCTTCTTATAGAACTTCTTCTGAAAGGCTCGGGTAAGCATCAACATAGCTTGCTTTAGGTTTTCTCCATCATCAGAATCAGAGTCAACACTGTCAGAATTACCAAAACTAGAAACCACAATCTTCTCTTTCTTCTTCTTGTCTTTATTTTCTTTCTCTTTCTTCTTCTCCACCACCAAAGCAACTAGATCATTTACAGGCTTCTCACTCTTCTTTTTCTCTTCTCTCTCCTCTTCTACTTCGTCTTCATTCTACCTCAGAGTTTCATAGACTTCATGTAAAGGGATCTCACTCACATCTTTCATCTGTTTCATCCTTCTTGTATTTTTCTTCCACTCTGGCTGCAAGACACTGAGAAATTTGACATTATCCCCAATCTGCTTCTTCTTAACTTTGTTCTTGGCCAGCTCATTCATTAGAGAAACAAATCTTTCATATGTGTCCTCCAGACTTTCCCCAGATTTAGCCTTGAACTCTTAATAGTTATTTATACAGTTGACCACCTTCATCTGATTTCCAACCTTTGATCCCAACATCGTTTTCTCTAACTGATCCCACTTCTTCTTTGCAGTAGCCTTATAGCTGTCAATATTTATGTAGATCTCATTTGGTATGCTCTAAAGAAGTAAAGATCTAGCTTGCTTATATGCCTTGTATCTTTTCTTTTGTTCAGGTGTATACCTTGAAAAATCCACCACAGTCTCTTTAGTCTTTATTCCTATGTTCTCAGTACCATCTTCACTATCTGAACTTTCATTATCCTTATCAATCACTATAGCAGTTACTAGTTTCATCAGACCCTCATCAATTGACTGTTTGATAAATTCTCCATTTTCATGTCTGTCTATGAAGTCTAGAAATATGTCCTTCCATTTCTCGTACTCACCCTTCAAGATAACGGGTGGTTTGACATCAGTACCAATTGAAAGAGCATCATTTGAAGTCATCTTGATCAAACATAAATCTTTAAACACAAAATCAGAAATTTTCCAAAAATCTGAAAATAGCCAAAAATTGACTAAGTACAGAAGTCGTAGACCATAGAGTAGTATTTGTCGCAAAACCCTTTGAACCCACTTGTCGCAAACCCTTTCACCAAATAAGTGAGGAACTCGCAAAAGGAAGCTTGCGAGTTCTTACTTGTCACAGGCTAAAGCTTGTGAGTTCTAAACTTGTCACAGGCTGAAGTTTGCGAGTTCTGAGCTTATATCCTCTTGCGAGTTCTACACTTAGAAAAAATATCGATCAAACAACTTATCGCAGACACTTGTCGTAAGCTTTGTCTTGCGAATTCTTGAACTTGACGCAAACCAAAATAAATAAACAGTAGCTTGTCGCAGATAATGTCTTGCGAGTTCTTGGTTGTTGCAAAAGGCACCCTGCGAGTTTTATACTTAGAAAAAAATTCTAAGCTATAGAAAACAAAGTCAAAAGGAGGTCCTTGCGAGTTCTTGATCAAAAGTCGCAAAGAACACAAAACAAATTATCCTTCAGCTTGCGAGTTCTTCGGTCTGCGAGTTCTTCAGATGAACCTTACGACTTCTCTAAATCTTGCGAGTTCTTCAACCTTGTCGAGTCTGGAACAACTTTTCAGCCTTAAATCTTTCAAAACATCGAAATTGATCACTAAACTTTGCAGATTGATTCACAATGTGATTCTGAACACTTTTCTAATACATCACTTGACTAAAAACACCAAAAATACAATTTTCGATCCAAAGACAGTGTTTTCAAAAACACGAACAAAAATCTCAACAAAATCCAAAATTCACACTTAATTGATGTGAATTTGGCTATGCAATTAATACAAAAGTTGTTCTAGAACAAAATTCGAATACAATGAATCAAGAATTACACTAAAAACACACATAATCAAGAAATTGATTCTGGAATAGTGACATTTGCGAGTTCTTGAAGTTCGACCAAAATCTTCAAATTCTTTTATTGATTCTCTGATTCTATTCTTGCTTTGATACCAATTATTGTCCCTAGATGTGTGCTAATCAAGATGAACAACAACATATTTCAATCACAATTTCCATTTTTCATTGATCTCAAAGTCAACAGATTACAACGAACTTTCCCTTTCAATTTTTGTCTCTCTATATGCGAATTCTATTAAGGTGCTACTAGATTACAAGGAAAAACAAAAGCTTTTATACCACAAGCTTACAAAGACAAAACTAACAAAACAAACACTTAAACTAGATTATTTGACTTTGACATGATTGACTTCGACTTTCCTCTTTAAACACTTTGACCTTGACTTTGCAGTGAGAGGCTTTGACTTGAGCATTTGACTTTCAATTTCCATGATCTTGGATCCAACATATTTATGCACTAACAATTAGCAAGTGTTTATATGTACCTAGCATTACTAAGAAACGACATCTCAACCCTAAAAAGTGTAAAAGTCTGGCTAAGGAAATGTTTCGCAATGAAGGATCTAAGAGAGACAACATATATCCTTGGGATAAAGATCTATCGAGATAGATCTAGGCTCTTAATTGGATTAAGCCAAAATACATACATTTGATAAGGTATTGAAAGGACTCAAGATGGAGGGTTCCAAGAGATGAAACTTGCCAATGGTACATGGTATATAACTAAGCAAGACTCAGTGTCCTAATACAAAAGAGAACATGAACCGTGTGAAGGGTGTTCCCTACGCTCCGACCATCAGTTCCATTATATATGCCATGTTATGTACTAAACCCAGGTGATGTTCAGTAGGTAGCAGTGAAGAATATCGTGAAGTACCTGAGAAGAACTAAGGATATGTTCTTAGTGTACAAAGGTTAGGAAACAAGTCTATATATTCAAGGGTATACAGATGCTACTTTCTAAACCGATCATGATGACTTTAAATCATAGTCGAGATACGTGTTTGTGTTGAACGATGGTGTTGTGAGCTGGAAGAGCTACAAGCAAAGTATGATCACAAATTCAACAACATAATTAGAGTATATTGCAGCGTTAAATGTCGTAAAGGAAGTTGTTTGGATGAAGAAATTCATCTCGGACCTAGGAGTGGTTCCTAGCATATGTGACCCTATCGAGATCTATTGCAAAAATGACGGTGCCATAGCGCAAGCAAAAGAACCAAGGCCACATCAGTTCTCCAACCATGTTTTGAGAAGATGTTACATGATTCGAGAGATCATTGATCAAGGTGACGTGAAGATATGTAGAGTTTGATCGTGAGATAATCCAGCAGACCCTCTAACCAATCCTATGAGTCAAAGCAAGCATGATGCTCATACTAGTTCGATAGGCTTGAGGTATTGTAATACATTAGTCTGATCTGTAAATTTTAGTAAACTTTAAATTATTTGAACAATAAAATTTTATGTTTCTATCTGTTTTGGCGTATTGGATATGAGTATTTGCATAAACATTTTTTTTATTATTTGCATGTTTAAGTATCCTTAAATAAATATGATGATCATATTATTTAAAATTGTCCATGATCGATTATTACCAAGGGACTGGTAATAAATAAAGATTATTGTGAAGTATGGTCATAGTCCAAGCTGAAAGTGCACTGGTGCAACTAGAGTCACATGTGCTTGTCAGGGCACAAGTGTTGGAGAAAACCCACAATTAGGATCACCTCATAGATCAGCATCATAAGGTGAGTCACTCTTATCCTCAGATCTGAGGTGTACATTGGACCTAATGCATAAAGAGTGTTATACTTTCGTATAGTCTAACATTACCCTTAATCGGGTAATCATAAGGGCTATATTGGGTATAACTTGTAATGTGTATAAGTCGTGTACATGCAATATGGGATTTGATCCTCTCAAGTTGAGAGAGATATTTTTTGGCCCCTCGATGACATAGTTCGCTTAACATCGCCATAGACAAGTAGATTAGTTGAACTAATGACACTTGTCTAATTAAATATGGTGGGATCGAGAAAGATAAATTTTCAACTATAGAGGATGAGACATATCTATGTCTTAAGTTCAAAACAAAATATCATGAAGCAAAAGAATAACGAATGATTTACCATACGATTGATTGGATCAATCAAATTGCCTAAGGAAAGCACATTTACATAGCCTAGGGGCGGTGACATGTTGCAAGACGCTACCCCCGTCTGTGTTACTGTATCGTGTGCAAGTGGCATAATGTAAGTTTTTATATGCCCACAACACATGTCACAAAAGAATATTGTTCAGGAGTATGTAAACTAACATCATTTTGAATGCATTCAATTTCAATTGGTATTTTCTCCATTCCAATTATTATAATATAAGGTTGCACACAAGGAATACATTTTTTCTTCCATTTGTAGAAACCTGGATTAAATCAAGTTGATTATGGAAATAATTATTCTTGAAGGATAATTATGAAAATTTGTGTTAAAATGTAATTATGATAATTATATGGTGTTATCTGTAAATATGTATAATTATACTAAACGTTTTAAGATAATTATATAACTATTACATACAATCACTAAAACCATATTTGAGTAATGGACCAACTGTAAGACAATCAATATATATAACATGATAGGCTAAATTAATTCCAACAGATTGAACCAGTTAGATTTAGCCTTCAGAAAACATACATAAAAGAAATTGTTTCTTTCTATAATACACATATAGATCTAAGGTCCTTGGGCTAACACCTTGTGGGAGTTATCAGCATGTTCGTGTGTGAATTATCTGTAGAGTTGCTTTGATTTCTGCATGGTCAGACGATCTCAACTCACTGTCTATAAAGGTACAATTCTAAACCCCTATGGTGTGTTTAGATTCGATTTAAATTGTCATTGGATCCGAATTGAGTTTTGATTTAAGAAAAGTTTTATAACCTATTGTAATCAAAATATTTTTCCCCTGCGTTTTAAGTGGTTACAAAAGTATCTAAACCTATAAGTAATCAGAATCAATTTTACATTGTTAATGATATGATAAGTTCTCTCTCCATACATAGTGGTTTAGAGTTTATATTGTTCTTTGTATTTTGTTTAGGGTTTATTGTATATTTATTTAGTAATATGTTTTAGTAAATAAAATAATTTTGTAAATTTACACAATATATACCTCTACAATTTCTTAAATATTAATTATCTAAATGAAGGGAGCTAAATTAGCTACCGGAAGTGCAAGCACTAATCTAGTTTCAGAAATGTCCATAACTTAAAGTCAGCAATGATTTTTGAATTTCAAGTTTGGAATCTTTTATCATTTGCCAAGACTGAGTATATATGTAATGTTTCTCCATTTACTACAGATTGTTCTTCTACCTTTAGCCATAGAGGATAATCATGTCACATATGGAGTTTGTAGCCAGCCAGAGACATCATCATCAACTTAATTTTTTCAAGGTCCATATTATTCATTGAGGTATATGATAGCAAAAATGCACACGTGTAAAATGTGGCACAATAATGGCACAAGTATACACCACGTATTGCGTTCGCTTCACAAGTAATATAATGGTAAGGACCAAATATCGTATCCACGGGGATTAGACTACTAAGAATCTGAGATTTTTACGAACTTCCGGTGCAAAGTTAGATTTTATAAAATTGATTGGTTGATTTTTAGCGAAGTATTAAAATGTAAATTAACAAGATAATAAAAAAACGGGTACGGGTGTAAGTTTCCCCCGAGAGTATTTTAATAACTTAAATGGTTAACAAAACCGGTCACAATGGAACCCCACACGATTTCCTCCTCTCGAAGCAACGTCGTATAGGTTGTGATAAAGGTTTTATTATAAAATTACCACACTTGCTAACTTTCGGTTTACCAATCTCACTAAATAGATCTCGAAGATCTTAGCCCCACCAGTATGGAGAGATGCACATATCTCTATGACACACCAACTCGACCGACATCTGGACCTTAGTTTGATTATGCAAAAATCCATATCTCTATGCGATTATTGAAGATTTTCTCAAACCTCCTTGCATCACCCAAGCCGTATTCGTATCCGCCCCTCTCGAGGTCTAAGATATAATATTAACACACACAAGTGATCGGCTTGTCCGCATTGAGATGAAGCTTCAACTTGGATGACTAAACCGAGAAGTTAGCCGAATACGGTAACACCCAAGTGTTACATTTTAACCTCTCGGGTTGGCTTACACCCACACCCAAAGGGGGGTTTAGCTACTCATAATGATAAAAGACATAATGAAGAAGAAGAAGTGCATAAACTGAAATTTCATAAAACGTAAACGTACCGACTGTGGGCATAGGTTCACCACAGTGGTGAACAGAAAGTAAACTTGCAAGAAATAAAAATTACAAAGAGCTAAATGAAATGAAGAAACTACAATATTTAACTAAGCTCAAAGTTCAGATTGTTGGATGATATAAAGTCTCAACCCAAGCTCCCTTTATATAGAGGAAGAGAAGGGGGAAGGGAAGAAACCTTTAGACATGAGAAGGTGATGGAGACCTCTTATGCCTAAAGGTTTTTTCATGCAATTGTCTTCTCATCTTCTCATCGGTTCATAGACTTCCTTTTTCTTGAAAGCTCCAGGGATGAATCCAGTTAAGCAAACTTCTTCTTTCACTAAAATGGCGATCAAAAATCTGCAAAAAATCTTGGCGCAACATTCACCACAGTGGCGTCCAAAAGTGCGACTTTTTGATCTCTTCAGTTATTTTGAAAATCTTGGAACATTTTAGACTATAGAAATAAGAAAAGATCAAATGGGTACGAAAAAGGTTACAAACTGGTTTAAAAGAGTGACAAATAACTCTAAAATTGAGGTATATCACATCCCCAAACTTGAGATGTTACTTATCCTCAAGTCAAAAAAAATGGAAAAAAAGATAGACCGGAATTTTTGGCCAAAAAAACTAAACAAGTTATTTGCAATGGTAAAGTTGGAGACAGTGATGCGTTACCTTTGGAATTTTCCGGTGCACTCCTTTTTTCGTCATCGTGTTGCTCCGTTGATCAATAGGGCTATTTGAGGGTATATGTTCCCTTGATTATTGGGTTTTCCCTTTTCTTCCCCAAATTTATTCTTTTTTTTTGTGGGGTTAATCGAAAGGAGTAATTTGGCTTTTTGAGTGGGCTTGACTTTTTCCTTCTTTTATTTCCTTTTGTTAATTATAACTGCCATGTCGAAAAGGAACCAAAAAAAATATAGTTTACAAATGCCTGATTGAGCTTTTTCTTTGGCCTTTAAAATTGTAAACTCTGTAAATCTCTTTTTTTCTTGGATTGATAATAAAAGCCCCTCCCAAACTTTAGAGATTGGCAATGTCCTCATTGCCGGGAAGGTGTCACAAATGATAAATCCGCTAGGCTACAAAAGGGACGTGTATGGGCCAAGAATTAAAAATGAAGGCCTACGTCATTTCAATCATCACAACACAAGGAAAAAAACGAAATGCACCTGCAAAAATTGTTAGCACAAAAAAACAGGAAAACGCAAATAACGACCATGCAAATAACACAAAAGAAGGCTCAACAACAAGACATAATCACAATGTACCCCAAAAGAACATATCGACAAAAGAGATAAGATAATAGTTCCAAGAGTTTGAAAACAACCAACAGATCAAGCAGGTGGTAGATGGCAATTGTGGTCAGCATCGGCATAATGCGGTGGTGGTGGGCGACGGAGGAGTGGAGCGCCACACTGGCAGTGATCGTCACTACGGGGGTGGCTCTGGCGCTAGCGGTCGGAGCGACGAAAGTTACGGCGGCAGAGGTGATGCTGACTTCAACGGGGTCGACAGTTGATGGTGGGTCGGCGCCAGGCACCACAGACCGACGACCAGCATATCGATGGGGACGGGAGACTTGTCGGGGCGGTAGGTGGGAGGTAGCAGCAAAAGTCGCCGGCAAGGGAACAGATGGTGGTTCACCACCGCCGCCTGGAAACGACGTGCGGTGGCCGGAGGTGGGTGGTCAGCGCAGCGAGGATTTGGGCCGGAAGTCTAGTGGTGGGATGAAAGAGAGAGAGAGGGAGACGGGAAAGAGGGAGGTTGTGAAGGGGAAGGTGGTTTTAGATTATGGGTTTTGTGGAGAGTGGTTTTGAGGTTTTTTAATGGTGGTGGTTTTGTGGGATATGAGGGGTTAGGGAAGAAAACTCGGGGGTGGTTTTAGGGAGGGAGAGGGTGGTTTAGAGAGGGGGGAATGGTTAGAGTGAGGGAGATGAAAAGAGAAAAGGGTATTGGGAAGGGTAGGGTAGGGGATTTGGTCGTGGGAAATGGGGGAAAAGGAGGGGTTTTGTTGGTTTTCTTTTTTCTTTTTTTTTTTTTTGAAAAATTGATGGTGATGTTTTAAAAAAGGTGATGTGATTTTTAGAAAAAGCTGATGGGTTTTTAGGAAAAAAGCTGATGGATTTAGAAAAAGCTGATGGGTTTTTAGGAAAAAAGGTGATGGGATTTAGAAAAAGTAGATGTCTGAGGGTGTGGTACGCCGGTTATGGGGAGGGGTGTTGATGGTTTTGGAGGTTGCTTCCTGACAAGGACAAAAATCATTTGCTTTTAGAAAACATACTTTTGCTTATTAAAAAGTTTGGGAAGATAATACTTTGGGGAACCGAAATTTCCAATGGGGAACAGGAATATCTAGAAAGTTTTCAGCATTTTTAAGATCATGCAGTTATTCACCATATTATCTTCTGCCCGGATCTGATTTGGGACCACTGGATACAATACTCTGGCCACAACTACAATACAAAATGTTTTTACCACGACCTAAAAATTAAACAAAAACACTACAGTACAAAAATCAAAAACAAGTAAATCCTAATATTTACATGAGTTACAACCACCACCATAACTCAAACGGAGTATTCGATTTCGTTAAGCACTTCCTCGGGAAGGTAGTGCTAAACGTGATGGCCATTTACTCGAAAATTGTTGCCATCTTGAGGATTTATCAAATCCACCGTACCAAATGGGCTAACTTTGGAAATCTTGAATGGTCCGGACCAACGGGATTTGAGTTTACCGGGGAACAATTTTAAGCAAGAACTAAAAAGAAACACTTGTTGACCTTCCAAGATATGTCTTTGATTAATTCTACGATCATGCCACACTTTAGTTTTTTCCTTGTAAATTTTGGCATTTTCGTACGCGTTGTGCCGCAATTCCTCAAGTTCAACAAGTTGGAGCTTTCGCTTATTTCCCGCGATATCATCGGCCAAAACGCTTTATACTCCAATTCCAATGGAAGGTGACAAGCTTTACCGAACACAACACGATACGGTGACATGTCCAACAGGGTTTTGAAGGTTGTCCGATAATCCCAAAGTGCATCATCCAATTTTAGTGACCAATCTTTACAATGGGGCTTGACGACTTTTTCTAAAATTGTTTTTATTTTTCGATTCGAAAGCTCGGCAAGCCCATTCATTTGCGGATGGTAAGCGGTTGCCACACGATGTTGGATGTTGTACTTGCTAAGAACTACACCATTCTATTGATGAAATGAGTTCCCTCGTCGCTAATGAAAGCTCGACGTGTTCCAACACGGGTAAAAATGTTTTTATGCAAAAAATTAATTATTGTCTTAGCGTCATTGTGGGGACACACGATTGCCTCCACCCATTTCGACATGTAGTCAACCGCAACTAATATATACTGATTATTGAAGGACATTGGGAACGGTTCCATAAAATCATTACCCCAAATATCAAAATTTTCCACTTCTCAAATATTGTTAAGGGGCATTTCATTTCTTTGAGAGACATTTTAGGTCCTTTGACACCGATCACATCTTTTGAAAAATTCAAATGACTCTTTAAAGATCGTTGGCCAAAAAAATCCACTTTGCAAAATTCTAGCGGCCGTTCATTGGCCACCAAAGTGACCACCGTACGGTGATGCATGACATTCTTGCAAAATGTTTTGCATTTCAGACTCGGGTACACAACGTCTCAACACTTGATCCGTTCCCATTTTAAAAAGGAGAGGATCGTCCCACAAATAATGCTTACAATCATGGAGAAAGTTTTTAAATTGTTGCATGGTGAGGTTATACGGTCGTAACTCACTAGCTAGGTAGTTGGCTATGTCCGCATACCATGGATGTGTTTCTCCACGAAAGTGTTGGATGGACAAGATTTGTTCATCGGAAAAATTTTCATTGATTTCATGGTTTCCTCCACTTGAAATTACACCCTCTAACCGAGAGAGGTGATCCGCCACTTGATTTTTGACCCCCTTTCTATCAATTATCTCGAGATCAAACTCTTGTAGGAGTAAGACCCAAAGTACGAGCCGAGGCTTGGCGTCGGCTTTGTTGATGAGATATTTAATTGTTAAGTGGTCGGTATGGACAATGACCTTGGTGCCAATAAGATATGATCAAAATCGGTCAAAAGTGAATACTACAGCAAGCAATTCTTTTTCGGTGGTGGTATAGTTAGTTTGAGCATCAATCAAAGTTTTGCTTGCGTAGTAAATTGGATGAAAAAATTTACCTCGCTTTTGACCGAGGACGGCACCAACGGCACAATCACTCGCATCACACATAACCTCAAAAGGTAACGTCCAATCCGGAGCTACGACAATTGGGGCCGAAATAAGTGCGGTTTTGATTTTTTCAAAAGTCGTTTTACATTCCAAATTAAAATCAAAAACTTGGTCATTATGCAACAAGTTACACAAAGGCTTCGCATTTTTTGAAAAATCTTTAATAAACCTTCGGTAAAACCCGGCATGACCCAAGAAGCTTCTAATGCCTTTGATCGAGGAAGGCTTGGGCAATTGCATTATAACCTCCAGTTTTGCTTTGTCGACTTCTAAACCTCGTGGAGAAACCAAATGTCCCAAGACTATTCCTTCTTGGACCATAAAATGACATTTTTCCCAATTTAAAATCAAGTCATGCTTTTCGCATCTTTCCAAACTTTTTTGCAAATTATTAAGACAATTTTCAAACGAAGTTCCAATCACTGAAAAATCATCCATAAACACTTCCATGGTGTCTCCAATCATATCCGAAAATATAGACATCATACATAGTTGGAAGGTTGCGGGTGCATTACATAGACCAAAGGCCATTCTTCGAAAGGCAAATGTATCGTACGGACAAGTGAAGTTAGTTTTCTCTTGATCCTCGGGTGCAATGTGGATTTGATTATACCCCAAATACCCATCTAGGAAGCAAAAAAATTCTTTTCCCGCCAACCTATCGAGCATTTGGTCTATAAAAGGCAATGGAAAATGATCTTTCTTGGTTGCTAAATTTAATTGCCTATAATCCACGCAAATACGCCAACCGGTCACGATCCTTGTTGGGATGAGCTCATTTTTGTCATTGGTGATCACCGTGGTGCCACCATTTTTTGGAACACGTTGAACCAGGCTCACCCAACTACTACTAGATATTAGGTAAATTATACCCGCATCTAACCACTTCAAGATCTTCTTTTTCACCACTTCCTTCATAATCGGGTTAAGTCTCCTTTGTGGTTGCACTTTACCAATGCTATTTTCTTCCAAAATAATCTTATGTTGGCAAATCGAAGGACTTATTCCCTTAATGTCGGCTATGGTCCACCCTAGTGCTTTCTTATGTTTCGTCAAGAGCTCTAACAATTTTGCCTCTTGTTCTTGGTTCAGTCTAGATGAAATGATTACGGGTAACTTCTCATCTTTCATAAGATAAGCATACTTGAGGTAACTAGGTAAAGGCTTCAACTCCAAATCGGGTGGTCGGACTATGGATGGGAGTTGGGTGGTTTTATCCTTAAAATCCAGTTGCTCAAAAGCTGCCAAATCTTCCAAAAATTCATCATCAAAAATCAAGTTGTCGTCTGTCACCACAGTGGTGGGGTTGTGCCCACAATCTCCCAGGTTTAAACTTAGGTCGTCACTAATGGTCGAACAATCCTCTAGCTCTCCATTAAACTTATAAGGGTTTTAAAACATTGAATGTCACTTGTTGGTCATTCACCCTCATTGTGAGTTCACCTTTTTGGACATCGATTAAAGTTCTTCCCGTGGCGAGAAAAGGCCGACCTAAGATGATTGGGACGTTTTTGTCGGCTTCATAATCTAAAATTAAGAAATCCGCTAGGAAGATAAATTTATCGACTTTAACCAATATGTCCTCAATTTCACTTTTCGGATAAGCCAAGGATCTATCCGCCAATTGTAATGTCACGGTGGTGGGACAAACTTCCCCTATTCCTAACTTGTTAAAAATGAACAATGGCATGAGGTTAATGCTCGCTCCTAAATTGCACAAGGCATTTCCTACTTCTTGGCCTCATATGGAACACGAGATGGTAAAACTTCTCGGCTCTTTGAGTTTGGGAGGAATCTTAGGGGGCGTTTGGTTCACATAATGATTTCTGAATGAATGGAATCTGTCTAAGAAATTGGAATCTAGAAGGAATTGGAATGGAATGTTATCAGGTTTGACCAAGTGTTTGGTTGGCAGGAATGGAATGTAATCAGTCAAATGAATTGGAATATGTATGTTTGGTTTGCAAAGGAATTGGAATGGAATTCTGAAAAATGACAAAAAATACCCTATCTTTTATTTTTATTTTTTTAAATGCCGAGCAAGAGAGGATAGAGAGAGAGGGGGAGAGAGGAGAGAGAGATTGTGAGAGAGGGAGCGGGTAGAGAGAGGGGAGAGAGAGAGGAGAGAGATATGAGAGAGATAGAGAGGAAGGAGAGAGAGAGAGGAGAGAGAGAGAGGGAGGAGAGAGATAGGGTTTTTAGAAGCGGCTATGGTTTTTAGAAAATGTAAGGAGGGTATTTGTGTCATTTTGAGAAAATCTGATGGAATGGAATTCAATTCCATCCATTTTAAGAAGGAATGATCAAATCCATGATTAAAGGAATTCATGGAATTCAATTCCATTCCATTGGTAACCAAACAGTAGGATGGAATTTGGTCAATGGAATTGACTATTCCAATTCCATCAGATTCTGGCGGAATCCAGCGAACCAAACGCCCCCTTACAAGTAAGGAGGGAACTACATTCCTTTGTCAATGCTACCGTCTCATACTCCCTTAACCGTCTCTTCTTATTGAGGATGTCTTTGAGGAATTTAACATAGTTTGGCATTTGCTCGGGAGCATCCACCAAAGGTATGTTAATGTCGAGTTGTTTGAAGATATCCAAGAACTTCTTAATTGATCATCCACATTTTTTTGTTTCATCCTACCAGGAAAAGGGAGGTCTCTAAGGTCTGGTTTCACAGGCTTCGAAGTTGTTGACTTTTTTGCTCGATTTGTGGTCACAGTGTCACTACTGTGACCACAAACAACCGGAGATACTTCCGGTGCAGCAGGCTCAACCACAAGTGGGGTAGTTTGAACTGTTGGTGTCACAGAAGTTGGAGGGAATAAATCAGGAATTTTTTTTTGTCAAAAGTGTGCGTTGTTCCCCCTCTTCTTGCATGATCGGGATGTCCACTAAGTCATGAATACTTCTTAACGTGACGACTTTTACATGCTCTTTGGAGATGATCTTAGGGTGTTTAGTGTCGCTTGGCAAAGTGCCTGGTTGTCGCCCCCTCAACTTGGATGCAAATTGACCGAGTTGAGTTTCGAAACCTCTCAAGGTGGCATTGGTTTGGTTGATGAAACCCTTAAGTAATGATTCCAAGGAACCATTATCCATTGAGCTTTGTTTCCTAGAATCTTGAGGAAATGAAGCTTGACCATTGTTGTGAGATTGTGAAGATTGCCCACTGCTGTGAGGATGTTGGGAGTGCCCATTGTGGTAAGAATGTGGGGACTACCCATTATTGTGAAATCCCGGAGGATTTTGAGGTCAGTTTTATCTAGAACCCACCCTAGGAGGTTGTAGTCCTGGATTTCCCGACCACGAAAAGTTGGGGTGGTTTCGCCAGTTCGGGTTGTAAGTCTGAGAATACGGACTGTTCCATGAGTGGTTTCCATCATAATTAACTAAGATGTGATTGCCTGGACAATTTTCATACGCATGGTTCTCATCACAAAAAATGGACAATTTTCATTTGTTAAATTAGTGTTCATAGCATGCACTTGGTGTTTCTCTCCTAAGTTCAAGTTATTTTTTACCAAGTTAGTTAAAGCAACAATTTGTGCATTTAAAGCGGTGACAGCGTCCACTTCACGAACTCCCAATGCATTTTTTGGAGGAAGTACACGAGGATTCGACCACTCAGTATTATTATTGGCAACTTTCTCAAGAATGTCGTATCCTTCATTATATGTCTTGGCGGTAAATGCACCACCAGCTGTAGCATCGAGGACAATTTTTGCAGCATTGGAAAATCCATTATAAAATGTTTCCAATTGGATGCAATAGGGGATTCCATGGTGAGGGCATTTTCGAAGAAGTTCTTTGAACCTCTCCCAAGCATCTAACACTGAGTAAAATTTCATTTCTGAGTTTTACATTCCTCGTCGGAGGAAAGTATTTTTTCAGAAGTTTTTCCACAAGATCCACCCCCAAGTAGATATAGAGTGAGTCGGTTGGGAATTTAGCCAAGCTTTAGTCTATCTCTTAGTGAAAAAGTGAAGAGCATTAGCCTTGAGGCATCTAGAGGAACTCCTTGAACTTTGAAAGTGTCTGCAATTTCTAAAAATGATTTTAAATGCAAATGCGGATCTTCCGATGGTAATCCTCCAAACTAACCCATTGTTTGGATCATTCGGAACATTAATGGTTTTAACTCAAAGTTTGCTGCGGTAATATCGGGTCTAAGAATTCCCGAATTTAATTGAGCAAATTTGGGAGTATCATAGTCCCTTATTCCTCGATCTTTGTCATCAGCAATCTTTACCGTACTTTCCACAACAGGTGGAGGTGGTGGACCTTGGGGTCCTCCTCCAACGTCACCCACAGTGTTATAAATGGGAGGTTGTCGATTACCTCTTCCTCTTCTACCTCGTCGACGTCTCTGAACGGTTCTTTCGATTTCGGGATTTAGAGGTATAAGTTCACCATGTTGTAGTCATGGCATACAACACGGGAAAATGGAAAGAAAAACTCGCGACTCGGGCTCAAGTGAAAATCAATATCTTTGGATAAAAATCATGCCAATTCCCGGCAACGGTGCCAAAAACTTGATGGCAAAAATGCGCACGTGTAAAATGTGGCACAATAATGGCGCAAATATACACCACGTATTGCGTTCGCTTCACAAGTAATATAATGATAAGAACCAAATATCGTATCCACGAGGATTGGACTACTAAGAATCTGAGATTTTCACGAACTTCCGGTGCAAAGTTAGATTTTATAAAATTGATTTCTTGATTTTTAGCGAAATATTAAAATGTAAATTAACAAGATAATAAAAAGTGGGTACGAGTGTAAGTTTCCCTTGAGAGTGTTTTAATAACTTAAATGGTTAACAAAACTGGTCACAATGGAACCCCACACGATTTCCTCCTCTCGAAGCGATGTCATATAGGTAGCGATAACGGTTTTGTTATTAAATTACCACACTTGCTAACTTTTGGCTTACCAATCTCACAAAGTAGATCACGAAGATCTTAGCTCCTCCAGTATGGAAAGATGTGAATATCTCTATGACACAACAACTCGACTGACATCTGGACTTTAGTTTGATTATGCAAAAATCCATATCTCTATGCGATTATTGAAGATTTTCTCAAACCTCCTTGCATCACCCAAGTCGTATTCAGATTCGCCCCTCTCGAGGTCTAAGATCTAATATTAATACACGCAAGTGATCGCTTATCCGCGTTGAAATGAAGCTTCAACTTGGATGACCAAACCGAGAAGTTAGCCGAATGCGGTAACACCCAAGTGTTACATTTTAACCTCTTGGGTTGGCTTACACCCACACCCAAAGGGGGTTTAACTACTAATAATGATAAAAGACATAATGAAGAAGAAGAAGTGTATAAACTAAAATTTCATAAAACGTAAACGTACCGACTGTGGGCACAGGTTCACCACAGTGGTGGACAGAAAATAAACTTGCAAGAAATAAAAATTACAAAGAGCTAAATGAAATGAAGAAACTACAATACTTAACTAAGCTCAAAGTTCAGATTGTTGGATGATATGAAGTCTCAACCCAAGCTCCCTTTATATAGAGGAAGAAAAGGGGGAAAGGCAAGAAACCTTTAGACATGAGAAAGTGATGGAGACCTCTTATGCCTAAAGGTTTTTTCATGCAATTGTCTTCTCATCTTTTCATCTTTTTATAGACTTCCTTTTTCATGAAAGCTCCAGGGATAAATCCAGTTAAGCAAACTTCTTCTTTCACCAAAATGGCAATCAAAAATCTGCAGAAAATCTTGGCGCAACAATTTCATCAAGAAAAGAACTATATAAGACAATTTATCAAATTTTACAAATTCATGAACAAATTTCATTAACTTAACTAATGAAATCGAGGGTTTACGTTGTTTTCAAAATTAAGGTGGTTTCCAAAGGAAACTACCCCTATATATATAATAGGGAGAGATTCATTTGAGAAGTGCTAAATAAGTGAGAAGCAAAGAAGTGATCCTAACCCTTGGATCAAATGATTAATTTTTTTAAATGAAGGGTAATATAGTAACTAGAAAAAAGAGACAGTGATATATGATCAACACACCGTTTTATGAATCTCTCGATTAATGAACTCGATCCCATTAACGTTTCTAACAAATTAAATCCGGTTTTATGGCAATTATATCATCAAATTTCTCTCGATTCTTTCTTGATCATATATCCCAATTCTAGGTTATCAAAATTATCAAATTCATTCTCGATCAAATCTCGTATTCTTTTAATATAGAATCAAAATCTAGAAAGCGATCTTGAGCAAGATGTTGATTTTGATCCTAAAAATATAATGCTATATGTGAATCTAAGATTAATATGTGAATCAATTAAATAGTTCATATGTGAATGACTTAAAATAGTTCTTATGTGAATCATTCGAGTTCATATGTGAATCAGTTAAATAGTTTATATGTAATTCATCTGTGAATAAGTTAAATAGTACATATATGAATCACCCAGATTCACATATGCACATATAGTTGATATGTGAATCACACGGGTTCATATATCTACATATACCGACTATTTGTAGAAGTTATGAAACTACCTCTTTATCTTTCGCATAATTGTAAGTTTGTAACCATTTGATCGAATTATTTGGTTCTGCACAATTAGCCTCTCAAATCTTGAGCGTTAATTTTTTAGGGGAAGAGGTAGGATCACTTCTCTATTTCTCACACATTTAGCACTTCTCAAATGAACCTATGGCTATATATATATATAATTGGAATCATGTGTGAACAACTCCTTTTGATGACAACGGGAGAACACTTCTAAACGTTTGGATGAGTAGATTTTTTGATCTAACAATTAAAAAAGTGTGTACCTTCAATTACCTTTATCTGATGGTTAACCAATAAAACACGTACCTTTATCTATTATCACAACCATTTATCTTTACCTTTTCAGTCACCATTACAAACTTTTACATATCTTCTAAAACTTTCATATAGATGATTTTATTAAAATTTCAGTATTGATGATAGAAATAAATAAATCAAAGTTTGTGAAATGCAAGGTAGTTGATTGTCCATGTTCTCACATTTTCACTAAAAAAGTTCTTTTTCACTAAATAATATGTTGCTTAAATTCAAACAGGTATTGGGCCATATGGAGAACAAACATAAGGGTAGTCAGTTGGGCTGAATTTTTTTTGATCATTGGGTTTCTCTCATGGGCTATCATGTTATTGATTGTTGGACACATTTATATGAGGTTCTTTTATGGTGGGCTGAAGTTGATAAAATTGGGATCCAATTTTTTTAAAGTGGGCCATGGGAATTGTTTGGTTATGGCAGTACATGGGTCTTCATTTTATTAATGCATGGGCCTATGTAAAGATAGATTGTGACGTAGGTTTTTTGTCTCTCCCACAAAATGGATCTTTGCTTCTTGGTGGACCTCATCGAAACGGTTGTGGTTTTTCCCTAAACATTTTTTAGGATTACATTTGGTGTATGTCCCTTGTAATTTGTCTTCTTATTATTTTTTGAATAAAATTTTTCTGGGGATTCGTCCCCTTTTCCCCAAAAAAAAGTTCATTTTCACGTGAATCCAATCCCATACATACATACACATATACATACACACATACATACATACACACACATACACACACATATACATACACGCAAAGAGGGTTGAGATCGAGTGAGAACCTCAAAAAAAACAAAAGAACCAACGGATGAAAAAATATATCAAAATAAATATCAAATTAAAAAATAATAAAATGATTGTTATTTTTGTGTAATTTGTTTCAATCCAATCTTCGTTATATTTTTCCGATTTACAATTTAAAAAATAGTGGAGGATTTTTTTTTTAATTGGTCATAACCATTTTTTCAGCCATATCTATTGGATCATCTCAATCAATATTTTTGATGGTTTTTCGATTCTTTTATTTTTCAGGGTTCTCTCCGGTAACCAAATGAGAAACACAAAAACCGTAAGAATCGAAAGAACCGATAATCATGTTGTTTCACATTGTGAAAAAATATATGGGAAAATATATTGTTGTTTCATAATGCAAAACAAAAAATACACATTAAAAATAATCACATTGTGCAACAATGCATGTGAATGTATAATATTGTTTCAAAACATGAAATAGAAAAGTACCAAAGTACACATTAAAATAATCATATTGTAAAACAACATTACAATTTTCATTGTTTTAAACAAATAATTACTATACTGATTACTTGGGATTGTGTAAGAATAACAATTATAAGTTGACTTGTTAATTATTTTCATTGTTTTAGGCACTTGGATAAGTTGACTTGTTAATCTTACTTGATCTTTTTCAACTAATTCATTACCTTAAATTATCTTCAACTACTCTTTAAAAAAAAGTTATTTTCAACTACATTCATCTAACTTTATCTTCAAATTTATTTTCACTTCTAAGTCTTTTACATACATTTAATAACTTTCATGTGTATGAAGTTGCTAAAGTTTTAGTCCTAATGATAAAAATAGGTAACTAGAGTTAGTTGAATGTAGATGAAGATATATGAATATTTTGTTCCCATCTTCTCATCATAACTCCTATTCTCATCGAAACCCAGTTATTCTAATCAAAACCCAACCATATATATATATATATATATATATATATATATATATATATATACAGAGAGAGAGAGATTCAGTGGAAAACCTTAAAAAAATGAAAAACTGAGGAACACTCTGATAGTCGTTCATCTGGATGGTATGCACATGTGCATACAAGTAATTGAAGTTGTTCTTTTTGGTTTTTATGCACGTGTGCATGTTATAAATGTAAGATAATTATATCTTATTTATTAATCTTAATATGGTCAATGGTAATTATCTTTATTTGGGATATACTAAATTATATCAGTTATTATTTTTTAAGGAGATAAGTCCTAATACAATTAAGATTATCTTGATGGAAGATAATCGTTAAAATGTTTAGGTGTTTGGTCCTCTCTTCGCCTATATAAAGGATTGAATTCCATCAATTCAATCTCATCTCAAAACATCACAACTCATAATAGAAGTGAAGGAAAGAAGAGAGAAATCAATCACAATTGAAGGTTTCATACTTCATCCTACGGTACGCAACTATCACAATGGCATCAGGTATGTATATATATTTCCCTATGTGTCGTTATCATGTTTTCTAAAATCTTGGGCATAAAGTTACTTATGAATAATTTATAGTTGGTATCAGAGACATGTTTAGAACTCATGATAATTCTCTAAACAAATTAAAGTTGCTTCTTACGATTAGTATGCATAATTTGTTTTCCTTCTTTCTACCGACAATCCGCATTAATGATGAATTACTCAAATAATTTATTATGTGTTTTGATTCTAGTATTGGTTTTGCAATAAGTAAATAAATAAATAATCCATATGCATGAATTTGGGCTTATTGTATTTGGAGTTTGATTGGTTATTACTTGTTTGGTGTAAATTGTTATCGATTTAGTTAAAATCACTCCATCATGTATTAAATGCGATATTGATTTTTAAGCATTCACTTGTTGTAAATTAGTAAATATAATTTAGAACTAAAGTCAATTTATCCAAACTTTGAAAAGTAATAACAATAATATTTTCAGCACCTTGATGTTTTGATGATAAAAATTTCAAATCCTATGTGCATTTATATATGTTCATTAAATTATATTTATAAATTACATTTCAAGTTCGCTTTAAATTGTCATAATCTTTTTCACCACAGTGATAATGATTAGATGACATTAATTTAATTATTTGATATTATTCAAATGGAGTTATATTTAAGTTGTATAAACATATTAGAACCATGGTTACCTACAGGTGATTATTGTTCATGTGTTTTAAACAACATTAGGAATACATATGTAATAAACAGCGTTGTACATCCACAGATGTTATAATATGTTTTTTTTATATACGTAACTATTTAATTTTTAAACTCCCTTTAGAAAATTTAAAAAATTTATCCCACATGAGAATCTTGTATAAATATGTTTAGACAATCATATTTATGTATCTCTTTAATCGTTTTCAGCTCCGGTTCCCACTAACTTACATTCGCATGCCTCATCTGTTCCACTCCTTAATGGTACCAACTTCTCTGAATGGTGTGAGAATGTTGAATTCACTTTGGGTGTTCTTGATCTCGATCTTGCACTCATAAGTGAAAAACCTTATGAACTTAACGAAAAAAGTACCAAAAAGGATAAAGAACTCCATAATAGGTGGGAGAAAAGTAACAGATTAAGCCTTATGTTTATTCGAATGATGATTTCTGCAAACATCAAGTCCTCACTCCCCACAAAGAAATCAGCTAAGGACTTTATGAATGTTGTTGTGGAACGCTTTAAGACTTCAGATAAGTCCGTTGCAGGGAACTTAATGGCACAACTCACTACTATGAAGTTTGATGGTACACGTTCAATGTACGATCATGTTACTGAGATGCAAAACATCTCGACTAAGCTTAATGATTTAGGCATATCTGTGACTGAGACTTTTCTCGTCACATTTATCCTAAACTCTCTTCCAGAACAGTATGCAGCGTTCTAGATGCATTATAATACGCATGAAGTTAACTGGACAGTGGATGGGCTGAGAAATCAACTTGATACGGAAGAAAAGAGACTGGCTTGTCGAGGTATCATAGTTGCACATCTTACTACTCAAGGAGCACATAATAAGTTTGGGAAAAAAGATGGAAGAGGCCAGAAAAGAGCACCACCCAGAATAAACGATAATGTCCAACCTCCTCAATATAAGGAAAGGAAAGATGAGAAATGTCGTTTCTGCAAGAAATCAGGACATTTCCAAAAGGATTGTCCGAAACGACGTGAATGGTTTACAAAGAAAGGTAATCCTTTAGGATTCGTAAGTTTTTCATAATCAAATTTCTCACATGTACCTTCGAATTCATGGTGGATGGATACAAGTGCTAATGTTCATGTTTCTAATACAATGCAGGGATTCCTTACAACCCAAATCACAGACCCAACTGAAAACTTCTTGATTGTGGGAAACGAAAATAAAGTTCATGTCGAAGTTGTTGGAACGATCGTCTTACTCTAGCTACAGGGCATAGTTTAGATCTATTTCAAACATTATATGTTCCCTTAATTTCTCGCAATTTAGTTTCAGCTTCTAAACTTGATTTACAAAATTTTAAAATTTATATAAGGATTCTATTAATATTGGTTCCGGAATTCTTGTGGATGGTCTTTATAAATTTTTATTATCTCATTCCATATCTGAAAACCATTTGACCTTGCATCATAATGTGGGAACTATAAATAAAGAGAATTCTTCGTTTGTATGGCACAAGAAGTTGGGACACATATCCCAAGAAAAACTTCGAAGATTAGTTAAAGAAGGTGTTCTTCCAAACCTTGATTTTACTGATTATCAAAGTTTTGTGGATTGTATTAAAGGCAAAACAACAAAACACACGAAGAAAGGTGCCAAAAGAAGTTCTTAGCTCCTTGAAATAATTCATACGGATATTTGTGGACCTTTTGATGTTCCAACTTTCAGTGGAGAAAGTTATTTCATCACCTTTATTAACGATTATTCACGTTATTGCTATCTTTACTTATTCCATAACAAATCTCAATCAGTAAATGCTATTGAAGCATTTATCACCGAGGTTGAGAGGCAATTAGAGAAAAAGGTGAAAATCGTAAGGTCGGATAGAGGTGGAGAATATTATGGCAGATATGACGAAACAGGACAACATCCTGGAGCTCAATATACAACGCCAGGGTCTCCTTGGCAAAATGGTGTAGCTGAAAGGCAAAATCGCACACTTTTAGAAATGGTTAGAAGCATGATGAGTCACTCTAACTTACCCATATCATTATGGACATATGCTCTTCGCATGGTTGTATATATTTTGAATAGGGTTCCTAGAAAAGCAGTTCCAAAGACTCCTTTTGAATTGTGGAAAGGTTGGAAACTGTAACAACCCAATTTCAACATAGCAATAATATAAGCATAACATTTCCCAATGGTTAAAATGTGTCCCACTACCAAATTTTACTAGTAAAGGATTGACATAGTCCAAATGTATGAGTTCTATCACAACCGAAAAACTATAAATAAATCTACACCGCAACTAAGGATTCGCATCCCAACACTATCTCTTAACATTTCTCCTCTCCTTTAGAAGATCCAGCGGCAACTCTGTTACCTGAAAATGGGTTTTAAGAAAAAGAGGAGATGAGGGTTAGACCGGAAGGTCTAGTGAATTCCCAACCTCGTCCATTATTTTATATAATAAAACAAAATATATATAATTTACAGGATAAGTCTCACAACTTTGAGTCACAAGAAGTGACTAGATCCACACTGAATCCATCATCAATGTCCTGCTCATCCTCGGCCCCCCCAGTAGATCCCCATACGGCCCCCTAGTCGATGTCGTTTCCATGTGTAGGGAAACATATTCCAAACACACGGTTCAACCATCCCCGATGGCTATATGTAGCCATGGCCAACCACACAGTCAAATTATCACATCAACATAAATCTCGAACATACGACTAAAATAACAATAACGCTTCATATATAATAACATCTCACAGGGGTATTCAAGAATATGATTTTTATCCAAGATCAACAATAAACATAATGGATAATGTAAAATAGATCCATTTTCGGTTCAAAGATATATTCATAATTTGAAGATAAGGGAACTCGCCTGATTGAATGAAAGTCGATACACACACGAACAACTATCCTCCACTATCATTGGATAAACGAACTCCTACATTTCACAAAAATAGACAATTAAGATTTCTCCACTGCTCTAAAATATAATGTGTTCACCGACCGATCGATACCAAGGTAGATGAGGATTTTCAGAAAAAGCGGACTCGGGCGACCACGCCCCGGGCGACTCACACTGGGCGATCCCGGTCCGGGAGGCCCCGGTTGCTCCCACCCCGGGCTACCCCGGTCTCCCATACCGAGCGACCCCGGTCACTCCACGTCGGGCGACCCCGGTCACCCCACACCGGGCGAGTACCGGTGAAAAAGGGTTACGATAAGGCGATTCGCAGAGGACAAAACCCACTATGGATCCCTTAATCACTCGACTCCAAACCCCAATCTTAATACACCCATACTTTAATAACAAAATATTACTATTATCGATACTAAGAATCGACCTAATCACAAGGTTTTTCCCCAAAATGAACTAAACCATCGATTGCCCCTTTCAAGAATGAAGCAGACTCAGAGATTTCTACACATTCAGATTCATTATCATTTACAGAGAAAGGTTGGAAAGATTACCTCTTGGAACTATAATTGCTTGAATCCCCACGAGAACTTTTCAAGAAATCGACCTCCTACCAAACTCCTTCTCTTTCTCTCGGTCTCTATATCGCCGCCTCTTTGCAAGAATAAACCAAATGGGAAAAAAATCTAGGGTTTTAGCCCTTTTATGACCATAATTGCAACCAAGTCCCCCAACATTCTTATGTTCACAATTTTACACCATTTACCAACTTACCAAAATAACACCAAGGATTTACGATCATTACAGAAACCTAGTTTGAAACACCTGCAAGTTTGGTGTAACACCCGTATTTTCGGGTGGATTTCCCATTGTCTGTGTCGTTATAGGATTTAATTATTGGTTCGATTAATGCTTATTGTTCATTATTGGGTTTTGCATTGTGGTCAACCTTCGTACGTCGGTAACGGATCAGTTTGGGTCGAAAAAGAGAATTTTCGGAGCATGTCGCATCCCATAAGACATTTCCCGGCGATTGTGACATCTGTCAATGTCGCATGGGGCAAGGTCGTGGGAAGGATATGACCTATGGTACTCCCAGCACAACAGTGCCCGGCGACATTGCCCGGGTCACTGTCGCATGGTCACAGTCACGACCAGTGTACCGCTAGGAGTCCAACGCGGGCGACATTGCCTTGCGACATTGCCATTGGCATAGTCGCCGTGTCAAGGTCGCGGCCAGGCTTGGGGTATTAAATCGAGTGCAGTAGCTTGAGGGTCATTTATCTGATTTTGTTGGGAACTCTAGGTCGCGTTTTCTCTCCAAGAACTTGGTAAGTTTAGCCACCAACCCTTTTCCTTATCATTAATGCTTCCACCTATAAACTCCTGATCATTTATGTCATTCTTGAAGCCTTTAGGTAATTGTGGCACTAGTTCAAGCCTCCTCAAGGACCTCATTCTCATCTCTTTAAGTCTTGACATTTTAGGGCTTTGAAACATAAACCTACAAGGTGAATTCATCCTTTCTCATAAACTCTATACATGTTAAAATTTAGCTTTTAACCTACTAGACATCTCCATTTACATTTATAAAACTTGAGGTGCATTATCACCTAAAACCCTAATTTTGGAGATTCTAGAGTTTATGTGTTTGGATGGGATTTCAAGAAAAGAAAATGATATTATGGATTTATGTGTGTATGAAACTTGGCATTATGCTTTTTCATGCTCTAGTCTCAAAGTTTATAAATAATGGGTTGATGAAGTTTTATGTTGAACTGCGGATAAGTTTGTATAATTGGAATCTGGTTTTGCCATAACATGGGATTGGGTATTTTGGGGACTCAAGCAAGGACTTGAAATATTAAAGTGAACCAAAGGGGTAGAATACATATATGTGATTCTTATATAAAAAAAATGGAACCTCTTGGTAAAATTATGCAATATTGGGCGAAAACCTTCATTTGTCAACATTTTGAATATTGTATCACAACGTTGAATTATCGGTTAGTCGACTAACTCTATGTGGTATATTTGGTTTCACTTGGGAGTCATGACCCCATATTTGTTGTTTCATTTAGTCCGACGTACGGACATTAGTTCCTCTCGTCGAGGCACGTCTAGGCATCGGATTGGGTTATAAGTCCTATGTGCTAAGTATTACGATATTGGACGAGGATCTCAACGTAAGGTCCCTTTTGGGTTGAAGTTGACTTTCCGCGGGTGTAAGTTTAAATCCACTGAGCCTAACATCCCTTGCGTGTACTTTTATGTGTTTGGCTTTACCGACTGTCTAGTGGCTTACTTTTGTGTTACGTCACTTATGTTAGTAAGCGGGTCTCCCCCGTTAAACCAAGAGGTAACTGTTTATGGTAAAGGCATCATTATTTCCATCATAACTCAACTCTCTTTATTTACGCTTATCGCTAAGTATTTTAATTCAACTGTTTGATCTCACTAGGCTTTAGCCTAACACTTTTTCTTAAAATTGACATGTATAGCAGGTCAATCTAGCGGTGGGATTCGTCGGGAATGAGCGGTCGACCTAGAGGTCGAGAGCGGTCTTTTTGGGATGATATATTGACCAATACGATAGCGATAGTGGGTACGTATTTTTGGAAGAATAGCAACACCCGATATTAATCTTTCTTGTGTAAGTTAGATTATTAGGTTGTTAAGTAATATTCTTCATTTGATTTATTGTAAAGGCTACAACTTTATTCCCCATTCTCGGGATGGTACTTTGGGATTAAGATGACAGGTTTTGTATACCCGGGTTTACCCAGTTTAAAGTCGTCATATTGCGAAATTTTTGAATTTTTATTTCTCTAAAATTTAGGGTGTTACATTTGGGGATGTGCAATTGAAGCGAGAGCTTATAATCCTGATGAAAGAAAGTTGGATATGAAAACCATAAGTGGATATTTCATCGGTTTTCCTGAAAAATCCAAAGGGTACATAGTTTATTGTCCTAACCATAAGTTGCGAATTATAGAAACTGGAAATGTCAAATTCATTATAGATGTCATGATTAGTGGGAGTACTTTTGTGGAAGATAACTTTGTGCATGAAACTAGGGTAACAATCCCATTACCCATAAAGAATACAGACAAGACGAGTCCCTCCATTGTTGAACCGCATAACGATGAAGGATCGTCAGTGGCTCCTCTCATTGTTGAATCGACAAACAATGAAGAACCACAACATCTACCACAACCCCATAATGAAACCATTGCAAATGAAGGAATTGTGGAACAACCGGCATTAAGAAGATCTGTTCGAGAACGGAAAAATGCCATTTCAAAAGATTATGTTTGTTATCTACAAGAATCTGATTTTGACATGGGGATAATGAAAGACCCAGTTTCTTATTCACAAGCCATTATTAGTGATAATTCTGAAAAGTGGATTAACGCCATGAAAGATGAGTTAAAATCAATGGCAGATAATCAAGTCTAAGAACTCACTCAATTGCCAGAAGGACACAAAACAGTCGGATGTAAGTGGATTTTTAAAACAAAACGTGACTGTCATGGCAATGTTGAGCGACATAAAGCTAGACTTGTGGCCAAAAGTTTTACTCAAAAAGACGGCATCGACTACAAAGAGACTTTCTCTCCAGTGTCAAAGAAAGACTCTCTCAGAATTATCATGGCCCTCGTAGCTTATTACGATTTAGAGTTACAACAAATGGATGTGAAAACAGCCTTTCTTAATGTTAAGTTGCAAGAAGAAGTTTATATGAGTCAACCTGAAGGTTACGCCTTGAAAGGACAGGAAGACAAGGTCTGCAAACTTAACAAATCAATATATGGACTTAAACAAGCTTCCCGACAATGGTATCTAAAATTCAACGAAACCATCAACACTTTTGGTTTTGAAGAAAATGTTGTAGATCCATGCATATATCTCAAGATTAGTGGGAGGAAGTCCATAGTTTTGGTTTTGTATGTTGTTGACCTATTATTGGCCAATAGTGATCTTGGCTTATTGCATGAAACTAAAGTATATCTTTCTTAAAACTTCGAAATGAAGGATATGGGTGAGGCTTCCTATGTGATAGGGATAGAAATATCTCGTGACAGATCACGTGGATTACTAGGACTCTCCCAGAGAGCATATATTGAAAGAGTTTTGGAAAGATTTGCAATGGCTACATGTTCTGCAAGTGTTGCTCCAATTCAAAAAGGAGACAAATTTGGTCTTTACCAATGTCCTAAAAATGAATTGGAGCGAAAGCAGATGGAGAAAATTCCCTATGCCTCATTGGTAGGAAGTTTGATGTATGCACAAGTTTGTACAAGACCAGACATAAGCTTTGCTTTAGGCATGTTGGGAAGATATCAAGTCAATCCAGGAATGGATCATTGGAGAGCTGCAAAGAAAGTCCTGAGATACTTACAGGGTACAAAAGACCTTTGTCTTACATACAAAAAGTCAGAACAACTAGAGTTGATTGGATATTCAGATTCCGATTATGCCAAATGCGTAGACATGATGAAAAGCACTTCTGGTTATATCTTCTAATTCGCTTGTGCAGCAATATCATGGAAGAGTGTAAAACAATCGATTATTACAAATTCTACGATGGAAGATGAATTTGTAGCTTGTCATGAAGCTATGAATCATTGCTTATGGCTGCGAAATTTCATATCAAGATTTAGAGACTTGAATTTTGTTTCTGGACCATTGAAACTTTATTGTGATAATAAGGTAGTCGTATTTTTCTCAAAGCACGATAGATATTCCAAAGGAACAAAACACATGGACCTTAAATATCTATTGGTGAAGCAAGCAATTCAGAAAGAGCAACTGTTCATCACATATATAAGCACAACTCTCATTATTGCAGATGGACTAACGAAAGGGTTACCTCCCAAGACCTTTAAACAACATGTTCCTAGTATGGGTCTAGTGAGGATTACTGATTACTGAGCTTAGGGTTTAGTTGATTATATTTAAACTGAACAGTTGTGGAACTCCTAATTTTGAGATTCTGAATTTTGGTTATGTTTCCATTTTTGTATACTTTATGTAAATGGATAATCGTCGACATAAACTGTTCTTGAATAAAGAATATTATTGGACCGTGATGCATACTCCTACTTAAAGATCTAGTTGAATAAGTTGGTTACGTCATAGTACATGGAAGGAACCATGTTTGATGAAGAAACTGATAATATGGAACCGCTATGACTTACGTGAACAACTTGTTTGATGAAGATATTATGAATGATTAATTTAGTATTTATGTGTCCCTTATGATTCCAAATAATAATTGTTAAAAGATTATCACTCTTGACCAGTGGGAGACTGTAAGATAATTATATCTTATTTATTAATCTTAATATGGTCAATGGTAATTATCTTTATTTGGGATATACTAAATTATATCGGTTATTATTTATTAAGAAGATAAGTCCTAATACAATTAAGATTATCTTGATGGAAGATAGTCATTAAAGTGTTTAGGTGTTTGGTCCTCTCTTCGCCTATATAAAGGATTGAATTCCATCAATTCAATCTCATCTCAAAACATCACAACTTATAATAGAAGTGAAGGGAAGAAGAGAGAAATCAATCACAACTGAAGGTTTCATACTTCATCCTACAGTACGCAACTATCGCAATGGCATCATCAGGTATGTATATATATTTCCCTATGAGTGGTTATCATGTTTTCTAAAATCTTGGGCATAAAGTTACTTATGAATAATTTATAATAAAGTGCTAGTATGGACATGTGTATACCGCCCAGATGAAAGATTACCAGGGTGTTCCCAGTTATCATTTTTTGTGGTTTTCCCCTAAGGTTAGGTTTTGGAGAAATCGCAAATATATATATATATATATATATATATATATAGAGAGAGAGAGAGAGAGAGAGAGAAAGAGAGATGATCAAACGAGAATGATATATATTTAAAAGAATAAATAAACGACTCTCATCTAATCAATTTAATAAATTAAATCTCAAAATTATGTATTCAAAAAGTTTGTTAAAAGGGTATTTCGGTCTTATATTACGATTCATTATTTTTGGATAGATTTTAATTCTAAAATCATAGGATCGCTGATTCCCCTTTCAATTTCGCTTTGTTCTTCTACATTTTCAAATAACACAATCTTAACTTGTCTTCCACAAAAACCAAAAACAAATATCAACAATCTCAATAAAGCTTTGACAGAAGTAGAAGGCTTAGAAGTTGATCTGGCATGATTTACAACTACTAGTGTTAAAAAAAGGTAAGAATCTTCTGCCCCTTTTAACACCGCAAGTCATTTTCTTCTTCTTCGGATCACAATCTCCAGATTTCTGATGCTTTATTAAAATCAAATTCATCTCATCTTCTCCACCTTTGTTGTTTCATGGAATCTCGATTGAAATCAACCAGGTTTCACAAACTAAAACTTTTCTGCTATTGTGATTCGGAGTTTGAACAGTTGTGAGATTTGTACGATCGATGTTCAACAAAAAAAACCTGATGGAAAAACAAAGCAAAATCAATCGAGATTCCATGAATTTCTATTGGTCATACGGTACTAGATGATGTTCAAGGTACATTCTTTTTTTTACTCCACTGGTGATCTTGTAATAAATAGGTAATCGTGATTTTGATTCTTTGTTTTTTAATCAAATTTTCCAGAGTTGTTCATCAACTACATTTCTCAGGCTCCATCTTCATCTTGTTAGGAAGTTCAATAACACCATTGATGAAGTTGTTGACCTTGACGAGGGTGAACCACTTCAAGACCTCCGACAGACACGAGCAAACAAATCACGTTTGGAATATTGTCCAATTTTTTGAACAAATCACTTTTGGGATATTGTTTCTTATTTAGGATGAGTTACGGTTAGTATGTTGCTACAAAATTTTCTTGGTCACTTAGTTATTTGGAATCTGTTGTGGTTATTTTGGAATGCTTTATGGATGGAATTTTGGGAAATTAATCATGGTATAGTAATTTGTGTTTTAGTTCTGATCATTTATGATCTTGTTTGGATGAGCATGTATGATTTAACGTTACAAACTTAATTGAAACATTCTATACAGTTAGTTAGAACAAAATCACATATTATTTTGGTGTTAAGTATTATAGTTAAACATTTTGTTTAATTCATTTGTAATCTAATCACATGTGATTTAAGGTTGCAAACTAATAACAACGTTTTATTCAAACTATTGATCATAAAATCACAAATGAATTTGTGAAAGATATCAAATATAAGGGTCCGTCCAATTACTATAAAGTATAATCACATGTGATTTAGTGATGCTTACTACACTTAAACAATTTGTCCAGTTTTTTAACAATATAATCATATGTGATTTTGGGTTGCATATTATACCTAAACAATTTGTCTAACTTATTTATCATATAATCATCTGTGATTTTGGGTTGCATAGTCGGGATTTGCTTGAAGAAACAAACAAAACCAGATGAATTACCTAGATGAATTATCGAAATAGAATAACTGTATTTGCTTGAATAAAGGGTAATGATACATACGATTTTGATTTGAATGAGATATTGATCCCTGATTTTTAGGAAGTCAATATTATCCTAAATTAATCCATATCATAATATGACCTTAATACCCTTTAGTCTGAATTTTGGAAACTATTATTTTCAAAATTATTTTTAAAAAATGATTGGGTGAGAGTCGTCCTTTTATTCTTTTAAATGACCCTCATTCTTGTTTGAACCTACCTACCTACCTACCTACCTACCTATATATATATACACACACACATAGGGTCCATTTCATTTACAAATCATCTAATTCTAACAAAGCACTTTTTCCGCCGGAAATTTATTATTATTTTTTTAAAAGAAGGTCAATATTTTTCGGCGGATTTTCGGCTGTATTTATTTTTTTCATATTAATTATAATTATTATATTAGGAAATCCGTCGGAAATAAATAATTATTAATTTTTTTAAAAGAATTAAAAATTAAAAAAAAAACAAAATCCGCCGAAAATTTGTCGGAAAAATTAAAAATATTCCGGCGGATTTTCGACGGATTGTGAATGTAATTTCCCTATTCAATCAAGCAATCTCAATCAAGATTATGACAATATCAAGAACTAGAGAGAGAAAGTAGAGAGAGAAACAATCACATGTCTATATGTATTACAATGAAGTTCTTTCTTCTTACTTCTTACACACTAACAAGACACAAAGCCTATTTATACCACAAACTAAACAACACAAGATTAAACCTACACAAACTCTAAGAAAGACTTTGACAATACAAACTTTGACTTAGACAACATTGACTTTATATATTTGACTTTTCATATTAATTCTTGGATACAATTAATACCCTAACAATCTCCCCCTTTGTATTCAAGATTTAATAAAAATTTGATACTAGTCTTCACCTCTTGATTCTTCAACATTTGTCTCTGAAAATCTTTGACCTTTGAAACTTTAACAATCTTCAGTCTTTCAGCCTTTGAAGAATCTTGAAAACTCTTTTTCACTTTACATCTTTGAAAGTCAACATGTCTTGAACACGAATCAGAATTTTTGAAACTTTTGAAATTTCAACTTTGAAACATCTTTGAAACCTTTATCTTTCAACTTTGAAACATCTTTGAAACCTTTATCTTTGAACTTTGAAACAGCTTTGAGGAATCTTTGATCTTGTATCTTCATCTCTTGTGATCTCTAGACTGTCTTTGGAAAAATAAACTTTCACGGATCTTTTTCAGAAACTTTTAAACTCTTTAACAGAACTTTCATCTGGCTTGAACTTTCAGAATTATCTTCATCATTTTCATCAGATCAGCTTTTGTCTTTGTCTTTGAAATTGAAACATATTAAATTTCTCCCCCTTTTTGATGATTGTGAGCATCATGATCATCAAAACTTCTTCAATTTCAGCACTTTCTTTGATTTCCCCCTTTCTAATGGACTAACAATCTCCCCTTCATGATAATTTGACATTCTCCACCCTTTGATCTGAGTATCCGTCAATTCATAGGAAATGAATATACCTGAATCTTTTCAAATTCAGATATAATGAACGTGGTAACCCTGAATCAACAAATGATACGGTTAGCATGCCTGTAAGTAGCACGGAGCCACTTTGTACAACGGATGTACATTGGAAAGGAGCTTTTGTGACGATCACTCCCCCAGGGCTTCCATTCAATCATCGAAAAACCACAAAGGAATTTTCTATGAATGTTATGACAAGAAAACTTATTCCTTGTGTGTTCGTGAAAGTGTAGAATGATTGAAGCTACTCAAGCTTTTTCAGGCTCAAAATGTGTAAACCGTTGAGACAGCAACAGATATTACACGGACTCAATGTGCATGAAAGAGGTGCAAAGGTGGGGTAACTTTCCTTCTTTTTCAATATCTAAATCTTCCGAGTGAAGATTAGATAGCATATATGTTGCGTCCCCAAAAAAATGAAACATTTCATTGTTAACAAAAGAAACGAGTGGCTGGTGGGGTTAATGCAAGAGTTGGCAGGGGATCACTGCCTGTTTCAATGATGGTCACCAAAGAATGTGAACCAATCAGAAGATGTGGTTGCCCGGCTCAGAAAGAAGTTGGTGCAGAGTTCTGATATTCTTTTAACTCTGTTCTCACACCCTCTTTCTTTTTATCATTATGCTCACTTCTAACCAAACTCTCTTTTCCATTTTACTGCTCCACACAATGAGAAAAACTCAACCAGATGAGTTATCTCCCTCACTCTTTGATTTTGACCCCTCACCCTTCAATCACTCAAGGATAACTTCCTGGGTAGGAAACACTGGTTAACGTGAATCCATGGAAGTTCTGTTTAATCTCACACATGAATCTTATGTGAGTCCTAAAAAATTAGTTGTTCAACAGTTTAACTTGAACAGTTAAGCACAAAATTTATGATAACATTGTCAAAATGTATGCTCATGAGATTTGAGCAATTAAACTTTGAAGATTTCTCAAAACAAGGATATTGAATGAATGAAATGAAATCAAGAGAATTGTTTTGAGAATCTGACAATGTATCAATCAGATCAAATATCATAAGTATTGACATGAAATGGTTAGGGTATCAAAGAACTGGATATTTTGTTTATATGAACAAATATAAACAATTTAGCAATGAAAACACAAATTTGGAAATGATGATTGATGTTCACCAATATTTAAAAGCAAACGGGAGTATTACCATCGAAAAATTGGTTCATTATGAGACATGGTAATAACAAATTCAAATGAAGTACTGAACCTGTGTGTGTGAATACTTTACAGTATATGGATAAGATAATACACAAGTATTGATCTTTGGAAACACACGGTCAGTTAAACATTAAAGCTCAAAATTGAAAAACATTTAAAATCACACTTCTAAATTCATGAAACCTTTTGAGAATCAGAAGTGGTTTGAACATTTCAGAAACTGTTTTTCATGCTTGAAAGTTGTTCTTCTTTCAAACAATCAGAGATCTAGATTAGAAGATACTTACCTTTAAGCTCCCCCCTCAAATCATGATAAAAATGATTTAGATTCTGATAAGCTCCTCCTGGATATTTGCATAATATCCTCATTGTAAGCAGTTAAGAACGGGTCCTGATCTGTTGTAATCAGAAGCCACCACCTTTACTCCCCCTTAAATTATGCATCTAAAATATGTCAGTTGAAAAAGCACATGATAGAGATCAGATACAACTCCCTTTTGAATTGTAGATCGTCATATCTACCAAATATATTGTCAATGAAAAATCACATGATAAAGATCAGATATAACTCCCTTTTGAATTGTAGATCATCATATCTATCGGATGCAAAGTATTTCAGAAAACTATGTACTCCCCCTTGATGGTTGATTTCCTCATTCGAGTATTGGAGTACAATCTTTTATCAGCACAGGAGTAAGGTCTTTTGATCACTGAAGTACGAGTCCTAAACTGTTGTGTTTAGAAGTCAAACTTCGTTGAAGTACGGGTTCTAAGCTGATTTACTTAGAAGCCATGGTTCTCTTACTCCCCCTTGACTTGAGGTGCCTATAACACAGAATCAGTTTTCGGCTTTGGTACCCACTGTATTTGGGTCTATGAATGTTAGTTGCAGTTCGAATGGGAGTAATTGAATAAGAACCATACCAGAAATGATCACTGGTCTTGTGAATAAGATCATGTGTACTGCAATAAGAACAATAGTATTTCTTACCTGACAACCTGATTAATTGATCTCTCGAGTAGATATGACCAGGTTTACCTTTACGCGTATTGTTCTTCTTGGCTTTGTGTGTATGTACACATGATTTCTTTCCTTTCAGTTCATTTTTCTTCTCATCTTCAACTGGTTTCTTCTTCCAGACCAGTTCCTCTTCTTTGTATGTCCTTCTGTGTACCTGAACCATCTATATTTCTATCATAGAAAAGGTTAGTACTACGAATCTGATCAGAAGATTTAACTGACCTTTTTGAAGAAACAGTTTTCTGATTTGAACTTGAGGCTGTCTTTTTGAAGTCAGCTGAATCATTTCTAGTTGTGTGTGGATTTTTGACTTTGGAGGATTTTGCTCAGTCACCACCACCTTTGAAACAATCTTTTCAAGCTCTTTAATCTTTGAAGCAAGACTGTCTCTTTCTTTGACGAGAAAGTCAATCTTCGTCTCAAACTCAGACTTCATTTTCTTCTCTTTCAGTGCACTCTCAGATAGTTCAGATAACTTGACAGTCAGCTTTCTAATCTCAGTCTCAAACATGCTTATTTCTTCTTCAAATCCCTTCTCAACATCCTTTCTCTGGTCGGATATTTCTTTGAAGAATCCAGCATTCTTTTGTTCAATGGCCTTCTTTTCCTTGGCAAACTTTTCTCTTTCCAAGATTATTACTTTCTCAAATTCAGACACTTGTTGAGAAAGCTTGATACATTTAAGCTCAACTGACTTCTTCTCTTCACAACACTTTCTTGAAAAATCTGAGAACTTCTTTGAAAATCCTTTCTTTTCACTCTCAAAATCATCTTTATGTTTGACCATCTTTTGTTCCAAATCAGATATATTCTTTCGAAGCTCAGCATTAGCATCTTCCAGACTCTTAACCTTCTCCTCATAACTTTCAACAGAATCTGCTTGCTGGATTTGAATCATTTGATTTTCCATATCTGAGATCTTTCTCTTCAGCTTTGTGTTCTAAGATTCCAATTCTCTTGCTTTTAATAAACACTTTGGCCTTGACATCAACCATTCAATACAATCCCACAACTCTTTTCCTGTCATCTTGTAGGTATTTATTTGACCAGAAATTTCACGAGAACTGTCACGAGAAAGTTCACTAGAAATACTACTTGTCATATAATTTCGAGTTATATTATCAGCCCTCTGTCTTTTCTCCTGTTCCTCAGTACAATCTTTTATCAGAATTTGAGGTTTCATCTCTCCTTCAGTCAATGATAATCTGATATAGTAACTCAACTCATGTTTATCTACAAAGTTTAAAAAATTAACTTTCCACTTTTCATATTCTCCTTTGTATAACTTTGGTGTGTTCATCCTGTTACAAAAAGAACTAGCGCAAAGTTGAGATTTCAGCTTGATAAGAATGATCGTTCCCAAACAATTCAGAAAAAATGACTGAAAGTCAAAATCAGATCTCCACAAAATAATCTCAGAAAAATTCAACTCTGAAACTCTCAAAGCACTGAAACTTGCAGATTATGGTTTGAAAGTTTATAAAACTCGCAGACCATATGAGAAATTAGAACTTGCAAAGCAAATCATGAACTTGCAAACTGAATAGATCAAATTAAACTCGCAAGTCAAGTGAAATTGAACAAAATCACTTATAAAACTTGTGCAGATTGAATTGACTAGAATCGCGCAAATCGAACTACTTGGATGGCGCAAATCAACTAAAACAATTTCCGCTGGCCACTAACTTGATTCCATCAATTGAATTCATTAAAACAATTCACCGGCTAAACATTGTTAAATCACCGTCCCATTAAAATTTTGATAGCCAATCAAATAGAATCTCACATTCATATCAATCCATATGTTGTGTGTATCAAATTCATCCACCATCAATTTATTTGAAATCACCACCGATTACAAATTAATAAATGTAGCCACCGATTGCAATTAATTTCAACTCCGATTTCATTCATTAATCTGCAGTTGCACAACTTTGATTCCACCACCGCCCCACTAACTTGTAACTCGCAAGACACTTGAATCTGGCGCAAATTTGATGAAGGTGGCGCAACTCAAATGATGTTGACGCAAATCCAATTAACAAGATGGAAACTTGCAAATCATTGACTTTCGAAACCTGCATATATGAACACAACAAATCTATCTAACAAATCTATCACGATGATCGAAAAAAAAGATATGAACATTTTTCTAATGACAATTTATGATTAAAATCAACAAATCACAAAAGTTTGATCAAGAACAGTGCAAATGAGTTTGTGTTTTCTGAAATTTTATAAAATCCAAATTAACAACAAATCAGTGGTTAATTCGAATGCAAGTGTGAACAACAAATGATCTTTTATACTAATCAATCAATCTTAATCCAATTTATCAATCTAAAAACAAAAGATTAAGATGAATTTAGTCAAAATTCGAAAATTTAGAAAAATTGACTTTGTGATCCAATTTTCAGAAATCGATCCAAATTTGTTGTGAAATTCTTTCTGAATTTGTTTGGTATAGCTCTGATACCAATTGTGAATGTAATTTCCCTATTCAATCAAGTAATCTCAATCAAGATTATGACAATATCAAAAATTAGAGAGAGAAAGTAGAGAGATAAACAATCACACGTCTATATGTATTACAATGAAGTTCTTTCTTCTTACTTCTTACACACTAACAAGGCACAAAGCCTATTTATACCACAAACTAAACAACACAAGATTAAACTTATACAAACTCTAAGAAAGACTTTGACAATACAAACTTTGACTTAGACAACATTGACTTTACATATTTGACTTTTCATATTAAATCTTGAATACAATTAATACCCTAACACGGATATTTTGTATTTTTAAAACAATAAAAAAATAAGGGATCCGCCAAAAATCCAAGAAATTAATTTCTTTTTTCTTTTTCTCTTTAAAGAAAATTAAAAAAATGAGCATCCGCCGAAAATCCGTCGGAAAATTTAAAACAAATCCCGGCGGATATTTTGTATTTAAAAAAAATAATGGATCCGTCGAAAATCCCAAAAAATTAATTTTTTTCTTTTTCTCTGTTAGCCCCAATTCCAGATTGTAAAAATATTGAAAATATCTAAGTCCTATTTCAGAGGAGTTCCAGAGACAGACTTCAGAGGACGAACCTGCCTCTGAAGTACATTCCAGAGATAGGGACTTTCAGTAGAAGACATCAGAGATGGCTTCATCAGAGGCTCTGAAGACCTCCTCAGAGCTCTGAAGACATTCTCTCTAAAGATGGCGCTGATCAAATTTCTACAAGTATCAGAAGAACAGATGACTCATCATTAGTGATAAGATTTACTTTCTAGAGTAGGTCACTGTTCAAGCATGTCTTGAGCTTACCTATTAGGTAAGACATTGTTCAAGCATGTTTCTAATTGTCAGGATAGTACACTGCTCACTTTATGGTCCTATAAATAGGACCATCACTCCATTGACAAAAGTGTGCTTTTTGATATCTTGTATCTGATAAATCATTTGAATATATTTCAAAGAAGATCTTGTACTATCTACATATATTTATGAATTGTGATATGTGAATCTGCTTTGATATTAAACTGTATTGCTTCCGTTGTTCTTATCATTACTATTATTGTTTATATCACTGTTATAAGATTAAATCTGGGATCCAACAATTGGTATCAGAGCCTCCTTTGTTTTCTAAACAAAGAAAGATCATATCTACATACTCGTATAGATTTATATCTTACTGATTCAGGCTTTCATTAACTGTGCATGTTCATATAAACCTTGGTTTATTAAAGAAAACTTCATATGCTCCAGATTTGAAAGTAAATCACAGTTTCATTCCTTGATAAAAGATCTTCATAGAAAAGCATCAGTTCTTCAAATCTTCATATTTTCTTCACAAAATGGCAAACTCAAGTATAAGTGTCATTTATACAGTTGGATCATTAACTAAACCTCCTACACTCCTAAGGGATGAATATACTCAATAGAAGATTAGGATGGTAAATTTCTTGGAAGGTATGGACAGGGATATTTTAAGATCAGTGAACGATGGACCACACCAACCAATGGTGTTGGTACCAAGAGTTCCAGCAACAACAGATACTGCTGAAATATCTGCATACTATGAAAAGAAAACTTCAAACTTCCCTGAAGAAGAAACTAAAATGATGGAAAATGACTCAAAAGCTGTTAGATTACTTATTATGGCCATTCCCAAAGATATCTTCCAAGAACTTGATTCTTGTGTAACTGCAAAAAGAGATATGGGATCAGTTGTTAAATCAACTTGAAGGTGGCCTACAAACTCAGAAAAACAGAAGAAATCTTTGCATTAATGAGTATCATGATTTTCATGGACTACCTGAAGAAACCTTACACCAAACATACTAAAGGTTCAACATTCTCATCAATAAATGTAGAAAATTTGGAGTTATGAGGACAAAAGAAGAAAACAATGTTCTATTTCTCAAAAGTTTAAATGAATAATGGTCACAACTATCCATGTCAATATAGGTTAATCAAAATCTTGAATCATGGTCACTGACTGACATTTATGGCACTCTTGTTGCACAGGAAAAAGAAGTTGTTAAACAAAAGTCAAAAACCTCTTTAGATGGACCTCTTGCCCTCATTTCAAAACAAAAAGGTGTATCAAAACAAAGCAGTAGTGCAGAAACAAAGAACTGTTTGAAAACGGAATCAAAAAGGAAATCTAAAAAGGCTTTAATGACTGAAGAAATTGAACATTCAGACTCAGACTCAGATGATGACATCAATGCCTTTGCCAAATCTCTTGCATTAATTACTCATCAACTTAACAAGAAATTTGGCAAGAAAGTTTTTGAAGGTAGAAGAGATGATGAAGAGAGAAGAAATCCAGAGAGAAGATATCAACAAGAGCCCAGATTTACTCCACATAGTGATCTAAAGGGTACGAATTTCAACAATCATGATGCTGCACAACAATCAAGAACTCATCAACCATTTCAACCAAAGTATCCTTAACCTCAGAGATACTTTCATCCCCAACCACAAGCTCAGAAAACAGAAACTGTTGTTGCTCTTCCACCAAACCAAAATGATGGAAGATGTTTCAGATGTGGAAAGCCAGGGCATTTCTCTGCAAATTGTAGAGGTAGGATGGTTAAAGATCAAGACTACTACAAGAACAAATACAAGTACAATGTTAAAGAAAGAGTACTTGTTGCATAGATGGAAGATTGGCTGTCAGACTCTACAAGTGATGGAGAGAAAGAACCTACCAATCTCTATGGTATGGCTTTTGCAGATGATGAGACTGATGAATCATCAGAGGACTGCTCTGAAAAGGTAAACTCTCCTTCCACCTCTGAAAGTGAACTTGAAATGGATGTTCTTAAGCTAACAGATGAGTTTCCGAGTTTATAGCAAAAACTTTTTGAGGAAAAAGAAAAAAAGAAAGCAAATAACAAAAGATCTAAGTTTACAAAAGAGAAAAAAATCTTCTTGAGTCAGAAAAGAGAGAATTTTTTGTTGAAAAATCTGAACTTGAAAAAGCTCAGAAGCAAAAGGAAAAATCTTTTTCAGAAAAATTCAAAGAACTTGAGAAAGTTTTAAAAGTTAAAGAAGAAGAAGTAAGTAGATCTGAGTATGAAAGGATCAATTCTGTTGCCTTAACCAACTTTTTTCAAAAGGAAAGAGAAATCCTACATCAATCTCTGGAAAGGAAAGAACTTCAAATCAAAAGCTATCTAGATGCTCAAGATGTGCATATAAAGATAAACTCCCAAATGGACACTCAAGGGCTGAGATTCAATGAATTGGATCCATTTACTGGATTGAAGAAAACTTCACTATCTTCCACTTTCTACATAGGAAAGGTCCAGAGCTCTGACTACACATCTCTGAATATTTTCAAGAGACCAAAAACCTCAAAAGGATCAAAAGCAAGAGCTCTGAATTTTAAAAATGTCTCATACTCTGAAGCAAAAACTTTTCCAAAACCTATCTCAAAGATAGAAAAAGAGACTTTAGTGGTACTCTTCACAAAACCTCAGAGCAATGATCCCAGAGAAATTTTCAAGTTTGATGCTTTTATCACAAAAGAATCAGAGACATCTGAAACAAGTACTTCTGAAGATGAACCTCAAAGTTCACTTAATCCAGATGCACCTATGTATTCACCAATTTCAGATGAATGCATCAGAACTACATTTGAGGATGACATTAAAATGTCATAGATGATTTGAAAAAGAAAGAAAGCATGAAAAGAATCATTAAAGTCTCTAGACCTAAGGAAATTAAGAAAACTCCAAAGGTAGTTATTTCTGACATGGCTAAAAGAGATTTTCTTGACTCTGATTCTGAATCTGATCCAACGGTAGATGAGCAGATATTCTATAAGCCACAGGAAGTAATTCATAAAAGCACAAAGACTGTTGGTTCTGGAATTTTGAACGTTCCTGTTCCTATATTAAAAAATAAACCTAGAATACCAATATGTCCTGATTTTGCAGACATGTGTTTACAGGCAAAAACTTCTCTGGATCTTGAGAAAGAGTTAAAAGAAAAGGCAAAGAATAAAACTAACACTTCTCAACTCTACACTTATAAACCAGTCAAGTTTACTCCTGAACAAAAAGGAAAATGGCAAGAAATTAACCATTCTGATCCTGTTTGTGCAGTGAGCAATAAAGAGAAGAAGATGTTTTTGAACAAGAAAATACAACTTGAAAAGAAGGATGTCTTTCAAGCTAGAAGAAATGAATTAGTTAGGAATACTTGTAATATTCCTAGTACTAATTTGAAAAAGAATCAAAATGTATCAAATGCATTTAATGAAATGAAAAACTTTGCTCCTAATTCTTCTGGTTCTGAAAATTGCAATTGCATCCAACTCTTGATGAAACTGAAAAATCATTTCAAAGGTTCTCATTGCTTTCTGAATCAGTCTCTAAATAAAAATTCAGAGACAAAGCCTCAAAAGAAAAAGAACAACTCTGCCAAAACATCAAAAGATGACAAGGCAAATATTAAAAGAAATTCTCAGAAATCTAACAAGACATGACCCATAATGAGATGGGTACCTAAGAAACTCTAATTTGTCTTGCAGAAACAGTCTATGCCAATCTGGTACTTAGATTCTGGATGTTCAAGGCATATGACTGGCGATAAGAAGTTGTTATCCTCTTACAAAGCTAAATCAAGAGGAGCAGTAACTTTTGGAGACAATATGCAAGGTCAGATTAAGGGTTATGGTGAGCGAACAAGAGGTAATGTTTCTCTATCAAAGATTGCTTATGTTGATGGGTTAAAACACAACTTAATCAACATAAGTGAACTTTGTAACCATGGTTTTGATGTGAAATTTCAAGAAAAACATTGTTCACTTCTTCACTCAAAAACAAGTCAAGAAATGCTCAGAGCAGACATAAAGGGTAACCTATATAGAATGTATTTTACCAAACACATAAAAACTGACTCAAAGAAACTTTGTCGAGTATCTCTGAACAGTGAAGATGTCTGGCTCTGGCATAAAAAAGTTCTCTCATCTGAACTTTTCTTCACTTGATAAATTGGTCAAACTAAATCTGGTTAAGGGATTACCATCTCTGAAGTTTAACAAAGATCATCTTTGTTCTGCTTGTGAAATGGGAAAAATGAAAAGATCTTCCCATAACACCAAAAGTGATAATAATTGTCCTAGACCTCTGCATATGCTTCATGTGGACCTCTGTGGTCCTATCTCTATGCAGAGTCTATCAGGTAAAAAGTATATTCTAGTTCTGATTGATGAATACTCTAGATATACTTGGATAGAATTCATCAGAGCCAAGTCTGATGTACCTGATATATTAATAAGGTTGTTAAATAGATTGTAGGTTCTGTTCAACAGCAAAGTTCAGAAGTTGAGAAGTGATAATGGGACAGAGTTCAGAAATGCCAAAATCAACTCCTATCTTTCAGAAGAAGGCATAACTCCCAACTTCTCTGCAATAAGAACCCCCCAACAAAATAGTGTTCTTGAGAGGAAAAATAGAACACTTGTTGAAGCTACAAGAACAATGCTTGCAGGATCTGATCTTCCAACAAACTTTTGGGCAGAAGCAGTAGCTACAACCTGTTTTAATCAAAACAGAGCTATCATTGTCAAAAGATTCAAGAAAACATCTTATGAACTCATTAACAATAGGAAACCTAATGTTAAATATTTTCTTGTTTTTGGATGCAGATGTTATATTTTTAATGATAGAGAGTCTCTTGGAAAGTTTGACAAGAAAGTAGATGAAAGCAAATTCATTGGATATTTATTAGCCTCAAAAGCCTTCAGAGTGTTCAATCTAAGAACAAGAACAATCCAAGAGAGTATCAATGTGTTTTTTGATTATGACAAAAGCCTTGATGACAAAGATATCAACTCAACTGCCAAAAGTATCTTTGAATCATCAAAGTTGAGAGAATCCGAACTAAACAAAATATTCGAAGATTTCTTTGATGATGAAAACTCGGAGTTTCTTTTCAGAGATATTCACAGAGCAACTTCAAAGGAACCTCAAAATACAGGTACAACTCTCTCTGGTCCCTCTAAAGTTACAACTTCTGCTTCCTTGAATGCAGGTCCAAGAAATGAATCAAGACAAACTGAAGGGCAATTCTCTTCAGAAGCAGAAGATGAACAAGAGACATCTGAAGAACTTCCAGAGACATCTCTTGAAGAGTCTTCAGAGCCTGCTTCACAGTCTCTGGAACCACTTCAGAGCCTCTGAATAGTACAACAGAGATGTCACCAACTGTCATCTCTGAAGCTCAAACTCCACCACAAATTCAAGCTCCAATAACATGATGGACAAAGGATCATCCCCTTGATCAGATCATTGGAACACCTTCAAATGGAGTCAAAACTAGATCTACCACAATCAATGAATGCTATTTTGTAAACTTTTTAAGCATCATTGAACCAAAGAAGGTAAATGAAGCTCTTGAAGATCCTCATTGGATCTCTGCCATGTAGGATGAGCTTCAATAGTTTGAAAGAAACAAAGTCTGGACCCTAGTTCGACTTCCTAAAGGAAAATTTGCAATTGGAACTAAATGGGTCTTCAGAAATAAAAAAGATGAGGATGGCATTATAATCATAAACAAAGCTAGGTTGGTTGCTAAGGGATAGTGCCAAGAAGAAGGTATTGATTATGATGAAACCTTTGCACCTGTGGCTAGGCTAGAAGCTATTAGAATCTTCTTAGCCTATGCTAGACACAAAGGGTTCAAAGTATATCAGATGGATGTTAAATCTACCTTTCTAAATGGTAAATTAAATGAAGAAGTTTATGTCCAGCAATCACCTGGATTTGAAAGTACAGAGTTTCCTAACCATGTTTATTATCTTTATAAATCTCTGTACGGACTTAAACAAGCTCCAAGAGCCTGGTATGCTACTCTGTCCACATTTCTGATTAATAATGGTTTTGAAAAAGGTACAATTGATACAACTTTGTTCATCAAAAGGTACAAAAATGAGATGTTTTTAGTACAGATATATGTTGATGACATTATCTTTGGCTCTATAAATCAAAAGTATTGTGACAGGTTTTCAGAGTTGATGAAGAGTGAATTTGAGATGAGTCTCATGGGAGAATTAACATTCTTTCTGGGCTTACAAGTAAAACAAACTTCAGAGGTTACTTTTATAAGCCAATCTAAGTATGTCTCTGACATTTTGAAAAAGTACAAACTCAATGATTCAACTTCTATGAAAACACCTATTGCCATAGGAGTCAAACTTGACTCTGATCCTTCAGGAAAATCTGTAGATGTCAAGACTTACAGAGGCATGATAGGATCACTTCTATACTTAACTTCCAGTAGGCCTGATATAATGTTTGCAACATCTCTCTGTGCTAGATATCAAGCAAATCCAAAAGAATCTCATTTATCTGCAGTAAAGAGAATTTTTAGATACCTCAGAGGCACACCTTCTTTAGGTCTCTGGATGCAAACTAGACCGAAAGAGTACCTCTGGATGTTGTCAATTATTAGGTAACAAGATAGTAAGTTTGTCATCCAAGAAGCAAAATTGTGTTTCAACTTCTACAGCAGAGGCAAAATATGTTGATGCTGCTAGTTGTTGCTCTCAAGTCATTTGGATGAAAACTCAACTCAAAGACTATGGTTTGCATTATGACAGAATTCCCATTTTGCGTGATTCCAAAAGTGTCATAGCCATCTCTGCCAATCTAGAACAACATTCCAAAACAAAGCACATTGATGTAAGGTATCATTTTCTGAAAGATCGTGTTGAAAAGGGAACAATTGAGATGTATTTTGTACCAACTGATCTCCAACTTGCTGATATCTTCACAAGAGCTTTAGATAAACGAAGGTTTAATTTCTTGAATAGCAAGTTGGGAATGTTGAACATGTCTACCTGACACAAAGGAGGAAATCAGAGTCTCTGATATGAGTAGCATGTTTAACCCCAGAGCCTCTGAAACTAGTTTCAAAGATTCTGGACTTTTAATTAAGGATCAAAAATCATTTTTTTGTATCTCTACGCATCTGTCTAGGGGGAGAAGATAAAAAGAAAACATTCTTTGGTCAATGGGGGAGCAAAAGAACCTTTCATCTGTCAATGAGGAGCAAGATAATTTTCAGCTTAATCTCTGATATTCATCTCAGAGTCTATGAGCTAGTCTCTGATATTCATCCCAGAGTCTCTGAGCTAGTCTATGATATTCATCTCAGAGTCTCTAAAGAGTCTCTGATCTAGTCTTTGAGCTAGTCTCTGATATTCATCTCAGAGTTTCTGATCTAGTCTTTGATATTCATCTCAGAGTCTCTCATCTTATCTTTGATATTCATATCAGAGTCTCTGATCTTCTCTCATTTTTCTCATTTTGGGAATATTCGAGCAAATGTTTATTTCTCAAACAAAATTTATTTTCATTCTCATATTTTTCTAAATAAATAATATTTAGAAAAGCAAAATTTCTTTTGAGAAAATAAATACGTGTATAAGTTACACCTTTTTGGATAACCATTCTTTTTAATACAAAAAATCCTACTGACGGTTATCTGACACCAAGAGTCCCTTCACTATCCTCCTATACGTGTCACCTATTTATTAGGGGAATGATGGAACGTCCTTCTGACATTGGAACACACAATCGCCGTTTCCATAGACTTTCTCTCACTACCCTTGTCCATAAAAATCCATTTCTTCCTCACTTTATTCTTTACGCTCTCAAGAAATTCATCCCCAAATACTCTCTCTCTCTCTCTCTCTCTCTCAAAATCTCTCAAGCAAGCCAACCTGCAAAAATGGCCACTCAAGCTCAAAACTCAAGCGACTCAAGCAGAATAGTTCCAAGTGTGAACATGGATCAGTTCGATGTACCCGTAAAAGGAAATAACTACCACCTTGACATCACTCCTACCAAATACGACGAACAATTTCATCCTGTGCTAGAATTTCTTAGCAAATGTGAACTGAGCGATGCCCTCACAGACTACGCTTCAGATGTTCCTTTTCGATATGATCAACAGTGGTGGTATTCAAGTGAATACAATGATGAACATGAAGGTTTGGTTGGATACATTGACCTAGGGGAACAGGGAATAAACATCTGAATCACACCCAATACCTTGTCACGCATATTCAGTCTACCCACAACTGGCGATCTTCAAATTCAACAGTTTGAGAAACCTCCTACTCAGGAAGTTCTTATTCAGTTTCTTCTTCATCTGGGCTACAACAAGGAGATCACGCGTCTCGGCCAATTCAGACGCCAGTATCTAACTCCTACCTGGAATTTCATGTTTAGTGTGTTGAACTGCACACTAACCTGTAAAATTGGAAGCCAAGACCAGACTCATCCGACCATCCTTGCCATTATGTATGCTCTCTTCTTCAACCGAAGCATCAATATGGCGAATCTACTATTCTGTGAAATGCTGACTGCAGTGGATAAGAACAACAAGGATTTGGCCAAAGGGAAACAGCCAATTTCTGTTTTGTTTCCCCGTTTCATCTCAATAGTCATTCGAAGAGCCATGGAGAGAAATTCTTTCACTGAGGAGGGTCCAAGAACACCATTATTCATAATGAACTCCTTCAAACCAACGGTGGTTCCTCCTTACCCAAATGAGAGAAGATTCCCACAAACCATGCTTCAATATATCCCTACTGACTCTGAAACCCGTCTCTTAATTAGTCGTGTTGCCCAATCATCAGAACTGATAGTGGGATCCCCAACACACTTAGGATCTGAGCCTGAATTAGAATCAGAGAGTGATCTCTCTGATACTGCTCAAAATATTCATAGAGAGCAACCAGAGGGTGGCTCTGTGAGAGTGAGTGAGAGAAAACAAGATAACCCTCCCTCTGAGGAAGAGCCTCACTCTGTCAGAGGAGAAGAAGGTGAGTCAGAGCGTACACCAGAGGGTGAGTTTCTGAACCTAGAATCCGAGAGGGGTGAGATAGAAAAAGATGTCCTCGATGGCACAAATGAGAGATTCCACAACCCAACTCCCCGTGCTACCATATCTACTATCCAAGGTGGTCCAGCACCAATGGATATTCAAATAGAGGTGCACACCTCGAGCCCTTCTCAAGCCAACCGCTCAGAGGCATCTTCTTCTGCCTCTAAAGCACGCACAAAAGGGGAACCCTCTGATATGGCTAAGTCCTCCCAACATGACTTAGCCCAACACAAAAGTACTCTTTCATCCCAGAGTATGCCACCTCCTCACACACATGATGCCTCTGTGGCTCATGAAATAAAGGACCATCCATTAGTTCAAGAGAGACTTCAGATCTCTCTTAAGGATTGCCTGTCAGAGAAACAATGGCACAACCTTCTTGCACGAGGACTCCTTAGCCTGGATAGCAAGGTGTCTACTCACGTTAGGTTCTCGTCATCATCTACCTCTGACTCTGATGATGGCAGACCTATTAGAACCCTTATAGAGAAATCCTTGAAAAAGGATTCTCAAGGATTAAGGGGAAGTCCTTCCAGAGTCAACATCAAAACAACTCCGAAAGAAGGCCCCTATGTTCTCGAGGGAAAATTAGAATCATGAGTTGATTCTAAGGTTACCACCTTTGATTATTTCACCAAGGAAGAGTTCAAAGTTTTTGGTGATGAAATCAGAGGATCTCTGAAGGAGATTAAACTTCACCTGGAGAAGACCTTAGAGGCCTCTGCCTCAAACTCTGAAGTTGCAAAGCTCACTTCAGAGGTCTCTGAGTTGCGCACCACACTCCATTCTCACAGCTCACGACTGGAGGTTCTGGAAAAGATTGTCATCATCAATTCCTCTGTCCTGTAAAGGGAAATTCAGGAATCAAAGGCAGAGCTCCTCAAGGCCATACCACCTCCCTCTGCTCTCACTCCTACCTCTAAAGACTTTTCTCATTTCAAAGAGGAAGACTTGAGGACATTAGCAGAGACGATCGCCAGGATTCCTATTCCACATGCTGCTCCCACTACACCCATACCTTCGGAGCTCATTACAAAAGCTGACCTCCACAACTTCTCCAAATCCATCACCAGCAACATAATGACTATCTACAGCAAGTTTGTCACCAAGGCCAGTCAGCAGAACAAAACTATTGAAGACCTTCTGAAAATTGCCATATCTTCAGAAGGATCACTGAAAAGAAAGGCACCAAAGCTGGTATGCTCTGAAGAGGCAAGAAAGAAGGCCAGATTTGAAGAATCTGATGACCAGGATGATCAACCTCAGGGGTCATCAGGCCTTCAAAAGGGGGAGAAGACTCCATCAACCAAAGTTGTTGAATCACAAAAAGAGTCAACTCCCTTTGGATCCAACAACAGAGCTCAAGAAAAAGAACCAGAGAGGCATACCACCTCTGCTGAAGACAATCAGACGATTCTTGCATCTCTAGTACCTGTCATCTTCTTAGCACCATCCACTTTAGAGGCCCCAACCATTCAAGTTGTAAATGCTATTCCAAAGACAATTGGGGCTCTAGAGGAAGATAAAGCCGAGCAATTGGTAGACTTCTCAACATCTGAAGATTCATTCTCATCACCAGAAAGACCAAATATTGTGATGAGAGATGCCTTCGGATCAGAATCTGAAAAAGAAGAAAAATATGATTCTGAAAAAGAAGGAGAAGTTGCCGAAGAAGAACAAATTGAAGTAATTGATGTTGAAGAATATGTATACAAGAATGCCCAACCACATCATACTTCAACAGAAGCAGTGCTAAGAGAATCCCAAGAGATTGATAGTTATATCTCTGAAACCACTCTAGAAATTCCTCAATCTTCACAGGCGAAGGAACCAGAGACAACATAATTGTCTGATGAAAAAACAACCATGGTTGTCGATGAACAGGCTCCTCTAAAGGATCTTGTTCAGAAGGCAAACATTGGTTTACCAGCTAAAGTCTTCACTCAACCTCCCACATTCCTTGCCTCAAAGCCCGAAGCTTCCATAGAAGATCACTTTTGATACATTTATTGTGAGTTCAATCTGGGAGATACTCAATTCATTCCTCTGAATCCAAGAATCAGAGAGAATATGCCAGACTACGTGCAAAGATTCATCAAATATAAGAAAACTCCAAGAGTAAAGGTTCTCTCTGATTATCCAATAACAAAAGTCAACAGAGTTTCTGAGAGAAAATTTGCTTACAACAAGATCATCTACAGGTACTATGAGGTAATTCGCTCTGATCAGAAGGTTTATGAGTTCAATGATAATGATCTCGTAAATCTAAACCCATATGATTTACCTCATCTGTATGCCTACTGCTCTGCAAAATACGATCAAGGAAGGTAATTCAGAATGGGCCTGTATGAAGTCAGACGTGCAATGGAAGCTTATGTAAAACTCAGAGCAAGACTTGACTTTCAGATTGCTCTGAACCTTGGCGGAGAAAAATTGGGAGTGACTGAACCTGTAGAGACGATAGAGAATCTTGACAAGCAGAAGACCGGATCAATAATTGCAGAGCCTCTGGGTTTTGTCTACAGAGTTAACCAAATCAAGAAAATATTTCTAGCTTCAGAAGTATCGAAGTACTCTGATGAAACCTTAAGAGGGGTGCAGAAGATGATTCATGTCAAGGAAGAACGGCACAGAGCAGATCTTCTGGCGAAACTGGACTTAGAGATTGGCTCAATGATTAACTTCAGAGAGCTTATTATGAAGTTTCATGGAATCTGTTCTAGTGATAGGTGTTAGTTTGTTTCCTTATTTTTGATTGTTACTTTCTCTATTTTGAAATTCCAAATGTTTTGAGAAGTAATATTTAAGAGAATGATTTTCTCCTCTATGCTTTCTAGATTACTTTTTTTTTCTGTTCTCTGCTACTCTTGCATTTTTTTATTTTCAATACTTAGGGGGGAGATTGTTAGCCCCAATTCCAGATTATAAAAGTATTGAAAATATCTAAGTTCTATTTCAGAGGAGTTCCAGAGACAGACTTCAGAGGACGAACCTGCCTCTGAAGTACATTCCAGAGATATGGACTTTCAGCAGAAGACAACAGAGATGGCTTCATCAGAAGCTCTGAAGACCTCCTCAAAGCTCTGAAGACATTCTCTCTGAAGATGGTGCTGATCAAATTTCTACAAGTGTCAGAAGAACAGATGACTCATCATTAGTGATAAGATTTACTTTCTAGAGTAGGTCACTGTTCAAGCATGTCTTGAGCTTACCTATTAGGTAAAACACTGTTCAAGCATGCTTCTAATTGTCAAGATAGTACACTGCTCACTTTATGGTCCTATAAATAGGACCATCACTCCATTGACAAAAGTGTGTTTTTTGATATCTTGTATCTGATAAATCGTTTGAATATATTTCAAAGAAGATCTTGTAATTTCTAGATATATTTATGAACTATGATATTTGAATCTGCTTTGATATTAAACTGTATTGCTTCCGTTGTTCTTATCATTACTATTATTGTTTATATAACTGTTATAAGATTAAATTTGGGATCCAACATTCTCTTTAAAGAAAATAAAAAAATATATATACGTCGAATGAATTAAAAGTCTACTATGTACCATATCCATCGAATGAATTAAAAAATTGGTGGTCTGTGGTGAAGACAAAGCCTAGAGGGGTCTATTAGTTGGCATCAACTACACATAAAGTACTGGCCAATGAAAATGTGGATGGGGAACAGCTTTTCCAAGAAGATGATAGAATTGCACCCATAGGGGGAACGAAGACGTGGATGAACATATCCGTCTTGTCACAGAGGGAGAAAACATCGAAGTTGCCAATGATGGTCGCGACAACTGGCATGTTGACATGAGTGGTGACGGCGAGGAAGAGTTCCAAGACTTGGATAGTGACTCTGATGAAATAGAACCTGACTTGTCTGATCATTCCTCAGATGATTAAATAGTATTTTAATCTTAGGCTTACTAAACTTTGTGTAGTTAGGGCCTTTATGTGTATCTCTAGCATATGTAATATGTTTGTGTATCTCTAGCATATGTAATATGTTTGTGTATCTCTAGCATATGTAATATGTTTGTGTACTTAAAGCCTTTATGCGCACAAACCCAACCTTATTTGTTCTATATGTATGTTTTGGGTTTCAAATAGCTAATAGGTGCACTTAGGGTCTTTATGCGCACAAACCCAACCCTATTCGTTCTATATGCATGGTTTGGGTTTCAAATAGCCCAATAGGTGCACTTAGGGCCTTTATGCGCACAAATCCAACACTTATATGTTCTATGTGCATGGTTTGAATACTTGAATTATTGGTGTATGCTATCTAACGTTTCTTTGTAGACAATGCCACATACGCGTGTGACTGGGTCTGGACGAGGTACGCCTAGCCGAGGAGGAGCCTCTAGTAGCGGGTCGGCACAACCAGACGATGAGGCGTCTGGTAATGTCTGTGGCATCGTTGTTCCGGAGTAGCTCCCGACACAAAGGACGGAGCTAGCAGCTCATGATGTCAACTCGAACGAGTAAATTCATTTCTATTAAATTGTTGATTATATGCATTGTTATTTGTATGGATATTAATTCAATTCCTACATAGATAGAACCTACAATCGACGAGTCGCATGGCCACCAGGATAAAACAGACCTTCTTTACTGAGGCATGGTGTACTTGGTCTCACATCCCTATTTCTGAGAGGAACAGGATGTTTGAGCGTTTTCAGGTTCGGATTGTATATATTTAAATAATTATATCTTTGATAGTTTTATTTCCAACTTAAGAATAACTAAACTTGTACGTATAGGGCCACTACACGTGGGATCCATCTTTAGACGCCCGGATGCGAGATATCTGGGAGAGAAAGTGTTCGAAACAATACAACAACAACATGAGTTCTGCCCGGAGGAGAGCTGACAAGTTGTCCACAGATAATGGGCGGCCCTATAATAAGAACGACCCCAACCGAGATATGAATTTATTTGTAACACCCTAAAATTGGGATAAACAAAAACTTCCGAAAAAGGGAAGTATGGTAATCATATAAATGCCAAAGCATGAGCTCGCCTAAAAAAGGAACAATTAATACCTGTCTAATTACAAGTTTGCAATAACAACCAATGAGAGATAACAACCTCTTCATCTATATTCTAGACAAGAACTAAGATTACAAACAGTTGTCATCTGCATCCAAAAATTAATTCTATATGGCATCCCAAAAGCTCCCAAGCTCTCATCTATAAGCCCGTTAATTCTTCTTAGCGGTCGCGCCGCTAGAACCTGATATACACATCAAACCAAACAAGTGTTAGGCCAAACGAGCCTAGTGAGTTGAACAAGAGCATGGCATAAACATTTATAATCATAACATGAATAATTATATCATTTTAGTCCTCATAGGCCATAAGGGAATCAATGGGGGTGACCCATCACACCAATGAGTTTTACCTCAAGTCAATGTACCTTGATGTTCACTCGCATGAGCAACACCCCAAAGGCCCGACACACTTGAAGACTACTCCTCAGGCATTACTCCAAATGGCGGAGGTCTAGGTACATACCGTCACGGTGGCACCTAAGACTACATCCTCCTAGCATATACCCATGGTTCACCCAATACATATACACAATAGCCATCTTTATACATATTTCATATTAATAAGATACATGTATAAGACTTCCCATAGCACCAATTCCAATTTCAGTTCAAAACCCTAGACATGCAATAACCACAATGATAATCACAAATTCCATAATATTACACAATTGTAACCCATCAATATAATTAATATTACCATCTATTCCACATAATGAACTCATAGTAATCATCTTCCCAAAATCCAAGACATAGCAGTTAAGTCAAACTTATCAGGTGATCAGATTTGTACAAGTATATAAAATGAAAACAAGTAAGCACACATGATGTGTATCGCATTTGAAAATGGTAAGTAGAAAACTCACTATCTAGGGTTTTAATTGAATCCCTAGGAAACTTGGTGAAATGGTGAGAAGATGAGACTTATTAGCTAGCTTGAATCCACTAAATGCTCCACCAAACTCTTCAATGAACAATAAATTAGTGGAGAAATCCTTAGGCTTGCAATAAATGAAACTAGGGTTTGAGTCTTCCAAAAATCGCCAAAGAGCTCTTCTCCCGTAGCAATATTGGTTTTTATGAAAATGTGCTGAAAAAGTCGGATTAGAAAGGTTTTAAACTCTCAAACTAAGCCGGCGACAGTGCCCGGCGACTATGCCCTTGGCACTGTCGCGGGGGCATTATCGTGCCCTCACCAACACTTGCGGTACCTCTCCCGCGATTGTGACAGGGAGATTGTGCCCTTGTCACTCTCGCAGGGCAATTTCTCCGGGGATGTACCGAGACCAGCGACTATGCCACGCGACTATGACCTCTGTCATAGTCGCACGTCACTATCGCGCCACACCCTAAACCCCCTTATTCACGACGATTTCGATACATTAAGCACATAATACTTCAAGGTACACATATATAATATATCATACTAACAATTCTCTAATCACATGCCAAAATCCCAATATTTAAAAGAATTGAGAACACTTAGAATTATAAATACTTACCTTAGTTTTCCTGGTGTTACAATCCTCCCCACCTAATGAGGATTTCGTCCCCGAAATCTTAATCACTAAAAAGATGAGGATATCTCTTCTTCATGTCTTCCTCCGATTCCCACGTCACGTTAGTACCTCGATGGTGCTTCCATCGAACCTTCACCATTATCACTTCCTTATGTCGTAATTGCTTCTTCTTTGACTCTAAGATGGCTTCCGGCTCTTCCACACATCGGTTACCGCTATTGTAACACCCTAAATTTTAGAGAAACAAAAATTCGAAATTTCTGCAATATGACGGCGATAAATTGGTAAACCTGGGTATATAAAACCTGTTGAAACGAATCCCCAAGTATCATCCCGATAAAACGGGGAATCAAGTTATGACCTTTACAATTGATCGAATGAAGAATACACAAACAACCTAATAATCTAACTTAAATAAGAAAGATTAGGATCGGGTGTTGCTATTCTTCCAAAAGAAAATGTGTCAGCTAATCAAAAATGCAAGTCTATACATCTCCCAAAAAGACCGCTCTTGACCTCAAAGCTATCCGCTCAGTCCCGACGAACCCCACCGGAAACCTAACATGTTATACATGTCATTTTAAGAAAAAGTGTTAGGATAGAGCCTAGTGAGATCAAACATTTGAAGTTTAAATAATCAAACGTAAAAGTGAGTAAAAGAGAGTTTCTTTCGTGACAACAATAATAATAATGGTATAATAACAATAATGCTCTTTAAAATGTAGCAAGTACCTCTTGGGTTAACGAGGGAGACCCCCTTACTAACACAAATGATGGAATACAAAAGTAATCCATTCGATGAGTTAGCAAAGACAATACACAAATAAAGTACACGCAAGGGATTTCAGGCTCAGTGGCTTTAAACGTACACCCACGGAAACTCAAGTTCAACCCCGAGGGGTCCTTACGTCGAGATCCTCATCCAATATCGTAATACTTGAGCACGAAGGACTTATAACCCATTACGATGCCTAACGTGTCTCGACGTGGAAAACTAGTCATCCCAACGCCAGAACAATAATATAACAACTTACGGGGTCATGACTCCCAAATGCAACAATTAAGCCAAATAATGCTCAAAGGCCCAACGAATATTCCCAATAATGGATATTATGCATAAATGGCATGAATGGGTGATTTCCACCAAAACCATTTTCCACTGTTCACCAAAAGATCACTAGTCAAAATATAAATGACCCCTTTTGTATTTCTCAAATCCCCAAATATAATGTAGGTCAACATGCAAACTTATCAGCAGTTAACCACAAGTTTAATATCCCCAAATCCATAAATCTTATATAGTAAATACCATCCATTTAAGATGTATGTCCCAAGTGGGAATAAGCTAAAGAACAATATTGAAATTCATAAATCACCATTTCCAAAATCAACATAAACCCTAATATCCCCAAAAGTTAGGTTTAGCATAAAACTCTATAAATCAAATATATATAAAGGAGGATATATTTAGGTATTCAAAATCCAAGTTTGACATGTATAAAGTTTTGTAAGGAGTGTATGAACTCACCTTAGTAGTTTCCTTAAAAGGAAACCAAGCCCTAGAAATGGAGGAGATGAAGATGAGATAAATAACCACTTGATAGCTCACCAACAACACTTCCTAAAAGTGTTAGGGACCACCATTAATGTTTAAAAATCACCATAAATGAGGAAAGAGGTTTAGATGGAAAATACTTACCAAGATCAGCTGAGAGAATCGCTCCCAAACCCTAGAAATGAGATCAAATGACTGAAAATCGCGACCTCAACAATTTATACTCTGACCAATCTTCGCGATTGTGACACGGCGAGAGTGACATTTGTCACTCTCGCGGGCAATGTCGCACCGGACCAACCACCCGCGGTACAAATGGGGCGAGAGTGCCCCCGCGATAGTGACCATGTCACAATTGCAGGGCACAATCGCGTGGCCTGTACCGTACCCAAGCCTACGGCGACTTTGCCCTCGCGATAGTGACACCCTATCACTGTCGCGGGCAATGTCGCGAAAACCCACAAACCTTCCAAAAACTTGCATTTTCATCCCACGATGCTCAAAACAGATCAAATCGATATTTACTAAAGTGAAGAAAGATACATGAGTTCTCAGAGTTCGGGGTGTTACAATCCTCCCCAACTTGGGAATAATTTCGTCCCCGAAATCCTACTAACTAAACAAATGAGGGTATATTCGCCTCATGTCTTCTTCTGCCTCCCAAGTCACATTGGTGCCACGGTGGTGTTTCCATTGGACCTTTACCATCGCTACCTCTTTATGTCGGATCTTCTTGATCATCCTTTCCAAAAAGGACTCAGGCTCTTCGATGCAACGGTAATCCTCCACTCGAATTTCGGACAAAGGAATAACGCTTTCCTCTTCCTCTAAGCACTTCCGTAGATGACACACGTGGAAAGTGGAATGAATCCCGTCCATCTCCGGCGGTAAGTCCAACTTGTAAGCTTGGAGTCCGATGCGTTCGAGAATAGTAAACGGTCCAAGGAAATGGGGACTTAGCTTCCCATGCTTCCCAAACCGGATCAAGCCTTTCCAAGGATACACCTTTAACATTACCCGATCCCCCACTTGGAACTCCACCGGTCTTCTCTTTTTGTCGGCGTAACTTTTCTGACAATCTTGTGCCGCTTTCAACTGTTCTCGAATTGACTTGACTTGTTGGCCATCTCTTGTACAATCTCCAGGCCGGCAAACTGTTTCTCCCCCGTCTCTAGCCAACACACGGGGGTTCTACACTTCCGCCTGTACAAAGCTTCAAATGGCGCCATCCCGAGACTAGAATGGTAACTATTGTTGTACGCAAATTCCACCAAAGGTAGATGGGTATCCCAACTACCGCCAAAGTCGATCACGCATGATCTAAGCATGTCTTCAAGCATTTGAATTGTCCTCTCACTTTATCCGTCCGTTTGTGGGTGATATGTCATGCTCAAATTTACTCGCGTGCCCAACTCTTGGTGTAAAGCTCCCCAAAACCTCGACGTAAACCGACTATCACGATCGAAAACTATCGACAAGGGTATACCGTTTCTAGAGACCACTTCGTCTATGTAAAGCTTTTCCAACTTATCCATTGACAAAGTTTCCCGCATCGCTAGAAAGTGGGCACTCTTCGTCAATCGATCGACAATAACCCAAATAGTATCGTTCCCTCTCAAGGTCTTCGGTAACTTGGTCACGAAATTCAGGGTGATCTTGTCCCATTTCCACTCGGGGATTTCTAGTGACTGAAGGCTCCCATAGGGTCGTTGATGCTCGGCCTTCACTTGCGAACATGTCACACATCGCTCTACGTAATGAGCCACGTCCAGTTTCATAATTGGCCACCAAAAATGTAGTTTCAAATCCCGGTACATCTTGGTGCTTCCCGGGTGGATAGAATACTTGGATTTATGCGCGTCCTCTAAAAGTAGCTCTCGGCAACCACCAGACTTTGGTACCCAAACTCGCCCATTGAAGCATTTTATCCCTCGGCTATCTTCGTTCAACAATAACCGTTGCTTGGTCATCACTTCCTCCTTGAGGTTTTCTTCTTTTAATGCTTCGGTTTACGCCCCTTTAATCCTTTCCATGAGGCTCGACACTAACTCGATCCTTGTAAGTTTGGCTTGAAGTCTCCCGCTATACTCTTTCCGACTTAAGGCGTCGACCACCACGTTTGCTTTACCCGAGTGGTAGAGTAATTCACAGTCGTAATCCTTAAGTAGTTCCAACCACCTTCATTGCCTCATGTTGAGTTCTTTCTGATCAAAAACATACTTCAAGCTCTTGTGATCCGTGTACAAAGTACACTTTGTGCCGTAAAGGTAATGTCGCCATAACTTTAATGCGAACACTACCGCCGCCAACTCCAAGTCATGAGTGGGGTAGTTCTTCTCATGCACCTTCAATTGCCTAGATGCGTACGCGATCACTTTTCCTCTTTGCATTAGTACACATCCTAGTCCCATTTTGGACGCATCGCTAAAGACCACAAAATCCTCCAATCCCTCCGGCAAGGATAAGATCGGAGCCTCGCATAATTTCCTTTGCAAAGTCCTAAATGCTTTCTCTTGTTCTTCGGTCCACACAAACTTTACATTCTTCTTGGTCAACATCATCAACGAAGAAGCAATCTTGGAGAAGTCTTGTATGAACCTTCGGTAATACCCCGCCAAGCCTAGAAAACTCCGAATCTCGGATGGACTTTTGGGAGGTTCCCAATTCATCATAGCTTCAATCTTGGCCGGATCCACCTTCACTCCGTCTTTCGAAACTACGTGCCCCAAGAACTGCACTTCCTTCAACCAAAACTCGCACTTGGAAAACTTTGCATAGAGCTTCTCCTTCCTCAAGGTTTCCAAGACGTCCCGAAGATGACACGCATGATCGACTTCATCCATAGATAAGAATGTCATCAATGAACACGATGACCGACTTATCTAGAAAGGGTCGGCACACGTGGTTCATTAAGTCCATAAACACTGTTGGGGCGTTCGTCAATCCGAAGGGCATCACTAAGAATTCGTAGTGACCGTAACGCGTCCTAAAAGCGGTTTTAGGAATGTCTTCCTCTTTGACCTTCACTTGATGATAACCCGAACGGAGATCGATCTTCGAAAAGTAACTCACTCCTTGAAGTTGGTCGAATAAATCATCAATCCTAGGGAGTGGATATTTGTTTTTCACGGTTACCTTATTCAACTCCCTGTAGTCGATACACATTCGCATAGTACCGTCCTTATTCTTCACAAATAAGACCGGTTCTCCCCAAGGCGAGGAACTCGATCTTATGAACCCCTTCTCCAAAAGATCTTGCAATTGGCTCATCATTTCCTTCATCTCTGACAAGGCCAAACGATATGGAGCTCGGGCTATAAGAGTCGCTCCCGACGTCAGATCAATCTTGAACTCCACTTGACGGTCGGGTGGTAAACCAAACAAGTCATCCGAGAATACGTCGAAAAACTCCCTTACCACCTCGACATCTTCTAGCTTCTTCTTCTCGAGTTTGGCATCTAACCAATATGCCAAAAAGGATGAGCATCCTATCGCCAAACACTTTCGTGCCTTCGCCATGCTAATGATTGCAACTTCACCCTTTCGTCTCTCACCATACATGGTCACCGCATGACCATCCGAACCCGGAATTTGGATCAACTTTTTAGCACAAAGAATCTCCGCGTGATTAGACGACAACCAATCTATACCGACTACAACATCAAATCCCCCGATAACCATAGGCATTAGATCAATCGGGAATTATTTCCCTTCGATTTCAAGCTTGCAATTTCTTAGAATATCCAGAATCACTACTTGACCACCATCAGCTAGCTCTACCACTAACGCATCTTCTAAACTAGTAGTGGGCATGGATAGTTTTGGGCAAAACGAACTTGATACAAACGAAAAACTAGCTCTCGAGTCAAATAGTACACGCGTAGGTACGGAGTTTAGGAGAAACGTACCCTACACTACATCCGTTGATGCCTTCGCCTCTCCGGTGGTCATCTGAAAAGCTCTCCTTGTTGCCTTAGGAGCGTCCACCTTTTTGCCTCCGCTAACGTTCGTCTTTGCCTTCGGGAATTCACTTCTGATATGGCCCGACTCTTTACACTTAAAACAAACTCGTCCTTTGATTAGACATTCATGGAAACTGTGGCCGAGCTTACCACATTTGAAACACGGATCGGACCCCGAATTGCAAGGGCCGGTGTGCTTACTTCGGCATTTTGAACACCACGGGGAATCCTGTATCGGTCCATTCCCCCTTTTATTGTTGTTGAAGTGGTTTGGCCTCTTTGAAGATGTGGGACCCCCTTCCCACTTCCTCTTCTCGACTACTCCGCTCCTCTCCACCTTACTCGAGCCATAAGAGTCTTCTACTAGCTACGCTTCTTCTATTGCCTCTCGAAGAGTAGAGGCCTTTGACACCCTAACCATGTTCATCATTTCTGTAGGCAGACCTTTGATGTATGCCTTGATTTTCTCTCTTTCGGTGGGGACCATATGTCCCACCAAGCCCAGCTTGTCCATAAACACCTTGTTGTACTCCTTCACCAATAAATTTCCCTTTTTCAAACCCCGGAACTCATCGATGATCCGATCCATGGCTCGTTCATTACAGAATTCCTCCATAACCTTTTTCTTGAAAGTCTCCTAGCTCAATTTAGCCAACACGGTGGCTTCAATAGAAGTGGAATACACGGTCCACCATGTGAGGGCGGCCCCTCTCAACATTTGGGATCCGAATACGGCTTTCTGACTTTCCCCACACTCGCTTGACCGGAAAGCCTGTTCCATTTCTCTTATCTAGTTCATGCATGCCACCGGGTCGTCTGTGCCCTTTAATTTCGGCGGTCGACATCCGAGGAATGCCTTGAAGGTACAAGCCTTAGGCGGTTGTCTTACTTCGGGAGGTGGAGTTTTCATTAGAAGGGATAACGGGTCCCGTACCTCCGGATCCCACCACAATCACATTTTCTGCCACTGCCTCATGCCTACGGTGGTTAGCATCTCGGTCATCAAAGAGCTTCAGGAATGCTTCTTGCTGTTGAGCCATAGCTGCATTCATTGCTTGCATCATCCGCTCCATCATTCTAGTTTCTGGAGTTACCTCTTCCATAATCGGATGATTTGCAGCTAGGTTACGTTGGGGTATGTGCTCCGGTCCTCCACCCAACGCATTTATAAAAGGTGGGGGCAAATCATTATTCGTTACTCTCGGTTGATCAGCCGTAGATGCCGCTGAATCCTGTCCTTCTGGCCGATTACGCGTATTAATAGTCTGCCACACACGCGAGAATATAGGTGAGATGAGGATGAACAGAATATGAACAAGGAAACATACTACCACCTTCATTAATTATCATAACAACGGAAAACAAGCATAATCACGTAAAACATCTTCATAATAACGTTAGCTAGGCGGAATTATGAACATGCGATACATAAAAATTTTCGTTCCCATTACCATAACTCTTAATTTGTGTAGCTTCCTTCGACTCTAAGACCATCTTATCTTAAGAGTTCTACCCAATCTCATACAATCATTGCCTAATTTCACAGCTTAAGTCTAGGTACCCTACATCCATACCTAGTTCACTTAAACTAAAGCTCTGATACCAACTTGTAACACCCTAAATTTTAGAGAAACAAAAATTCGAAATTTCTGTAATATGACGGCGATAAATTGGTAAACCTGAGTATATAAAACCTGTTGAAACAAATCCCCAAGTATCATCCCGATAAAACGGGGAATCAAGTTATGATCTTTACAATTGATCGAATGAAGAATACACTAACAACCTAATAATCTAACTTAAATAAGAAAGATTAGGATCGGGTGTTGCTATTCTTCCAAAAGAAAATGTGTCAGCTAATCAAAAATGCCGGTCTATACATCTCCCAAAAAGACTGCTCTTGACCTCAAAGCTATCCGCTCAGTCCCGACGAACCCCACCGGAAACCTGACCTGTTATACATGTCATTTTAAGAAAAAGTGTTAGGCTAGAGCCTAGTGAGATCAAACATTTGCAGTTTAAATAATCAAACGTAAAAGTGAGTAAAAGAGAGTTTCTTTCGTGACAACAATAATAATAATGGTATAATAACAATAATGCTCTTTAAAATGTAGCAAGTACCTCTTGGGTTAACGGGGGAGACCCGCTTACTAACACAAATGACGGAACACAAAAGTAAGCCATTCGATGAGTTAGCAAAGCCAATTATCAGGATCGAATTCTTAACAAGAATAAATTCTCAGAAACAATATCAAAGAAGTTGCGGAAAAACACTTTGATATTTTATGTAACAGTAAACAAACAGTATATGATTGACAACTTGTAAACTTGTATTCAATTATCAAATCACAAGATTTCACACTCAACCTCAATCTTGAAGAACAGACTCTTTCAAGACGAATTCTACTTCTCTAGAATTAGGAACTATGCCTTGAGGTTGTTTCTCTCTAAAACAAAAACTTAGAATTAAAATAATCTCTCTATCAACTATTCTGTCAAATCTATACATATACTGAACAAAAAGATAATTACAATAAATAGAATATCTTCAGTATATCTTCCATGAATATCTTCAGTATATCCAGCTGTCATTCTTCTAATTCAGATCTTCATCTAATAAGCAGCACTAATAAGATTGGGAGTATTAACTGTAAGCAGCACTAACTACTAGCAACACTAACTAGCTAAGCAGTACTAACTTTGTTCAAGCAGCACTAACTTTGACTAGCAGTATTAATTCTACTAGCAGTAGTAATACTCAGCAGTATTAACTATTGAAGTCCTCTAGCAGTAGTAATCTTGTACTAGCAGCATTAATCATGCTTGATAAGTTCTTCAGTTCCCAATAATCTCCCCCTAACTTGACTTTTAGGAAGAGAAGTCAAGTTCTTCAGATCTGATCTTCAAGATGCTTTCAACACCTCACATTCAGTTTCCCAAATTTGGATCTAGACCCAAACTTTGATTTACAGTTCTTCTCACCACAATTTTGGCCATCTCTGAATCCTTTGTGCATACCAGTGTAGCTTTAAGCATCCCTTCTAGCTTCTCCTTGCTATGCTCATAGATTTTGTCCACCAGGTAGTATTCATGATAACAGTTGTCAATAGTAATCATGTATACTCCACAGTTTTCAAAAAGTATCCATTTATCAATCTTCTTGAATATAAACTCATGATTATGATCTTTAATCCTATAAGCCACTCTCTCTGGATCAAACATCATGCACAAATATTCCATTGCTATCTTGAGAAGATTCTCTTCAGTACCTTTCAACACAGGCTCATTGAGTCTCATCCCCACTTTGTACATTTCCTCTATATCTGCTCTTGAACAACTTCTGATAACTCTCCCCCATGTTGAATATACTTCAAATGTATCACCATTTCTTTTGAGTCTAAAGAAATCCTTTCCATTGTCTCTTAGAATATCCCAAAAGATGATCTCTGGAGCTTTCATGGAGATTGGAACAGCCTGTACATGTTTTACTATAGTCACGTACAGCCCATATGCTCAGTTGATTGCTCTTTGCACTGTTCTGAGCTCTGCACAGGTTCTGTTGGAGGTGTGACTGAAGGTTCTGCTTCCTTTTCAGCTTCTTCCACCCTTGGTCTTTTCAACTGCCTTTTTGAGGCAATTGTCTTCACCCTATTTGCAGATTTTGCCTCTACACTTACACACTCAGGCTCTTCTTTCTTTTCTTTTGTAGGTGTAACTTCCTCAGGAAAAGGTTGCTAAATGTTTAGATCATGTCTCTCCTTCATTCTTCTTTCAGCCTCTTCCCTTTGTGAGGAGTCCCCTTGAAGCTTAGCCATCTCTTTCTTGTACAGATCCTTAACCTGACTATATGCCATATTGGTAAACATTTCCCCTTTGACACCAATTGCACCTCTCAGAAAGTTAATCATGCTTCTTCTTTCCTGATTGGCCAAAAAGATCTTAGAAGGTTGTCTTTTCTGTTTTTGAATTGGCATCTTTCTAACTTGAAGTTTCTTGGCTTGAGCTGCTTCTTTGATGCTTTTCTGATATTCTGCATTCAGCTTTCTGGCCATGATCTTTGCAAGCTCTCTGTCTGTTTCTGTTTGCAACTGTTCCTCCTTTTCCATTTGGTCTTGAAGCTGCTTTGCTATTGCCTCATCCATTTCAATCTGGGACTTCTCCTTTGCAGGCAGTTCAGCTTCAACCATCTTCTCCTTTCCTTTTCCTATTGACTCCTTTGCCTTTTCTGTTTCCTTTTGTTGAATTCCTCCTTCATTGATAACTACTCCCTTGGCCTTTTGAATAGCCTTAGGAGTGTCATTTTTGGCTTTAACTAGAGTTTCTGCAATCTCTAGTTCCTCTACAGAAAGCCCTGCTGTTTCTTTAATCTCAGCAGCATTAACTGTTTCTGCTGCTTGAGCAGTATTAACAGTTTCTGCTGCTGCTTGTTCTATTTCAGTTCTTGCAACTTGCTCCCCCTCAAATGTTTCTTTATCCCCTTCACCATCAAATCTCTCCTCAGAATGTCTTTCCTTCTCTGTTTCATTCTCTTTATTCTCCCCCTTGTTGGAAGCATCTTTGTCAGATTTCCTCTGCCTCAACACATATTGTTTTCTCCTCTTCTTCTAGACAAGATTTGTCACCGTCTTCTTTAATTTGGCAATCTGAACTTGTTGTGACAGGATTACCAGCTTCATCTCTTCAATTTCTTTCCCTTGTTTAAGAACATCTTGGTTGATGTTGCCCATTGTTTCCATCAATTCATAGTAGTTATATCTGTCCTCATCTTCTCCAGAAGTGTTACCCTCTATTGAAGGATCATGGAATCTTTTTGTAGTGGAAGCCTTCTGCCTAGCAGAAGCACTATCCACCCCCTTGGTTTCTTGGCACCTGGGACCTTTGGATGATTGCTCACCCAAAGTTGCCATGCGGGAGGTCTTAGTTATGTTACCACTGTCCTTCTCTGTGCTAGCAGAAGTAGTGGCAGCCTCAGCACCCATATACTCAACCCTCTCCTCAGTGAGCACCTCCTTGGGGTTGGGAGACACCCCTGTGGTTTCCCTGTAGATATTCTCTAAGGGAGAATCCTCCCTTAGAGGGCTTAAAGGTTGAGTGGGTGAAGGTACAAGAAGGGAAGGAGCCTTCTTTACCTGTTTCCTTTTGTATGTTTGGGTGATTGGTGAAGTTGGTTTATCAAGAAGAGACTGGGGAATTGATTTAGAGTGGGAAGGTTGGGATTGGCTAGCAGTGGGTTGGTCTAATGGGGGCCTTGACCCTGCTGCCATACCTTCATCAGTGTGGGACACCATCATCATTGTAGAGAACAATGGGGTGTCAACTCCTTCCGAGTCCCCAGCAGATCTTCTCATATTTGAGAAAACCTTGCCTTTAGGGGGTTTAGGTACATATACCCCATCAAAATGAGGCATATACGTCAATTCGTGGGTGATAACTTCTTGGACAAACATGGGGTACATATAAAAGCTCTTTTTACTTCCCAAGTTTGAGACAAGATCACTGAAAATCATTTTAGAAAAATTGTACTTTCTGGCAGTGGCTAAGCACACCAAAGCATAAGCAATGGTGCTACTGAACTCACTCCATCCAGTAGTCTTTTTAGAGATACAGTGCATAAGGGTATGGACAAAGAAACGCCATTGGGGGTGAAAATTTGGCTTTTGAGAACTTGAACACACCCAATGGGCCTCCATACCCCATTCTTGTAAAAGTAGAAAACAGTTCATCATTAGAGATAGAAGTTATACCAGAGGCATCGTCTAGACGTAGACTGATGCGAATTACCTCTTCAGTAACTGTCAAGAGCTTGCCACATACCTTTGTCCTGATCATTTGCACACCATTCTCAGTAACAATGGTGGCATTTGCCCAGAATTGCCTTTGATGCTCGATGTAGATTGATGGCGAGACAGTGAGAGCATGGGCAATATGGGTTGTCTTGAGGAAATCCACAATCTGGTGGAAACCAGCGGCTTGTTTGGGCTTCAGTAGCATCACGATTTCATTGTGCTCGTCTATGAAAGCCATTGATGCCATTGATCTTGGACGTTCTTGCCTGAAAACTTTGAACTTGAGAGAGAAAGGGTTTAGAGCGCAAGTGAACAGTATGCAAAGAGTCGTTATGAACTTTTTAGGCGGGCAAAGAGTATTTATAGTATTCGGGACATAAGCAGTATTAACCTAGAGCAGTATTAACTAACAAGCAGTATTAACTGAGAGCAGTATTAACTGAGAGCAGTAATAATTGAGAGCAGTATTAACCACTAGCAGTATTAACTAACTAGCAGTATTAACTGAGAGCAGTATTAACTAACAAGCAGTATTAACTGAGAGCAGTATTAACCACTAGCAGTATTAACTAACTAGCAGTATTAACTGAGAGCAGTATTAACTAACAAGCAGTATTAACTGAGAACAGTATTAACCACTAGCAGTATTAACTGTGCACTGGCAGTATTAAAACTATACTGGCAGTATTAACCATACTTACTCTTTTAAGCTTGTGATACACTGAGTACTGCTATACATATCCTGAAAAAGAAGATTAGTAACACCAAGAATAAACAATATACAGGTATGTAACCACTTTTTGAGAAGGGGCTTATTCAGAGTTGATCATTCCCACACTAGTTACCAAGAAAGTGAATCTACCCACATCAAAACCTTTGGTGAATAGATCTGCAAACTAGTTATCAGTATGAACTTTTATAACTTGAATAAGTTTCTTTTCATTACAGTCTCTTATAAAGTGATACCTGATCTCAATGTGCTTTGTCTTTGAGTGCTTGACAGGATTATTAACAATGCTAATAGCACTGCTATTATCAATAAAGATTGGAGTGTGTAGAAAGGTTACCCCATAGTCCAGCATTTGATTCTGAATCCATAAGACTTGAGAACAGCAACTTGCAGCTGCTATGTACTCTGCTTCTGTGGTAGATGTGGACACTGTGGTTTGTTTCTTGCACTGCCATGACACTAGTCTTGCACCCAAGAACTGACATCCTCCAGAAGTAGATTTTTTGTCCAAGTTTGCTCCACCTAAATCACTGTCTGAGTATGCAAGTAGGTCAAATGATGAGTCATGAGGATACCAAAGTCCCAATCTTGGTTGCCCTTTGAGATATCTGAATATCCTCTTAACAGCTTGATAGTGAGATTGCTTTGGCCTAACTTGGAATCTTGCACATACACAGACTGGAAACATTATATGTGGCCTAGAGGCTGTAAGATACATGAGAGAGCCAATCATGGATCTATAATGATGAACATCCATATCCTTCCCCTCAAGATCTGCTGTTATTTGCTTGTGTGTCTCCATAGGTGTGCTGGCAGGTTTTGAATCTGAGAAACCAAACTTGGTTAGAATGTCCTGCACATACTTGGACTGATAGATAAATATTCCATCTGACTTCTGTTGAACTTGGAGGCCAAGGAAGAAAGTAAGTTCCCCCATGGAACTCATTTTGAACCTTTGATGCATTAGTTCTTCAAACTCCTTGCACATGTTGTTTCTTGTAGATCCAAAGATGATATCATCAACATAGATTTGGACCAGCAAGATATCCTTCTTCTTTCTCTTGATAAATAGAGTCTTATCAATGACTCCTCTTTCAAAGCCATTTTCCAAGAGATAGGATGACAGAGTGTCATACCATGCTCTTGGAGCTTGATGCACTCCATAAAGTGCTTTCTTCAATTTGTATACCCTGTCTGGATAGCTTGGGTTTTCAAACCCTGGAGGTTGATAGACATATACTTCTTCTTCAACTGAGCCATACAGAAATGCACTTTTTACATCCATTTGATAGACTTTGAATTTCATATAAGAAGCATAAGCCAGAAATAATCTGATTGCTTCTATCCTGGCTACAGGTGCAAAGACTTCTTCATAATCTATTCCCTCTTCTTGTGTATACCCTTGAGCCACCAGCCTTGCTTTATTCCTTATTACTATGCCTCTTTCATCTCTCCTATTTCTGAAGACCCATTTTGTTCCTATTGCTCTTTGGCCTTTAGGAAGGTCTACCAGATCCCAAACATCTTGCAGCTTGAATTGTAGTAGCTCTTCTTGCATGGCTTCTATCCAACTTGACTCTTTCATAGCATCATGTGCCTTCTTAGGCTCAAGCTGGGATAAAAAGCAAGAGAGCACTGTATGCTGTTGGTCTTGCATTTCTTGCAGCCTGCTTTGATTTCTAGTCATCATAGGAGAAGATATATCTCCTATTACCAACTGTGGAGGATGATTCTTTTGAGTTCTAGTGTGATGACTAAGTTCTTCATTAAGTCCCACCTCTAGATTAGAGTCATTCAACTCAACTGAGGGGCTTTCAGCAGCTACTTCTGGTTCTTGATTTTCTTGATTCTCATCATCTCTACTTTCTTCTTCACTCTGATTTGGTTCAGTAGATGGTTCCTTTTCACAGTCTTCAACAGAACCCACTGTTGGTATGGGAAAGATCACAGATTGAGATAAACTATCTTGAACTTGTGTGGTCCCTGATCCTCCACAACCTGAACCTGCATAATCATCACTACTGAAACCAAAAGAGTTAGTTAGTGAATCAATGTCAAATAGCCACTGAGGACCAGACCCAATAGGATTTGGTGTGTTCTCATTGCATTTGACATTGTCACTTTCTTCAATTATTCTAGAAGAAGAGTTAAAAACTCTGTAGGCCTTACTCTGAGATGAATACCCAACAAGAAATCCATCATCTGCCTTGCTATCAAACTTACCTAAGTCAGGTTTGAAAAATCCAATAAAGGGTTTTCTTTTATTTAAAAGCTCATATGGGGTCTTGTTCTTTGGCTTGACCACTAGAACTCTGTTTTGGACACAACAAGCAGTATTAACTGCTTCAGCCCAGAAGGTAATTGGCAGTTTTGAATCAGCTAACAGAGATCTAGCAGCCTCTATTAGTGTCCTATTTCTCCTCTCAGCAACTCCATTCTGTTGAGGAGTCCTAGGGGCACTATATTGTCTCTCAATTCCTTTTTCTTCACAAAAGGTGTTTAGATCAAGATTTTTAAATTCAGTTCCATTGTCTGATCTAATGATTTTTACTTTTTGATTAGTTTGGTTTTCAATTCTTAGGATAAAATATTTGATCAGTCCACTTGTCTCATCTTTAGTCCTTAGAAAATATACCCATGTAAATCTGGAGTAATCATCAACAATAACCAAGCAGTAAGATTTCTTGCCTATACTCATAACATTTGTAGGACCAAACAGATCCATATGCAATAACTAGAGACAAGAAGAAATTGTATTTATCTCTTTGGTCTTATGAGAAGTTTTGTGCTGTTTGCCTTTAAGACAAGCAACACAATGATCATCACATGAAAAAACTTTTGATGGTAAACCTCTTACAAGGTTGTTTTTAACAAGTTTGTTCATAGTCTTGAAATTCATGTGACACATCCTTCTGTGCCAAAGAGAGGATTCATTCACAGAAGCTTTTGAAACAAGACAGTTCAGGGATGAATCACTAACAACATTGTCCATATCTAGACAATAAACATTATCCTTTCTTGGAGTTCTAAGTAGTATCATGCTTTCATCAACTACCTTGAACTCTAGAGCAAGGATCATACACTCTATATTAGTAAATAATATGCTATGTTGTTTGTCACAAACCTGTGATACACTTAACAGGTTGTACTTCAATTGATCAACATAGTAGACATCCTCAAATGTCCTCTTACCTTTGGTGACATTACCTTTTCCACTTATTTTACCACGTGTAAGATTATCTCCAAATGCAACATGTCCTCCATTGATATGCTTGAAATCCTGAAGGCATGACATGTTGCCTGTCATGTGCCTAGAGCAACCACTATCAACGTGCCATATGCTCTTTCCCTTGAGCTGTTGGTTGTCCTGCACATAAGATAAATCAGTTAGTATGTATTACGAACCCAAGCCAAAGTGGTCTTGGGTACCCATTTCTCATCAAAATACTTGCATTCTTTCTTGACAAGATTTTTAAACTTTGACTCCTTATTTCTGGAGTACTTTGTCACAATGATAGGTTTGGAAACACATTTGCTAGAAGCAGTACTGGTTTTAGATTTACTAACTGCATTAGCAGCACTTGCATGCTTAGCAGTACTAACCTTGTTAGAAGTAGTAACTGTGTTAGCAGGAGTAACTGTGTTAGCAGTATTAATCTTTGAAGAGGTATTAACCGTATTAGCAGCATTAAAATTTTCAGCAGTACTAACACTGGTAGCAGCAGTAATGCTTCTAGCAGCACTATCTCTGTCAGCAGTACTAACAGTTTTAGTGCTTCTAGGCACCCACATTTTAATACTTTCTTTTAAAACCTTTTTCTTTATGGGACCTTTAGTTTCAACAGATTTCTTCATCACCTGTTTCTTTCCAGCCTTTCTATAACCAACAGGTTTTTGCACAAATCTTTGAAAGTTCATCTGTTGGTTAATTGGGTTAAAGAAACAATACTTAGCCAAATGGCTTAACTTTCCACATATGAAACAAGGCTTTGGTCTATTGATTTTACTCAGATCAATGCCTTGTTTTTGTGCCCATTGGTTATTCCAGTTTCTCTGATTTCCCCTTGGTTTATCATGTTTTTGGGGCTCAAATTTATTGCATGCACACTGCTTGCAAGGGATAGGGTTCACAACAGTGGTCTGCTTATAGTGAACCTTCTTGTTCTTTCCCTCAGTCTTCTCTATCTCATTGGACTTTATCCAATGCTTTCCACATCCCTCATTGGTGATTATGTGGTTTTCTATAGGAATTTCACCACTCACAGTGTTGTCCTTATCCTTGACAACTTCTTTCTCAGTTTTATCCTTAACAACTACTTCATCTAAGGGATCTATCTCAGTGGCTCCCTTAGGTAGGTCCTTCCTATCCTTTGTTTCTAACAAATCTGAACTAGGAGGGATGTAGTTGTTGTTATAGGGTGGTGGTGTGGTATTGTACCCTATTCCTCTTCTCAGTTTATCATGAATCTGAGTTTGTAGCAAAGAATCCATTGCTTTGGAAGCATTGGAAAACTTTTCTACATCTAGTTTGACTTTAGCTAGATCTCCTCTTAGCTTTTCACTCTCTTCTTTGGATCTGGTCAGTTGAAGTTCTAAGTCATTCTTCTCCCACTTCCAGTAATTTGTGTCATAAGAGTGTTGAAGCTCATTGGCTTGAAAACTCTTAATCTGCTCTTCAAATTTCTCAACTATCCTGACATAATCTTTTATGTCTTTTTCCAATCTCTTAAGGTCATCACTCATGTTTTGATTGTGATCCCTATACCTTTTAACAGTGTTAATGCAATTTTGAGAACATAGATTGGAAGTTACCTCTGTTGGGAGATCAGACACTTCTGCCATTAGAGCTTGGTTTTGAATGGCCTCTTCAGCTTGATCACTCCAATCAAACCCCATACCTTGTTGAGAGACAAGGGCTTGTGCAGAGTTTCTATTATTATTGAAGCTTCCAGATTGTGTCTGCTGGTGGTTGTTGTTGTGAGACACTCCACTTCTGCATTCCCTAGCAAAGTGTCCCTTTTGATGGCATTTATAGCATTCCACCTTAGACTTGTCAAAACCTGCTCCATCTTCTATTCTTTGGGAGAAGTTGTTCCTCCCAGTTCTTTTGATGAACTTCTTAACTCTCATAGAGAGCATGGCCATCTGCCATTTAATGTCCATCTCTTCAAGATCATCTGGATGGAGTTGTTCCAAGTCATCATTGATAAGAGAAGAGTTTCCATGACTGGCCAGAAAGGCTTCAAATACAGTTTCAGTGCCTTTCTCTTGATTTGCTCCATTGGCAGCATTAACTGATTCAGGATTGGAAGTAGAATCAATTGATGCTGAAAGGAGTGCAGCATTGTGAACATACCCAGAAGGCCTCTTCTTAGCCTCTACCTTAGATTCAAAAACTCTTAGATCATTATAGAGATCATCAAGTTCATTTTCTTCCAGTTGATCATTCTGTCTGAAAGACACAGTATACATGGTCCATTCTTCACCCAGGGACCTTAGAAACTTTCTGTTCAGATCATCTTGATCAATTTGTACTCCCACTGTGGCTAGTTCACCAATAAGCTTGTTGAACCTGTCAAAAGTTTGAGTCATGGACTCATTCTTGGTTGACATAAAGTTCTCATATTGTTGCTTCAGTATGGCTTTCTGATTTCTCTTGGTACTTTTGGTACCTGAGAATCTCTTCTCCAGAGCATTCCAGAGCATCTCTGCATCAGTGCAGTTGCAGAACTGATGTTGATATTCATTGGGAATAGCCAAGAGCAAGGTGCTCAAGGCTTTCATCTCTGTCTGTCTAGTCTTTCTTTCTGCATCAGTTTTTGGTGGACTTCTCTTTCCATCTGCACCAATCTTTCCTGCTTCAGAAGGACCATTCTCAATGATGTCTCACATAGAATAGTCAGTGAGGAGTATGTACTGCTTGATTTTGATCTTCCACATATCGAATTCATTGGGTCTGAGCATTGGAACCTTTGAAACCAGAGTACTGTTTGATTCTGCAAAGTTTTCCATGATGAATGAATAGATGTTTCTGAGAGAACTGGCTTTGATACCACTTATCAGGATCGAATTCTTAACAAGAATAAATTCTCAGAAACAATATCAAAGAAGTTGCGTAAAAACACTTTGATATTTTATGTAACAGTAAACAAACAGTATATGATTGACAACTTGTAAACTTGTATTCAATTATCAAATCACAAGATTTCACACTCAACCTCAATCTTGAAGAACAGACTCTTTCAAGACGAATTATACTTCTCTAGAATTAGGAACTATGCCTTGAGGTTGTTTCTCTCTAAAACAAAAACTTAGAATTAAAATAATCTCTCTATCAACTATTCTGTCAAATATATACATATACTGAACAAAAAGATAATTACAATAAATAGAATATCTTTAGTATATCTTCCATGAATATCTTCAGTATATCCAGCTGTCATTCTTCTAATTCAGATCTTCATCTAATAAGCAGCACTAATCAGATTGGCAGTATTAACTGTAAGCAGCACTAACTACTAGCAACACTAACTAGCTAAGCAGTACTAACTTTGTTCAAGCAGCACTAACTTTGACTAGCAGTATTAATTCTACTAGCAGTAGTAATACTCAGCAGTATTAACTATTGAAGTCCTCTAGCAGTAGTAATCTTGTACTAGCAGCATTAATCATACTTGATAAATTCTTCAGTTCCCAACACCAATACACAAATAAAGTAGACGCAAGGGATGTCAGGCTCAGTGGCTTTAAACGTACACCCACGGAAACTCAAGTTCAACCCCGAGGGGTCCTTACATCGAGCTCCTCATCCAATATCGTAATACTTGAGTACGAAGGACTTATAACACATTCTGATGCCTAACGTGCCTCGACGTGGAAAATTAGTCGTCCCAACGCCGGAACAATAATATAACAACTTACGAGGTCATGACTCCCAAATGCAACAATTATGCCAAATAATGCTCAAAGGCCCAACGAATATTCCCAATAATGGATATTATACATAAATGGCATGAAGGGTGATTTCCACCAAAACCATTTTCCACTGTTTACCAAAAGATCACTAGTCAAAATATAAATGACCCCTTTTGTATTTCTCAAATCCCCAAATATGATGTAGGTCAAAATACAAACTTATCAGCAGTTAACCACAAGTTTAATATCCCCAAATCCATAAATCTTATATAGTAAATACCATCCATTTAAGATGTATGCCCAAGTGGGAATAAGCTAAAGAACAATATTGAAGTTCATAAATCACCATTTTCAAAATCAACATAAACCCTAATATCCCCAAAAGTTAGGTTTAGCATAAAACTCTATAAATCAAATATATATAAAGGAGGAGATATTTAGGTATTCAAAATCCAAGTTTGACATGTATAAAGTTTTGTAAAGAGTGTATGAACTCGCCTTAGTAGTTTCCTTAAAAGGAAACTAAGCCCTAGAAATGGAGGAGATGAATATGAGATGAATAACCACTTTAGAGCTCACCAACAACACTTCCTAAAAGTGTTAGGGACCACCATTAATGTTTAGGAATCACCATAAATGAGGAAAGAGGTTTAGATGGAAAATACTTACCAAGATCAGCTGAGAGAATCGCTCCTAAACCCTAGAAATGAGATAAAATGACTGAAAATCATGACCTCATCAATTTATACTCTGACCACTCTTCGTGATTGTGACACGGCGAGAGTGACATTTATCACTCTCGTGGGAAATGTCGCGCGGGACCAACCACCTGTGGTACAAATAGGGCGAGAGTGCCCCCGCGATAGTAACTATGTCACAATCGCAGGCCACAATCGTGTGGCCTGTACCGTAAGTCCCAAGCCTACGGCGACTTTGCCCTCGCGATAGTGACACCCTATCACTGTCGCGGGCAATGTCGCAAAAACCCACAAACCTTCCAAAAACTTGCATTTTCTGCCCTCGATGCTCAAAACATATCAAATCGATATTTACTAAAATTTCCAACAATCAGAAGGTTCCCAAAAAGTGAAGAAAGATACATGAGTTCTCAGAGTTCGGGGTGTTACAGCTATCTACTCGAATCTCTGACAAAGGTATGACACTCTCCTCCTCGGCCAGACATTTGCAAAGATAGCAAACGTGAAACGTCGGGTGTATTCCGTCCATCTCTGGCGGAAAGTCCAATTTATGAGCTTGGAGTCCGATCTTCTCTAATATTTCTAAGGGTCCAAGGAAACGAGGACTAAGCTTCCCTCACTTCCTGAAACGGATGAGTCCCTTCCAAGGTAACACCTTTAACATGACTCAATCTCTCACTTAAAATTCAACCGGCCTCCACTTCTTGTCTGCATAACTCTTTTGACGATCTTGGGCCGCCTTCAATCGTTCTCGGATACCTTTTACCTTATCCGTCGTTGCTTGCACTATCTCTGGCCCTGTAAAAAATTTTTCTCCTACCTCTATCCAGCAAACCGGGGTTCTACACTTCCGTCCGTAGAGTGCCTCAAATGGTGCCATTCCGATGCTCGAATGAAAACTGTTATTGTACGCAAATTCCACCAACGGCAAGTGTGGGTCCCAACTTCCCCCAAAATCTATGACACATGACCGAAGCATGTCCTTGAGAGTCTGAATCGTCCTTTCTCTTTGCCCGTCGGTTTGAGGATGATAGGTCGTGCTCAACTTGACCTTCGTGACCAACTCTCTTTGCAATCCATCCCAAAACTTGGAAGTGAACCGACTATGCCGATCCGAAACGATGGATAGTGGGACACCGTGACGTGACACCACTTCGTCAATATAGAGCTTAGCCAATTTGTCCATCGGTAGTGTCTCCCGCATTGCTAGGAAATGCGCACTATTGGTGAGTCTATCCACCACTACCCAAATAGTGTCGTACCCCTTCAAGGTCTTCGGTAGTTTGGTGACGAAATCCATTGTGATGTGCTCCCACTTCCATTCCGGAATGGTCAATGGTTTCAAGCTTCTATAAGGCCTTTGATGCTCTGCTTTCACTTGAAGGCAAGTGACGCATCTTTCCACGTAATTGGCCACATCAAGATTCATCACCGGCCAACAATAATGTAGTTTCAAATCTCTATACATCTTGGTGCTACCGGGATGTATGGAGTACTTGGACTTATGAGCCTCTGCCAATAGCAAGTCGCATATCCCTCCAATATTCGGCACCCAAATTCTCCCTTGGAAAAGCTTAAGGCCATGACTATCCTCCGTTAATGTTTCCCGTTGCTTCACCATGATCTCATCTTTGAGGTTTACCTCTCGAAGTGCCTCCGCTTGGCTTCGCTTGATGTCCTCCACTAAGATCGAGATTACGTCGATTCTGTTTAAGGTTACCTTGACTTCGCTCCCGTAACTCTTCCAGCTCAAAGCGTCCGCCACTACGTTGGCTTTACTGGGGTGGTAAAGCAACTCACAGTCGTAATCCTGCAAAATTTCTAACCACCGTCGTTGCTGCATGTTGAGGTCCTTTTGGTCAAAGATGTACTTCAAACTCTTTTGATCGGTGAATAAAGTACACTTTGTCCCATAAAGGTAGTGTCGCCATAGATTCAATGAAAATACCATCGCCGCTAGCTCTAAATCGTGCGTAGGGTAATTCTTCTCGTGATCCTTGAGTTGTCGCGATGCATACGCGATTACCTTTCCCCTTTCCATCAAGACGCACCGTAACCCCAACTTAGAGGCGTCGCTATAAACCACGAAGTCTTTTGATCCTTTGGGTAAGGATAGGATCGGTGCTTCTTATAACTTCTTTTGTAGAGTTCGGAAGGCTTTTTCTTATGTCTCGGTCCATAAGAACTTAACGTTCTTCCTGGTCAACGAGGTGAGTGGAGAGGCAATCTTCGAAAAATCTTGAATGAACCATCGGTAGTAACCGGCCAAACCCAAGAAACTTCTTATCTCGGTTGGACTCGTCGGTGGCTCCCAATTCATCATCGCTTCAATCTTCGTCGGATCTACTTTCACTCCATACTTCGACACTACGTGACCCAAGAATTGGACCTCTTGCAACCAAAATTCGCACTTTGAAAACTTTGTGAATAACCTCTCTCTTCGTAGAATCTCTAAAACCTCCCGTAAATGTTGCCGATGAGCCGCTTCATCCCTCGAGTGGATCAGAATGTCATCGATGAAGACTATGACTGACTTATCCAATAAAGGTCGACATACTCGGTTCATCAAATCCATAAATACGACCGGAGCATTAGTCAACCCGAATGGCATGACTAGAAACTCGTAGTGACTATATCTCATCCGAGACGCCGTCTTCGAAATATCGCTCTCATTCACCCGCACTTGATGGTAGCCGGATCGCAAATCTATCTTAGAGAAGCATCCCGCTCCTTGAAGTTGATCGAAGAGGTTGTCAATCCAGGGAAGTAGATACATATTCTTCACGGTGACCTTGTTGAGTTCGCGGTAGTCGATGCACATCCGCATAGACCCGTCCTTCTTCTTCACAAATAAAATCGGAACTCTCCAAGGCGACGAACTCGGTCGTATGAATCCCTTCTCGATAAGTTCTTGCAGTTGCGTCATCATCTCTTGCATTTCCGTCGGGGCTAGACAGTAAGAAGCGTGAGCGATCGGAGCGGCTCCCGGAGTGAGGTCGATGTGGAATTCCACTTTTCGTTTCGGTGGTAGTCCGGGTAGGTCCTCCGGAAAGACATCCGGGTAATCACGCACTACGTCCACATCTCCCACCTCCTTCTTGACTGACTTCGTGTGGATCACGTAGGCTAAGAATGAAGCACATCCCTTGATTAGGCTTCTCTGTGCTTTGAGTGATGAGATGATCATGTTGGCCTTTCGGTTCTTCTCCCCGTAGATTATCACTTCGCCACCTTTTGGCAAGGGTACTCTAATCATCTTCTTGGAACAAAATATACCGGCATCATTCCTGGATAGCCAATCCATCCCGATAATCACGTCGAACCCCCCGATATCCGTCGGTAACAAGCCAATTGCGAAAGACGCCCCATCTACGTCTAAGGTACAACTAAAGTAGCACTCCCGAACTAACAATTATTCCCCATTGGATACTTCTACCACTAAAGCATCATTCAACAAGCTAATAGGAATAGTGAAACTCTTGCAAAACGAAGTAGACATCAATGATCGGTTTGCACCCGAATCAAATAAGACATGGGTAGGTAGAGAGTTCACTAGAAACGTACCCGACACAACGTCCGTTGTCTCTCTCGCTTCATCTGATGTCATTTGGAAAGCCGACTTGGCGCTTTCGGTTGAACTTCTTTCTTCGGTGCAACCCCGCTTGGAGTCCCTTGGTTACCCCTTGTTAGCTTGGGGAAATTCCTCTTGATGTGCCATGGTTCTCGGCACTCGTAGCAAACTCCCATCCGGGAGGGTCAATCCTTACTCAAATGGTCATTCCGACCACATTTAAAACATCTGGTAGAGTTGGAGAAGGGATTCAAATTGAAAGATCCCGAATGCTTACTCTTGCACTTGGAGCACCACTGCGTCTCGCGTCTCGGTTCCGCGGCCCTTCCCCCGTTAAAGGATTTTTATTGGTCGCGCGGGCCCGATTGGACCTTCCCATTTTCTCTTTTCTCCTTGCTGCTTTTTCTCTTCTTTATCTAGAATCATGTCATCCTCCACTAGTTGCGATGCCTCGATCACTTTATGTAAGGTACTCTTGTGAGCGTTCCTCACGTCCGTCTTCATGTCAGCCGGTAACCCCTTCACAAACGCTTTTATCTTTGCCCCCTCATCAGTTGCCAAGTGCTCAACTAGGCTAAGTTTATCCATGAATCGTTTGGCGTAGTCAGCTACTGATAAACTACCCTTCTTCAGATTTCGAAACTCCTCTTCTATCTTGTCGAGTGCCCTCTCGTTGTAATACTTTGCCATGAGTTTCTTCTTGAAAGTTGGCCAAGTAAGCTTGGCCAAAACCTCAGGTGTAAGCACCCTCCGAGTAACGTTCCACCAACTCAACGCATCCCCTCTAAACAGTTGGGATGCAAATTTGACTCTCTGAGAATCCGCGCATTCGCTTGACTCGAACGCCATCTCAACATCCTAAATCCACTTCATGTATGTAAGCGGGTCGGTCGTCCTTGAGAATTTCGGAGCCTGGCTGCAAAGGAAAGTCTTGAAGGAGCAACCCCCATCCCTCTTCGTTTCATTCCTGATAGCGTGCTCCTTGGTCCCCACGACGGTCGGTCCACCACCCGACCCATTCACAGCATTCTCCGCCATTACCTCGGTTCGTCGGTGACTGGCATCCCGATCCTCCAAAAGTTTCAAAAAGAATTCCTGTTGTTGTACCATGGCCGAATTCATGGTCTGCATCATGTTATCTCGGATCCTTGTCTCCATGGTCACCTCTTCCACAAGCGGTTGGCCGGACTCAAGGTTCACCCGGGGCACTTGTTCCGGTCCTCCACCCAAGACACCGGTTACGGGTGGCCTTTCAGTAGTTGTGACCAAAGAAGGTTGATCTATGGTAGACTCGTCTTCAATGTGACCATCCCGCGGATTTTGAAGCATATTTTGAGTGTTTACCATGATGCTCTGTCATACATGACAAAGATCACACCGGTTAATTCTTTAAAAGATAAACGGTTCAATACATACTACTACAACGATTAATCATCATAATAACAATTTCAAACATGCATACGTAATCATAAATTTAGAACAACACTGGCCAAGTGAGATTGTGAACGTATTTTACATAAGAATTCTCATCGTCATTATTATTAATTTCAATCAATGCAATTCTGAAATCCTAGTACTCTCCCCACCTATAAATGCTTTACCCGTATGGACAGTGATACTATGTGCTCAACCAGCTTAAGTCTATGTATGCTAGAGTCGACACCTAGTTCACTTAAACTAGAGCTCTGATACCAACTTGTAACACCCTAAAAATTGGGATAAACAAAAACTTCCGAAAAAGGGAAGTATGGTAATCATATAAATGCCAAAGCCTGAGCTCGCCCAAAAAGGGAACAATTAATACCTGTCTAATTATAAATTTGCAATAACAACCAATGAGAGATAACAACCTCTTAATCTATATTCTAGACAAGAACTAAGATTAGAAACAGTTATCATCTGCATCCAAAAATTAATTCTATATGGCATCCTAAAAGCTCCCAAGCTCTCATCTATAAGCCCGCTAATTCTTCTTAGCGGTTGCACCGCTAGAACCTGAGATACACATCAAACCAAACAAGTGTTAGGCCAAACGATCCTAGTGAGTTGCACAAGAGCATGGCATAAACATTTATAATCATAACATGAATAATTATATCATTTTAGTCCTCATAGGCCATAAGGGAATCAATGGGGGTGACCCATTACACCAATGAGCTTTACCTCAAGTCAATGTACCTTGATGTTCACTCGCATGAGCAACACCACAAAGGCCTGGCACACTTGGAGACTACCCCTCAGGCATTACTCCAAATGGCGGAGGTCTAGGTGCATACCGTCACGGTGCCACCTAAGACTACATCCTCCTAGCACATACTCATGGTTCATCCAATACATATATACAATATCCATCTCTATACATATTCCATATCAACAAGATACATGTATAAGACTTCCCATAACACCAATTCCAATTTCAGTTCAAAACCCTAGAATGCAATAACCACAATGATAATCACAAATCCCATAATATTACACCATTGTAACCCATCAATATAATTAATATTACCATATATTCCACATAATGAACTCATAGTAATCATCTTCCCAAAATCCAAGACATAGCATTTAGGTCAAACTTATCAGGTGATCAGCTTTGTATAAGTATATAAAATGAAAACAAGTAAGTATACATGATGTGTATCTCATTTGAAAATGGTAAGTAGAAAACTCACTATCTAGGGTTTTAATTGAAACCCTAGGAAACTTGGTGAAATGGTGAGAAGATGAGACTTGTTAGCTAGCTTGAATCCACTAAATGCTCCACCAAACTCTTCAATGAACAATAAATGAGTAGAGAAATCTTTAGGCTTGCAATAAATGAAACTAAGGTTTGAGTCTTCCAAAAATCGCCCAAAGAGCTCTCTCTCCCGTAGCAATATTGGTTTTTATGAAAATGTGCTGAAAAAGTCGGATTAGAAAGGTTTTAAACTCTCAGACTATGCCGGCGACAGTGCCCGGCGACTATGCCCTTGGCACTGTCGCGGGGGCATTGTCACGCCCTCACCAACACTTGCGGTACCTCTCCCGCGATTGTGACAGGGCGATTGTGCCCTTGTTACTCTCACAGGGCAATCTCGTCGGGGCTCGTCGGGGATGTATCGAGACCATCCCCCGGCCCGCGACTATGCCACGTGACTATGACCTCTGTCATATTCGCACGTCACTATCGTGCCACACCCCAAACCCGCTAATTCTCGAAGATTTTGATACGTTAAGCATATAAAACTTCAAGGTACACAGATATAATATATCATACTAACAATTCTCTAATCACATGCCAAAATCCCAATATTTAAAAGAATTGAGAACACTTAGAATTATAAATACTTACCTTAGTTTTCCGGGTGTTACATTATTGAAGCCATACCCTCCCGATTGGGTCTCCCCGACGAACTGGATTGCGATGATCGATGGATGGAACAACGATCATTGGAAGGGGGTTTATGTTGTGGCGCGTAAGAACCAGATGGCGGAGATGGATGGCAAAATATCCAAGCACTGCAATGGATTGATCTCGTTCGTAGAGACATCGGCCTCGTTTGGTAGGACCTTAAAATGTTATAATTAACCCTTTCTTGCTTTAGTAGTTTTTTATTTAATATGTTATTATTAACACATGTTGGTATTATTTGCCCTTTACAGACCAGAGCAAAGGGCGTGCCACCGTCGGGTTTGGAGCTCTTCGATATGACCCACAAGAAGAGGCAGTCGGGTTCGGATACCTCGCCTTCATCCAGGGATTATGTGACTACGAGGTGTAGTCAGGCTGCGGTAAGTATTTTTGTAACACCCATAATTTCTCCTTTAGAAATGTTACGTAATCTGAAACAAATCCTCCAAAATTACGACTAAATTTAAAATTTTGAAACCGTTCGCAGCGGAAGTATCCAAAATACATAAACATGTAACTTAAGAGCTAACCCGTCCCATACCAAGTTAAGTTACAACCAATCCATACATAAAAGTCTAAACAAAAGACTGAATCATAAATAATGATAGTGGGCAAGTCTCTAAGTGTGTCCTTTGCCGTTATCGAACCTCGAACTACCTGTCCCTAAGATGCATACTATAGTCAGCTTATAAAGCTCAGTGAGTTTATGGTTTGCGTGAGTGAAATCATATCTTGTCACACATATCAAACATGCAAACTTCGTATAAAATAATATTCATTTTCTGAAACATGCAACACCAAAAGAAACGAGACCTCATAATTGTCTCCTCGAGTAAGGACTGATAAGTTGCAAGCATTCCCTAGGTATGTACGACTCGCCTATAGCCAATAACCCATTACGGTCGTGCTGCCATGTCACAGACATTCCCTGGTGTGTACGGCTCACACAGATCCAGTAACCCATTTCGGGGTCGTGTCTCCCCTTAAGTGTGGCAAACCAAACCGATATCTCATACTCCAAACCATGCACCATTTATACAATATAAACCAACTGAAAATCCAAGCATGCTAAATACGTTTAAAAACAAGAAAACAGTTAGCATGCAAGCTCCACAAAACTCCACATACATGTAAACATATACCAATGACATTATTTAAATCATTATCATGCATAACATTCACCATAGAAATCATATAATGCTCAAAATAAATTTGTACGTAGGTATGCATCCCAGTGTAAGTCTCATGAAGACTCACCTGATTGTGTAGATCGACTACCGATAGCTTCTGACGGAAGACCTACGCATTTTATACCATAATATCTAATTAATGACTTAATTCTCCAAAAGTCAATTTATGGTCCAACCGACATGACTTAAAGTCAAAATCCAAATTTAAGTCTCCAAATCTGTTCCAAATAGCTCAATACGACCCCACATTAAAATCCATGTGGGTCAAACGAGTCAAAAGTCAACCTTTTGTCGGTTCGGTCAACCCCGACCAACTATAATCAAAATCCAAGTCTATAACTCGATGACGTCTTAAAACGTCCATTTAACCCTTCTAAAATTTTGTAAATCGCCATTCCGAATTAAAGTGTCCCAATGATTATTTTAATCCGATAACGACACTTTAATTTTATTATTAAAGTCATCTAAACAACGAAACGACTTATTATAAACACATCTCCTTGCGAACTATCTAATTTATTTAAGTCCTCCAATTTTTCCAAATTTAAATGCTCGATAATAACTATCATTTATACGATGCCAAAAATATTATTTTTAAAAATCATCTAGCTAAATAAACGAGTGATTGTGACCCTCCTTTCAAAAATAATTAATTAAAATGCCAACTCCCAAGTGTAGACTATTTCGGTAGTAAAATACTTAAAATACCGATGCTTTAATCAATGGACATTTGGAAGTTTTATAAAGACAAATAATCAAAATATGGCTTAAATATCTATCCCCAAAAATATAGGAGCATTTCGAAAATTATATAAAGCAAATACTTTCAAGATACCAATTTTCTAATCATAAGGTCACTTTGATAATTTCTACAAAATGAATAGGTCAACATTACATTTTATAAGTTCTTAAATATTTATAAAATGTTTTGAAAATATTGTTTTGAAAACAAGTTTTCATAACTTCAGGGGCCAAAATGTAATTTATATAATGATTAACTCATTAATCTACAAATTAGTTGTGGCTCATAATTATAAACAAAAAATAAAGTAGCTTTGTGGTTAATGTCACGTTTTATATGAGATTGGTCAAAGAATCGAGCCTACTCCTTGTCATTTCCCCTTTTCCTCTCCTTTTTTTAAATAAAAAAAAATGAATAAAATAACAACAGCAACACCTCCAGCCATTTTTTGCATTTTTGAGAAGTTTCAACCCCAAAATCGCTCGATTCCAAGCCGTTTTTGTTCATTCTTTTTGCACCAAATTCTTAATAATGTTTTTACCAACATTTTGACATAAAGAACACTATTTTTAGACAAGTAATAAGTTCCATTTTCCCATTTAAAGTTTAGGTTTTTAATTAAAACCCAACAAACCTTTAAACTTCAAAATCGACTCTTAAAATACAAACTTGAAACATAAGACTACTAGGGTTCGATCGACCATGTAAAAACGAAGCTATAGACTTAAAAATCATGAAGTTTGGTTGAGCATTTTACCTTGAATCGGTGAAAAACCGAAAACTTCAACTTCGAACTTCAAACTCAAATTTCTCTCTTAATACTCACTTATTTCTCGAACTATTTGAACCAAAATGTTCCTCCTTCAGTCCTCTACATTTATCTATAATTTTTTTTGGCGTATTAGTTAAAGAAATTGGGCCAAATCGCGAGTTTTAGGTTGTAAGGTCGTTTTCTCAAACAGAGTTGTACTTATTGTAACACCCATAATTTTCGGTGAGTAAAGGTCACCCGGACGTTTTTGTAACTTGTATATGGTGGGATTTATGTTGGAAAAACATTACTTTAAGTCCCTAAGAGTTTCGGGAGTGTTGGCATAAAAAAGGTACAGTTTCGGGGCTTGGTACGGGTCTGGCTACAATGCCCGACGACTATGACATGGTCATAGTCGCACTGGCAAAGTAGCAGCCAAGGGAGAGCCTTCTGGACCATTTGAGCGACTATGACATGCGACAATGACATGTCAAAGTCGCATGTCATTGTAGCACACTGGTACCAAACTTGTTAAAAGTCGGATTTTCAGTCTCATTCTTCATTTCTTCATAACTCTCTCATTTCAACTCCGTTTTTGACGATTCAAGTTGCTATGGTTTCGTTTTTGAGAGATTTTCAAGGTTAGATTGTTAGTTTTGGGAATATCCTAGAATATTTGGTGGTGGATTGGAAGCAAAGGTCAAGAGCTTATCATCATCACCTCCATCTTCAAGAAATTTGGGGTTTTCTAAGTTTTCACCAAAACCTAAGTGGTAAATTTATCCCCTCATTTTCTAAACCTTAATAGGTAATGTAAATGCTTCATTGATGATTTTCTAGTGTTTGATTCCTTCGGTTTCGATTTGTAAGATTTTGGAAGGTTTGGGGTCAAAATTAGGGTTTTAACCAAAATGGAGATTTTGATGTCATGTGTTTGAGGATTGATTCTAAATGGTTGAATGTGATAATTTATGGGTGAAATTTGTGTATCTAGGTCTATGGAGGTTTTGACCTTGAAGATTCAAGTTTCTTCAAAGGAGCTCAAAGTGGGGTAAAATCAAGATTTAGCCTAAATCTAGCGAGGTGAGTTCAAGTTGATTTGTGAAAACGGTGTACATGCCAAAATATTCATTTTAAAGTGTTTTATGTTTTACATGAAATTATTAACTGCTGATCACCTGATAAATTTTGGTTATTTTGAAAGGTTTAGTTTTATAAACATGGTGAAACACCCATTTTGGGATCTTTGAGAATTTTGGTAAATAAATGATGTTGAAATGTTTCTTTGATGATTTTACATATATAATTGGAGTTCATTTGATGTAAGTGTCATTTTGTGTATTTGATCTTATAAACCTTTTCGGAAAATGCAAATTATCGTGTTATGAGGCATTTTGGAAATATAAGGGTATGAGTTCATTTGGAAAATGGTTTGCCTCAACCAATGATGAGATTTAAGTTAATCATACTTTTGGTCGTTGTGTTTGCATGATAGTTGGTCAAACGTGTTTCAATGTTTATTACTGGCTTTCATTTGGGGTTTATGTAAATTGTTGGGCCTTTGGTTCGGTTTTGACTAAATTGAGTCTTGAGGACATTTGTCCGGATTAATAACCGTTGTGGGGTTTTAAGTATGATGGCGCATTTTTCGTGGCATTTGAGAGTTACATGTTTTGGGAGCTTTAGTCTTTCATTTGGAGTCATGTAATGTTAGACAGTGTTGTAATAAATCCATAGGCACGTAAGTTTGTCTGTTTTGGGAAAGCGGGTAAGGTTGGTTATTGACCGTTGACCGCTTGGGTTCGCTAGCGAGTAGGCAATAGGTGGATCGAACCTCCGAGTTGAAACTCGTCTAGATTGGATAGGCACCCATGTCCGTAAGTCCTTGGGGTGGAACTCGACGGAGTATGGCTAGAGGCAATAAACGGTCCGAAGATTGTGATGTCTGGTATGGCATGGGAACTAGGTTTGGTATATGTGGTGAAATCCAATAACATCACGGGTGGCCCCATTCACGTGTTCCCGCCACCCAAGATGGAAACGTTGAGATGACATGCGAGTACGTTGTATGGGCGGCCTACTCGTGTGTTTCTCTACTCTCAACGTATACGGGTCTCCCCGTCGTCGATCCGGGGTATTTTAAATGTTAATATCGTATCTTCAACTTTGGTTTTTGTGGGGTCGGCGACAAATGATGGCCTTAATATTGGGTTCCCCCGCGTATATTAAGGCTTGAATGAAATACGTCATTCCCACATTTCGGTATTTGATTTTGTCCCATTTTATGGTTGCGTGAGTTTTGGGTCTAATGTCCGTGTTTACGGCGATATTTATTTATATGGGTTTTCATCTATGGTTTATGAGTTGTGTGTCATGTCCCACCCATGTTTTGGGTATTTCGAGATATACCATTTTACCCGCGTTTTATACAATTGTGAGTCCTCTCTCTATTCTCATTTTGAGCAAGTTTTGGGTTAAATCTAAGTTTACAAAAGAACATTTTATATTGAGATCTTAACCCTTAAAACAGTTTGGTTTGGTCAACAATTATATTGGTGTATCTTTCGTTTAAAATGCATAATTATTAGTAAACGAGTCGTTTTCATGATTGAAGTCATTTTGAAAGATTATGATTTTAAATGCATTCTTCCTCTTTAACGATTCATTTATAAATGTTGAAAACTCTTGAACTCACTAGGCGTTAAGCCTAACCCTTTTATTTGTCGGCATGTGCATCAGGTTCCAGTTGGGGGTTTTAGTTCTAGCAGTACTATGAAGAGTTCAGCCTTAGCCTTACACAAGTGTAAGTAGTTGGTGAAGTCTTCCGCAGTTTGGAGATAGTGACTATTATTGACTTTTAGTAGCACTCGTCCTTATTATAGTCTGTTTGTATGGAATGGAATATGTGTACTGAGGTTCAATCTTAAATTATGATTGTAGATGAATCAATTATCGATGTATTTAGAAAATTTTAAATTAGTTGTTATTTCCAGAATTGAGGGTGTTACACTTATGGCAGAACAGGCCCTTGTACTATAAAAAAATGACGTTAATCCCCATGAACTTTCTGAAATTTACGTTTAGCCCCCCTCCTGACATGATATTTAATATTTTTGGTCCAGAAGTAATTAAAACCCTTATAACACTCTACTTAAATGGTAGATTTAGCCCCTCTCAACTCAATCATTTACACTTTTGGTCAAATCAAATAAAACTCATTTTGTTTTATTTCTCATTTCTCATTTTTCTTTCCATAATTATTTATTTTCAAAATAATTGGATGTTACAATTTTGCACAATACTTTGGAATATCTATATATATTTTGTGTTTAACTTTAAACTTTATATATCTAGTTTGGGTTGTCATTTGTTGGGCAAACATTAAGATTTTTATACCGTAAGACTCTATCTTAGTGTGTATATATGTATATATCTATCTAGTTTGGGTTGTCATTTGTTAGGCAAACATTAGGATTGTTTAACATAGTTGGGTATGTCCCCTTTACAGTCGTTATGCTGTCGAACCGAACCCTATTTGTTCTATATGCATGGTTTGGATTTCAAATAGTCTAATAGGTGCACTTAGGGCCTTTATATGCACAAACCCAACCTTATGGTTTGGGTTTCAAATAGCCCAATAGGTACACTTAGGGCCTTTATGCGCACAAACCCAACCTTATATGTTCTATATGCATGGTTTGGATTTCAAATAGCCCAATAGGTGCACTTAGGGCATTTATGCACACAAACCCAACCATGTTCTATATGCATGGTTTCGGTTTCAAATAGCCTAATAGGTGTGTCATATTTACAGTCGTTATGCTATCGAAATTGACTTATATGTATTTTGTAAAAACCACAGGGTGGGTATTCGACAGGCCTCAGCCAGAGGTACGACGATAACCCTAGCCAGCATCCGACTTTTGATACCGAGTTGTGGCAAGAGGTTGTTGTGGGAGCGAAGAAAGGTCGTCTTTTTGGATTCGGGTACCACCCAGATCCCAACGCGATCTTGACTAGGACACCCTCACAGGGTGGTGCTTCTTCTTCTTCTTCCCGACAGGTGCGTATCACATTTCATTATATGAGCTTTATCAGTTATTTTATAATTCATGTTAAACTTGTTCTAACGTCTGTTTTTGTATTATAGTAAATTGAGGATCTAAGGACCCAACTTCAAGAGTTGAGGGAGCGGGAAGAGAGACATGCAGCAGAGGAAGAGGCACGTCGGGTGGAGGAAGAGGCACATTGGCGGGAACGTTATGCCCAGTACGACCAGATGTGTGAAATGGTAAAGCGTTTATGTTAGTCCCAGCCCCCACCACTGCCACCACCACCCATGTGATGAGACATTTGAATATGTTGAACTTGTTGAACTTGTTGTTGGAACGTATTTTAGAACAATACTTGAACAATGTATTTGGATTTAGGACCTTAAAAAGTTAGTTGTATTTTATGTTTTTTTTATTGTTTTTGGCAGTTTCTATAGTTTTTACAGTTTTTTAGCAGGTTTTACTGTTTTGTAGCAGGTTTTTTAGTGAAAAAACAGGATTTTCCTGTTTCTATTTTTTAAATTTTTTGGCGGATTTTCGGTGGATCCATCCGCTGAAAATAATTAAATAAATAAATAATTAATAAATAATTAAAATAATTAATTAATTAATTATAAACCCACCGAAACTCCGCGAAAAATATTCGCCGAAAATACATTTTTTCCTTTAAAATATATAAAAAAAAAAATTAATGTTTTCACTGGATTATTCCGTCGAAAATTATCAGGATTAATTTTTTTAATTTAGAAAAAAGATTATTTCGGTTAATTATTGAAAATATTTTTCGACGAAGAAATTTGGTCCACCGAAAAATTGCATTTTCGACGCCTTTTTTTCGGCCGGAAAATCCGCCAAAAATACATATTTCCGGCGGAAAACGGAGAAATTTGGTCCATTATTAATACTCAATGACCATTATTAAAAATATTAATTATTAATTTTCAAGTTTTATAAATTTATGGATAATATTTAGGGGTAAATTAGTCTGTTGTAAATCTCTCTCGTCTCTCCTCTATCTGGCGAACTTTACTCCGATCAAATTTATTCGGACGTACACTACTGTGATATCCAATAACTTCTAATAGTAAGACGTAAGTCGACTGAGATACACACTGTGATACCTCAAGAATTTCTAAACAGTAAGACACAAATCCACTATGATAACATTGTGATACTCACTATTATACCATTTTGGATGGATTGAGACGAGATCTGATTTGGATTTAGTAAGACGTGGGGTTGATACAATTGTGATACCCGTTGTAATAAAGAAACGTAATTTTTAATTTATAACTGTTAAACTTGAAAAAATTTGTTGAGAAAAATAAGGAAATGTAATCTTTAATTGATGACTGTCAAAACAAGAAAACTAAGGGGGCGTTTGGTTCACAGAATGGAATTTGATGGAATTGGAATTCATCGAAGCAAATTGATTTTGAAGGAATTGGAATGAAATTTGACCAAACGTTTGGTTAGTAAGAATTCAATTCATTCACTTAAGCCAATGAATGGTGAATTCCTTAAGTCGTGGAATTCAATGGAATTTGAATGAATAATATTAATATAATAAATTGATAGGTTCACATTAGATTTCACGGTTATCACAACTACCCAGTGTTCATTCGATTAGGTCCATATGTGCATATATATATATATATATATATATATATATAGAGAGAGAGAGAGAGAGAGAGAGAGAAAGGAAACATTCAACTGAGAGCGCTAACTATTTAAGAAAAATAAGAAAACAGCAAATCATGTGCAAAATCATATATGATTCGACATTAACGGCCAAAAAAATGGACGCGAACGACTTTTTTATGTACTTGACCGTTCTCGTATTTTCTTAAATAGATATTGTTCTCATATGAACTCACATCTCTCTCTCTCACTCTATATATATATATATATATATATAGGTAAATTGCATGAAAATAAAATGTTTTTGTTTGGGATTTTTATTTTAGACAACATATTTTCTAAAGTTCAATTTTGACGCTTATGAAAAACAATTGAAACAAAAAAAAATTAATAACTTTCATTCAAAAAGAATATATTTTTCTAGTAATTGTTCATCTAATTTGTAATTAGTTTTTCCAGTATGCACATATTCATAACATGACACATACATAGAAATTAGAAAATATTTTCAATTACTTGTATACATTTATTGTACAGATAAACGGTTATTAAGGTGTTATTCGATTTTTTCCTATCTCTCTCTCTATATATATATATATATATATTAATGGAGGATCATGTGGGTTGGTTTATTGTTAAAGGAAGGATGAAAGGAAGGAGGGACCAATCAATCAATTATACCATTATTCATCTTCATGTCGGATTGGATTGGCTTCAACCCACATGCCTTCCCTTTTATTTTATCTACCTCTTTTCCAACACCTAATTCACTATACATTAATAATCTTCTTAAAACTCTTTTTCTTATTTTTATTTAATTTTATTTTCAAACATATAAGAGAAAAGTCTATAGTTGGAAAACTATATATCATTTGAAAGTATGTTTTTCAAAATATAAATTGAATAAAAGTATGTTTTTTTTCTTTTTTATAAACTTTTCTTTTTCAGATAAATCTTTCGAATAAAAACTTAACTATTACATGTGTGTAGTTTTTTTAATCAAATATTAAGATAATTTTTACAAATAAAAGAAGTAAGAACATACGATAGAACACTTGTCATATGCCTATCGAGCTGATACAATGTAGAAATTATTGATCTTAAGAATATGTATGTGTGTTTGTTTACAACTTGGAGTATGTCGTGTCATATTATGAGTACCAAGAGAAGATTTTGAGATTATTGTTAGCTTGAAAAAACGATTGAAATAGGATTTCACATAGAAAAGTGTGGACAATGATTGTTATAGTTGTAGTGAGTTATGAATATAATATAGAGATAAAAGATAGAGCGGGAAAAATAAATAGAAAACACTTATAAATTCTAAGACAAATAGAATATTCAAAAAGATTTCGTAGAATCTTGAGGATTTTATCAAACCAAGAAGGATTTGACAAATATTGTTCCAAAATCAGCAAATTTGACACGATTCAACCAATTGGTGAGTTGATAACTACAGTTGTGACAGAGGTAATTCCAATGAAGATTACAACCAAACCAAATCTACGAAACCTGGTACATATATCCCACGTTGAGTTAGGGTATGGGTGTAGAATATACGCAAACAGTTCATATACCCAAAGAGGGAGAGAGGCATTTTTTTGTGAAAATCTCCTACTTGCAATTCAAGATTTAAAACAACAACAACAGAGCAACTGACATATGAGAAAAAGAAGAGCAAGTAATGTATGTATATGAAGTTAGAACCAACGAAACAAAACAAAAGAAGAAGACACGACACATAATCAGCTTCTAAAGAAGAGCAAGAGAAAACATCAATAAAATCCATTTGTGTAAGGAAACTTGTTGAGGGCAAAAGATCAAACTTGCAAAACTAGTACAAAAGAAGAGCGTAACGCATACTTAAAAGACACATACATACACAAATCTTCAAACCATTCATTGTAGGAACTATGTTTTTGTACCAATGTTATGAACGTTAGTGCCATTTTGATTACTTATGTATTCTATATTTCAATGGTTCACTGTTCTTTTCAATTATTACATATGTTGTTGGCTTTGAACATACATGATCACTTCATTTCCATTTTAGACCATGTTTTGTGTGAATCAAGAAGAAGAAAAGAAAAAGTGCAGTGAATGAATTTACTTTCATCACACACAAGTTACAATCATTCCACATTTTTTGCATATCTGATTCATAAAGGATTTCGAATGTCTTTCATGTTTACCATAACTATTTGTTTGATAATATATAAATCATTTCATTTAAGTTACCACTTACCGAGGGAATATGATGGGTTTGATGTGAAACAGATTAAATAATTAATTGAGACTTTACGAAAAACCCAGAATATGACAACCATATAGGAAAACACACAAACTTGAAATACCTATAACTTTACGGGGGTCCATGTCCAACCCACAAAATGATCTTGACGGGGCGGTACTTGCGAGGCTAAAAGGATTTGACATTTTGGTATGATCAACATACCCAAATTCCATCATTTGGGGTTCAATTTTTTTACTTTCACCAAAATTTAGAGATTTTCGTAATTTTCTTTTATATTATTATTAATGTAACTATTAGATAAAAGCTATGATAAAATATGTATATATATTTTTTTGTACGGCAACTTGGGCTATGCCCACACACACATGCACCCGCGGTATCTAGGCATCCAATGGGCAGCACCGACTGGACCCGCCCAGGTACGACTAAGTCCGGTCAAGACCGAACCCGCATACCCATAGACTGATATGCCCGTAAACCTGGACCCGAACCGACCCGAAGGTTGAATTCCGAAATTGAGAAGATAACAAGATTGGATGAAAAGTAATATTCCATAGAAAAGAAGAATTCCTTTTACCAAATGTATGCATAAAGTTGGGAGTTGTAATCACTTTTATGTGAGTAGTTCCAACAACTAAACTACACAAAAGTACACAACTAATAACTTCAGATATCTAACTAATCATACCTTCTTTATTACCCCTAAACCAGCTAGCTCAAAAGAAAACTATACCAACTAGCCTTCCTTTTTGGTCTTTATGCACCATGCCACTATCTTTTTTTATTTATTTATTATTCTTCAATTAATATCTCTTTAAAATAAGATGATAATTTAAGAATCTTAAATATTTTAAAAAACCTAAGAACTACTTATTTTGTGTACTATTTGTCTATGATAAATAACCTTGAATAATACTAGATATTTATCATACGTTATTTTTCATGAATATTACATAAACTAGTTGGTTCACGGGTTCTCAAAATAAATCAGCTATTCTTAACAATAACTTGAAAGTTAAGTGAAAAAGAAACAATGTTTTAATAATTGTTAAATTTGTTTAATAGATTGAACTCAAACCAACAAATTTTCATAAAAATGGATTAAAATTGATTCTTGAAGTATTATTGATTAAAGCATTTGAGATCCGTTACTGTACATGTTATAAAATTATGGCATGTGGTTTACGGATCTCTCTAGAAATTAAAAGGCAGGGACTTGTTTTTGTTTTCTTAGATAGAGGGGACGGAACCTTTGGAAAATTAAAGGCAATGACTTGGGTTTGGTAGGTTTTGGTCTTTTTAGGCTCGACACCAAGCGGTTGTACGTAGCTTGATGCTAGGTTGTGATAAACAAGTTGACTCGATCGAGATCATGTAGGAATTAATATAGGAATGCTTACTTCATGCTTTTTTATCTTATAATATTGCTATATATCGAATCCTTAACGATATTTCTTGTTAGACGATACAAGAAATATATTTATGTTAATAACAGTTTTATATTAAAAAATAAATTTAGTTTTAGTTATTGTATTATTAACAAGGTTTTAAATGAAATGAGCGTGTGACGTGGCGCACGAGGTCAAACCTTAACCGCATTTTTTCAAGAGGTGACTTATAACGATAAATATGCATAGCATGTATATAGTTTTATAGATATACATATATATGTTTTCTACTATTACTCAATGACGTTAAACAATTTAAATGATCATGTTATAAAATAAAAACTAAAAAGTAAGACACAAAAAAGGTAATAAAAATCATGCATTTGGTGATGGCATAATTAAACGTGGCGTGAGATACAAAGCTTGAAGATAGTGACATTGGTAGTGAAGGTGTGATATATAAATAATTAAACGACCAAGTCACATGAAAAGAAAAGCAAAAAGGGGAAGGTGTGGGGAAAGAGTCGTTCTCATAAGGGCATGCATGTTATGTTAGAAATTAACAAGATAAGTTGTTTGCCTTACGCAATAGGTAGGGTGCGTGGGTTGTAATTGTATGTATGTATGTATGGCAGACCCCAATCCCTCCATGTTACGTACCACCCCCACCCCACCTCACCTCCATTGTTTCCAGCTCCCTTCCCAACAATATATATATATATATATATATATATATATATATTCATGTCACAGAATTTCTTTTTATTTTTCAGTAGAATAATTATATCCATGCCACGTTAATAATAAAATGTGATTGTCGTCAATAACTATATACTACAATAATATTGGGTTTATAGGACATTAAAAATCTTTAAATAAGATTTTAGGACCTATCGTTAATTTTATCTAAGAGTGTTGCAATAAGTTTAAATAACGGTTTTGGACATCTTAACAAACTTTTTAGAACATTTTCATAATACAATGTCAATTAGCTCTCATGGTTCGATCATTCTTTGTAAAACACGACAAATACAAATATAACAACCCAACTTGAATTAACAAAAAGGTAAATTAAATCTTATTACTAGAATAAAATTCATCCCACAACGACCCCAAGCTTACAATTTAAAATTCACAGTCTTCATAAACAATCTACACAACTGAGATAAAAAAAATACGGATAACTAAGGGAACGGTCTTCTAACTCTTCCCGCTACCTCTTCTCTTTGCCCCTTTCCGATCTCACTAAATCACGCTTGCCTGAAAAGATTTTTAGTTTTAAAAGAGCGAGGGTTAGACCGATGGTCTAATGAGTTCCCTCTACCAGATAAGCAACAAAATACTTTCCAGAATTAAAATCAACGGTTGATAATAGCACATAAGAAAAACACGCTACGGACCACACGACCGTCAAAGACGATGTGTCTAACTCGCGCTGCCTTAATGTTGGGATTCACCCCCAACGACATAAACGGGCCACACTCCCCGGCACGAGTAGGCGGGCCACACTCCCCGACTTAGGTCACATATCTCGCAAATAATGTATGCATACATTTAAACACCAACAATATATAACACACTTAAATCATATCATTGTAAACTTGTCATCGTAAATAAATCACATTTGAAAATCAATTATCGCATGCTTTCGTTCATAAAGGATTTAGTTCAGAAAAACTCACCTGGCGTCCTTAGCTCAACTCCCGCGTCTACCCTTAAAGTTCGATCCTGAATCCTATAAAGGAAACATTGGTCGGTGAATTCCCAATTCAATCTATTTTGTAACAAATTTAACCTTATAATCCATAACTCCAACGACCTCTATCTTCTAACCGAAACTTAGCCCAACAACCACTAATAGATACCAGACTCTTACGATCTTAAACTAAAAATAAAATTGGGCCGAATCTTAAAAACCATGGCCCATAATTGAATTATGTTTGAATAACAAATCAAGTGGGCTTCGGCCCACAATTACAGTCGGGGACCGGACCCTGCGGTCGCCCGGGATGACACAGCGACCGGGGTTCCCCCCCCCCCCCCTTACCTCGACCGATGCTTAAACAATCAACGACCGGTGCTAGAACAAACCACGACCGGTGAACAAAATCGACCGGTATCTACCCAAATTGACCGGTGATCGAGAAAGACCGGTAAGTAACCGACCGGAGTCGATCTGCCCCGCGACCGAAGCCATTGACCGGTGCGCAGATTCGACGAACAAACACATCCCGATCTAAAACTTACAACCAGAAATCGATAACCAACTTCACTCAATTCCCAACTCAAATGCAGAACTCGATTAATTCAAAACCCATAAATCAAAAGCTAAATCTACTGCAACAAACAAACTAAACCCAGCAACCCAAAATTCAATTAACTGGCTGAAGGAGATCCAACTAAAGGGTTTGAGAAAACAATTACTAAACCCTCAACAATAAAAAGAATGGAAATTAAAACTTACCTTAGAAAATTGATGGGCAACAAGAACTCAGCCCCTTGCTCTCCTTCGATCTATATCTTCAAATTCTCCCTTTCTCCCTTTTCTCCAGAATGATAGCCGTCAACACTCCCATTCTAGATTTTAGGGTTAAAACCCCTTTTTATTCAATGATACTCCCTTACCCATTCACCTTTGAATAATAACCAAATAATCCCTCAACTCTTTGATATTAAAACTTTATACCCGGTTATTACAATACTCCCGCCTCAAAAGGATTCCGTCCCCGGAATCTCTTCGCTAAACCAACTAGGGTATTGGTTTCTCATAACCGACTCTAACTCCCCAAGTTGCTTAATGACCCTTGTTTGCCACTGAACTTTCACTCATTGAATTCCTTTGCTCCTCAATTTTCTTCACTTTACGATCCAGAATAGCTACCGGTTTCTCCGCATGGCTTATCTCCTCATCTAATTGGACATCCTCCAAAGATTTAACGACATCACTTTCTATTAAACATTTCTTCAGATTAGATACCTGGGAAAACAGGATGCACACCTCGCAGATCTACGGGTAGATCCAGTCTATACACTACCTTCCCAATGCGCTCCACGATAGCAACGACCCAACAGATCTAGGTCTTAATTTTCATTCCATTCTGAATCGGGTCATCCCAAAGAGGGAGACCGGTAACTTTACATTTGTCCCCACTTGGGACTGTTGACTCATAATTCCCAAGCCAACCCAATTAATACCATTCGGTTATTCAAGCCATTCAGGTTTATACATAACCATACATAACCATCAGATTTACCCCTCGATTACATCAACTTCCATAACCGATAGAATTTCACCGGAGTCACACTACGACAACATGCATCTCTGACTAAATACTCACTCCTCGGCATTCTCCAATCTTACACGCTGAACATACATTGCCCCAACATCATTTCTTCAACTCCTCACATATTGTCAGAAATTCCACAATATAAAACCTTCGCAATCCACCAGTTTTATCTGGTCAAACAATGCAACCATACCCCCCTTTCTCATTGCATCCACAATCACTCAACCAAAAACGTACTAAAATCCCGCTTCACCCACACAACACAAAGTGACTTAGCTCATACACACTATTCCAAGTAGTTAACGTTGGACAACTGACGCACTTGAAATTACCTCTCCATGCATTACCAAAACTAACATCATGGTCCTTCACTCCAAGCACTATATCCAACCACCTCTACTTTCCTCCTTGAAGACTTCAAACCCACTTCTAACGGTCGACTCACTGACTAGAGACGTGAATCTTCGGACCAGCCACACAATTGCTAATTATCAACACTCACACCGCACCGAATTGCCATCTTCTCTCTCATACCCACGTTAAGGATTTATAAACTTACTAACAGCAGAATCTAAAAAGAACATACATCCACATTTTGTCACTCGACAATCTTTTACTCTCAGATTAACTACATTTCCGACATGATATCTCTACGTACTTCTCGTTGCAAGAAACATCGCTCACCCAACCTTGCTTACTCTATTACTCGGGGATTCCCAAATGAGTCAAATCCCATTTACATCACCTTGCTTGATCAACCGACTTCCACACTTCTTACGCGAGATAATCAACCCAACTCTTCCAAAGCATAACCCACTATTCAGAAGTGTCGCACAAATCTTGCTCTCCAAACAGGATTTCTCAAACTGCTGGAATCCTTTCACCCTAAAGAGTACCTCAACATGCCCACGGATTTCCTACCTACTACATAACCCCCTGAATTAAGCGGTTCGACACTTTCAATAATCATTCTAGGGATATAAGATAATCTCGCCCCAAGACTTGCCGAAAAACCAGAACACACAATTCCTCTCTTAGATAACCGCCAACCATCATTTGAAAATTAATCCCAACTTAGCAATACCCTAATAACCCAAACATTTACACATCCCAACCACATACTCTCCACTTACAAATCATTCCCCATAGATCTTCGGACAAGGACGCTCTTCCGATAATAATGACACCAGACTTCTACCCATCCTTCCGGAAACTCCTTACCACTTTAATGTTCTACACTCCCAGATATGCCATAAAGGCATCACCAACACATGATTGCACCCACCACTCTATTACCTCATCCCAGAACACTGCAAATCTCCATAACCACTTGCCACGCATATCAATACCTTCATTTTCTCACTAGTCATAATATTAAAATTGGACTTCAAGACATTTCACGACATTGTCTTTCCCGAACCAGAATAAATCACAAAACTACGATCCTCAAACCCCCCAACAAGATATTTCTAATTGTCGACTCATCGCGACCTACTGGAATCAAACTCCAGTAGCCTGAAATACTAAGCATAATATATTGAAGATTTAAATGCTCAAAGCACAATTCTTTCCAGTTGTGTTGTACTTGAACTTCGCTCTCACATGAACAATTCTTTCCAGTTGTGTTGTACTTGAACTTCGCTCTCACATGACCGTCAAAACTTCATCGGTAAAGAACCACCTGATCGAACTAATGATCTTCCGTTTTTGAAAGATTCGCACAATGTTATCCAATATCGCATTAGATACACACCTTTTCTGTATAACTCTTCGCTTCCTCACAAAACTCTTCAAAACTAACCATAACTACTTCTTCATTTCTGGCATTCCACCATTCACCACGAAAGTGGTTTCTGACTTCCATGACAACAGTCGACGTTGAGATATTTCCACTGTCTCCAAACAACAAGGATCCCCAAAGAAATCTACCTAACTGCTAATAATATCTTTACGACTTCACGTTCCACTTCCGACACAACCATTTGCCGACATTCTCATCTCAAGACTCGGAACCAACGGTAAGTCACTATAGTACCATCATTCTTAGTGTCATAGATCATAACCTCCATTAACCACCTCCGCTATTCACCACCCTTACTTAGAAGAATACCAATATCAGGAATTTGCTACCCTCTGATCGAGCGACACAATTCCACTCTCAAAACTTTCATCATTCTTAATTGTAACCCTTCCCCACGACCTAGAGAATTCATAGCCTTCATGCATGACACACAAATAATTAAACTCTCGATACATTTGAAAATTTAGAAGATACCTACATCTGAAAGAGAACTTACGTGTACACGACACAACACTGACTTAACCATGCACAACGATTTCAAGAATCGTTCTACCTCAACTCCACAACAATTTCTCTTTACCACCCCAATATCGGGGTTGGCACATTTGAAAATATTTCCGATGAACTTTACACACACAATTTATAAAAATACCCCAAAATTGCTTACACTGAGCGTGCCAACGACTCTCACCCTTGTTGAGGTGACAACACATGTTTATACCAAACCACTTATAAAATCATGCGATAACCAAAAAGGTAACTCATTTATTACAAAAAAAAATTATATAATATTTCACCCACACCAAAAACCGAAATTTATCACTCAATGCCATAAGCTTTTCTTTTCAATTCAAACACATATTTGCACGCGTCGACACGTTTTCAAATCAACTACCTCGTAAGGCACATGCACGCCAAAATATCTGATGTGAAAGATATGAAAAACTCCAGCGATTTATTTGATACATAAAGCATGAGACTCAATAACATTGAAGGTTATTTACTCTAACAAGGTCAACTGTTTACACTCACTAAAATTTATCCCAGACTCCTCGCTTCCGACCAACCAGCTGTGGTTCTCTACTGTGCCACAACCTCCGGCACCATCGCCTTCTAACAACCTTGGAAGTCCAAGAACTAGTCATCACCGTGACTATTGATTTACAAATCAAGCGTCCTCAATCTGACCCAAACAAACCCACTGATAATAACTCATCTCCATCATATCCTCTCTATATATTAGCAGTCAACACCGGTATCGCCTCTCAACCCCCTTCAATTATCTACAGCCTTAGAAGCCTTATCTCTATCCTTCGACTCTTAGATTACCAATTTCCTGCTTCTCACTATTCAACATACCACTCTACCAAACCGAAGACTTCCTTGGAGAAAAATTCCACCTCCTAACATCATTCCCCTCCTTATGGACTCAGGAGGTCCTTTCTCAACGAAATATCTGCCTCCCGCACGATATTCATCCTAAACGGTACTAATCTTACCACCAAAGCGAACTCCCACCACATGTTAGGCTACACTGACAATCTATGGATATAACTCTCTACCCAGACCCACCCTCAACAATAGCAATTAAGTATGCCCATGTACCTGTAAATTCATAATGACATTGGCCAGATGCGATTTTGAATTCACCTTACATGAGAGTACTCGCTATTGTTGTCACGCATCTCGATAAACAAGGTCTTCCTAAAAGGTTTCCTAATTCTCAATTGTGTCCATCTACTCCACAGTTTAAGTTTAGGCCCATCCGGTCACCTAAATCCCTTAAACTATGGCTCTGATACCAACTATAACAACCCAACCTGAATTAACAAAAAGGTAAATTAAATCTTATGACTAGAATAAAATTCATGCCGCAACGACCCCAAGCTTACAATTTAAAATTCACAGTCTTCATAAACAACCTACACAATTGAGATAAAAAATACAGATAACTAAGGGAACGGTCTTCTAACTCTTCCCGCTACCTCTTCTCTTTGCCCCTTTCTGATCTCACTAAATCACGCTTGCCTGAAAAGATTTTTAGTTTTAAAAGAGAGAGGGTTAGACAGATGGTCTAATGAGTTCCCTCTACCAGATAAGCAACAAAATACTTTACAGAATTAAAATCAACAGTTGATAATAGCACATAAGAAAAACACGCTACGGACCACACGACCGTCAAAGACGATGTGTCTAACTCGCGCTGCCTTAATGTTGGGATTCACCCCCAACGACATAAACGGGCCACACTCCCCGGCACGAGTAGGCGGGCCACACTCCCCAACTTAGGTCACATATCTCGCAAATAATGTATGCATACATTTAAACACCAATAATATATAACACACTTAAATCATATCATTGTAAACTTGTCATCGTAAATAAATCACATTTGAAAATCAATTATCGCATGCTTTCGTTCATAAAGGATTTAGTTCAGAAAAACTCACCTGGCGTCCTTAGCTCAACTCCCGCGTCTACCCTTAAAGTTCGATCCTGAATCCTATAAAGGAAGCATTGGTCGGTGAACTCCCAATTCAATCTATTTTGTAACAAATTTAACCTTAATCCATAACTCCAACGACCTCTATCTTCTAACCGAAACTTAGCCCAACAACCACTAATAGATACCAGACTCTTACGATCTTAAACTAAAAATAAAAATGGGCCGAATCTTAAAAACCATGGCCCATAATTGAATTATGTTTGAATAACAAATCAAGTGGGCTTCGGCCCACAATTACAGTCGGGGACCGGACCCTGCGGTCGCCCGGGATGACACAGCGACCGGAGTTACCCCTCCCCCTTTACCTCGACCGATGCTTAAACAATCAACGACCGGTGCTAGAACAAACCACGACCCGTGAACAAAATCGACCGGTATCTACCCAAATTGACCGGTGATCGAGAAAGACCGGTAAATAACCGACCGGAGTCGATCTGCCCCGTGACCGAAGGCATTGACCGGTGCGCAGATTCGACGAACAAACACATCCCGGTCTAAAACTTACAACCAAAAATCGATAACCAACTTCACTTAATTCCTAACTCAAATGCAGAACTCGATTAATTCAAAACCCATAAATCAAAAGCTAAATCTACTGCAACAAACAAACTAAACCCAGCAACCCAAAATTCAATTCACTGGCTGAAGGAGATCCAACTAAAGGGTTTGAGAAAACAATTACTAAACCCTCAACAATAAAGAGAATGGAAATTAAAACTTACCTTAGAAAATTGATGGGCAACAAGAACTCGGCCCCTTGCTCTCCTCCGATCGATATCTTCAAGTTCTCCCTTTCTCCCTTTTCACCAAAATGATAGCCGTCAACACTCCCATTCTAGATTTTAGGGTTAAAACCCCTTTTTATTCAATGATACTCCCTTATCCATTCACCTTTGAATAATAACCAAATAATCCCTCAACTCTTTGATATTAAAACTTTATACCCGGTTATTACAACAAATCGTTTTACAAAAAATACGTTTTTAACGTATATTAAAGGAGTTGAATGCTTTAATAATTGTCTCAAATAATTTGTTATAACAGGACAAATCAGAATAGAATGTACTATTTTGGTTTTTATTTATTAATTTTAGAAGACATAGAAAAGGTAACGAACGTGTTATAATATTATAGAAAGAAAAAAGAAAAAAGAAAAAAAAAAGTCATTTTTGAAGAAAAATATGAAACTTTCTTGTTGGAGGTTGTTTTTTAAAGTGCAAACATTAAAATGAAAATAAAATTTGAAACAAAGTAAAGATTTGTTTGTTTTTTTTAAAAAAACTCTTAATGGCTCTTAAGTCTGGATCATTCAGACATTTTTACATACCAACTCTCATTAATCATAATTAAAATAAGACTTCAGACTTTAGACCTATTAAAAAACAAACGGCACCTAAGAGTGGTTTACTTACAACTTAATAGAATAATGGCATGGGTGATTTTTCGTTCAATCATATATAGTAGTGTTTATTTGTGGCTTCATTTGTTAAGTCAAAATGACTATATGAAATAAGTTAGGATCCCTTCACTTGACTCCATTAAGTCACTTCAAAAAAATAAAATTAATACTAGAATTGTCCATAAATAATGAAACACTCTCTTTTTGCCTTTCTCAAACTCATCGGTTTTTCGTCCTTCCTTCAAATGGACAAATTAAACAAGATTAATGAAATAGAGAAGTCTAATTTTGATATTGATAAATCTTATAAGTTAAATAATAAAAGTAATTGAATAGTATTGAATAGAATTTACAATTTCTTTTATTAAGCACCTAGCTACTTTGATTGGTTTTTAGTATAAATACATAAACAGCCATTCATCCTTCCCAAACCCTTGCCTTATTCCCACCAAAACTCAATCAATCAATTAATTATAATCATGTGTTCTTCAAACTCCAAATCAAATGACGTCTCTACTACTCCGGCGGGCAGCTGCAGCAGCGTCTCCGACATCAACGGGCGTCCGGTGCTTCAGCCGGCCACCTCCAACAGAAACAACCACCCAGTGCTCTTGGAAAGACGACGTTCACTTAAAAAGACACTCTCCCTTCCAAAACCAATCTCCATGACACCACCACCACCACTTCACACAAACCCCATCTCCCCCCCTAAGCTAAAATCACCACGCCAGCCGGCCCTCAAGCGCAACGACATGACTTCCAGCTCCGACAAGCTTCTACTTCCACTACCCACCAAATTATGTACAACCGCAAGATCCATGATTCCGGTCAAGAAGTCCAAGAAGTGTACCGCTGACCATTTGCATAATTCTTCCGTGGATTCTCCGGGGAGTATAGCGGCCGCTCGCCGAGAACAGGTGGCCGTGATGCAGGTTCAGAGGAAGATGAGGATCGCTCACTATGGAAGATCCAAATCTGCTAAGTATCATGATCATAGCACCACCAACCTCACATCTTACTTTGATCCTAACTCTCTTCCTTCCCCCATTGTTAGACAAGAGAAAAGATGCACTTTCATCACTCCCAATTCAGGTATATATATATATATATATATATATCCATTCAATTCAATTCATTTTTAAATCTTAATTAATTACATGTGTAATTTCAATTGTTGTATACAGACCCCATATATGTTGCTTACCATGATCAAGAATGGGGAGTTCCTGCTCATGATGACAAGTAATTAAGCATCCCAAACTCCAATATTTTTTTACATTCGGTTCCAGAAATATAATGATCCATTATTAACGATCAATTTTCTTTCAATTATGAAGGATGTTGTTCGAACTATTGGTGCTAACCGGTGCTCAGGTCGGTTCGGATTGGACTTCGGTTCTAAAGAAAAGACAACAATTCAGGTTGGTTTTAAGTTTTCAAAATATCACTTCATCATTCATTCTGTATCAAATCAATCAAAATTTAACGAATTAATTATAGGGAAGCGTTTTCGGGATTTGATGCGGAAATCGTGTCCAAGTATTCGGAGAAGAAAATAACGTCAATCAGTAGTGATTACGGGATCGAAGTTAGTCTTGTCCGAGGGGTCGTTGACAACTCTAAATCTATTATTAAGGTACAATAATTAACTCTAGCATCGTTTCTTTTATTTAACAATCATTACACCAGAATATTTTAAATTAATATTGTTGAATTAATCGGTAACAGATTAATGACGCGTTTGGGTCATTCGACAAGTACATATGGGGATTCGTGAACCATAAGCCAATCGCGACACAGTATAAATCAAGTCAGAAGATGCCTGTAAAGACCTCGAAATCCGAAGCCATAAGCAAAGACATGGTACGAAGAGGGTTTCGACAAGTGGGACCCACCGTCGTCCACTCGTTCATGCAGGCCGCTGGTCTCACCAACGATCATCTCACAACATGCCCTCGCCACCACCAATGCATCGTCCTATCAAACGCAACATCCAACCCTTTAGTTTCCGTCAATTAAATCAACCGTTTCTAGTCAGTATCCAGTAAATTAACATATTTATTTGATATCTAACATGACATACCAGTGTTTTTTTTTTATCTTTTGATTTGTGGTTTGTATTTGTTGATGTCAATTCTGGTTTTATGTATCTCGAAACGTATAACCGTAGTAATAGTTGTATGTATTTATTTATATGTGTGGTTGGATTGGATTGGGTGTAAGTAAAATGGATTGGAGTTGAAATAAAAGAGATGTGGATCACGTGACAAGCATGTGGTAGAGTGGGCAAGGGATGGATGGAATGGAATCTGAGGCATGTGCTTGGTGACCACTTGTCTGCCATTTATTTAATCATGTTGCTTTACTTACTTTTATATTTATATATATGGCAGCCTAGCAGTGGGGACCTCCATCGTCAAATAAGCTGATGCCACCTCATCTACCATAAAAGATTCCTTTTTTTTTAATTTTAAATTTAAATTCTTACCACCAACAACAACGATAAAAACTAAAAGTAGTTTGTTTGACGAAAGTTACAAGTAAGTTTTCATGTTATGTGTGGTACTGATGCGTCGAAATTGGTGATTGTATTATGTAACCGTTATAATTTGTAAATGTGTGTTACAAAAGTCCAATATCTTTTTTTTTGGCTTTTCTAAGTAATATTATGTTTTAGTTCACAATTTTACAGTGAATTGTCTGTATATGTGTCGTATGGTGTTACATTAACCGTAATTCACGAATACGGATGTCATAAAAGCTCGAAAAGATCTATTTTGTAGGTTGGTTGTTTTTTTCCCTATCAAGGTCTGTTTGAAAATTATGCAAAAAACAAGCATTGTTTAATGATCGGAGAAATAAGTCATCAAGTAAAAATACAATCATACCCATTGAGATTTTTTCATTACATTGCACTTAAACCAACACCCAAATATGGCAAACTAAGTCCTTCATTAAATGCAAATATCAAAGGAATGTCTGTCAATTTGAGATCCTACAACTATGACTTGATTGTAACCTATCTAAAGAATTCGAATTAAAGGTCATTTATGTATCCATGCCATTGTTGGGCTCACCCTTCAGTGTGTTGAATCATATATCTGATTCTACCTATCATATGAGAGTTTAGCAATACTTGTTGTTCAATCATATAAGTTATAGTGTTACAGCATCAAGTGGTAACATGTGATATAACATCCCAAGATTAATAAAATCTCCAAAACGTAAACATCACAACATCGGGTTCTTACATTGTAGCCGGAACAAAAAATCTCAAATTTCATAATACGAATGATCTGCTAATCTTTAAGTGTTGATGAATATAGATTTGAGATTATGTAGCCATCACTTGAACTGGACTTCAACTTCTAGACATCTTGATTTGTAGAGCTTCTCTTCCCCTTCATCGCTACTTCCAATCAGCTATTGACCTCAGTTGCATTATTTTTAAAAAAGTTGGGTAAGTGTAATACCTAATAAGAATCATGGTTTTATTATACACTAATGATGTTGTTCATTTCAAATACATTTCAAAATATCATCTCTATAAGTTTTCCATAATGCACAGGTATTAATTATGAATCATCTTTGACTTCATTGACCATACACAATGGTTGTGAAAATCTAGCAAGTGTGCTTAACTCAACTATTCTCTTCGTTTTTCTAGCATTAGACACTTGTGAAGCTTTTATAGATAAATTTCGCAAGCATAACAAAACATACTTTTCGGACCCTCACCACAATTGCCAAGTGGACAATTATAGTTCTAAGAAACCCAACTCCCACTGTCTGAGTCAATAACACACCACATTTACATCATGTGCGATTATAAAACCATTATCACATTATCAAAATAAATCATATACTTGCATGAATCAATTTTCGAACATCATTTGGTATGGTATGAACAAATCATTGTCCCAAAATAAACCATTTATTGCACACAACCCAAAAACATTAACTTTCCTGGGAGTCTTGGCCTTAAAAGCTTTTATGATCACGATAATAGATCACCCTACAAAAGTCTGTGATATTAGATCAAGGATGTACCATCCTAACTGACTTGGCACAAATGGCCAAAGTGACAGAAAATTCTGTAGAATTTGCATCCCATCTTGGCCAAAAGATCATGTCAAAACAACCACCCTAACATTATTTTTAGAAAATCTAGACTCTTTAGAAATCTCCATTAAGACACATCCTTGAAGTTATGAATGAATTCTTAAATTTATTTCACTATTCTCTTGACACTTCTACAACTTAGGTTTTTTTTTGTTCGCATAATAGAATATGTTAGAATTGGATATTAAAGTAATTGATGGTGGTGGCAGTGACGGTCACCGGTGGTGGTGGTTAATGTGTAGGTGGTGGCGACAACAAACATTGGCAATGGCGGATGCTTGTGTCGACGATGGTGAGGAGTGGTGTGGATGGTGGTTGTGTTGGTTATGTATATAGAACGTAGACTATTTGTGTATTTGTCTTTTTTGAAAAAAACATGTAGGAAGGGAATTCGTTTCCATGATTTAGAATAAACAATGTAATCTATGGAATTCAATTCAGTTCCATATGCAAACCAAACAGCTAAATGGAATTCAGTCAACAGAATTGTCTATTCCAATTCCTTTTAAGATTCTAGAAACCCTGTTAACCAAACGAGACCTTAAATGATTCGGTTTATAGGTAGAATATTGTTGTAATGCTTTAATATATTATGATAATAAAGTTCAAACGCTTACTTCGATACATTGTAAACTTGAGTTGTATATGTGTATGTACATGTATATGTAGGGGGTCTTCTTTTAAGAACTCTCTAAATTGTGAGATGTCTTTGTAAACAATGTATCATGTGTTATTTAATATGATAATTTTCATCTATGATTGGAATTTAGTATAATGATTAACATATATTTGTTTTACAATGTGTTTGTTTCACATGTATTCGGTTCATAATGTGAACCTTTTGGGCTTGTTTTTGAACAAAAAATATATACGTAAAATAGTTTTACATTGTGAACCAAGTACATATGAAACAAACACATTTTGTAAAAAAAATATATGTTAATCAATACATTAATACTCTAATTAGATGGAAAAAATCATGTGAAACAAAACCTTAAGGTAGAAATTCTCACAAATCTCACAAATTTTTGGAGTTCTCAAATGATTAAGCTTCTGTACATGGACATGTATATGTGGGCGAAAAAGTTATCATTAAAACTCCAATTATTAGTTATATATAAAAATAAAAAGGATAAAAGAAATGGTTCAATTTAGTAGTAGCAGGCTTCGGCCCAAAACATTCAAATACGTAGGGAGGCCCAACCACAATAAACAGATATCCCAAAATCAATTAATCAGTATTAGGCTATGTTTAGCAAACTAACTAATAAGCTAGCGAATGACTGATAAGCTAGCTGGTAGCTGTGACTGATAAGATAAGCTAGCTGATGAAAAAATCACGTTTGGCAAAAACTAGCTTATAAACATGTAAAATTACCAAAAAAGACATTTAAAAAAAATAATCAATTATAATATTTAATAATATAATAAAAACAAATTTATAGTAATATAATATATTGATTAATACAAATAAATTTTAAAACCAAATTTATAGTAATATAATATAATGAAATTTATTATTATATATTATATAAATTTTGAATTTTAACCAAATTTTAGGAAAAATCTACATTAACTTATGATTTTAAATAACTGTTACATATAATATGGAAAAAATAATCAAATAATAACTACAAAAATAATAATAATGATAACTAAAATATATTTATCAATATTAAAAAAATTGATATAGTTATCAATAATTCTAAATATTTAAAAATTAATATCAATGTATAATTAAAATTTATATTATAATTTTCAGATAATATTTATTAATTATTAATAATAAATTTTAATAATGAATATTTATTTATAATTAATAGTTAATATATAATAATGAATATTAATGAAGGTAAAGTTGGAATAATCACAAAAAACTTCTCATAAGCTACTCCAAGGGGGTGTTTATTTGTGGTTTAATGAGCTTAATGGCAAAAATGGCTTATTCGTACAGATGTTTGGGGTGTTTACTTGTAGCTTAATGACTTATTCGTGCAGACAAAAATGACTTATTTACTAAGTAGGGAAGGGAGGTGTTGTCCCCGTTTTGACAAAATTTTGACATATATACCCTTAAAAAAAGAAAAGAACAGCCATCGACTTCTCCTTCAAACCACGCATCACCGCTGCTCCTCACCTTCTCGTCTCCGGCGACCCCTGCAACTCCGGCGACCATCCCTGCTCCTCGTCTCCGACGAGCCCTGCAACTCCGGTGAACGTTCCTTCAAACCTTTTATTATAAGAAGTGTTTGATTATAGCTTTATTCGCTAAGTAGGAACGTTCCTTCAAACTCCGACGACCCCTCGCTCTTTCTTTGTTCTTCCATATATGCAAATCCCGCTTTCTTTGTTATAGAGAAGTACAACTCAAAATAAAAGCATTCCCTTTTTATGGGTCACTGTGCCTTTTCAAACAGAAGTTAATAATTTAATTATTAGAATAAAAATTAAATTTTATTTTGGCATAATTTACATTGATTTGTGTATGTGCTTCAAATATTTTATTGTTATCTTCTAATATTTTATTTAAAATTTCTAAATTATTGTTAAGTTTATAAACTTTGTTTAAGAGTTAAATTTGATAGTTTATTGTAAGGTTAAACGTAATTCTATGTTTCAATGTTCAAATAATATTTTTTGTTTTAGAAATATCATTTGGCTTAAAAAAATATATAAACGGTTTATCAAACAGTGCATAATTCATACTGAAGGGTAAATCAGTAATTTATGTCATTTAGACCATTGATTCAGATAAAAAAGTAAACAACAATACTAATTTATCTAGACAGACACATTTATCCATACAAGACTTAATAGAAAATTTAGTAAACAGCCCCCCAAGTAGCTTATCAAAATGTACCCAGAAAATAAGTTAGCTTATAAGCTAGCTTATGGTCATCCAAACATGTACCCAGAAAATAAACTAACTTATTTTTGCCAAACAATGCCTTACATAGTAGGGTTTTGAAACTCTATTATCTATACTATATTATAAAGTATTTGATAAAAACTATTAAAAACAAACTTTTATGTATCATGTAATGTTTATTGATGCATATTACTTAAAATTCAAGAATACAAATAAATGATACAGGAGTACAACTTTTTAAAGCTGGATGTTTGAATTAATAACTAATCGATAAACATAATCAAATACCGGATAAACATCTCATTTTAAATATAAAGAATATAAAATATAATTAGGATAATCATTGAATTTTAACAAAATCCTTAATTATTATTTTATTAAAAAACATTACATTATTAAACCTAAAATAAACTACATCATTATTAAACCAAAATTATAATTGTAATAAAAATTAAATTAAGCAAATTTATAAAAAGAAGACGTTACGGCTTTCTCAAAACCACCCAAATTCGTATTATAAAATCGATAAAAATAAAAAATAAAATGAATATTAAAATCAAGATGTATCGTGCTGCATTACACAAGTACATTTCTAGTATAATACTAGGAGAAAGTTCGGTTAGGAGTATAAAGAGTTAAGAAATTGGTTCCAAAAAGAATTGTCTACAACTTTTCCCAAATTGGGAAAGTAGGGAGAAGGTAAATTTCCCTATATTTAGAGAACTTTTGAAAATGATTTTGTCTTCATTCCAATTAATAAAATCATTAGGATTATATGTTTAGAAAAGGAAATTAATATTTTATTAAATATTTTAGTAATATAATTAATGTTGTAATATATAAAGTAGAAAAACTGTTTGAGTTAAATGTATTTTTTTTTTTTTGAAAATTTTGGTTTAATTCACTATTTTAAAAAACTTTTACATGATCCATTGAAAATGCTCTAAACAAACCTAAACATGGTGAGTACTTGAGTTTTTACTCACTCCCATAACATCACAAATGGCTTTAATTTTAACCCTAAATTCACCTTCACTAAAAACATTCATTATGAATGCAAACCATTTAATACAATTGTTTATAATGATATGAACAACTGTGAATTGCGAAATGATTAATGTACAACTTGGTAAAGCATAAAGTGCAACAAGTGATCACTTCTGATTTCCCAAATTATTAATTTAGAGCTTAAGTTGTTTTTTAGATTAGATTTGAAGAGTATATATAAAAATGCATCTCCGAATATTAAACTCATAAGCAAATATTTTATGAATTATTTTGACTCCAAATCACAATTATTAATTTTTAGTACTTTTTGAAAAAAATGATTATGAGTTTGATTTTATAATTATTTAGGGTTAAAACTGTTAGCTCCAAATCTTCATTTGTTAAAAGTGTTGAAAATATCTAGTCCTACTTCAGAGGACTTCCAGAGACAGACTTCAGGTAGCTTTTGGTATGTAGACATGATTGGACGGGACTGGACAGGACAGGACAAGAGGCTAGGACTGGACTGGACAAAACAATTGTCTGTCTTATGTTTGGTACGACTAGGACTGGATAGGACATAACTGGAAAAGTTTCCCTAAAAGTTGTTTGATGATTTTGTATGTCATATAATAATTATAAATACCACAAATAAAGTACATCTTTAAATAATTTAATTAAAAACATTTTTATTTTTTTACACAATTTTCATACATATAAATACTTACAAAAACAATGGTAGAAAATTTGAATGAAGAATCTGAAATAATTGATAGTAGTTCGAAAAAATCCGATTTATATAAAGAAAATATAATATTTTGGTTCAATTTGGAAGATCTTAATGAATTGGTCGATGCATATTTGAAGCGACACGTAAAGATAAAGGCGATGGGTGGTCGGTGAAAGACGGTAGTTGTGAAGAACGTGAAAGATAGTGGATAGTGGTGGTGCAAGATGTTGTTGTACTTGTGGTTGATGTCGTAGAAGTATAGGTGGTCGACGATGATAGTGGTGGTGGCGGTGGACAGTGGTAATAGAGGTTATTGTAGTGGAGGAAGAGCCGGAGGTCACCGACGGTGGTTGACGACGAGCGACGATGGTTGGCTGTGAGCGTCGGTGGTGGCGACGACAATGGGTGGTGGTGATCGGTGGAGGTGGCGATGGGCGATGGTTGAGGAAGTTGTTGTAGTAGTGGAGGAAGAGGTGGAAGTGGTCGACGATGGTTTGTGGTGGCTACCGATGGCCGTCGATGGTGGTGACGGCCATAGGTGGTGGTGATCGGTGTTAGTGGAGGTGGTCGATGATGGTAGCGGAGGTGACGATGACCGATGGTTGTGGAGATAGAGGAGGAGGAGGTTGTTATGGTGGAGAAATAGATAGAGGTGGTTAACGGTGGTTGGCGGTGGCTACTGGTGGCCGTCGATGGTGATAGTGGCGGTGATGGGTAGTGATGAGCCTTAAGACTAATACCATATTAGGATTATATATCAAATGACGTTAGATTAGTGATTTTTAGTTTCTGTCTCACTTTTGTCCCATGTTGTTCCACCTATTTTGGTGGAACAAGAAAATACCCTTTTTTGTCCCAACTTATCCCACTCTGTCCAGTCCTTGTCCCTGTCCCATGTCGCACCAAACATGGGACAGTGAATTTTTGTTCTGTCCCATGTCACGCTAAACGTGGGACAGTAAGTTTTTGTCCTGTCCCGTCCCACCCAGTCTGCAAACCAAACGCACCCTCAGAGAACAAAGATTTCAGAGGACGAAGACTTCAGAGGACATACCTGCCTCTGAAGTACACATCAGAGATGAACACCTTCAGCAGAAGACATCAGAGATGGCTTCATCAGAGGCTCTGAAGACAACGTTAGAGCTCTGAAGACATTCTCTCTGAAGAAGGCGCTGAAGACACTTTCCTGAAGTATCAGAACAGATAACCAAGCACTTAGTGATAAGATTTACTTTATAGAGTAGGTTACTATTCAAGCATGTCTTGAGCTTACCTTTTGGGTAAGACACTGTTCAAGCATGCTTCTATTTGTCAGAATAGTACACTGTTTGCTTTATGGTCCTATAAATAGGACCATCACTCCTTTGACAAAAGTGTGCTTTTTGATATCTAATATTAGAAGAATCAACTGAATATATCTTGAGAAGATCTTGTTCTTACTGCTTATCTTATTATATGAACTGTGATATTTGAATCTGCTTTTGATATTAAACTATATTGCTCCCGCTGTTATTACTCTTGTTGTTTATATCATTATTATCGTAAGATTAAATCTGGGTTCCAACAATTGGTATCAGAGCCTTCTTTGTTTTCTAAACAAAGTAAGATTATATCTGCATACTCGGATAGATTTAATTCTTACTGATTCAAGCTTTTATTATCTGTGCATGTTTATATAAACCCTGGTTTATTAAACTTCATATGCTCCAGATTTAAAAGTAAATCACAGTTACATCATTTGATAGAAGATCTTCATAAGCATTAGTTCTTCAAATCTTCATCTTTTTCTTCACAAAAATGGCAAACTCAAGCATAAGTGCCATTTATACATCTGGATCGTTAACCAAACCTCCTACACTTCTAAGGGATGAATATCCTCAATGGAAGATAAGGATGGTAAATTTCTTAGAAGGCATGGACAGGGATTTGTTAAGATCAGTGAACGATGGACCTCACCAACCAATGGTGTTGGTACCGAGAGTTCCAGCAACAACAAATACTGCTGAAATCCCTACTTACTATGAAAAGAAAACTTCAAACTTTACGGATGAAGAAACTAACATGATGGATAATGATTCAAAAGCTGTTAGATTACTTATAATGGCCATTCCCAATGATATCTTCCAAGAACTTGATTCTTGTGTAACTGCAAAAGAGATATGGGATCAGTTGTTATATCAACTTGAAGGTGGCCTACAAACTCAAAAGAACAAGAGAAATCTTTGTATCAATGAATATCATGATTTTCATGCATTACCCGAAGAAACCTTACACCAAACATACTCAAGGTTTAACATCCTCATCAACAAATGTAGAAAATTTGGGGTCATGAGAACAAAAGAAGAAAACAATGTTCTCTTTCTTAAAAGTCTAAATTGAGAATGGTCACAACTGTCAATGTCAATACAAGCCAATCAAAATCTTGAATCATGGTCATTGACTGACATTTATGGCACCTTGGTAGCACAGGAAAAAGAAGTTGTTAAACAAAAATCAAAAACCTCTTTAGGTGGTCCACTTGCACTCATGTCAAAACAAAAAGGTGCATCACGAGAATGCAGAAATGCAGAAAAAGACAACTGTTCAAAAAGAGAATCTAAAAGAAAGTCCAAGAAGGTTCTGATGTCTGAAGAAGATGAACACTCAGATTCTGACTCAGATGATGACATCAATGCCTTTGCCAAATCTCTTGCATTAATCACCCATCAATTTAACAAGAAATTTGGCAAGAAAGTTTTTGAAGGAAGAAGAGAGGATGAAGAAAGAAGAGGAAATCCAGAAAGGTGATTTCAGAAAGATGACTGTCAACAAGAGCCCAAATCTACTCTGCATAGTGATCAGAAGGGCGTTCATTTCACCAATCATGATTCTACTCAACAATCAAGATCTCAACAATCATTTCAGCCAAGGTATCCTCAACCTCAGAGGTACTTCAAGCCACAACCATCAGCACAAGCACAGAAGACAGAATCAGATACTGCTCTTCCATCAAACCAAAACGATGGAAGATGTTTTAGATGTGGAAAGCCAGGCCATTACTCTGCAAACTGTAGAGGCAGGCTCATCAAAGATGAAGACTACTACAAAAACAAATACAAGTACAACGTCAAAGAGAGAGTACTTGTTGCAGAGATGGAAGACTGGTTGTCAGACTCAACAAGTGACGGAGAGGAAGAACCTACCAATCTCTGTGGTATGGCTTTCACAGATGATCAAAATGATGGGTCATCAGAGGACTACTCTGAAAAGGTAAACTCTCATTCCACCTCTGACAGTGAACTTGAATTGGATGTTATTAAGCTAACAAATGAATTTCAAATCTTAAAGCAAAAACTTGTTAATGAAAAAGAAAAAAGAAAACAAATGTCAAAAGATCTTAGTTTTTACAAAAGGGAGAAAGATCTTCTTGAGTCAGAAAAGAATGATATTTTTGTTGAGAAATCTAAACTTGAAAAAGCTCAGAAACAAAAAGAAAAATCTTTTTCTGAAAAATTCAAAGAACTTGAGAAGGTTTTAAAAGTTAAAGAAGAAGAAGTAAAAAGATCTGAGTATGAAAGACTTAATTCTGTTGCCTTAACCAATTTTTTCCAAAAAGAAAGAGAAGTCCTACATCAATCTCTGGAAAGAAAAGAACTTCAAATCAAAAGCTATTTTGATGCTCAAGATGTGCATATAAAGATAAACTCTCAAATGGATACTCAAGGGCTGGGATTCAATGAATTGGATCCATTCACTGGATTGAAGAAAACTTCACTTTCTTCCACTTTCTGTATAGGAAAGGTCCAGAGCTCTGACTATCCATCTCTGAACAATTTCAAGAGAATAAAAACCTCAGAGGGATAAAAAAACAAGAGCGCTGAACTTTAAAAATGTTGCATACTTTGAAGTGAAAAGCTTTCCAAATTCTATCTTAAAAATAGAAAAAGAAACTTCAGAGGTATTTTTCACAAAACCTCAGAGCAATGATCCCAAAGAGATTTTCAAGTTCGATGCATTTATCACAAATGAATCAGAGACATCTGAACAAAGTACCTTTGAAACAAGTACTTCTGAAGATGAACCTCAGAGTTCACTTAATCCAGATGCTCCTCTGTATTCACCAATCTCTGATGAATGCATCAGAACTACATTTGAGGATGACATCAAAAGAATAAATAAAGAAAATATTATAGCTGATTTGAAGAAGAAAGAGAGCACGAAAAGAATCATCAGAGTCTCAAGACCCAAGAAAATTGAGAAACCATCAGAGGTAGTTATCTCTGGTAAGACTGAAAGAGACTTTCTTGACTCTGATTCTGAATCTGATCCAGAGATAGATGAACAGATTTTCTGCAGATCAGAGAAGGCAATTCATAAAAAAAATAAAGACTGTTGGTTCTGGAATTTTGAATATTCCTATTTCTGTTTTGAAAAATAAACCTAGAATACCAATATGTCCTGACTTTGCATAAATGTGTCTTCAAGAAAAAACTTCTTTGGATATTGAAAAAGAATTAAAAGTAAAGGCAAAGAATAAAACCATCACTTCTCAACTCTACACTTATAAACCAATCAAGTTTACTCCTGAACAAAAAGGAAAATGGCAAGAAATTAACCATTCTAATCTTGTTTGTGCAGTGAGTAATAAAGAGAAAAGGATGTTTCTGAACAAGAAGAGACAACTTGAAAATAAGGTTGTCTTTCAAGCTAGAAGAAAGGAAGTAGTTAGGAATACTTGTAATATTCCCAGTACTAATTCAAAAAGGAATCATAATGTATCGAATGCATTTAATGAAATGAAAACCTTTGCTTCTACTTCTTCTTCTTCTGTGAAGTGCAATTGCATCAAACTCTTGATAAAACTGAAAAATCACTTCAGAGGTTCTCACTGTTTTCTTAATCAATCTCTGAATAAAAATTCAGAGACAAAGCCTCAAAAGAAAAAGGACAATACTGCCAAAACATCAAAAGATGAGAAGGCAAAATTTCAAAGAGAAAATCAGAAGTCTAACAAAATAGGACCCATAATGAGATGGGTACCTAAGAAAATCTAATTTGTCTTGCAGAAATAGTCTATGTCGATCTGGTACTTAGATTCTGGATGTTCAAGGCATATGACTGGAGATAAAAAGTTAATATCCTCTTTCAAAGCTAAATTTGGGGGAGCAGTAACTTTTGGAGATAATATGCAAGGACAGATTAAGGGTTATGGTGAGCTTACAAGAGGTAATGTTTCTATATCTAAGGTTGCTTATGTTGATGGATTAAAGCATAATTTAATCAGCATAAGTCAACTTTGTGACCATGGTTTTGATGTGAAATTTCAAGAAAAACACTGTTCATTACTTCACTCAAAAACAGGTCAAGAAATGCTCAAAGCTGACAGAAAGGGTAACTTATACAGAATGAATTTTTCTAAACACATACAAACTGACTCAGAGAAACTCTGTCTAGTATCTCTGAACAGTGAAGATGTTTGGCTTTAGCATAAAAAGTTCTCACATCTGAACTTTTCTTCACTTGATAAATTGGTCAAACTAAATCTGGTTAAGGGATTACCATCTCTGAAGTTTAACAAATATCATCTTTGTTCTGCTTGTGAAATGGGAAAAATGAAAAGATCATCCCACAAGACCAAAAGTGATAATAATTGTCCAAAACCTCTGCATATGCTTCATGTGGACCTCTGTGGTCCTATCTCTGTGCAGAGTTTATCAGGTAAAAAGTATATTCTCGTTTTGATTGACGAATACACTAGATATACTTGGATAGAATTCATCAGAGCCGAGTCTAATGTCCCTGATATTTTAATAAGATTGTTAAAGAGATTGCAGGTTCTGTTTGATACTAAAGTTCAGAAGCTGAGAAGTGATAATGGAACAGAGTTCAGAAATGAAAAAAATCAACTCATATCTTTCAGAGGAAGGCATAACTCCAAACTTCTCTGTAGCAAGAACACCTCAACAAAATGGTGTTATTGAGAGGAAAAACAGAACACTGGTTGAAGCTGCAAGAACTATGCTTGCAGGATCTGATCTTCCCACAAACTTTTGGGCAGAGGCAGTGGCAACAGCCCGTTTCACTCAAAACAGAGCTACCATTGTCAAAAGATTCAAGAAAACATCTTATGAACTCATTAACAATAGGAAACCTAATGTTAAATATTTCCATGTTTTTGGATGCAGATGTTATATTCTAAATGATAGAGAATCTCTTGGAAAGTTTTACAAGAAAGCAGATGAAGGCAAATTCATTGGATATTCACTAGCCTCAAAAGCTTTCAGAATGTTCAATCAAAAAATAAGAACAATCCAAGAGAGTATCAATGTGTCTTTTGATGATGACAAAAGTCTGGCCAACAAAGATATCAATCCAATGGCCAAAAATATCTCTGAATCATCAAAAGTAAAAGAATCTGAACTAAACAAAATATTCGAAGATTTCTTTGATGATGAAAACTTAGAGTTTCTTTTCAGAGATATTCATAGAGCAACTTTAGAGGAACCACAAACGTCAGGTACAAATCTCTCTGGTCCATCTAAAGTCACAACTTCTGCTTCCTAGAATGCAGGTCCAAGAAATGAATCAAGTCAAACATAAGGACAATTCTCTTCAGAAGCAGAAGATGAACAAGAGACATCTGAAGAATTTCCAAAGACCTCTCTTGAAGAAATTTCAGAGCATGAATCACCATCTCTGGAACCCACTTCAGAGCCTCTAGAACCCACTTCAGAGCCTCTGCACAACACAACAGAGATGTCTCCAACAATCATCTCTGAAGCTCAAACTCCACCTCATATTCATGCTCCACTCACAAGATGGACAAAGGATCATCCCCATGATCAGATCATTGGATCACCTTCAGAGGGTGTCAAAACCAGATCAGCCACAATCAATGAATGCTTTTTTGTAAATTTTTTAAGCATCATTGAACCAAAGAAGGTAAACGAAGCTCTTGAAGATCCTCATTGGATCTCTGCAATGCAGAATGAGCTTCAAGAGTTTGAAAGAAACAAAGTCTGGACCTTAGTTCACCTTCCTAAAGGAAAATTTGCAATTGGAACTAAATGGGTCTTCAGAAATAAAAAGGATGAGGATGGCATTATAATCAGAAACAAAGCTAGGTTGGTTGCTGTTGGGAAATTCAGAAATGCTCAAGTATGGTTAATGCTGCTACAACAGAATTACTACTGCCAGTACATCATGATTACTACTGCTAGTAGATTTTACTACTGCTAGTAGTTAGTACTGCTGGAGTTAGTACTGCTAAAGAGTTAATGCTGCTTAATGTTATTAGTACTGCTCTTGAACTTAGTGCTGCTTATGAGATGATGAAGACTTCGCATGGCAAGGATAACAGCTGGATTATTTGAAGATAAATATGGAAGACTATTTTGAAGATCTTTTATTATTTGTAATTATCTTTTATCTTCAGTATATATAGAATTAGTCAGAATAGTTTAGATAATTAACTTTAGAATTCTGAGTTTTTGTTTTTATAGAGAGAATCAACCTCAAGGTTTGTAATCCTAATTCTAGAGAAGTAGAATTCGTATTGGTGAGCTTGTTCATCAATATTGAGGTTGAGTGTTGAATCTTGTAGCTTTATAACCATTCAACAAAGTTTACAAGTTGTTCTTTTGATTCACTGTTCCATTAATTATTGAATATCAAAGTGTTATTCCGCAAACTCCTTTGATATTGTTTCTGAGTGTTTATTCTTGTTTAGAATTAAGATCCTGACAAGTGGTATCAGAGCAAGTATTCTCAGAAATCTTATTCATCATGGAAAACACAGCTGAATCAAATAGTACTCTGGTCTCAAAGGTTCCAATGCTCAGATCCAATGAATTTGACATGTGGAAGATCAGAATCAAGCAATACATTCTTCTCACAGATTACTCTATGTGGGACATCATTGAGAATGCCCCATCTGATGCAGGAAAGATTGGTGAAGATGGTAAAAGAACCCCTCCAAAGACAGATGCTGAAAGAAAGACAAGGCAGACAGAGATGAAAGCCTTGAGCACACTGCTGCACAGATGCTCTGGAATGCTCTAGAGAAGAGATTCTCTGGTACCAAAAATACCAAGAGAAATCAAAAGGCAATCTTGAAGCAACAATATGAAAACTTCATGTCAACTAAGAATGAGTCCATGACTCAAACTTTTGACAGGTTTAATAAACTATTTGGTGAAGTATCTACTATGGGAGTACAGATTGATAAAGATGATGTAAACAGAAAGTTCTTAAGGTCCCTTGGAGATGAATGGACCATGTACACTGTTTCATTCAGACAGAATGATCAGTTGGAAGAGAAAGAACTTGATGATCTGTACAATGATCTTAGAGTATTTGAAGCTGAGGTGGAGGCAAAGAAAAAGCCTTCTGGATATATTCATAATGCTGCACTCCTATCAGCATCAATTGATCCTACTGCTAACCCTGAATCAGTTAATGCTGCTAATGGAGCAAATCAAGATAAAGGCACTGATTCTGTGTTTGAAGCCTTTCTTGCCAGTCATGGGAAGTCCTCCTTAATTAATGATGATCTGGAACAACTTCATCCTGATGATTTGGAAGAGATGGATATTAAATGGCAGATGACCATGCTTTCCATGAGGGTGAAGAAGTTTATAAAGAGGACTGGGAGGAACAACTTCTCCCAAAGAAGAGAAGATGGAGCAGGGTTTGATAAATCAAAGGTGGAGTGCTACAAATGCCATCTGAAGGGACACTTTGCCAGGGAATGCAGAAGTGGAGTGTCTCACAACAACAACCACCAACAAGCACAGTCTGGAAACCTTATTCATAACAGAAACTCTGCTCAAGCCCTTGTTTCTCAACAAGAAATGGGGTTTGATTGGAGTGATCAAACAGAAGAAGCTATTCAGAATCAAGCTCTTTATGGCTGAAGTATCTGATCTCCCATCTGAGGTAAATTCTAACCTATGTTCTAAATCTTGCATAGACACTGTTAAAAGGTACAGGGATCACAACCAAAAGATGAGTGATGACCTTAAGAGATTAGAAAAGGACATAAAAGACTATGTGAGAATTGTTGAGAGGTTTGAAGAACAGATTAAAGGTTTTCAAGCCAATGAACTCCAACACTCATATGACACAAATTACTGGAAGTGGGAGAAAAAGGATTTAGAACTCAAACTAACCAAATCTAAAGAGGAGAGTGAGAAGTTGAGAGAGGAGCTAACCAAGGTTAAGCCTGATGTAGAAAAGTTTTCCAATGCTTCAAAAGCAATGGACTCTTTGCTACAAACTCAGATTCATGACAAGCTGAGAAGAGTAATTGGATACAATGCCACACCACCACCATATAACAACAACTACATTCCTCCTACTTCAGATCTGCTAGAAACCAAAGATAGGAAGGACTTGCCTGAGGGAGCCACTAAGATAGACCCCTTAGATGAGGTAGTTGTTGAGGATAAGACTGAGAAAGAAGTCAGTAAGAGTAAGGAGAACAAAGTGAGTGGTGAGATTCCTCTAGAGAATAACATTATCACCAATGAGGACTGTGGAAGGGCATGGATCAAATCCAAGGACATAGAAAAGACAGAGGGAAAGTCTGGTAAGGTCCATTACAAACAGACCACAGTTGTGAATCCAGGTCCTTACAAACAGTGTGCATGTAAGAAGAATGAGCCCCTAAAACATGATAAAAAGAGGGGAAATCAAAGAAACTGGAATAATCTGTGGGCACAAAAACAAGGGGTTGATCTGAGTAAAATCAATAGACCAAAACCTTGTTTTATCTGTGGAAAATTGAATCATCTTGCCAAATACTGTTATTTCAATCCTATAAACCAAAGGATGAATTTTCAAAGACCTATGCAAAAACCCTTGGGTTATAGGAAAATTCAAAAGAACCATGTGGCTAAGAAATCTGTTAAATCTAAAAGCCACATGAAGAAAAAGTCTGTTAAAGAAAGTGTCAATATGTGGGTTCCTAAAAGCACTAAAACTGTTAGTACTGCTACCATAAATAGTGCTGCTAACAATGATAGTGCTGCTAGAAGTAATACTACTGCTAACAATGTTAGTGCTGCTGACATTGTTAATACTTCTTCAAAAGTTAATACTGCTAACTCTGTTAGTACTTCTAAGGTTAGTACTGCTTCTAGTGTTGGTTCTTCTAAGCCAATCATATTGACAAAGTACTCTAATAAAGAGTGCTCTGAGTTTAAAAACCTCATCAAAAAGGAATGTAAATACTTTGATGAGAAAGGGAGACCCAATACCACTTTGGCTTGGGTCCCCAATCAATACTAATTGCTTAATATTATTTGCAGGGCAACCAGCAGCTCAAGGGGAAGAGCATCTGACATGTTGATAGTGGTTGCTCTAGGCACATGACAGGGAACATGTCATGCCTCAAGAATTTCAAGAAAATTGATGGTGGACATGTTGCCTTTGGTAATACTCCAGATGGAGGTAAAATAAGTGGTAAGGGGGATGTAACCAAAGGTAAAATGACCTTTGAAGATGTATTCTATGTTGAGCAGTTAAGGTACAACCTGTTAAGTGTATCACAGGTTTGTGACAAACAACATAGTATATTATTTACAGATTCGAAATGTATTATCCTTGCTCCTGGATTCAAGGTAGTTGATGAAAAGATGATACTACTAAGAACTCCCAGAAAGGATAATGTTTATTGCTTAGATATGGAAAGTGTTTCAACTGATTCATCCCTAAACTGTCTTGTTTCAAAAGCTTCTTTGGATGAATCATCACTTTGGCACAGAAGGATGTGTCACATGAACTTTAAAACAATGAATAAACTTGTTAAAAACAACCTTGTAAGAGGTTTACCTTCTAAAGTCTTTTCATGTGATGATCATTGTGTTGCCTGTCTTAAAGGCAAACAACACAAAACTTCTCATAAGTCCAAAGAGTTGAACACAATCTCTAATTCTCTTCAGTTGTTGCATATGAATCTGTTTGGTCCTACAAATGTTATGAGTATTGGTAAGAAATCATACTGCCTAGTTATTGTTGATGATTACTCTAGATTTACTTGGGTATATTTTCTAAGGACAAAGGATGAGACAAGTGGACTGATCAAATCCTTTATTCTAAGAATTGAAAACCAAACTAATCAAAAGGTAAAAGTCATTAGGTTAGACAATGGTACTGAATTTAAAAATCAAGACCTAAACACCTTTTGTGAGGAAAAAGGAATTGAGAGGCAATACAGTGCTCCTAGGACTCCACAACAAAATGGTGTTGCTGAGAGAAGGAATAGGACACTGATTGAGGCTGCTAGATCTCTGTTGGCAGATTCAAAACTTCCAATTACTTTCTGGGCTGAAGCCGTTAATACTGCTTGCTATGTCCAAAACAGAGTTCTAGTAGTCAAGCCTAAAAACAAGACACCATATGAGCTTTTAAATAACAGAAAACCTTTTATAGGATTTTTCAAACCTTTTGGGTGTCCTTGTACCATTCTCAATACCAAAACTCACTTAGGAAAGTTTGATAGCAAGGCTGATGATGGTTTTCTTGTTGGTTACTCATCTCAAAGTAAGGCTTACAGAGTTTTTAATACTTCTTCTAGAATAATTGAGGAAAGTGACAATGTCAAGTGCAATGAGAACACACCAAATCCTTTTGGGTCTGGTCCTCAGTGGCTATTTGACATTGATTCACTATTGGGTTTCAGTAGTGATTATCATGCAGGATCAGAAAGTGGAGGATCAGGGGATGAACAAGTACAAATACAAGACATTTTGCCTCAGTCTGTAATCTTTCCCATACCTATGATAGAGCCTGTTGAGGTTTGTGAAAAGGAGAATGCTACTGAACCAATTCAGAGTGAAGCAGAAAGAAGAGATGAAGAGAATCAGATGCATGAAGAACCAGAAGCAGCTGATGAGATCCCCTCAGCTGACTTAAATGATTCCAATCTGGATGTGGGAATCAATGAAGAACCTAGTCATCAGACTAGAACTCAAAAGAATCATCCTCCAGAGCTGGTCATAGGAGACATCTCTTCTCCTATGATAACAAGGAATCAAAGCAGACTTCAAGAGCTGCAGGATCAGCAGCACACAGTACTCACTTGCTTTCTATCCCAGATTAAACCTAAGAAGGTATATGATGCAATGAAAGACTCCAGTTGGATAGAAGCTATGCAAGAAGAGCTACTGCAGTTCAAGTTGCAAGAAGTTTGGGACTTGGTGGACCTTCCAAAAGGACATAGAGCTATAGGCACCAAGTGGATTTTTAGGAACAAAAAGTATGAGAGAGGCATTGTGATAAGAAACAAAGCAAGACTGGTGGCACAAGGGTACACTTAAGAAGAAGGCATTGACTATGAAGAAGTGTTTGCTCCAGTGGCAAGGGTAGAGGCAATTAGGCTATTTCTAGCCTATGCCTTATACATGAAGTTCAAGGTATACCAAATGGATGTGAAGAGTGCTTTTCTGTATGGTACAATTGATGAAGAAGTATATGTCTGTCAGCCCCCAGGATTTGAGAATCCATCATATCCTGACAGAGTATACAAACTGAAGAAAGCACTGTATGGTCTTCATCAAGCCCCAAGAGCATGGTATGATACTCTGTCTACCTATCTCTTGGAGAATGGATTTGAAAGAGGTATAATTGACAAGACCCTCTTCATTAAAAGAAGTAAGAAGGACATCCTATTGGTTCAGATTTATGTGGATGATATCATCTTTGGATCCACAAAAGATCAAATGTATAGAGACTTTGAAAAGTTGATGCACAAGAGCTTTAAAATGAGTTCAATGGGTGAACTTACCTTCTTCCTTGGGCTTCAAGTGAAACAAAAGAAAGATGGGATCTTCATAAGCCAATCAAAATTTGTGAAAGACATCCTGGATATGTATGATCTAACTGAATCAAAGCCAGCAAGCACACCTATGGAGACTCATAAACAGATCACTGCTGATCTTGAGGGGGAGGATGTTGATGTCTATCTATACAGATCAATGATTGGATCTCTCATGTATCTCACAGCCTCAAGACCAGACATCATGTTTCCAGTGTGTTTGTGTGCCAGATTCCAGGTCAATCCAAAGCAATCACATCTTCAAGCTGTTAAAAGTATTTTCAGATACTTAAGAGGACAACCTAGATTAGGTCTTTGGTATCCTTATGAATCCAACTTTGACTTGATTGCTTATTCAGATAGTGACTTGGGAGGTGCTAACATGGACAGAAAGTCTACTTCAGGTGGATGTCAACTTTTGGGTGCAAGACTGGTATCTTGGCAGTGTAAGAAACAAATCACAGTGTCCTTATCAACAACAGAAGTTGAGTATATTGCTGCTGTAAGTTGCTGCTCTCAGGTTCTATGGATTCAGAATCAGATGTTGGACTATGGGGTAACCTTTCTTCACACACCAATCTTCATTGACAATAGCATTGCTATAAGCATTGTTAACAATCCAGTCAAGCACTCCAAAACCAAACACATTGAGATCAGGTATCACTTTATCAGAGATTGTAATGAAAAGAAGCTAATTCAAGTTGCTAAGGTTCATACTGATAACCAGTTTGCTGATCTATTCACTAAAGCTTTTGATGTGGGTAGATTCACTTTCTTGGTCACAAGTGTGGGCATGATCAACTCTGAATGAGCTCATATGTTAAAAAGTGTTTTCATGCCTGTTATTGGTTTATTCTTTGGTATTACTAACATCTTTTTTAGGAAGTTATTACCTTGCTCAGAGTTCTTCAAGCTTCAAGAAGTGTAAGTATAGTTAATGCTGCCAGTGTAGTTTTAATACTGCCAGTGCACAGTTAATACTGCTAGTGGTTAATACTACTCTCAGTTAATACTGCTAGTTAGTTAATACTGCTAGTGGTTAATACTGCTCTCAGTTAATACTGCTAGTTAGTTAATACTGCTAGTGGTTAATACTGCTCTCAGTTAATACTGCTAGTTAGTTAATACTGCTCTCAGTTAATACTGCTAGTTAGTTAATACTGCTAGGTGTTAATACTGCTTATGTCCCGAATCGTATAAATACCCTTTTTACCCGCCCAAAAGTTCATAACGACTCTTTGCTTTCTATTCATCTGCTCTCTAACCTTTTCTCTCAAGAACCAAGTGTTCCAGTACAGATTATTCAAGCGCAATGGCGTCTATGGCATTTATTGACGAGCATAATGAAATCGCGATGCTACAAAAGCCAAAGCAAGCTGCAGGATTTCATCAAATAGTGGATTTTCTGAAATCTAGCCATATCGCCTATGCTCTCTGACAGTGTCTCCATCAATCTATATCGAGCACCAACAACAATTTTAGGCTAATGCCACCATTGTTACTGAGAATGGTGTGCAAGTGATCAAGACAAGGGTGTGTGGCAAACCCTTGACAGAACTGAAGAGGTAATTCGCATCAGTCTACGTCTAGACGATGCCTCTGGTATCTCATCTATCTCTAATTATGAACTGTTTTCCACTCTTACAAGAATGGGGTATGGAGGCCCATTGGGTGTTTTCAAGTTCTCAAAAGCTAAATTTTCACCCCAATGGCGTTTCTTTGTCCATACCCTTATGCATTGTATTTCCAAAAAGACTACTGAATGGAGTGAGTTCAGTAGCACCATTGCTTATGCTTTGGTGTGCTTGGCCACTTCCAGAAAGTACAGTTTTTCAAGAATGATTTTCAGTGATCTTGTATCAAACTTGGGAAACAAAAAGAGTTTTTATATGTACCCACGATTTGTACAAGAAGTTATAACCCACGAATTGACAGATATGCCTCACTTTGATGAGGTATATGTACCAAAAATCCCTAAAAGTAAGGTCTTTTCAAACATGAAAAGATCTCCATTGGACTCGGAAGGAGTTGACACCCCATTGTTCTCTACAATGATGGTGGTGTCCCAAACTGAAAGCAGGGTGAAGGCCCTCATTAGACCATCCCACTGCTAGCCAATCCCAACCTTCACCCTCTATATCAATCCCTCAGTCCCTACTTCATAAGCCAACTTCACCAATCACCTAAACTTATACAAGGAAAAATGTAAAGAAGGCTCCTTCCCTTCTTGTACCATCACCCACTGAGCCTTTAAGCCCTCTAATGGAGAATTCTCCATTAGAGAATATCCACAGGGAAACCACAGGGGTGTCTCCCAACCCCAAGGAGGTGCTCACTGAGGAGATGTTTGAGCATATGGGTGCTAAGGCTGCCACTACTCCTGCTAGCACAGAGGAGGTAAGTGGTAACATCAATAAGACCTTCCCCATGGCAACTTTGGGTGAGTAATCATCCAAAGGTCCCTGGTGCCAAGAACCCACGGGGGTGGAGAGTGCTTCTGTTAGGCAGAAGGCTCCCACTACAAAAAGATCCAATGATCCTTCAAAAGAGGGTAACACTTCTGGAGAAGGTGAGGACAGATATAACTACCAAGAATTGATGGATGCTATGGGAAATATCAACGTGGATGTCATCAAACAAGGAGCTGACATTGAAGAAATGAAATTGGTAATCTTATCCCAACAAGTGCAGATTACCAAACTCAAGAAATTGGTAATGAGGCTAGTACAGAAAAAGAAGAAGAAACAGTTTGTGCTAAGGAGAAGGAAATCAGGGGATGATGTTCCCAAAAAGGTGGAGTCAGAAGCTGAGTTCACCATGGAAGAAGCTACAGATAAAGGGAGAAACAAGGAGTTGAGGGGGAGCTTGATGGGGTCAGTACAGAAAGGGTCAAGTAGTGGAAAAAGATTCAGAGGTTGTACAAGAAGCAGAAATAGAATATCAAGCTGCAGCAGTAACATCAATAGCAGCAGAAACTGTTAATGCTGCTGAACTTAGTGAAGCAGCAGAAATTGTGAAAGAAGTACTAATTGATCTTCAGAGCAGAAATAAGGAAGAGCTTGAGACAGCTGAAGCATTAATCAAAGCCAAGCATGAGACTCCCAAGGTCACTTCAAAGGCCAAAGGAGTGGTCATCAAAGAAAATGTTGAAGTTGTCAAGAAAGTCAGTGTTGATAAAGCAAAAAGCAAGAACAAAGGCAAAGCTAAGATGGTGGAATCTGATCAACCAATTAAAAAGCAAAAATTGATTGAGTCAGATGAAGCTTTGGCTAGAAAATTACAAGCTGAACTTGAAGAAGCAGAAAATGTGCAAGTAGCCAAAGATAGGGAGATAGCAAAAGCTATGGTTGCAGAACTCAATGAAGTTTATCAACAAAGTCTTGCAATAGAAATAGCAAAGAAGAAAGCAACATCTCTAAGGAAGTCTGGAAAAATCAAGATGGCTGCAAAGAAGAGACAACCTTCAAAGACATACCTTGGTGCTCAAGAGAGAAATAAGATGATCACTTTCCTCAAGGGTGCTGTAGGTGTCAAAAAGGAAATGTTCTCAAAGATGTCTTTTGAGCAAATCAAAGGGCTGTATGATGCAGAGATGACAAAGCTTCAAGGGAATGAAACTGCCAGGGTGGAAATGGAGAAGAGAATGAAAGAAAGCAATGATTATTTGATACAACAACCATTCCCTGATGAGCAAGAAACACCAGAGAAGGAAGCCACTTTAGGTGAAAGTCTAAGGACTTTAAAAAGAACTAAGATGATGACCAGAAGAAAATCAACAAAGAAGCCTAGAGTGGATAAAGAAGAAAGTATGAAAGTTGCTGAAGAAGAAGGGGCATCTGAATCAGTTGATCAGGTAGAATCATCAAGAACTGATGATGTGAATCTATACATGGTAGTGATGGACAAAGTGCATGAACCTATAGCAGCAGAACATGTTGGTGTAAAACCTCCAGAAGTCAGTCACTGGGATGTAATGAAAGTTGATGGAAAAGAGTACATAAGGCTGAAAAGACAAGATGAGAAGTATGAAGTCTACAGTACTTGGGCTAAGATTGTCAGAACATGCTCCAGGTCAGATATAGAAGAAATGTTTGAAATAGGAATGAGATTGTATGCAGATCAACTAAAAGCTCCAGAGATTTCAATTGCAAAATTAGTAATGGATTATCTGTGTATGATGTTCAAACCTGATGAAGTGGAGGGAGTGATAAGGAATGTGTTTCAAACTGTCAACAATTGGACTCTATATGAAACTAGTGGAGTATATGCAGTGACTTTGGATATAAATCACATAGAATACTTCCTAGTGGATAGAGTGTACAATCACAGCAGACTGAAGCTTCATTCAATGTTGAAGAAGAAGCTAGGATGTGTTCCAGATTCAGAGATGGCTAAGTATTTGATTCAAAGAACCATCAATCAGAGTTTGGGGTTGGATGCAAATACAGGTGTAAACTGAACTTTTAGGAGCATCTTAGAAGACCATCTGAAGAACTTGACTTCTTTTCCTAAAAGTCAAGTTAAGGGGAGATTGTTGGGAAATTCAAAAATGCTCAAGTATGGTTAATGCTGCTACAACAGAATTACTACTGCCAGTACATCATGATTACTACTGCTAGTAGTTAGTACCGGTGGAGTTAGTACTGCTAAAGAGTTAATGCTGCTGGATCAACTTAATGCTGCTGAATGTTATTAGTACTGCTCTTGAACTTAGTGCTGCTTATGAGATGATGAAGACTTCGCATGGCACGGATGACAGCTGGATTATTTGAAGATAAATATGGAAGACTATTTTGAAGATCTTTTATTATTTGTAATTATCTTTTATCTTCAGTATATATAGAATTAGTCAGAATAGTTTAGATAATTAACTTTAGAATTCTGAGTTTTTGTTTTTATAGAGAGAATCAACCTCAAGGTTTGTAATCCTAATTCTAGAGAAGTAGAATTCGTATTGGTGAGCTTGTTCATCAATATTGAGGTTGAGTGTTGAATCTTGTAGCTTTATAATCATTCAATAAAGTTTACAAGTTGTTCTTTTGATTCACTGTTCCATTAATTATTGAATATCAAAGTGTTATTCCGCAAACTCCTTTGATATTGTTTCTGAGTGTTTATTCTTGTTTAGAATTAAAATCCTGACAGTTGCTAAGGGATATTGCCAAGAAGAGGGTCTTGATTATAATGAAACCTTTGCACCCGTAGCTAGGCTGGAAGCAATTAGAATCTTTTTAGCCTATGCTGCACACAAAGGGTTCAAAGTATATCAGATGGATGTTAAATTTGCCTTTCTAAATGGTAAATTAAATGAAGATGTTTATGTCCAACAACCACCTGGATTTGAAAATACAGAGTTTCCTAACCATGTTTATTATCTTGATAAAACTCTATACGGACTTAAACAAGCTCCAAGAGCATGGTATGTTACTCTGTCCACATTTCTGATATATAATGGTTTTGAAAAAGGTACAATAGATACAACCTTGTTCATAAAAAGGTACAAAAATGAGATGCTTTTAGTACAGATATATGTTGATGACATTATATTTGGCTCTACAAATCAAAAGTATTGTGATAAGTTTTTAGAGTTGATGAACAGTAAATTTGAGATGAGTCTAATGGGAGAATTAACATTCTTTCTAGGCTTACAAGTAAAGCAAACACCAGAGGGTACTTTTATAACTCAATCTAAGTATGTCTCTGACATTTTGAAAAAATACAGACTCAATGATTCAACCTCTATGAAAACACCTATTGCAACTGGAGTCAAGCTTGACCCTGATCTTTCGGGAAAATCTGTAGATGTCAAAACTTACAGAGGCATGATAGGCTCACTTTTATACTTAACTGCAAGCAGGCCTGATATAATGTTCGTAACATGTCTTTATGCTCGTTATCAAGCAAATCCAAAGGAATCTCATTTGTCTGCAGTGAAAAGAATTTTTAGATACCTCATAGGCACCCCTTCTTTAGGTCTCTGGTATCCAAAACTGTCTAGCTTTGATTTAACAACATACACTGATGCAGATCATTCTGGATGCAAACTCGACAGAAACAGTATATCAGGATGCTGTCAATTATTGGGAAATAAGCTGGTAAACTGGACATCCAAGAAGCAGAACTGTGTTTTAACTTCTACAACAGAGGCAGAATATGTCGCTGCTGCTAGTTGTTGCTCTCAAGTCATATGGATGCAAACTCAGCTCAGAGACTATGGCTTACAGTATGACAGATTTCCAATTCTGTGTGATTCAAAAAGTGCCATAGCCATCTCTGCCAATCCAGTGCAGCATTCCAAAACAAAGCACATTGATGTAAGGTACCACTTTCTGAAAGATCATGTTGAAAAGGGAACAATAGAGATGTATTTTGTACCAACTGAACTTCAACTTGCTGATATTTTCACAAAAGCTTTAGATGAACGAATGTTCAATTTCTTAATTAGCAAGTTGGGTATGTTGAACATATGTACCTAAAACAGGAAAACATCAGAGTCTCTGATCTATTCATCAGAGCCTCTGACATGCGTAGCATGTTCAACCAGAGCTTCTGAAACTAATTTCAGAGCCTCTGGAATTTTCACAAACGGTAAAAATCATTCTTTTGTATCTCTAAGCATCTGTCTAGGGGAAAAGATAAAAAGACATTGTTCTTTGGTCAAGGGGGAGACAAAGAACCTTTCATCTTTCAAGGGGGAGCAAGTGAGCTTCTCTGATACTCATATCAGAGTCTCTGATATTTATATATCAGAGCCTCTGATATTGTCTCTGATATTTATATCAGAACCTCTGATATTGTCTCTGATACTCATATCAGAGCCTCTGATCTTTTCTCATTAAACAAATATTCCAGGAAATTCTTTTAAAATAAATCTTTTGGATAACCATTCGTTTCTTTTCAAAAACCCTACTGGCGGTTTTCTGACACCAAGTGTCTCTCCCCTACACCCCTTAACGTGTCACCTATTAATTAGGGGATGATGGAACGTCCTTTCTGACATTGGAACACTCAATCGCCGTTTCCATAACCTCTCACTCTACCTTTTTGTCCATAAAAACCCTTTTCCTCTCTCTATTCTTTACGCTCTCAGAATCCAAAATCCTAATTTCTCTCTCTCTAAGCACTCATCTTTCTCAAAACCTGCAACAATGGCGACTCATTCCCAAACCTCAGACAACTCCAGCAAACTAGTTCCAAGCTTGAACATGGCACAGTTTGATGTCCCAGTGAAAGGTAACAACTACTTTTTGGATGTCACCCCTACCAAGTACGACGGAAAGTTTCGCCCAGTATTGGACTTCTTGAGCAACTGCGAACACAATGATGTGCTCACCAAACATGCCAACGATGTTCCTTTACGATTTGTCCAACAATGGTGGTATTCAAGTGAATACGATGATGAAAAGGAAGGACTGGTTGGGTACATTGACCTAGGCGACCAAAGCATGAACATAAGAATCACCTCACAAACTCTAACTCGCAGATTCAACCTACTCATGACAACAGATCTTCAAATAGAAAATTTTGAGAAACCACCAAATCAAGAAGTTCTTCTTTAGTTCCTCCACCATTTAGGCTACAACAAGGAGATCACACGCCTAAGTCAATTCAGACGGCAGTACCTGCCTCCCAAGTGGAACTTTATGTTTAGTGTTCTCAATCGAACAATTACCTGCAAGATTGGAAGTCAGGATCAGACCCATCCAGCGATTCTTGCCATAATGTATGCTCTCTTCTTCAACAGAATTATAAATATGGCTCATATTCTCTTCTGTGAAATGTTGACGGCGTTGGACAAGAAGAACAAAGACTTGGCCAAAGGGAAACAACCAATTTCGGTACTGTTTCCAAGATTCATCTCTGTGGTCATTCAACGAGCAATGGAGAAATTATCCATCACTGAGGAGGGTCCAAGGACGCCTCTGTTTATCATGAACTCGTTCAAAGCAACAGAGGTTCCTCCTTATCCAAATGAGCGACGTTTCCCACACACCATGCTTGAGGTAATTCCTGCTGACTCTAATACCCATCTCCTACTTAGTCGTGTTGCCCAATCATCAGAACCAATGATGGGATCCCCAACACACTTAGGTTCTGAGCCGGAGCAAGAATCAGAGAGTGACATCTCTGATACTTCCCAAAATATTAACAGAGAGCAACCAAAGGGTGGATCTGTGAGAGTGAGGGAGAGAAGACAAGAGAACCCTCCCTCTGATGAAGAGAATAACTCTGTCAGAGCAGAGGAAGGTAAGGAAGAGAGAATACCAGATAGTGAGTTTCTGAACCTAGAATCCGAGGGCGGCAAGGTAGAAAAAGATGCCCTTAAAGGCACAAAAGAGCAATTCCAAAACCCCGATCCCCGTGCAAATATATCATCTGTCCAAGGTGGTCTAGCATCAATGGACATTGAAACAGAGGTGCACACCTTGAACCCTACCCAAGCCACCCGCTCAGAGGCATCTTCTTCTGCCTCTGAAGCACGCACCAAAGGGGCAACCTCTAATATGGCTAAGTCCTCCCAACAGGACTTAGACCAAGATAACAATACTCATTAGCCACCACCTCACACACATGATGCCTTTGTGGCTCATAAAATGTTGGACCGTCCCTTAGACCAGGAGAGACCTAAGCTCTCTCGTAAGGACTGCCTGTCAGAAAAAGAATGGCACGACCTTCTTGCACATGGACTCCTTAGCCTGAACATCAAGGTTTCCACACACATTCGGTTCTCATCATCATCAGATTCTGACTCTGATGATCATAGACCAATCAGAACCATTATAGGTAAATCCTTGAGAAAAGGTCCGCAAGGATTAATGGGAAGTCCTTCTAGAGTCAATATCAAGCCAACTCTGAAAGAAGGCCTCTCTGAACTCGAGGGAAACTTAGAATCATGTGTTGATCCTAAGGTCACCCCCTCTGATTACGTTACCAAAGAGGAGTTCAGAATCTTTGGTGATGAAATCAGAGAATCTCTGAAGGAGATTAAACTTCAAATGGAGAAGACCTAAGAGGCCTCTGCCTCTCACTCTGAAGTTGCAAAGCTCACTTCAGAGGTCTCTGAGTTGCGCACGACTATTATCTCTCAGAACGCTAAACTGGATGCTCTGCAAAGCCTGGTCATCAAAAATGACTCGGTTCTATCCAGAGAAATTCATTACTCCACAACAGAGCTCCTCAAGGCGATTCCAACTCCCTCTGCCCCAACTCCAACACATGCAAACTTTTCTCAATTCAAAGAGGAAGTCTTGCGGTCTTTGGCAGAGGTGATTGCAAAGATCCCTACCTTTACTGCTACTCCTCCTACATCATCAGAGTTCGTTACAAAGGCTGACCTCAACAACTTCTCTAAGAAGATCACCAACAATGTAATGAACATCTCGAGCAAGTTCGTCTCAAAGGCCACTCAGCAGAACAAGAGGATTGAAGACCTTCTGACGAATGTCAAATCTTCAGAGGGATCACTGAAAAGGAAGGAACCAGAGGTCGCTTGCTCTGAGGAAGCCCGGAAGAAGGCAAGGTATGAAGACTCTGATTACCATGATGACAAACCTCAGAGGTCATCAGATCTTCATAAGGGGGAGAAGACTCAAACACCCATGACTGTTGAAACACAAAAGGATTCCACTCCCTCTGAAACAAACTGAGGCAAAGAAAAAGAAACAGAGAGACGCTCAACCTCAACCTCTGCTGAAGATAACTAGACCACTCTCAAGTCTCCAGTACCTGTTGTCTTCCTAGCACCATCTACTTCAGATGCTCCAATAATACCAGTCATAAATGCAACCCCAGAAACTATTGGGGATCTGGAAGAAGATGAAGACGACGAACAACTAATAGACTACTCTACATCAGAAGATGCATTCTCATCACCTGAAAGACCAACATATGTGATGAGAGATGCTTTCGAATCAGAGTCTAAAAAAGCAGAATCAGAATCTGAACTAGAAGAAAAATCAGATTCAGGAGAAAAAGAAGTTGCTGGAGATCAAATTGAAGTAATTGATGTCGAAGAATACGTTTTAAAAAATGCTCAACCTCATCACACTTCAACAGCAACAGAATTGAGAGAATCACCAGAGATAGATGGCTATATCTCTGAACCTGCAACAGAAGATCCTCCAGAGACAAAGGAATCAAAGACCATGGTTGTTGATGAACAGGCTCCTCCAGAGAATCCTGTTCAGAAAGCAAGCATTGGTCTACCAGCCAAAGTTTTTACTCAACCTCCTATATTCCTTGAATCCAATCCCGAAGCCTCCATAGAAGACCACTTTAGATACATCTACTGTGAGTTCAACTTGGCAGACACTATAGTCATTCCTCTGAATCTAAGGTGGCGTTTGGTTCACCTGATTCCAACGGAATCTGAAGGAATTGGAATGGTCAATTCCGTTGACCAGATTCCATTCCAACGTTTGGTTCAATTTTTAGGTTTTGTATTGGAATTTGAAATCCAAAAATGGTTGAATGTAAATTCCTTTTGTTTTGTGCGGGAATTTAAAATCCATTCCCTCCCAACATTTCATAATGACTATCTTACCCCTCCACCTACCTATTCGTATCGTCTTCCAGATTAGGCGATAAATTTGTTATTATTGATAAGCTTTCTCCTTCTTCTCATCTGAAGGTTAAGCACAACATCTTCTCATAAAGTTATCCAGTAGAAAAGTACCTCTCGTTTAATCTGCTTCTTCTTCTCCACCCTCCGATCTACAAGTCGATTTGGTTCGTCTCGATATTTTGCAGTATCTGCTAGCAACGGCAACGTGCAACACAGGTATGTTCTCGTTTTTTCTGCTCCTGTTCCGTTTGATTTGTATATAATCGAGTGTTCTTAACCCTCGATTACGTTTTTCTTTGGTTAATTTTTTCTTTAGTATATAATGATTTGGTTTTAGATAGTGTTCTGCTCATGTTCTGGTTCGATTTTTATAAATAATGATTGGGTTTTAGATAGTGTTCTTAACCCTCGATCTCCTCTTCTCGTTTTTTTCCACCCTAGATCTACGTTTTTTCTTTTGTTAATTTTTCTTATCCTAAACAGAGACCAAACAACCGCAGCTATTATCATTGTTTTCTTTTTGAACAACCAAGAGTAGATTGAAAAAAGTAATGTCCGTTTCTTGAGGAATCACACGTGAAGAAAAAAATGAATTTCTTGAATTATTATTATAAAGCCCCACTTGATATCAATTTCCATAGATGATATCAAGTGTAGTTCCATCAATTGTATAAGGGAAAATGGATTATGTAGTTCCATCAATTGTTGTAAGGAAAATGGACTGTGGCTTGAGCTTGCATTATGGGTTTCAATCTCAACTTCTACAAATAGTCTATTTCTTGTGCTCCCCTTAATCATCATTAATTATTAGTTGTGTAATTTTTTCTTGAACTGCATTAATCAATTTAAACCCAAATGAGTCAAACAGCCACCAATACAATGTCCAAACTATTGTTCAAGAATCAAAATAAATTACACAGACCATCAAACCAAAAAAAAAGCTAAGTAGAGAAGAGGTTTGCGAGAGGAAAACCTCAACTACCACCCGAACCGCATGCTGACCCTTTTCATTTGAGTTTCCGGAAAGAGCTAGTTTGTCCCGATCTGATCTGGAAGCAACCGAGAGTTGTTACGAGACCCTCCAATAACATTTGTAATAGTCCTCACTCGAGTCTCCAAGTAAAATCAAAAGTTTCCAACCCAAGGGCCATCATAAGACAGAAAGATCCAGCCCCATTGATCGAAACAAACATCACCGATTAGACCAAATTCCTTCTGACCATGTCTGTTGGCAGCCGACCCTCACATCCACAAGCCCCCTGCCACGCGATAATTGCCGACTTTACCCATAAGGTTCCGATAACCATGTGTTCCAATCTAAAGTGAACTCTTTATCCCAACGGTTAATCCATTCGAATGCTTTAAGTTGGAATTCAAAGAAAGAATTCATAACGGATCCTCTAGTCTTTTCGAATACAACTTTGTTCCTATTTCTCCAAATTAATTAGTTGTGTGATATTTGTGATCATTTTAAAAATCCACTATAATCGTAGATAAGCTACAACTATAAATACTTTGGACCTTTCCTGGTTTCTCACAAACAGGGAATTCTTGTGATGGACTATCAATTTCCTATCTAAGTTTCTTTGGATAAAGTTCCTATCTAAGTTTAGCGCATGCTTGGTCCGAGATGTGATTAATTAACCCCTTTAGCTATGTTATAATTATCTTACTGATGCGAGTCAGATAATAAATCTACATTTCAGCCAGTATACCTAAGAATGTGTAGCATATGTGTGGATAAAAAGCATATTGGAATATAGTACACCCATCACAGTTACATTATAGTACTTAAAAACAATTTGATAGAAATTTGTATATGTAAAATCAGACTATAAATCTTCCGCTATGCATGACTGCATCCATGTCTAAGCTTTTCTTTTTAATTACTGAGTTTGTACAGTTCATGTTGTTTTTCATATGTTTGACCATTCAAAGTTCATTGCGACCAAATACTATTAATAGTCACCATTTCATAGTGCTGAATGATTTCCTCATACACTTCAGCTTAATATGATAATGTGAATGCAAATTTATAGGGATAAAGAGAAAAATAAAATATTGAAAATTCATCATATTTCCCACTACTGAAAACATGAGCTTGGTTGATTTATTGCTAGTGAATTATTTAAAAAATAGGCATACAAGAAAAAAAAATAGGTTGCTTTCACTTGCTCCACCAACGCCCACTGGCAACATCCTTGTGTATATCTTCCTCCAAATACATATCATGGCATCATGACGTTTTCTAACCAATAAATACCACAACATTCATCGCTATTCCCCTTGTGACCCAATTTGATATTATATTCATTCTTGATTGTATAAAAATGCAACTAATTTTCTTGTAGTTCTTCTTTCGCTAATGATCTTATTTGTACGTTGTTGAACAGGAAATGGCCCAACTTAGTTTAACAAAACGTAGGCGTAAGCTTAGAAGATTGTTTTTGGAAGAAGCTATGACCATTGTAGTTTGGTTTTTTCTTATGGTTTACACTTTAATAGTCAAACACAAAAGGGATAAGGCACGTGTTAAATACTCTTTGTCAAATCTGGACAGAGATTCAATATTGCATAGGTATGCCTATGAGAGTGATAATATGTGCATGTCACAACTTAGGATGGATAGAAGGAGTTTTAAAAAGTTATGTGGTATGCTTGAAACAATTGGAGGACTACAAGCAAGTAGGAATATGAATATTGATGAGCAAGTTGCCATTTTCCTCCACATTATTGCTCATAATGTTAAGAATCGAGTCATCACATGTCATTTTCATCGTTCGGGAAAAACAATTAGTAGACTTTTTACTCGAGTTTGCAATGCAGTGCTAAGATTACATCCACATTTGCTTAAGAAACCCGAACCTGTCCGTGAGGATTCTACTGATGGAAGATGGAAATGGTTTAAGGTATATGTATTTTTTTTTTTTGGGTTTTCCATTTAAATAACTTAAAATGTGTAATGACAATTTGCTTTTTCTTGGTTCTAGAATTGTCTAGGAGATTTAGATGGAACATACATAAAATGTTTAGTGCCACTTGAAGACAAGCCTAGATACAGAACAAGAAAGAATGATATTGCAACAAACGTGTTAGGGGTGTGTTCACAAGATATGCAATTTATCTATGTCTTACCTGGATGGGAGGGGTCAGCAGTCGATGGCAGAGTGCTTCGAGATGCTCTTCTTAGGCCAAATGGGTTGAAGGTGCCAAGGCCATATTATTACTTAGTAGATGTTGGATACACGAATGGAGAAGGTTTTCTCGCTCCTTATAGAGGTCAAAGATATCATTTAAATGAATGGCGTGATGGATACCAGCCAACTACCCCAAAAGAATTTTTCAACATGAAACATTCTTCGGCAAGAAACGTTATAGAACGATGTTTTGGTATTTTGAAAGCAAGGTGGGGAATTTTAAAAGATAACTCGTATTATCCCATTGAAGTGAAAGTTAAGACCATAATGGCATGTTGTCTCCTTCATAATTATGTAAGGCAAGAAATGCCAATCGATCCATTTGAAAATGAACAAGGGATGGACGGAACGACCGAAGACGATGGACACCAAGATGAACACCAATATGAGGACATAATCAGCTCTGTTGGAACATCGACCGAGTGGACTGCATTTAGAAATAACTTGGCACAAAATATGTTTGACCAATGGAATACTACAAGTTGATGATTCATGATTATGATTAATTTGTAATGTCTAAACATTGATCCTTATGATTTATAATGCTTATGATCTTTATGATTTTTTATATGTACGGTTTTGATGATTATGATTTCTATGTTTATGTTTACAATATAATTCTATGCTTTCTAATGTTAATGAATTTATGTTAATGTGAACAATTAATCTTTATGCTTTGTAGTGCTACAATTTGATGATTATTGTGAATTTTATATGTATATGTTTACAATTTAATCTTTTTGATTTTAAGAATAGGTATGATGAGCCATAACAGAAACTATCGAAATTGGACAAGTATTGAAGATGCCAAACTTGTGGAGGTTTGGTGAACATGGTTAACTCGGGAGGGTATAAAGCTGATAACGGATTTAAATCCGGGTATTTACAACACCTAGAACAAGCGTTGAAGGTTTCAATTCCTGAATCTTGTATTATGGGTAAGCCACATATCGAATCAAGAATTAAAACGATGAAAAAAGACTGGCAAGTTGTATATGATATGGTAAATGGTACAAACACCAGTGGTTTCGGTTATGATAGTTTGAAACAATGTGTAGTTGCCGAACCAGCTGTTTGGGAGGCTTATTTGAAGGTACAAGCTAATTTTTTTTTCTATAATTTTACTTATTACCTGCTATTTTATTAATTTTCAAATCTTATCATATAAATAGGTTCATAAAGAGGCAACTAAATGGCAAAACAAGACATTTCCTCATTTTTAGGATTTGTGTATTGTTTTTGGGAAGGATCGAGCTCAAGGAAATAGAGCTAGAGATATTGATCAGATGGTTGAGGAGGCGAACATGGAAGATCAGGAACAACAATCAGATGATGGTTTCAGCGATCAGGAACAACAATCAAATTTGCGTAGTGACGAATGTTCTAGTCAACGTAATAAGAGGAAAAGTTGAAGTGATCCTTTTCTTGATGGTTTAAGTAGTGCAGCTGTCTTTCTTGGGGAAAAGCTTGAAAAAGCCTCGGATAATTTGGCTAAAGCAGAGTTGGATTTGCAAAACAAAACTTCCATGCTTACTTCTGAGCTTGCAAAAATGCAATCACTTTCTTCAGTTGAGAAGTACAAAGCTTTTCGGAAGATAGCACGTGACTCTGAACTCGTGTTGAATTTTTGGGCTTTGGAAGGAGAAGAACGATTGAATTTGGTGAGGTTTATTTTGGAAGACTGATTTAATTATGAAGTAGTTGAATATTATGAATTTTGGTTATTCTATGTGAATACTTTTGGTTATTAGTAATGTATAAATACTTTGAGTTATAAATAACGTATTTTGGTCTATGTTTTTTCTTGCACATGTTCGTTTTTACATTTGATTTAATAAGTTGTAGTTTAAAATTGTAACATTTGGCATTTTTTTTTCATATTAATAAATCGTAGTATATGCTATGCAATAAATAGAAAATTTTAATAATATTATGTAAGTTAAACAACAATATACAAAAAGATCATAAAGGGTATTTTGGTCATTTATTGTAATTTCATTCCAATTCTGAAATTACATTATGTCAACTAAACAGACAGATTCCAATTCATTTGACAGATTCCATTCCAATTCCTGCCAACCAAACGCGTGGTCAAACCTAACTAAATTCCACTCCAATTCCTTCAGATTCCAATTCCTTTGACAGATTCCAATTCCGACAGATTCCATTCTGCGAACCAAACGCCACCTAAGGATCAGAGAAAACATACCGGACTATGAGCGAAGATTTATCAGAGATAAAACCACACCAAGAACACATGTCCTCTCTGAGGATCCAATCATCAAAATCAACAAAATCTCGGAGAAGACTTTTGCTTACAACAAGATAATCTATAGGCACTATGTGGTAACTCGCTCTGATAAGAAGATTTACGAGTTCAATGACAATGATCTCGTAAATCTAAATCCATATGATTTACCTCATTTATATGCCTATTGCTCTGCTAGATATGATCATGGAAAAAGAGAAATCAGAATGGGCATGGTTGAAGTCAGAAAAGCAATGGAGGCCTATGTCAAACACAGAGCAAAACGTGACTTCCAGATTGCTCTGAACCTGGGAGAAGAGAAGCTTGACGTGACTGAACCTGTGTAGTCAATCGAAAGTCTTGACACTCAGAAGACTGGATCAATCATAGAAGAACCTCTGGGTTTCGTCTTCAAAGTAAACCAAATAAAGAAGATCTTTCTAGCTTCGGAAGTTTCAAAGTACTCTGATGAAACTTTGAGAGGAATACAGAAGATGATCCATGTAAAGGAAGAAAGGCACAAAGCAGATATACTGGCGAAACTTGACGTGGAGATTGGGTCAATGATCAACTTCAGAGCTCTGATCATGAAGTTCCATGGAATGTGTTCTAGTGACAAATTTTAGTGTGTTTCCTTATTTTTGAGTATTACTTTCTCTGTAATGAATTTTCAAATATTTCGAATAATATTTAAGAGGATGATTTTCTCCTCTATGCTTTCTAGTTTAAGTTTTCTGTTCTCTGCTATTCTTGCATCTTTTATTTTCAACACTTAGGGGGAGATTGTTAGCTCCAAATCTTCATTTGTTAAAAGTGTTGAAAATATCTAGTCCTACTTCAGAGGACTTCCAGAGACAGACTTCAGAGAACAAAGATTTCAGAGGACGAAGACTTCAGAGGACATACCTGCCTCTGAAGTACACATCAGAGATGAACACCTTCAGCAGAAGACATCAGAGATGGCTTCATCTGAGGCTCTGAAGACAACGTCAGAGCTCTGAAGACATTCTCTCTGAAGAAGGCGCTGAAGACACTTTTCTGAAGTATCAGAACAGATAACCAAGCACTTAGTGATAAGATTTACTTTATAGAGTTGTTACTGTTCAAGCATGTCTTGAGCTTACCTTTTGGGTAAGACACTGTTCAAGCATGCTTCTATTTGTCAGAATAATACACTGTTTACTTTATGGTCCTATAAATAGGACCATCACTCCTTTGACAAAAGTGTGCTTTTTGATATCTGGTATTAGAAGAATCAACTGAATATATCTTGAGAAGATCTTGTTCTTACTGCTTATCTTATTATATGAACTGTGATATTTGAATCTGCTTTTGATATTAAACTATATTGCTTCCGCTATTATTACTCTTGTTGTTTATATCATTATTATCGTAAGATTAAATCTGGGTTCCAACAAAAACAGTTAAAATCCTCAGTGTCTTTGCAGGACTTGAACCGATGATATCTTAAGAGAACCTTAAAAAAGTCTTATTAAACCAATCAGTACCTAATTATTCAAGTTATATTAAGGGGTTGTTCGGTTGGTTATCTATTAGGGTGCGTTTGGTATGCAGACCGGACAGAACAAAACAAGATGGAACAGGACAGGACGAAACAGAACAGAACAACTGTCCAGCGTTTGGCAAAACATGACAAAATTGGACAGAACAGGACTAGACTGGTTAAATGACGAATCTACCCCTGATGAAAAATCATAGATTACATCACATAAAACTAATTTACATCACAATGGATTATCAAAAACATAAAACTAATTTATCACGATTGGATTTTGGATATGGAAATCAAAACCCAAATTTTATGTTTCGGATTTTAGGTTGTTTTGGGTTTGGGTTGGTCGGGTTTCGGATTGATGTCGGTCTGGTTTGGGTATTATATAATACAAAAGTTATATATAAATTCAATCGTTTTTTAGAATAAATACAATCGATTGAAAGATTGATGAAATCGATAGCAAGTTTAAAATTTTGAAAATATTTCAACAGACTATAATTTACGATTTTCAAAAAATAATTAGATAATATATGAAACAATTTCATTAACAAAAGAATTATATGAAACAACGCGATCATATTAAATAACTTAAACAACTTTATGAACCAATTTCATTAATTTAATCAATAAAATTGACGGTTTCCAAAGTTTCCAATATAATATGGTTTCCAATTGAAACCACCTCTATATATAGACACATAGAGAGAGAGAGAGAGATGGTTTCAATTGGAAACCATATTAGAATGGAAACTTTGGAAACTGTCAATTTCATTGGTTAAATTAATGAAATTGATTAATAAAGTTGTTTAATATGATCAAATTGTTTCATATAATTCTTTTGTTAATGAAATTGTTTCATATATTTGTGTTTTTTTATTTAGTTTCATCTATTTTTCTCATTCTGATGAAATTGTTTCATGTATTTTCGCAGTCTGATGAAACTTTTTCATTTTTACATAAAAAACACAAATATATGCAACAATTTCATTAATAAAAGAATTATATGAAATAATTTCATCGAATTAAACAATTTAATGAAACAATTTCATTAACTTAACCAATGAAATCGAGGGTTTCCACGGTTTTCAAAATTTGAGTGGTTTCCATTTGATCGCTCCCCTACTATATCTATATATATATATATATAGGGGTTGTTTAATTTGCAACCCTTAAAAATGTTGCAACCCTTGCAACCCACATCTTAACCGTCGGATTCATGATCAGCGGTTACAATAGATATGGGGCCCAATATTTTTAATTAAAAAAAACAGGAAAATAAAAATAAAAATAAAATAACCACCGATCATGAATCTGACGGTCAAGATGTGGGTTGTAAGGGTTGCAACATTTTTAAGGGTTTCAAACTATCCTTCCACTATACATATATATATATATATATATGGGGTTGACTTGAAATAAACTACAATTGGGGCATCCATCACTTTAATTTGTGCACACAAGTAATATATATATATATATATATATATATATATATATATATATATGTTGACTCATTAATTTGTTGGAATTAAAATTAAAACATGGTAATCACTACTACTACTACTTATAAGATAGATGATCATGCCATCCACCTTGTTCAACTCCATCCATCCCCTAGGTAGCTAATAACTGTATATATACATCCCTAGCTAATTCATCCTTATAATTAATTTACCCAAATCTTCAAAGGATTTACTGTTAATCTTGACGTTATTAATTATATATGTCGAGTGACATGATTAAGTACGATTGCGTACAGATCAAAGAGAGACAGATTTCAGTCGATCCAATTTCCATGAAAGAAATCGTCAAATATCCAACTTCATCCGCCAATAACCACCACCACCCATTGCCATCGTTACCGAAAAAGAACATTTATAAGTTTCTTAGCACCAGCCTCCCAAATTCGGCTTGTTCCTCTCCGAAGACGAAAGGTGTCAAAGATCACGACCAACAACTCGAAGCTTCAGTAGCTCTCTCTCGTCTTCTTTGGCTTCGCGAGAACCACTTGCAACGAAGCAAGTCTTGTGGCGAGGGGAGACCATCCGGAGCCTATGATGAGTTTGACATCTGTCGTACTACCAACAAAACTAACACTAACACTGGTGCTGGTGCTGGTGGTACACCCAGAGGTCAAATCACATCAGATGGTGGAAGAATCACTGAAACAAACAAACGTAACGAAGATGATTTCAAGTGTGGTGCTCTTTGCTTGTTCTTGCCGGGGTTCGGCAAGGGTAAGCCGGTAAGAAGCAGACGAGAAGAAATCGGACACGTGATCTCCCAACGGGTGTCTCTTGAGAAATTCGAATGCGGATCTTGGAGGTCATCGGGGATTTTAAACATTGACGGTGGAGAGAGTAATCGTTCATCAAACCGCTACTTCGATTTGCCATTGGAGCTGATACGAACGAGTGGGAACGATGCTAGTTTGCCGGTGAGTTCGGCCTTCGTGTTCGACAAGGATGTGAAAGGAGTTTTGAAGTCGACAAAAGAAAGGAAATCAAACGATTGTCCTAGTCGTCACGTACGGTTTTCGACATCTTCGCCGACCACATCGCCGTCTTCGTGCATCACACCCCGCATGCGCAAGGCTCGAGACGATTTCAATTCATATTTAGAAGCTCAAAATGCTTAATTAAAACCGATATATACGAAGATATACCTATTATCACATAAAACCATAATTGTCATGATCGTGTTTAATATAATTAATTAACCTTTGATTTAAATCTATTAATTAATGTCTTGGAGGATCAAGCCTAACGATGGATCCAAGTCTGTTACAAGCGATGGATGGTTTAATATATATAGCTGAAGAAAATTATATGTAAATTTGAACTTTTTGTTTCAATATTGTTGCAAAACTCGACCACACCAAACTCAATTCAACCCAGAAAACCCGAGATCGAAATCAAAGTAGAAACTTAATCGATCTTACCCAAAATAAACTCAAACATGTTTGTAATACGGAAACGATAAACTCGAAATCTCAACGGAGATAATAACCAACAATAAAATAAATATAAACGTAACTTGACAAATATAATAATAAGAGATAGAAACGAGAAAAACCACGGATTAAATAAAGCGAGTATGATCGATGTGTGGGTATAGAAATGAGAATCTTATTTGGTAAGAGCAATGACAAAGACCGATATTTTTACCCGAGAATGGCGACTCTTCTATTTCTTTTTCTTCCATGCGAAACCCATTTTCATTTCTATTCATGCATCAACTTTGTGTTCCATTTGGATGCATAATAATTTGAACCATGCATGTATTATCTTTGGAGAGAAATAACTTACAGATATTTATATTAATAATTAATATTGACAAGTGTCTTAAATTGAATCTAAAATCGAAAACTTTTAATCAATAATTATAATACAACATTTTTATAAAATTATGCCTCAAATAAACTTAATAATAAAAATAAATATATAAAAGAGTGAATTGTGGATTTGGTTTATGTGTTTTGATATTATTTGTGACTAGGGTCCCTATAGTCTGTTTATTGTGAATTTGATACTTGTAGTATTCAATTTGTTTTGGACATGGTCCCTCTGACTAACGTCACCATTAACTTCGTTAAATCAAAGATCATTTTAGCATTTTTGCATATTTTTGTCTTTTTCTTATAAAAAAAATAAAAACAATATTTTTATCCACATAAATATATATATATATATATATGTGTGTGTGTGTGTGTGTGTGTTTGTATATACGTATAACATCAAAATAAATAAAAATAAGATATTATTTTATAATTTGATTTGTTTAAATTAAAAAATCAATAATATTAAATATGATTTAATTTTATTGTTTTAGTACTTTTGCCTATTTGGGTATGAAAACATGGTTGAAGTTTATAAAAATGATTTGTCCAATTTTAAGTTACAAATATGATATTATGTATGGATTTTTCATTTCATTAAAATCTAAATAGTTGATTTTGAGTTTTTTTTTACTAAAAAACAATATTAAAAGTGGAACCTCTAATTTTAGGATGATAAAATTAAAGTTCATCTCTCAATGATTTTGGTGTTAAAATATCGATAATAAGCGTATTTGTTGCAATAATAATAAGGGTATGTTTGGTATGCAGAACATGGTAGAACAGGACAAAACAAAACATGTTTGTCCCATGTTTGGCGTTACCATATGTGGGATACTCTAGAACTAAGTGGAACAAGCATGACACACGTTTATCCCACTCCAACCCCCTGGAACTAAGTAGAACAACAATATTTAGACTAACATACCCTTTGTTAAAAGCCTAAACCTAAAACACGTCTTCACATCATCCATGCCTCCAAGCATCGATCGTCTTCTCCAAAGGTAGCTTTCTCCATTCGATTTCTACAATCGATTTCTGGATGTTGTTCATTCGACTTTCTCCATTCGATTTCTGCAACCGAACTCTGCAATCGATTTCTGCAACCTATTTATGCATTCGATTTCTGCAACCAAACTGTGACACCCATATTTTCACCTTGAATAGTGTTACGTGACCTGAAACAATTCATCTAAAGATACTCCAAAATTACGGCTAAATTAAAAAAAAACTTTTGACCGTTTACAACGGAAGACTATAAAACAATAAATATGTAACTTAATGCTAATCCGTCCCATACCAGATTGCATTACAAATTTATCTATGATAGATGCCTGGACATAAATATTGAACTTAAATGGGCTAGGCAAGTCTCTATTCGTGCCCTTTTCCTTTGTCCAACCTGAAACCTCTTTTGTCCCTGAGATGCATACTATAGTCAGCTTATAAAGCTCAGTGAGTTCATGGTTTGCGTGAATAAACATCATTTCACATCATACATATCAATTTGAAAACTCAGTATCAAATAGTATGCATTTTATGAAAACATGCAACATTGAAAGAAAATAGATCTCATAAATTGTTGTAACATCCTAAATTTAGGGTAAATTTAAAATTTGAAATTTCGGCAATATAACGTCTATAAATAGAGGAACTTGTTCACCCTAAATGGGGATAAATCAAAACCTGAATGTTACGGTAGTGACATATCAAAACTAAGGTGTATCATCCCAAATATGGTGATTACAAACCCAATAAGAATGAAGAATAAAATCGACAACCTAATAATCTAGAATTTGCCAGTTAGATTAGTCGAGTGTCGCTATCCTTCCAAAATTTATATCGTCAAAATAAAGTATGTTGGTCACTGTTGGGTCATCTAAGATTTGAAGATGACTTCCCCTTTTCGGCATGTAATTGTATATCTGTAAAATGTTGTACACTTTCATACTTAGGATACTTTATGGTTATTTGTAATAGCTTAGTTGTGCTTTAAAAGATCGGTGAATCGAAGACCAACCGAATTCAACATGAAGCAATTCTACTGATGCGGATCAAGATGAACTTCAAAAGAACTAAGCTACCACTGCTGAAAATAAGAAACATCTTTAGCATACCTTTCTTCTGCCGATCCTTCTCTTCTTCGGCAGAGAACATCCCTGCCGATCCTCTTTTATTGGCATCCTTCTGCCGATCCTTCGGCAGAGGCTCTTCCTGCCGATTGCTTTTCATTCAGCAATACACCTTTATGGAAAATCCTCATGATTTGACCATACTTCATCATTCCCAATGTTCTTCTGACAAAATGAATGGAAACTTCTATTGCACAGAGGATATTCACTTGAGTTCTGATCTGATTGAGACTTTCTTCTTAAAAGATCTCAAAAATATTTGTACCAGGAATATTTTATTAGAATATTGTCTTATCATAGTATAAAAGTTACCTTTTGTATTTTGATAAGTCACTTCAAATATATTATAATTTATTGAAAATATCTCAACTACCCATCATTTAATGCTTGGGGTTGTATATAAAGGGTGATGATCTCTCCATGCAAACCACGCTTTAAGCTCAAGCAATCTTAGTGCATTCAAACAAGTTGTTAGTTTTCTCTCTTTTCATAACTTTTTGTCTTTGTGCTTTTTAAAGTTGTGTTCTCAAAGTTTTCTAAGTGTTAGATTGTTAGGATAGTTTTTACTATTCTTTTCTGCAACAATGTTTGTAAGCTAAGTGTAATTCTTGACATTTATTATCTATAAAGAATTAAAATTAAGTGAATTTTTTTTTGTATTCTATTGACGCCCCCCTTATACAATACTTGTTTTACTTTCTTGGGACTAACAAGTGGTATCAGAGCGGTTGGTTTAATCTAATAAACCAGATCCGCAATGGCATCATCGTCCAATGCAAAAGTTGATTCTTCTTCCGAAAGCTCTTTTTCTGTTGACAATGGCTCCATTGCCAAACCTCCAAGATTCAACCCAAACAACTTTTACCTATGGAAAAGTCGAATGATGTTGTTTCTAGAGGGTGTTAACACTCGCTTTCTTACTATTCTTCGTGATGGTCCTCTCATCCCTAAAGTCCGGGACAAATTTGTAAAAACCCCCAAGGATAAGGAAAAAGAAAAGGACAAAGATATTGTGTATCAAGATTCCAATGACTCTTCTGATGAGAAAAGAACTTCTGCAACTGGGCGATATATTGTCAAAAAGCCCAAAGAATACACCGAGGAAGACAAGCGCCTTATAGGCCTTGACTCTACAGTTCGAGCAATCATTGCTCTTTCCCTTCCCGATGAAGTGTATCACTCCTTGGTCAACCTCTCTACTGCCAAAAAGATGTGGTCAACTCTGTGTTCTGTACGAGGGTACAAATGAAGTAAAGAAAAGCAAGAAAATCTATCTCCTATGCAAGTACGAACTATTCTCCCATGAAAAGGGAGAATATCTTTCTGATTACTACAACCGCTTTAACAGTCTTCTAAATGATATCAAGTTACTAGGGAGATTGTATGATAATGAGAAAGTCTTATGCAAGTTTATGGATGAACTTCTAGACTTTTGGGAGAACATCTGTACTTGCATCAAGACGACCAAGGATCTTGATCATCTTCCCCTTACTGTGCTTTATGGAACTCTCTTTAATTATGAGCAAACCTGAATTCAAAGGAAGACTATCATAAAAGAGATAAAAGCTCCTTCTATGGCTCTTATCAGTGATAGCTCCAAGAAATCTATGTGTATCCCTTGCATCACCTATCCTTCAGATGATTCTGACTGTCAGATCACCACTCAGAGGCCTATCTAAGGCCGATGATGAGGGTGAGGAGACCTCAGTTGATCAAATGACTGAGGAAATGGGCATGTTGGCCAACTTTTCTAAGTTCAAAAACAACTACTCTTCTAACTGTTTCAGAACTAATAGAAAATATTCTTTCTCCTCCAAGAACTTTATGGATAAGTCCCAAGAGGAATGCTACTGTTAGGGTAGAAAGTTTTGTAAAGTAAAGGCTTTGGGCCTAATGGGCTTAAATGTATAGATGGGCTTGGGCTTACATGTTGTTACAAGGGGTAGTGGACTATAAATAGGTCTTGTATTGTAATGTTTGCATAATTCATATTCCATAATACAAAATGTAGCTCTCAAAAATCATTTGTTCTCTCTAGTTTAGATTTACATTTTCATATTAAATAAATAGTTATCTCTTACCTAATCTTGTTACATAATCTTGATATGTTGAAGATCATAGACCTATAGCTACGCATGTGGCAAGAAAGGCCATTTTGCGTCTGAGTGCAGAAGTAATCCTCCAAGAATATCCAAATCAAGCTCTTCCAACTCCTCTAAAGGGAGGAGACTAAGATATATTCTATAGGTCGATCTCACTCTCGAAAATCTTCTTCTTCTTCCTTCAAAGACTATTTTGATCGAGCTGAAAAGTATATAGCCAAATACAAGAGAGAAAAAGAAAGAAACGAAAGCTCTCACATAGAGGAAAGGGATTAATGGCTGAATCCCACGATTGGGCTGATGAGTCCACCTCTGACAGTGAGAAAGAGATATCGAGCAAATGTCTCATGGCAAAGCTCGATGATGTGGCCAACACCAAGGATACTGACACAATGATGGATTTCTTCGCTGAGTGTCCTTCTTCTTCTTCCCATGTACATCCCTTTCACTCTCTCTCAACTGACAAAAAGATCGAAGAATATGACTCTTTAACGGTTCTTTATCATAATGAAAAGGATGCCAAGAAAAGAGCCAGTGCACAGATCAAGTCTCTCTCTTCTCAACTTCAAGTATGTCTTTCTCAGTTAAATCCTTTTGACAAATTAAATCGAAGCTGAGTTAGAAGATTTGAAAACTATTAATTTTGTTCTTGCAAAAGAGAAGAATAAATTGTTTAAACGTCTTCAAAAAGAACAAGAAATAGTCAATAAATGGACTACCTCTTCCAAGAACCTCAAAAAGATTTTTCAAGACCAGTTAACTGGCGATGATAAGTTTGGTCTAGGTTATGGTAAAATGGATGTTGACTACTCCTCTTCCCAGAATCCGTCTTCTTCTCAAATTCCCCCTTCTTCTTCTAAACTACCCTCTTACTCTCCTGAATATACCGATTCTGATTCAGGAGATTCTGACTCTATGTATTCCATGGATCTTCGTGATTTTAGAAAATTTGGAAATTTTGTTTCTGCTAAACAAACCAAACCTTAACTTGAGGAGGACCAAGATTCAAATGATATTGTTAAACCTATGAATGATATGCAGGCCCGATCCTGACATTTTTTAGGCCCTGGGCGAGATGTAAAAATGGACTCTCGATAACTACGAAATTATTTTCAATATATTATTTATATCATCAAAAATAATATTGAATTCAAATAATACTAATTTCAAATAATACTAATAATTCATATAAAATTGATTTCCACGGTATTCCTAGCGCAAGATCAATCAATAATCATTTCTAAATTAATATTATCTACCATATCATTTTTACATAACATCATCAATCAGTTCCACCATTAAAAACATCTTATGATATACCTTTAATATATAGATTGAAATCATGTGATGTCATTATGTTGACCATTCAGAGTAACAGTTTAAGTAAATTATCATAAATCAGTAAATAATCCACATGTTACTTGATGTTAGTCATCATTTTAAACTTTTAGGGATGAAACAAACTTTTTAAGAAACATCAATCTTAGAATCAAAAGTCCATGTTAATTATAGTTTGAAATCTTATTCTTATTTTAGAGATAAGAGAGTACTTAATATTCATGCACCCAATATTAGATAATAAAGAGTCAATATTGTATGAAAAAATAAGTATCTTAGAAATCTTAAATATAGATATATTGGGTCGTTTCATATAGTTTGGTAATTGTTTTTAAAATGTATGAGTTTTCTTAGTTAATAACAAGAAATCTACTATATTATAACACAAAAATAAAATTCATGTGGATGGAATAATAAAAATAGTATATAGAAGATGAGTAATGGATCGTATATATCAAATATTATAGGCAAAAATAGTTTATAGATATTAGTACCAGATAAAAAAAACTTAGAGAAACAATAAGCAATACTATAAAATGAAGGACTAAATAACTTTTTATAAATTTTCTTGTCCAATGCTATTAATTAATACATGTTTAAGCCCTTAATATAATGTTAAATTCTTTTTGGTTCCTATTATATACTAATTTTTTTCTCTTTTTTATTTACAATCTTTTAACTACTAATATATAGTATATACTAAAAAAATTGGGCCCCTATTTTGTTTGGGCCCTGGGCGTACGCCCGGCCCGCCCTCCCCCAGGGACGGCCCTGATGATATGAAAAAATGGAAAAAGTTCCTCGAAATCAACCAAAAATTTTGAAAAAGTCCATTGAAATTTGAAATGAACCAAAAAACCTAAAAAATCCATCGAAATGGTGAAATTCGGCTTAAAACACACCGGACAACTTTGTACACCTTTGATCCAGGTGCACCCGCTCAATCAAAATCCTGGATTCGTCACTGTGTTTAATTATGATATTTTTTTAAACTTAACTAGCCCCCTACCAAAACCAATATATGAAATGTTATAATTATTGATACATAAAAATATATAATTGTAAATTGTTAGCTTTGTATATCTTTATCTTTAACTTGGGACGTTTGGTTTGCAGAATGGAAGTTGAATTCATTGAAGGAATTGAAATGAAATTTGATAAAATTTGAGCACATGTTTGGTTGGTAGAAATTTAATTCTTTCACTTGAGAAAAGAAATGATGAATTCCTTAAATTGTGGAATGTAATGGAATTCAAAGGATTCTATTTTTGTTATGTGAACTAAATATAGGATTTGAAATTTGGTCAAAGAAATTATCAAACAACCCTTTAGAACCGAAGAAACATAGAAATTAAAAAAATGATATCTTTTTTTCCAACTCAATGACAAGAAAAAAAAACCGATATTACTGTTTTTCCAATTTTCTTCCGTCAAACCCATCGTAATCGATAATTACGTTAAAACGAAAAACTTGTACCATTGCAAATGGTCCAACGACAACTTTTATGTGTATTGTATTACTGTTAGCGTTAGTGGTCCTATTTGATAGAGATCGTAATACTCAAAAGTAAAGTTAAAACTTTTACTTGGATATAAAATGAGTTGAAAACGTAAAAAACAATTAAACTATACTTCAATATTCACGATCTTTTAAATTATTTTAATTACAAAATATTATATTATTCAATAACATTTTGAGTAAATTACATTTTTGGTTCTTATGTTTGCTACTCATTATCAAGTATAGTCATTGTTTCGAAATAGTTACACTTTTAATCATTGTGGTCGTCAATTTGTTGCAGTTTTGTCATAATGAGTTAGTGATCAACTCACTTAATTACTGGGTAAGACTGTTGGTGATTTTAGTGTCACCGGCCATTTAAGTACAATTGGATTTAACACAAATGTCAATGGAGTTTCAAACTGTGTTCTAATACAAGTCAGGAGGTGCGGAGTGCACACTTGTATATAAGGCGAGTTTGATCCCGAACAAACGAAATGGCGGGGGTAAAGGGGGTCGCGCCCCCTTGCGGGGTCAAGGACAACTCTTCAGAATTTTGGACTTGGAATGCATTGGAAAAACGTGATAAGAATGAAGAAATACTTCAGTTATAAACAGTTTTGGGCTTAGATCAAGTAGCGTGCCTTCAGAGTTATTTCTTGAAAAGTTGAACCAAAAGTTCTGGTTGGCCATGTTTTTGATCGAGACTATCTCTGGTTGATCAGATCAGAGGCTATGGTTGACTACTTCTGGTCTCATGTAACCAGAGCTCTGCACCTACATGTCCAGAACTTTGGAGCAGTTAATTTGCAGTTATTGCCAACCCATGATATTAGTAAAACGGTTGTAACCATCCATTACTGCCAATAATTAGCCACAATTGCCTTTTCAGTTGTTTTTCTTCCTATGGAGTTAGTATGGATACCCTATATACTTACGTTTTTGCAATTCACGTTTTTTTAACAACCTTCATATGCTCTCCTGTAGTTTGCTCTCGATTTTGTGCCTAAAATCGATGGTGGTTTGAGTCTTATACCATATTGAATTTCGTGAAAGCCAGGCATATGGTCGAAATATCAATACAGAAAGTGAACTCACACGATTCTCAAGCAATCCGATTATCTGATCGATTCTTTTACCCTATTTTCTTGCCCAGATTTCTAACAAAGACTTGTGGTCTTTGTTTTGTCTCTTACCGGATAAGATCATCGATCATTGACATGTTCATCTAGTAAGGGTAAGGTGCTGTTCGGTTCGGTTTCTGTTAAGACCTGTATGGATATAGTTGTCTGTATGGATATAGTTGTCTGTGTCTTAACATATAAGTTGTTGTTCGGTTGTTGTGCTGAATAAACAGTCTGAATATCAAAAATGACTGTTTTACCCTTTCTTTTTTCATTAAACATTTGGTGATACTAATTATTTTTATTGCTTTATTTTGGAGACTGTATAATTTCATTTTAATTTTATTGCTTTATTTTAGAAACTCTATATAATTTCTTTTTATTTTATTGCTTTATTTTGGAAACTATCTATAATTTCCTTTTATTCTTATTGCTTTATTATAAAGTTTATTTTGTTAAAGTCAACAAGACTCCTTTCTCCTTCTTTCCTCTCTGCAAATCGCCGTCCTCCTCCTCCATGGCTTCATCCACCCAAACTCCTACTCATGTGACTCACTTGTTCTTTCACTTTTCTTTTCGTTTATTTTTTATGCTTACCTTTTAGAATTTCTTCACGTCGATTTGATGAAAGCTTTGATTACAGAATGATAAGGAGATTTTTGTTTTAATTTCTTCTTGTTCTTGTTTGGTTTGCTACAATAAACACCACCAAGCTCCACCGATGGAACAGATCGGTGTGAGGAGCAAAAAGGGTTGAAGATATCAATGAAGGGTTGAAGATTGATGGAGCAGATCTGTGAAGGGTTGAAGATTGATGGAGCAGATGGGTTGAAGATCGATGGAGCATATATCTGTGAAGGAGCAATGAAGCGGTGTGTATGTTTTTTTTCCTTTTAATGGTGGGTAGTGGGAAGGGGTAGATAGGAAAAATACATGGCTGAGCCCAAAGGACCTATATTATTTAGCTGACCGAATCAGCCACCATCTGAACGATTAAACCAGTGCCGAACAGGTGGATATGGCTGTGCGAATCAACCATATCTTCCATATAGACCATTAAGCCACAAACGAACAGGGCCTAAGTGAAATGATAAGCGCTTACCGGGTAAGTGATTGGTGAACGACCCCTAAGTATTAGGTTGTTTTGTCTCCACTTGATAAAATAATATTAAATATTATGTTCCAGCTTGATACTCATTTTATAGTGTTGAGTTACGCTTTATGACCTGAATTCAAGTTGTATAATTTCGTTTATAGGCATGAGTTCAATTAACTCTTTATTGTCTTGAGCTCGACATATTTTATGAACACATGGACATGTTCAACTTAAAAAAGTGTATGTTTTTATGGCTCGACTCGACTCAGTAAGTTTATTTGAGCTTTACCGAGCTGAATTAGGCATTGATATTATAGAGCTTGACTCGTTAAGTTAAACGAGTTTTTATTTGTGTGTTCAAATCCGATTCCAGCTCGAAATTAATGAGTTCAAGTGGTTTGTCAAATACTTGAATCATTAGCATTTATACCTTGAGACATATAAAAAAGATCAAGCCCGAATCCTGATCTAGGTCAGGTCTCAAAGCCTGATCATGCCAAATTTCAGGTGTAGGTCCGGGTTTAGGGGTCGTTTACTAAATTATTATCCTAGTAAGTATTTTGTACAATTATTGAAATATTTAATTTAATAATGAAAACCATGGTTTTAACCATAATAATAATTAAATAATAAAATTACTTCTTGGCACATGCAAGTAAGCCAATCATTATTTTTGTTGGGGTCCATTCTATTCTATATTTGTTATTCTATAGCAATAGCATTCCCTCCCCCAAAAGCAACCGCATTTATTATTTTATTATTTATAATTATTGATAATACTCTTATTTACTATTTTTCTAATTATTTTGTGGGGTTGCGTTATCTCTACACATGCTTTCCCTTCACTTTTTTTTTTTTTTTGGAAAGGGTGTCCTGAGTCTTTGATCCAGACTAATCCATTGCCAATAAAACCGACTGTTAAAACATGTAGTCCTGAGGTTATATCCAATGGCTACAAATTTGCGAATGCAGGGAATCGAACCCGGGTTGAGCGCTATAAACTCCCCAGGTGATTACCGCTACACCACAAGCCTTGTGCTTTCCCTTCACTTCTTTACAATATTTATTCAATTATCACCCATAATAACTTTATATTGTGTTGTTTGTCATTTATCATAGGCTTTTTTTTTCTTTCTACTTAGACAGTTAGACATATTCAAAATAAAATTAATTAACATAAATAATTTATATACGATACTTTATTTTTTACATACTTTTAAATAATTAAGCAAAAGATAATAAGTATACTCCAACATATATACTAACAATGGCTACATGCTAAATTGTATTTGAAATATTGGTTTTTTCTTTAAAATTCAAATTTATATCTTTTTACATAATTTGTTATATTTTTCTTAATCAATAGAATTATCTTAATCGATGGCTTTAAAGCCAAACACTTTCTAATTGGAAAACTTCGATGTCTTTCTTCGCCCGGTAGGAGGACTTGGATGCTCTTGGAATCTCGTTTGTTGACTCTTTCGAGAAAGGGATCGGGGATGGGAGGGACACCTTATTTTGGAAGGACAAGTGGTTGGGCAATGTTAGGCTTTCTGAATCTTTCCCAAGGTTCTATATATTGGATTTAGATAAGGAGGCGGTGGTTTGCAATCTTATAGCTAATTTGTCATACCGTGAGATTGGGGCGTGGGAGTGGTCCAGGGCACCTCAAGGGAGAGCGCTTGGTGATTTGGAGGAGTTGAATTTGATGCCGAGTAATATTTCTATTAGACCTAATGTTCGGGATCATTGGGTATGGTGGCTTGGAAAAGATGGGGTATTTTCAGTCGCGGGCTTAAGGCATTTGATCAAGGATAAAACTTTACAGGTTCCCGAGTCTGCCATGCTTACTCTTTGAAGCTCTTGTGTGCCTCAGAAGGTTTGCATCTTTATTTGACGTCTTTGGTGAGGGAGGATTCCTGACGCAACGTAGGTTTGCGGAAAGATCGACAAGCGTCTAAACCCTTTTGATAACGAGATTACAAATTGTAAAACTCGAGAAATTAAGAGAAAACTCTTAAAAACAAAGACTTTTAGTGATTGATAACTTGATTGATTGATTAACAATGAAACCTAGCTATCCTATTTATAATCTAAACTAATTCAAAGATAACTATGGAAATAAATCTATCCTAATTCTAAACCAACTATAAAAGTAATTAAATAATTAATAAAAGGAAACTAAATAATAATCCTAATAATAACTATAAAGATGATAAATAATTACTAAAACTAAATAATTATCCTAAACTAATTAAGAAACAAAATAATCAAATAAACAAATAAATGCAATTCGTTCGGGACCCGTTAGGACACGCCCCCGACCCGGCACGCGACCCATGCCGCGGGAGAAGTCGCGTAAGATAATGGTTTTCCGTTTCCAATTATTTTCGAGAATTCTTATTAACTCCCGAATTCTCCCTGTATCAGTCACCCTCACTTGAAAAGAACTCGTCCTCGAGTTCACTTGAAAAAGGTATTCATCCGACCCGTAGAACAACCGTTTCTTCAAAACGTATTGATTCACAACTTGGCCTCCAAAATTCAACAAATTTGACCGATCTTCAAATACAAACTGAAGTTGTCGTGATCGTCTCCATACGAGCGATATTTTATCAAATTCAAAAGCGTAAGGGATTAAAATAACTTTACCGGGATTTGTTTCAGTTTGAACCGAAGCTTTGGGTGTGGTAATAATTGAAGTGACACCTTCGGAATCACCGTTCAACGCTTTCGTTGGCTCGAGAATGTCTTCCACTATCTTGCTTTCGGTGTCTTCGGTGACTGGTCCGAGATCTAGTTCCGACACTTTGGCCTCGATAACAACTTCTTGTTGTGACTCGGTCACGACGGGGATGACTTCCTCTTCAAACTTGTCCGACAAAACTTCGTCCTTTTCAGACGGCTTTTCCGGAATAGGCGATTGATTGACTAGGGAAGAAGTTGATTGTATAATATGGTTATAGTTGTTGCTCTTCTTTTCGGTGCTTTTATCGAAGCTATTAACCGCGGTCATGGCGATCTTTCGGTCACCACAACGGAATACAACGAGGTCGTATCGGCGCTTGTAAGTGGCATGATTGTCGAATTGCCACGGTCGGCCCAATAGAATATGGCAAGCATCCATATCAAGCACATCACATAGTACCTCTTCTCGATAGTATTTGCCAATTGAGATGGGTACTCGACAAGTTTTTGTAACTTTAACTTGAAACCCGTTCTTGATCCACCCAAGAGAATAAGGACATTCATGGGGTTGAGTGGGTAGATTAAAGTAATCGACCAATTTTTGGGATACTAGATTTTCGCAACTCCCGTTATCAATGATGAGGTTACATACCTTTTTGCAAACGGAGCAATGCGATCGAAAAAGTTCTTCGTGTTGGCTTTCTTCTTTTGACGAAAGAAGTATTCGTTGAAGTACGATATGGATTTTTTCTTCTTCCTCCTCCTTTTCGGATTCGGAACTCGAGAGATCGACCCGGTTACGGTTGCCATTGCATGGCGCCATATCCGGTCCTTCAAACCTGTCTCTTCTCCGACGGTTGTCGTTGACGATGTTTGGTTGAAGCCTAGTAACAACCGCTGTCAGATTAGTGAGTGTTGTGGATAAAGCCACATCCGACTCAACCAAGTCTGCTTTGGTAGCGGGTTGTTGATCTGCCATGATTAGTGAAAAGACAGGCGAATCCTGCTCTGATACCAACTGACGCAGCGTAGGTTTGCGGAAGGATCGACAAACGTCTAAACCCTTTTGATAACGAGATTACAAATTGTAAAACTCGAGAAATTAAGAGAAAACTCTTAAAAACAAAGACTTTTAGTGATTGATAACTTGATTGATTGATTAACAATGAAACCTAGCTATCCTATTTATAATCTAAACTAATTCAAAGATAACTATGGAAATAAATCTATCCTAATTCTAAACCAACTATAAAAGTAATTAAATAATTAATAAAAGGAAACTAAATAATAATCCTAATAATAACTATAAAGATGATAAATAGTTACTAAAACTAAATAATTATCCTAAACTAATTAAGAAACAAAATAATCAAATAAACAAATAAATGCAATTCGTTCGGGACCCGTTAGGACACGCCCCCGACCCGGCACGCGACCCATGCCGCGGGAGAAGTCGCGTAAGATAATGGTTTTCCGTTTCCAATTATTTTCGAGAATTCTTATTAACTCCCGAATTCTCCCTGTATCAATTTCGGTTCGAACGCTTCTCCACAACAAAGGTATTGAACTCCACTCTACCCTTTGTCCTTGCTATTGAAACATGGAGGAAGCCATTGAGCATTGTCTCTTGAAGAGTCCTTCTAGCTTCTCTTAGTGGGCAAAAGTATTTAATTGGTGGGATGGTCTTTATCGACGTCTATTTCCTTGGATGATCTGTTGGCTAGTGCGGGCTCTCCTTCCATCCCGACCTCAAGGCGTCATCTTTAGAAGACGGTATTATGGATCACTTTATATTTAATTTGTAACCTTTGCAACAAAAAGGTCTTTTCGATTGGTCCGAATGATCAAATTGATTGATTTTTTGCTCTTCAACATCGGTCATTTCATTGGATCTTCAAGCAAACAAAAGGTTTCAAGTTGTCATGGACAGAGTGGTGTGGTGTGCATGGGTTTGACGGCTAAATTGAGTTGTAGCTCCTACTTCGTTTTCGGGTTGAGCTTGGCTTTGGTGCTCGGATGCTTGAAGGATGTTTTTTGTTTGTTTCTCGTATTTGTGGTTCCTTTCTTTTTGGTTCTGTAGTACTGTTCATTTGTATTGTTTGTTGGGTGCGGTTGTCTTTTTTGGTATTTGTTAATATTGGCTTGTTGGGTTCTTTTTGCTTTACGCCTTGTAGTTCCTTCAGACTTTCTTTTGCATTCCTTCATTCTGCTTAGTTTATTTGCTTTTCTTAATTGAGATGTTTTGCAATAGACACCAAAATAGCTTTTGAATATATGTTTCTTTAAATAAGAACCTATGCAATAAAACATTTCATTTGTATGCTCAATATTTCATAAGAAGAAGAAAAATACGTTGGAATCAAATATAACAACCATATGTTCTTGTCATACATCGATGAATTATTCGAATTGGTCTTTTCGGTCGGCAAACAATTGACCCTACATACAAAAAAATAATAATACAAATCATTGATTTTAATAACTCGCCAAATCATGACCAAGTTACATGTGCCATCATTTTGATTATGATTAGATTGATCCAACATTTGCATATTTGAGAAATATTGAATTCATAATACAAAATAGTTCGTTATTCATTGTGAGTTAGCATGTTAAAGTGTATGACGATGTCAAGAAGCCTCAATTGGGATGTAACTCGTTTTTTTTGACAGATTGTCAAACATATGAATTTTTATAGTATTTAGAATAGGCACTTTGTACCTCAACATACACGACTTTGAACTCGTTTCTTATCGTTGTCTGTTGTGTAACGATTGATTCAGATGTTGTGTATTTAATCAGTCAAAAATCAAATATCATAATTACGAAAGAAAACCCAACTGATGATGATTTGATTCGAACGAAACCATTTTTATCTATATATAACTAATTATTGGACTTCTATTTTAGAAATACAACATTTTTCATGAAACAACACTAAGAATTTGTGTGATTACAATGAAAAAACATAAAAACAAAGACAAATTCTAGTATTAAAATGCTTTACGTATATTTATTGTATTCGGTTTTAAAACAATTTACAAAAAAAAAATATGTTTTTGGATTTTATTATTTTGATCGTCAAATTTGTAACAAGTTTGACAAAGTTAAATTGATTTTTTAACGGATTTCACAGGGTCATTTGTTAGTAGCTCAATGAGTTTAATATGATTCACAGCTTATTCAGTCAGGACTGCTTGGTAGCGGTTTAATGGTATAGAAAGTGATTTATTCATAAGTTTTTAAAAGAGAGTTTATATAGAAAGTCAAGTTTTTACCGAACTTTTCTCTCCAATTAAAAAACATGTTCTTTCATCTATGAAAAACCCTCTCAAACAAAAATCTTTACAATCAATAAAAACAACTTTATTCATGATAAAAAACTAATAAACACACCCTAAATATATAATTTTTCATAAAAACATCTTATTAATTCCTTTGGCTTTTTGAACTTTTTTACACATAGAAAAAACCTGCAACTTTTGGCATTCCCGACGAGAATTTTCCAAAAGAAAAGCACTTTAACTAAAGGGACCTTCATTCTTCAGTAATGGAGTATGTTTTTAAATTTATTATTATTTTTATTTAATTGAATTGAATAAAACTATTCATTTTTCAGAAAAAATATAATATTCATATGAAAAAAAAATCCATAATGAAGTTAATCAATTGAATAAATATTACAAACAAAAAATTAAAATTAAAAAAAGTGTATCTTTTCCTATATTTATATTATTATTATTATTATTATTTATGATCCTTATAATAATATTTATAAAACAAAATGAATAGAGAGAGAGCATGGGCGTCATTGGTGAGTCTTTTGCAAAACAGAACCAATCATTCGAAGCTCAAATCTCTTGACCGCTCCGGCGGCCTCCCTCATGGTGGTATCCACCACATACGGTGTTCCGGCCACGTTCACCTCCGTCGCGTTCTCCAACTGCCGACACGGCTCCCGCCTCTCCGATATCGTCCCATGATAATGGTAATACATTAGCTTCCCTTCCGTTTTATGTGTCGTTTTTCCCTTTATGTTTTGCGACATGTGTACCCCCGTCGCGAATACATTCCTCGGTTGAATCGCGTATTTTCGGTCCCTTCTAATACCTCTTTTCGTGTCTCGGTACACCAACTTCTCAATCCCCCATTTCCTGCAACAATTATTTATATATATATATATATTAACCAAAACCAAAACCAAAACCAAAACCATCATTAATTATTAGTATTACAAAAGAGTCCAATTGATCATCAAAGAAAATAGACGCCAACCGCGGTCGCATTCTCGGGACCCAATCGATAAATCAATCAACCCCATTTATTCAATTGCATGTTCAATTTTTTTACCCAACTCTTCAATCAATCACCACTTTTTGTGAATCCCTAATTTCAGCATACAAACAGAGTTGTTGTTGTTGTTGTCATAATCAATAATGCTAAGATTTTGGAAACTTAAAAAAAAAATCCTTATATTAGTAGTTGATTAAGAACCCATGTGAGCTGTCCAACAATAGTCAAGCACCAATTTATGGTGACTGGTAAAATTCAAACAATAATGCTGCAAGTAAATTAAGATTTAATCGAAAATGGTGTGATGTGTACCTGTAAATTTTGCCTACACTGTCATCGAGGTAGCAGAGCTTGTTCGACATGGTTCTTTGTTCAATGGTGAACTGTGTGTATTGCAACAGAGAATCTGTAACGGTTTTAATGGTGGCCTTCTTTGGGACGAAGATGAATTCATCAACGTCGAAGAAGAACATCCATTTGGTCATGAATCTGTATCTATGTAAGCAATCATTCACGATCAAAAACTGATTATGATAATACCCATCAAATCTCTCCTCCTCCCTTATGTCCTGTAACGTAACGAAACCCTTTTCGATCCACGGCCTTAAAACCTCCATTACTTCCGGGTGAACACCGCCGGCGTCATGAATTACGAAATGGGAATTCTCCCCGAACATCTTCACGTGGTAGGCCACCCATTCACGAACCCTCTGCGGACTCAGCCCGCCGTAAAGCGGCGACCCGCAATACAAGTAGTCGTACTTGGGTGGCGCTGTCAACTGTAACGGGTTTACGCTTCCCGGACCTTCCGTCAATGCTTCAATGGTGTCGGTGAGGTCCAAGTTGGAGTCGCCACCGCCGGCGATGGAGGCGTGGACGAGTAATCGTCCGCCACCGCCGTCATGACCCACGGGAAAGGGGAAGGTGCAGTTGACCACAACGACGGTGTAAACTCGGCCGTAGCCCCAGTCAGGGAGGATCTTGTAACCAGGGGCGGTGATGTTCTCATGGTTTTCCGTTGCGTTATGTGGGACCCATTGACAAAGGTACGTCGGTTTCGCAAACACATGTAACGGTTTAGAAGAAAGTCCGATGACGGCGAAGGTGTCTCCGCCGCCTCTGTAGGCCGACATGAGTATGAAATTGTAGGCGGCGGAGCCATAGCCATTGAAATTCCTCTTAATTAAACCACCTTGAAGCACGTCGTCTTCCAGTTTGGTGTGAACCGGTGGTGGGGTTGGGGTGACAAGGGCGGAGGACGGCGGTGGGAAGGAGGCGCAACCGCTGAGATCTCGGAAAGATGAAGGGAAGAATTGGAAGAGGGTTATAAGAGAACATAGAAAAAGAAGGGCAGACAACAAAAGTTTAAGCTCAGCAGCACAATTCCAAACAACACCAATCAACATCTTCTTCTCTTTGTGATTAGGGATTTGAATCTGATCATTATCTTTCACCATTTTTTCAGAGGAAGAAGAAGATGAAGAAGATGAAGATGATGAAAAGAGAAAGAGAAAGAGTATTAGGCAAGCACCATCCCCAACCCCACACACAACACCAACACAACACAACACAACACATCACAGAGAAAAGTGAAAGTGTGTGTGAGTGTGTATTTGAGGGCAGGCTAGCAAGAAATAATAGGAAGGTATTAATATTAATTATTAATACTTTTTCTTTTTTTATTTTATATAAATATAATGATTATTACACACATTGCCAGCGTGTTTGTATGTGTTTTTGGGTTGGGGGAATCTAAAGATATATGTCCATACTCTAGGTCGAGTGATATAAATCTCTTGTCCCAAATTAACATGTCTCATTCATGTTAATCAATCACATGAATACACGTTATCGAAGAAAGAATATAAACTTGAATTTAATAAAATCAAAAATATATAAAATCTGATGTATCTTAATTTCATTGGTCAGACAAAAATTAGACATAAGATTTTGGTACAAGAGATTTTTATTCTAGGTCGAGGGGATGCATGTATGTTACACCTTTTTACCAAAATTGTAATGCCAACTTTTAGTTTCTATGTTTGAAAATGTAAGTATATAGAGTAGTGCATTCAAAAATAGAATCAAGTTTTATACGATATGATATAATCTGAAATATCAGTATTAACTTTTTTACTGATGGCAGATGATAGTATTACAAGGGCTCTTACTAGAAAAAGTTGGTACAAAAGTTGAAGATGGTGGTTTACAGGAGATTTTGTAAGCTATAACCAAATCAATTATGATAGAGTACCAAAATGTAGTAAAAACATTAGTGAAACACGAAGAACATATGAAGCAAAAATATGTTGAAACAACATTGATTGATGACTATTGAGATATTTTTTGGATCTGGTACTAGAGCTTTGCAAGGAGTCTTTGTCTAAAGAAATGAGTTGAGAAAGGGCAGACGTATAGAACTTTTCGACGAGATAGTGTCGGTAAGCACAAAAAAGATGTAAATTGAGATGCAGAGTGGTGTTTTCTTGATATATTGAGACGTCATTGAGCACAAACTCAAATTTCCCAATTCTTTTTGTTAGTCCCAAATTGTAATAGCAAAAAGTAACATGTATTGTAGAAGGGTGGTTGAATATAATACACAAAAATTTCACTTAATTTTAATTCTTTATTGATATAAATATCAAGAATTACACATAGAAAACTTTTAAGTTTGTTGCGGAAAAAAACAAATAAATCTATTCTAACAATTTTTCACTTAGAAACTAGAAAACTAAACACAACTTGAAAACACAAAGATCAAATCTATAAAGTTCTTGAGAGAAAGAGAGAGTCTGTCGATTTTGCTTGAGAACTTAGAAATCTCTACAAAAAGGGTTGCTTGCATGGAAGGAGTCTTCATCTTTAAATACCACATTGTGCATTAAATGCTGAGGATACTTGTCATCTTGGTATTGGATGTCAGATATTTCTTACAAAAATGATAAAGTAAATGATGTGACTTATCAAATAGCAAAGTTAACCTTTGAACCTTGAGAAGACAACACCTCAAAGAAATATATATGGTAGACATCATTTTTCTGAACCTTTGGAGAATATTTCCATCATTCCATAATTCAGGTGAAAATCTTATGTTCAATAGAATGTTCACATCTTTTTGTTAGAAGGAAGTTGACATATGGAGAACCAGCCGAATTGTAGAGATGAAATTCGACAGGAAGGAGTCCAACCGATTTGACAAGAGCAAATCGACTGGAAGAGGGTCTTGCCGAATTTGTAGAGCTAAGATTCGGCAGGAGCAATATCATCCGATTGATGAGAAGCAAATTCGGTAGGTTGATAGCTTAGTGAGTGTTGGAAGTTTATCTTGATCCGCATCTAAAGATTTACTTCTTGTTATTTTGGTTGGTATTCGACTTCACCGATCTTTTTGAAGCATGACTAAGATATTACAAAGAACCTTAAATAATCTAAGTTCAAAGGATGTCTCAAAGGTAGCAAATGGAATTCAGTAGGTCATCCTCAAGATCTTGAGGATCCAAAGAGGGAGGTCATCCTTAAGATCTTTTGGAGACCCAACAATCTTCAAATCCTTGAAGACCTAACAATCACCTTCAAATCATTGATGACCCAACATGAGGTCATCTTCAAATCTTTGATGACCTAACACTTTTATCCTTCATAAAGGACAAATTACAACAAAATCCAAAACTTGTATTTTTTGATAATTAACTTTCAAAAATTTACCACTAATGAAACCAACTTTTCTTCGTTCATATTTTGAACAACACAAATTTGATTACCATATCCCAGGGGACTTACATGATATGTTGTGGGAGGAAATGCCCTTACTCAAAGATTAATATTTTTTAGAAATCTAGGTAAAAAAGTGTTTTTTTCTTTTATGTTCTTAGTTCTCCCAATTATTTATGGCGATTCCCCCCAGTCTTCCACTCCATTTTGATGTAACTTCATAAGTCGGGTTTACATCCTCCTTAAATGGACCGCAAGTGTACGGTGTCGTATCAAGTAATACATATGTAAGTACTAGTATCGAACCGTAGGAACTTGGTATTAAGTACCACAATAACTATATCAATTATTAACTAGACTGAAGAAAATTGGTTTGTTTAGAGTTTTGCAAAAGAGTTAGAATACGATGACTTAAAGAAAACTTTGAAGGCTTTGATTGGTTAACTGATGATAAGGAATTGGGGGTTCGATTCATATTTAACTTATTGTACTTTAAACTGTGAAGGGTTTGTACGTTATGTTATAAGATTCAATGAAATTAATCTCGAAGATAATTATTACACTTTCTCAAGCTATAATAATGATAGCAATTAACAATGAAATTTCTTCTTTCGATCTCAATATTCAAGTTAATTTGCTTATAAAAACTAGGTTAACAAATCTATGGTGGAATTGGTATATCTCTATCCTATTCGCACCATAGGCATATGACAACTGCATCTAATCATCCTACACTTTTCCCAAAATGTACGATAATCAAGAAATATTCAATCAGCTGATCAGACCAATGGAATTATATAAAAAATATGTCATATGCTTCATTGATAAAGATTCAACAAAAGTTACAAATCCCAATCATAAGTTTGAAAATAAACATCACCAAAATAATCATCCAACCCCCAACATGAGATGATTAGCTCATGTTGGGGTAAACAAATATAAAAACTGGAAATGGAATGAACACAGATATAGACATTGTTCAAAAATGAGAAATGCATCGAAAGGTACAAACACTCCCTGAGATCTTAAATCTTGCAGCAAAAGATTGTAACAAGATTGAGGATCCGTTTCCACTAAGTCTCCCCACCTTTTTCTGCTGTCTTCGCCTCGCTATTGCTCTCCAAAATCGTCTCCAGTTGCCGTCGTTCTAATTCAAAAATTGCATTATAATTCTCAACCCTAGCTGAATCAGTAGATTAAGACTGAATCGGAGGGTTTCGCGACTTGTGGCGTGGGTTAGGGTCGCGGCATAAGTCGCCTGCATTGACCTAACTCGCGGGGTCTGGGTAAGTCGCAAGATAACCCCCCGAATCCACTGTTTGCTTCTGACCTTGATTTCTCACCATTCTCACCAGCATCTGACTTGACTTCTAGAAATTGGAATTTTAGACTATTTTAATCATGTATTTCTCTTCTTCTTCTCATCTTGTCTCGACCTGTACTTTTCCTCAAAACTCCATTAGTTTTACCACCAATTCACTCGGAATCGCGCAACTTCTACTAAGTTTAGTGTATAAATAATGTCAATTTATGACATTATCAACAACCCCAAATTGAGCGTTGCTTGTCCCCAAGCAAAATAGTGGTAAACTATAACAACCAACATGAAGGAACAATTTTGCATAACAAAAGAATGTTGGTGATAGTAGCGTTCCAAAATTTGGTCATAGTTCAAAGAGTAGGTCCTACAAAAAATAAGAAACTTTATTGTGAAAATTTAAGTATTAACCATCATTGAGGACCGACATGCAGAAGACTACACCACATTGACTTAAACCTAGGTTCAACAAGCTTAGAGAGGATTTCGCCTCGACCCTACCTTACTGGATTCTCTCTTTACGCTCGAACCCTAGGCTATCACACATGTTATTCATGACTTTGGAGCTTATGTACAAAAAATCACAATAATTTAGCATGAACAACTACACAAGAAAAACGCACAAAAGTACAAAAAGGTGATCTCAGAAAGAATCAAGTAACAAGACTGGGACTATTAGTGCTATTCCGTCTACCTTCCTACACTTTCCAAAAGATCATCCAGGTCTTTGTAAAGGTTGTAATGGGGCTAGGCTTATGGCTGAGAAACGATGGTAAGCGGATCAAAATCCTCAATGTGTCATTGAATAAACAACTAGATTCATCACATCCCTTTCGGCCAGTTTCTCTCTTTTTACTGTATTTCCTACCATATTCCTTTACATTGGTGTTTCCTTTCTTCCCAAATTTTTCTTTATTTATTTTTCTATTTGCATAACCCTTATTGCTGTTTTTTTAATTAGCTATTAGACCAAATCTATTAGACCCATTTTGGTCTTTTCGTTCCTTCTAGAACCCACTTTCATTATCACTTTTTGCTTTTTCTACCCTTTCCCGTTGTTCCCTACCAGTTGTTCATTACTTGACACATGTTCGGATGTGGGTAGGCTGTAAATCAGGTTGGGGTTAGATAAATGGGTTAAGATAGAATTTAATCACTGTATAGCTGCAAGAGGGCTTAGGTGCACACAATAGAAAGGTAAGTAAGATAAAAATCAGTATTATTTAACACACAATGCTTGAAATTATCTCTTAAGGTCTGTAATTGAGAAGAGATAGAATTTGACACTTAATATTCTTATGGCCATCTTTGCTACCCAATACAAAATTATAGTGAGATCAAACTATAATCACGACAAGGAATCCGAAAAGTGTATAGATTTAAGTGTATGATTCCCTTGCAATTAACGTGCAATTCGGCTCAAGGTTCGCTCGCAGGTTGGTCTCCACTAATGTCCCTAAATCATGAATTCTCCTAGGTTGTCCTCTCTGTTACGCTACCTCCTACCTATTCATGCCTCAATGATTAGAGTCTAACACTTAAACGCACAAAAGTATTCATCACTTATGTCGGACCGGAAATCAAAATCACATAAAACTAAACACGCATGCTAACACTAACACCAACCCCAAACCAAAATTTCACATCGTCCCCGATGTGATTTAACTAGCAAGCATAATATCCAAACAAAAGCGATCGAAGTTATGCAAAATTAGTTACAGTCATCCAACAAGTAATGATAAAAGTTCAAGAAAATAAATTGTTTGAAGATTTCCAATACCAACCGCTCACGATCGTGGTGTCGTACGCCTAAGACGCCCTCGTGGAGGTCGTGCCAGTGGGTGGTTGGAAGGCCCCACTTCCTCTGCTGGTGGTGGTGGTGCTGTTGCTCCCCCTAGCATCCTCCTAATCTCCCTGAGCTCGTAAGTGATGTCAGAAAAACCATTCCGCATCTCCGCCTAGACACTTGTAATTCTTTCATTCATACGGGCTCCCCAAGCGGGTGCATTGGCAGGGAGCATCTCATCTTCGTGGAGCTCAAAATCTGGGTCATCCGCATCCATGTCGTCGGCATTTGTTGGGAACTTGCATTTGTTCGGCGGCATATGTTTGCTCTCTGTCATAGTTTCGTTGGGCGGTCACTTGGTACATGTATGTCCTTCAGTCCATTGGAGCTGGTAGTGGTGCGGTCTCTCCAATTCTTACCCCTGCATCACGACACATCTTAGTTACCAGAGAAGAAAAAGGTAAGAATCCCTTACAGATATGTTCCCCTGCATCTTGCATTTCGAGCTGGACAATATGCCCGACATCCCGTGGCAGATTGTGTTGAATGCAATAGAGAACTCTCGCTACTAGAGGATCTACATAAGTATTATGCGAGGAGGGTAACAGGTTCGTCTTCACGAATAACATCCAAATGGAAAGCTATAATGGTAATTCACTTTTCCGTATCTCCGCGTCTCTATCTCGCCAGTCACCATTCCCGTTTAGCCTCAAAGAACTGGCGATGATGTTGTTGTGCCTTTCATGATTAGGCACTCCTGGAATAGGTGAGACCCCATAGTGTAAACCCAGATTTGCCGGCCTATCAATGCCGAAATATTCACACATTCCATCCATAGTAACTTGCACTTCCTTGCCCCTGACTAAGATAGTATGATACTCGTTGAAAATAGGGGTTGCATGGCGGAATATAATTCTAGAACAACTTGTGGATCGTACGGTTCCAGATTTCAGCAGTATGGAATCCACCCCCGTTGACGGGCTATTTGAATGACCCGGTCATTGGGAATGGATTCAAACTTAATTCCACGCTCAGGCCATTTACGGCGGTGTTCTCCGAAGCTGTGAAGCCTTTCGTCGTAGAGATGGTTCCTAACACGACTCATCTTGTCTCTCTGATGTCGTGGCAGTTAGAAATAGTTACCCCACTTGCCAGTTTGTTTCGGGCCATGCCTCATCCCGAAACTATAAATGAAAATGTGAGATCTTTGATTTTCTCGTCCACCCCAAACCTAGTCTAAAGACTAGGTTGTATACACTATGGGATGACTGAATCAACATTATTGACCGAACCCAAACCTATGATATGGTTATCTTTAATGCATAGTGAAAACTCAAATTCCACATTAACAATTATGCTAATACACATAAAATCCAAGGATAGTGACAAGTCCCTTTTTTAACTAGCTGACCGATTCATAACCAATTCATGAATATGAACAAAAATCATGGCAACTTCATACATTATTCATGAATTCCCAAAATAGTTCTAGTCACAACTCAACAGTTGGCATACATCATACTCAACAAATACAACCATAAGTTTAAACACACAAAATTCATTAAAAAAATGCTCAAACCCACTTATGGAATGTAATCCCAAATATAAGTATTCCATCATTATAAATCAAGCAAGAAAACCCCAAATCATGCTAAACAAAACAATATTCATCATCTAGTTGGTGGGTAAAGTGCAAGAACAACTCAAAATCTCTATTCGTTATATGCAACTGTCAGATTGAATCATAATGGAACATACAAATTGCATAATAACATGAAAAGTTCAACCTTTTCAAGAGTGAGTACAAGAAACCCCAATGCACTAGAAAACCCCAAATAAAACAATAGAAACATATACATTTGAAGCTCTAGATATTTCGAATAGCACAAACGATTGAACAAAGGATGTGCCAGCCTTGATAGCCCAAAAATCGCCGGAAAAAATGGAGTGAGTGGTGGTTGTCGGTGTTTGGAAGGGTGGAGAGAGGGAGATAAATCGATTTTGAAAAAGGAAAAGTGGTTGGGTTTAACCAAAAACCGGTGCCTCTTATTTATTAAGTTCAGAGGACGCGGGCGGGTTATGCCGCGGGTTAACCCGCATGGCAACCCGCGTAATCCACTGGATTAAAATTCGAACAAAGGGTTTCGCGGCTTATACCGCAACCTTAGTCGCCTCCTAACCCGCGTAATCTACTGTTTCGTGGACAACAAACAGTGGTCCTCGCGGCTTATGCTGTGAGTTAACCCGCGAGCCATCTTGTGAAACTCACTGTTTCTCACAACCTTTTTCCTTCTCATTACTTGAACCTCTCCAATCTCAAGGATATCAAACACATGAAAATAATAAAAAAAAAATCACACAACAAAAAACTTGAGAGATAAATTGACTAACAAAGAAATAAACAAACCTCAAGTGGGTTGCCTCCCACCCAGCGCCTTATTTAGTGTTGTGGCACAACCTTCTTCTCAAATCACTCATTCGGGACGTCCAGGTAGATGCTTGAGGTGTCTATGGGCTCACCTCCTACATAGGGTTTCACCCCGTTGCCCATTCACCTTGAATGTAGAACCGTCTTTTCCTTGAAGTTCGACAATACCAAAATGCGTAACTTCTTTCACGGTGAATGGACCTGACCATCGAGATTTCAACTTACCTGGAAAATAGATGCAAAAGGGAATTAAAAAGTAACACTTTCATACCAGGCGTGAGTACCTTTTCGCGGAGTCCTTGATCATGGAATCTCTTAGTCCTCTCCTTGTAGATTGCCGCATTCTCGTATGCTTCTTGCCGGAGTTCTTCCAATTCATTCAATTGGAGTAAACGACGTTTCCCAGCTTTGCGAATATCTATGTTCAATCCTCGTATTGCACAATATGCTCGGTGTTCTAGCTCTACCGGTAGATGACAGGATTTCCCAAACACTAGTCTGTATGGAGTAGTTCCGATGGGTGTCTTGTATGCAGTTCTATATGCCCAAAGAGCATCATCAAGTTTCGAGGACCAATCTCCTCTAGATGCATTGACCATCTTATCTAAGATTTGTTTCAACTCCCTATTAGATACCTCCTTTAGTCCATTTGCTTGCGGATGATATGGAGTTGTTATTCGGTGTTTCACCAAATATTTCTTCAATACCGCCTCGAGATATTTGTTGCAGAAATGAGTTCCTTCATCACTGATTAAGGCTCTCGGTACTCCAAACCTTGTGAAGATGTTCTTCTTGAGGAACTTGATCAATGTACTTGAATCATAATTTTGGTGTTGCCACAACTTTTACCCACTTGGAGACATAGTCAACCACGACCAAAATGTACTCGTTTATGAAAGATGGTGGGAACGGTGATGGTCGATGTTGGCTATCGGTAGTTTAGATTGGCGGTTATCGGTGGTAGGCGGTGATCGAGAGTGGTTTAGATCGGCAGTGGTTGAAAATGATGGTGGTCGGTGGTCGGAGGTGGTCAGTGGTGGTCGGCGGTGGTGGTTAAGAACGACGGTGGTCAGCGGTGGTTAAGAACGACGGTGGTCGGTGGTGGTTAAGAACGACGGTGGTCGGCGGTGGACGGCGGTGGTTCAGATCGACGGTTATCGGTGGTCGGTGGTGGTTCTGACGATGGTGGTTGGGAGTGGTTCCGATCGGCGGTGGTCGGCGGTGGTCGAGAGTGGTTCAGATCGGCGATTGTTTAGAATGGCGGTGGTCGGTGGTCGGCGATGGTCGGTGGTGGTTCAGATCGGCAGTAGTCGGTGGTGGTTCAGAATGACGACGGTCGGTGCTCGGAGGTGGTCAGTGGTGGTCGGCGGTGGTTTAGATCGACAATGGTCGGCGATGGTTCAGAATGGCGGTGGTCGGTGGTGGTTAGTGGTGGTCGACGGTGGTTCAGATCGACGGTGGTTTAGAGAAGAAACCGATCGAGGCATGGTTATATTGGATTGAGGGCATATGTGGTATTATGAAGAAAAAAGAATTTCATCCCATCAAAATACCTTGTAGTTGCTAAGGAATGTTAGATTCTCTCATTCGTGGAATTTGAAGGAATTTAGAGATTCCTTCCAAGAAAAAGAATGAACCAAACAAAGGAATGAAATTTGGTCAATGAAATTCAACATTCCAATTCTATCAGAATCTGCGAACCAAACGCCACCTAAGGTACATTTGTTTCGTTGTCCGACAGAATTTGAAGAAATTGGAATGGTCAATTTCATTGACCAAATTCCATTCCTACGTTTGGTTCATTCTTTGAGTTTTCGTTGTTGGTCCCAAATAGCAGTAAGTAAATAAGAAAAGTATTGTAGAAGGGGGGTTGAATACAATACACACAGTTTTTCACTTAATTTAATTCTTATTAATTTGAAATCAAGAATTACACATAGAAAACTTTGATTATTGAGGAAGAGAACATATGAGATATGTTCAAACAATCTTACACATAGAGAATGAAGAACAATTGTAAAACACTTAGAAAACAATAAGATCTTCGTAGAGAGAAAGTTGCCAGGCACTTAGAGAACTTGAAGGTAGTAGAGCTGGGTGATCTTGCATGTTGAAGCATCCATCATATTTATAGTGCCTCATGCATTTAATGCATGAGACACCTGTTGAGCAAGGGATGGACACAGGTCTTCAGCAAGGTACAGGATGTACCTTTTGTCTTGGAGTGACTTTGTCTTGAAGTGTTGACCTGCAGGGATGGTGTGGACCTTTCCTTAAACTGGTGTAGGAGACAAAACTTACTTTGTATGATCTTCAGATGAGGTCCACGTCAATGCAAGATATCACAATATACTTTGTCAGAAAAGTACAATGTGTTTGAAAGAAATCCTCAAGCATCGGCTGCCGAAGACTTGAGAGATCTTCGGCTGCCGAAGACTTGAGAGATCTTCGGCTCCTGAAGATGTGAGAACACCTTCATACTCCTGAAGATATGTGATTGACACCATCCTGGCCGATGGTGTTGATCACTTGGGCATGCTTGGATTTAGGCTGAGGAGACTATCTTCAATCCGCTTTGAGAGATGTACTCCTTCTTTGTCTTCTTCGGCTGATCTTCGACTTCACCGAACATTTGTATAGAAACCAAGCTGCTAAAAGAACCTCAAACATATTCTAAGTAGGATGATATAAGATGGAAGATCAGGAGGTCATTTTCAAATCTTAAGATGACCCAACAATCTCCCCCTATTTGAGGATGACATCCATACCAAAGAATAGAACAAAGAGTGTACTGAATAAATTCATTTTGACCCATCTTTACTCTTTTTGGGTTCTTTTCACATAGACCATTCTTTTTTTTTGGTATATCTGACATTTACGAGAGAATGAAAAGTATAGCTATACATACGAATAAATGAATACAATGAATAAAGAATGAGAAAGAAAAAATATATACAAAGATTCAGAAGACAGTAGCCCGGGATTGTTTGAACTTGAGTGGTTGGTTGCTCCCCCTCAATTCATACTCCCCTCAACTAATGTCAGGTGGCTTTGATCACATAGTCCATAGCAAAATTAGTTTCAACAGAGTTTAAGCTTGAGTGGTAAGTTGCTCCCCCTCAACTCATACTCCCTCTTAACTAAGAAGTCAGAAGATTTTCGGAATCCTCCGAACCTGCTCCTGGAAGGACAGATTCATCCTTGGATCGTGCAGAAGCATCAGGACTGAGAATCCTGGGTGATAGGCTGTGAGGTGGAGAAGAGGCACCTTGGATAGGGAAGGAGTCCAAGTCATCCTTATCAACCAAGGAAAAGGTTGATGAGGGAATAATAAGGGTCCCCACTTTTACAATTGTATCATTTTGTGAGGATACAAAGGAGGTGGCTTTGGTTTTAGCAGAGTCCCTGGGCCCAGATGGAAAAATTTCAACACCTGCCGATTTTGAAGAACTAGTGGGTGGAGTAGGTGGCTTGGCCCTTGAAACCTTCCTTAGCCTCTTGAGAGGAGAGGGAAGGGAAGAGGTAGAGTGCCTCCGCTTTGAGATATGAGGTGTGACCAGGGTAACCGCCGAAGGTTCTTTCGGTGGTATAGTCATTTAGGCAAGTGCGGCGGTGCCAGTAGCAGTTGAGGATTTAGTGCTAGCCGGCGTCACTGAAGAAAAGGGGAAGAAGGGTCCACTACAGTTTAGGGACCTTTGGACACCGGAGTGTCCTTAGTATTACCCCATTATAGATCGGGAGAGTTTTTGAAGGAAAACATACCTGGGCTGAGAGCTTGATTGGTGGATAGAGAGCCCTTGTTGAGAGAGATCTTCTTGAGTTTCTAAGTGTTGGTAGGAGAGTCATCACCAAATCAATTTGTGACACACCAATTTTTCTCCCCCTATTTGATGATGACACCAACACACAAAAAAAACAATGGTACTGACACGGAGAAAAATTACGAGACACGAAGAACTCATATATTCAGTGGCCCATTTTTTGTGTTTTTTTTTTTTGTGTTTTTTTATAACAGGAAAGAAAAAAAAAGGAGGGGAAGAAAGTGGTAGGTAAAGAAAAAGGATGAGATATATGGGGGGAGAGAAGATATGGAAGAAAAGAAAGAAAGGGAAGAGGATAGGGAAGACCAAGGAAAAAGACAAAAAAAATTCGAGAAAAAAAAATGGGAAGAAAAAGAAAGTTAAAAAAAATGGGGGGGAGGGGGAAGAGAGAGAGAGAAGCCGAAAGAAAGGGTAAGAGAGAGAGGGAGGCCGAAGGAGGGGACAAGGGTGAGGGAGGGAGGGGAGGAGGGTTTCGGTGGGGAGAGGGGAGGGGGGTTTCGGTGGGGAGGGGGAAGGGGGTTTCGGTGGGGAGAGGGGAGGGAGGAGAGAGAGAGCCGAAGGAGAGAGAGAGGGACCGAAAGAAAGGGTAAGAGAGAGAGGGAGGCCGAAGGGAAGGGAGGAGGGAGAGAAGGAAGGAAAGGAAGGGAGGGGTTGTGAAGAGAGGGAGGGAAGGAAGGAAAGGAAGGGAAGGGAGGGGTTGTCAAGAGAGGGAGGGAAGGAAGGAAAGGAAGGGAGGGGAGGGTGAGAGGGGAGAGAGAGAACCAAAGAGAAGGATAGGGTAGAGAGAGAGAGCTACCGAAAGAGGGAGGTGTGATGGCTTCGGTAGCCGAATGGAAGGGGATAAGGGGGTGTTGGGGGTCTTCGGCTAGGAAGTGAGAGGGATGAGAGCACAAATTTTTTTTAAACATGAACAGTAAACGTCGGTAGACAAAAAAAAATTTGTTTTTTTTTGGACATGAACAGTAACTTCGGTAGACAACTTTTTTTTTGTACATGAACAGTAACTTCGGTAGACAATTTTTTTTTTTTGGGACATGAACAGTAAACTTTGGTAGACAATTTTTTTTTTTGTACATGAACAGTAACTTCGGTAGACGGATTTTTTTTTAAAAATGAATAGTACTTCGGCCGATGAACAGTACCGCCGATTTTTTTTTTTGGGTGGTAGATGAGGAAGAAAGTAATGTTGTAGGTGAGAGTTGGATGGAACATCTTTGAGAGAGATAGATGAAAGATCGACATGAATAGGTAAAGAAGGAATGTAGGGTTGAGAAAGTGGGATGATTTGTGGTGAAGTTTGAGGTTGAGACGAGAATGAGATATCAAATATGGATGATGGAGGAAGGAGAGGTGATATGATGAGAGATGAGATCGGTAGGTGTGAAATGTAATGATGGGAAAAATGAGAGATCTTGATCTTCAGAGAAGACTATCTGAAGATTAGGGATTGGAGATGAGAAGATAGGTAGTTCACCATTATGATGAGATGTGCCTTGAGAATAAAGGAACATATGGATTTGAGTTAGATGAAGGATTATGAGAATCTTCATCAACACATGATGATATCCACCATTCATCATCTCATGAAGAGATGATGACTTGAGATCATCAAACTTCACATGAGTAGATGCAGTTTCTCCGAAGATGGTGGACTCTGTAGGCTTTTGAAGAGTGAGAGAGAGGGGTCGAAGATAGTGAGAGAGGTTGAGGGCCGAAGGTGAGGTGAGGGCCGAAGAAAGGGAAGGGATGTATAAGGGAGGTTTGTTCTTTGGTGGGTTTAAAAGGCCGAAAGAGAGAGATGAGAAGAGAGAGATAAAGAGAAGAGGGATGTACCTAGGGTAGATGAGGTAGAGCACTCAGCAGACACAATGGCCATAGAGAAGGATTGAGCTTCACTGTTCATCAACATCATCTATTTTAGACATGAAACAAAGGTTGACCATTTCTTTGTCACTTTCAGAAGTGGGTTCATCTGCCCAATCATGAGTTTCAGTCATTTGACCTTTTCCCTTTTTGAGCAAGGTTTCATTTCTCTCCTTCTCTCTCTTATATTTTGCCTTGTATTTCTCAGCCCGGTCAGACTTTGAGGAGACAGACATACTTGTCTTTTGGAAAGAAGGTTGGTAGGAATCAAATTTGGTTCTGACAGACTTAGAGGATGTATGGTTAGAGGAGGATAGTCTGGATTTATCAGAAGACCTGCTTCTACACTCAGAAGCAAAGTGTCCCTTCCTCCCACACCTGTAACATTCCTCATTTGATTTGTCAGAGGGAGTGGTTTTAGAAAAAGTAGAAGTGGATTTTCTTGAAAACTTGGATTTTCTCGAAGAGAAGCGAGAGTTACTGGAAATTTCCTCACCTTCATCATCAGCCTCACTAAGATAGGCTTCTGAAGGATCATTGGGATCCTCTTGACTATCACGGTCAGAATCGGAGGGATAGGTGATTCTAGGAACACACGCAGAGTTTTTGGAAGAATCACTAACAAGAGCTAGAGAAGAGCTTTTAATGTCTTTTGTGATAGACTTCCTAAACAGTTTAGTCTGCTCGTAGTTGAAGAGAGTGCCATACAAGGCAGTGAGAGGCATGGAATCAAGATCCTCGGTAGACTTGATGCAAGTACAAATGTTTTCCCAAAACTTAGGAAGACAGTCCATGAACTTGCACAAGACTTCCTCATTATCATAGATGCGACCCATAAGTTTAAGATCGTTGAGAAGACTGTTAAAGCGATTATAGTAGTCTGAGAGAGACTCACCCTTCTCATGAGAGAAGAGTTCATACTTTCTTACAAGAGCAATCTTTTTGCTCTTTTTCACCTCAGACGTACCTTCATAAAGAACACACAGAGTGGACCACATTTCTTTTGCAGTAGAAAGGTTAACAAGAGAATGGTAGACCTCATCAGGCAGAGAGAGGGCAATGATGGCTCTGACTTTAGTATCAAGAGCTATAAGACATCTGTCTTCATCATTGTATTTACTGGGGTCCTTTACAATGTATCTCCCAGTAGCTGGAGTTCTTTCTTCCTCAGAAGAGTCCTCATCAGCTTTTGCCTTGTCTGCATTATAACGGTCCCAAACTCTAGGAATAAAAGGACCTTCATGTAAAATTGTTGGATATCTGCTGTCAACTCCTTCTAAAAAGAGTATCATACGACTTTTCCACAAGAAGAATTTATTGGGGTTAAACTTTGGTGGTTTGAATATAGAGCCATTGTCGTATGAAACAGCAGTGGTGTTTTGAGAAGAAGCATTGTTTAAAGAAGAAGAAGAAGAAGAGGTTGCCATTGCGGATCTAGTTTATTGAGTTAAACTAAACTGCTCTGATACCACTTGTTGGTCCCAAATAGCAGTAAGTAAATAAGAAAAGTATTGTAGAAGGGGGGTTGAATACAATACACACAGTTTTTCACTTAATTTAATTCTTATTGATTTTAAATCAAGAATTACACATAGAAAACTTTGATTGTTGCGGAAGAGAACATATGAGATATGTTCAAACAATCTTACACATAGAGAATGAAGAACAATTGTAAAACACTTAGAAAACAATAAGATCTTCGTAGAGAGAAAGTTGCCAGGCACTTAGAGAACTTGAAGGTAGTAGAGCTGGGTGATCTTGCATGTTGAAGCATCCATCATATTTATAGTGCCTCATGCATTTAATGCATGAGACACCTGTTGAGCAAGGGATGGACACAGGTCTTCAGCAAGGTACAGGATGTACCTTTTGTCTTGGAGTGACTTTGTCTTGAAGTGTTGACCTGCAGGGATGGTGTGGACCTTTCCTTAAACTGGTGTAGGAGACAAAACTTACTTTGTCTGATCTTCAGATGAGGTCCACGTCAATGCAAGATATCACAATATACTTTGTCAGAAAAGTACAATGTCTTTGAAAGAAATCCTCAAGCATCGGCTGCCGAAGACTTGAGAGATCTTCGACTGCCGAAGACTTAAGAGATCTTTGGCTCCTGAAGATGTGAGAACACCTTCATACTCCTGAAGATATGTGATTGACACCATCCTGGCCGATGGTGTTGATCACTTGGGCATGCTTGGCTTTAGGCTGAGGAGACTATCTTCAATCCGCTTTGAGAGATGTACTCCTTCTTTGTCTTCTTCGGATGATCTTCGACTTCATCGAACATTTGTATAAAAACCAAGCTGCTAAAAGAACCTCAAACATATTATAAGTAGGATGATATAAGATGGAAGATCAGGAGGTCAACTTTAAATCTTCAGATGACCCAACATTCGTAAAGAATTTGAATTCTACAAATGATGGAATGTAAACTCCTTGGGTTCTAGCAAGGAATTTTAATTTCTTCCTATCATCTTTTAAGAAAAAAACTATTATACTCTTATATACTCAATTACATTCTATCCCACCACGATGAATGTCACAACCGTTGTTGACGCCGCCATTGTCGTCATTGTCGCCACCACCACCACCTGTCGTCACCGCCGCTATCACCACCACTCGTTGCCGCTACCGTCACCATCATCGTCGTTACCACTATCGCTTCCACCCCTACCCCCACCACACCGTTACAATCACCACCACAACCACCACCATCATAGTCATCACCATCACCCCACCTCTACCCCTACTACCACTATAATATTGAATGAACCAAACAGATAGATTCAAATTCTTTTGACAGAAACGCATGGTCAAACATGATTAAATTTCATTCCAGCTCTTACAGATTTTAATTCTGATAGATTCCATTCTTTGAACCAAACGCCACCTAAGATTGTAATAAACTGAATACCGTCAAGATTAAGAATGTAATAAATTGAGTTTAGGGACCGTAATCATAGTTTTCGCTGTAACACAAGGACTGTAACACCCGGTTTTTTCGTAAAGCAAGTTCCATCCTTCGTTGGTTATCTCTCCGCCTTCCGTCTATCTTTTGAGTGGTAAATATTGTGCTTTCGAACCTTGAGTCGACCCATGCGAGAATCTTGAGTTTCGACCTTTTTCGGAGCTCGGTACGCGTGGCGCGATTATGACTCGTGATAGTGACATGTGTCACTATCGCGTGGCACAATCGCCGGGGGTGTACCACCCGCGGTACATTCCCCGCGAGAGTGCCCTCGCGATAGTGACAATGTCACTATCGCGTGGCAAGGTCGCCCGCAGCCACTGTCTCATAAAATGTCCGGATTCTCACCTTTCCTCCTCATTTCTCACTTCCATCTTCTTCTCTTTTCTCTCCCAAACACTAAAACCGAACCCTAACCCATTTTGATGGTTTTTTTCCCTTGAACCACATGATTCTTCATCATCTAACTAGATGGAACCTTGAACCACAAAACTTCCATCTTCATCTTCCTCATCAAGTTCATCGGTTGGGAGCTCGGGTTGAAGTGTTGGATTGGGTGTTCTCAGAAGCCTCTTTGTCTTCAAGGTTAAGTTTTCTTGTATTAAGGTTATAGATGCTTCATTGATGGTTTCTTAAGGTTCGATATCTCAAATCTCGGATTTGGTGGTTTTGAAGAAATTAGGGTTTTGATCTTATTTGGGATCTTGGTATTTTTATGTTTGGGGAAACATTTCCTTATGATTGAAAATGGCTATTTATGGGTTGGAACTTTGGATCTAGGTTTTGGAAGTTTTCGGCTTGAGGATTCAACTGGTCTTCAAAAGAGCTCGTTGGGGAAAAATCTAGATTTAGCCTAAATCTAGCAAGGTGAGTTCAAGTTGATTTGTGAAAACGTTGTACATGCCAAAATGTCTATTTTAAAGTGTTTGTGGGTTCTACATGAAATTATCAAATGTTGGGTTAATTGCTAATCTTTGATTATTTGACGTATTTAATCTTTACAAACTTTGTATAATACCCATATTTGGGATTTTTGGGTATTTTGATAAATGTGTCACAAATGAATGTGTTTTGAGGTCTCATTGCATAAATAAATTCTTGGTCAAAGAAATACACTTTTAAATGGTTGTCGGGTCTTATGCATCATTCATGAAATGGAATGTTTTGTAAAGTGTTAATTACACATTTATGCGAGGTACTTGAAAGAATGTTTATAGTCTCATTTTATGATTTTCATTCTTATCAGCAGTTAAAGTGGAAAATGCATATTTTATGTTATGAGACATTTGGAAAAATTATAAGGATATAGTTCATTTGGAAAATGGGTTGTCTCAATTAATGTTAAATTTTGAACTAATCTTACTTTTGGTCGTGATGTTGCATATCCGTTGGGTGAGTGCGGTTCATCGTGTTTTTATTTCATTTATTAACGAGTCAATGGGTTGCTAAGTCTGCGGCTTGGCATTGTTATTTTGATGGGAGTTTTGGGACATTAGTCCGGTTTTGGTAGCTCGACTTCGAGCCTTGTTGGGCCTCATGTGTATTATTTGGCTTATTTGACGCATTGGGAGTCATGATCCCGTATTTGGTTTATTATTGTCCGGCGTTGGGACGATTAGTTTTCCACGTCGAGGCACGTTAGGCACCGGATGTGGGTGTAAGACCTTCGTGCTGCACGTTAAGGTACCGGATGTGGGTATAACTCCTTCGTGCTCAAGTATTACGATATTAGATGAGGGGCTCGACATAGGAACCCGACGGGGTTGAACTCGAGTTTCCGTGGGTGTACGTTTAAAGCTACTGAGCCTGACATCTCTTGCGTGTACTTTTGTTTATATGACTAGTCATAACAACATAAAATGGGCTTACTTTGTGGACTGTCACATTTTATGGAATCGGGAATCCCCCGTCACCGAAAGGTGTTGTTTTTGGGTATTGAGTTTTATTATCCAAGTTTTCGGTGACGTTTAGTATTATTGGGTTTTACCCTTGATTTTATGGATTGAGTATTATGCCCCACCCGTGTTTTGGGTGTTTTGGGATATAAGGTTTAACCGTATCTTCGTAAATGGAGAGTCCGATTTATATTTACGTTTTGAGTGAGTTTTGGGTTAAAGTTAATTTATGAATGGCCAGTCTACATTGGTATCATCATTTTGTAGTAGTTTGAATTGGAAAATGTCCAAATTGGTGTTCCCCGTCTAAAATGCATATTAATGGAAAACGAGTCGTTTGCATATTCAAAGCATACCTTTTGAAAGATTATGATTTAAAATGCATATTCTATTTTTTTCAGACATCTTTATTTATGTTGAAAACTCTTGAGCTCACTAGGCGTTAAGGCTAACCTTTTTATTTGTCGGCATGTGCATCAGGTTCCAGTTGGGTTTTCGTTCTAGCAGCCATGAAGAGTTGAGCCTTAGCTTTGTGCAAATGTAAGTAGTTGGTGAAGTATTCCGCAATTTTGGAGATAGTGACTATTATGGGGTTTTAGTAGCACCCGTTATTATCATAGGCTTTTGTATAGAATGAATTTTTGTATTGAGGTTAAATCTTAATTTGTGGTTGTAGATAATTCCTTTATTGATGTATTTAGAAAATTTTAAATAAGTTGCTATTTCCAGATTTGAGGGTGTTACAAGTTGGTATCAGAGCATAAGTTTGAGAGAATTAGGTATTGATTGTAGGATGCCTAGACTCAAACTAGCGTTTTTATAAGCGATTGCAAATGAAGTTGCACATTAGGAACCTTAAGATAAGATATTATGGAGTTGATCGAGTCACTAGAAACGGGAAACTTGTCGAGGGTCGCAAGGATGAACATGTGCGGTACGTTCATAATGGCACCTGGCCAGTGTTATGGTGATCCTACATACTACATGTGTATACTTGAACTACCTTGGTATGATTACTGTTGGGGTAGTGAGAAGGTTTCTAAGGGGGTAATCTAAGGAAAACGTTGATGTCATTAATAACTATGTGTTTTAGTATAATAAAGATGTTAGGTTATGCTCTATCATACCTTTTGGAGTAATTGCTAGATTTTACATAAAAATTTGAAATGTTATGTTTTATAGATTTGTTTGAAACAACTAGATTATAATAATCATGGAAATGCTGGATATCATGGTATTACTGAAACATGTAATGATAAACAATTTAATCATGCTGAAGTCTATACATCAAACGTCGCGTGTCAAAAAGTTTTACGTAATAATTAAGATACAATTAAGTAATTATTATCGCATATTTACGAGGGTGTTTCGGATTGCTTATTTAAATACCCTATTGACTTACAATTTTTCCTCTCGCTAAAAAGCTATTTTTAGGTGGCATTTGGTTTACAGAATGTTTTTGGATGGATTGCAATCTGTCAAAGGAATTCGATTATGAAGGAATTGGAATGGAATGTTGTCAGATTTGACCACCTGTTTGGTTGACATAATTGATATGGAATCTGTTAAAAGAATTGGAATCTATCTGTTTGGTTCACAAAATGTAGCTTTGGAATTGGAATGAAATATTGAAAAATGACCAAAATACTTTTTTTGATAATTTTAATTTTTATAAACAAAACATGCTTTAATAAAATTGCCATTAAAAATACTTTATTTATTACGGTGGTTCAGATTGGTTATGGTCAGTGGTGGTTTAGAACGGTGGTTCAGATCGAATGTGGTCGGTGGTGGTTCATATCGGTGGTGGTTTAGATCGGCGGTGGTTGAGATCGGCTGTAGGCAGTGGTTCAGATTGGCAGTGGTTCAGATAGGCGGCGGTTCAGAACGACGGTGACCAGCGGTGGTTGGCTGGGGTTTAGAACAACGGTCGTTCAGATCGACGGTGGTTCAGATTGGCGGTGTCGGCGGTGGTTTGAATCGGCGGTGATAAAGTTATATTGGATTGAGGGCATATGTGGTATTATGAAAAATAAGAATTCCATTCCATCAAAATATCTTGTAGTTGCTAAGGAATGTTAAATTCCCCCATTTGTGGAATTAGATGGAATTTAGAGATTCCTTCCATGAAAAAGAATTAACCAAACAAAGAAATAAAATTTGATCAATGAAATTCAACATTCCAATTCCATCAGATTCCTTCAGAATCTGCAAACCAAACGCCACCTTAGTGTTTGGGTTGAGAGAAAAAAAGTGTTTATAGTTTTTCTACACCGTTAATAAGGAGTTTTTGATAAGTTAAACAATTCTGACTTATCAACTTATTTGAAACAACTAATGATTTTTTTGGTTATTTTACATGTACAAGCAATCTCAAACACCCCTAACTAACAACTTATTATCTTATTACGTTTTAGTATTACATTAATAAGTTAATTCAAATATTTATTATAAAACTCTTTTTTATCACCATAAACTCATTTAAAAAAAACATAAATTGTTTTAAATAACTAATCCCAATTCACCCCCTATATATGTTTTTATTGAAATCATTATGTATTATTTGGAGAACATGTGTATATTATTATTATTATTATGCAGGTAATTCGAATATTTGTTTAAAACTGTAATGTTGTAATGTATGTTTTCGTTAATTTCGAATGGCTACCTATAAAAGGGTACATATACATTAAAATTAAATAATTATTATAAATTTTAAAATTTAAAACAGTTACTATATATATTGAACGTAATTTATTTGTTAAACGTATAAATTAATGAATGCTCTTCATACACGATTTATTAGTTATATACTTAAATATATATGTTTTTGAAAATTCGTTTCCTTAAAAAACTGGATTAAAATAGGAAACAAAATAATAATTTATTATTAATTAATAAATAATAATGGAAAGAAAAAAAGAAAGAAATTGATAGCTGTTAAAAGCGAGAAGTAGAAGGCTGCCACGTGGAGGAAGCAAGAGGGTCGCATTTCAGCCGACACTACCTCCATTTTTCTTTCCACATATTTTCTTTCTTCAACCCAAATTGACTGCTTAATGCCAGCTTATGTCGACGGATGACGACTTCACATACATAGAAACAAGGATTATGTGAGAAGTGTGAGAAGTGAATCTGAATTGTTGATCATTTTTAATCAAATGTCCTCCCATAAATTGCTGCTTAAAAGGGAATTGATCCGATGCATCTTATCAGAGAAGCGTGAGAAGTGGTTATCAATCGTTGAATGAGAAATAGATGCACGTTAGGATGAGATGCACCATTGGGTAAGAAGTGACACATTAGGACCAAATCAATTCTTTTCTAAAACGCAATTCATAGGAGACATTCGATTAAAAGTGATCAACGGTTCAGATCCACTTCTCACGTTAACCTTCGCCTACACACACACACACACATATATAGGCCGGTAATCAAATGGAAACCAAAAATATGTTACAAACTCTTGAGAACCGATATAAAAATATTTTTTTACATGATTAATTTTCATCAAAACCTATGATTTAAGATATTGTTTCACCTATATTTTTGTTCATCTTGTGAAATGATTACACGTGAAATTTGATTTTTGATTCACCTAGTGAAATAAAAAATACAGGTAAAAAATATTCATGCGGTGAAACAAATACATGTGAAACTATTATATTATGAAACAAATATATGTGAAACAATATTTTAAATCCAAGCATTTGGTGAAAATATATCATGTAAAAAAATATTTTTATATCGGTTCTCACAGGTTTGTAACATATTTTTGCTTTTCATTTGATTTAGCCCCTATATATATATATATATATGCAAACCACTATTTTAGAAAACAATAGATATATTTATGAATAATGATTATGATTCATTAATAATGATTGTGATATATATGGAAAATGTTAAGTTTATTCATTATAATCATTATTTTAAATTAGGAAACGTAATAAAATCATATATCTATTAGACTTGATGAACGGCTAAGATTGGTTCACAAAGTTTGCACAATCTGACTGGTTTGCAAAAGATACGTCTCCTATATATATATATATATATATATATATATATATATATATATATATATATATATATATATATATATATACACACACATACATAAAGGGAAGCATTGTTAATTTTACTAATTTTGATTGATCAATAAGAATGCATCTTTAATCCTTGTTTTGTATGGATGTGCAATTAATGTGTAGGGATATGTATGAAATTTTATTTTTAGTTTTTGTAACTGACGAGTTACAAAACTATTATTCTCCTTGATTTTAGCTCTAGTTTTTTTTTTCTTTTTTAAACTTTTGGTTAGATTCATGTTCTATATTATATTTCGATCATTTATTCTATAACAACAATATATTAATATGGTAGGAAAAAAGAAAGTATAAACATAAAAAATGAACAAATACATGGACATACACATGAAGTTAAACTGAAATGTTTTGTTGTATATGAAAACATATGCAACTTTCTATTTATATGAACATATGCGAACAAATGAATAAGTATCCAAACATGAATGATTTACAAACTTATAAGGTGTTTGACCATTAATATAACGTGTGAGATGAACATATATGAATAAAAAATTAAAAGTGCGACATGAAGACATATGAACAATAATAAAACATGTGAAACAATGTTTGGATGTACATTAACACATATGCAAATTACCAAAGACCATAAAGTCCAACTTTCTATTTATATGAACATATACGAACAAATGAATATGCATCTAAAACATGAATGATATACAAACTTATAAGATGTTTGGCCTTAATAGAACGTGTGACATGAATATATATGAACCATCGACTTCTAAACACCAATGTTCACTAATAAATATATTTTTCTCAATTACCCTAAATACCAATGTTCACTAAAATTATTAATCATCGGCCCATATTATAATTAATGTTTTAATTGTGCATCATCTCAACCGTCCGTGTTAAGATCAAGGGCTATGAATTTTTTTTTGAAAGGCAAGACAATATATTACCAACTAAAAACAACGAGAATTACAAGAGTACAGTAGGCTCTAGAAGCCAAGGGCAGCGGCAAAAATATAACACGATTAGAGAATCCACGGACCAGTTTGCAAGGAACGAACCTCCACCCGTAACCAAGAAAGAGGAACAAAACCAACAAGAATCTACAATACACAAAGTACCCTCGACCAAATAAAACAACCTACCTTACTTCACCAAAGCCGGATCCGACAATCAATTGCACGCCTCTAATTTCCTCCATCTTCCCTGAAAAACTATTCACTCGAAACATTTGCGTTGAAATTCAGAGAAGAGATCCTCAATCTTTCTTTTGTCATCTTTGAATACAATTTGATTCCGATGTGCCCAAATGAGATAGCCAAAGCTCCAAACCGTCTCCATCCACAAATTAGGCCCAGTCAAGTTACCTGTCAAAGAAGATGAAATATCCAAGAGATCCTTTAACGAGTTGAAATTATCTTTTTTAATTTTCCACCACCGAAGCATCGCGAGCCACAACTTGTAAACTTTTTTGCATTTTACCAAAGCGTGGTCCACCGTTTCAACTTCCGAATTACATCTTGGGCAAAACACCGAATCTAAGTCCATCCCCATCTTATCTAGAACCACTCTACATGGAAGTCTTCCAATGTTGGCCTTCCAAAAGAAAATACAAATTTTCTTCGAGATCTCCTTTGACCATAAAGTTTCTTCTTAAAGACTACCACCCTCCTCCACCCTCCTATCTATCAATGCCTTTAGCTCTTGTACCTAAAAGGACCCCTCCTCGCTCACCAACCACTTCACTTTATCATCTAACTCTCTTTTCGGACTCCACCCTTGAAAATTTTCTTTTAGGTCTACTAACTCCCCTTCTTCCCTACCTCTCGGCTCCCTCCTCCAATTCCATTTCCACACCCAATTGTTCCTAGACCACCCCCCTTTCTCGACTATCGACTCGCCCTTGTTTGTATCGAGACGGTAAAGTCGCTTGAATCTTGCCTCCAACTTTTCCCCCCGACCCACCTATACGACCAAAACTTCTACTACCTCCAACTTTTCCCCCCAATTCACCCATCTCTTTACCTACTCTAATTATATTATCCCAAACCGAATGACTCCCCCTCCCACCTCTACTACCTCATCCAACCAAACCCCCCTCCCTTCCATATATGCTTTTTATATATTTCACCCATAAAGCGTCCTTTTCCGTTTTGAATCTCCACCATCACTTACCCAAGAGACCCCAATTAGAGGATTGTAGACTCCCCACATTAAGACCTCCCCCCTTAAAACCTCTCAAGGTCCTCTCCCAATTCACCCAAACCACCCCTTTTTTAAAATTTGTACCTTTCCCTCCCCCTAAAAAAATGATTTCTTACACTCTCTAGCTCACGAATCACACCTTTCGGGGCACGAAAAAGCGAGAAAAAGTACAAGGGAAGACTACTAAGAATCGACTTTACCAAAGTTAGTCTTCCACCGATCGAGATCAATTTGGCCTTCCACGAACCAAGCTTGTTTCTTACCTTTGTAATTGCTTCTTTCCAACTTTCAGTTTTGCTCACCGACCTTCCCACCGGAAGTCCTAGATAGGAAAAGGGCACCTCACTACAACCAGATCCCAATCCTCTTGCCCACAATTGGACCTCCTCTAGCTTCACACCCAAGCCGTAAAGCTTGCTTTTGGATATGTTGATCTTTAACCCCGACGCCACTTCATAGCATTTAAGAATTTTCATTAAGTTCTTTAAGTTGGTGATACTCCATTTTCCAAAAAATATCACATCGTCGGCATATTGGAGATGTGTCAAGGCGATATCTTCTCTATCAATATTTAAACCTTCAAAGATCCCTTTATTTTTTCCTTCCGACATTAAGATGTTTAGACCTTCCGCCACCACAAGGAATAGAAATGGGGCTAGCGGATCACCTTGTCTAAGACCTTTCTCCATAAAGAATTCTTTAGTAGGAGACCCATTGACCAACACCTACACCGACGAAGATTTCAAGCAAGCTTTTACCCACTTACACCACTTATTCCCGAATCCCATGTCTTTCAACAATTCCAACAAGAAATTCCAATCTACATCGTCGTATGCTTTTTCAAAGTCCACTTTGAACACCAACCCTTTCCTTTTTGTTTTCCGAATAAATTCCACCGCTTCGTTTGCGATTAGCACACCATCCAAAATGAATCTTCCTTTAATAAATGTCGATTGAGTGTCCTCGATCAATCTTTCCATCACCTTCTTCATTCTTTCCACCAAAATCTTGGAAAGAACTTTGTAATAAACACCAATTAGACTTATGGGTCTATACTCATTGAGGCGCGTCAGATTGGGGTTTTTTGGAATGAGAGTTAAAAACGAGGCATTGCATCCTCCACTTATCTCCAACACTTCCTAAAATCTCTCAATCGCCCTCAAGAGATCGCCCTTAATGATCGACCAATATTTCTTTATAAACGTAAAAAAGATACCGTCTGGATCCAGAGACTTGTTGTTTCCGCATGATTTTATCGTTTCCCAAATTTCTTCCTCCGAAAATGGTTTCTCCAAATTTATCACTTCTTCCGGTTTTAACTTCTTCAATAACGAGGCATTGCGTCCTCCACTTATCTCCAACACTTCCTAAAATCTCTCAATCGCCCTCAAGAGATCGCCCTTAATGATCGACCAATATTTCTTTATAAACGTAAAAGAGATACCGTCTGGATCCAGAGACTTGTTGTTTCCGCATGATTTTATCGCTTCCCAAATTTCTTCCTCCGAAAATGGTTTCTCCAAATTTATCACTTCTTCCGGTTTTAACTTCTTCAATAACGTGCTTTTGATACCCGTACCAATCCTTTTTTTTTGAAGAAAAATTGGTTTAAAAAAATCCCAAATGTGATTTTTAATCTCTTCCGGATCTTCCGACCAAGTCGCGTTGATATTCAAACCCCATATCCCATTTTCCTCTCTCTCTATGTCTCATTGCCGCTGCCGCATGAAAAAATTTGTAGTTCTCGTCCCCATCTTCCACCCATCTAACCTTGGCTTTTTGCCTCGCAATTCCTAGTTTCTTTTTCTCCGCTTCCAACCATTTAACTCTTGCTTCCGACCATAATTTTCTTTCCTCTTCCTCCAATGATCGCAATTCGGCTTCTTTTTCCCACTTTTTTGTTTCTTCTTTTAATTTCTCCATATCCCCTTTTAAACTTTTGAAATTTTCGGCGTTCCTCTTTAAGCTCCGCTTTCACACTCTTCAAATTGTCTCTAATACAATCCGGATTCCTTGATGTCACTTCCTTACTCCATAGATTCCTCACTAATGCTTCCATTTGATCGCCGACCAACCACACATCAAAAATTTTAAACGGCTTGGACCAAAATCAATTTTGGATTCGGATAAAAGGATCGGATGGTGATCCGACCATTTTCTTTCCAAAGCCCTTATTCCCATATTTCTCCATTCCAAGCAAAAATTACTGGAGACTAGGAAACGATCCAATTTGCTTAGTTTTCTCCCGTCGTCACTTATCCTTGTAAATTTTTGACCCCTCATTGAGATTTCAACGAATAGACAATCTTGAATAAATTTATTAAAAAAATTTCTACTCCTTTGTCGTTTTTGATTGAATTTATCCTCTCGTGATTACCTCTAACATCGTTAAAGTCTCCGAATACGCACCAGGTAATTTCTTCCTTAATGCATAACCGTTCATTGTTTTTCCATACCTCTACCCTCTCTTTTTGCTCCTGCGGTCCATAGACGTTAATAAAACCGAACATTCCGTCTTTCCCTTTCCATGATCCAATTACCCCCACGAAACTCTTTTCAATGGTAGTGAATTGATAAGCAAATATTTTCTTATCCCATATGAGAATCAACCCTCTCGAATTCCCCACCGATTCTGAATGAGCAAAGTCAAATTCATCTTTACCCCACAATTTGGCTACTTGACACTCTTTACACCTTTTTATTTTGGTCTCCTGTATACCTATCATATCCACGTTTTCTCGATCACGCATTTCTTTGACCCATCTCCTTTTTTCACTCGCACACAAACCCCTCATATTTAATGAAATTATCTTCATCTACTCACAATAACGAATCAAAATCTCACTAACTTGATCAGATTCCCTGTCATCTATGCTTGCTGTCCTTTGATCGAAGCTTCTTCTCCCCATACCAGACTGATTCTGCCTCCAAATTCTTCCAAGTTCTCCGTCTCATCTACGCTATTAATTTCATTCGAAGTCGACAACTGATTCCCAGAATATTTTCCTACTACTGATTTCTTTCTATTCTTCTTTGTCCTTACTGATTCCTCATTTTTAATGCTACTCTTTTGATTTTCTCTCTTTAAATTAGATCTGGCCAACTGCTTGATTATGTGAAAACTGACTTTTCCCTTACCTAAACCCAAACCTTCTCCTCTTTTATTCTTCATTATGTCGACTCCTTTACTTTTCATCATATTTCTCACCTCTGAGTTCTGATTAACTTTGGATCTGCTATTTTCTTATAATCTGGACCTGCTATTTTCTTGCAATCTGTTAGATGACACCTCTATTCCATCGTCTCCCAAACCATCCTCGTTGACCATTCCGATCGAATCTTGCACCATCGTTACTTTTTGATTCTCGACATCACCTTCTTTGATTGAAGTACTCTGTCTTCTAAGTCCTTATATGAGGCGTTGCATCTTTTTCACGTACTAATTCTTTTTGCTTCTTTAGACTTTCTATTGGATCAGAGTTATTTTCTTTTCCTTTTTGGCCCATTGACTGTTGAGGCCCAACACTTGAACATTCATAAAAAAAAACCCATATGGGCCTTTTTATTTATTTCCCCTTCTTTCACACCAAGCCCATTAACTATTGGCCCAAGATCAATCACCCTCTCATATCCTTTACTTTTCCCACCCATATCCTCATCGTGATCTCCTTTTTTGACTCCATTTTCCCATGCAAAGACATCATTTTTTTGGCCTCCATATTTGTTATTGGAATTTGTTGTATTTTCAAATTCTTTTCTAGATGTCTCTTGAACTCCCTCGCTGTGAACCATCTTTGAAGAAGAACTTCCAGTGGATACTTTTTCCAGTGAGTTATGGCAATCATTTTGCACTTTTCCGTCAACCTTCTTCCGCAACCCGACCTCGTTTGCGTCGAAAATGCACTCGTCCACACACCACTCCTCGTCCCTTTCTTTCTCCTCCGACCATTCTGACGGAATTGAGGCTTCCACATCCTTCGACGAATTGCTCTTATCCTACTCGTCCCAGAAAATGATCGGATCCGATTCTTCCTCCACCACCCATATACCGTAATAGAAATGACCTACCATTATATTTGCGATTTCATCGATTTTAGCCTGAATCGAAGTGGCTATTAGCACCTTTGTTGATTCTATATTAAAGTTACCCTCCCAATCACAATTTACATGTTTAAGAGGGTGACCCCATTTCTTTGAAAATTTTAAGAAAACATCCTTATTCCAAGCATGAAGAGGGACCCTATGTATCCTCACCCATAGGCCATACCGCCTTTTCCCCACCTCGAAAACCTTCAAACCATCTTCTAAGGTTCTTAACCCAATGATGTAATCCGTGAGTTCTATTCTTGAGACTATTTTCCAACGAGGCCTTTTGCTCAAATGATAATAACACGTTTCTTCCACCTAGATAGCTCATCAAACACTCTTTGGAAATTCCCGATCTGCATCAAGACTTTAAGGCTTCCAAGTCCTCCAATGCCGTGACATTGCTGATTAGACATTTCTTTAGTTTACTTGTTGCCGCTATATCCTCTTTCCACGAGCCCAAAGTCCCTACTAACCTTTCTAAAGTTTCTTCTTGCTTATGTTTCTCTCTCTTTATCGCCTCTTGCCACTTCGCAGTAAGATCGCTTTCCTATCATGAGTCCCGATTTCTCCTTACTCTCTTTTCTGATTTCTCGACTTTTGACCGATTTTTCCGATCCCTTCTCTTTGTTAGTCTTCGAACGCTTGTTGGCTAAAAAAACTCTCAGCTTATACATTCCTATCCAAATCCCATTTAGTTTCCTCTCCATTTCCTTAATATTTGTCACATTCTTGAATCGTATGAATTCGAATTTCATTCCGTTTTTTAATCTTCTTCCCGCCATGTAGATATCGCCGACTTCACCGTATCGTTTGAATATTCTCCAAAGATGTGGGATGTTCCAATTCTCCGGGAAGTTAAAGAATATGAACGAAGCCATTTTTCGATCGAGGAAATTTCTTGGTTGTTGACGAATTCCGACTGTCCCGTTGTACCCTATCTCGCCCCTACGTCCCTTTCTCTCGCACTCTCGCCTTCTCTCTCTCCCCGACTTCCTCTCCGACTCACTCTTACCCACACACACACACTCTCTCTCTCTCTCCATCTCACCTAGCCGTTTTGTATTCTTTTTTTTATGCCAAGGGCTATGATTTTGGTTCATAAAGTTAATACAATAATTTGCGTTAATAAAAGAATCGAATCCTTCATATATATATATATATATATATATGTGTGTGTGTGTGTGTGTGTCCTATTTTCACATCTCTTTGTATCAAGGGCGCGACTCATACTAGTGAGTACGGTGACACGGGTCATTAATTATTTCGTTCCTATGTTATAGTAAAAATTTTAAGATTGTGAAAGGTGTCACCGTATAATTTTGTGTAATCGTGTATATTTTAAAATAACAATTATGACACAAGTTTTTCTTAATAGACTTAGTTTGCATGGCCTTTTTTTCCCTATTCTAGGTGTAGGTTTGAATCATGCTTGTGTCATTTTCTTAGTTGAACTTTTAATTAAAAAGATTTATTATGTTTTTGAAAAAATAATTGCGGTAAAAGACTCGAACATAAAACATCATATACAAAAACAATGAATTAACCAACAGATCAATGATAATTTTATGAAAAATATTCATATTTTTATTTCTTATAGTTAAATGATGTCGACGGTTAAAAATTTTCTAGGTCCGCCTTTACTTCTTATCTCATATTTTTAAAAAAAAATACCTTCCTTTTCCACTTATTACATTACGTTGCATTACTCTATCAATATTCTTTATCTATATTATAATATTATATAATTTCTCACTATATTACATTATATCGTCTGATATCTATATTATTCTGTACTAGAAGCGTACTCGCACAATGCACATCACAATTTTAATGTTTATTTTTATTTTTTGTTTTTTTATTGATTTACAGTACGATTTTGGATGATTTTTATTGAGTGATAATGGTTTTTTTATATATAAATTTGTTTAATTTAAGCTTAACAATATAATGTTTTTTATATAAAAATAAATAAATAGTTTGTTAAAATTCATTAATTATCTTATATATTTTAAATTTTTTATATTTAAATTGAGATGTTTATCCTATTTTGATTATGTTTATCATAATTCAAATTTCATAATTTTAAGATTTGGGGATTAGAGATAAGAATTTTGGGGGATAAAAATGAAATTTATTAATTAGGGTTAAAAACATTTAAAAGTAGTACATATTGCTTCATTAATTGTTTTTTAATTGAGTGATAATGGTTTTTTATATATAAATTTGTTTAATTTAGGCTTAACAATATAATGTTTTTAATATAAAAAAAATTAAATAGTTTGTTAAAATTCATTAATTATCTTATATATTTTAGTTTTTTTATATTTAAATTGAAATGTTTATCCTGTTTTGATTATGTTTATCAGAATTCAAATTTCATAATTTTAGGGTTTGGGATTAGAGATAAAGATTTTGGGAGATAAGGATGAAATATATTAATTAGGGTTAAAAGCTTTACAAGTAGTACATTAGGCTCTAGTAGTTATTTTTAAGAGATTTTAAGTAGATAGCTTTAAATGATAGTATATAAAGCTTAGTGAGTTGTAATTAAGTGTTTTTTATGCCATCTTTATAATATAGTATAGATTTATCATATCGATGATATATAAAAACCTGTTTTTTTTTAAATATCTTTTTAGAGGATGTCTTTTATAAATTAAATAGTTATAAAAACATGGAATTATTGGTTTCAAAGATTCGGTAAACATTATTGCATTGAGATAGATATGTGGGTCTCCAACAAAGTAATGAAATCACTTGTTAGACACCCTTAATTAATTGAAAACAGAATCCAAATTTGACCCCGGATTAGGGGGTTGACTATAGCTTTAATTCATTTTAGAGTGTCTCTAACAAGCTTCTCTAAAAATTCTCTAAAATAAAGAATCAAAAGTCAAAATCTTCAAAAAAAAATTATTTTCATCTCCAACAAATTCTTCATTTTGGAGATATATCATTAATTATATTATTAAAATACTCTAGATATTTAATAAAATATTATTTCTCTCACATAAACATTTTATTTCAAAGTTTCTCATTGGTGAGATATAACAAAAAGTCATTTCTCTCTCTCTCTCTCTCTCTTGGTAATCATTTTTGGGATATCTCCAAATTTAGAGAAAATTATACTCTCTCTCCTATTTTCTCCATTTTGAAGAAGCTGTTGGAGCAAAAAATTGCTCAAAATCTCCAAAAATCTTCATTTTCTCCATTTTGAAGAAGTTGTTGGAGATGCTCTTACAACTTGTTTTGCATACCCAGGGAGTGAATTAAATTTCATTAGAATTAATAAATTTGTTCCAGTAAGAGAAATGATTAGTTCTTTGATAAAATTCGATTATTATGATTACTTACTCAAGAGTAATTACGTTATTTATTACTTCTCACTCATTTGATCTCTCATCTTGTAATTACCTTGGCCTTTAAAATCTGAAATTTGCAGAAGTTCGGAGGGTTAAACGTAAATTCCTTGAGTTTCAGGACCTATTGCCAAATAAGAGGTTAAAGAAGAGAAAACCCTCTTAACATCCTCATTTGGGTGAATACGTACGTGTTTGGGATAGAAATCAGGAGAGGCAACGGAGGCTGGAAGGATTGAGGTCTCTTGATGCATTATGGAAGAAAATCAAAGAAAATGTATCATCTTCTCTAAGGTATATATCTTCACTCTCTTTGAACCTATGACTCCATTAATGGAGCTTGAATTGAAAATGTGGGTTTCTCCATTTCTATAAGTACTAGTGTCGGAACCGCACGTTGCACGATAGCGTGAGTAACTCTGATATAGTAATTTGTAGGTTGTCCATATGATACATGTTAATTGTTAAATATGATAATCAACAAACTGTATACAAATTATTTGTAGAAATCATTATAATTTAATTAGTAGAATTTTAATATATATATATATATATATATATAATATATATATACATGATAGTTTTCTCAATTTATGTTAGAAATGATCTAAACTAAACGAATTGTTTATATAATTGATTACATTATATGAAGTTTTTTTTTCTTTTCGAAATTAAAATATGAAGGTACATCTGACAATTTAATTATATTTATTATAACATCACAAATAATTAAAATATTTATAATTTTTTTTGATGTTGTATAGATTAAACGATAAGTTTCCAATTAATGACAGAAATAATTCAGAATGTGTTATATATATATATAGTTTATGTATTTGTGGATTCTAATTTCATTTATAAGAAAACTAAAATGAAATTGAAAATAGTAATTACAGTGTTGATTTAAAAAACAAATAAAAAATAAGAAGAAAAAAGATAAATGTGCTTGAAAACTTCTTGTTGAACCATTTATAAGAAAACTAACATGAAATTGAAAATGCAAGAAAATAAATGGTTTAGTAATTATTGTGTTGATTTTAAAAATAAATCAAAATAAGAAAAAAAAAAAAAAAAGAGATAAATGTTTTTGAAAACTTCTCATTAAACTATTGTCTAGTTTTTACTATACAAAATAGATATTGCATGTATAAATTTTACCATTTGGTTGACTTTGATTAATTTCAACTGTGGTTGCATAGTTGAAACTCTTAAGTTGTATGAAGCAAAATGTAAATTCATATATGATAATTAGTCTAGTTTTAAACATGATCAATCATTTAAGGTCAAGAAAACAAACTTTGGATAATATTGGTGGATTTACAATCTCATAAAACTTCAACTTCTCAAGTGTGACCTAAAAATATCTATAAGTATATATATCAAACAATAAGTGAATATAAAAATTTAGATATACGACCCTTGAGAGCAACAATGTAATACTTGAATAAATATTACACAAATATTCTTTTAACGTTGGGGGTTATGCTCCTAAGAAAAAATATATAGAAATAAAAATTAAGCTAATAATACATCATGCAATTATAAAATGGAGAAATAAATAATAGATTGAAACTGAATAAGTAGTTGAGTAAAATACTTAGGTTGTTTGTTTACCTCTTAATGGTTCCATTAAGAGGTAACCTCTGAACCGCTAAGAGGTAAATCCTGTTTGGCAAAAAAAGGGATGTCTCTTAATGGTTCCAAAATCCTCTTAATGATTTTGTACCCTGACCCTCACTTAACCATTAAGAGCCCCGATTTCATTATGAACAATTAGCAAACAACCATATTTCATTTTACACTATATCATAAAAAACTCTTAATCATTCAGACCACTTAATCATTCTGCATAAACCATTCAGCAACTGCCAAACAACCTCTTACATTTAGTAATATATATGTGTAGTGTGGTATTGAAGCTTTGATGGTCTTTTGCATATTTGGTGATCTTTAGATCTTGATTATGTTTGTGTCATTTACTACAAAAATACAACATAAAAATCGTGTGAAGTCAATACAATGACAAAAAAAACTTGACTATAAACAAAAGTTCATACCCAAAATCAATTTTTAGTGAGAGAAAATATGTTAGAAGGAAAAAATGAGAGGTAGGTTGTTGTATGACAAAGAAATGAAAAAAACTCAATAACATATCCAACAAAGACAAAAAAATCACTTGTGCTTAAATAAGGGAAAATGATGATTAATTAAAATAAATGAAGGGAAATGAATGGTTAATAACATAAATTGTAATAAAACAAATAGTTAATTCTCTTTATGATTTATTTTTTTATATATAAATATATATACTTAAAAGTAAAATGGTTTAAGTTATAGGAAGTTGGATGGTTTAGGTATTGAAAGAAGTGTGCCAAAATGACCAAAGTAGCCTCCTTGCAATAAAAAATACAATTTCATAGAGGGGCATTAAAGTCTTTAATATATTTAACATTTAAAAAATCAAAAAAACTACAAAATTTCTAGCTAACAATCATACTTTAAGAGAGTGTCACGTCACTATTTCTTGGGTTTCCTTTAATATATATATATATATATGTATATATATATATGTATATATATATATGGAAATTAATTAAACTAGTCATTTCAGAAAATCGGCTTTATCTCCTAACCAATCTCTCCCTCAATTTATTAAAATAGCCCATAAGTTCGTGAAATGTGTTCGTATATACGAACACATCCTTAAAACTGATAAATTTGACATATGTTCGTAATATACGTTCGTATATACGAACATAATTTAAAAACTCATTAAAAACTGATACGTTCGTGAAATGGTTCGTGAAATTCCAATATATTACGAAGATGTAATATATCACGAACTTAAAATTTAATTTTTAGCCCAATATCGTGAAATGCCTTTGTTATATACGAAACTGAAAGTTACAATTTTGGCCCTTGATCGTGATATACGAACATCAAAACTTAATTCAAATTAAAAAAAAAGTTACAATTATGGTCCCTTATCTTTAGAACTTAATTCAAAAATATTTACACATTTAACCCAAGTTCATGAATTGTGTTCGTGTATCACGAACTCAATTTATAAAAATTAAGAAAGTTACAATTAGGGTCCCTCAACTTTGTCCCAATTATCAAATGATAATTGGGAACATGTGCCAAAATTGTAAATCATTTGATAATTGGGACAAAGTTGAGGGACCCTATTTGTAACTTTCTTAATTTTTTTATAAATTGAGTTCGTGATACACGAACACAATTCACGAACTAGGGTTAAGTGTGTAAATATTTTTGAATTAGGTTCCAAAGATAAGGGACCATAATTGTAACTTTTTTTATTTGAATTAAGTTTTTATGTTCGTATATCACGATCAAGGGCCAAAATTGTAACTTTCAGTTTCGTATATAACAAAGGCATTTCATGATATTGGGCTAAAAATTAAATTTTAAGTTCGTGATATATTACATCTTCGTAATATATTGGAATTTCACGAACCATTTCACGAACGTATCAGTTTTTAATGAGTTTTTAAATTATGTTCGTATATACGAACGTATATTACGAACATATGTCAAATTTATCAGTTTTAAGGATGTGTTCGTCGTATATACGAACACATTTCAGGAACTTATGGGTTATTTTAATAAATTGAGGGAGAGATTGGTTAGGAGATAAAGCCGATTTTCTGAAATGGCTAGTTTAATTAATTTCCCATATATATATATATATATATATATATATATATATATATATATATATGGGCTCGAAAAGGGTAGTAAAACATGATTTGAGTTGGTTTTGCTAGTCTTAATTTGATTTCATTGAGATTAATCACTATTTCCAATGGTAGCTCCTAGAATGTTAAGGGTTTATGTTTGTAACTTAAATCTTGAGATTTAGAGGTGGATTTTGATGGATTAAATAAGGTTTTGATGCTAGTATTTTGGTTAAAAAGGGTTGGAATGTCAATTATATCGATTTTGAGGCTTAAAAGCCAATTTGGGAAGGTTTGGATGCAATAAGCTTTGGTTTTTATTTGAAAAATTCGTGCAGACATGGGAGCTGAGCCCAGCGGCTTGTGCGGGCTAGGTCGCGGCCTGGAGGTGTGTGTTGCTAATTTGTGTTGCATGTGTTGCTTCAATCTCATATCAAGGTGAGTTTTTCTTTAAGTATTTTCAAACTGGAATACATATAATATTAATTGGATAAAAAGTGTTTCATAATATGAAATGGATGAGGATGAATGTGTATGTTTTGTTAGCACTATTGCACTAGAGTTGAGCTTAAAAAGCCGACGGTGACACTATCGGTTCTTCTAGAACGATACACATCGCACCGTATTTAAGAATCGTCAACTTCACTATTATTGCACTTTGCTTTACTTGAAGGCCAGCGGGGTTGGTTGTACTTAAAGGTACACTAAAAGGGCCTGAGTGCCAAATAATTGAGAAAGGAGAGTGCCAACGTGTTTGGGTAAAGTAACTAGATGTTTGACACGAATGGTTTAACATGAATGGTTTACTATATGATTTTGATATAAAATGATCATACCAAATTATGATAAAGATAGGGTTTTTTCACTTAGTTCAATTGGTCTAACCCTCATTGTGTTTTCAAATATGTAATTTAGGACATATATGGATAACAGATAAAGAAAAGGAAAAGGTTTGATGTATATGTGTGGGATTGTTTTACGTGCAAGTGGAAGAGTATATATGTTAGTTGGTATCGGCTATGTGTAATTGTTATGGAGTATGTATATATGTGAAAATGTATTTAAATTTAGCAGGAAAAGTTAGAAGTGGTATTTGTAGTGTTGTGTATTATTGTAATGAAGACTCAATATGCGGACTTATATAGTTGTTTATTGTTATTGCATGTAAATGTGTTATGTGTAAGGGTGGGGTGTTACAGATGGTATCAGGCCAAGTTCCTGTTTGGGCCACTCTTTCGGTTTTGCTCCGTTTCTCGTATGGGTTTAGGATCAAGGCGTCGATTGAGGGTTTGTCTTGGAGATTATAAGGGATGGTTTTGGGATGTAATTAGATGGTTTAATACCATTCTTTTGACGTTCAATTCAAGTGTTCGGTTTGAGCAAAAGTGAGAATTCAGAGTGTGTGTCGTGTTGCCAAAGTTAAGGTGAGTTCCCTTAAACCTTTTCTAAATGTTGAAATGTTTATAAATGAGATTTCATTTTGGCATGTATTGCTAGCATTGATGTTTGAATAAATGTTACTTGAACTGGTTTAAATCTAGTTAAATTTTACCAAATGCGTTCTGATCACTGACAATGGTTGTACATGTGACATGAATTAGTACATATTTTCTGGAAATGGTTCTATATGGTTGTGGCATGAATTAGTACATTGATTTGGAGTCGGGTTGCACAATGGGGTTAGAGTACCTTGGAATTGTGAATATTCTTTGGGAGTGTATTGATACCATGTGCCTTGAATCTATTTCTTGTGCACACATAAATGGCATCTACTAGGGGTCCATGGGGATCTATCGGGGCCCCAATCGTGGACATCACGGTGAGGTGATGAGTGACTATGAACACTGTGCAAATACCCAAGTTTGGTGTGACTTTGTTGAATTGCATATTTATGGGCCTTATGGCGGTTTGCATTTTTACTGTGAACGGTAAAACTGTTTTCGAGGGGGAATTCATTAGACCTCATGGTCTAACCCTCACTTTTCAAAATTAAAAACCATTTTCAGGTAAAGAGAGGGGTTGATGCATCTTCCAACGGAAAGGAGAAGGTTTGAAGTGTTAGAGGTGATGGGAAGAGGGTTAGTTACCTTAATTTCCTATCGTTATTCTAGATGTCTCAGTTGTGGATGTGTATATACGTTGCTTTGCATTGAGAATATTTTATCTTTAGACCTGTTATTTGGTACCATTTGGTTTTATTATAAGAATTATTCTATTGTGGATTTTTGGGTTGTTACACATCTCCATTCATATCATATTAGTTATCTAGTGCATCCCTTACAACATCTGCTTCTGATACATCTTCTATGGCTGGTCCACATCCGTTTATAAGTCTTGATGATCCCGTTGTAGCTCCTTTAGACATTGGATGTTCTCATCGGGTAAGGAAATTTACTACTCACCATCATGACTATCATTTTTATCCCATTTAGTTCAGTTGCCAGACCCCTACTTCCTATAAAGACATTTATAGTGACCCTCGTTGGTAGCAAGCTATCTCAAAAGAATTTTAGGCACTCGGCAAAGCTCATATCTGAGAGATTATCCCTTTTCCTTTAGTAAAGAAATCATTCAATTGAAATGGGTGCATAAGATCAAAACCACGTCATAAGAATATCCAAAGAGGTACATTTAAGCATATACATTGATTATGAGGAGACCTATACACCATGGCATTAGTCACTTATTTTTATAGTCTTATTGCCAATGTTTCTCCTTGCAAATAGTCTTTTTATTAAATGGGGGCAAAGAATGTCTTCTTTAATGGTGATCTCTCTGAAAAAGTTTATATGAATCCCTCTGCAAGGATCCCTCATCCGCCTGATCATGTATTTCGTTTGTGCAAAGCTCTTTATGGGCTTAAGCAAGCACCTTGAGCATGGTTCAAGAAGTTTTGTATCATTGTCTGCTCTTTGGGGGGGGGGGGGTTCTCCGTTATGATTTTGAACTCTTCACACAATTCACTAATGCTGGTATTATTCTTTTACTTCTATACATGAACAACATGGTTATCACTAACAACAACACCTAAGGAATCCCAACATGATAGCATATTTACAGATCATTTTGAGATTAAAGAGTTAGACTGGCTTCATTTGTGACAACCCAGTATGAATTCTATCTTCTTTCCCATACAGGTATCACATATATAAATTTCTCTTCAACACCTCTTGGAAAAAATTCATACTTTCTCCTAGTGATGGCATATATCTTCCTAATCCAACGTTTTATTGACAAAGGGTAGGATATATTATTTTTCTAATAGTCTTTGGGCATAATTTAGCCTTTGTAACCCTCTTTGTGAGTCAGTTTATAATTGCACCATTGACATCTCATTATACTAAACTCTTGAAGTTTCTACGCTATGTTAATAGCACCATGTTTCGTGGCTTGTACTTTAATTCCTCGTCATCACTCAAGCTTCATCCTTCTACGATACATGTTGGATGTTGATGTTACTCACTCTTAATTCATAATGGCTATTGTTTCTTTCTTGGTGATTATCTTATATCCCAACTTTACAAAAACAATCTCTCACTACTCAATCTTATATTGAAGTAGAATGTCAAGCTCTTAATGACACTACTTAGGAACTATTATTGTTATGACGGTTTCTATCTGATATGGGTGCTACTCAATCATCTCCTGTTGTTGTATGGTGAGGCAACAATGTTTTTTACATTGCTCACAACAATGTATTTCATGAGCATACCAAGAAAACTGAGATCAATTGTCATTTCAATCGCCAACATATAGTCAACAATACTATTCATCTCCTTCCAGTGTATTCAACTTAATAGTCCATGAAAGTCTTGTAACACCCTAAAAACGGGGGTTAATTTAAACCTGAAATATGTGCGGAATAAACAAGTCTATCATAACTGAATCACCCAAAAAGGGGAATAATTGTATGGCGTTTACAATACATAAATCAAGTGAAATTGAACTCAACAACCTACTAATCTAGACCAACTAATTCTAGATTACGAACATGTGTCGTCATCCCACTTCCAAAAATATACCTTCACTATATCAAATGTACGCCTCTATAACCATAAAAAATGCTACTATCCTTCAATGACTCTTCACTCAAGCCCGAGGAATCCCAGTGCTAGAATGACTTGTTATACATGTCATTTTAAGAAAAAGTGTTAGGCTAAAGCCTAGTGAGATCAAACATTTATATTGAGAAATCAGTAAATTCTAACGAGATAATTAAGAAAAGACGGTGAAACAAATAAAGACAAATCTTCACTTAAATACAAATACCTCTTGGGTTGACGGGGGAGACCCGCTTACTAACATAAGTGACGGAACACAAAAATAAGCCACTTGACATGTTAGTAAAACCCAACACATAATAAAGTACACGCAATGGATGCTAGGCTCGATAGCTTTAAACGTATACCGACGGAAAGTTAATTTCAACCATATAGGGTTCTTATGTTGAGATCCTCACCCAATATCGTGTACTAGCATGTAGGACTTATACCCTATCCGATGCCTAAGCGTTCCTCGATATGGAAAACTAGCGTTCCATCATCGGACCAAATGATACAAATATTTGTGGGTTCATGGTGCCCAAATGCAACCAAATAGTCAATCCAATGTCAACAAAACCAATCAATAATTCCAACAGTTAAAAGTGCCATCAAATGTGCAAAAACTATGAATCCATATAATTACTCCCGAAATTCCAAGAGGTTCCAATATAACTCTTTAAATAATACTTCCACACACTAAATCAATTTACCTAAGTCCTCATTCAATAAATACACATTCATATGTCAAAACCCTAGTTTTGATTTCAAAGTATTTAAACATAAGATTGGAGAAAAACATGTTTCTCATGTGCAAGTCCACAAATAGATCAAGATGGAAGCTTCTTGACCTTAAAATCATACTCTTCCACATAAACCCCAAAATCTCTAAAGTTATGTTTTTGGTGAAAACTCACCCAATCAAGTAAATCAAAATGGAGATGTTTAGAAGGTTAAAAATCCACATTCTAACATGTATAAAGTTAATAAAAAGAGAATGAACTCACTTTGTAGCGTTGTAGCTTAAAACCCTAAAAGTCCAAGAACTAGTAAGATGAGATGAGATCCTTGAGAAGACTTGGACTAGCACAATAGTTGCTCAAAGGAACCTAAATGTCATAAATGATTAAGGGTTTGAAGAGGATGGAAGACATTAATGATAGGAGGGGGAAGAAGAGGGACTTACTAGCCTTTTCTTGAGAGAAAATCGCAACCTAGAATACCCTAAATGAGAATAGAGGAAATAATGAGGGTTGGGGGGTCGATTTATTATATTTTCAGCGCACAGTGCTCGTGTGGTTCCCCCGACGCTGAGAGCCGTGCGGAGCACTGGAGTCAAGACGGGCAGAGTCCCGTGTGGTTCCACTCGCGCGAAGAGTCGCGCCGGACACTGGTGGGAAATTTTCCGTCTTCATTTCAACTATCATGCTCAATATCAAATAAGACAGGAATTTCTAGATCAAACTACGAATTAAACTCAAAATTCGGGGAGTTACAATCCTCCCCACCTTGGAATGGATTTCGTCCCCGAAATCCCGACTACTCGAATAAATAGGGATATTGACGCTTCATGTCTTCTTCCGATTCCCACGTCACATTGGCCCCACGATGATGCTTCCATTGCAATTTTACCATCGTTACTTCTTTATGCCGGAGTCTGTTGGTCTCTCTCTCTAGAATCACGGGGAATTAGCAGATAATCTACCTGTCTCTCATTCGAAGACTATAGGTATTGAAAATAGAGAATATCATCCCCCGTTCTCATTATCTTTCAGTGCACCATTGAGTCTAGGGCCATTTGAAATTCCTATTGTCATTTCTAGGTCACATATTGATACTGCTACCATCGGTTGTCTTCGTGATCCGATCAAAACATCCAGAGTAGCTTCTTCTACAGAACTACAAGGACCGGGTGGAAGTCTTGTTATAGTTAACAATATGCCAGCTATAAACACAGGCCATGATGTTGATTCTTCAATAGTCATGACAACGGAAAACCTAAGTGGTTCCGGTGTTAGAATCCCAGACTTCGTGTCAAAGGAATTACTTGACGGTGCCTTAAAGGCTGTTGAGAACAAGATGTTTAAGAAGGTTGAGGAGGAAATGATAACTGTTAAAAGGTTGTTGAAAGGGAAAAATACAGCTGAACCTGAGCCAATTCAACCAGTTCGACCACCACCATAAATTACCTAGCCTGTTAATTTGTCTATTGATGAACTTAAATCCTTGTTGTTTGCTAAACTCTTATCTCAAGCTCCGGACAATCAACAAGATGTAGATCTTCTTTCACTTCTGCAATCCCACCATCAATTACAACCACCACAATCTGTGCAACCAACAAATTTGGTTAGAGCTTCAGATTTTAATTCATTTAAAGCTGATGTTTTGCATGCCATTTATGATCTTAAACAGGTAGTGCAAACATCATGCAAAGCCTAAGCTTCTGTTCCAAGGCATGATCATGATTCTGATCATGACCATGAAGGGGAGAATAGGGAGAAACAGAATGCTAGTGTGTCTGATGCTGCTAAATTGGGTGAGCAAGCTCAAAATGTTGGTGGAAACAAAGTTGACAATGTTGATGATCATGGTACTAAGCAGAGTGATCAAGCTGATGAAACTACAAGAATGGAGTTAGTCTTATATGTTGATCAAGATGTAGAACCAAGGATAGAAAAGCCTAAGGTTGCTTCAAGAGAAGAAATTTTGGAGTTGACTGGGATGGAGAACATAAATGTTATCATTCTTTCAGATAATGATGATGAGAGTGATATTGATGAAAAGTATGTATTGTTTTGGAAGATAACGGAGGAGGAGAAGGAAGACTTCATGGAAATTGCTTCTGATAATGACGATGTTGAGATAGTGAATGTTATCGAAATAGAAGTTGAAGTTGTTCCATAAAATGCAGATAGTGTACTTGATGGACTCTTTGAAGATAAAGATTCTGATGTGTTGAATGTGTTATCATTTGACACAGTACTTCTGTTATTCCATCTGTCCCTACCTTCAAAGAATTTGTTTTTCCTGTGTCAAATGATATTCCAGCTGATACTTTTGTGGAGCACAATGTAAATAAAAGTACTGAAATGAATATAGAGGAGGAGTTACCTTATATTCAAAAGCCAAACAGCCTAGTAAGTCAGCCAGAAGTTTCTAAAGAGCCACTCCATGTACCTATTGTTCCAAATGAAGTGGGTCCTTCAAATAATGTTGCTAGAGTTGGTTCAATACCTTACACTGGATATGATGAATTTGGTCCTACTTTGGAAGATATCAATAGAATTCGTCGTGGTTTAAGAGTTCCATATCTTGAAGAGAATGTCAAGATCTTTGTGAGCTACATCAGGCAACTTGACCAATATCAGATTTTGGGGATTCAAGATAAGTCTCCAGAATATAAAAATCAGTATGTCAGAATGCTTGTTGTTGTTGGTAGAACTTCTAAAGATGTCAAGTCTAGAGCAGGAATTGTGGTTGTAAAAGAGGTGAAGATGAAGAGATTTATTAGCATCTGGTATCTTGAGTTTGTTGTTCAAAGAAGAGATATGAAGACTTATATCTTCAATGAAGTTGATTTCATCAATCTAAGCTTTGATGATCTTGAATTCATGTATCATGAGTTCATAGGAATGACCATTAGATTTCCAGATGTAGTCTATGCCTTGGATACCATCAAAAGTAGGGGTGTTCAAAAAAACCGTTGGACCGCTCAAACCGGTCGAACCAAGTCAAACCGGACCGTTTTTGGCGGTTTGAGCGGTCTGGCGGTCCGGTCTGGTCTGGAAAATTGCCAAACCGGGCGGTCCGGTCCGGTCTGCGGTCTGGAGGTTTTTTTGGGCGGTTTGGACCAAAACGACCGCCAAATATATAAACATATATTTTTTATTTTATATATACCTTTATTATAAAGAATAGATTATATAAAGCCCAAATGTCCAAGTATATACACAAAGGTCGAAGGTATTTTAAAAGATTGAAATCTTTATGGATTGTGGAATACAATGAACGGAAAAATGAAGTGAAGCCGTTGGTTTTATTTGCACTTTGCATATTACTTTTTTTTTTTAGTTTTTTGTCTTCGGATATTTAGTTAACTTTTGTGGACTTTGTTCTTTATTTCAAATGGACTTAAACCAAGGAATCTTTAAAATTCAAAGTTTTATATGTTTTTATGTTTAAACTTAAAAGTTCACTAAAAGGCCCAAACCGCCTAAACCGGCCGACCAAACCGCTTAAACCGCGGTCCGACTTGACCGGTCTGGGCACTTGATGTCAAACCGCTCGGTTTGAAAAATCAATAAACCGCCACTTGCGGTTTGGTTTGTGGTCTGAGGGGTTAAACCGCCCAAACCGGACCGCGAACACCCCTAATCAAAAGGTTTATCAAAAGGCATATCTTTTACACATACTGCTATGATTTCCAGCTTGGCATTGAAACAAATCAGAAGAGAGTGAATATGCTTGCACTTGATATGACTCATCCTTTACTTGAAGGAACTCCACTTTACACTGTTCTTAGAGAACCAGAGTTAGGAGTTGTTTATGAAAATGCAGAGAAAGTTAAGAGATTCATGAGAGCCTCAGAAATTGCTAAATATTCTGATGGTACTTTGAAATTAGTCTTAAAGGAAATCAAAACCAGATACGATGAAAGTGAGAAGAAAAGACTTGAAAAGAATGATCATATGCCAAGATCTGAGAGAATCTTCACAGGTCATGTGATTCTTGCTATTCAAGATAGGATTCGTTTCAGAGAAGGTATCAGAAGGTTTGAATCATTTTTTGGCATCAGGAGAACAAGTATGAGAAGGTGGACAAGATGAAGACATGCAAATTGATCCAAAAGGGGGAGATTGTTAGATATAAGTTTGAATCAATTTGTATTGTAAGTTTGACTTTTTGTAAGTTGTTTGTTTGAATTTATACTTTGTGTGTTATATGAGGTCATGGCTTGTATAACTCATATAAATACTCTTTGTCTTTGTAAGTAAGTAAGCTTTTCAAGATTCCAAGTATTGTAACTCAATGTTAGATATAAGACTACAAGACTTGTGACATATTTCTCTTTCTAGATTCATTCTTTAATATTTGTTCTTTCATTGTTAATATGCTTGAAATCTGGGGTCACACTTTGGTTATAAAATGCATTTATTGTATATTTGTTGGATAATGCATGTTTTGAGTGTGTTAGTCATTCAACTGGAGTCATATAATTTTAGACTGTAATGTATTGGATGCATAGGTATGTGAGTCAAGTCATATTGATATTTGAGTAGTCGGTATTGCGGAGAACCCATGTGAGTTGGACTCCGGGACCGTAGTCGGTATTTTGGAGAGGAACCTTTGTGGGTTGGACTACGGGACCGTTGGTATTGCGGATGTGATCTCTTGTTGACTAGAACGCTGGGATCCTGAATATTATCGTGATGAACTCGTGAGGAGTCGGGCACCGGGACTTATATTTTGAGACTTTGGCGTAGTAGAGTTGACACTAAGTCATCGAGGGTATTTTGGAGATGAACTCATGTAGAGTCAGGCCCAGGACCATTGGCTTGTAGGTGTAACTCTATGGTCTGTCAATAGAGATTAAGGTCGGGGGTATTGAGGAGATGAACTCATGTGTGATCGGGCTCCGGGACATTAGATATTGCGATGGAAACTTGAGAGGAGTTAGAAACCCATAACTGTGGTCTTAAAACATTACTTGATAATGTTGACACATAGCTTACTTTGTATTTCGTCATAGTCGACAAAAACGGGTCTTCCCCTTTACCGAAAGTTGTTGATTTAGGTATCGAGTCTATCCATGATTTCGATGATTTAAAGGTATAATGCATTATCTTATTTTGGATGTTTTGTAGAATGAGTCTCATTCACTTATTTTGAAGGGTGAGTTTGGATGTCGTTTTTTATTTAAAGCAAACGTTTAATTGTTGGTCTTGTTTGGGTAAAAAATTCCAACGGTCTATAGTCGTACGACCGTCGATAGTCGACGCTCTTCCTTTGGGACGACCTCGACTAAGCAACCCAAAAACCCGCCTGGCAAGTTCTGTCGTACGACCTGATTACAGTTACTAATTTGCAACATACTTTATATTATGTTTAATGCAGGATTTCAAGGACGTTTATGATTAGAGATCATAACGGAAGACGTTACCAATAACAACGGATGTAACGGACGCTATCATCAATATCAAATGGTTACTTTATTAAAGATATGCATTCAAGACTTGCTAACGGACAATTGTAGTATAAATATGAAGATTGAACTTCACATTCGGACATCTGATTCTCAGACTTTACAAGCTCACGAATTACGTTCTCAAGCTCACTCAATCTCTCTCGAAGTTCATAAAGCCTTTGCTGTTTGTCGTACGACGCATGACCGAAGTCTAATTATACACGACGCACAATCGACTTTACTTTATTGTATTGCTTTACGCTTGTAACACTTGTTATAAAGGACGACGTCCCTGATTGACGTCCATAGTGCACGACGACTCACACTCGTCCGCAGTTTTTACCCGTTTTAGGGGTTTTTCGCGTCACCAATTCCCTCGTCTCCTTTACTTTACTTTTATCATATTCGTAAGATTATCATCGTTACTTTCTTTGGTTGGGTTAAGCTTCACATTTTACCTTAAATTTTCCTTAGGAGATTTTTTGCATAAACAATTTGGCCCCCACCGTGGAGCCCCATCCAAAGAAAATCTTCGATAATCTTGCGGCGTACTAACGTTTTCCTTCGAGTGTTTCTCTTTTTCATTCATTCAGGACAATGTCATTCCAAGGAACTCAAGATCATGTTGTGGCCCAAATGAACATGGAGCTGACTGCTGCTCGTGCCCGTATTGACGCCCTAACAGCCCAGGCTTGACAGGCGGCTGAAACCATCGAGCATCTAAGAAACCACCGTGGAAACAATGTGACAGGGACTACGAATGCTTATACTGGTGCTTGGAACGTACCTCCTCCATTGCCTAATTACCCTCGTCCACCACCAGTTAATCCTGCGACCTTCGTAATCCCAACCATGCCTATGGCTTCTATGCCATTCAATGGATATGCCTCTGATTCTTCGCAGCAGACTAACTTCAACGGATCAGGTTATATTCCATTAGGTGTCCCTGGGGGGTATCCCAATGGATCCCGTTGCACAACGGTTAAAGCTTTTGGAAGAGCAGAATGAGCGTGTCATGTCGATGCTGGCAAAATTGCCGGGGGCAACAGTCCCAGTTGATGTCGAGCCACGCACAGGATTTCATCCGTCGTCGTTCGTCGATGAGATCGCTCTGGTGGACGTCCCAAAGAAGTATAGCATCCCGACCTTCTCCCCAAAATATTCAGGTGTCACTGATTCGACAGAACACGTCGCCCAATACAAACAGCTCACGTGGACTATCTCGATACCGCATCAATTCCAAGAAGTCTGCATGTGCAAAAGCTTTGGGGCAACCTTGACTGGAGCAGCGTTACAATGGTTGATCAATCTCAAACCCAAAACCATCAGGTCTTTTGCAGAATTGGTGAACCAATTTTCTCAACAATTCGCTAGCAGTCCAAAAATGGAAAAGCAGACGAGCGACCTTTACTATGTCATACAGAAGAATAGAGAGTCCATCCGGGACTACTTTAACCGGTTCAACGCGGAAATGATTAGTATCCGAAATTGCGACGTGAAAACAGCAATTGAAGCGTACAAACGGGGTCTGGATGATAGTTCAGGGTTGTATCTCGACCTTACAAAGTATCCTCCAGAAACCTTTGAAGACGTACGAGCAAGGACGCTTGCTCACATGAGGGTCGAGGATGACCTCGCTTTAAGAAATAAACACTCGGGCGACCGAAAAATCCTAGGTGTCAAAAATCCAGACTTTAAACCGAATTTGATTGGTCGATCAGAGCCTGCCAGACAGATTTCAAACGTCAGATTCGAAAGGAAAGGGCCAACGACTTCTAAATCTGTCCAGTTTCCTAAGGTGTCATCTTATGGTTTCCCTGGATCAGCCAAAGACTTCGTCGCATCCCTGAAACAACTTCAGCAAAACGTTCGATGGCCAAAGAAAAACGATAAATACAGTGATAAGAAAGACAAAACAAAATGGTGCGATTTCCATAATGACTTCGGTCATGTAACGGATGATTGCATCGCCCTTAAGAAAGAACTGTCGTGGCTTAACTCGAAAGGTTATTTGGAAGAATTGACGGAAAAGAAGGACGCGCGTCCCACATCCCCAGAGCATGCCAAGGTGATTAATTGTATCATCGGAGGTTCTGATGTTTGTGGGACCACATATTCAGCTGCTAAGAGACATGCTAGTCACGGTCCCGACGACCGACCAATTCCAAAGGATGTGAGACCCAAGGAGGACGTGGAATTGGAAGCTATGCCCTTGACGTTCGACCAAGCAGATCTCGATGACGTATACCAGAAACATCATGACGGACTCATTATCCAATTAAGCATTGGAAATTGCCTGACAAAGACGATACTCGTCGACGGAGGTAGTTCTGCTAACATTATCTTTTTTGATGCAGTGAAAGCTATGGGGATCGACAAATCCGAAATTACTCGACGCTCAACCACACTCGTTGGGTTTAACGGTGGGGCGACAAACACCATGGGGGAAATCACACTACCAGTATATGCTAAAGGAATCAACAGACAGACGAAGTTCAACATCGTCGACTGTTCATCAGCTTATAACGTCATCCTTGGGCGACCATGGATCCACGATATGAAAGCTGTACCTTCGACGTACCATCAAACCTTGAAATTCCTCACACAATGGGGGGTACAGGAGATCAAAGGCGAAATAAAAGTTGCTAGGGAATGTTACAAAGACTCTTTGAAGCCCCCGAAGCAGACAGTATAGCAATTACAGAATCAGGACGTTCCTGGGACTGACGACGATTATCGCTTGGAAGTTGTCGTACTAAACCAGGATAAGCCTGATCAGATGGTCTACATAGGTTCGACACTCGATCCATCCTACAAAAAACGACTAATTTCTTTTTTGCAGGACCACTATGATTGCTTCGCATGGACGCACGAAGATATGGTAGGCATCGATCCGAGTATTATTTCTCATAAACTCCACGTCGACCCATCATTCAAACCTGTTTAACAGAAAAGACGAAAATTTGCTCCTGAGAGAAATAAAGTAATCAACGACGAAGTTGATAATTTGCTTAAAACAGGAAAAATACGAGAAGTCAAGTATCCAGATCGGCTCGCCAACGTTGTTGTCGTCCAAAAGAAAAATGGTAAATGGAGAGTGTGCATTGATTTCACAGACCTTAACAAGGCCTGTCAAAAAGATCCATTTCCATTGCCACACATCGATTCTATGGTCGACGCTACAGCTGGACACGAATTACTCACTTTCATGGACGCATATTCTGGATATTGTAACACCCGGTTTTTCGTAAAGCAAGTTCCATCCTTCGTTGGTTATCCCTCCGCCTTTCCCGCCTGTCTTTTGATAGGTAAATGTTGTGCTTTCGAACCTTGAGTCAGCCCATGCGAGAATCTCGAGTTTCAACCTTTTCGGGGCTCGGTACGTGTGGCGCGATTGTGACTCGCGATAGTGACATGTGTCACTATCGCGTGGCACAATCGCCGGGGGTGTACCACCCGCGGTACATTCCCCGCGAGAGTGCCCTCGCGATAGTGTCGCCCGCGTCCATTGGTTCCTAAATGCCCGAATTTCTCACCATTTCTCTCATTTCTCACTTCCATCTTCTTCTCTTTTCTCTCCCAAACACTAAAACCGAACCCTAACCCATTTTGATGGTTTTTCCCTCTTGAATCACATGATTCTTCATCATCTAACTAGTTGGAACCTTAAACCACAAAACCTCTATCTTCATCTTTCTCATCTAGTTCATCGGTTGGGAGCTCGGGTTGAAGTGTTGGATTGGGTGTTCTCGGAAGCCTCTTTGTCTTCAAGGGTAAGTTTTCTTGTATTAAGGTTATAAATGCTCCATTAGTGGTTTCTTAATATTCGATATCTCAAATCTCGGATTTGGTGGTTTTGAAGAAATTAGGGTTTTGATCTTGTTTGGGGATCTTGGTATTTTTATGTTTGGAGAACGTTTCCTTATGGTTGAAAATGGTTATTTATGGGTTGGAACTTTGGATCTAGGTTTTGGAAGTTTTCGGCTTGAGGATTCAATTGGTCTTCAAAAGAGCTCGTTGGGTAAAATCTAGATTTAGCCTAAATCTAGCAAGGTGAGTTCAAGTTGATTTGTGAAAACGTTGTACATGCCAAAATGTCTATTTTAAAGTGTTTATGTGTTTTACATGAAATTATCAAGTGTTGGGGTATTTGCTAATCTTTGGATATTTGAAGTATTCAACTTTACAAACTTTGTATAACACCATATTTGGAAGTTTTGGGTATTTTAATAAAGGTGTCACAAATGAATGTGTTTTGAGGTATTATTGCATAAATAGATCTTTGGTCAAAGAAATATGCGTTTAAATGGTTGTCACGTTTTATGCATCATTCACGAAATGGAGTGTTTTGTAAAGTATTAATTGCACATTTATGCGAGGTACTAGAAAGAATGGTTATAGTCTCATTTTATGATTTTCATTCTTATCAGCAGTTAAAGTTGGAAAATGCATATTTTGTGTTATGAGACATTTGGAAAAATTGTAAGAGTATAAGTTCATTTGGAAAATGGGTTGTCTCAACTAATGTTGAGTTTTGAACTAATCTTACTTTTGGTCGTGGTGTTGACATATCCGTTGGTCGAGTGCGTTTTATCGTATTGTTATTTTCATTTATCAATGAGTCAATTGGGTTGCTAAGCCTGCGGCTTGGCATTGTTATATTGATGGGGTTTTGGACAATTGTCCAGTTTTGGGTCACTCGACTTCGAGCCTTGTTGGCAATTTTGGATGAAGCTCGTTAGGTATCGGGTGTGATGTAAGTCCTACGAGCTGCACGTTAGGTATCGGGTGCGATGTAAGTCCTTCGTGCTGCACGTTAAGGTACCGGGGTGCGGTATAAGTCCTTCGTGCTCAAGTATTACGATATTAGATGAGGGGCTCGACATAGGAACCCGACGGGGTTGAACTCGAGTTTCCGTGGGTGTACGTTTAAAGCTACTGAGCCTGACATCTCTTGCGTGTACTTTTGTTTATATGACTAGTCATAACAACATAAAATGGGCTTACTTTGTGGACCGCCACATTTTATGGAATCAGGAATCCCCCGTCACCGAAAGGTGTTGTTTTTGGGTATTGAGTTTTATTATCCAAGTTTTCGGTGACGTTTTGTATAATTGGGTTTTACCCTTGATTTATGGGTTGAGTATTATTCCCCACCCGTGTTTTGGGGTGTGTTGGGATATAAGGTTTAACCTTATCTTCATAAATGGAGAGTTCAATTTATACTTACACTTTGAGTGAGTTTTGAGTTAAAAACTAATTTATGAATGGGCGGCATATGTTAGTATCATTATCTTTGAAGTAGTTGGCTTGGAAAACGTCTTAATTGGTGTTCTTTACCTAAAATGCATATTGTTGAAAATGAGTCGTTTTCACATGTAAGACGTATCATATTGAAGGACTATAACTTTTAACCGCATTCTTTCTTTTAAACTATTATTTCATATGTGTTGAAAACTCTTGAGCTCACTAGGCGTTAAGCCTAACCTTTTTATTTGTCGGCATGTGCATCAGGTTTCAAGGCCGGGGGTTGGTCCTAGCAATCCTATGAAGAGTTGAGTTTTAGCTCTGTGCAAATGTAAGTAGTTGGGAAATCTTCCGCAATGTTGGAGATAGTAATTAATATGAGGTTTTAGTAGCACATGTCCTTATCATAGACTTTTGTATATAATGAATGGTTGTATTGAGGTTAAATCTTAATTTGCAGTTGTAGATGATTTGTTTATTGATGTATTTAGAAAATTTTAAATAAGTTGTTATTTTCAGAATTGAGGGTGTTACAGATATAACCAGATATTGATGCATTCCGACGATCAGGAAAAAACGGCTTTCATGACAGATAAAGCTATTTATTGTTACAAGGTAATGCCTTTTGGTCTTAAGAATGCAGGTTCGACGTATCAACGACTAGTAAATATGATGTTCAAAGAGCATTTGGGCGACACTATGGAGGTATACATCGACGACATGCTTGTCAAATCGAAACATACGGACGATCATATAGGACATTTGAAGCAGTCGTTCGACATTTTGCGTGAATACAAAATGAAGTTGAATCCGACAAAATGTTCTTTTGGAGTTCGAGCTGGCAAATTTCTCGATTATATGGTCACACGACGAGGAATCGAAGCTAACCCAGACCAAATTAAAGCAATTATCGAGCTAAAATCACCCAGAAATTTTAAAGAAGTCCAACGTCTAACAGGACGTGTAGCAACGTTGAACAGGTTCATCTCTCGGTCGTCCGACAGATGTCACCTATTCTACAACGTCTTGCGAAAAAATAAAGGATTCGAGTGGACTGATAAGCACGAGGAGGCGTTGCAACAACTCAAGAAATACATGACATCACCTCCCTTCCTCTCTAAACCTGAGAAAGGTGAAGCTCTTCAACTCTACCTGGCCGTCAGCATTAATTCGGTAAGTGCAGTCCTTATACGAGAAACCGACAGACGACAATTGCCAATCTACTATGTAAGTAAAACTCTACTAGACGTTGAAACCAGGTACTCGTCTATATAAAAACTCTTGCTTTCGTTAGTCATGGCCGCTAAGAAGCTACGGCAATATTTTGAATCGCATCCTATAACTGTGGTAACTAACTTTCCATTAAAGTCTATGTTAAGAAAACCTGAACTAACAGGATGACTAGCTAAATGGAGCATCTACCTCAGCAATTATGATCTGGATTTCAAGCCCAAGACGGCGATCAAATCACAGGTCTTGGCAGATTTTGTTACAGATTTCAGTCCAGAACTAGAAGAAGCGACAACGTCCAACGAGTTAATTGTGGCGACTTTGCACGACACTACTTGGACGCTCGACGTCGATGGTTCGTCGAACATACGAGGAACAGGCCTGGGTGTCGTCCTACAGTCCCCACAAGGGGGCAAAATAGTGTACTCCATACGGTGCGACTTCAAGGCAACAAATAATGAGGCAGAATACGAAGCACTGATTGTAGGAATGAAAATTGCTCATGACTTGGGGGCAACATGTCTACATGTCCGGAGCGACTCGTCCCTAGTTGTTAACCAAGTTAATGGAGAATTTTCAGCAAAAGATTCAAGGATGATTGCTTATTATAAAATAGTAAAGGAAGAAGCAAAGAAGTTCAATCGCTTCATAGTCGAACAGGTACCAAGAGATCAGAACACTCAAGCTGACGCATTAGCCAATTTGGGATCAGCACTTAGTCAAACGACATTCGACAATATCCCAATAGTCCACCTTGCAACACCAACAATCAAAGACGACGGTAATACTCTGGTCGCACCAATTGGGGAAGAAAGCTCCTGGTCAGACAACATTAAAAATTATATAGAGAACGATCAATTGCCTGATGACAGAATGGAAGCAAGAAAGGTCAGGTTTAAAGCATCAAGGTACGTCATGATCAGAGGACAATTATATCGAAGATCTTCGACTGGTTTGAATCTACGATGTATTACCAACAAGACGCAAGTCCAGAAAATCCTACAAGATATGCACGATGGTGAATGTGGAAATCACTCAGGAAGTCGCAGTCTAGCCAACAGGATATCGCGACAAGGTTACTATTGGCCGGCATTAAGGCAGGATGCGATCAGGTATGTACAGTCGTGCGACGCATGTCAGCAACACGCATGTATGTCTCATAAACCATCTGAACTCTTGCACTCGACATTGATTTTGTGGCCCTTTATGAATTGGGAATGGACATCGTTGGGAAATTACCACCTGCCCCTGGGCAAAAGGTATTTCTTCTAGTTTTAACATATTATTTCTCTAAATGGATAGAAGCAGCGGCTTTCTCCCAGGTTCGGGACAAAGAAGTCATTTCTTTTATCCAAACTAACATTATTTGCAGGTTCGGAATTCCGTCTGAAATAACGTGCGACAATGGGACACAATTTATAAGTGGGCGGACGCGAAGATTCTGTGAAGAAAGAAACATCAAGTTGGTAACATCTACACCTCGATATCCACAGTCGAATGGACTAGCCGAGTCAAGCAATAAAACTATTATCAATTCAATCAAGAAAAGACTCAAAGCTGCCAAAGGAAAATGGGTGGAAGAATTACCTTCCGTTCTATGGGCTAATCGTACGACGGCACGTACGTCCACAGAACAAACTTTCTTTTCCTTAGTCTATGGATGTGAAGTTGTGTTACCTATTGAGGTACGACTACCAACGTCGCGACATACATTGAACATAACTTAGTAGACCTAAGTTATAACCTTGATGCCCTAGAGGAACTTCGAGAAGATGCTCACATTCGCATGGCGTCACAAAAACAAGCAGCCGAGTGACATTTCAATAAAAATGTCCAAGTCAAAGTCTTTCAAGAAGGCGACTACGTCCTACGTCGAGTGTTTCAAAACACTCAAGAGCACAATGCAGGTAAACTTTCCACTAAGTGGGAAGGCCCTTATCAAATCTCTAGTGTCGTGGGTAAGGGTGCTTATAAAATCCAAACCCTCGACGGTCGAGATATCCCACGAAGTTGGAACGCAGCTCATTTGAAGAGGTATTTCTTTTAAAATCTGAATTCATTTCCTTTGATTATTTCTTAAGAAAGATTACTGACTCAAGCATCGGAGGGTCATTGGTCAAACCAACGACCACCCCACTAATGTTATTTCTCGCAGGGACGCACGACTTAGTTAAAATCTTATGATGAATAATACTCACGTAATCATGCGCATACGGTTGGTCATCGTTGTTGATAAAGGTTAATTCCTGTACTCGATGTTCGATATTGAGATCCGTGAACCATTATTACAATTGCATTTGGTCGGTTGACAATCTCAGTTGATTTCGTAAGTAAAAGATGGTATAAGTGTATGATATATAGTGACTTTGCATCTTCTTAAACTTACTCGACGTACGTTTGAAAAATCGAAGCAAGTGACGAACGTTGATAGACAAAAGAAACTTTTTTCATTTCCAAAAGAAGATAAAATTACAAAACAAAGGGACGACCACAGACGGCCGACCCCTAGATAATTGATCCAAAAAACTAAGGAGGAGGAGGAACATCAGGTTGTTCTTGCACAACGTCGGTCTCTACTGCCGCCACCTCTTCTCCACCGTCACTTCCCTCTAGTTCGTCATATTCGTCAAGGTCCCTTTCGGTCCCCACACAGTGTCAGGATAGGTCTTGAGCTCCTCAGCGGCCGATGTCATAGGATTTTTCCCAAGCAGATGACGCCTCATCAAGGCAGCCCGGGCCGTGAAGCGAGAAAAGGCTTCAATTTGCCTATTCTCAGTCTCCAGGTTTTTGGCGTCGCCTTCCAGCTCCTCGACCCTCTTTTTAAGGGACGCGATTTCATCAGTAGATGTAGTAGCAGTAGCGACGGCCTTAATCCTTTCGACCTCCAACTTAGTCGACAACGCCTCCAGCTCAAGAAATCGGTCCCTGAACTTGACCTTCTCACGATCCGAAATCTCTAGTAGACTTCGAGCATCGGTGAGTTCAGTCTTAAGGCCCTAGACCTTCGTCTTTTCAGCCTCGACCGACTCCAAGGCGACCTTCTCTCTTTCAAAAGCCTCGTCGGCCCTTTTCTTGACGTCAGGGAAGGACGCCCTGAGACCTTCCGTCTGAGCATAAAAGCTTAGACAAGCTTGGAAAGCCTGCGAGGTGGAAGGGAAAAAAGTTAATACTAAGAAAAATGAATAAACAAAGAAAAAAGAAAACAAGTAAGACTTACCATGAAGTAGAGACCAGAGGCGTGTGCCCCCGTGTCCTCGACTCGAGACTCCTTATATCAGACATAGAAGATCGGAAGGAGGAACTTTCCCAGGTGGGGAAAGATGACGTCCTTCTCAAGGACGTCATTGGCCATAAAGTCAGACGGGAGAGCGATTTTGAATATCGTTTCTCTCACTTTCTCCTTATTCTTCTCCTCACTCTTAGAGGGAGAAGAAGGTGCATGAAAGGGCTTGTCAACGCCTGGCACCCCCGACATTGGGGTATCCTTCATCACCTGAGTCGAGCCTCCGAGCTCGACCCCAGCAGCGGTTCCTTTCAATGGTGTCGCCCCTGCAAGGGACGACAGGGCAGCGTCGCCCGTCTTCATGGGCGAGAGTCGAGGTTTGCCTCGGACGACCCGTCTTGTGTCTGCCCCCGCAGAAGGGGCAGATCTTTTCTTCGTTTTCTCCCTCCCTTGGCGGGCGAGCTCCAGTTGCTCGGCTCGCTTAATGGGGCCGACTTTACAGCTACGTCCTCTGAAAAAAAAAGAGCAAGTTAAAAAAGAAATGACGTACGATATACAAGTGAAAGGTACTGTCGAGCGACTTACCGGTCATTTCTTATTCTCTCTCTTCTTCCCTCTCTTCTTCCTTTTCCTTCTCCTCTATCGTCTCTTCTTCTTGATGAGAACCCTCGACGGACGTCGCCTCAGCTACAAAAATAACCTCGTCCTCCTCGTCGTTCGACCGAACAGAGAACGAACGATCGGCAATACTCCTTTCCAAGATCCTCTGAATCTTGTTAAGCGAATTTCTGTTTGGCTTCACTTAAGTGAAGTCAATTGCTGCCAAACAAAGAAAGACATCATTAGTATATATTATAAACATACGACAAAACAGTTAACCTACCCGATTCGTTCCATTCGGACGACAACCATTGGCTGTCTTCGTCGCTCACAGACGCCACCTGGAGGAAAACGTACTGACGTTTCCAACCACGGTCGTTCACCGCGGTATTATGCACCAGTACGTTATCTCCCTTCGATCGAGGGAATAATCTGTGCTGGTGATAATTATTCGGTCGAACGCTATAAGCAGTCAGGAGATCGTTCACGTTGAACGAAACCTCCCAGTCGGCCGTAAGACGCCCGATAACATGGACAATCCGCCAGAATTGAGGCATTAATTGTCCAGGTGTTAGATCGAATGTATCTAAAAATGCCTTGACCAAAGGACTAAACGGCCAAGTAAACCCTATTTTGAAGGGATACTCATATAGAACACAATATCCCTTCGGAACTTCATCCGGCCTTAAATCTTCCGGCGATACCAAGTTAACTCCATCTGGAATCCTGGCTAAATTTTTTAAATAGTCTATGTTTTTTTCTTCCCTATATATACTTACAGGCTCGCTCGACATCTGGAAATCAGGGATGTTAAGAGTCGCACGCCAATAACTAAGAATATCCCAAGCTTTCCTAGGCTTCCTGGCTATCGACTTCCTATGCATATAAACCGACACAGAAGAAGAACAAGAAATTGTACCTTAAATAGATTTCTAAACCTCGAATTTAGAGTGGAAAGGATTCTGAATGCTCGGAAAGTAAATCTTGTCGGAGATAAACAAGTCTCTAGAAAGGTAAGCGTAAGAAAAAAGGAAAGGATTGAGGACAATCCCTATTTATACTGAAAAAAGGGAAGCGAATCGCCAAAAAATTAAATCAAAATCAAATCGTCAAACGTCAGATAGACACGTGTCACCTGTGTCAGGCAACCTTTCGAATGCTTCTAATGAACGCGTGACACCTGTCCAATATTAGCTGTCTAAACCGACTATCTTGCAGGAAAATGACATCATTATTTAGTTGGAGGCAAACCGATTCAGTTCCATACGAACTACCCGCGTTCTTCTTTGACACGTGTCTTGATTTTAAATTTAAATTTCAAATAGTTGTCGCTTGAATTTTAAATTTGGGGGCAAACTGTTTGGGTAAAAAATTCCAATGGTCTATAGTCGTACGACCGTCGATAGTCGACGCTCTTCCTTTGGGACGACCTCGACTAAGCAACCCAAAAACCCGTCTGGCAAGTTCTGTCGTACGACCTGATTACAGTTACTAATTTGCAACATACTTTATATTATGTTTAATGCAGGATTTCAAGGACGTTTATGATTAGAGATCATAACGGAAGACGTTACCAATAACAACGGATGTAACGGACGCTATCATCAATATCAAACGGTTACTCTATTAAAGATATGCATTCAAGACTTGCTAACGGACAATTGGAGTATAAATATGAAGATTGAACTTCACATTCGGACATCTGATTCTCAGACTTTACAAGCTCACGAATTACGTTCTCAAGCTCACTCAATCTCTCTCGAAGTTCATAAAGCCTTTGTTGTTTGCCGTACGACGCACGATCGACTTTACTTTATTGTATTGCTTTACGCTTGTAACACTTGTTATAAAGGACGACGTCCCTGATTGACGTCCATAGTGCACGACGACTCACACTCGTCCGCGGTTTTTACCCGTTTTAGAGGTTTTCCGCGTCACCAATTCCCTCGTCTCCTTTACTTTACTTTTATCATATTTGTAAGATTATCGTCGTTACTTTCTTTGGTTGGATTAAGCTTCATATTTTACCTTAAATTTTTCCTGGGAGATTTTTGGCATAAACAAGTCTCATTTTAATAATGGTGGGTTTTATGAAATTCCTTTGATTTTAAATACTATTTTAAACAAAAAAATTATCGATTAAAGAGAACTCTTCCGGTTTTACTATTTTATGGTTGTGAGATAAAACTGTTTTAACTCATTAGGCGTTAAACCTAACACTTTATCTTATATATTAGGTCTTAGAGGGATCTGAGTGGCGTATGGAGCTTTGTAGAGGTTCTGATAGGATGGCTTATAGGCGTCATCCAATTTTGAATATAGCAGAATTGGTGGTATTAGTGACACCCAATTTGTTCTAATTATGTTTGGGAGTTAGATAGTCCGTTTAGAATTATGATACGTACCTTGTTCTTCTTTTATGTAAACTTTATGTATTCAAGTTACTTTGAATTGAAGAAGTTTAAAGTTTTTAAACTTTCCGCTATTTTCTAATTTTAGGAGTGTTACATAATATGCGTATAAGTGACATATTATCACACATGATAATATTTGTATCACAATAAGATCTTTAAATGTAAATATACATAATCACATATGATTAATAAAAATATCAACAATTGTCACATATGATTTTTATACGATCATCGAACAAATTATCATATATGATAAAACATGTAATCAACTTGTTACAGATTTATCATTGTGATAAAATCGGTTTATTAGGGATTTTTAGAAATCGGTTTGAACAAAAACTCAATTGTGTTGTAGGATAAGTGTGCCATCATCTAAAGGATGACGATAGAGATAGAGATAGAGATAAATATATCAGAGTTAGATTAGAACTGAAATATCTCCTAACTATCTACTTGTAACTCCTCCCTATTTAAAGGGCTTATGATTAATGAGAAATATAGATTTCTTCTCTCTGTCTTATTGTTATTCTCTTCTTATTGTTATTTCATTTGTTTTTCCCTTTAACACGTTATCAGCACGTAAAGCTCAAAGTTGTTTTTCATCGTCTCTAAACGATTGGTGCACGTTGTCGTTGAACGGTTTGCCGCAAAATTGCATCGCTACTGCGTTATCTTTTGCTCATTGCCACGCATGTCAAAAAAAAATCTAGTAAGTTTTCTATCAATTTCTTCATAAGTGAATATTATGAATCATGTTTATATTTTTTTTTTCTTAAGTTTTATGTAGAATACTTCCGTTATTTTCGCGATTGATATTAATTGAATTCAAAAAAAAAAATCGAATTCATGATTATTTATTTATTTTTATTGAAATAATTAAATAAATGAAAATTATATTGACGTAAAAAAAACCTATATTAAAAGATAATTATTGGAATTTATATGTGATTTTAATATGATTATGATCTAATTATCTGAATTATTAGGATAATTGAATGATTTTGTTTTTATTTTTTTAATTATCAAAAGGAATTAAATAAATAATTTTTAATAATCCACAAGGGATAAGTATTATTGTTTTATTTAACTAAAACAAAACTTAATTTGTTTTTTTTCCCATTAATTTACGTTTTTGTTTAATAAATATTTATTATATTAACTTTTATTTAAGTTTAATATACTTTATCTATGCGAGCCAATCTTGACTTATTTTCTGACGTGTTTACTTAATTTTATTTAATTCGACCTATTAAATATATATTCTTTTAGACTATACAAATAATGAATTAGACTATTAATTATTTTAATATTTGTTTCATCTTATTTATTTTAATTTTGTTAGTATAACTTTTATTGTTTTAAAATATTATTATGATTTATTAATGTTTATCAAATTATATTAAAATATTCATATATTTAAATGATTATCCATTTAGTTACAATATTATATATTTATTTACTATTTGTTTGTGTTAATATTCAAATGTTTATCCTAATTAATAATTGTTAGTATAATTCAGATGTTTATCTTAGTTATGACTTATAAATTATCTTTGAAATTTACAATTTCAACCCCATAATTTCTGTTATTTTGCCAAAATGTTCAAAAATAACATGAAAATGTTAAATTCAAACATTTATCTTGATTGTGAGTTCCTACTCATAATTTTAAACTATATAATTATTTTTTGGAAGTTACACATCCAAGCTCATATATTTTGATCTTTACCAAAAACTCCAAAAAATGCTATTAAGGTATTAAAATTGTTTCATATGCCAAATTATAGTCACTTTGGCCTCTTGCCAAAAGATCCCAAAATACCAATATGGTATGAATTTTTTTGACCTCATGTCAAAATTTACCAAATAACAAATGTTATCTATGTATTTCATTGATGAATTAATCGCAATACATCGAAAGGATTTTGTCAAACGGGTGTAAATAGCCCTAAGGTTTGTAGGGATTTAAGAAATCCATGTGATTCCCCTACTACCTGGAAATCCAATAGATTGAGTGATTTTTTTTGCAAATTGAAATATTGATGAAGTATTATCAATAAAATTAAAGCATACAAAAATCCAATACTGTTATGATAATGAAATTTCATAATCAAAATCCATTTCCTTATCAAAAAAAAAATCATATATTATTATTTATATATGTAAATGGTTGAAACAACTCATCCCAAAATCAACGTCATAAACTCAAAAGAATATGAGTATCATAAATGAGTACATAAATCTCCTTTTGAAAAGGTACAAGAAAATACCTAAAGTCCATCAACTCCCCATTGACTCTAAAATCAACCTCTTGAAAAGGTACAAACAAATACCCTCATGTTTTGAGATGACATATAAATCCTAAGTTTCATATGATACCTTTACTAGAAACCCCCAAAGAAATGTGGGATGTTCCGAAAGGGATAATCAGGAGTACTGATGAATATGTACTTCCCGAACTAATCATACAGTGGAATGAAACCCACTTACTTGATTACAAAAAGGTAACTAATTTCAACAAAGAAATGTTATATCCAAAACGCGTCTCAATCTCTGTGGCAAAGGAGCTCACAGAAGATGACATGATTCCTAATATCATTTCCACATTTCATATATAAGTAAATATTAATGAACCAATATAAGTTGGAATGTAACATTTAGACAAACTCATCAACCTACTGCAAGTGGTTGAGAGACACAACAAGGTTCTTTCGAATAACACCACATATGTCGGGATAAAGAAAATTCCTGATATCAATAATGAAAGTGTTAGAAGTGGAAACAACTCCAAATAATTGTGAGTTAAAAACCATTTCACACATATGACATTTCTGCACCATGTGGACGAGACCCTAGAAAGGGTCAGGGTATTGGTAAGAGTCAGGAAGGATTTTTCAACACCTGGAGTATGATACAACTACTACCCAGGTGATAATGGACAATCAAATAAGATATGCACTAAAAAGTGCTTCTATAAAAAAAGGGAACACGATGAAAATGAAATATAACATATTTGTTTTAATATTTAATATTGATTATGCATATGTTTCTTTGAAATTAATTTTAAAAAAATTAATTTCTTTGCTAAAGTAAAATCGAATATGTAACCATTATAGATGTAATCAAATACAAAAAAAAAATTCAATATTCTTCGTTCCGTGTAGAAATGTATCGAGGAGAATTGATTTTTTTTTACTTATCACACCCTTGAAAAAAAGATAGACTAATACTTGTTTTATAATACATCCAACCAAATTACTTAGACAATGGACTGTCACTCTCTTGTTGGTACAAAATTAATAGGAACCTTGTAAAGAGATTTGTATCAAATGGAAATGGAAATGAACATATATACATAAGTTCTAATGAATATATGAAAGTAAACATATATCATGGAAACTAATGTGTCAAACTAGTAGATTATTGGGTCATCGGAACATATTTTGTCACCAATAAAGAACTTTTGGGGGCAATAACACATATATGTTTTGGCATGACCATGCGGGACACCGTGGTTATGACATAGTGATCCGTGTATTGTAAAATACACATAGACACATTCTCTTTCGAGTGAAAGGCAGAATGAGGAAAATTGCAACTGTTGACTTCTGTAGCATAAGAAACAACATTGTTATATGCCCTCTCGAATACCTAAAACTTTTGTATATAACCTACTCCTTAGCCAAGACATGATTGAGACCATCCTAAAGCTAAGGACATAATACAAAAATATTCCATTGTTACAACGAATACAAGGTGATATTTATGAGCATAAACATCCAGAATGCGGGCCATTAAAGTACTTTATGGTTCTGGTTTCGATACGTTTAAGGTCTCACCACCCTGATTATTTCATCAAGTCTACATGACTTTGAATGCTGGATAATTTACATCATAAGGATTTGATGTTAATTGCATATGTATTACGATCAATGTAAAGTTTCCTATACCCCATGTGTATATATAAAATGGTCTCATAGAAGTTGTTATCAAAAGAATATGATGACATCTAGGGTATTAGTAATGCGCACCAATTTACCCACATCTACCTGGGGTTATGCAATTATTATATGCAGTTTTTTTTCGTTTTTAGACCCACTACTTGCTCATGCCAGTTGGTAACTGGATATAAGCTTGATACTTTACATCTATGCATGTTTGATTATATGTGCCAATTGCGCCCCCACAGCGCATCAAAATGGGACCTTAAAGACGATTTGGTATATGTTGGATATGAATCCCCAACAATTATCCGCTAATTATAATATTTGACTAGTGATCTCTTTACCGCTAGATTTACGGGTTGTCACTTTCATGAGACAGTCTTCCCGTCGTTAGGGGGAGATAGGAAAAAGGATTTTCCATGGGAACGACAGGAAGTGTCATTGAATATTCCCACTCTGTCTCATTTCGATCCCCAAAACTTCACAATGTAATGTTGAAGTCAAACGAATCAGACTCGATACCTGATACGTTTAATATTCCAAAAGTGACAAGATCACATATACGAGCTGCAAATATACTTGCAAGGTTAAAAAGTCCCCAACAGGGGCACAACGCCATTGGAAAGTGCGTTGCAATCACACATAGTGGAGGTGTGGTTGAGGTCGTAGCTCCCAAACGAAAATGGGGGAAGCTACTTGGTTCGGTAGATACTCATCTAAAGAAAGAGAAGAGTAAGGCACAACTATTTGTCATCAATACATAAACCTCTCATGAGATTGTCTCTGATTAAACTATGTCTATGAATCATCACTGGAGGACGCTCCGAAGTTAATATTGATTCTAGAGATGAATATTAATCTCAAATGAACTATGAGAGCACATATGAGTCGATGGACAGATCATATATAATTATTGATGATATATTTCGCATATATTATTGTTTATGAGGTGATAGAGCACATTGATATCGAACCATGCTCAGTTGGAAAATATCAACAAAGAGCAAACTGACCTAAATAAGCAATCCAGGAGAATCATATTATTTGACAAATGAACAGGTATTTGGTTTGGTAGTGCTAACCCACCAAGTGTAAAGCCTGTAAGACATAGATAAATCATTTGTCCTAAAGCGTAATGAGAATAATTAAGTCATAATGTATGAGACTCTCCTTTGGCGCAAGGTTTCTCACAACGCCCTGGATTGACCACGAGGAGACTTACTCTCTCATGATGGATGTTATGACATCCGTATAATTTACTAGCCTAGTAGTTTCCGAAGGACTGGAAATGCAGCTCATGAATGTGGTTACCACATATCTCTACGGGAATCTAGATTTAGAGATATATAAAAGTGCTTGATGATATTACATTACCAAAATCAAGCAACTCTAAACCACGAAATGCGTTTGCAATAAATTGAAACGCCCACTTTATAGATTAAAACAATATAAGTGAATGTGGTATACCCGCCTAATGGAATATTGATTGGGAAAGTATAAGAACGATGAAATGTTCTCTTGCTTATTTATTATGGAAAACAAGTTCCAGATTTTCAAAGTAGCTCTATATGTCAATGTTATGAACATAATAGGCACTCTTGATGAAATGAGAGGAACCACAAGCTACTTGAAATCTGATTTTGAGAGGAAAGATCTTGGGAAAACTTGGTTTTGTCTAGATATTTGAGCTAGGACACCGAGTTTGTGAAATATTAATTCACCGATCGCATATGTTCAGAAAATAATCAGGCAATTTAATATGGACAAAGAGCATCCGGTTAGCACTCCCATGATCGGTCGAAGTGTTGGATATAAGGAAAGATCCATTTCGTCTAAAGGATGATGACGAAAGATGCTGGGAGATGGAATTCCCTATCTAAGTACAATATGCGCATTATCGTACTTAACATAATACACTTGACCATATATTGTATTTCTCAGTGAACTTGTTAGCTAGATTTAGCTCAGCGCCAACGCAAAATCATTGGAATGATATTAAATTAATCTTTTGGAACCATTGACATGGTTTATACTTTCCCTATAGAAAGAAAAATGGGATTGATAATGGAACTTCAATACCTACTTAGAATGTAAGCAGCAAAAGTACTAGCTAGCTCTTATAGAAAAACACCAAATAATGTCTTGGTATGTGTTTGCTGATATTAGGTATTTGTTTGACCCATACAAATGATGTTCCCAAACTGAATAAAGAATTACCACAAGGAACACGTCGATTGCATGGAAGTAAACTAAGCGATCCTTTGTAACTACCTCCTTGAATTAATCCAAGAATATTACTCTCCATGAGATAATAAAATAATGTATATGATTAAGGACTATCATTACATATATTATAGGAGTTAGTAATTTTGGGTTCAACCAGTATCCTACTTGCATATATGGAAATAATGTATCATGTATCGAAGAAATGAACATAAGATACATCAGGGGTAATAACACAAAGCATATTCTGCTTAAGTTTCTATACAATCAGCAATAAAAGACTCTCCTTTAGATTCAAGTGAATCAAGTAAGGTGTCAAAAGAATGTGACATATTTTACCAAGTCATTACCTAAAACCATATATTGAGAAACGTGTAGAAAGTAAATGAAAATGTTTTCCAAATTCCCTTGGTTAATGCACGAATCAGGGGGAGTAGTAGACAAAAGGGGGAGTCTACTATATTTGTGATATTGGTATGTTGTGCTCTTTCCTTCAACCAAGGTTTTATTTTTCCCATTGGGTTTTGTTCCTTGGTGTAAGGTTTTAGTGAGGCAACAACTGTGCACCACCACTCCTTTAACTCGGCACAAGGGGGAGTGTTGTAGGATAAGTGTGCCATCATCTAAAGGATGACGATAGAGATAGAGATAGAGATAAATATATCAGAGTTAGATTAGAACTGAAATATCTCCTAACTATCTACTTGTAACTCCTCCCTATTTAAAGGGCTTATGATTAATGAGAAATATAGATTTCTTCTCTCTGTCTTATTGTTATTCTCTTCTTATTGTTGTTTCATTTGTTTTTCCCTTTAACAAATTGGGATTTATTGGGGATTATTTTCACGGTAACAGATAATGATATACACAAATGACAACCATGCCATTTTTAATTTAATTAGTAATATTTAATTTAATCCATTTGACCCATATTCTTTCTCACATTCTTGCAAATTAATTTACTTCTCGCATGATCCTTCCCCTATAGGGAGGTTCAGGGGAAATCTCAAGAAAATGGAAAGCTAAGGAACACCCCCTGGTAGCCCATTATCTGGACGGTATGCACTTGTGCATACAATACTTGTATGCACAAGTGCATACCGTCTTGATGAAAGGCTACGAGGGTGTTCCTCAATTTTTCGTTTTTTTAAGGTTTTCCCCTAAAACTGACCGTATATATATAGCCATTGGTTTAAATGAGAAGTGCTAAATATATGAGAAGTAAATAAATAATCCTAGCCCTTTATATGGTCAAGATCGAATTTCACTGGTCAAGAATTGCAGTTTTGACTGGTCAAGTATTGCGACTTTGACTAGTCAAAATTCGCGGCTTTGAGTGGTCAAAATTTGCAGCTATGCCATGAGGGGTAGTTTCGTAACTTTTATAAATAGGCGACAAACGGGTTCATATGTGAACCCATGTAATTCACATATGAACTATTGTAACTGATGCTCATATGAACCTTTGTGATTCACATATGAAATAATTAACTGATTCACATATGAAAGCACAAGTTCATATGTGAATCATATGAAGTGTTTAACAAATGCACATATGAATCCTTGTGATTCACATATGAACTAATTAATTGATTAATATCTGAACTCATAGGTTCATATGTGAATCATTTAAATAGCTCACATCTGAACTAATCAACGGTTTCACATATGAACATATAGTTCATATGTAACACCTAAAAATAGGGTCAATTTAAAACTTAAAATTTCGGCAATATAACGTCTAAAATATGAAGGTTTATAAACCCTATGAATATGAACGACCAAAAACCCAATAAAGTTTGGGTAGTTTGTATCAAATATAATAGTGGAAGAATGAGACATAAAACATACAACCTATTTAATCTAGAACAATATTCAAAACTAGATTAAGGTAGGTGTCGCTATGTCTCTAAAACGCTCTTCTCAAAATATTCCCAAAATCCCGGTCCTTCAAGAAATCCTAGGTGCACGACCGGCAAATCAAGGTGCCTTATACACACCACTAGTAGGACCTGTGAGTCAACAAAATACCAAACAAGTGTTAGACCAATAGTCTAGTGATATTGTAAGATTTAACAGTTTATAATTTAGGCAATTGCATCATAATTAATTGTTACCGATACACCCAAGGGTTAAACCAATGTCAACACTCAACTTGGAAATATATTCCACACCTGAACAAATACACGCAAGAGATATCTCTTGAAATACGGGGGATACCCGTTTCCATCGTGGGTGACAAGAACACGTGAATGGAGTCACCCGTGATGTTATTGGATTACACCTCATGTCCCGGTTCTAGTTCCCATGCCATCAAGACATCACAATCCTCAAACCGTTTATGCCTTTATTGCCTACTCCGTAGAGTTACACCTCAAGGACTTACGGGCATTATTGTCTATCCAATCTAGACGAGTTACACCTCAAGGACTATAAAGTCCCCCATTGCCTACTCGCAAGTGACCACACGTGGACAACAATTATAACCAAGTATATCATGCCATCTAAGTCCTCGTGCACAAGGAAATAAACATTAAGCTTCACATTATGATCATAACCAAGTAAGAATGACATTATCCATACATGCTTCAAATACCACTTTAAATCATGATATCCACATATAACTCTTATCTACTCATGGCATGGCATAACTCATAAATATCTTAAGACAACCCATTATTCAATACCAAGGAAAGATCTAATGAGCTAAGAAAATGAATCCATCTACAAGAGACATTCACTTAGGCCAAAATCCCCCTTTTGCAAGAAATGACTCTCATCTAGTATATATTCCATTTCAACATGTTAGAAAGTATGTAATCTCTTATTAAACATCATTAAGCACAAATAGTAAGGATCAAGACCCCATATTTAACCAAACCCACAAACCCTAACTTTTAGGTCAAAACCTTAATGTACCTACAAATCACATACAAGTAAATATTGACATTTATGGTGATGTAAGGGTTGAGAGACTCACCAAATGGGTTTGTGATGTAAAAACCCTAAAATCACAAAACCCAAGAAGTAGAGGTTTAGCCTTGAGGTTCCTAAAAGAAGCTAGTTGATTCACTTGAGGCTAGAACCAAGAAGGGATCATAAATGTTACTAGATGAGGTTGGATGAACATTTAATGAGGGGATAAGATGTTAAATGGAGGAAACCTTGCCTAGACTTGAGAGGAAAATCGTCCAACAAAATTCTTCAATGTAAATAAATGAGACTCAACCAACTAAGAAAAACTTTTAAGGCCACTGCTCCCGTCGGCGATATTGCCAGGCGAGAGTGACAATGGCATTGTCGCCTGTCACTCTCGCGGGGAGTGTACCACAAGCCTCTATCCGCACGCGACAATGACACACGAGAGTGCCATGGGCATTCTCGCCGGGAACTCTCGCCCGAAGTGTACCGAGAGTGGGTTATGGATGGCGACTGTGACACGCGACAATGCCCAAGGGCACTGTCACTGGTCATTGTCGTCGAGGGCCTCTTCTCTTCCAAAACTCAATGGTCCGATTCTCGATTTCACGATTGATCTAGAGGTGTAACCATTAAGGTAATTCATAAACGTTAAATAAGAACTTAGTCCAAAATTCGGGGTGTTACATCATATGTGAATCACACAGGTTCACATATGAACTTGTTTGTCGTCTATTTGTAAAAGTTACGAAACTACCCCTCTACCTTATGCAGACCATTCGTGGAATTATCTGGTGCTTCATAGTCAAAGCCACAAATGTTGACCAGATGAAGGGCTATGATCACTTCTCTACTTCTCATACATTTAGCACTTCTCATTTGAACATCTCCATATATATGTATGTATATATATATATATATATATATATATATATATATATACTCATTAGCTTTTACATATAGCCATAGGATTTACCAGATCCACCATTGCTGGAGAACCACTCCCCCTATCGCCACAGGAGAAACCACCATCCCAACCATTGTCAGGAAAAACACACAAGGTTATCATCATCTTCAGCCTTCGTTTCTTCCCCCATCACAAACATTTTGTGCCTTCCCCCTTTTGTTGGCTTTTCCTTAGCTTACACCACCGCACCAGCAGAAGCATCAGACGCATCTCTGGCCTCCATATGCCCGTATCTCCTTGCCCTAAATTGATTGCTTTAGTTTTGAGAAGATCCTGAACAGAACACAATCGCCGCCGCCATCTCCGATATAGATCTAGGTACAAGATCTTGAATAGAACACAATCCAGATCTAGATTCAATGTTTACAATTTTGATTTTGAGAAGGTCTTTTTGAAGCATCAATTTGGTGTTCCTTATTTTTAGGGTTTTTGTTTGTTTGAGATCGATTTAGGTTTTTGTTTGTTTGATTTAGATTTAGGGTTTTATTTTGTTTAAGGTAGATTTAGTTTATTTGATTTATATGAGTTTTGTATCACAGACTTGTTGAATGCTTTTGCCAATTTTCATAAAGTTGTAGTTGTGTACATGATTTTCATGGTTGTACGTCTTTAGGGATGTTTTGATGTTCATGTGGAAATAATCTGGGTTCTTGAATGTTGTTTGAGTTGGTATTGCCATATTGTTGTTTGAGTTGGGGTTAATGGGTTCTTGAATGTTGTTCTTGAATATTTAACGGGTGAGGGGTTGTCGGAGTGGTGTGGGAAGACCTTATAACTATAAATAGCAAACTATAGGACTATAATTCATAATTATTTGTTAACAAGAAGTTAATATGTTATCTATACTATATTATAAAAGACGGAATAAAAAACTCTTAATTACTACTTATAAAACATAAGGTACTACCATTTTATGCATACATTTCAAAAATCTCTTAATTCACAACTTAGTATGCATAAGGTACAACTAATAAAAAAATTCAAATTTTACTTTTTCACTACCTTCCATATTCAAGTTTTTTTCCCTTCCATTTGGAGTTTCTCCAAAAAAAGAAAAGTTATTTACTTGCTAAAATTAACATATTTCTTTAATTATGATAGTACATGTATTTTCTTCATGTATACAAGTTTTTAAAGTCTTTTGAATTCTATAAAACTAACTAATAATGAACCTATATATACGTTTAGATACAAAATAATATTATCCAACATTATATTTGTTATTTTTACCTATTCTATATTTCAGTATTTTGGAAAAATATTATCATTCGTTAGATATCGCTGATTAATACATGTTTTTAAAAGTCAAATATACATTTAACGATTACTTTAATATAATTTTTTAATGTTTCATGATTGAAAAAACTCAAGTTATGTTTTTATCACTATTAATGTTACATAAATTATAAATATATGATTTACTCCATATATATTTTTTTTTCTGATAAACTATTACATTAATTTTTTATTTTTATTTACATTTGCTGATACATTACACGGGTACACTGCTAGTAGAATATAATAAATAAATGATAGGGATGAAACATTGTAATTTATTGCAACATAAAACAAAGATGTCGGTTATGATAAAGGTAGACGACGGAACACATATCGCTGTCAGAAGAACTAGCGTGTGAAGGAAGGAGGTGGGGCCACACGACAAATGATGGAGGTGCGGTGCATATGATCCCTGCCGTCCAGCACTACACCAGCCAGCCTAAACACATCTATAAATATTTATTTTTCTTTTTCTTTTTTTATATACCAAAAAAAGAAATTTTAAATGGGTCTTGTAAAATGATTTTTTAATTAGAATCAAGTTAAATTATGTATTAAAAATAGAAAAACAAATTTTAATGAGATGGAAATTAATAAATAAAGATGTATTTAACAAAATATATATATATATATAAATGTGTATTTAATCCATCGTTAAAAACATATATAAAAAAATCTTGACATTTTTATTTTAAATTATTTTACTAGAGGCTTTATTCTAATACTATTTTTTTTTTGTCCTAGCCCAGTGGTAAGATAACATCCTGGGGGGTCAGTGGATGGTATCCCTGATTATCCAGGTTCGAACCCCGTGGTGAGCATCCTGTGACATCCATGATCATGGGTCTGCCACATAGTGGTACCCTTAATTGGGTTGGGTCGTGATCGACGGGGATTAGTCGGGTGACATCCTTAAGTGGGAGTCCGGATACCCCGGGAATGTGTGCGTGTATTAACTTGTCGTTCAAAAAAAATACTATTGTTTTTTTTTCTTTCACACTTCATTTATTTATTAAAATAATACTAAACAAAATTTGAATTTCTTGAAGAGGAGAAGCACACCATAAATAGGTTGAGATCGATGATTCGGTTATTGTAGGTCTTATCCCATATTCAATCTCCATCTCTTCACGTGAGAACTATGGTGTCTCAATAAATGTGTCTTGTGAGATGTCTACAATGTTTTTAAACTCTAAAACAAAAATAGATACTTAGATGAATGATAATATTTGATTTAAAACCCGAAATAATAAACAATATAAGTGTAAGTGTAACTTTACTTCCCATTTTAGTTTTATGTCACGTCCAGCTAAAAGGTTATCTGGAAATTCGATAAATTCAGGATTAATCAAGAGATTGGAAGAATTTTGAAAAATGATCAAGAATGGCTAAACAAAGATCAAGAGAGAACCAAGTATATTCTAGAAGGATCCATACGCCTCTAGTGCTTATGTAACTAGAACTTTCCTTATAAATACATTGATAGTATAAATATAGATAGTTTTTCATTTGTAAATCATAATCTACAATCCACTCAATTGTAGAGAAGTTGAGTAATAGAAGCATAGAGTTCTCTCACTCTTCTTAACATTCTTGCTTGCTTATCTTTACTCATATTCTTGTAATTTGGTTGATGAAATAAGGCCGTAGGTGAGGTTATGATGGCAACTCCGTGATATTTGGCTACGCAAATAACCATCTTAACATGGTCGTTTAGAGTTACCAAATACAATATAAGTTCTTTATGTGACAGGTATTAGAAATCTCAAGGTCAAGCCCTTTTTCAAGCAACATGATCGATATAAGTTGGTGGCTCTTAGAGCTCTTCCATACAAGTTTGTTAGAGTGTATATATCTCCTTCACAATTAAGAAAAAAGTATTCAATTCATCAAAATCTTCGGTTATTTCTCTTTTCCCTCTTCATTTTCTATCTAGCCATAACACTACATTTTAATCTAATCATTTTTGTCTCTACAAAATCACGCTCGACAATATCAACTTGTTTTTATGTTCCATTACATTCTTATGACACTAACACATTAGGGTTTGTATCCCATAATGTTCGATTGTTCAAGGATAACACATTAACAACATAAGTGAAATGGTAATGAATAATGATAAGAATATTGTCTCTTCAAGAAATCAATAAGAATTCATTTAATTATACATGTATCAACCTGCCTGCATGACACTTTTCCAAGTCTGAAAGAGACGTTTATTCATAAACTTATTCTCATATTTCTATGCAGAACAGAAGTTTAAATATTGTATATAATGTATTCTTTTCTTTTTAAACCATATAAAATAAAAACAAATTCATTTGCTTCTTAACAACTTATCCAAACATGTTCTTTGCATTATTAATTCTCATAACCACACAAACTTTTTTTTTCATGGGAATACTATTTTTCTATGCATTAATTGTATACTTTAGGAGAGGAGGGGGGTGGTTTGAATGTACTTAGGGGTTGTTCGGTTGTGGCTTAATGGGTTGTATAGTCCATATAGCTTATTCGCTCAACCATACATTGTTGTTCAAAAGTGGCTTAATAGCTGAATAGGTGGTTGATAAGGTAAGCTAGAAAAGGAGGGTCCTTTGCATTCAGCCCTCTATTTTCCCAATGTACCCTTTTCTCTTCCACGTCTCTTTTCTCTTCCACTCCTAGAGAGCAGTAAAAAAGGAAAAAAACCAGACCTATCTCAAACCTCAAACCTCAAACCATCAACCCTCTTCCTTGACAATTGCTCCTCACATTGTCCCTCTTTCATGTTGTCCCCATCGCTCCTCCCATCTTCCCTCTTTCTTATCGTCACCATCGTCACCATCGATCCTGTATTATATTCAAACCATCCACCTCTTTCTGGTCATATCAGAGAAACCAACAGGGAGGTCGTTGTTTTGTACCTCGAAGAGATCTCCGGCATGAAGTTTTATTGAAAATATTATTTGATAGATGAGGACTGGACACTGGATATTATGAAAATCAAGTTGAAGAGGTGCATAGCTTCAATTTGGTTGCTGATGGGTTTTGTATATACTAATCTAGAGCTTTAATTTAGTTTTGGGTTTTTAACCTAAACTTTGATCTATTTCTTTGTCTTCAATTTGGAACTCAGTATTTGGGGTTTTTTTTTCATTTTTTTCCTGCTAAAAAATTGTATTCTCAATGTAAATATAGATAAGGGTAAAATAGTCTTTTCTATCATTTAGATTGATTATTCAGCACAACAACCGAACAACATTTTAGTCTGATTTATTCAGAAAACTTTATCCATATAGACAACTTTATCCATACATGACTTAAGGGTGCGTTTGGTATGCAGAACAGAGTGGAACATGCGGAACAGAAGACTTGTCCCATGTTTAGCGTGACCATATGTGGGACACACTAGAACTAAGTGGAACAAGCATGGGACACACATGTCCCACTCCAACTCCCTGGAACTAAGTAGAACAACATTATTTTGACTAATATACCCTTTGTTAAAAACATAAAACATGTTTTCTCATCATCCACGCCTCCAAGCTAGGGGTGTGCAAAACCCGAATAATCCGAAATCCGAATCCGCATCCGAACCGAAAATATGGTGTTTTTACAAAACCCGAATACCCCGAAATCCAATAATCCGAAACCCGACATTTGGGAGGATATCTGGGTTCGGATTGGGTTTGATCGTTGACCACCCAACCCGTCCGAAAACCCGAAATAACATAAATCTATATTTTAAATACTATATATACATATATATATATATATATGTATATATAGAGAGAGAGAGAGGTGGTTTCAATTGGAAACCATATTATATTGGAAACTTTGGAAACTGTCAATTTTATTGATTAAATTAATGAAATTGGTTCATAAAGTTGTTTAAGTTGTTTAATATGATCGAGTTGTTTCATATAATTCTTATGTTAATGAAATTGTTTCATATATTTATGTTTTTTATGTAGTTTCATCTATTTTTCTCATTTTGATGAAATTGTTTCATATATTTTCGCAGTTTGATGAAACTTTTTTATTTTTACATAAAAAACACAAATATATGCAACGATTCCATCAATAAAAGAATTATATAAAACAATTTCATCAAAATAAACAATTTCATTAATTTGACCAATGAAATCGAGGGTTTCCACGGTTTTCAAAATTAGAATGGTTTCCATTTGATTGCTCCCCTATATATATATATATATATATATATATATATATATATATATATATATATATATATATATATATATATATGTATGTATATATATATAGGGGTTGTTTCATTTGCAACCCTTAAAAAGGTTGCAAACCTTGCAACCCACATCTTAACCGTCGGATTCATGATCGGCGGTTACAATAGATATGAGACCCAATATTTTTAATTAAAAAAACAGAAAAATAAAAATAAAATAACCGTCGATCATGAATCCAACGGTTAAGATGTGGGTTGCAAGGGTTGCAATCTTTTTCAGGGTTGCAAAATATCCTTTCAATATATATATATATATATATATATATATATGCATGCTTTAAAATTTAATTTAATTTATTATAATTAAGTAATTAATAATATAGCACAGTGATGATACTCACTAGAGCAGCTCATGTAGGCGAACGGAGCTGTCTTTGCACAAGCATATGAAAATTGGCTTATCTTCATCTACATTAACTAGAGTTATACCCGTCCGTTGGTCGGGTATACATCATGACTTTAATATAGATTCAGTTATTTGATTCGTCACTCTTTTCATCATTGTCGAATGCTTTTTTTTCAATCAAGCAAAAAGCTTAGTCAAACTGGCTTTTCGTGCCTTTGACTCTCGGTTAGGTAGCTTTGGCTTGAAGGGTCCTTCTGTGTCTTTGATAATAGATCATAGGCAAATAAGCGATCGAAATCGGATTACCCCTTATCAATTTCAAAGATTTTCATGATCTCAAACTCGAGTTTTTCAAACGAAACGGGTGAAAACGCAGCTTGATCATCGAGTTAATTTGAGTTAAAATCCGATATCAATTGTGCATGAAAGAACTTACAGTTATTGCCATGTTTACAATGCCCTTTAATGAAATAATGGCCAATCTTTGACGGTATTCCCATCTCTTCTTCCTCCTAATCCAAAATTCCCATTTGGGGTATAACAATCTTCAAAAAAACTTGTGATTTCTCGACTAAAAGGTTCGAATTGAGCTCCTAATCCTATAAAGAAATCTTGATTTTGGTACCTACAATCATCAGAAACGATATTCGGATACGGTAACGGCATCGGGGACGGGATTTGTGAGACAAAAAGGTTGATTTGGATGCAAAATCGGTCGAAGTTGAAGCAATCACGATATTGGATGCGAAGAAACTGGTTTCGTGACTAAATTGAGCTCAAATTTGGCCTTTTGTATCAGGTTTTGGATCAGATTATCAAGTCGAAAGCTAATCGAATCATTTCGTGATAGGCATGGTCTAGCAAGTATGTGTAACCAATTATTTTTCGAGTTATGCTTTTTGTTTCTAGAATTCTATTTTAAACAACTTTTGCAGCTTCAAAAGCTTCCATGCAGAGTCAGCTTATCCCGTTTGTTTGGTCCTCTACTTTCAGTTAAAGGCTCATTTTTCACACTTCCCGATGCAGAGGATGCCTGTCGAATTTTCCGTAGAAAACAACTAACACCTTTAGTAGACTATTATATGTATGCTACTACAATAATCGTGATCCAATTAAATAATAAAAATCATATGCATACCCTCTTTTTACTGTTGAAAGGCAAACCATGTTTTACTTATGCGTCTACACTACTGATTAATTACATTTCACTCATTCAACATTACCAAATTGAAGCATATGCAATTAATTGCATCAGATGTTGGCCTAGTAATTTTTGTGAAACTACCATCATTGTATCTAATGAAACATATGTACTAAAAATTGCACTAACTACACATTTTCTAATGATACTTATTTCACTACTCATTCATCTCACTATTGATTCAAAATAACTTATTTGTTTGGTTCCACTGCTCATTCATTCTCTACTGAAACTTATCCCAATCAATGAGAGTTTCATTGCATAAGATGAGATAGTTACATTTCAAAATTTGTGCATGTAGTTTACCTAATTATTTACCCGGTAATTGCTTATCGAAAAAATTGAACATTATCACTTATTTACCGGGTAAGATTTTAGGCCACTAAATGGCATCGTATGCAACAATTTACCCGATAAGTGCTAACCGTGGTAAGAGTTGTCGTACTCACTTACCGGATAAGACTCTCGGTCCTTGCTTTCCCTCTTACCGGATAATATTCTTGGTCCTTCTCATGTCCATCCGATAAGGTAATGTGACTTCGTAAACACTTACCCGGATAAACGTTTGGTAATTGGACCCTTAGTTCATCATTACCCATGCCATTAACAGTAACATGCAAAAAACACATCGATGCAAATGACTCTTATTTCACTGTACCAAGGCATCAAATTAAGTTTGTTTCAATAACATCCTTCATATTGTAAACTATAATAACACTCATTCTTCTCATGATGCCCAAAGCTCATACTTACTGCAATAGACTTCAGGGCGTTTACCAAAATGCTTACCGGGTAAGCGCTTACCGACAAGGACATTACCCTCACTTATCTTATCGTATAACATTCTAGACCATCAAAATTGATTGTTGGTAAGCGTCTTAAGTCCGGTAAGTGCTTAGAGCATCTCCAACAGCATTGATAATTTTTTTCTAAAATAGAGAATGAAAAGTCAAAATCTCTAAAAACACTTTCTTCTAACTCCAACAGTTTTTCTATTTTAGAGAATCAATTATTATTTATATTATTATAATATTCCATAATTTATCATCTCAATACACTTTTTAAAAAAAAAACTTAAAATAAAATGTTAAAAATTGAATCTTATTGGTTGGATTGAATAAAATAATATTTTCTCTCCAATTTAGAGATTATAGAGAATTCTCTATATTTAGAGATTTTTTGATCTTTCTCTATTTTAGCAAACCATATAGCAAAGCTGTTGGAGAGGAATAGCAAAGAAAAAGCCAAAAATTTCTATTTTAGCAATGCTGTTGGAGATGTTTTTACCGGGTAAGAGTCATATCTCTCACTTACTGGGTAAGACTCTACGTCCTTGTTATATATGGCTCTTACCGGGTAAGATTCTAGGTAATTTCCATGCTCAATAGGTAAGAACCGTAAGGTAGGCGATACCGGTAAACACTTACCCGGGTAAGTGTTTATTAAACGACCCCTTATTTCAATTGTGCACTTTGACCAACGAAACGTATTTCATGTAACATGCCACTTGATGAATATTAATTATGCTTACGAAACTTATTTTCACTGCACAATTACATTGGATGAAGCTTGTTTCATTATCACACTAGTTGTGTACCCGCATAATGTGGCGGGATGTAAAAAAATCCCTTTGGCCACAAAGATAGAGATCATCAACCTTTTTACCAAAAAAAATCAATCCAATATCAATATTTTTCATAAAACCTAGAATTAATTTTCTTAACCCACCAGCTTATGAGATCACACATCATATATAATTAAAAATAATAGACCCACCACCTTAAAATATGCGGCATATTATTATTTAGATTGAGTGTTTTGAATCCAAATAGGTTTAATTTATATATGAAGACACAAACGCCTATCCAATTCTTGTGATGCATCTAGTTCATTAACACTTAAAAAGACCATTAATCAAGCGAACTCATAATATTAAAAATTAATTACCTTGACACAACAAAACCCCTGAAGCGAACAACAAAATTGATACTTACAACACACTCAATTTGTTGATTCCATGAAATTCTCTAGTAATTAACCAAACATAAATGAATCTTAGGGTTGTTTACCCAACTCTTACCCGGTAAGTGCTAAGATTTAACCACAAGGGTTGTGGTGTGGTGGTAAAGGCTTGGGGAGTTCATAGCGCTCAACCCGGGTTCGAGCCTCACTAGCAGCACTTGTGGCCACTGAGGATAAACTCAGGGTTGCAAGCTTTAGCAGCTGGGCCAAAGGCCCTAATTGCCAGGGATTAGTCTGGGCCATAGGCCCAGGATACCCTTTCCAAAAAAAAAAAGTGCTAAGATTCAACAATTTCACTTAACTTATGGATAAATTTTTAATCTATTAAAATGATATCGTATGCAACATTTAACACTTCAATGTATCTATCTATTACATACAACTCTACAAGTATCATCTTTCTGTTTTAGTTGTCGCAAGATACAACCGCTGGATGTTGTAGGCTTCTTTAAGAAGCAGCAAGTACTTCTGCAATAGTAGGTCATTGTGATGCATCACTATCTACAGACCTAGAAGCAACCGAAGCTGCGTTTCCTTTAAGCTCTTGTCCACTATCTCAAATGCACCGGCCTGTAGATACAGTTTCGCCTACCAAAAGTCCCAATTATTTTGTCAAAACCAGCCTAACAACACACTGTAAGCATAATAGAAGCTTAAAGAGAAGGAATTTTTGGACCGATATATCACCGATACACCATAATACCACTAATATATCCGATATTTCAAAATATTGGACCCTGACTGATATACCACCAATATATCCGATATTAACAACATAGATACACACTTGATTGAGAGGACTTTCAATAAAACAGAAACTTACTCGGGATCAAGATGGCCAGCAGTGCCCTTCACATTTGACTCATGTCTGCCTGTGTTACTTGCTTTGATAGGACAAAGTCACAAACCTTAGCATTCAAATCTCCATCTAGAAGTATATTGCTGACTTCACGTCACGGTGGATTATCACGCATAATGGTTACAAAAATGCAGGGCCATAGTCATCACGGTGGAGCAACACTTTTAAAAACCACCATCACCCTGACACTAATTTACATATAAGTTGCTAATTAAGAAGGAAAAGGCAAGCAATATTATATAAACATATTCAAATTTTGCAAATATCTACCAAGATTGGCCAATTTTCTTCAGGGGTCTATTTCTTCTTCTGGAGGATCTGCAAGGGAAACCATGTTTCAAGATGGAATACACACCAATTCCCCAATGAGACAAATATCCATTATCAATAATTCAAAATATTCAAGAAATAATTAAAAAAAAAAAAAACTAGTCTTTAGATACGAAAACTATTTCTTTTCTCCGAAAAATACAAAAACACATCAGAAGATTTTATCAAATTGCATTCATCTTTTAAAATCCATGAGAAAGAACACAAAACCAAAAACACATCAGAAGACATCGAAACCCACTGCTAATCAAAACCCAAAATTCGATCGATACTAAAACCCCCTAAACACACAGATAATACGAGTAGATGGATAAAGATTAGTTAGATACCTCTGTTTTGCTGTTCTTGAAACACCACTTAAGATATTAAACCTGTGAAATACTTAAGCTACTGCACTCATAGCATGCCACTGTGTTCTAGAGTTCAGGCAAACAGAAATTGTTTAAGGATGACATACACTAGCATAACTTAGTCCAAACTATATTCAGAATAAAATCTCGGATTTTTAATATGGAATGGAGAAATGAGCATAGCAAAAAATTGATTTTAAAGATTTAGCCACGGAAACAGATTCATTACTTCAACAGTATCGTCTGCTTCATGTAATCACAACAGAATTTTACAAAAATCATAGAAAAACATATGGCCTCTAGAAACAGGGGTAAACAAGTTTAGGCACCAAAAAACCAACTAACATTAATTGAAACAAGAACAACAAATCCATGCAAACTAACCATAACCAAAACATATAAATTGCAAAAGACAACAAAGTGTGATACCAATGAATTAGAGTAAAAGAAAGAAAAATATTATGAAAATGAAGAGCATCACTGATAGAAAGCCTAAGGGTCTGCTTGGCTCGGGCCGAGCTGGGCCGGCAAATCCTCCAAAAACATGAACCGGTCTGGCTTTTCGGGCTTCAAACCGGTTTACTACCGGGCCCATTTGGCCATCACTAGCGATGAGAATGGCTGAATGGGAATGGGAATGTGCATTGATGCTAGTTGGTACATAATGGGGAATCATACAGACTAAAATTGTTAACAGCTAACCAGCCTCAACCTTCTGTTTTAACTTTAAACACTCCAAAAGAAAACCATCAAACACAAACTTTTACATGTTATCTCATATAATTAACAAAAATGAACATTGAAACTTAACTAATTTCCACAAAATTTACCCAACTTGTCCAAAACCCCAGCAATTTCGAAGCTAACATCCAAAATGCAATTGCTACAAGATAATAGATATATCATAAAGAAAGGAATGAGTTTTCATTTCCCCTGGTTTAATGATGAATTGACTACAGAAGAGACTATCATCAAAATCACATGCCATGCATGGAGTTGTTTTTTCGTTAAATACACTCAAATCTTTATGCACCACTTTAAATAATGAAATCTTGGAATCAATAATTTAGATCTATCAGAATCTAATTTGTTCAAGTTTGAACCACTTAATTGGTGGAAATTGTGTCATTGCTTATGATGACACGGTCATATTCAATGGAGTAAATACCCGAAATTTCACTCCACCATGATCAAACTAATCAAAAAGAAATCTTTTTAGAGGTAACAATCAGAACAGGACGAATATAATGGAGCAAATACCCGAAATTTTGCAAGGTATATGAAGAATACGTTGAGGAGATTCTGCAGCAATCCCGGCAGCCTCTTTCTACTCTGCTTCAACAATAATTCTTGGAAATGTCTTTTTCTATTAGTGTTTCAAATTTGTGATGTTATTGTACAGCAAAAGAAAGCATCTTGAAGCTTTAAAAAGCTAAAAAGAAACAAATTTACCACAAGATGATGAAGCCCAATGAGAGAAGCTTGTATGGCGTGAAGTTTTTTTTTGGAAAACAGAGGAGGTCAGGAGGATGGGAATTTTTGACAAAATAGAACAGAAAATGGAACAATATAACTTTTTGTCATCTTTCATTTTCGAAGGCAAGTTGTGTTTTGCATACACAAATAAATGATACCAGAAAATCAGATGTTGAGAATCAATAAATAGAAGCATAGAACGAAGGAATATGGAGATAGTAGACATAGAAACAAAAACCTGCCAAACACCATGTTCTTGAGCCCTATGAGCATGGAAGTTGGATTCCCATCAAGCATCATATGATTTAGCCTAAGAACTTGCATACATACATAAAGTTAGTCAAATAAATGATGAGATGAATAAAGATTCAAAAATAGATTTAGCCCTATTATTCAAAAAACGATTTAACCATAGTATACAAAAATCGATTAAAAAATAAACCCTCTATCTTAAGAAATCAAACAACAATTTAGTGAACCAAGATGGGAGCACAAACCTGTTCAAGAACATAGATGAACAATTGTTGATGCTCTTGGGTACCTGGAACAAAAAATTCCTAACAGTGTAAAAAAAAACCATAGGATAAATTATTTATGCAATTGTCTTTAAAAGAACCATTTATGCTGTCAAGAACATGTCCAGATTGGAATCCAATCATCCATACCAGAGGAGATGAATATTTGGATTTTTGATTGAGAGCAATCGTTTCTAAACCCTAAACCAGAGATGGAAAAAGCCATACTACACTGGAAATCTTCAAGATGGAGAAAGTCCAACCAGAAATTAGAGATGGAGAAATAAAAACCTGGGGAGTAAGCAGCATCCGGAACCGAGAACAATGAAATGGAATCAGAGAAGAACGAACCTTTAGCATTTGGTCTAGGCGAAGACGGGAGGGAGTTGCCGTGAAGTGGAGAGAAATGGATAGTAATCGAAAATACTCAATCACACGATGAAATGGGGGGGGGGAGAGGGAGATAATTAGGGCAATTTGCAGAAGCAGAATATGGAGAGGGGGGAGGGTTTGTGTAGGAGCAGCATGTGGAAATGGAAGTTGGAACTCATGAACGTGGAGTTGAAGGCGGAGAGAGTTCGTGGAAGAGAAAGTGGGACTGGAACTCGTGGAGGTTGAAGGCGAAGATGTGGAGTCGTGGAGAGGAAACAAACGGGGAAGTCGGCTGATTTGGGGGTGGGGATTAAACACCAGCAGTGATTTTAGGAATTTGAAGGGTAAAGATTAAAACTTGGCTGAATTTAAACGGCTCAGATCCATCCAAATATGGTTAGACTCGGCTCCATCCATATATACTAGTTTTATACACGTCCGTTGGTCGGGTACACGACATGACTTTAATCTAAATTCAGTTATTTAATATTACCATTTCAAAAGTTATGTTCTTTATTTTATTCTAGTTATGTACCCGCTGCAATGTAGCATGCAAAAATATATGTAAAAGTTTACTTTTTCTTTTAAACGAAAAGAGTTCTATGTTAAGAATTCCACCATCGGATCTCTAGTATCCACCCTATTAAGCCAAGACATACTCCATACAAATATGCATAGAAAAAAGATGATGTATCAGACAACAACAATACTACAAGATGCTAGTGTACAACAGATAGCTAACAGCAATGCATATTTCTCTCATAATTTAAAACATTATTAATATCAACTATCAGGGTCGGACTTAGCTTTATAAAGGTGGGGAAAAGCCCCCACTCAAATGTTAAAATTTTAAAATAATCAAAGTAATTTTTTTTAGTCTTATATCCTTAGTTCCCCTCAGTCATTTTCGACGATTCCCCCAGTGGCCTAGTCCGTTTTAACAAAACCCTCTCACTCTATTGTTTGACAGTTGTTCTATTCGTATATTGTTACCGTTAGTTTTTGCAATCATGCTATAATGATAATGTTCGTTAATGATTTTGTTAAATATATCTCAATTTATTGTTCTTTTAGTCTAATAATATATGTTCAAACCAATTCATTTAGAAGAAAATTATATAAATTAAATAATAGTATATTTTGCTATTCGGTTAACCGATATGGTAAAAAAATAGTCGAAATCGAAATTTACCTTATTTGGTTAACCAAACCGTTTAACCTATAAACCGCTGGCCGACAATGGATTGTTGATAACTTTACTAATTAAACTGCTTAGTACTTAACTAAATTTAATTCTTAATTATAATTATTTTTTAAAATCAAACATTGTAATTTATCTGTGATATGTAAATTAGATAACAAACATTTGATAGGTTTTTCTTGGCTTATCAGAAGAAATTAAAACTCAAAAAGTTTCTCAACAATGAAAGATTCAGATCACAATTGCTTTAATTCATATAACATTAAGGGTCTGTTTAATAAATTTTCTATTAAGTCTTGTATGGATAAATGTGTCTGTCTGGATAAATTTATCTGTCTAGATAAATTATTGTTGTTGTTTACTTTTTTTATCTGAATCAATGGTCTGAATGACAGAAATCACCGATTTACCCTTCAGTATGAATTATGCACCATTTGATAAACCGTTTGTATATTTTTTAAGCCAAATGATATTTCTAAAACAAAAAAAAAATTATTTGAACATTGAAACATAGAATCATAAATTGTTGATATCATTATTATCATCCAAAAATCAAAGGGAAATTCACACAAATAGCAATATTACAACTCAAATTTCACCTCCTAGCCATTTCTCTACCAACTTTACCAACTTTACGGATTTAGCCCTAGGTCCGCAATGGAGGACCTAGAGCTGATTGTGGATTTACATCAATGTTTGTTATGGAGATGACACGTGTCGGGATATTGCGGATTGCGGACCTGGGTGACCCAACCCATTGCGGACCTGCAGCAATCCGCGACTTTTTTTTACTTTTAGCTGTCTTCCATTGCAGACCTAGGTCCTCCATTGCGGACCTAGGTCCTCCATTCCGGACCTAGGGCTAAATCCGTAAAGTTGGTAGAGAAATGGCTAGGAGATAAAATTTGAGTTGTAATATGGCTATATATGCCAATTTCCCAAAATCAAAACATAAATACATAAAATACTTAAAAATCCAAGTCCGAACACAATTCTTAAACTTGAACGTTGAAAACCAAACTATTTGCAATTTCATCACGGACTCACTGGGATATATGAATTACGTTTAACCTTAACAATAAACTATCAAATTTAATTTTTAAACAAAGTTTATACACTTAACAATTATTTAGAAAATTTAAATAAAAATATTATAAGATATTACCTGGACTGGAAAACGGCACTCCGCTGCCGTGTTCTTTACAATCACTTTCCTCTCTTCTCAAAATAACCTCAAAATCATCCCACTCCCATCATTATTCAACTAAATTAACCCCTCTATTTCTTTTGATTTACAACACAATCACACAAAACAAACCAAAAAATAAAACCTTTTTGAAGATTTGTAAAAGGGAAAAAGGAAGCGGGAAGCTTCGGTATTCGCAGGCCACTCTTTTCCTCTAAAACAAAAACATGATAAGAAACACACGAAAAACACACCATGTATGTGTTTGTTTACTCAAGATTCATTGTTGAACGGTTGAATGTGCCTCTACTACAAGATCCAACTCCAACAAAATAATCACTCAAAATTCAACACTCATTAATTAGCTTCACAAATTCTTCCTAGTTTCAGTAGTCAGCCCAAACCCAAACGGGTACAATGGGTCATAATGCGGGTCTCCAACGTTCATCGGTAGCTGATCAACAGACTTGAACCAAGTGCGCGCAAGCTTTTCCGTAAACCCATAGTCACCAAACAGGGCATCGGTCACACCTTGACCCTCGGTTCCAGGTAACCAAGCTGCGACCAGTGTGTCTATGGTTTCGACATATGGCTGCACCACCACAGGCCGCCCGGTGATCAAAACCACCACACATTTCACCGAGCCACAAGATCAAAAGGGTCTATTCAAGATTTAAAAAAGATCAAGGATTTAAGCTATTCGAGTGTTTCGAGATCATAATCATACCATCGGTAATATCTCACGAAAGCCCTTGCCACTCGAGTGTCCATCCACCGCATTGATAACCAAGATTATCGGCATGGGAACCTGCAACAAGTATCTTCGACGCCTTTTTAGGAAGTGGTAACAACGGTTTCTTCGAATATTCCATTTTTCAGTAACACGAGCGCTTTCCTTCCCTGGCCAGATTTATGTGTTCCTGTTTTAGTTCGTAAAGAAAATCAAGATTATCTTCGGTTCTTAAGGTTCGAAGGTTCTAATCATATCAAAAAGGGTTACCTGGCTTCCAAGGTACTTAGCCATGATGTAATCAGCCAAAGGGTTTTGAAACAGACCCATAACGAACTTGACCCTTAGAATCCTCTTAACCGCATCATCTACACGACTCATGGATATGAACTTGTTCTTGACTAAATAAGCTAGACCATCAATGAACTCTGTGTAGTTATATGGAACCATGAACTGCAAACAACCAACATGTTAGGTTCTCATAATTCATAAAGTTTAAATCTTTTTGGATACTATAATCGAGAAAAGGAAAACCAAACGGGCCATATCGATGCCGACATTCATTCCAGCTACGATCAAGTACATATAGTTAGCGTGTGCAGGTTCTGTGATCCTGTCGATCCCAATCTGATATAACGAACCCCTGAAGTGAAGTCATTGTACAACAAAAAACTTCATAAGTTGCTCCTTTTGTGTATCAATGTAAGCTCGAGATGTGGAGTTTTTTTTACCTTGAATTTGAGCGTGTTCTTGAGGAAATACGTGACAAGATTACGGTTGGCGTGCATTTTGACCCCATTCCAGCTCGAATACGAGGTCATAATAGTGGCCACACCCTTGATATAATGATGTTCTTACCCTCATGTTGTCTTCAAATTGAGATGATAATTATTTAGTGTAACTATTAGAAAGCTTGAAGTACAAAATGAAACTCATGGAAAAAGGCAGTAGGATATAATGGAATTTGTAAAACCATGAAAAAAGAATGTCACTACAACGGATAAAGTAGAGTTATATTTAAAAACAAAATATAAAGGTAACACTAACAATATGCATCTACATACTCTAATAGATAGTATTTTGAAACCATGGCACATTCAAACAGATGGTACTTATCAAATGATGATGGCAATTTCAATGGCACTGAACTAATACCCTATGATATCACAAACTTGGTCCTCAATCGCCCTAATTGTTGCATAAGCAACAGGAATGAAATGTCCAAACATACAAATTTGGGTGAAAATCAGTTTTAAACACACAAATTAGGATGAAAATAGTACCATTGTTGTAAGCAGTAGTGGCAGGTTACAACAGTGGCAGGTTCACAGGGTGCCAGTGGTACTCATGCAACCACAAATTCTTTGGGCATGGGTCGTTTCTTTCAGGTCCTTGAAGAATGCTACAATTTTGTTTCGTTGTATGTTATGGTACGTACAACCACGACGATAACATCACAGATCCTCCGTTGGCTATAAGAAAACTACACCTACGTACAACCAAAGTATATAATAAGAATTCAGACAAGTCATGGATGATGTCATAATGAAACTGTTATTACTGTGAAGCTAATGCAGAAAACTAAATTCTTTTTTCATTAATAGTTATAGTTGAGAGTATTCTTTTTTGAATTGGTATGCAGAGCCACAAAGTAAGAAGAATAGCTTCAACCAAAATAGGATTTAACATATTGATAATAATACCATACCTATGTTGCAAGAGGTAGAAGGATCCTTGAGTTCTTTCAAATCCGCACCATCCCTCTTACCACCACCAGGAAAGCCTAAAATTTCCACAAACACAAATTCAAACGTAAGTTAAAGCTCCAAAACAAAAAAATTTGAATACATAATAGCTGCATATACAAAAATCCCATATAATTGGAAAGTTTTAACTGTTGTTTTCAGATAAAGAAACAAAGAGGGGGGGTTACCTCGAAGATCCAATTATCGGATCATATTCATTAACATCCAATTATTAAAAGTAATTGAGCATACAATTTAAATTAAGCATTTCAAAATACCCCCTTCATAGCACGGAAAAATAATTAAAATTCTGGACATATATCAACTAATTCAAAATGTAAAAATTATATTTGCATTTACGACATTCCTCATGTCAGTCTAAGTCGTCAATATAAAGAAAGCAAATAAGAATATTCATCAAGAAATGATAGATAAAGGGCAAAGGAGAGAGGATCCCGGCTTCGAGTATTGCAATATTAGTGATACGAAGCTTGACAGCTTGTCTCCCCTCCATGATTTTTGTTCCATCCGTCCTGCCCCGCAATCATTCTAAACAATCCGGTCGTAGGCATTTTTGCAAAGATCTTTGACCTTCCGGTTAAAGACTAACCAGTTGATCAAGGATACAAATAAGAATCAGAAAACAACAATTGTTTGCCATCATCACTATAATAGGTCTTCAACCATGAAAAATTATAAGATAGGTGTAGCAAATTATGACGAAGTATTTTTCAATCATGAAACCCACTCCCACTAATCTTGCATAAACCCTAATTTCGATGCCATCAACCAACTCATTAAGAGTATATATATCCTTCCCTTGAGAAAATTTCAAATGAATTAATCATACGTAGAACGAAGTGTAAACTCGAAAAAGAAGAAAAAGGGAACTGTTGATCCAAACTCTCTCAGTAATTTGAAAAAGGCCCTCTTCTATACTTAGTGAAAATTACGTTTTAATATGTATTAGTGTTTCACCATCAGCGATCAGACTGAGTCTGTTCAGTTATCGCTGATAGTCTCTCATAAACATTTCTATGTATTAGTGTTTCACTATCAGTGATCAGACTGAGTATGTTCAAGTTATCACTGATAGTTTCTGAAGTAAACAACCAACGTAATCCCTAAAGACAAGTCTCGCGTCAACATATGTTCATAGCTGAATCGAAGACGAAGCTGCTGAACAAAGAGAAGTCTACTCGTGACCTGATGCGGATATCAGTGAAGCAAAGACAACTCTACATATACGCGAAGGAACATGAGGAAAAGTTTCAGCGATAGCTGAATCTCTTTATCTCTGAAAGAAGAGATACTCAGCGATCAATGATCACAAAGCTTATGCCTCAAGTCTCTTTTGTCTTAAACTGCACAACCAGTACGATGTGTCAGAACGGACCTTACCTCTGCCATCATTCGTACAACAACTCTGTTCACTACACTATTCATATTATGGCCGAAAGTTTGTCTCCCAAAGTCAGACACTCAAAGCCAATAGATGAACGACACGTGTAAAGTACTCTGCCATGCATTTAATGCATAAGGTATAAATAGAAGAAACACATCTTCTTCTTGAGGAGTGCTCTCTTCTTAATCAACATAGAAACCCTTGTTTTCTATACTCTCTGAATCCCCCATTCTCTGAATTCCTGTGCAATCATCTTAATGTTTCTTAAGTTTGTTTAGATTGAGTCTATCTTAATCTTATTCCGCAACAAACTTGTAAATTGTATTTTGATTTATCAATAAACAATTTATTAAACTTTAATTTATGTGTTTGTATTCAACCCCCCCTTCTACAAACTTGTTAAGCACCTCCGGGACCAACAAGTGGTATCAGAGCAGTTTGTTTAAACTAATAAACAAGATCTTGCTGCATACTCTTCCTTGCTATTCTAAAATGGCACTAAACACAAACACAAACTACTATGATAATGGTTCACTTTCTAAACCTCCTCGATTTAGCAGAGATAACTTTTCTCTATGGAAAAATCGAATGATGCTATTTCTTAAAGGTGCGGATCCTACTATACCTAAATATATAGAAAACGGACCCTATGAACCTGTTAGAATTATAGTTGCGGTTCCTGCTACTGCCACCACTGAAGCTGTCCCTGAACGATATGTCGTTAAGGAAATAAGACAGTGGAGTGATGAAGATAAAAAGAAGGTAGGAATAGATGCAAGAGCAAAGACCATTATCTCAATGGCTCTGCCTGATGAAGTTTTCCATTCCATCATGCATCTGAAAACTTCTAAAGAAATGTGGGAAACCATATGTGTTCAATATGAGGGCACCACTGAAATTCAAGAGACTCGAAAGATTAACTTGGTAAGACAGTATGAAAGTTTTATCGCTGGTAAGAATGAATCTCTTTCTGACATTCATCAGCGGTTTAACTGCATAATCATTGACCTAAGAACTGTCGGTAGGATCTATTCTAATTCTGAGGTCCTAACAAAATTCTTGGAAAGTCTTCCTGAAAGCTGGGACAGTTATTCAGTATGTCTTAAGCTGACAAAAGACTTACATACTCTTTCTCTAAGCACTCTGTATGGAATATTACTCAACTATGAGAAATCTAATCTCCTGAAGAAGAATCTTGTAAAAGATTCTAAAGACTCCAAAAGCACTCCTGTTGCTTTAGTCTCTTCGGAGATAATTCCATCTCAGCGATCTACTCTCACCATCACTGAGTTAGATTCTGAATCTGAGAATCTATCAGACCCTGATCTTTCAGAGTTTGATGAGTCCTTAGCACTCTTGACAAACTCTTTTAAGAGATTTGCAAGAAAGAGTAACTTCCGAAGAAGTAAACCTCTCTCTCTCACTGAAAAGCCAAAATCAACTCCGGTTGATAAGGCTACTGCCACTTGCTATAACTGCGAAAAAATTGGACATTTTGCTAGTGAATGCAGGTCGAAAAAGGTCTTCAAACCTTCTACCTCAAGAAGATCCAGTGATGACAAATACCATAAACTGAAGAACAAATATCAAAAGCTGAAAAGCTATCAGCGAAAAGGTAAAGGTCTCATAGCTGAAGAACACGATTGGGGTAAATCAGAAGAATCATCTTCTGATGAAGAAGAAGTCACTAATCTTTGCCTCATGGCTGAGATTAAAGAAGAAGTAGAAGAACCATCTGAACCTTCTATGAGCTACATATCATCTCAGGTATCTATCTCTACAAATCCCTCTCTGCCTGAAGCTGAGAGAAGTCGCGTTGTTGATGTGCTGACGATTGACCTTTATAATGCTCTAAACGACAAAACTCAAGCTGAAAATAAAAATGTATATTTAACTCAAGAGATAGAGAAATGTCATGAAAAGATCAGTGAACTCAATCTTTTAGAAGAAAAGTTGAAAGATCAAGTCATTATAAATGAAATCATCAGCATTGAACGCGAACTACCCAGAACACTATTTTTCTATTCCTAAAAATAACTTGATATTTTTCCAGTTTCTCTTCTTCTATGGAAACTGGTAATCATATTATTTTTAATCATAATCATTTCTTCTATCATGTTTCTTTCAATAGCAGAAATGACACAGTCTGAGATTGTCGCTTCCAAGACAGTTAAATTCACCATCACTGAAGCTGAGATTACGAAAAGTAATCATTTGGCAAGACTCGACTTCAAAGCTGACAAATACCCACATCTGGTGGAAGCTGCTGAATTTCTCAAACAGTCATGTATAGCTTACGCGATCACTGTGGATCCTAAGCCTTCCAAGACTCTACTCCAGCAGTTCTGGTTCACTGCTGATGCAACTGAACTCACCAACAAGAAAGGTGAACGAGTCCCTGCCATCTCTTTCAGCACGGACTTGGGGCCAGGGAGCATGACCGCTCTTAGCCTCAGGAAATCTTTAAGATTCCCTGACAAACCAAAGAGTGGTTTCGACGCACTCCCCACTGATGATGAGCTGATATCATTTCTGGACGCAATGGGCTATTGTTGGGAAAACAAACCGAGATCTTCTATTCCCAACAAGAGGCTCACCAAGATCCTCAAAGCTCAGATGCCCTCACAACTGAACTTTATCTTCTCGCACATAATTCAGTGCATGAGCGGGAAGAGTGGTTCGCGGGATCAAGCCAGCAAAACACAACTGCAGATGGCCTACTCCGTTATTGCTGGTCAAAACTTTGACTACGCTACAACAATCTTTGAAGACCTGAGGTCGAGATTAGAGAAGCCTGAACGAGATCCCAAGATCTCGTACGTACGTTTCATATGTACGTACATCAAGTTCCTCTATCCCAACACCTATCCCACCAAAGATGATGGCACTTTTGCCAGGGTAGGTCAACGATCACTGGAGGTAAAGCCACTCGCCGACGAGGTAAGTATCTCTCTCCTTCGCTCTCGTCTCTCTCTCCATTCTTCTTCATCTTCAGCGACCACGCAGACGGTTCCTTCGTCTGCTATCCCTGTCGCTAACACTACTTCTAAACGACCATCTGCTAGTCTGATTGGTCCTTCCAAAAAGGCCAAAAAGACTAAGGAAAGTACACCCTCTAGTACTATACCTGAGGGAGCTTCTCAACAAGCTACCTTATATGCATTTGTGGGTCTTTCCTCCACAACTCCAGCAGTCACTCAACCTGCCGTGTCAGCGATTTCGATCGCTGTCACATCATCAGTGACCCCACCTACTATCTCATTCGCTGAGATTAACCCCATCCCTACTTCTATCCCCATCACTCTCTCTTCTTCTTTTCCTTTCGTCTATGATACCCCCACCTCCTCATTACCTATAGGACCTGATAATCGAACTTTTGAGGAATCCATGCACTTCTACAAAATGTTTGATACGTCAGGTACACCTATAATCCTAAACACTTCTCTCCCAACCTCTCCAAATAAGCCCATATATGAACTAACATTTTTTTCAGGTCCTACTTTGGCGACTGTTGACATGCATGTCAACAATCTGGGAGAAAAGGTGGACGCCCTCACCAACACCATCAACGACACCACCAGCGTCATCAATCAGGCTGGTGAGGAGCTGAAGAGGTTGACCGCGACCTGCTCATCAAAAGTTGAGACCTCCCAACTTTCAGCTGTTGAAGAACAAGTCGTCCAACTCAAAGAAACCTCTCAACTCTTTCAGGGGCGATTTGAGTCTCTTACCGCTGAAGTTCGGGGTCTCTCTTTAAAGGTTGACCTATGCACGTACCTTCTTCAGCAAAATCTACAAAAGGTGAATGCACCAGCTCCAGCGCTGCCTCCCTCCTTCACTGAAGATGATCGGACCAACCTCAACATCGCTGTGAAATTCATCCATGATGCCACGTGTGACATCCCTGCGGTTGAAGACCGGGTCAAGCGTCTGGAGGCTGACGTACAAGTGCTGAAAGGTTCAACAACAACTCCGGCAGCTGAGCAACCCCCTACCGCTGATAATGACAAAGTGGGGGAGAAAGCTGAAGAAACTTCTATCGCTGCTACTGGGGAAGCTAAGACTCCAAAGAAACCTCCCTCTCAATCTGAGGGGGAGAAGGTAAAAGAATCCTCATCTATTCATTCTATTCTATTTGAAGATGTTGAGGAAGAAGACGATGAGGAGGAAGATGATCTAGATCTTGATGATCAAGAAAAGGATCAGCCCTCCGATGACGACGACGACGATGATGAAGACCAATCTATGTGGTTCTCCAAGCCGAACGTCGCATCAGGGACAACTTCGCAAGAGGTTGTCAAAGCAGGGGTGAGAGGTGATACATCTTCAAGCGCTCCTTCGCAAAGCAAAGACAAGCAACCAATCGCTGAAGAATGCTTGAGGACTGGATCACAATCTGAGGGGGAGCATCCTTCTCAGGTATGTCTTTCAATTGTACCACTCTCCTACTCTTTCCAAACCCCTATTTCCTTCTAGCCTTTCTCTCTCTTTTTCTAAAAATATACACTTATCCCTTCTTTCCTTCATTTTCTATCTAGTCAGTTCTCACCCCTGCTTAAGGGTTCTGAACTACAAATAATTCCAGCTACTATCGCTGAAGAAATAATCCCAATCTCTATCGCTGAGATTGATGAAGAAGAAGAAGAATAATATTCCCTGGTCCATCCAGGAAGGCCCTCTCAACCATCTCATTGGTCAGAGGAAGTGGTAAAGAAAAGAGTTGAAATGAGCGCTCAACTAGAAAGTCAACGGCTGAAAGTCCATCTTCAAACATCCACAGAGCTCGACTTCCTCACTGAAGCCAAAAGAGAAGAATCTGCCAAAGCTGAGAAGCTGATCGCTGAATGCATACAAGATGCCCAGCTCGCTTTAAAGATTCAATCTTCTCAAGTCAAGGACAAAAAGCTGAAAAGCAAGCCTGTGGAAGTTCAAGCTGCACTGCTGAAAGAAATTGAAGAGGAACGCTCCAAAGAACAAGAGATCAACGATAGGTCTATCGAATGGTGCAAACAGAAGATGGATTATCGTTCTGATCTTCTTCCGATATCAGCCGTGACTATCTCTGGTCGCAAGAAGAAGGATCAACTCTCAGTGACCATGGAGATTACCAGAGAGGATGGAACCCAAAAAGCTATGTACGTATCCAAACTTGAGAGCTTCGGATTTACGGAATGGTTAGAGTTCTGGGATGCACTGAAGAAATCCAAATCTACATACAGAGGCTATGTTGAAGGACTTCTTGAAGCCCTCATAAATAGAGTCACTTCTGTACTGAAGCTGCCATCTCCTCTTCCTCCCAAATCTTTGAAACTCAAGAGAAGAATTGGATCCTCCTCCTCTGAAGACGTCGCCATCATCAGGAATGAAACTTCTATCAAATTTTCAAGAGATGCACTGTTTGGTCCTCCTCCCGATCTTTCAGTTCTGGATCTATCTCTGTCTCCTGGCGGACCATATGCTGCAGGACAAGTTCTTGAAGAACCTTTTGGAATCTTCTTCAGAAATGATTATGAGGAACTCAGATTTCAAAGAGTCTCTGAGATTCCTATCTGTCCTCTGAATCATCTCAAGGATCTCTTATGCTTATGGTGTGACTTCTCTCCTGCTGCTGAGAAAATCAAAGAAATTATCAGCCAAGAATCTTTGGAACGAAGACAGAAAGGAGAAGAAATACCTGAGTATATGATCAATCCTCCTAAGTCTTCTTTTAATAACTGATAGATTAGTTTCCTTTTCTGTAATCTATTAGTTATACTTACAGTAGTTAGTTATTCACTTGTACTTATGATTTTCATATCTTGTAATTCTATCCCTGAATTAAATGAAAATTGCAGTGATGTACTTAACCCTATCAGTACTGTAAAAGATCCCTCAAAATAGTAATTGGGACATGCATGCTATGAGTCCTTTTTATTCCTATATTTTGAATCATAAAGTAATTTTCTTTAGTTACTTTGTCATTATCAAATAGGGGGAGATTGTTGATCCAAACTCTCTCAGTGATTTCATAAAGACCCTCTTCTATACTTAGTGAAAATTACGTTTTAATATGTATTAGTGTTTCACCATCAGCGATCAAACTGAGTCTGTTCAGTTATCGCTGATAGTCTCTCATAAACATTTCTATGTATTAGTGTTTCACTATCAGTGATCAGACTGAGTTTGTTCAAGTTATCACTGATAGTTTCTGAAATAAACAGCCAACGTAATCCCTAAAGACAAGTCTCGCGTCAACATATGTTCATAGTTGAATCGAAGACGAAGCTGCTGAACAAAGAGAAGTCTACTCGTGACCTGATGCGGATATCAGTGAAGCAAAGACAACTCTACATATACGCGAAGGAACATGAGGAAAAGCTTCAGCGATAGCTGAATCTCTTTATCTCTGAAAGAAGAGATACTCAGCGATCAATGATCACAAAGCTTATGCCTTAAGTCTCTTTTGTCTTAAACTGCACAACCAGTACGATGTGTCAGAACGGACCTTACCTCTGCCATCATTCGTACAACAACTCTGTTCACTACACTATTCATATTATGGCCGAAAGCTTGTCTCCCAAAGTCAGACACTCAAAGCCAATAGATGAACGACACGTGTAAAGTACCCTGCCATGCATTTAATGCATAAGGTATAAATAGAAGAAACACATCTTCTTCTTGAGGAGTGCTCTCTTCTTAATCAACATAGAAACCCTTGTTTTCTATACTCTCCGAATCCCCCATTCTCTGAATTCTTGTGCAATCATCTTAGTGTTTCTTAAGTTTGTTTAGATTGAGTCTGTCTTAATCTTATTCCGCAACAAACTTGTAAATTGTATTTTGATTTATCAATAAACAATTTATTAAACTTTAATTTCTGTGTTTGTATTCACCCCCCCCTTCTACAAACTTGTTAAGCACCTCCGGGACCAACAGGAACTCACATCAAGTTGTTTCTGAATGGCCCTCGGTCTCTTATTTGGCCTCCGAGATGGCTTTGATCCATTCAACATTACACCTTCTTCAATCTCACCACGGGAAGCGAAATCAAAGAATCTGAGAAGAAACCTGCAACTTCTTCAGTCGAACATTGGAAAACAAATGAGGAATTATTACTTTAGTTACCTATTTGTTGGTAATCTTCATCAAAGCATCCAGTTCATTTGGTTGTTTGTAGAGGGACACAGATAACTAAAGAACAAAATTAAAGAAAATGGAAGAAGAAATGGTCAACAGGAACGAAATATGTATTTATCCTAACAGCAACAGCAAAGAAACAAAATATGGTCAACAACAAAGAAACAAACAACAAAGAAATATGTAATCTATACTAACAACGAACCCATGAACGAAATATGTAATTTACTCTAATAAATTACAGCAACAACAACGAAATATGAATGTAATATGTAATTTACCCTAACAACAACAGCAAAGAAACATCGAATTTCAAGATGATGGTTTACCAACCACATGAACGAAATATGTAAGGATTGTTGGTTTTCCATCTTTCTTTGTGGTCGGTCGAACAAAACTGAGAGGGGAAACAATCCTTACAAACCATCGAACAAACTCAAGACGGAAAACCATCGAACAAATACAAGATGGAAAAAATCCAGATGAGCAAAACCCTTTGAAGCAGAACGTACCTGAGAGAAAGAGGTATGAAAGAGAAGTAGAACTCGACAATTTGAACCGAGAAGACATATGCATACCTACAACTATTTAAGTCGTGCATAGGAACTCCATGGTTGAAGGCGGGAGTAGTTCATCGAGAGAAAATAGGGAGTGGAGTGCGATGGAAAAAAGGGAAGGGAGAGAAATTAGGAGACGTGGTGAGAGGGTTGATCGTGGAGGAGTGAGGGAATTCCTAGAGAGAGAATCTACCGTGAAAATAGGAATTTAAACGGCCCAGATTAAAAATCAGATGATTTTAAACGGCCCAGATTAAACCAAAATCGGTTAGACTCGGCTCCATCCATATATATATATATAATTATATATGTTGGTATATATATTTCCTCTATATATCCCATTTTCAACTACAGTTTAAGAAAGATTCACGATTAATTGAACAAAACTTAATGTTGCAAACAATTAAACATGAATCAAGAAAGTGAACAAACTTTGATCTTTTTGTCCATAGAACCCTTGCACGCAATTTTTTTCTTATGGTGACGCTATATAATATAGATGAAGAAAATAATTACAATAAGCATGGTTTTTATCGACGTGTTACCAACGTTCAATATCGTCCGATGTGTTTTTAGCCTAATTCCACCGTTTCGAGAGATTTTTATAGTTTTTTGTTTGATTTTGAGATATTTTTAAGCTTTTTTATCAATTTTGATCGACTTTTTCGGTTTTTTGGGTTGATTTCAAGTGTTTTTTTTTTTGGGTTTTTGGTTGACTACAAGGTACGGTTTTCACTTTCTTGAACTTTGGATATCATACGGTAGAACCTTTTAAAACGATACGGTAGCACCTTTCATAAACGTAAAAAATTTAACCTTTTGACGGAGAAATAATACGGTGGCACGTGCCACCATATGCCCTCTTGTAGGTTCGTCCTTGCTTGCACGGCTTGAGTATGCCATGTTAAAACATGCATGGGCTCTATAGATTAAGGGAACGTTTGGTTCGCAGAATATTTTTGGATGGAATGGAATATGTTAAAAGAATTTTACTTTGAAGGAATTAAAATGGAGTGTTATGAGGTTTAACCACCTATTTGGTTGACAGACATTGGAATGATATCTGTTAAAATAATTGTAATATGTCTGTTTGGTTCACATAATGTAGCTTTGGAATTGGTATGAGGTATTAGTAAATAACCAAAACACCCTTTTTGAAAAATTTGAAGCTAAAATCCAACTACTTCGGTTTAGGTCGGTGGTGGTTTAGATCAGTGGTGGTCGGCAGTGATTGTAACACCCAGAATTTTAGGTAAGCTTAACGTATTCGTATATCTACAAATCGTTCGTATTCAGTAGTTGTCATTAAATTTTATGTTGGCTTAAAGGTTTGAGTTATGTCGGGAATCAAACGTTTTAAGAAAAATCAATTTTCGGAGCCCGGGGTTTGCAACTGGGTCATGGGAACCGGCAAACTCCGGCGGTTTGCATCAAAGAAAGGTTTTGTAAGAACAAGTTCTTCATGGTTGTCTCGTCTCAAAAGTTACTAATCCATCAGTGCAGTTCTCATCCCCGATACCCCTGTACCTGCTACAACCACATTCTCCTCAATTGTCTCATGTCGGCGGTGGTTAACATTCCTGACCTCCAGTAGTTTCATAAACAATTCCTGTTGTTTTACCATGGTCTCGTTTATGGCCCTCACCATGTCCAACATTTGTGATTGAGGAGTTAACTCCGTTAAAAGAGGGTCGGTAGTGGCAATGTTCGTCCTTGGTATATGCTCCACTCTCCCAGCCAATAGAGGCGGAAGATGAGGAGGGGCGACTGCTGTAGTTTCATTTGGTCGATCGGTCGTGGATCGCTGGATTGAGTCACGGTTTGGCCCTCCGACGAAGATTGGAGCCTACTCCGAGTATTTACCATTTTAGTCTGTCACAAACGAAAATGGAGTTAAGAAATAGGTTAACTGAGGTTACACAAAAGGGAACGTACCAGTACAATTATTGATCATCATAATCATAGCAATTCAAGCATACTCACGTAACAATACGTACATAATAGCAGTAGCTAATTGAAATTATGAACATATTACACATAAGAATTGTCATTACTACTTTCATAATTCCCAATAGTGTAATTGTACGTCGACTCTAGGACGTCCCATCTTAATATTTCTACCCAATCTCTCTCAATTCACATCTTAACTATCTCAGCTTAAGTCTAGGCATAAGCCTTGCATACCTAGTTCACTTAAACTAAAAGCTCTGATACCAACTTGTAACACCCTAAAATTTAAATATCAAAATAGGGAAATTTCGAAGAATGGGTAACCAAAAACCTCCAAAAACAGGAGAACTAAAACCCATAAAAGTTGGGATAGTTTGCACAAATTCCAATGAAGCGAATAATGAGATATGAACTACAACAACCTACTTAATCTAGAAATGACTTAAAGTAAATTAACATTAGGTGTTGCTATATCTCCAAAAATCTTTCTTCTTAATAATTCCCCAAAAAGCCCGACGCTTCAAAAGCTCCTACGTGCACGGTCGACAAGTCAATACATCCTAGATCCACCATTAGTGGGACCTGTGAACCAGCAAACACCACGACAAGTATTAGGCCAAAGCCTAGTAGGATCTCATAAAATAAACAGTTCACAAGTGAGATAACAATATCATAAATTAAATGTTACCGGTTTTCCTTTGGTGGTATAATTACCAAACTCTCAACTTTGCAACGATATTCCACACCTGAACATGAACACAAAAGAGATACCTCTTGAAATACGGGGGAGACCCGTTTCCATCGGGGTGACAAGAACACGTGAGTGGAGTCACCCATGATGTTATTGGATTACACCTCATGTCCCGGTTTTAGTTCTCATGACATCAAGACATCATCCATCAAGACATCATAACCTCAAACCATCACATGCCTTTATTGCTTACTCCGTCGAGTTACACCTCAAAGACTTACGGGACATTATTGCCTATCCAATCTAGATGAGTTACACCTCATCAAGGACTTCTATGTCATTTATTGCCTACTCGCTAGTGGCCCAAGGTGACCAACAAATATGAACACATAATCCATATGATCTAAATCCTCATGTACAAGGAGATAGACATCAAAACTCCACAATATGATCATAAACAAGTTTGGATAATGATACCAACACATTTTTCATTAACCATCCAAATACATGATATTTACCATACAAGTTGTTGGGTTATATTATTGCACATTCCATACTCATATTAAACTCAACATATTTCCAATACCAATGAACCATCAAAATAATTTGATAAAATAAAGACTAGCCACAAGCATAGTTCACTTGGGTTCAAAATCTTCTTTTATAAAATAAGGTGTGAAAAGAGCTCCTCATCACTACATTCTAATCTCACATTTCTTGAGTTACAAATAGTCAAATATTACCATTAGATGCATTTAAAGATGACAAAACCCCAGATTCAAGCAAAACCCATTAAACCCTAGTTTTAGGTCAAAACCCAATATATCTACAAATTCATATTTAAAGTAAGTAATGACATTTAAGGTAGTTTGTAGGTTGAGAAACTCACCTAAGGGTTTGTAGATGAAAACCCCTAATGGATGAAACCCTGGAAGGTAGAAGTAGAGACTTGAAACTTGAAAGCTTGAGAAGCAAATGAGCTCTTCCACTTGTAGTTGTCAGAACCCTAGGTAAAGAGTATTAGCTATTTGGATGATGGATTAACAATCAATAAAGAGAGAGGGAAAACAAAGGGTAGAAAATCACTTTCCAAACGAGAGAAAATCGTTTCTTCAATGCGATCCCAAAAGTGAGCATTAAATGAGAAAAAAACGATGTTGAAATAGGGGGACTGGTGTTGTGATCCCAAAAGACTAGCATACGATTAACAACACAGATTAAGAACACTTTTTGTATTGATCAATCACACCAATTACATTGAAGTCACATATCTAACTATGTGCCACAAGTCTCACGTTTATGTGTGTGTTCTAAGGTGTGTGAATCTTACCAATTATGTATTCGTAGTTACAAATCTAACAAGGAGACTAACTATTTATACTAAGTCAACATTGGTTGACTTTTACAACTCAAACCCTTACACTTTCAAACTATTACAACTTTGACCCTCTATTTTAATCTTGAATACAATATACATCCAACAATCACCCCCTTTGGATTCAAGATAAAATTTTTTTTGACAATTATCTTCAGGTCTTCTTATCTTCAGAAATGATCTTCAACAAAAATCCTTTTCAACTTTGACAGCTTCAAATCTTTGACACTTTGAATGAACTTTGTCTTTGTTTTGACATTGATGGCGTTTTCAGATTAATTTCCATCTTTGAAACAGCTTTGAATAGTCAACATTGTCTTCATTCTCCCATTTGTTTTCAAAAGAATCAGACTTTGAAACCTCGAACTTTGCTCTTTATTTAAGAACTTATCTTTGAAAACCCTCACCCTTTCTGATACAATCAACCAATTCTAGAATCTGACTTTGAAATTCTGAAATTCTCCCCCTTTTTGATGAATTTTGAGTATCATAATCATCAAAACTTTTTCAATGTCAGCACAGTCTTTTAATGATCTCCCCCAAATCATCTGATAAGCACAGTCTTCATGAGTAACAATCTCCCCTGTTGGTAGGAAATGAACATTCTCCCCCAATTGATCTGATAATAAGCATGTCGTCAATTCATGAAATGTATTTATCCGAATCTTTTCAAATTCAGACAAGTTGGAATGGTAACCCTGAATCAACGAATGAAACAGTTAGGAATGTCTGTCAGTAACACAAAGTTACTGTGTACAACGAATGTACAATATAAGGAGCTTGAGATGATGTTCACTCCCCAGGACTTCCATTCAATCATTGAAAAACACAAGGTATTTTCTATGAATGTTCTGACAGAAAAACATATTTTATGTGTGCTCGTGCTTGTGTTATGAAAGAATTAGCACAATGATTGATGTTAAGGCTAAAAAATTATGCAAACCATTGAGACAACAATGATTATACATAGACTCAACGTGCATGATAAAGGGTCGAAGGTGGGGCAACTTTCCTTCTTTTTCAATATCAGTATCTTCCAAGTGAAGAACCAATAGCGTATGCGCTGCATCCCTAGAAAATGTGAAACGTTCTCTTTTTAAGAAAAGAATGAGTAGCTGGTGGGGTGTTTGCAAATGAGAAATGTTAAGTGTGTAAGAAATAGAGAAATGATCTTAGTCCTTCATCTAGTCAACATTTGTGGCTTTGACCGGAAGCACCAGATAATTCCTTGTGTGGTTTGTAGAAGATAGAGGGGTAGTTTCGTAAAATACGCGGGACGAGTTCATATGTGAACCTATGTGATTTACATATGAATATGTAAATCACAAAGATTCATATGTGAATCTGTTAATTAGTTCAACTGATTCACATATGAATCTGCAGTTAATTAGTTTATATGTGAATCAGTTAATTACTTCATATATGAATAACAAAGGTTCATATATGAATCAGTTAAAAGAGTTCATATGTGAATTGTATTGGTTCACATATGAACATATAGTTTATGTTCATATGTGAATCATACAGGTTCATATATGAACTCGTCCCGCGTATTTGTAAAAATTACGAAACTGTCATTCTATTTTTGGAATAGCCGCAACTTTTGACCAATCAAAGCCGTAACTTTTGACCAGTCAATGACGCAATATTTGACCAGTCAAATCCGATCTTGACTGTATAAATGGCTAGGATTACTTCTGTATTTCTCACACACTTAGGGGTTGTTTGATAGTTGCTGAATGGTTTGGTGCATAATGGTTAAGTGGTCATAATGCTTAAGAGGCTCTGTATGATGTAGTGCATAATGAAATACGGCTGTTTGGTAACTGCTTTGAATGGATAGTCTGAATGACAACAAATTACCATTTTAACCCTATGAAACAAACTTTGGATCTTGCAAAATGAAAAATCAACAGTAGCAAACCAGGTACGGTTACATGATGAATCAACAAATCAAACTTGAATATGTAAACTTTGGATCTTGTACAAAAAGAAAAATAAAAAAAATCCTTAAATCACGGCCCTATGAAGTTTGGTATATCAAAAAAAACCTTAACACAACCCCACGATTTTGAGGATAAATTTTGAAATTTCGAGTGAAAGGTTGCTGATTAGTGAAGGAGAACAAAAACTTTTTGCTTTGAGTGAGGGGCTGTTGAGTGAGGGGCTTAACACAACCATACGATTCCAACAATTTTGAAAGTGAGGGAGAACACACCTATGAGACAAAGGGATGGAAAAGTGAGAGTGAGGGAGAAGATACATGTGGCGTGAGTGTCGACTATGAAAGTGAGGGAGACGACTGCCGAAGAAGACCACCGGAGTAGATGGAGAAGACCTTGTCGGCGATTGATTTGGGAAGTCGCGTGGAGGAAGACGTTGGGAGGAATCGAGGGTAGAGTGGGAATGGCAAAAGTGGAACAATCCAATATCTGAATCATTTAGTGTAACACTATGCTTAAATTCGCTAAAAGGTAATTATAACCATTAAGAGGTCAATTTTTTTTTTGCCAAACACACTCTCCCTCTTACCGATTAAGAGGTAAGCTCTTAATGTAACCATTAAGAGCTAAACAAACAGCCCCTTAGCATTTCTCATTTAAACCTATGGCTATATATATATATTGGTTTCATTTGGAAATCACATTAATTCTACAAACTTTGCAAACCCTTCCCCACTATTGATTTCATTGATCAACGATTGAAAATGAATATGAGTTATTTATGTTAAGAAAAAAAAATTAATACACCCTACCTAAATTAGAGTTAAAAAGGATAAAATATTCAAAAGACATTTTTGAATTCATAATCATTTTTTGGTTTATTTTTTTTATTTTCAATAACAATTAATGGTTTGCAACATTTTTTGTAACAATTTAGATATTTATTTTGTATTCAAAAAAAAAATTCTTTCATTTTTTATTTTTCATTTTTCATTTTTCATACTCGTGTTTCATGATTTCATTGTTCAATGAATGAAAGAACTTGTGATTTCACTGTTATGATTTCATACTTTATTAATGTTTCCCAAATGAAACAGGTGAAACATATTTTATCAAGATTGTTAATGATTTTATGTTTTATTAAAATTTCCCAAATGAAACAGGTGAAACAGATTTTATCAAGATTGTTAATGATTTTATGTTTTATTAATGTTTCCCAAATGAAACAAGTGAAACAGATTTCATCAAGAACAAATATTTCATTATATGAAACAAAATCATAGAAATCATGAAGCTCCCTTACCTCTTGAATCGATGAACAATTTCAAAAGAAAATCAAAATATAATTTCAATATCTAAGTGGTTAACAATTAAATCAACGAAATCCATATTGATGATTAAAAGAACATTTTTCCATAGATAAACTGTTAGGATATATCCAAATTTAAAAAAGAAAAAAGAAAAAAAAAAGATCATAATCATTTATTGATTAAAAAAAGATCAATTTGATATATATATATATATCTATCCAAAAATAAAATAAAACAATAATTAACTTAAATATATTAACACCAACCAAAATGACAAATACACCTATCCAATTAAAATTTTAAACAAATATGATTGATTGCATTTAGTTTAAAAAATTTACAATATTAGGGAGGTTTGCAAAAAAATCTCCCCCAATATATATATATATATATATTAGGGAGGTTTGCAAAAAAATCTCCCCCAATATATATATATATATATATATAGAGAGAGAGAGAGAGAGAGAAAGAAAGAGAGAAAGAGAGAGAGAAGTTAAAATGAAAACTCAATTTTCATTGTGCACGTGAGCACGAATCTCGGTCCCTCCATATCTATTGATCCAACAACTCATATTAGGCATGAGAATGAGGCGGTGATGGGGCAGAGACCTCAATCCCCATCCCCAACCCCCCATCTTCATCCCCATCCCTATCCCCGCAGGGGAATATGATTACATCCCCATCCCCAACAGGGAACGGGGATCCCCAACGGGGAAATGGAGATTTTTTCCCATTTATTTACGTTATTTAAATCAAATATATGAGACACCACACATGTTTAAATATCACATATTTATAATAAACCTAAAATCGAAAGAAATTTAATTTAGTACCAAAAAATCACAACATCATATAATAATTAATAACCTAAAACCAAAAGAAATTCAACCTAATTCGGGAAAAAACAAAAATTAACGTCACACGTATGATGTACCAAAGAATATCGAGTAATTGTATTTTGATTGACATCCAAAATACATACTAACATCCAAAAAATAACAGTCTATATCTATATCTATCTATACTATATTATAAAAAATGTATAAAAAACTATTAATTACAACATTTTAAGCACAAGTTACAACTAATTAAAGTCAATTACTTAATTTACAACTTCTTAATGCTTTGGTACAACCTTTACAAGCACAGTATCTCACATAATCATCTATTTGTGGAATGGATACTCATTTATTAATATAACTATTTGTTTTTTTGGTGAAGAATTTTATAAAATATATTTTATATTAGCATAATCTATTTTAAATGTAGATTTTACATTTAAATCTATATTAATGAGATGTAATATAAATTTTTTTTTCTTCCGTATTTTTTTATTTTACATCTCATAATGATTTTTTCATATTTTATTTTATAAAATCTTTTTACATAATGAGATGTAATATAAACTCTTTTTTCTTTCGTTTTTTTTTTTTGCTAATATAAAATCTATTTTATTTTATAAAATCTACACGTATTTTATATTAGCATAATATAAAATCTACACGTATTTTTTTGATAATATAAAATCTACACGTATTTTTTTTCACGAGCATTAAAAGAAGAAAAAAGAAAGTTGATATGTATTAAAAATAAAAAATAACGAGATACACTAATAAATTATTGTATTCTTTAAAATAAAAATATTTCGCAATACTTTCCAAATTAACCAGGTGTAAATAAAATAAAATATAAACAATGTAGATATAAAAATATTCTTCCATATTTTTAATATATTTACATTTAAATGTAAAATCGAAAATGAAAATAAAAGATTTTAAAATATTATCTACATTCACTATAAATATATATAGCTTCTCTATGTATCATCCGAGTACAAGAAGAAGAAGACGATCGGGTGTCAATGGCGGAACCTGCAACTGGACAAAAGGTATTCCACTATATTTTTGTTTCTTTGAAAAACAACTTTTTCGTATTTTATTTTATTTACTGAGGATTTGTTTATATTTTTCAAAACCCACAATCATAGCACAAACTCATAACAACAAACGATTAATAATATATGCAAGTTAACCACTTATGAAAATGCATTCGTTTTTCACATTGTATTTTATTAACTGTTAACAGAGAAATTACGTTTCATTTTAACTCGGTTCAATATTCCAACAAAAAATTTATCTTTCCGTGCAATGCACAGGCCCAACACTAGTTATATTATAAAGCACAGATAAAAAACTCTTAAATACAAATTATTAGGCACAAGGTACCATCATTTTATGCAATATTTTAAAAATCTCTTAATTTACAAGTATCAAAACATAAGATACATATTACTACTGCAGATTTCTAACACCCACCAATTTGGTATGTGCAAGACCTTCCTTTTATGCAGACATTTACAGGTATCACTATTAGTTAATATATTATATTACTATAATTTTGTTTTAATTATATTATTCAATATGTAGTTGGTTATTTTTTCTAGATGTCATTAAATTATATAAGATAATCATTGAATTCTAACAAAATACTTATTTTTTTTATATAAAAACATTACATTATTAAGCCTAAATTAAACAAATTTATAAAAAAACATTATCACTTTCTCAAAATCATCCAAAATCGTACTATAAATCGACAAAAAAATAAAATGAAACATTAAAATCGTGATGTATCTCGCTACAGTGCACGAGTACGCTTCTAGCTTTATATTATAAACCTAGTTAAGATATAGAAAATTATAAATTACCGATTTAGTTTAAATAAATAATATATATTTAATTATTAATTAAAATATATAACGGGGACGGGGCAGGGCAGGGCAGGGAGTGCGATACCCGTCCTCGTCCCCATCCCTGGTTTGAGACAAACGAGGATCCCCGTCCCCATCCCCATCCCCGGTTTAGCGGGGAATCTTCATCCCCGACGGGGGCGGGTGAACCGGGTTTCCCGACGGGTTGTGGCCCATTCCCCTGCCTAACTCATATTAAATAGAATTTTTAATTAAAATTAGACTAGGGATAAAAATAGAAGGTAATTTAAACTCACGCCTACCATATTTGACTTTTTATTTTCTTTTTTAATTAAAAACTTTTAACCACTTAAAGTTTAAAACAAATTATCTTAAAAATTATTAATATTTAATCAAACAAATTACATTAAAAAAACGAGAATTTCGTTCTCTTCGACATGACATCCATCTCGATACAGTTTTTTTAACTGTTTTTTTACGTGAAACGATATATATGTGTCATATTCATTATGAATATTTATGTACGTTCAAAAGTGTACAACACCTCGACACCGTAAGTCTGTAACTCGACATCCCTTTTTCAACACTTTATGCAACGTCGTAAGGCATCACGTTCTTCATCACCGTAACCCAACACCCATCGAGACGAATCGAGAATTTATCGAGTTTTGGTTGTGAACTGGGGAACAAAAGAGAGTGCATCACGTCTCCACACCTTCACGGGTCATTCATGTATTATTCATCATGAATAATGTATCATTCAAGATGAATAATACAACATTCAGTGTGAATAATACACGATTCATGAATTCGTGTATTATTCATCCTACATACTGTATCATTCATCATGAATAACGAATGAACGTTCACATTTGTTATTCATACTGAATGTGGGACACCGGAGGATGCATATACATATTCATAATGAATTAAACGAAATTTCGGTTGTGAATCGAGAAAAAAAAAAGAGTACGCCATGTGTCCACACCTTCACAAATCATTCATATATTATTCATCGTGAATAATGTATATGATGTGTTTTATATTAACCGCAAGCGTACGGGTTGTGTAGCATACGGGTCGATCACAGGGAGCAATGGTTTAAGTACTAATCCTGCTATAAATCATGAACTAGCTATGTGAATACAAATGATGGAGATTTTTATAAACCACGGATTAATCTATAAATTAAAATACAATAATAAAACATAAATGCAAATAAAGGATTTGAACTATCTATAACAAGAGTATACAAAATTAGAGCAAAAGACTAGTTAAGATATTTATCGAACTAAGACATACATATGAGATGGAAGTGATGACACTCAATGGTTATATCGAGGTAGAAGATTATCTTTCTAAAACGTTCGAGACCCTCTTCCGAGGTGATACAAACTTTCCTAGTTAAGTAGTTTGACTACTTCCGTGACATCCGACTTAGCTAGAAGCATTAAGATTCTGATAAAACAATTTCTCCGATTCCTACTTTTATCTATTTCCATGATAATTTGAGAATCGTTGGTTAATCGATCAAAAGCCGAATTCAAACTTCCGTTAATAATTCGATTTGTTAGATAAAGGGTTATCGAATAGTCGGTCTCCGATCACAACCCAACTTCCATTGGTGATGAACCGTAAAAACTAACCTTCGATAACCGTATCGTTAACTTCGAATTAACCAATTTCTCAATATAACCGTTGATTATCACCACACAATCTTATATGTGAAAAGAACTAGAAACGACTTTTATTAATTAAGAAACTAAACAAAATACAAAGCTATATTAGCTACTAATATGCAATAGAAGAAATAAAAGGGAATCATCAAAATATTCCTACATAAATCTATAAAACAACTAAGCATGATCAATATGTAGAAAACATTAGACCTAACCTTGATACTTATAACCCAATAACAAAAGTATATCATTCATACCTATTGAATCATAAAACAAGGATGAATCAATATGAGTATGATAATCAGGTGATAATACTGATTTATAAGACAATGATAAGAACATAAATCAAAGATTAAGAAAGGAAATACAATACTCAAAAGAAGAACCAAAGGATTTAAACTTGATGAACACAAAATCAGATTACAACTTCAGCTCCTTGCTAGACAATACCAAAAAAAAGAGAATCTGAACTATTGATTATCTATGTTGCAGAAAATATCCATGGAAGATTAAAAGTCCTTGAGAAAGGAGAAGACAAAACAAAGAAGAACAACCTCTTCTTTTTTTTCTTTTTGGGAGAGAGAGAGTTCAGGAGCAAAAGTAAAGTTAATCTTGCAGCCGACCAAAAAAAAGATATCTAACCCTGTTTTTTTTTCAAAAATATCTAATTAGAAGATAAGGTTAAAAAGCTGCTGGAGATAACGCACGGGTCGTGCGTGATTCCTTCAGAGAAACGCACGGGCCGTGCGTTGGCTTCTGTCCGAAAGCATAAAAAAGGGGAGCACGGGTCGTGCGTTGTTAGGGTGTGGAAACCGCACGGGCCGTGCGTTCCACAATCATCCATTTCTGCTTCCTTTCGCGCTCTCTGCCACCAAACCAAAATCCACCATCTCTAGACCGACCTGAAGATCGACAAGTACGTAAGTTTTCCCGATCATGACCCAAATACGTAATGAAGGATGAATGCAATGCGATTTAAACTAGAATACACATATTTAAGCTAGACTAAGATGCAAAACAAACTAAATTAATAAAGAAAATATGTACAAAAAGACTAGCTAACAAAATCCCCCAAGCTAAACTCTTCCTTGTCCTCAAGGAAGCATGTGTTCATTAAGAAAAATTGGGGTAAAACAACAAAGGAGACAAACCTTAAAAGCAACAAGATGAGCGAACCATATTTCCAAAAGAGATAATTAATTTTTAAGTTCATTAATGCACAAACACAACCAATCCACTGCATATCAATCACTAAATGTAAGAAAAGACAATTGTTTTACACAAAGGTTAATACTAACACGACACTTAGATTCAGCAAATCACACACTCACGGCCTTAAGGGAAATTGTAAACATACCGCAATCACTAAGGAAATGGGATAAGTGATCATACCGGATGGATGCTCGCGGAATTCACTCAATTTCTCTCATGTGTATAAGGTAAGGTGTATACGCTCAAATAGCCTTCCTAACCAAGAATGTATTTCACTCTTAATGTTTTTGAAATGGTTCTCAAAGTCTAGAAGTTTCCATAAAACTACACATACAGAGGACTTTTTAGGCTCAAAGGGGATTTTTGGGCTAAAAGGAAGTCTTTGGTTAGATGGTGTCTTTATACGTTCAGCTTTATCCTTTTTGCCTTTCTTTTGATCTTGCCTTATCTTGGAATTAACGTAGCCTTGAAAGACTAATCTGATTCAAGATTCTTTCGGTTCCCTTTGTGAACCTCTTATATTGCATTTCCCCCAAGCTATCTTTATATATATATATATATATATATATATATATATATATATATATTTTAGCTTTATGGTGTAGGGGATGATAGGGGTTGCTCTTGGCGAGTTCAAAGAAAAATGACGGCCTCAATGTAGTTTCATAGTTATTCCGGACGAGAATCAGGTCAAAAACTTAGAGTTACGTCTTGGTGGAAGGTACCTCACAAGAAAGAATAAATTGGGATTGATTATAAATGATTCAATCCAAAACGGCCCAAATTCTCACTGGGTGGGGTCCATCCAAGCAGTCACATATGTAATGTAGGGGGATTACGGTATGCGTACTAATCCTAAAGGTTACGTGCGGTGATGTAATGAGAAGTGCGTGTAAGTATCTTCCTAATAGTGAAATAATGCTTTCTATGCAACTTAGATTTTAACTAGCAATGAATGGGGTGATGTACAAGCAATGAACCTAAATACTAATTATACCAATTGTGAACAGGTTATCTACATCTTGAAGCTGAAAAGGTATATCCAATGATGATTTTTTTTTTTTTAGAACCAAAGTAAGAAACAAGAACAAAAAAGTATGAAGATAGAATGACACCCCCCAAGCTAGAAATTAGCATTGTCCTCGATGCTTAGAGGGATGTCGAGGCTTTCAAGGCCATGGGTCATTCCGGCGGTCCGGGAAGTGGTCTTGGCTAACATGCCAATCGTACATGTGATCCATCATTCGCCGCATATGTCGATTGTGTTCTTCAATGGCATCTAGACGGCTCAGGATCTCGTTACTAGGAGGGTCAGGCTGGGCGACTGGCTGGGCAGGAGGTTGCATTGGTCCTTGCTGGATGGGAAAGGACCAATCAGTGTTGCGGGACACTTCTATTAGGTTTTCGTCGGGCAATGTACAAAGTGCCACGCGGTGCTTACCATGCAACCAAGTGAAGGTGCCACCCCTCTCTATTCTAAGCATGTTACTCCTTTCCATTGATTCTAGATCTAAATGTGCCAACCCCTCGACCGCTGGAGTATCGTCGGGAATATTGACTGACAGACAAGACTTTGTAATCAACCAAGTAATCATGCCGCCACAACAAATGTCACCCGACTTGTTTTCGCTAATTCTAACCAGTCTTCTAACAAGCCATGCGGCTCCATTGATAGGAATAACTGGTGGTCGGTCAGGGTTGGCTGGATGCTTGGTCATAGCCCATAGAAAATAAAGCTCTTCTAGTGTGACAGTTCCCGTTTCTAGGCGGGAAAAAATAAGGCAAGCTATAATTTTGTGGGCTATGCGCAGACATGGGTGGCGGATAGAGGATGACTTAGCAGTGCGTGCCTCCCATGATGCTTCGCCGGTGATGTGCATCCAGAATCCTAAGGGATTGAATTCCGAATGATGGGCATCATCGGGTCCTAGTGTACCATCACCATAAAATTCGAACGCGTCATTAATTTCGTTAAGATTGAGTTGGCGTTCTTGATTAAAAATTCGGAAGGTGATGGTATCTCGCGTTGGATTCCTAAGAGTACTTAGGAACTCAAGGGTGATCCTAGGGTATGTGCTTGCGCGCTGTATAAGGATTTTTGGCATTCCAATATTTTTTAGAAGTTGGAATACGCCCCTGGAGACTCCTAAAGTGTGTAAGTGATGACCCTTAGGGAATCTCGTCGCTGAGATATTTCTTTTGGCCAAATCTTTAAATCTAGCCTTGTCACTAGAGTTGGTCAAAATAATGCCCATGCTAGAGGGTGTCGGAGGAATTGCAATTCTACTTGAGGCTTGTTGTTCAGAAGATTCACCTCGAGACCTTTTAGACCTACTTGATGACGCCATGGATTTGGAATACACTTATGATTGACAAAAAAAAATTGAAATAAAAACAATCCTATGTCTGTCCCAACAGAATTGACAGCCCAATCTAGATAAACAACTTATACTAAAACAAACTAAAATTACGAACTTACGCAAAAAGTAAAGAAAGGAACGAGGTTACCGTAACGAAGAGTGATGGGTTCAGACTTCTAAAGATGTAAACCTCAATCTTTTCCTCAATGGCAACCTGAAAATTAAAGATTGCACAAAAGAAACAACAAAAATCCCCAAAATTCTCCCTCTTTTTTTTTTTTTTTAGAAGATAGGGAGGGGAGTGTTAGAAGTAAGGAAAGCAGAAATAGAAGAAGAGATCAAGAAAAATTTGGCTTAGAAGTTGATTTCCGGAGGTTAGGGTTTCAAAAAAAAAATGGAGGGTTTGTGGTTGGAAATGGTGAAGAAGATGATGAATGTGATGAAGATGATGAAGGTTTTGAGAAGAAAGTGGGTTTTGAGTTTAGATTTGTGTTTGATTTGGAGAGAAAAGAAAATGGGTTTTAGGGTTTTGGAGAGAATTTTCGAAAAAGAAGAAGAAAGAAATTGGGGAAATGAGGAAAACAAAAGAAAAAAAAACGCAGGTTAATGTGGCTCTGGACTTTTAGCATAAATCCATATTAAACCGATTGCTCCCCGGCAACGGCGCCAAAAACTTGATGTGTTTTATATTAACCGCAAGCGTACGGGTTGTGTAGCATACGGGTCGATCACAGGGAGCAATGGTTTAAGTACTAATCCTGCTATAAATCATGAACTAGCTATGTGAATACAAATGATGGAGATTTTTATAAACTACGGATTAATCTATAAATTAAAATACAATAATAAAACATAAATGCAAATAAAGGATTTGAACTATCTATAACGAGAGTATACAAAATTAGAGCAAAAGACTAGTTAAGATATTTATCGAACTAAGACATACATATGAGATGGAAGTGATGACACTCAATGGTTATATCGAGGTAGAAGTTTATCTTTCTAAAACGTTCGAGACCCTCTTCCGAGGTGATACAAACTTTCCTAGTTAAGTAGTTTGACTACTTCCGTGACATCCGACTTAGCTAGAAGCATTAAGATTCTGATAAAACAATTTATCCGATTCCTACTTTTATCTATTTCCATGATAATTTGAGAATCGTTGGTTAATCGATCAAAAGCCGAATTCAAACTTCCGTTAATAATTCGATTTGTTAGATAAAGGGTTATCGAATAGTCGGTCTCCGATCACAACCCAACTTCCATTGGTGATGAACCGTAAAAACTAACCTTCGATAACCGTATCGTTAACTTCGAATTAACCAATTTCTCAATATAACCGTTGATTATCACCACACAATCTTATATGTGAAAAGAACTAGAAACGACTTTTATTAATTAAGAAACTAAACAAAATACAAAGCTATATTAGCTACTAATATGCAATAGAAGAAATAAAAGGGAATCATCAAAATATTCCTACATAAATCTATAAAACAACTAAGCATGATCAATATGTAGAAAACATTAGACCTAACCTTGATACTTATAACCCAATAACAAAAGTATATCATTCATACCTATTGAATCATAAAACAAGGATGAATCAATATGAGTATGATAATCAGGTGATAATACTGATTTATAAGACAATGATAAGAACATAAATCAAAGATTAAGAAAGGAAATACAATACTCAAAAGAAGAACCAAAGGATTTAAACTTGATGAACCCAGAATCAGATTACAACTTCAGCTCCTTGCTAGACAATACCAAAAAAAAGAGAATCTGAACTATTGATTATCTATGTTGCAGAAAATATCCATGGAAGATTAAAAGTCCTTGAGAAAGGAGAAGACAAAACAAAGAAGAACAACCTCTTCTTTTTTTTCTTTTTGGGAGAGAGAGAGTTCAGGAGCAAAAGTAAAGTTAATCTTGCAGCCGACCAAAAAAAAGATATCTAACCCTGTTTTTTTTTCAAAAATATCTAATTAGAAGATAAGGTTAAAAAGCTGCTGGAGATAACGCACGGGTCGTACGTGATTCCTTCAGAGAAACGCACGGGCCGTGCGTTGGCTTCTGTCCGAAAGCATAAAAAAGGGGAGCACGGGCCGTGCGTTGTTAGGGTGTGGAAACCGCACGGGCCGTGCGTTCCACAATCATCCATTTCTGCTTCCTTTCGCGCTCTCTGCCACCAAACCAAAATCCACCATCTCTAGACCGACCTGAAGATCGACAAGTACGTAAGTTTTCCCGATCATGACCCAAATACGTAATGAAGGATGAATGCAATGCGATTTAAACTAGAATACACATATTTAAGCTAGACTAAGATGCAAAACAAACTAAATTAATAAAGAAAATATGTACAAAAAGACTAGCTAACAGTATAATTCAATACAACATTCAGGGTGAATAATACACAATTCATGATGAATAATACATGAATTATGAAAACCTGTATTATTCATCATGAATAATGAATGAACGTTCATTTTTATTATTCATACTGAATGTGGCCACTCGGGGACGTGCATACATATTCATAATGAATATAACACATATAATAACATTTTACGTAAAAAAATGTTAAAATGAAAAAAAAACTATATCGAGATGAATGTCATATCGAAGAGCACGAAATTCTCGTTTTTTTATGTAATTTGTTTGATTAAAATATTATTAAATTTTAAGATAATTTATTTTAAGATTTAAGAAGGTAATAGTGTTTTAATTAAAAAAGAAAATGAAAAGTCAAATAAGGTAAGCGCCGATTCAAATTCCAATTTTGTTCCTAATCAATTCTCAATTAATCTTATTATGTTTTAACCATTGATTTGTTTTCTATGTATTGATCAATGGTTAAGATTAGTCCCCACATGGACAATGAAAAATGAGATTTCATTTGAACCTACCCCTATATTTTTAAATTAAATTATTGATAATAAATCTTACAATAATGAACTTTTGTAATTTATTTTATTTTAGAATAAATATCCATTTCTAAAACTTATTATATATTTTTCAATTTTACTCTTAAGCTAAAGAAATTTATTATTTTTTATTATCAAGAATAAAATTATTAATTAATTAATTAAAAAATATAATATAAATTATGTGTGTGTGTGTTTTTTTTTTCAATTTGTGAGACATTTATTTTCTTTACGGAGGGAGGAACTAGGAAGGGAAGGAAGTATCGTTTAATCTATTTGGGTCACAAGTGCGTGGGCCAGCCCAGCCCAGCCCATGGCGATGTGAGTCAGAGGTGGCGGGAAACCCTTCAACGCCTGTGCTTATTTTCCCGCCAAAATACTTGCATACACTTGACAGATCCATCATTCCATCTTCACTAATCATCCATTTCTCTTCTGGAAAAACTTGTTCCTCAAACCAAAATGGATTCATTCGGCGGCGTATACTTTACCGACGAGAAAGCAGCCAAGGTCGAGAATATCTTCTTGGAGTTCCTTAAGAGGTACCATCATTCGTAGGGTTTTTCTTCATCCCAAATCAATTGATGCACTTCTTGTTGTTTCACAATTTTTATACCTTGGTTTCTGTTATTACAGCTTTAGATTAGATGCGAATTCTAGAGAACCTTTCTACGAATCGGAAATCGAAGCTATGAGACCAAATGAGTCCAACACCATGTTTATCGATTTCTCTCATGTTATGCGGTTCAACGATGTTCTGCAGAAAGCCATTTCTGATGAATATTTGAGGTCAACTTTCCAAATCTTTTTATTTCCTTTCTGATTATACTTCACAAGAATTTGCTTATACACATAATTTTATACTGAAATTGGGGAATTGTATGATACTCCAACTTTTAGGTTTGAGTCGTACCTGAAGAATGCCTGTAAGCGATTTGTGATGGGACAGAAGCCTACTTTCATAACTGACGACAACCCTAATAAGGATATAAATATTGCATTTTACAATCTACCTATCATAAAAAGGTACTTGGATGTTTTTTGGTTGTTAGTTTACGACTAATGGCACCCTTTTCTTTCAAGATTTCAAATTTTTATATGTGGGTTTTACAGATTGAGGGAACTGAGCACATCTGAGATAGGTAGGCTAGTATCAGTAACAGGAGTGGTGACTCGCACAAGCGAGGTTAGGCCAGAACTCCTTCAGGGAACTTTTAAGTGCTTGGAGTGTGCAACCATCATTAAAAATGTTGAGCAACAGTACAAATACACTGAGGTTTGTATGTTCATAATACGGTTGGACAAATTGAATTTTCAAGTTTCATTCTGTTTGCAAAATTGTGCTTACTGGTTGCATTGTCTTTCTGTACATAGCCCATGATATGCATGAATGCTATGTGTTCAAAGAAAGGAAGATGGACACTTCTCCGGCAAGAAAGCAAATTTGCAGATTGGCAGAGAGTCAGGATGCAAGAAACATCAAAGGAAATACCTGCAGGATCCCTTCCTAGATCATTAGATGTCATTCTTCGCCATGACATTGTTGAACAGGCTAGGGCCGGTGACACGTATGCAATTATACTTTAAACAGCACTACTTGATGGTCACCATTGTTCATACCAACAAGTAAAATTGTTGTTTTTCCTTTGCAGGGTTATCTTTACAGGCACTGTGGTTGTCATACCAGACATTTTGGCATTGGCATCTCCGGGGGAGAGAGCTGAATGCCGTAGAGAAGGTGGTCAACGCAATGGCAGTGGCACTGCCCAAGAAGGTGTCAAAGGTCTTCGGGCATTGGGAGTTAGAGACCTTTCTTATCGCCTTGCCTTTATCGCCAATTCAGTACAGGTTTCCAGTTTAACTCTGTACTTGCTATTACTTTGATTTTTTCCACAGTTTTCACCATTTATTTTGTCAATCACATTAGCTAGAGGAGCAAACACACACACACACACATATATATATATATAGTTATTTGTTTTGTCTGCCTTGAGATCATATTGTATTTTGTTGGGTTATAACTGTGATCCTCTATTCAGATTTGTGATGGCAGAAGGGACTCTGACATACGAAATAGGAAGAGGGATGCTGAGGATGATGACAATCCACAGTTCTCGGTTGGTGTTTTATCACCTTGTGTTTTGCTTTTGTAGACATGTTATATGAGAAATGGAATAGTAATTTTTTGAAAACCTTTTCCACATATTAGAGTCGGTAGTCATTTATAAGTCGTTGGTAATAGGCTGCTAATTACTTCCATTATTGTTTTTAAGATGATTTGGAGGTCAATGGACCTGTCTATTACATTGGGTTTGGGTCAATACGTTTCTTCAGTCATGTGGGTGCACTTCTGAAATTGTTTCTGTTGCTTCTTCGGGTTTGTGTTTTACAAATTTAGAAGGCAGTTCTCTTTCTTTAGAATTACATGTTGTGTTTTTAAAGAAATGCACTTATCCTATGTTTCTTATATTATTGTAGTCAGAGGAGTTAGCTGAGGTTAAACAAATGAGAAATACCCCGGACTTCTTCAACAAGCTTGTTGACAGTATTTGTCCTACTGTTTTTGGTCATCAAGATATCAAACGAGCAATCCTGCTTATGCTTTTGGGTGGAGTCCACAAGTTCACTCATGAAGGAATCAATCTCCGTGGAGACATCAATGTTTGCATTGTTGGGGATCCCAGTTGTGCTAAATCTCAATTTCTCAAGTAAGCCTCCTTTGCAACTTCTTTATATCCTACACCAGCATATACAAAGAGCTAGTTTTCCGATTTCTTCTTCTTTTCTAGGTACACGACAGGCTTAGTTCCAAGATCTGTGTACACATCCGGAAAATCTTCATCTGCTGCTGGATTGACGGCCACTGTTGCAAAAGAACCCGAAACTGGAGAGTTTTGTATCGAGGTACCCTTCTATTAGGCTAGCAGAACTAATTTTTATTAGTAATTGATGCATCTACTTCTGTAGTTGCAAATCTTGATGTGGTTGTGAGAAGGTGCTCAGGTTCCAAAAGAAGGCAAATATAATTTGTCTCATTACTCATGGTTTATTTGTTTATGACTTATGAGTTGGTGGTTACTCAATGCTGCTTCTATGAAAGGATTGGTTGATCTTGAATTGATTAACTAGGTTTTTTTTATCATCTTTATTAAAAATATAACTGAAGTTTCTTTTACATCAGAAAAAATAAAGTAACTTGTGAAATTCTCAGCTGCATTACACTTTTATTAACTATTCTATTTTCCATGGCACATTGATGAGCCATTTTTAATATCTTAATGCAATTCTACCACTAATATAAGTGATCTACTTATTGTAACAGTAGGCATCTATGTAACTAAAATCACCAAGTTCAGGCTGACTACTTGTTAGATTACTTCATAAAATTCTAGGAATGAATTTATAAAGCAGTGAATCTTGCTACCATTGTATGCACAGGCTGGTGCAGAGGATCATTTATTATCCTGCAACTGATGGATCTACTAGAATTATGGTTTATCACAAAGCCACAAACCTGAATAATACAATCATCTCTAATGGCGTCTTCCAAAAACATTGCTTAGAATTAAAAGGATTCCAATTGAAGGCGTTGAATAGTTTATTGATATTGAAATCACATTGCGATGGGAAGTCTAGTGGTGTAATCGATGCTTGCTATTTTAAGTTTGGAAATCAATTTCATAAACTAAATGCTGAAATTGAACGGAGGATTTAGAGGTTTGAGTGAGGGATCACACCTGCTTGATGTTTCTTTGTTTGCTGCAATTCTCTTTGATAGCTTTTTATTGTTGAAATGGCCAACAAGCTTATGTTTCCTGTTTGCTGCAATTTTTTGATAATTTCCTTTTTGTTGAAATGTATAGATTTTTTTTGGACAATTTTGTAATTATCCAGATATATTAAGCACATTGTTTTCATGTTCTCAGGCTGGTGCACTAATGCTTGCAGACAATGGCATATGCTGTATTGATGAATTTGACAAAATGGATGTAAGAGATCAGGTAATCATCTCATCTTTTGAACATCAACTGTTACTTTTTGGTTACCAGAATGTACCATCGTCTGATATTAAACTCAACTTAAAAGGTGGCAATACATGAAGCCATGGAACAACAAACAATTAGTATAACAAAAGCAGGAATACAAGCAACATTGAATGCAAGAACATCAATTTTGGCTGCTGCCAATCCCACAGGAGGCCGCTATGATAAGTCTAAACCATTGAAGGTGAGAAATTTAGCTTGTGCTTGATGCTAAACTGTAAATCTCTAATGATCTGTTATATTCTTTACAAATTGGGATACATTAACAAATTTTAAAATAATTTGCAGTACAACGTTGCTCTTCCTCCAGCCATCCTTTCAAGGTTTGACTTGGTTTATGTCATGATTGATGACCCCGATGATACGACAGATTATCATATTGCTTCTCACATTGTGAGGGTGCATCAGAAACGTGAAGATGCAGTTGCTCCCACATTCAGCACTGCACAATTGAAGCGTTACATTGCAGTTGCCAAATCTAAAAAGCCAAAGGTTCAATTTTGTTTCTGTGTTTACCTATTTTCCTAACATTGATGCTGCATCGCCCAATTGCATCCCTCATCTGACATAATCTGAATGAATGCAGCTAACTGCAGAGGCGAGACAGATTTTGGTTGATTCTTATGTTGCTCTGCGTAGAGGTGATACAGCTCCAGGTAGTAGAGTGGCATATCGCATGACCGTGAGGCAGTTGGAGGCACTGATCCGACTGTCGGAGGCAATTGCCCGATGTCACCTGGATGATGAGGTGGCAAAAGAACCTGTAACAATTTTCTGTTGAAGATTTGCATGTGTGAATTTGGTCTAAATTGTGGTGTTGTATGTATTTCAGGTTCACCCACGGCATGTTCGTGTAGCAACAAGACTCCTGAAGACTTCAGTAATCAGGCATGTTTAGTATGTTGACAGTTGTATGCAAAATTAGTTTGTAGACTTGGTTGTAATCAATGTGTATATGAACCTGCAGTGTGGAGTCAACGGAGATTGATTTGACTGAATTTCAAGAAGAGAATCAAGAAGATGGTGAGATTGGTGGAAATGGGGAAGGTCAACCAAGTGGCGCAGAGGCAGACACAAGTAATGGGGAGCATCCAGGTTGGTATTTGGAGTTTTGTTTTATGTTTTTTGTATATGTGAGACATGAGGAGGATTGAGAGTGATTTGTTTGTGTAGTTGCAGAAAATGGTGAAGGGGGGTCTGTAGGAGGGAAGAAACTTGTTATTACAGATGAATACTTTCAGCGGGTGACTCAAGCTCTTGTGATGCGTCTTAGACAGCATGAGGAAAGTGTTGCACGAGAAGGTAAGGAAGTAATAAATAATAATAAATATAATTAAAAAGTAAGTAAGTGAATTAAAAAGTTGGTTGATAATGATTTAATGAAGGGAGTGGGCTAGCTGGAATGAGGCAAAGGGATCTGATACAGTGGTACGTGGGTCAGCAGAATGAGAAGAACAACTACAACTCAATGGAAGAGGCAAAGGCTGAAGTGACCAAGATCAAAGCCATCATAGAGGTAAACAACAACTTATATAACTCTACTTGCCTGACTACTCTTCTTGTGTGTGTTGTATATATATATATATATATAAAAGAAAAGATTGGAGGTTGAATGGAATGGGAATGATGCAGAGTTTGGTAAGAAGGGAGGGGCATTTAATCGTAGTGGATGAAGAGGAGGCAGGAGCAGAGGGGGATGATGGAAATGGGCGACGATCTTCTTCTCGAAACAACAGGATTCTTGCAGTGGCACCTAACTATGTGATTGAATAAGAAAGAAGAAGATAGTTATATCTGAATCTGAATTTGAATTTGAGAAGTAGTTGGGTTCCATTTTTTCATTGTAAAGTTTGTGTTGCTGCTACTAACTACTACTACTACTACTACATGGAGGAGAGGAGAGGAGAGGAGAGGAGTTATAACCACCAAATTCTTATTTCATGAATACTGCTGTAAGGTTTGGTATTTGTATCTGTCCCCATATACTTTGACTTACGTTAGAAACATCAATGCTTGGTGTTTATTTCTCCTACTTTCCCATCAACCCATATATATATATATATATACCTGACCCTACTATCATTATGCCTTTGCAATGTTACCTTTCGTATAAGAGCCAACAAAGCTAGTCATGCACCTGGAGCGAGCCACCTATATATATATAGAGAGAGAGGTGAGTTCAAATGAAAACTCATCTTTCATTGTGCACATTAGGACAAATTTTAACCATAGATCAAAACTTAGAAAACTAATCAATGGTTAATACATAATAAGGTTAATTAAGAAGTGATTAAGGATACAATTGTAATTTTGAATCAATGCCTACCATCTTTTGACATTTTGTTTTTAATTAAAAAAAAATATCCCCTTAAACTTTAAAATAATTTATCTTAAAAATTACTAATATTTTAATCAAACAAATTATATAAAAAAAAACGAGAATTTCATGATCTTTGATATGACATCCATCTCGATATAGTTTATTTTTCGTTTTAACTGTTTTTTACGTGAAATTCTATATATGCGTTATATTCATTATGAATATACATGCACGTCTTCGGGTGTTCACATTCAGTATGAATATCAAAGGCGAATGTTCATTCAATATTCATGATGAATAATACCGTATGCAGGATAAATAATACAATATTCAGAATTTTTGCGTTTTAACCGTTTTTTTACGTGAAATTCTATATATGTGTTATATTCATTATGAATATGCATGCACGTCCACGGGTGTCTACATTCGGTATGAATAACAAAGGTGAACGTTCATTCACTATTCATGATGAATAATACAGTATTCAGGATGAATAATACACAAATCCATGATTCATGTATTATTTATCATGAATTGTGTATTATTCACCCTGAATGTTCTATTATTCATTCTGAATGATACATTATTCATGATAAATAATATATAAATGACCCATGAAGGTGTAGACACATGGCGCACTCTCTTTTGTTTCCCAATTCACAACCGAAACTTGATTTAATTCATTATGAATATGTATGCGCATCCCCGGATGTCCCACATTCAGTATGAATAACAAATGTGAACGTTCATTCATTATTCATGATGAATAATATAGTATTCAGGATGAATTACACAACATTCATAACGAATAATACATTAGTTCATAAATCGTGAATTATTCACCCTGAATGCTGTATTATTCATCCTGAATGATACATTATTCATGATGAATAACACATGAATGACCTGTGAAGATGTGGAGACGTGACGCGTTTTCTTTTGTTCCCCGATTCACAACAGAATTACTCGACAGGTTCTCGATTCGTCTTGATGAGTGTTGGGTTACGGTGCTGAAGAAACGTGATGCCTTACGACGTTGAAGAAAGTGTTGAAGAGGTGATGTCGAGTTACATATTTACGGTGTCGAGGTGTTGTACAAACTTGAACGTACATAAATATTCATAATGAATATAACACATATATAGCATTTCACGTAAAAAACGGTTAAAACAATACAAAACTATATCGAGATGGATGTCATATCGAAGAGCACGAAATTCTCGTTTTTTCTTATGTAGTTTGTTTGATTAAAATATTAATAATTTTTAAGATAATTTATTTTAAACTTTAATTGGGTAAAAAAATTTAATTAAAAAAGAAAATAAAAAGTCAAATATGGTAGGCGTGTGTTTAAATTTTATTCCATTTTTACCCCTAAACATTTTAAAATTAAAAACTCTATTTAATATGAGTTGTTGGATCAAAATAGATCGAGTGACTAAGATTTGTCCTCACGTGCATAATGAAAAATGAGTTTTCATTTGAACTTTCCTCAATATAACTATATATTAAACATGTACCTAAACATTAGATGTGTTGTTTGTGGTGTATTTTAAATTCAAAACTGTAAAATCAAATTGCAGGCACATATTATTTGAGATTTTTCCAAGGTATAAATCAAATTGCATACAACTCAACATACATAACAAAATGCTATGCGATGTTGCGGACAAGTGTTGTATGTGCATAGCACCTATTTATATATTCTATTTCTATTTAGAATTTCAGTTAACTGCATGACAATATTTTAATCAAAGCTTTTCAGAACAATTTAGTACAAGTTGTGGTTTGTCAAAAATAACACTTTTCGTCCATACAATTTTGAAATTAGAAGATGATCATTGTGGTTTGCAAAAACGTCCGTATTTGGTCTCTCTTTAATGGCCGTTAAAAAATTCCGTTAAATGAAGGAAATTTTCATTCTTTTATCGATTTTTTGTTTCTTTACCCAATCAAAAACCACATTGTGAATCCCAGTTTGCAAGTGTATTGAATAAATCAATGAAGAACAATCAATATGAATCACAAGTTATGGTCCTATGTATTGACTAACCGATAAAGCTCAAAGGTTTACAGATAGAATTTTACTGATGCATGTAAACCTCTAAAATGACCATTAACCTAGAAATTAGGTTAAACAAAACATTATATACCAAGGGCTTAAGCCTAACAGGCCCAAAGCCCATGTAACACAGAAAAACCCATAACAAAATAAAGAAATAAAACATTTCAATTTGCACCCCTCTACTTCAATTCAATAAATAAAAACATACCCTAACAATCCCCCCCCCCCCTTGAATTGAAGTTCGTAGTCTCTCCAGTTCGGAACATGCGCTTTTCGAAGTCCAAAGTGCATCTTGAAGACCTTTTATTGAATTTATGTACTATAGTCTTTCAAGGATCAGATTCAAGGCTCTAGACACGAGTTTTCTGTAATTTGGATCCAACTGATTCTGACCTTTGACGTGTTGAGACAACATAGCACGGAGTTTGTTTCTAAGGACGTACAGAGTACCATCACAGAATCTGGCAATCTGGCTAAATATGAAGTAGCGCATTTTACCTTTCCTGTTGGGATACGTCATGCCAAGTTTTGCAGTTTCAATCACTCTGTAGGCTGGATCACCCTTAAAGTTACTTGGTAGTCTCAGATCAGGTTTGAACAGATTGATCTTGGCTTGATGACTTTCAATACCAATTTGTAAGGCTTCAAGACACGCTAACTTCATCGTGGTCATCATGAAATGCTTTACGGCAGTCTGAGCATCTTGAATTATACTAGGACGTATGGTTCGAGTCTTCAAGTCACGTAGAAAAAACAGAAAATCTCGTAGCTCAAGATCCTCAAAATCAAATTTTGTGAATTTCCATTGTGTCCCATCTTCTCTAGTGACAAGAAAAGTCAGATACCATATTTTTTCTTCGGAGCGGTCAGTACCAATTTCATCGACAGATTTGATTAAGTTTTGTTCTGCCCCTGCTTGGTCTATTGTTGTTCTCTCTCAGGGAACAATATGTGAATTGTTTCCGTCTGTCGAATGACCCAATACCATAGATAAACGCCTTATCATATGTTCGGATCAAATGAGCAAAGATCCTTTTGTAAGATTCTTCAAGAAAGGGAACATTGATCCTTACTCTTTCCCATTTCAATGGTAGACTAGGTCGCGCATTTACAGCTTCAGGAACTGGAGTTTCTGACATATTCTGATCGGGGAGATCTGGTGGAACGGAAGGAACTGATCGTAGAGGGATGACGCTTGAAAGTGCCTCAGTAGATTGAAACTGTAGTCGCATCTGCTCAAATAAGCAATCATAGTCTCCTTGTTGCATACATTCTGCATCGTCGAATGTGCACAATTTATTGACTCCTTCTTAGAATACGACTAAATCTCTTTCGAATACCGGTTCAGCTAACTCACCAATATCTGCAAATTGATCAGTTAAATCATAATTTCTGACCTCAATGGGTGAGTTTGTACTGTCTTCACAATCGATTAATTCTGTGACTGAGCAATATGTCTGGAGATGACTCGACTGTGAAATAGCATCTGTCTGTGCCTTATCGATCTCTGTATCATGTACTGATTCTGCGTCTTGAGCCCCTTCTGATTGTCTTTCCTGTGCAGTTCCCGATTGATTATCCGTTTGATAGGTATTTGTTCTTGTTGTTGTGTCATTGAGGCGCTGTCGTTTCTCCCCCTCATGACGATTGGGATCATCACGGTCGCCATGTGGACGTCTGGAAGAACCGGATTGAGAGCGGAAAGTATCCTCGAGTACCTTAACCCTGTTGGAAAGGGCTGATATCGAAGACTGAAACTCGGTAGAAATAGATTCCATCTTTGAAGTGAGGTCTCGGAAACCTGCTCGGACTTCATCTTGAAAAACACGGGACTCAGACTATTGGCGAAGAATGGCTATCAAACCTGCATCTTCAGGTGTACCATGGGATAGAAGATCGGATAAGAGCATGGATTTGAGCTCGAAGGTTGACGGTCGCTGCTGAACTGGTGGAGGTGGTGGTGGTGTCGGTGCTGAAATAGGAGCTTCAGCTACTGGGGATTTACCTTTCAACATTTGGAGAACCGTTTGTTGGAACTCCTCAACTGATCGGTGCTGATGTTCAAGTTGGCGAGAGATGGAACCATCTACAGCACGTAAAGCCTGCTGCAACAGTTCCAGTGTAATAAATGAGTGTAAGCTAACACCTGGGTCACATAGACTTCCAGTTGGGGTAACGACTGTTGAAGTCGTACCGCCTACGTTCACAGCTGGCGTGATGATATGTAACACCCCGATTTTCGAAATGTATCATTTCAAGTTAATACAGAAACGAATATATTAAGGAAAAATAAGATATTTAATTTTGGACTTGAATTCTTGATTTTATAGTCTTGTTAGATAAATGATTCAATTACGAGTCCAACGGTTCTTTTCGGAGCGAAAACGGAGCTATAACGAAGAAGTTATGACCAAAACAGTTTCGGGAAAAATTTGGGGCGGCAGTGCTCCGCGCGGCTCGGGGAGCGCGGCCACCCGCGCGGGACCGTTGGTCGCACAAAAAGGGCGAAAATGGGCCTCCAAACCCCATTTTCACCCTAAACTTCATTCCTTCATAACTTTTGCTCCACAACTCCGATTTGGGTGATTCAAGTTGCTACGGTTTCGTTTTTGAGAGATATTCAAGGATATAGCAAGAGATTGGAAGTCTATTGAAGTATACTAGAGCATTTTGTGGTGGTAATCTTCTCACCTCTCCCTATTCATCTTCTTCACCAAAGTTTTCTAGGGTTTCATCCACCCTTTGTTCTCCCTTTCATAGATTGAAGGTTTGTAATCATTTTGGTGAACTATAGGTGTTTTTATTGGTGGATTCAAGTTTGAATTAAGGTAATCTTCTATTCTCTTCATTTATGGAAGTTAAGATTTCGGTATCAGTTGAGGTATTCGTGTATAAGGTTGGGAAACGATTCTTTGTGGTTGATTATGATTATTTATGGTAGAATATGTATATTTATGGTAGGAACCTTGTGGATCTAGGTTTTGGAAGATTTGGTTTGAAGAATCAAGTTCTTCAAGGAAAGTTCTAAGTGGGTAAAATCTAGATTTAGTCTAAATCTAGCAAGGTGAGTTTACTAAACCTTTGTTAAAACTATATACACATCATAATCTTCTATTTTCTATTTTATCTCTATGTGTTCAAGTATTTGGGATTTCTTTATGAAAATAGTTGGAAATATAGATATTGGTGATATGCTATGTCTTATGTTATGGGTGCCATTATTTGGGGCTTTTCTCATGGATACACAATGTGATTAACTTGATATGAAATGTATGCATGTATGGGTATTGTGATGGTTCTAGTTGGAATACCACTTTGATGATATATTTATATGCATGATGAATAATAAGTGTCATTTGGGTCTTTTGTTGGACTGCATGAGGATAGGATGGTAATATTGTACCCGTAGTTGGTATTGAAATATGTTGGGTTGAAATACACCTAAAGGATCTCCTATATGCGTTATGTGGACGAACCAAGTCAGTACACTAGGAGGATGTAGTCTTGGGCGCCACTGAGATGGTATGTGCCTAGACCTCCGCCATTCGGGGAATTTTCTTAGCGATAGTCTTGGGGTGTGTCGGGCCTTTGGGGTGTTCCTTGTTAAGGGCATCAAGGTATATCGACTCTTGGGTGGGACTTGATTGGTGCTTTGGGTCTCCCCTAATGACTCCACATATATTGAACACTGGTTAACTGCTGATAAGAATTGTAACTGTTCATGCATGTTTATTATTGTTCAACTCACTAGGATTTTTGGCCTAACACTTGTTTGGTGTCGATGTGTATCTCAGGTTCTAGCGGCGCCGGTCCTAAGCAGTCTTGGTTGCTTTGGGGTGAGAGCTTAGGGATTTTGCACATGGACATATTATACTTTTGAAAGTGAATCGTTTGGGTTCTTAGATGACAACCCTTTTGTAATCTCTTTTCTAGTTGTAGAAATTAGATTAGTTGGTTGTTATTTATTGTCCGTTGAATTACAGTTGTAATTAAACAGGTAGTTTATACATTTCCCTATTTTTGGGAGGCTCTTGCTATGGCTATTTTGCATACCTCGTGTCCGTTTTGCGGATTTTTGTTATCCCTATTTTTAGGGTGTTACATGATAGCTGTGGTAGGACTTCCGGCCAATCCTCGTGGAGCACCGCTTGTGGGTGTCACTATAGTCGTTCTGGTTGGGCCACACAAACTCGCAACTATAGACGTAGTATGTGTCCTAAAGTGTATAGGCTCTAGAATCAATATGTGCTCAAACGAAGTCGATGGCTGGGGCTAGGGCCTATCTTTTTCAATGACTTGACTCTCCAAGTGAGATCCCGGTAGCATATGTGCTAAATCCCCGTGTATATCTGAAACAACCATCTGTTGTGAGATGGTTGAGTAGCCAAGTGGGGTTTGTGCTTACGTCGCTGGGTCCATAGTGTCTTCTTCAATGCCTCGTCCCAACACATGGGATCTGACACTAGATGTGGCTACCCGTTTCGATTTGGCTGTGATGCTCGAACGCTCCTGATTTCTCTTACTGCGCCTTTCCTTCACACATGCACTCTCATTTTCATTTTCATTGTCATTTTCGACTGAAACTCCCTCCGCTCTCCTTATGTCTCCAGAGTTGGCTTGGGAAAGGGAAGGTGTAGGGGTAGTATGGTTTGATGATGTGGGAGAGGTAGGTTGAGGAGAGGTGGGTGTAGGAGAAATGGGTGTAGGTGAGGCTGGTTGGGATTGGGGAGAGGAATGGGATGGTGAGTTAGGTTCGAGGGAGGGTTGAGTGGAGGAGATAGGATATGGGCAATGACCGATAGGGGCGAAACGAAATTGGTTGCGGTCGTTGTCCGATTCGGTGAAGGATGAGGAAGAGCCCGATGGGTTATGACCCTGTGATGCGTTACTCTCAGTACCGGCTATGGTTGGGTCGTTGGAGACCGGTACATCATGGAGTGTATATGAAGTATCAGGCTCGGTTGGTCTTACCCTACTAGCAGTAGCTTTGTCGTCCATGACACCTCCCATGCCAGAACCCCTCACGATTTTTACTCACATCGCACCCTGTCCTGAAGTCCATATATTCCGGACTTTTGGAAGTCTCACTCGCGGACCCTGGCGTCGCTCGGGTTGTACTCCTTAGGTAGATCCTATCGGTGCTGGTCGGACCACTGAAGCTTGTTGGTCTATAAGGTTCCTATAAAATACCACACTAGGTGTCGTGGGACGAGCACATGCTAGTAAGGCATTGGGTATACGCATTGGGTGAAGATTGGAATTCTCTTTAGGCTCGTTAACAATGAGGCGCATCTTGTGATAAGTGCATACCTGATGAGATCTCCATCGTGGAATTTGGGAGTTGCTGGTCATCAATCGATCGATGGCAAGTTGTAGAAACCTCATGTAAGGAATGAAATTCCGCCGGTTTCCAGTGTTCTTGTCTTGAACAATTTGAACCAGCCCCTTCCAGAGAAGACCGACGTAGTCGACTTGTCGATGATAGGCAACACCGTGGAAGATGCGTAGGAAGGTGGTGCTGCACTAATCGATACATTTTGTGTTAGACAAGAGACAGCGGTTGAGAATGGTGAAAAACGTGAACCAGATTGGGTGGAGATGTCTACGATTGAATGCCGTCACTTTGGTGAGTGAACCATCGTAGTCGAGTCGTAGACCTCTCTGAGCAGTTGGTCATCAGGTATTTATGGATCAAAGTTTGCGCGACCGTGAAGGATAGCATCTGGAAGATTGAGAAGCAGTCGGAGACTGTTGGCTGTGAGTACCAACGAGATTGTGTCTACGAAGGCCTCTAGTTTTTCAATCTTGTTCCGCTCATCGGAGATGTATCGAATGGTGTGCCAAACCTGCTGCAGATAGATCTCTAGGACTTCGGCAGTAGCGGTGAGAACACGGCAGAGGGGATGGCGACTGAGGATGTTGAGTACTATCTGATGTTTACAACGGAATTTGATGAAGTCGATATTGTAGTTCTTCGGAGTCAATGACAGGTAAGAGTTGGGGCTGATAAGAGCAACTTCAGCAACGGGATCGATCAAATCGGCCACTGGGTCGTTCGGATTTTGCGCCATTTGGTACCTGAAAATAGACAGAGTTAGCAAAGCAGTTATGCAGTGTAATAAACTGATTGAGCTCATAAACCGGTTAAGTAACGTGAACCCGGTTCAGATTTCAATCCATAATTGAACCACGGTCTGACAGGAGACGGGCCGGCGGACGGATTGGCGTTCCAAAGGTCATGGCCCGGGGTGGTTCGATGGTTCTAGTTCAGTCTAGGGTCACGGCCCGAAGCCATGTTGTGGCAAGAGGCCGATGCCATGTTGTGGCAAGAGGCCGAAGCCCGGGTGTGATCGAGGCCGAAGCCCGGGTGTCTATGAAGCCGAAACCTGGTTGATTAAGGGGCTGAGACCCGATTGTCAATAGACTTGAAACCCATAAACAATGTGTTCTTAAGCATATATATAACTCAAATCGATTCTAACAGAGAATCCAAATTAAACAGGTTATCAAAATAGATTTTGATATATCAAGGAACTAGACACAACTCAAAACAATTCCTATGCAACAGTGAGCCAGGAAAAAAAATAATCGACCCAGTCGTGTTTGATTGGGTCGATACCAGGGTGAAAATCGAAGATCGATTCTAAACCCAAAACAAAAATTTCCCAACTCATCAATTTTGAAATCCAAATCAAGTCAATCAACGTATAATATCCCAAATCGACAAAATCAAAAACACATGGAGTAGAAATCGTATAATCCACAATGAACCGTATTACCCAGATGCTAATCGAAATCCAAATCTAAACATATAACCACATCAAATCAGTTAACTAATCATGATCCAAACGAACCAAGCGATAATCGAAGTTGAATTTATCAAATCCAAAACGAAATCAATTTAGCACATACTCCAAATCGACTGTTAATTAAACCTAACCCCAAAAACGTTCGATCGAATAAACCACACCAATCGAAGCCTAATCAAAATCGACATATAAAGGAGCCCAAATTAAGAACCTTCGAAACCCAACCAATAAAGAATCCCAATCGATATCAAAATCAAAATCAATCAGTAAAGAATCCCAATCAATCGGCCACTTGATCGATTGAAGATGGTGGTGAGTTATCGCCGTTGGTTGGCATTGGTCGACAAAGCGCTGTGGGCAAAGGTGGTCGGCAGAAAACCAAACCCAGGCGGGTTTCGTCTATGGTGGACCGGACGCCGACCTTGAAGGAGGCGGTGGTCGCTAACTCTAACCCCAAAATCGATTTGGGGGTGGGTCGCTGGGCGGCGGAGAGGCCACGGTGAGTGGCGTGTGAGTGAAACAGAGAGAACGAAGGATAGAGAAACCTTACCTGATGTCGAGCAAGAGAAAGAGAGAGAGAGGGCGAGAGAACTACCGGGGTTGGAGATCGATAGGTAGAGAGGCAGGAGTGAGATAAGTGAAACCCGGGTGAGGCCGAGTGAAACCCTGGCCGCAAGGGGTTGTGGGTCGAAATGGGTCCGGCCCGTGCTGTAGGTGCACCGGTCGGGTTCAGGGTGACCCGATCATAAACTTAAAATTAAAACACATTTTTTTTCATAAAATAAAAAATAACTATAAACTTTTAAGAAATCTAAAAATTAACTAATTAAAAAAATATTTTGTTTTTGATATTTTTAAAGAAATAAAACTGAACTGAATTTAAAAAAAAAACTAAATAAGAATTGAATAAGAAAAAGAAAGGGCTCCCCCTCGAAAAAAGAAACTTTGTTTCTCTCCCTCAACTGACAATCTTCTTTCGAGGAAGATTTACTCCCCCTTGACCTTTGCGAAAAAGCTATCGATATGAAATCGAACTTTGTACTCCCCCTCGAACTGAGACTAATAAGCGAACAACATACCTGATTTCTAGTGATAAAAATCCCCCTATACTTATGAGCAACTTGTTAAGCCTTAAATACTGACACACTTACTAACTAAAACGAAATGAGAAACACATCGATAAAGCAGAACCACGTAGATCGAGAACGACGAAATCTAAACTAAGAATACAGAAGTTTAAACTATTTTATACGTGATACAAGTAGGATATGATGAACAGGGAGTGTTGCCTTGACCATCCGAAGGAAAATTCGGGATGGAGAAGGATACAATCCATGTTTATGATATAAAGCTTGTATCAGACGCACAAAAGCACCTTAAACTTTCAGATTTAGCATTCCAAGCTTGGATACAAGAAAATTGAAGCGTTTTTCGTCCAAGGGTTTAGTAAAAAGGTCTTCTAACTGAAGGTCTGTATTCACAAAATAGAGTTCGATCGTACCTCGTTCGACGTGATCTTTAATAAAATGGTACCGAACATCTATGTGCTTCGTCTTGGTGTGTTGGACAGGATTACTTGTGATGGCGATGACGCTCTTCGAGTCACAGTAAATAGGGATCTTGGAGTAGTGAAACCCGTAATCCATCAGCTGTGTGCGCATCTAGATCACTTGAGAGCAACAACTTGTGGCTGCAACGTATTCCGCTTCAGCTATGGAGGTGGATATGCAGTTCTGATTCTTTAACACCCAACTTACGAGTTTGTCTCCAAGGAATTGCACATGACCCGTAGTACTCTTTCTGTCCAACATGAAACCTGTGTGATCTGCATCAGAAAAGGCAACAAGCTCATACCTAGTATCCTTGGGATACTAGAGACCAAGATCAGTAGTACCTTTCAAGTACCAAAAAATTCTTTTAACTGCTATGAGATGAGACTTTTTAGGCTTAGACTGATACCGCACACACAGACATGTTGAAAACATAATATCTAGTCTAATGGCCGTTAAATACATTAAAGATCCTATCATGCCTCTATAGATTGTAACATCTACTTCCTTTCCGTCAGGATCAGATTGTAGCTTAGACCCTGGTGCCATAGAAGTTTTCAAGGGAGAACAGTTTTCCAACTTGTATTTCTTTAAAATATCTAAAATATATGTTGACTGATTAATGAAAATGCCAGTTGAAAGTTGTTTGACCTGAAGGCCAAGAAAAAAAATTCATTTCTCCAATCTTACTCATTTGAAACTTTGACATCATTAAGGCAGAAAAATTCTTACAATATTGCGGGTTCGTAGAGCCAAATATAATATCATATACATATACCTGTATGCTTATGATATCGGCCTTTTCTTTCTTAATAAAAAGAGTGGTATTGATCTTACCTTTTGAGAAGCCCGACTTGACTAAGAATTAGGATAAAACATCATACCAGACTCTTGGGGCTTGCTTGAGACTGTAAAGAACTTTGTCCAGTCGGTAGACATGATTCGGTTTGTCTGTATCCACAAAGCCTTCCGGTTAGGAGACGTACACCTCTTCTTTCAGGATGCCATTCAAGAAAGCCGTTTTCACGTCCATTTGAAATAACATGAAGTTCTTGTGGGTTGCATATGCCAGGAACATCCTTATAGCTTCTAACCGTGCTACAGGTGCAAACGTATCATCATAGTCAATGCCCTCTTGTTGTCGATAGCCTTTAGCTACAATTCGTACTTTGTTACGAACCACTATTCCGTCTTCATCGCTTTTGTTCTTGAAGATCCATTTCGTTCCAATGATGGTCTTATTTTAAGGCCGAGGTACAAGTAGCCACACCTTTAAGGTTTCGAACTAGTTCAACTCTTCTTGCATCACTATAATCTAATCGGGGTCCATTAGGGCTTCAAAAACTGTTGACGGTTCTATCTTACTAAAAAAACCGAGAACAAACAGTCGTTGGCGGACATGGACCGTGTCTGAACTAGGGCGTTCGGATCTCCGATGATCTAGTGTAGAGGATGGTCCTTCGTCCAACGGTGTGTGTGCGGAAGCGGTTGAGTGTTCTAATCAGGAGCAGGGTCGACATAGTTTCCCGACAGAATGTCTTGAACCGATTCGAGAAAAAGTTGTAAGCCGGATGGGGCAGACGCTAAGTTCACGGGGTGAGGATCTTGCTCTGGAGTTGAGGAAGGATCTTTGTGTGGGGTGACGGCTGAAGTTGAGGGGCCATTCGCTTCTTCAGGTGTCCTTGTCTCGGTGGATCCTTCAGTAGAGGTTGTCGTCTCGACACTGACAGACACAACTGGATAAGTAGAGGAGCTTGGTTCTTCAGAAGTAGCAACAGGGATAATTGGATCATCTCGTGTGATAGTTTCTGGAGAATTGGATGATCCCGGGATAGAGACAACGGTCTCAGTTCCAGCTCCATTGACCCTGTTTGAGACAGAAGTGATAAGTTTAGTAGAACCAAAATATTCCTCATAAAAACATTGAAATAATAGATCCAAATCATCTGAAGGAGAATGTGATGTAGACGCTTGATTTAGTGAGGGCGATTGCTGATCTGCAGCTAAAACACCGGTTAGCGCGGGTTCTGAACAGATGTGTTCAGAAGCCAAATCTTCTAACTCGTCGAAGGTAATGTTGACACTCTCTGTAACAGTTTTGGTCCTTTTGATGTAGACTCTGTAGGCAGCGGACTCAGAAGAATAGCCGATGAAGACGCCTTCGTCAGCCTTTAGGTTGAACTTTCCAAGATCCTCTCTGTCATTCAGGACAAAACACCTGCATCCAAAGGCATGAAAGAATTTTATATTAGGGATGAGGTTGTTAATGGTCTCAGAAGGAGTCCTTCTGAACCGTTTATTGACAATGGAACGATTTTGGGTGAAGCAGGAAGTTGCAACGGCTTCGGCCCAAAGAAACAGTGGAAGCTTCGATTGTGTCAACATGGTACGGGCAACTTCTACGAGTGTCCAGTTTCATCTTTCAACAACTCCATTTTGCTGAGGAGTGTGAGCTGTCGAGTAGGTGTGAGTGATGCCGATAGACTCGAGATATGTACTCAACACCCTGTTCTTGAACTTCGTTCCGTTGTCGATTCTGATGGATTGTGCCGTCAGCTGTAGATTGACTTGCACACTCTTCAGAAAGTTGATGATGAGCTCATGAGTTTCGTCTTTGGTTCAGAGGAACTTGACCCATGTGTAGCGCGAGAAGTCGTCGACCATGACTAAAACATATTTCTTGCCATTTATGCTCTGGATGCGCATCGGGCCACACAGATCCATATGAATCAGCTCGAGAGATCTTGAGTTGCTTGGTTCTACCTTTGGTTTGTGTGAAGCTTTCTTCATCTTACATATTTTTCAGGCCACATAGAGATGCTCCTTTTCGAATTTGAGTTCCGGCAATCCTTTGACTAACCCTCCGATTACTAATTTGTTGATGTTCTTGAAATTAAGATGGGAAAGTCATCGATGCCAGAGCCAGTTTTGTTGCAAGGAGGCTTTGGACAAGAGGCAGACAACCTTGGCAGTCTCGACCGATGCCATGTCAATCGTATATAGATTGGATCGTCTTGTCCCAGCTAAGAGTTCCATACCATCATCTGTGCGAATACTGCATCGTCTGGCTTTGAGGTTGACTTCCAGATTCTTATCACAAAATTGACCGATGTTGAACAAATTGTGTCCTAGTCCCTCGACATACGATACCTTCTTGATGGTGATGTTGTCTCACACAATGTCTCCATAAACCATAATCGGTGAAAAATGATCGTTGCCAAAACGAATTGTGCCGCAATACTTCTCGGTAAAATTCGACAACAACTCCTTTCTTCCAGTCATGTGTTTGGAGCAACTAGAATCTGAATACCACACATGACTGGCCTGCAAAACCCATTAACGAGGTTTAGGTACCCATTTATAAATGGGTCCTTTTGAGTTAGATTTAGGCACCCACTTATAAATAGGCCCTTTGCGACGTTTAGGGGCACTAGAATGGGAATTACGAGAATAATAATTATACTTGCCAAACCAATCAGATGCAGTATATTTATCAGCAAAATCATTCGATCCACACCAATGGCAACAAATATTATCATGGGCAAGATTAATAAAATGCTCAATTGAATTAACATTGCAAGGAAACGTAAAATTATGTCCAAAAATAGCATCCTTATTAAAAACACCACGAGAAATATTGTTTTTCCTATCACTAAAAGCGGAATTAAATGACTTGTTGTTCTTGTCTTTTAATGACTGCTTTGCTACCCAAACTTGCTTAACTCCCTTTTGTGTGAATTGATTATCTGAAAAATCAGTAAACCGAGAGTCAGAAGAGTGAAATTGAGATATACTTGATTTTTGAGATTTTCCAGTTTTTCGTCGTTTCTGTGAACGCCTTTTGGATTTAGAATTTAATTTAGACTGGGAGGCATTCACAGAGACACGTTGAGAGTTGGAATTAGAGCTTTCGCCTATATCAATGAGATCTGGCAAAATCTTGTTTTTCCTTTTATCAAGAAACTCGGTATGGCTTGGAAGTTTAGGATCAAAGTCAAACTTGTTCACATCATCATTCAGACATTCCTTAGAATTCATTAAGGCAGAAAAGACCTCTTCGTCAGACTGTATGTCCTCTCCTAGATTTGGTGAGTCACAGGAATTTAGGGGCATGTCAAAACAATTATCAGTTACCCCTATGAAAGCTTTGCATGAGGATGCTTCTGATTTCACTGACTGGATTTCAGAATGACTTCCTTCAGGAACAGAAGTATCCTTACACTTCGCTGGGGTTTGGAATTGAAGTTCCTCAATTTTAGAAATTAGCAACCCCCTTTCCTTGTCAAAAGAACTCATAGCTACTTCCAGATCCATTTGAAGATTAGTTTTGTCTCGCTGTTCTTGTAAAATTTCAGTTGCTAAACTAGATAACTGTTTTGACAACTTGATAATTTCAGTATTGAACAACTTTCTTTCATTATCAAAATCCTTTTCAAGTTGAACCAATTTCTTTTCTAAAACCAAAGGTGGCACATAAATCTTTGGTTCAACAAGTCTGGAATGGATCTCTTCATTGGAGTAACTATGAAAGTAGTCGGTCGAGAGTGTTAGTTCTCTCGTACGATAACTTGCATTGAGTTCATCATAAACAAAGGTAAGTCTCACGTTGTCAGTCCTTTTCCTATTTAAATCTTCCTGTGCTTCAACCTCTTCAGGAGATTCCATAAACTGTATTTGATATTCCGGACCAAGATCCAGATATTCAAATTTGTAGAGAGTAGGTGTTTCTGACAAATCCTTGGTAAGGTAGCAAGGATTTTCATATCCCAAACCTGACTTATCTTTTTATTCCCTGAATCCTTTAGGTGTGTTCAAGTGAATGGTGTGATCTGTTTGTCCAAGTCTGTACAATTTAAGTTCAAGGGCTTTCAGTTTATCAAGTAAATCATTCTTTTGAACTAAACCAAACTCATACTTATTTATGTAATCTTCAGTCTCACTTTCACACTTTTTAAGCTTACTTGACAAATCAGAAATCTATTCATTTAAAGCTTTGTTATATTCAACAAGTTTGGCCTTTTCCTCTTGCAAGCTCTTTGCCCAACTAAGATTATCAGCACATTCACCGTTTACTTGAGTAAGAACTTTTTCATTATTTAGTAAACGTGCTTCTAGTTTGGCGACAAGAGCTTGTTCACCTTTTAAACGATCAATTAGATCTTGTAGCTTAAGCATCATTATTTGCATCAGATCAAGTAAAGCAATATAAGTCGAAGAACTTACCTCGAAACCATCTTCAGAAGATTGTGATGCACGATCATCATTGTCGGAGTTGTAAGCCTTAGAATTTCTTGCCATGAAGCACAGGTGGACATGAGCATCTTCTTCCTCTTCATCGTCGGTGAGATTCAATCAGTGAGCGTCTTCTGCTAGCAGTGCTTTGTCGGCCTCCTTTTGCTTGGCTAGAAGTAACTTGTTCTTGTAGTACTCAGCATTCTTGACAACTGGTTTCCGACACTCACGAGTAAAATGACATGTCTTACCACAGTTGTAGCACTTAGATGGTTCGTCATCTCCCTTAATCTCTAGTTTAGCCTCAGTTGGTCTTTTTGTATCAAACCGTTTCTTTCCTTCATACTTCTCCTTGTACTCGTGATCTTTACCCCTGTGGCGTACCGCTGATTGTTGAGAGTAGAGCGCTTGAAGAACTTTTTCTGTATGGTCTTGGTTAGAAACAACATCGTTTCTTTGATGTCGTGTAGCTCTGGATCAACATCACCGTCATCATCTTCCCCCTATGATTCACTCGGATCCCATTCTTTCCTTGGCATGCGAGACGATCCTCTTTCCCGTTTATCAGACACGAGAGCAAGAATATCAGTCGGTTTATCCACTTTTCGATTTGCCTCAACAATTTCCAAAACCTCTTCTTCGTTTTGCTTAAGAATCTCGTAGACTTCATGCAATCCGATCTCAGACAAATCCTTGTTTTGTCGTATCTGAGAGGTGAAAGGCTTCCATTCTGGTCACAGGTTATTGAGAAACTTGACGTTATTCTCAATGATGGTTTTGTGGATTTGGTTCTTGCTGAGTTCATTTAGTAGGAGACAGAACCGATCATAAGTTTCTTCAAGAGATTCGCCATCCCTAGCTTTAAAGTCTTCATAGTGATTGATGTAGATGGAAACTTTTAGTTGATTGTCAACCTTGGTTCCCATCATCATCTTTTCAATTTGTACCCACATTCCTCTGGCAGTCGCTTTGTAGTTGTCAATGGTAGTGTAGATGTCATTCGGAAGACTTTGCAGCAAGTAAGATTTAGCAAGCTGATCACCTTTAGCCCTTTTCTTTTCTTCTTCCGAGTATTTTTCTTTTTCCTTTATTTTAACTCCTGCCGGAAGAGGTGGATTGTTGTTCGGTAGAGGAGGCGTTTCGGTATAAAAGACACAGGGTCCTTCGTTGAGAGAAGTGAGAATCTGTTCTCCAAGATCACGTCGGACGATGAAATCCATAATTCTGTCCCGCCACTGAGGATATTCACCTCTAAAAAGGACGGGAGGTCGAGTGTCTGTACCCATTGCCAAAGCTTCGCGGGTAGACATCGTTCTAATACTTGCAAATGACCGTGATACGATCGCGATTTGATTCAAGAAAGGTGTAGAGGAACGAATAACACTCTAAATGAAACTTTAAGATAGAGAATGATAACCTCTGTTAACGAAAAATTGATTTAAAATAAAAGACGAACCACAGAAAACAGTCTGAGGGTGGGAGCCGGTTTTGAGTGAGAACCTGGCTTGGGAACCTTGTTTGGGGAACCTGGCTTCGTGGAGAACAGTGCTTTGCGGAGAACAAGGCTTCATGAGTGATAACTAGGTTTAGGCGAACAGGGTCTCGGGCTAGAATGGGAACAGGGTTTGACGAGACCCGGGTAGGGTATTAACAGGGTTTAGCGGTGCACCACTAAATCAAAACCTTACTGTCGACCACAAACTCAAAATTAAAACATTTTAATCGAAAACTAATGAACTTTAACAATAATTATCGATTAAATTCAGAATTCTAACACTCTTTTTCATTGATTTTCAATCAAAAACAATGATTTTTCAATAAAAAAAAACTCAAGAATACAGACTAAAAATTTTAGATCTATAAAAACCCAAAATTCTACTTCAATGTTGCGAATTTGAGTGTGAAACTTTACCAAAACCTTAATCTAACAAGAGTAAGGAGGTTTGAATCAAAGAAACTCAATAATTTTGAAAAATCGAAACCCCCCCCAGAAAACTCAAGAACAGGAATCGATCGACCAGAACAGTAGAGAGAAGAAAATTATCTTTTTCGAATCAAATTTTCGTCTCCTTGCTCTGATACCAATTGTGAATCTCAGTTTGCAAGTGTATTGAATAAATCAATGAAAAACAATCAATATGAATCACAAATTATGGTCATACTCATATGTATTGATTAACCGATAAAGCTCAAAGGTTTATAGAGAGAATTTTAACTGATGCACGTAAAGCTCTAAAATGACCATTAACCTAGAAATTAGGTTAAACAAAACATTATATACTAAGAGCGTAAGCCTAAGAGACCGAAAGCCCATTTAACACAAAAAAGCCCATAACAAAATAAAGAAATAAAACATTTCAATTCAACAAATAAAAACACACATGGACCAAAATCATAAAATTGATTTTGATTGGGTAAAAGACAAATAAATTGAATAAAAGAACGAAAATGTCCTTCAATTAACTGACTTTTTAACAGGCGTTAGAGGGTGGGATCAAATCCAGACATGTTTCAAAACCACAATGATCATCTTGTAATTTCAAAAAACGAAAAATGTTATCTCCGACAAACCACAAGAACCAAATTTGTAGTTTACTCAAAATATAATAATTTCGTCGTTTTCATAATCTTAAACTGTTTTGTAAATCATTTCATATAAATCATTTTATGTGTAGTAGACATAATTAATTTTAATTTTAAAATATCAATTATTTTGGTTAAAAAATATAATATATATACAATCATAAATTGATAAAAATTAATATACATGCAGCAGTTAGAACCACAATTTTATATTTAAAACTACAAACGAAACCGCATAATACAGATGGTCTATGCGGTTCGGTGATAACCCACCCATATTTGAGGCTAGATTGGGGGTTTATGAAATGTGAGGGGGTGTAAGTGTAAATATTCTAAATAAATTTGCGTCGACAGGTTTCTCCTTGAAATCAAGTTTCATGGTGAAAAATAAAACAAGTCCCAAAGTTATCACAAGAAATCCCCAAATCCATATTCATCGTAAAAGCCTTGGCTGGAATTTGCGAGGAAGGTAACGAATCCTTCCATCTTAAGTAACCAAATCAAATTCCAAGTTAGCTGATGCGATATCTATATATAAACGCGTAAAATCCGTTCATAGTGGAGTAGGTGTGTGTGTGTACAAACAGATAGTACTAGTAAATCATATTTGTGAATTGATCAAATTTTTGTTATGGATTCTTAATCAGACGATCGACTGCACATAGATAACTGTAATCGGGAGATCAGGGTTTATTAGGATTGCGATCCGGGCGAATTCAAGATGTCGATGCTTGATTCCTTCTTCAGCAAGGGGGCGTTCAAGGGTTCTAAATGGTATTTAATATCTTTAGAAGTTTCTTGAAAGTTTATCTAATTGATGTATTTTTCTGTTTTTAGCAACTGTATATCTGAATTTCTCTTATTTCTGTTGATTGCTACTGAAATGTTTAGAAATATTATTGTAGTACCGAAATTGAAGTTCAGTTTTGTTTTATGGATGAATGATATTCAGTCTAACGTGACCTACAGGCTCAAATATTCATCTTTCTTGGATAAGGACACGATTTGTCTATTGTTTTTTGGTTTTGGTCTATCTTGATGTTAAGTAACGTTGGTTGCAAATTGTTGAAAACAGTAAAACACTTCTGAAACTGACGATCCCGCGCATAAAACTTCTGAGGAACCGTAGAGAAATTCATATAAAGCAGATGCGTCGTGACATTGCAAAACTTCTTGAGACTGGTCAAGAAGCTACGGCTCGAATTAGGGTATTTTCCCTTTGTATCTTTGTGTTGATATCATTTATCATTGATCTAGTTGTTTCCTAAAGAGAAAAAAACATTATGTTTGCTTTATTTCATCTGGTAACTTTGTTTCCTTGTTAATATATCTTATTTAGGTGGAGCATATTATAAGGGAAGAAAAAATGATGGCAGCGCAAGAAATCATTGAGTTATTTTGCGAGCTTGTAGTTGTTCGTCTTCCAATTATTGAAGCTCAAAGGTTTGTTTTAATCTCTCTTCTTTGTTTTACTTTAGATTCTTGATAATTTCTTTTCTGCTTTTATTAATCCTTCTGTTAGGGATTCTTTCATCAATTATTGACGTGAAAGTCATTATATAAGGAGGATTTGAATGCTGAAAACAGTTAATAGAGTGGGCAGGAGAATTGTTTATGCCAAAAAAAATTCCATTTAGTTGAAGATTTAAATAAATCTAATAGAATCGAAATTCGAAAGTTTAGCAGTAATAAATATACTTGTATACTCCAACTAAATTGTGGCGTTGCATGATAGGGCATTACAGGGCACGCAGCAGGACTACTCAGTCCCAAAATAGACAAGTCTTTTCCTTTGTAAGTATGAAGGAAAGTACCATAAAATAGGGGTTCTAGGTATTATCTGTTATGAATGAAATAAGATTTGGTAGTTTCTCCTCTGACACCCTTTTTATTTCGGGATTGCTAACAGTCTCCTGCTTGTAAATATGTTGTTCTGGAGGGTAGGAGTTACTTGAAACTTTGAAGACGTAAGGCACATGTAATAAATGTTTTCTTTGAAGCTTTATTTGTACCTAATACAAGGTAGTATTTCTTATGGCATACCAATAATCTTCCCTTGATACAATTAAGTCATGAGATGATAAGTTTTTCCGGAGTTCCGTCCCCTTTCCAAAAAAAAAAAAAAGTCACGAGATGATGTGTTTAGCAAGAACACAAATCCAAAATTGTTCTATGAGAATTGGAGGGAATTGCTTGGTAATAGAGGATTGGATCCCACTTGATCTAGAGGTTAATGTAATTAAGATTATGTGAAAAACTATAAGTCTAAACAAGAATATTTAGTGTTCGATATGTGTTCCATGAAGATCTCAGTTTCTTAATTATAAATAGTTGTTCACAAGTAACACCCCTAGATGTTGTGACCCTAAAAGTTTCAAAATGTTTGTTTGAAAACTAGGTAGTAGAAGAAGCTTTGGTGCTAACTTCGGATTCAAAATGTTTGTTTGAAAACTAGGTAGTAGAAGAAGCTTTGGTGCTAACTTCGGAGACAGGTTACCTCTGGTTGGGTTAACATACCCAGGTTGCCCAACATAGCATAGGGGTATGCCACCCTTTTGACTTGAGATAATTTAGGTTTTAAGGCTTGTTAAACTATGAAGCCATGTATCCCATCCCACTACATAGGTATCTAAGGCTTTTAGTGTGGGATATGTTGAAACTTCCGTATGTTACCTTCGTGGCCGATCCTCATAAACTTTCACTTCTCTTTTTCTAGGGCAAAACCTGGCTTTCTAAACACCACTTGACCCTTCAAGTATCCTCAAATATGTTCTCTTGCATAACTTGTGAACCTCATGGCATCCTTATTTGTTAGTGATATTTAATCACTTGAAAGAGATATACAACAATCCTCCACATGGTTGGATAACCAAATTTTGGTGTGTTTTCCTCTTGATCCTTATGCAGAGTCCATGTTTTGATTAAGATCACATAGCAGTGAAATTCTCTCTAGGCTTGGTTGGAATGAAAGATAATTGTATGATTGTCCAACATGTATATGATGTGGGTCGGTGTTATCTCATGCTCACAAGTAGCAGTTCTTAGTGAATTTGGATTGGCAATTTTAAAATTGTGTGCTACTTCTAGGTTCATCAACCATCCATGAGTAAATCAAACTCTTATTTGAAGGGACACAATTTCTTAGTTTATATAGGCGAAGTTTTATTATTGCTTCAAACATATCATAACTTGATCAATAGACTAACCCTGTCCTCTTAGGTTTGTAACATATAATACTACCTTACCTTGTCTGTTATCATTGACTGAAATAGGCAGTATGAAAACAATCATCATGACAACTTGTTCTTATCCATTAGAATTTAAGGACTAGGTTTCTTGTAAACTTTGGTTTAGCTATAACTACAGTTACATTTGTCATTTCTTTAATAGTACTTTGAATTAAGTCTATATTAGGATCCTCCTAGAGTTAGGTTTAACTATAAGTCTATCATCAATGCATTCACATTCTCCATTTGTCTAGTAGTACTCTGAATGAAGTCTCTTGATAATGCTTTGGTGCATAGATCATCAAGTTCTTGCTCGACTAGGATACATGATTTTAGTAATACCCTCTTGTATCACTTGTTCTTTGAGATTCATGGAATGTATGCCCTGCCGGACATAGGTATTTTGCGAGTCGGCTCAATCCACAACTTATCCTTAAAGTCTACATTTGCTTTTAGGATTTTGGTGGTTTTAGCAAAAATAAATTTGGTAGACCTAGAATGGATACATAATTCTCTACAAAGATAGTGGTTTCACAATACCTGAGTTGGAACTTGTTTTCAGCCTCCAAGGTTCAACCAATGCAATGATTAATGAAGTGTGTGCTCTAACAACGGAGCTTGGATTTGAGAACACTCCATATCTGACTCTATTGATGTGGATTTTTCCGTTCAGGGGTCAAATTTTTGTGATGATTGGATTAATCGTTAAAAATAAATGAGATATGACCGAGTTTCAATATCCTTGGAACTTTGGATGGAATACATTGTCTACATGAGCATAATAAAGAAGCAACATTAGTACTTGTAATGGCCCATTTCCATTATGGGTGCCGTTACTTTCTTCTTGATACTACCAAGTCTTGCATGTGAACTAAATTGAACTTAATTTCTTTTGCATCTTATCACATCAACGGAAACGTAACTCAATAGCTTATAATACAACAAACTTGCTATTTACTAGAATAATACGACTTCGTGCTATCCCTATTACTTCTTTCCTGAGATACATACATGAAATACGTAAGCTTTAAGCTTTGGTGTGCAGTTATAGCTTCATTAGACCTGGCAAACGTGTCGTGCCGGGCCGGGTTCAAAGTTAAACGGGTTGAGAGTGTTTAATTCTAACCCGACCCGTTTAATAAACGGGCAGAAAATCTCAACCCTAACACGACCCGCCTAACCCGACACGACCCGCCTAACCCGTTTAACATTTATAAAACTAAAAATTAAAAGTCAAAAATTCACAAAAATTATAAATCCAAAATCCAAATGAAAGCATTAGAAATCCAAATTGTATAGTTCAAACTTATAAGTTCTAACCAAATCTAAAACATTAAAAATCCAAAGCATTAAAAAGAAAACTTATATAATATATACATATATATATATATATAAACGGGTTATTCGGGTCATTTTCGAGTTGAAAATTTTGACCCTGACCTTACCCGTTTAATTTTCGTGTCGTGTCGTGTCAACCCGTTTACTTAAACGGGTTGAAATGTATTACCCAAACCCTTTTATTTCGTGTCGAGTTAGCGTGTCGTATCAATTTTTTGCCGGGTCTAAGTTTCATGAATAAACCATTTTCATAACACTTGTCAGCTTGTGAATAATAATTCAATAAAACCCTTCATCATGCATAAAATACACTTTTAAGATCTCACTTGTAACATGTAAGTATGCCATACTTGTCTTGAGGTTTGCTAACCCCGGGGTCCATAAAGGCTTTCCCCATAAGTTCCGTTTGCAAGACGTCCCTTCATGTAATATTTATGGTCATACACAACATGCATAAAACTTTCATGCCTTGTACATATAAAATCCATATATCTTGGGTATATAAACGTATCCTCATTTCATGTAAAGCGAATGTGCCAAAACATCTTATCAAATTCTTCATAATGCATAAAAATACATTTATATAACATATATGTATCTCTGTAAATCTCGTAACATACTCACAACTAGCTTGCTTTGTCATGCTTACTAGACTTGCTTTGTCATGCTTTGCCTTGTAAGCTACTTGTCATATATAATATGATGATTTAGTTTCTAATGTTGGCCAATTGTTGGTGCCGCTTTAGTGCACTTCATGTATTTAAGACTTAAAACACCAAAGTCCTAACATATATAGAAACTAGTGTGTTACAATTCTTCTCTCCTTATAAGAATTTCGTCCTCGAAATTTTAGTAAAATGTGGGTACTTATTCCTCATATCTGACTTGACTTCCCATGTTGCCTCTGATCCATGACAATAGTCCCAATGAACTAATACCAAGGATAATCCTTGTTTCGAAGTTTCTTAACTTTGTGTTCAGTGATAACTATCATAGTTGTTAAAAGCCCGCCTAGTCTCTGAGGCCCATAAGGCTCAAGATCTCAGGCTTTTTCAAAGTCGAGGCTCATCATATTTATGAGGCTCACTAAGGCCTTCACCTTGGCTGTGGCGCCTTGTGGGCCTAGGCGCGCCTCATAAAGAGTTATTAAATACCTAGTCAAACGCTAATATTAAATAAGTTTTCTCATCTCCTAACTTCTTAAAAAAGATTTATTAAATAGATGACATAAGTCAAACCATAATATACCCCCGCACCTTAAAACTTCTCATAGCTCACGCCTTAGAACCTTCTACCTTTTGCCTTTATCGAAGTATTGTTGGTTGCTGCATTGGAGGCATCTACTTGCTGCATAATTCAGTTTTGTAACTCTGTGTGTGTGCATGTGTGTTTCTATGTATATATATACACACATTTTGGTAAAATGCGCCTCGCATTCCTGAGGCCCGCGCCTCGCGCCTAGGCTTCGAGACCCCTTTGTGCCTAAGTGCGCCTTGAGCCTTTAACAACTTTGGTAGCTATGGATTCTTCTACAAAGTTGAGTTTATCATCAACTGAGATTTCTTCAACCCCGTTCCCATAACATTTGTTGCCATCACCAACTGTCTTCCATTCCTTATCGTTTAGATGTATGCAAACTCAAATTTTCTTATAACTTACTATATCATATTTACAATTCAACTTAGTTTGATAAAATAATATCATAAACGTTACATTTGCGGAAGTATTCTAACTATAGTTCAATAGCCTAACACGTATTATGCCTACTATAAACTCTTGATGTCGGTCCTTCATGTCTTACTTTAATCTTGCCTGAGATAATTCTGATTTCACCTTTCCATCTAACATTATGCACATGTACAGTTTCTCCATTTAAGTTTATATTTTAATCATATTCTTTTCTTACATAGTACTTCAACGTCATTCTTTGACAATGAAACCATCCCCATATTATATAAAATTCGTCTAAACATATCAACTTAGCTAGGTAACTCTACTATTTAGATTAATTTAACAATCCTCGACAATTTCTTTAACCTTTATCTGACCACTATCAATGGGCACTACTACATAACTCTTAATTCTAGTTGCTTAGCTTCTTAATTCAAGTAGTGAAAACAAAGCTTCTAGATATGCTTGAATCAAATAAAACTAGGGTAGCAGCGTACAATAATTATTGACAAGAAACGCACCTGAAACAATTTCAATGGTTTCTTTGGCCTCGTTTGTTGTCATCACATATGCTCTATTGTTTGCCTTTTGTTCCTCCTTATTCTCATTCCCACATTTAAGTGAACTTCCCCATGTCGACATCTAGATTTTTTCTTTCGAGCTCTGTTGAAGTTTAGGATAACTTGATCTGATATGCATAGCATACCCCACTCATACATGCATCTCTCTATACACACTTGTCATGTGTGTCGTGACTTCCCACATATACTCATAAGTTCCTCTTGTTAGGCTTATTGCATACAGGATAAGTCAACTCTAATCCTTTAGTTTTGGTCATAATATAGACTCGGAATTTATTTTAAATGCTTTATTATCGCATTCTCCCTTTCTCTTGACATATTTTCTGACCTTAGTTGGCTAATCAATATCTTTCTCCCCTATCACATCCTTGGTTACAGGCTCCAAGCCTTGTCTCTAACATAAGCCTCTAATGTATTCTCTAGTAGTTTGCAGAACTGGCATGAACTAACATGAATATTTTCTTATTGTTTAGTACTCCAATATCTTGGCTGCCTCCTCGTTTTTGACCTCGGCCTATACCTTAGCATAGTCCTACCCAAACACTTAGTTGTATGGTTACATTGATGACATCCTCATTTCCGTATCTTAATGTTCCTTCGCCGTATCTTCCATACATTTGAAATATATTCTTATTAATTACCACCTCTTACTAATCCGCTAGGCTCCCAAGTATAGAATGGCCAGATAGTAGGATGTTCGGTGCAAATATAATTTGCGACGTTTTGGAAATCCACAACTCCGCTGTTACAAACTTTCTGGGCATCACTCTATATGGTTCTGCTGAATAAGATTAGTAATTAACGGAATAATCTGATTGAGTTTAAATATATGTTAGTTTAAGGCAATATATTGTTCTAATACTCAATGTTATTCTCCTCAGTTTAAGTCTAAGTTACCTAATCTAAGGCAATCTTAGCTCACTTAAACTAATGCTCTGATACCAACTTGTAACGCCCCATTTCTATTATGAGTGCCGTTACTTTCTTCTTGATACTACCAAGTCTTGCATGTGAACTAAATTGAACTTTATTTGTTTCACATCTTATTACATCAGAGTTAAAACATCAGCGGAAATGTAACTCAATAGCTTATAATACAACAAATTTGCTATGGACTAGAATAGTACTACTTCGTGCTATCCCTCTTTACTCCTTTCGTGAGATACATACATGAAATACGTAAGCTTTAAGCTTTGGTGAGCAGTTATGGTTTCATGAATAAACCATTTTCATAATACTTGTCAGCTTGTGAATAATAATTCAATAAAACCCTTCATCATGCATAAAATACACTTTTGAGATCTCATTTGCAACATGTAAGTATGCCATACTTGTCTTGAGGTTTGCTAACCCCAGGGTCCATAAAGGCTTCCTCGGTCCGTTTGCAGGACGTCCCTTCGTGTAATATTTATGGTCATACATAACTGCATAAAACTTTCATGCCTCGTACATATAGAATGCATATATCTTGGGTATATAAACGTAATATCATTTCATGTAAAGCAAACATGCCAAAACATCTTATCAAATTCTTCATAATGCATAAAATATGTTTATATAGCATATATGTCTTAGTAAATCTCATAACATACTCACAACTAGCTTGCTTTGTCATTCTTTGCCTTGTAAGCTACTTGGCATATAAAATATGATGATTTATAGTTATTAATGTTGGCCAGCTGTTGGTGCCTTTTTAATGCACTTCATTTGATCATAATACATGTATTTATGACTTAAAACACCAAAGTCTAACATATATAGAAACTAGGGTGTTACAATAATCAAAACAAAGATGATGCCTGCATGTTAGCAAGCCTGCATAATGTTTAATTTGTGAATCAGGTTTTGTGACAACACATACGTTCCGCTTGGTTTGTAGGATTGGATAAGATTTGGAAGGATTTGGAATTCAATTCCATTCCAATCCCATGTTTGGTTTGAAGGATTGCTTGGATCTAAAATCCCGGGATTTCATTGAAATCCCACAAACATGGGATTTTGAAATCCTATGGGGGTTATTGGTATTTCGCGGAATTTTGTAGGATTTATGTGTAATATTGTTTCAAAAAATGTTGAAAACATTTGTTTAATAATAATCAATTAATAAAAAGGCAATTGAATTTTTTATAATTATTTTGTTTACAGATAATATCTGGAATTGTTTGAAAGAGCTTTGAAGTAAGATATAATGAGCATACAATGCTCTGAAGAGGGAAATTAGATGCTGAATATAACCCTACTTTTTATGTCAAAGAGAGAAACCATCGAAAAGAAACCAGTTAAATATATCTCAAATTCTTATGCAGGGTCAACAAATGCCCGGCACTGTATCTGAAAGGATGGGTGCCATCCAAGAACTTAAAATTTTAATTATTAATTATCCGTCAAGGTCTCACACATGTCCTTTTCCAATCCATGTGGGGTACTTTAACCTGAATGGTTAAGTGGTAATATATAAAGAACTAGGCAGGGTTATTACATTCATTTAGCACATGATGATTCATGTGGGGTCTTTTATTTTGCATAGTGTCTCTCTTAGGCTGTTAGATCAAGAAATGGATGGTGTAAGATTTGGTTAGAGGAAAAGCCGGTATCTGTTAGCATTATCTATATGGGAGACTGACGCTATTATAAATCCAATAACATTTAATTGTAATCACTTGACTGATGGATATATTAATAAGATTAACGAGACAGACAATAGGCAGAGTTCAAATAGGGACTTGATGCATAAGGGGGGCGGCAAGTGGTAGGGGTAGGGATGGGAGAAGATGGATTAGTATAAAAAGTTGTAAATTGTGCAATACGAAATGTACAATGGATTTATGTAGTTTTTTTTTAATTAATATCAAGTATAATGGACATTAAGCTTTTCTCCATGTAATATAAGGAATATGTAAAATGAAAAGAACATACTAGTTTAAAATCATCACAAAAAAGTGAGTTGTATTTTGGTGCAAAATATTTCTTGTACCCAACAGGCGAAATAATTGAAGTCATTAAGGGTGAAATGAGTATTTTCCAAAGGGAGGATGTTTCACTCTTCCCATGGTAGTTGATCAGAATCCTTGGTTTGTTTGAAAGCGTGATGCTTAAACGGAATAGGATTTTTTTGACCCATTTGAAAGAAAAGAATTTAGTAAGACCATATGAAATAATGTTATTTTGCAATGGCCTTGGTAGCCATTCACACACATTATCTCTCTATTTTCATATTTTATGTATCCAGGACCAATTTCAACTATTTGTATTCAGCCAACTATGCATAAAAAAATAAAAAGTGAACATATATTTGAACAAATCACCCATAGATGGCCACATGAATGAGAATTTCGGGCAGATAATGAGGATTTTCATGTGCTAAATGAATACTATCGTATTTCTAATTTATTACTTGTTGATGTATTATCTTTGGGTAATGCATCTATTTTTAAGACATGTTTCTTTTATTGCTTTGTTTTTGGACTTTCAGTATACCTTATCTCTGTGGTTTCTGCATCTTTATAATCTACATACACACGCACACACACACTAGAAATGTACCTATGTGATGTAGCATAATGTAATTAATTGTAAACCGAAAATTAAATTGTTTCAAATTTATTTTAAATATTCTATTGTTTATTTGGTTGATTGACCTTATACCCGGGAAGGGTAGTTGAGATTTCCAAAAACCCATGCACTTGACTTTTAAAGAAGGGCAAGATAGGAATATTTTAAAAACCGAAATATTTTGTATGCATTAAGAATTTATACTTCCATGTTTTATAAGTTGTACTCTTGAAAAATTAAAAGTTTTTAAGAACAAAAACCTAAATGCTTTGTAATTTAGTATAGATATATTGCTAGTGATCCAGAGTCCTGTATCATGTACCTGTATCCCTGCATCATATATTTACGTGGGAAATACCATCATGAAATATTGCCCTGAATTAGTCTAATTTTCTGGAATCTTCTACATAAAGGGAATGTCCTCTCGACCTGAAAGAGGCAATTTCGAGTCTATGTTTTGCTGCTCCGAGATGTGCAGATCTTCCCGAGTTAATTCAAGTTCAGATGGCTTTTGCTGCTAAATATGGCAAAGAATTTGTTGCTGCTGCCACAGAACTCATGCCAGAATGTGGTGTTAATCGTCAGGTGATTAAACATCTTCTTTTAAATTTTTAGGGATTGTTTATGTTACGAAGCCTTCAATTGTTTACTTTTCGGTTCCTCATAAAAGGAACAACTTTGACTTCTAAAGCTAAAACAAACTCAATTTCCAACTTCAAAACTGTTGCTTTCTTGGTCCAAATTAATAAATGCAACATTCGTCTTAGCAGTTAGCACGTAGTTTAACAGGAGGGTTTTTACTATTAGTCAAATATCTAAACCACCCTTGATAATGAAAAAAAATATGAATCTTGTGGACCAAAATCAAATCTTTGAATACTTTTTCCATTACTAATGGGTAAAGAGGTAATCTTGGATTGAATATTTTTTCCATTACCAAAGGGAAATGCTTCATTTTTGCTTTCATTTTTGGACAAGGGGAGAACAAAATTTCAGGAATTATAAGAATTTCTTATAACTACATCAAATTCTGTAGCAAGTACTTGATATAAAAAAAAATGTGATTGCTGGTTCGTTTATAAGTTGTGAGAATGTGGGTCCCATCAAAAAATGGAGAACATGGGGTAACGATTAAAAGGAAGTCCAGATGTCGGTTATACCTGATTACTCTTCATTTGATCTTATTACAGTTAATCGAACACCTATCTGTTCGTGCTCCACCTCCTGATGTAAAACTTAATCTGTTGAAAGAAATCGCGGAGGAACATGAGCTTGATTGGGATCCTACAGCATCTGAAACTGAATTGCTGAAGCCACATGAAGATTTACTGGTTAGCATTCTATATTTTCGGTCTTATTCGATAACCATTTAACGTATATTTTTAATACCCCATTTTATTAAATTCGAGTCTTCTTTCTAAATTGCACAATATTGTATGATTCTATTAGTTTAACCCGTGATTACTCAACTTATTTTTGTTGTTTTGTGGATTTTTCTCATTACTTATTGATCTATGATCAAGTCGAAGCAAATCTATGATTCTTGAAACTAGTATAAGGATTCTTGATTTGATTTACAGATCGAAAATATATGCTCTTGTCCTTGCAGAACGGCCCCTCGCACTTTACCAGTACAACGTTACCTCTTCCACAAGAAAAGCATGAAGAATCGGTCCACACACCTTTGGAACAAACCCATGATGAACAGTCGGACTCTGATGCAGATTACGATCTGTTAGATTTACCTGAGGTTCCTAATTCATCAATACAACCTACCGTTGCATCGGAAACTGTCTCGAGAACCGAAATGCTTCCATTTCCTGCATCTGCGTTATCCGACCTCAACAATGAATCAGAAACTCGATTGGGATCCAACGATGATTTCCCGTATAAACCTGACAAAGTATTGGAAAAATCAGCAACGGAAGAGAAACAGTTTTTGCCGTTCATGTCTCCGCCAGCAGCCACCGCTGCTGCCAAAGAAAGCGGTCCACCACCTCCCGGAACCAAAACTGTTGTCGAGTATGAAGCGAAAGAAAGCAGTCCACTTCCACTTCCAAGAACCAGAACCGGCATCACAGATGATTTGCAGGATGTATTGGCCGCTGCACAAGCGGCAGCAGAAAGTGCTGAACGGGCGGCAGCAGTAGCTCGGACCGCAGCAAGCCTTGCACAGCTTCGAATCAGTGAACTCATCAGGAAACAGAACGAAGATGAGTCCACTGATAACCCGTTTTCTGGAGACAACCATCAATCAAATACACCCGAAATTCCAAATCTTGACCGGCAAAGCTCGACACAGGATCACGATGGCGGTTTCAGTTCTTTGAGTCCTCCTCCACAGCCGTTTAGTCCTCACCAGCCACAGAGGTTGCCATCGATGGACGACGGGTTCATGTCATATCCAAATTTGTTCACTTCACGGAGTCCTGGTGAGTTATCTCGTGCTCAATCTGGTGACGATCATTGAACGAAGGTGTGTTGCTGATAACGTCCGTCTTTTATATATGTATGTCTTTCAGGTTTGTTTGATTTTGTAAAGTGACTTTTGACATATTGAATTATGTTTTGGATCAATATCACATTAAGAGAGTCGATATGTTGTCGTTTCAAAAGGTTTGTAATGTATGAGGAGGATTGATAAATGAATCTTTAATCTACATATTGCCATAAATTGTTTTTCTAAATAAATATACATGGTCCTCAAGGGTACTAAAAAGTCCCCCCCGACTGTTAACTGATTAGATTAAGATGGACGTTAACCGGTCCCTACTGTCGTCGCAACCACCACCCATGCTCATCGAGCTAATAAACCTATTAAACGATCCTTAGCCCCCCAGACAAACGACCAAGCTTATCGTCCCTACTGCCACCCCCCAACTCTACTGTTATATTCATATGAGATATCCTTAAACATATGATAACAATAATGAAAGGATTCAATATGGTACCGTAATAGAGTTTAATAAAACTAACCTGGACCACTCGCATTGAGTTCAGGTAAGATTCCCATATCCCTAACATGTTTTTGGAAACTCACCATTGAAAGGGCTTTAGTGAATGGATCTGCAAGTTGAGATTTCGTCGTACCAGTATGTTCAACAATAACCTCTTTTCTCTTAACCTTGCCTCACACTGAAATATTTAAGACCAATGTGCTTTGAATTGTTTGATCTTTTGCTATTTCCACTTAAAAGGACTGCAACTTCATTGTCATAGATCATTTTAGAGGACTTGAAACTATAAAGCTTAAGACATTCGTTTGAATCAAGAAGTTCTTGATCCAAATGCCTTCACAAACTGCTTCATAAATGACTAAATTCAGCTTCCATAGTTGAAGTTGCAATCAAGGATTATTGCATGGTTTTCCATGCTATAGCCCCTTCCGCAAGCATAAAAATATAGCTAGAGGTAGATTTCTTTGTGTTTGGATATTTACCTGCAAAATCTGAATCTATGTAGCCCACAAGTTCTAGGTTTTTAACTTGTCTATAGACAAGCAAGTGAGATTTAGTTTTTTTTGCAAATACCTAAGTACTTCCTTACTTGCACTCCAATGATCTTTAGTTGGGTTTTGTTTATGGACAAAGTTCCTACAACATATGCCAAATCAGGTCTGGTACATACTTGTGCATGCATTAGACTTCCTATTAATTGTGCATAAGACTTATAATTTATTTCTTCCGTTAAATCATTCCCCCCCCCCCATTTTTAGAAAATTTTGATAGTTTATCACCTTTTGACATAGGTGAGTCTCATTCAACACAAGTCTGCATGTTGAATCTCTTCAAAACCTTTCGGATATAGTTTCTTTGAGATAATCCTAATAAACCTTGTGATCTGTTTCTTTGATTTTCTATACCTAAAACATAGGAAGCTCACCTAAATCTTTCATGTCAAAATTAGTTGATAGAAATTCTCTAGTGTCTTTAAGCAATTTAATATTACTGCTAGCTAAAAGGATGTCATCTACATACAAAATGAGGAAAATGAAATTCTTCCCAATTGTCTTAATGTATACACATTCATCCCACAATGTTTTCTGTAAAGCCAAAACTTGATATAACTTAATCGAATTTTTTATACCACTGTCTTGAAGCTTGCTTAATCCCATATATGGATTATTGAAGTTTGCATACATGATCTTCCTTTCCTGGTTCCACAAAGCCTTCAGGCTTCTTCATATATATGACTTCTTCTAGCTCTCCATTTAGAAAATCCATTTTAACATCCATTTGATGTAACTCCAAAGTATAATGAGCTACTAGAGCCATTATGATTCTGAATAAGTCCTTAGTGGACACTAAAGAGAATGTTTCTGTGTAGTCAATACCATCTTTTTGTGTGAAACCTTTAGCAATAAGTCTAGCTTTATGTCTTTCAATTTTTCCATTTAAATCTTTTTTTAGTCTTAAAAACCCATTTGAACCTATTGCCTTTTGATCTGGGTGAGGTTTAACTAGTTTCCATACATAATTATTCCTCATAGACTCTAATTCATCTTTCATTGCCTTTTTCCATTCTACCACTTCATTACTCTCTTGGGCTTGTTTAAAGCTTACAGGATCCACGCCATCAATTAAATCATCAAGTTCTTGCAAAAATATCATGTAGTCACTATCAGGCCCAAAAGTTGGCTTCTGAGGTCTATTCGATCTTATGGGTTAAGGATCTATTACAGTTCTACATTTTCAGATAACTTAGACTTTAAATGTGTAGGATCTGGTTCTATATTTTGGCTTATAGGCTCTTCAATTGGAATAGTATGATCGACTAAATTTGCATCTTTTGTAGTGTTTTCTTGTGAAAAATCTTTCTGAAAAGTAGATGAACCCCCATTTTGAGTTTCTTCAACAAATTTTGTAGATAAATCTTCAAAATTTGCATTACAACAATTTTCATCTAGAAATTTAGCTTGATTTGTTTCTATAGTTCTAGTGAAATTGTTGGGAGTATAGAATCTATATCCTTTTTTTTTTTTGGGAAAAGGGGACGGAACCCCCAGAAAAATTTATTGAATAATAAAAACAAAATTACATTTTATGAGGGGCAGACCCCAAGATGATACAATGAGAGCTCAAAATATGCTTAGGCAAAAGCCATAACCAAGGCAAAAAACTAAACACCAACAAAGGACAATACAACCAAATGTCTAACACATGAAAAATAAAATTCCAATTCTTCATGCTTCGGCCCATACTCAAATTTCCCAAGAAAAAACCCCTATCGAAATAAACCATACTGAGGCTAAAACAAAACCACATATAATGGCCCATCATAAAAAATGTAGCCCAAATCAACATCCTTGTGGAAGCAGCCCATCTTTTCAAAACAAAAATCCCCAAAAAAAAATAGCCTTGGGAAACAAGTTCCATGGACCAGGCTAAAAACATAAGCCTCCATTCTGACCAAGCATCCATTTGACCATAATCCAATGTAGGACAAACTAAAACAGGTAATGTAACACCCCGGATTTTCAATACATTTATATCTTTGTTAATCTTGTGTTTAACTCATATCGTTATCATCGTATTCAGTATAACGTACGAGTTTATGGTTTCGGTAAATTGTGAAGTTCCAGTAAGTTCCGCGACTTGCTCGCGACTTAGAGTCGCGGCATAAGTCGCGATGTTCACCGTTGTATTATGGTTTTGGTATGTCGCGAGTTGCATGAGGAGTAGTAGTCGCGGCATAACCCGCTACAGTGCCTGGACCGACTTAAGGGTTTTAAAACCCCAAATATCTCAGTTTGAGATTCATTTCTGAATCTCTCAATCTCTCTCTTATCTCTCTCTAAAATCATTCTCTCTCTCTCTCTCTCTCTCTAAGAGTTGATATTATATATCAAGTGTTTGATCCGAGGTTCCGGTGTAGAAAGCTTCGTCTTGTCTAAAGGGTCGATATCTGGTTCTTCGGGTTTTTCATATAAACCTATTGGGTGAGTTCCTACTACCTTTCTAAAACTTTATACATGTTAAAGGGTTACATTTTGAACTCCTATGTATCTCCATGATTTTAGATTTAAGATTTATACATTTTGGATATAAGTTAACTTTTGGGAGATTTTAGGGTTCCGATCATTTTATGATGGATTCTATAGCATTTGAAGTAAAATGATGTTTTACTTACACATTATGTGGACATGTGAAAGAATGTTTATGAACTCATTTTGATGATTTTCATTCTTACCAGAAGTTGAACTGGAAATGACATTTTGCTTATAAAATGTGTTTATACCATATGACTATCTATGGTTGGTCACATAAATTGTTGTGACAAGTTTGTACCATTACTAGCGGATCCCTAAGTTTTGAGTCGACTTATATTTCATTATTTGAGGTTACCAAGTAATGTAAATATGGAACTACATGTGCATTAAATTGTGAGGTTTTGGCCGTTAACAAAATATAGAACTACATGTGCATTAAATTGTGAGGTTCTGGCCGTTAACAAAGTATAGAACTACATGTGCATTAAATTGTGAGGTTCTATATAGTAACCAAAACGAAGAACTACATGTGCATTAAATTGTGAGGTTCTGGAAAGAAGGTTTATGACCTTGTTTTAATGAATTTTTATTCTTACCAACCGTTATTTTGGAAACGCTCATTTGAAAAGGTTTCCGTTTGGATGAACATATTTATGTCTCTTGATATTGATAAACTGTATGTTCTCACTAGGCTTTAAGCCTAACACTTTTTCTCAAATGATATGTATAACAGGTTTCCCTTAGCGGTGGGTTGCCAAGGGTTTGAGAGACGGACTTGGTCTCGAGGCATTTTGAGATGACTAAGTATTGATAGTTGGGCATCTGTTAAGTCCCATCCTTTTGATGAATTTTGAATCGTCAACTGATGTAATCTAGATAGTTATATTTAGATTAGTTTGTTGATAAACCCTATATCAGTACAGGTTTTGTTGTAAAGTCTCAAAGACTGATACCCTTTTTGGAGGTTTATATCAATACAAATGTCATGTTGCCCATTTGGAGAAGTTTTAATTTACTCTGAAATTTAGGAGGTTACAGGTAATAACAATGCTCTTTCACCAAACCTGCTATAGCGAATTGTGCCCACAGAAACATTCCATATTCCTCCAACAGTATCAACATAACTGCTCCATAGCCAAAGTTGCATGAAACTGTGCATAACAAAAATCCCCTTATCCCTTAGAATCTATATCCTTTTGATTTTTTCACAATAGCCTATAAAATTGCAGCTAATTTTTTTTACTGAAGCTTATTACATTTGGTATTTTAGCCTCAACTATACATCCCCACACATGGAGGTGATGTAAACTTGGTTGTTTTCCATACCACAACTCAAATGGTGTTTTTTCTACCGACAGAAAGAGACCTATTGCAAATGTAATTTGCAGTCTTAAGTGCCTCACCCCATAAGAAAATAGGTAAGCCAGTAGTGCACCTCATGCTTTTCACCATGTTCAACAAGGTTCTATTTTTTCTTTCAGCCACTCCATTTTGGAAGGGTTGTATGGTGTAGTGTATTGTGCCTTAATGTCATTTTGCCGATAAGATGCAAGAACACCTTTAGCTTAGCTTGCTTCTGTATACTTTCCATAAAATCCCCCTCCCCTATCAGATCTCACAACTTTGATTTTATCTTCAAATTGTAGTTCAACTTTAGTTTTGAAATTTCTGAAGGCATCAAGTGCTTGTGATTTTTCTGATAGTAGGTATATGTGACAGAATCGTGAATAGTCGTCTATAAATGTTATAAAATAAGTGTTTCCACATAGAGTGGTATGTTGAAATGGACCGCATGTATTAGTTCCAACAATTTTCCACTCCTAATTGCAATCTTCTTAAATTTGAGATATGGACTAACCTTCTATGCCAAAGATTTGCATAATTTTCTCTGATGATGGTTCTTTTTGTGCCTGCTATAGTAGTGTTATTCTAAACAACATTCAAATTATTTTCAATAGCAAAAATCTCTTGATTAAAAAGAGAACAATTTAATTGTAAATAATTATGAACAAAATTTCCACAGCCAAGATAATCAGAACCTTGAAATATATTAATTCCGTCAAAACTAATGACAAGTTTACAACCATTTTTAACTAAAAGCACTGTAGAAATTAAATTCCTCTTAAGTGAGGGAATAAAATAAACATTGTCCACAAAATAGATTTCCCTAGTCCTAGATCTAATTCCAATGTTCCTATAGCCTTAACTACAACTGTCGTTCCATTTCCTACACAGACTTCTTGTTCAGACTTTTGTGGTTTTCTCCTTTTTATCATACCCTGCAATGAAGTGGTAATATGAATTGGTGATCCTAAATCAATCCAATAACTAACTGGAGAAATGTTAATAAAATTAACTTCTAAAGAAAATACTGAATTTGGAAAAACATTACCCTTCTTATAGCCATCCAGGCTTTGAAGCTACTGCACTCCTTCTTCATGTGCCCAACTTTCTTGCAAAAGTAGCATTTATACTTAAGAGTTTTGGAGCATTTCTTTTCTGTAATTTTTTCTTTTGGCCTTTAAGTTGGTAGTCTTCTTTGGCTTGTACTTGTTTTCTTTCTTTTCTGTAGGTTTATCTAACAGATATATTACAGGTGTTTCTTTCTTAATTTTGTCTTGTTCCTCACAACAGACATAGATGAGTTTGTTTAAATCACACTTTTTATCTTGAGCATTATACATGCTCCTTAAGTTGTTGTAGGCTGTAGGAAGAGATTGCAGTCCCATATGAACCACTTGTTCATTTTTAACCCCTATGTCCAAGTCTCTAAGCTTCTGGTTAATCTCAATCATAGACAATAGATGATCTCTCACATTTCCCTCGCCATAAAACTTCAGTTCATTAAACATTTTAGAAAGTCTGGCACCTTCAGTTATGTCACTTTCTTTATATTTATCAGCAATGTTCTTCAGATAGTCAACTGCAATTTCAGGTTCTTCTATGGATTCTCTCACTATGTCACCCATGGAAAATCTTATCACACTTTTAGCCATCCTATTTGTTTTGTGCCATTTAGCATGGGTATAAATTTCAGCTACAATACTATTTTTGGCTAATTCGGCTGGCTTTTCAACTCTTAGGCAATAATCTGTCTCTTGATTAAATTGAAGATAAAATTCTATCTGTGCCCTCCATTGCTTATAGTTGGAACCGGTCAAGATAGGGATCATGTTAAAATTGACAAAGCCTAGAACAAGAAGGTAAAAGGAAAAATATAAGTTGTCATGCATAATTAATCATTATCTTAACTCCATAACTAAATACAAATATTAAGTAATACTTATGGTAGTATAAACTGAATATTTTAAAATTATGTATTATCACACTACGCACTACACATATCAGTTATCCAATGAAAACAATCAAATCTATGGATAAGAAGAGTTTCAAAGTATCAATATAGACATGTGTGTTTATATGTGATGTTGTTCTTAAACCAAAATTACTCAGAATGCCTCTTCTATGGAAGAATAAAATATAAGTAAATGTGATTTGAGATACACAAGTGTTGACTGATTAATCTCTATAAATTTTTTCTGAAAAAGATCAATTGCTATGACAACATGATCTTCAATAGTTGTGAATGAATTTAGGTAAACTATCCAAATTTCATATAGGCTGGGAGATTAGTATTGCTTACAAAATTTAATCAAACAATTCATCACATAAAATTAAAACAAAATTGGATATTAACTTCATTTTTTTAAGAAATAAACAAGACATCAATAATTATCTCTTTGAACCAACTTTTTAAAAAAATTTGGAGTTTGTTTATTTAATAAATAAACAAATAAACCAACAAATGAATAAAATAGAATAAAAGAAAAAAAAAATTGATGGATACAAAGAAGATACGACTTGGGGTCGTTTATCAAACACTTACCCGGGTAAGCACTTACCAAATCATATTACCTTATGGATGAAGATGACAATGATCAAGAATCTTACCCGGTAAGAGCAAAGACAAAGACCAAGAGTCTTACCCTGGTAAGTGATGGCGAAAGACTCTTACCACAGTTAACACTTATTGGAAAAATTGTTGCATACGATACTGTTTTGGTGGACTAAAATCTTACCCAGTAAGTAAGTGATAGTGTTAAAATTTACCGGTAAGCGCTTATCGGGAAATTTTTTGCATACGATACCGTTTTGGTGGATTAAAATCTTACTCGCTAAGTAAGTGATAGTGTTAAATTTTATTGGTAAACGTTTATCTGGGTAAGTGTTTGGTAAACGACCCTAGGAGGTTTGTGTAAAGGTTTAGGGGTTTACGACTCAACAACACCATCATCTACATATTATTTATACTTGGATTAGCTTCTCACAATTTCAATTAATTTGAGATTTACAAAACCGGTCCCTGAAGAATTAAGAATTAACATTCAGTTTTTGTCTTATATAAACTTTAAAACCTTACACTTCCAACCCCAGGTTGGAATATTTCTTCTATTTTAATACAATTTTCAGGATATATTTTACAGAAAGTTGGTATGAGAAGTCATCATTTTAATATACAGAAATCACATATTTAAATAAAGAAAGTACAAGACATGTTCAAATATATATATATGGGAGCGATCAATTGGAAACCAATATTACATTGGAAACTTTGGAAACCGAAATCAACCAATCAGTGAATTTTTTTTTAATTGAAAAGGTTATTTTTGTCTTTTACATTATTTCATAATATATATGATAACTGTTATTATTATTATATTAATAATTATTTAATTTTAATTTAGCTTATATATGGTAATAATAATCATTGATTAATTTAAAAATGAGATATTTAATTTAGGTAAATTATTTAATTTTAATTTAGCTTATATATGGTAATAATGAAACAATAATGCTAACACGATGAACCTGATGAATCTATTTTCATTATGAAACAATAATGCTAACACGATGAATCTGATGAATCTATTTTCATATACGGATATGCAATTGAACAGGTAATGAAACAAAAATGGAAAGTTAACAAAAATGGCACAAATTCATCATGTTTCATTATGAAACAATAATGCTAACACGATGAATCTATTTTCATTATGAAACAATAATGCTAACACGATGAAGCTGATGAAATATGTAATCCAATGAAATCTGTAATCCACAAATTCATTCTGTTTCATCACAATGTTAGATTGCGTGGGAAATTTTATAATAAAATGAAATTAAAAAAATATTTTCTTACATTTTAAAAGAAAAATAATTTTTTTGATGAAAAGACAAATGCTCCACGTTTTCATAATAAAAAAAATAACAAGATTTAGATTGTGTGAGAAATTTTATTTTGGTTTCAAGTAATCTAAATAAAATAAACCTTTCTTGTCATATTTGAGACACAAAATCAAAAGACATATTTACCCTTTTCATCTATTATTAATAAATTAATTAATTTACTATCATATATAATTCAAATGAATCTTAACCTTTGATTATAAAGATCAATGACTGAAATTTGGTTTCCAAAATTTCCAATGAAATTTGGTTTTCAATTGATACCACCCCTCTCTCTCTCTCTCTCTATATATATATATATATTTATATATATATATTTATATATATATATATATATATATATATATATATATATATATATATATATATAATCTTGACTTCATGCTTATGAGGTTGTACTTTGTAACTTCTCCATCCCGAGGGTTAAAAATACTACCTTAATGCTCTAAGTTTCAATGACTTTAAAGACATGACAATGATGCTTATAATATAAAATATTCTACTCATTTCGTCATAATTAGTCTGAAACATGGTTGTAAAAGGTGTCACTATTTTTATTCATGGTGGGTGTTTTATACTTTTGACTTTTGGATGTTTATATTTCACATTTTTACAGATTTACTTAATTATCTACTCACATGGTCAGAGACGGAACACAAGCTTTAAAACTGTAGGGGTCGAGCCTAATATATTATATAATTTTCTAAATACAAAAAAATACATTATCCAAAGTTATAACGTATTACAAACTCTAAAACTAGACATTAAATATGAAAATGTTAAACATCGTTCATCAAAGTGGAACCCGTCGATCTTTCGTAGCCTTGAAGTCTTCCACAATTTCCTCCAAGCTAATCTTTTCAGCAATTTCCCTTTCGATAAACAAAATCAACGAGTTGTTTAGAAACTCATCGTCCATTTTATTCCGCATTATGGTTTTCACAATATTCATGGCTGAAAATGATCTCTCGGTCGTCGCGGTAGAAACTGAAAGAGTAAGTAGTAGACCGAGTAATCGAAAAATAAGATCAAAAGTGGTTTCTCTTCAAATAAGTGATGAGATTAAGAGTAAAGTCCTAATTCCTAATCAAATAATTTCAAATAAAATTAAACATAGCTAATCAAAAAATTTCAAATTCAAACAAGTAATGAGATTATGGGGGTGTTTGGGATTGCTTATTTGAAGGGCTTTTTAGCTTATTGCGATTTGGCACCGGAGATAAGCCATTTTAAGTGTTTGGATGGAACAAAAAGAAAAGAGCTTATAGCGGTGCCAAACCACTGAAAAGCCATTTTTGATAAGTCATTTTGTTACTTATTGACTTATAAGAGGTTAAAGCCAAATTACCATTTTGCCCCTGTTATTTTAACCTAATCGATCTACCCTCTTTCTCGATCTGATATTTGCTCCTCTTCTCCCATCGCCCTTCTTCCATCGCCTCTTCTCCCATCGCTCGTTCTTCTCCACAGATCGCCATCGCAGGAACAACAGATCGATCAGTGCCACCTCCGTTTGTGTTCAGGTACGATTTTTCTCTTCGTTCCACCTTCATTCGTGAACAAACAGATCAACAAGTTCCTGTTCGTTTTTTTCTGTTCGATTTTTTTCCTATCGATTTCTTCAATTGGTGGCCTGTTTGCTCGTTATTTGTTCAATTCGTTCACTGATTGTTCGATTTGGCACTGATTGATTGATTTTTCTGCTCGATCTGTTCACTGATTTTTCTGTTGGTATTTTCGATTTGTTCACTGTGATACTTCTTTCTGTTGATTGAGGTGTTTGTTCGATTTGTTCATATGATACTTCTTTCTGTTGGTATTTTCGATTTGTCATGGCAGAAAAATCACCTCAGTGAACACCCCCCTGTTGTTCATATTATACTTCTTTCTGTTGGTATTTGGAGGGTGTGCTTTTTGGTCATTTTTACATAAATAAGTTAAAATTGCCAAACACTTAAAAAGTGCTTATCAGCTTATTGCGGTGTGGTACCGTTATAAGCTAATCCAAACACTTTTTAAAAAACTCCGGTTTAATACCACATAAGATGATAAACAATTTTCCAAATAAGCACTTTTCCAAATAAATATTGGTGGTGGTAGCCCATGCTAATTATATATGGCCTACTCAGGCCCAAAATTATTATGCTAACAATCGAGTTCGAGACTAAACCCCTCATTTTCCCACTCTCGCTTCACATAGCATCAGCACATACCCAAAACAGAGACTCACCCCCTCACTTGATCGACTCATCGAGCACAGACCACTCACCGATTACACCCTGTTATACACTCTATTCTAGCGTCTCCATTTTAGATCAAAGGTAAGTCAATTTCTTTATTTTTTAGGGTTTTGAAATTGGGACTCAAACTTCTGCTACTTATAGGGTTTTCTATTGATCTGTAGATTTGTGATATGTTTGGAAGTGTTAAACTTGGGATATTTGTTTGAAACTTGAAAGTGTCTAAATTTTTATTATTGAATGCTTCTATTATGTTGAAATTTGCAGATTGAAGTGTTAAGCATAGCATAGTGAATGCTTTTGTTGATTATTATGTGTTGAAATTTGCAAATTGCTTGGATATTTATTTCAAAGTGTTAAAGTTTAGGATATTGTTCTCTGTAGTTATGAATGTGATAATTTAGTTAGCTTTCTTGAAACGCAACATAATTTTGGTTTGTTTGGGTTTCTGTTTTCCATATTCAATTTCAAAAGAGTTTGTTCCTTGATTCAATGAAGCTTCTGAAACAAATTGGGGGGGGGGGGTATTGTTGATCGTGTCAAAAGGGTAGATATTATATTGCCGCATAATAGACATTGAATAAGCAAGTTGATTAGTAAGGTTAAAAAGGCAAGTACCTATGTCAAGTGTAGCATTAATTATAACAAAAGGCTACCCATTAAGGAAGGCAATCAGCAGGGATATAATTTGGGTGTTTTGTCACTACGAATATCTAATATATGAAGGGCCCATTGAGCTAGAGCTGATTAGCTGTTTTTCTGGAGATCAACAATAATATAAAGGAGATGCAAACATTATTGTTTCTGGAATAGGAAATTGTACAGGCAGTTAGTTCTAGTTACTTCTGAACACATTTTTGGCTGCACATGTTTGCATAGTGTTGGGTTTTAATCAAGGTTTTAAAAAACGGAATCGTGCCTCAAGGCGTTTTCCCTCAATGAGGCGAGGCGTAAGCCTCGAGGCAGTCCGAGGCGTAAGCCTTGAGGCGGAAATATATACACTACACAATAATGACAATATATATATATACACACACACACACCAATCTGCATTCCACTGCATCTGCTCAGAAATATATGCAATATATACACACACACTTGACACTTGAGTGCTAGACAACAAAATATATATCATACTAAATTACTAAAAGAATTTACATATACTTTTTTCAATCACGAAATATAGATGTACATGTACTAACAAAAAAAATTATTGATCTATTCATAACACACACACACATGTATATATTAATATGCTCACAACTCATAAAGAAAAAATATTAAATATCAACAAAGTGTGAGTAGAAGTGTGACTATGACCCTCACATGTAGTAGAGACTAACTATAAAAGAAATGTATCCGATACATATACATAATATTTTTGAAAACCGAAGAGAATCGAAGAAGAAAATGCAAAGAAAATGGGAGAAAAATGGAACTCACGAAAGACAATACATGAATGCAGATAGGGCTTAGGAGAACCGGAGAAGAACAAGGTTTTCGAAAAAGAAATAGAGAAGGTTTTAGTCATTTTTTAAAATAGTTTAGCCTCGGTATTGAGGCGCACGCCTCTCTACAGCCTCACCGCCTCAGACGACCGAGGCATACACCTCGTCTGGGGACTGAGAGGCGTCGCCTCGGGTGCGATTTTGGACCGCCTCGCCTCGAGGCGTACGCCTCACACGCTTTTGAAAACCATGATCACAGGATCATGACCTTGCTACGGACTGAAATAGGAGTTACTTAGTCAAGTAAAAATAAGAATAAGGTGATCAGGGGCGTTTTAGTAAACAATGGTTTGCTGTTAAAATGAATGAGTAAGGAATGAAGGTAACAGTTTGTTGGTTAGTGATGTTAGCTGTCACGGTTAGTTCTGTTATGGTGCTTTTGGTACGCTGGACCAGACGGGACAGGAACAGAACAAAAACTAATATAAAGCGAATGTTATTCACCGTCTTACTTAGCTTTCATTTTCTCATCCAATTACAAATTCCAAGCTTCAATTTTTCAATTTTTAGCCAAAGTATATTCTAATTTTTTTTCACTAACTCAACGTTGATGACTACTTTATTTGCGTTGGTCACAAGGAGAATTGGTGATTCAAACTCAAAATAATTGTCTTTTCCAATTTTCAACTAATTTTACAATTTTGCAAATGGCAAGACTATTTCAAGTTTTCAACAAACAAATAGATGTAGAAGATACAACAGTGAAGAAGTTTTGGGGATTAGAATTCTTTTGTTTCTCCATCATTTTGTAAATCGGCATCACATGCTTGGTAGTAGTAACCGCTTCGGGCTTGGGGTTTTTGGTGCATCTCTAAACTCGTATCATGATATTATTAAGGGAGATGCATGAAATTTTTAAAAGACTCGAGGATCCCTGGCATAGGAATGAAAGATAATTTGGACGTGATCAAGGTTTTAGTTCACATCTCAGAGCATAATCTTACTCTTATGTCTAGCATGTTCTTTATTACAATTTTTATTGTTTCTTGCAGTTATGTGATGTTCTAACTTTCAAAGTTTGTTTGGGTGTGTAAGCAGTTATGTTTGATCCCAATTCAGTCTAGTTCATATAATTGCTCTATTTTATTAAAATGTGAGCCCATGATATAGATGTGTTTCAGTGGGTATAATGGCTATGTTTGTTGTACTTGCTTGCCTGCTTGGTATATTTTCTTAGAATCACATGGAAGTTTTAGGTTGTAATCCTGATAACCAGCTAGAACTTATGATTACACAATGTTACTTTCTATGACCCTATCGGACATCTAGGGTATCCTTTTTGTCAACGCATATTCGATTTACACTTGTAACCTTAATTTTCTAGTATTTTACCAGAGCTTTATCTTAACTTTTTATAGGTCTAATGGTCTATTATTCATCCATCTAATGAATGTTTAACCCAACCAACCCAACCCAATTTGCACAAGTTGGGTTTGGTTATACTATAAAAAGGTTTTGAACAGGTTGATTAGACCTCAGTAGTTAGATTAGGTTGTTCAAATCCTCTCAATGCACACCCCAACTTTGGCTACATGCACTAAGCTTATAACATCCACGTGTCTAATTTGCTGATATTGTTCCATATTTATTTTGTAGGCATACAATTGTGTCGTAACTTATAACAAGTTCATTTTAAGAAGAAGGTTGGTTCTCTACCAAAGATCTTTCAGCATCTCTGGGCATCATGAGCACCACTACAGTTGGAGGGAACCTAGAGATTCCTAAGTATGCCATTAGACCCTCTTGCCAGAAATCATACATTTCTTCCTTTTATGCAAACACATGCAAGCTTTTTTGCTTGTCTAGGAGTTATACAACATTATCGCTCACTTCAAGGAAAGTAGAGAATAGAAAATATTCAAAAAATGAAATTGCATGCTTGGTTAGCAGCAATCTTGCGGGAACTACAGAGCAAGAGGGTCTTACGTATAAGGAGGCTGGTGTTGACATAGATGCAGGATCAGAGCTTGTACGAAGGATTGCAAAGATGGCACCTGGAATTGGAGGCTTTGGTGGACTTTTTCCACTTGGTATGTTTTCTTAACTATGACAAATTTCATTCTTGTATCCTCTACACTGATAGTATTTATATTGATTGCTTGTGGTGCCATGTATGAAAATTCGAGCAAGTGACAGGAACTCGAGGACATTGTTTTCTTTATCTTCCCATGTTATCTCCTTGTGCTTTATATATTTGACTTTAAAAAGAGAGCAAAATTTCAATTATCGTATGACTTTATGTGTAACTTTTCTCATTTTTTTGAGCAGGGGATTCATATCTTGTAGCCGGTACAGATGGTGTGGGAACTAAACTTAAGCTGGCATTTGAGACTGGAATACATGATACCATTGGTATTGATCTGGTATGGTGGAATTTAAATCATCTCTGAATTATTTTGTACAAGTGTCGTCATAACTAACAAACTTTATACCTAGGTTGCAATGAGCGTTAATGACATTATTACCTCTGGAGCAAAGCCTTTATTTTTTCTGGATTACTTTGCTACAAGCCACCTTGATGTTGATCTTGCTGAAAAGGTGTATAGCCTTGTCCTTGCACAAACCTGTTACGATTAGAAATACTCCGTTGGTCCCAAAATAAGTTACCACATTTAAATTTTAGTTTCTGTCAAAATAAGCGTCCACTTTCGAAAGTAAGTGCTTACTTTCTAATTCTACCATTATGAGATGGAGAAATTCATTAATCTCTCTATTATAAGGGTAAAATTGTTATTTAGTTGATCAAAAAGTGTAATACTTGCACATTTCTAAAAGTGAACGTCTTTTTCATTGTGGACATTTATTTTGGGACGAAGGGAGTATTAATCATGGTGACTAGAGCTAATTTTGTGATTCTTTAGGTTATAAAAGGAATCGTTGATGGTTGCCAACAATCTGATTGTGCCCTTTTGGGGGGAGAGGTAACTTCATCATGTATTTGGTTCATTTAGTGATTTTGTGGGAGAGAACTTTTGCACTTCGATTTATTAATGCCAAATATTTGGTTAACTTTGGTGGAATATGATTAATAGTTAATAATCTTACTTTACACAAGGATTAGTTTCTCTCACCTTGTCTAGAGGTGCTATAGTAGGGAACTTGGGTTTCACTTTTGAATTATTGACTTTTGAATCATCGTTCCAGATTTTCCATTGCAACAAGCTATCGTTCTTGACTTCTTGTAAAAAAGCTAAAAATTTCTGACACATTTGTAAGAAAAGAGCGATTTGGCAAAAGATTAGAAGTGCACCTTTTTTTTTCATTTACATTTAACAATCCATCTTAAGCTCATTCTTGCAGAAGATAGTGTTTTTTAGAATTTTCACAAAAACTGTAGCTAGTTTGCAATGAAAAGCCAAGTACGATATGGTCCAAAAGTCAACCACTCATTTACTTTTTTACTTGTCCATGACTTCTATAAATTTTATTTATATGGGTAATTCACTAATAAATTGAGCAAGTGAAGTTATTTCGTACCTCAAAGTTCAAAGGAAAACTTTTATGCATTTACGGTTTAGTTCTGTTGTTTTGAGCTTTCAGACTGCAGAGATGCCAGATTTTTATGCAAACGGTGAGTATGATCTTAGTGGTTTTGCGGTTGGCATTGTGGAAAAGGAGTCCGTTATAAATGGGAAGAACATTTCGGTCGGAGATGTCCTCATTGGCCTACCATCTAGCGGAGTTCACTCAAATGGGTTCTCTCTTGTTCGAAGGTTGACTATTTTGTTAAAAAACCGACCTTCATATGATGTAAAGGGCACTTCATTGGTACGATTTAATTTCTTTATTCTCATATATATATATATATTGTCTATACATCGTTCTAGGGTGCTAGCTCGAAGTGGACTTTCTTTGAAGGACAAACTTCCTGGTGAATCCATTACATTAGGCGAAGCTTTAATGGCACCAACTGTAATATACGTTAAACAGGTCATCCATCGTTTATGTTCTGCCTTCTTTTGTTAATATTTGTTCTTTTTTGTTTTCTCATTTTTGGATCATGTTAATATAGGTGCTTGATATTATCAGCAAGGGGGGCATAAAAGGAATTGCCCACATTACTGGTGGCGGTTTTACAGATAATATCCCTCGAGTTTTCCCTAAAGACCTTGGTGCTCTCGTTTATAAAGACTCTTGGCCAGTTCCTCCTGTTTTCCAATGGATCCAAAAGGTATGGTTTTGTTTTGCAACATTGCTTCACTACTATATAGCAGCATACTTGCGACCAAGTTAATCGATCCGATTCTTGTGCATTTAGAGGAATCATGATATGTACAGTATTACTCCCTTTGTTCCAAAATAATTGTTCACGTTTCTATTTTATTGTCTCAAAATAAGTGTCCGTTTTCAAAAGTAAATGTCTGCTTTCCAATTGTATCCTTGATTATAAGGAGAAATTCATTACTCCCTCAATTATTAAGAGTGAAATTTTCAAGTGTGATAATTACACAAATCTAAAACTGTTTGTCTTTTTCATTGCTGGCATTTATTTCCACACGGTGGGAGCATTTGTTAACAAGGGACTACTTGTTTTTTGTTGCAAACAGAAATTTGTTCTTGGGAAAATGATAAAAAAGAACCACATTTTGCAAGAATGCTCGATTTCGGACATGAAAGCCATTTTCAATGGTTCTTTTTTGCATTTACGTTCTATGAGTTATCAAAAATTGTTTATCGTTGCAAACTACTCCATCCCAAAATAAGTGTCCACATTTCTATTTAAATTATCCCAAAATAAGTGTATATTTTCAAAAGTAAGTCTACTTTCCAAGTCTACCCATAATTATGAGATGGAGACACATATTACTCCCTCCATTATTAAGGATAAAATTGTCATTTTGTTAATTAATTCTTACTCATTAGAAAACCGTTTGCCTTTTTTGTTGTGGACATTTATTTAGGGACGGAGGGAGTAGTGTTTTTTTTTTTACATATTTGTGGATAGTTTTCAACAAAAGGGTTCAAAGAGTTGATTGCAAGTTTTTAACAAAGTGATGCTTCGTTTCTTTGCACGTTTTCAGGCTGGAACGATTGAAGATGCTGAAATGAAGCGAACTTTTAATATGGGAATTGGGATGGTTCTTGTTGCTAGCAAAGAGGCTGCTGAAAGGATACTTAATGAAGGCAAAACGGCATACCGTATTGGTGAAGTCATTAGCGGTGATGGTGTAAGTTACCGATAACAGGTGTTTAACGAGTTGCTTCTCATGATCTTTCCCTTGAGGTATCTGATTTACTAACAAGAACTTACGGGGTTTGCTCGTATTGCTGTTTTAACGTCGTACCTTCTAGTTTTAATTAGAGATGAAAGATAAATGTTTCAAGATTTTGCTACTTAGAAGCATGACGTTTTCTTTTTGAAATATATAATATTCATATACGACAAATTAAACTCACACACCTTCCTCACATTTGGTGAGCCTTGAACCCTTGACATCGGAAGGTAGGGTTATTAGATATCGCTACACCTTCATGATTCTGAGTATGTCAAAACTTTCAAAGATTTAGCTAAAGCTCTTGTATATTTTAATTGTTGCTTAAAATAAAATGATTCTTGTGGATATAATAGATACTAGAAATATGTTGTAATTGAAATAGTTGAATCATCACGACGAAATTTTGTATATGAAATGCAAATAAATTAGTGGGCAAATTAGAATAATCGCTTGAACCGATTCTTTATAAAATGATACTTGGTTCTTGATTTTTCAAAATCAGTTTTCAATTCAAGTTGTTTACAGATTGGTCCTAAGTTCGGTTTCGTTTCCCACTATCACTTCCGTCTTTCAGATCAAGTTTTATTTAGTTCCAAATGCTTGTATATATACTACTAGTACATTAAAAAGAATTACAAACAAGTAAAATGTAAGGGACACTTAAAAAATTCCTTAAGGATCAGGTCCCTCATATGAAAATAAATCAGTACGTACGTTAGGGGTGCTACTGTGCGAGTAATGACGATACTCGTAGTTTGTTGAAAGCATTGGAACAATCTGTGGAATTTAATCCAATAGCTAATAAGACCAAGGTCTTACTTATTTACCCCTAGTTTTATGATCGTATGATAATTAGGGTAAAACATAATATAGATTGATCCATTCCAACTTTTAAGGCTAAACTTGTGGCACAATGATTAAGCCAATAAGAACGAATATATTATTTTGATACATATGCATCTGTAGATAACATTACATCATTTGAGTACTTCTGACTTTAGCCTCAATTTATGATTTACACATACATCAAATGGATGTTAGAGACAACTTTTTAGAATGACGAAGTATATATGAAACAACTTGAAGGGTTTGTATTTCCTCGAAATGAAAAGAATGTTTGTATGTTAATCAAATTTTTGCAAGGCTTAAAAAGAGCCCCTAAATATTGGCATGGTAAATTTGATTTTGTCATCTTATCACATGATTTCATGCATAATTTAGTAGACAAGTGTATATATTCTAAGTTTACAAAGGACTATGGAATCATTATACGTCTTTTCGTGGATGATATAATGATTGTTGGAACAAATACGAAAAACATTAATGAATATCAAAGTTAAAAGAAATAAAATGAAGTTAATATTCTTATGAATATCAAAGTTAAAAGAAATAACAGAGGTTATTCTTTATGTCAATATGATTATATTGATAAAAAACTTAATAAATTTTAGTATTGAGAGTTTACAAAAGTTAACATCCCATTGCTATGATACTTTTTTTTTTGGGGGGGGGGGGGGGGTGGGAGTTGCACAACTAAAATATGCTAGTGCAATAAGTTGTTTGATGTATGCTACTTATTGTAGCAGAAAACAGATATTGCATTTGTTGTTTGCATTTCTATATTCATGAGTAATCTTAAGTTAAAATGTTTAGTAGAGCTTTTGGATACTTGAAAACAACCAACAAAATTTCTTAACATTACTGTGTTTTCCAACAATTCTAGAAGGCTACTTTGGTATTGGTTGGATAACTAGTGACAGAGATAATTAATGGGAAACATTAGTTTAAATGCTTAAATTTTAATGTCATCACCCTCTGAAAAATATGCTTAGCTTTCAAATCCTGCTTTACATACCTATGTTCTTATATCCAAACTATGTAATAAATGGGGACCACCTCAACTTCTGCATGTACGCCATCTCGATAGCCTTGATATAATCTCAGTTAGGTATGGAAATAATGTGGGTATTGGGAGGGTAAAACATCCACAACCCCGATCCCAACTAATCTTGATGGGTCGGGGGAAGGATCCTCAATGGGTTTGAGGAACTCATTGGGCACCCGTTTAGTAGAAACAACAAAAATGAAAGAAATTGAGTGACTATCAAACTAGTATAAAACAAATTGAGCTTGTACAACTTTATAGAAGAAAAAAAAAACTTGTGTTGTTTATTCATGTTGTTCGAAGAAGGCGGCAAAACTTTTGGAGTTTGCACTGGTACAAGACATAGGATTGGAAGAGGTAGCTCTTCTTGATTCTTTTGTTCGAAGAAGAGAAGGATGATTGGAGATTTTGTAGTTCGCAGCGACACTTTCACTTAAGACCTATTCTCATAGGTGGTCTCATAGGTGGTAGGGGAAGAAGGATGATTGAAGTGGATGGGTTTAATGGAAGCCACATAAAAAGATGGTGACGGTCGGGAAAGAAGAAGATTAAGGGGTCGTCGACAATGGTGGTGAAGGTGATGAGAAGAGCAAGGAGGACCTGTGGGGATGGGAGATCATGTCACATATATTATTGTAACACCCCTAAAATTTGAAAATAGCAGACAAATCAAAACTTCCAAAAATCCCTTAAATACATAACTTGAATCATGAAGATCTAAAGTTACAAGGGAAGAAACACAACAACATGTATTAGAGTTTTAACGGAACTAACTAGTCCCACGAACGGGAACAAAGTCTGACGGGTGTTACTATAACCACCAAGTCCGCTATTTTCTCGAAACCGGATGACGCCACTAAAGTCATCCTACCAGAACTTCTACCCAGCTACACTCGTCACTCAGATCCATCTAAGATCTAATATACATGTCCATAAGAAAAAGTGTTAGGCTTAACGCCTAGTGAGTTAAATCAATTTAATCACATATAAATCATAAGACGTTCTAAAACCAATAACTCACTCTAAAAGCATCCATTCTTGAAACATAAGATATAAAAGGTGTTATTTTCAAATCATGTTTCTACCCACGCCAAACACACATTTTTAAATAAATAAACACCATTCAATTTCTCCTAAAACCCATGGAGTATTTCATTAAAAGATATTTATATAAATAAATGGTACGTTTCAACACCGAAAGCGTGGGGTAAGGGAACACCCGAAAATAACACCTTTCGGTGACGTGGGAGACCCAAATTCCATCGAATGTGGTGGAACACAGAGTTAAGCCACTTATCAACGTTCACGAGATTCACTACGGGTCATGGATCCCCGTATACGGCTCTATTGAGCAACCACCACAAGATACCCAAATGACCCTAGTCTACTCGACCTCTAGATGAGTATCACCACAAAAGCCACAAGTCTCCGTATCCGGATCACCATGGGCACCACCACAAGACTTAGCTTCGTATACGACTCTCCAAGAGCACCACCACAAGCTTACATAAAAACATGACTTAGGGACCACTCACTAGACTCAAACATGGACAACACGACTCCATGATGAACAACCGACTCTTATGCCTATGGATCCAATGCATTACAGTCTAAACATTAGAGGACTCCAATTGAATGAACTAATGCATCCAAACATGTAATGACCAACATTTGTATAACGATGACATATCCATAAAATGCTCCATAATGAGCCATTTAAACCGGACAACGTTCCAAAGCTCCTTAGAGTATAAGTCAAGCAATAAAGGATCATACGACATTTGGTAATTAAATGAGGCCAATAAGGCTACACATGCCGATTTATAACTTTCCCAAAATGGACATTTTCTCCAAATATAATTGGCCAACGACCTAACCCATAAAGCTCACTTTTTCCCAATATATATATATATATATATATATATATAAAGTTAGAAAGATGATTGTTCCCAATATCTTACGCTTTTAAAGCCAAAAGAGCTCAAAGTTTAAATATCCAACTCATAAGTTGGGTAAAATCCCAAATATAAACCATAACCAAAATACTTGTCCATAAGATTTTGACTCTTAAAATCTTTCCATTAAAAACTATTTATGACCCAAATTGCACATATCATATAATAATTGAAACGAGCACTCAATCCTGCAAATATCCAATAAAGTGTTTACTAGTGAATCAACATCCTTTTTTGGTGGCCAAAACACCTAATAACATACTCCCTCCGTCCCAAAATAAGTGTCTACATTACTATTTTTGTTTGTCCCAAAATAAGTGTCTAGTTTCAAAAAGTAAATGTTCACTTTCCCATTCTACCCTTAATTATGTGATGGAGAAAATTTCTCTCTCTATAATTAAGGGTAAAATTGTACTTTGATTAAATAAAAAGTGTAATAATTACACACTCCTAAAACTGTGTGCCTTTTTCATTGTGGACATTTATTTTGGGACGGAGGGAGTATTATAAATATTTCATAACCATTTAGCAACTCAATATGATCAAAATACCAAAATCATCAAAACCCATTAAATATGGGGTGAGCACATATTTGTATGTTTAAAACCCAAAACATTTATATTTTGACATGTATATAGTTTTGTAAATCAACTAGAACTCACCTTGCTAGATTTAGGCCAAATCTAGGTGTTACCCACAAAGCTTGAGCTTCTAGAATGAGATATTGAATCCTTTCACTAGCTCAAAGTTTCCACAAAAAATCTTAGCTACAAATATTCCTAAGTTAAACCAAGTTCCTATAAATGGAAAAAGAGATGAGAACTACAAAACTCTAATTTCTTAGGTGAAGGACATGAGAAGATTACCTCATCTATAACTTGAATCCACCAAAACAACACTTCTAGATCATTATAATGAACCTCAATCTCCAATTCTTCAAGAGGATGGAAAGGGTTTTGAAGAGGATTTGATGGAACCCTAACAACTTGATGATGAAGATGGAAATGAGGAGGTCATAGCTATAGCTTTCAAAACCATACTAGATGGTGAAGGATCACTTGAAAACTCAAGTTTTGGTGTTCCACAAGCTCAAAATCAAGAAGGGAAATAAGGGTTTTTGTTTTGGAGAGGAGAGGAGATGAGTTAGGAGTGTAACAAATGAAAGAGTGCAAGAATCGCAACAAATAAGAAGGCTAGGGCCCGTCAGCGATAATGCCATGCGATTGTGCCATGGAACTCTCTCCAGGCACAATCGTCCGGGTTATACCGCGACCAATGGGTCTTCCGTGAGAATTCCTTGCGATTTTTCCCTTAGGCACTCTCGCCGGGCATAATCGCCCAAAACGTACCGCAAGGGGTTGGAGTCCCACGACTATGCCACACGATTGTGCCCCTGGGCACTCTCGCCGGCACAGTCGCGCAAGGCGTACCGAACCCGAAAATCTCGGATTTCGTGCCTGCACACCCACGACCGAGTTTAGGAAGCATAGGTGGGCACTCTCGCCGGTACAGTCGCCCAAGGCGTACCGAACCCGAAAATCTCGGATTTCGTGCCCGCGCACCCATGAACGAGTTTAGGAAGCATAGGTAACCCAATATAATTAACTTCTTAATAAGTCACGGTTCACAAATAGCCAAGGTGTCAATTTACCAATGGGAAATTTCAGAGTGTTACAATCCTCCCTACCTTGGAAATGATTTCGTCCTCGAAATCTTGGCCCAGATATACCACTCTAGGCTAATCCGCTAAACTCCTCGAGTCATGGATCAACCTTGACGATATTCGAATCCACCAAAACATGACATACCAAAACTTGGACCTCTTAGACAGTTAATCGCAAGACTCTTCAACACCGATAATCCTCACCAACCGAGTGAACATTAGTTTCAGGGGGTACCACAAGGATCTCATAAACATCATGACAAGGGTTACGAGAAGGGATTCCATCACCTTCATAGGTAATATTACTTTTCCACAGTCTTCCGCTCGAAAGGTTAGGCGAACAACCTACCCATCAACTTCTGACTATTCTTTGCTCCTCAAAATCCCGTAAAGAGTCGCCGCCCTGCCAATTTCAAAATATCCACAAGGTACACCATCTATTTCTTGCCTCCAGGTATATGTTTTTAGGACCCACCGACAAGAATATCCTGGTTAAGAACAACCCTAGGGATAGCCTTTGCTACCAGACTCTCTAGCGAGACCCCAAACATAGAGACACTTCTCACAAACCTAAGATCATCCCTAGTACAACCATTGATTCCAACTTAACCTTCGCCCTAACAAGCTGCAAGAAAAGCCTACCATACTAACATAAAACTTCAATATCAAGCCAAGACAAAATCCTTAATAAAACATCCCGAAATTTCGGTAAGAAAACTCGTCGTTGTACCTTTCCTTGACCTTCAACTCTGTTTTAATGAGTATGTGAATTATCTCTGTTGTGTATCGGGGCACGAGAGGTTCAGGGGAAAAATGGGAATTTTTCGGCTTTCGGTACCCTCTGGGCGATAATGCCCGGCGACAAGGCCAAGGGAAAAGTCGCGGAGCAAGAGCGCAAGCCTTGGGTTGCTCTAGGTACACTCTCCGCAAGAGTGACACGCGAGAGTGACCAGGGAACTATCGCCCTGACTCGTGTGGCCTTGGTACATTCTCAGCGATTATGCCCGGCGATAGTGCCATGGCACAATCGTGGTGTCACTATCACCCGCGGGTGTCTGGGAGCATTTAAGGTTCGATTTTGTGGATTTTTTTGGCCATAACTCTTTCTCATCTTCTTCTGTAATTCTCTCAACTAAAAATCTAGGTTAAGGTGCGATTTTGGTTCTCCTTAAAGAGGCTTAACCACCACTCCATCAATTTCTTCACTTCCAAGCTAAGATATAAGGCCTAAATCATCAAAGTCTCCTTAACCACTCTTCCTTTCCAAGAACATTTGGGGATTTCTAGGGTTTTGATAAACCCTCATTGTGAGTTTCTTTTTCTTACACTTTATACATGTCAAAATAACATTTTTGAACTCTTAATCATCTCCCTACTTTTATATTCTTGTTAAAGATTTTGACCTAAACTAGGGTTTTGGAGATTTTTAAGGTTTTCATCTTTTACTAATAAGATAAAGGGGTTATACCATATATGATTTAAAATGTGGTTTCACATGCTTATTGGTGAGGAGTTATTTGAAAAACCTTGTTTTGTTATATTAATAATTTCATAATATAGTGAAGTTGTTTGATAAAATGAATCTTTGTGAAGAAAGAGATGTATTATTGATATTGGGACAATGACCATCATAAAATGATGAGATCTTTGAGAAATGTATTTTGAAAGGAATCTATGCTAAAGGATGGAAAATGGTCATTATGTTACCCTTGGATGGATTTATCTTACTTGGTATTGTTTATACAAAGAAATGCATTTTTGGGAAATGATTGGTACTTAAAACTATATGTTTGATTATAGTTGGTCACAAATGTAATTGTGACGAGTCTAGACTATTACTAATGGATCCATAGGTATAGAGTCGACTTATTTTTATGGGTTAAACCCCATTTGTAGCTAGTTGAGACATTGGACCCTAGGGTGACAACTTGGTATGGTTATGTGGGACCGGATACTAGCCGTGGGTCGTAAATGTAAATCCTAGCGAATGAGCATGATTAGGATCATTGGGTGCCCTCTCCCACATCTGAGTACAAGCCGGCGAGCTCGTGACCTTTATCCTAGTATGGTGATCTCAATAACTTAGAAAGTGACCTACTTTTGTGTTCCGCCACAATCCTTGGAAAATCGGGTCTCCCCCGTAATCGCAAGATGTATTTTGGACCGCAAGGTCACTATGTGGATATCATTACTTATCTTAACCCACTGTCTTTGAAAAGTTACTTATTGTTGACCTTTACTTATTTCCAAATCATTTATATAAATTGTATGTTCTCACTAGGCGTTAAGCCTAACACTTTTTCTCAAATGACGTGTATAACAGTTCCCTTAGCGGTGGGATGTCAAAGGTTTGAGTGACGAGCGTGGGCTTTTGAGGCATTTATGGAATGATAGATACTTAGAGTTTTGGCGTATAAACTATTACTTTATTTTGGGAATTTTGGTTGACAACCGATGTAATTTAGATAGAAGTTATTTAGATTAGTTTGTTGTTGATTTCATATTCGTTCACAGGTTTTGTAAACGCTATCACACTTTTACCTATTTTGGGTGGTTTACTCCAAATACAAACATCATATTACCGATTTTAAAATTTTAAAATTTACTCTAATTTTTAGGATGTTAGACTTAATATGAACATTAACAAGACCACTAAGGTTCTCCAGTTTTTCTTAGAGTCAAAAATCCTCCAATTCTTTCCACAATCCTTACGACACCCACAATCTTAGTTCCAATCTCTTGCTTAGAAGGTTTCACTAGGATCTTAGATGGTTGCACTCCAACCTATCCACTTGGTCATACCTGACCGAGCATCGGTACCACTTTAGAATTGATTCAAACCTATCACGTCTGAGGGTTCCTCTCTTCCATTGCGCCAAAATCTTAAGTCTAGGATTTGGTCGGGTCTGCAACCCACAATAGTCTCGAGTCATCAAATTTATAAGCGATATTAATTCCTTAAGGTTCTCGCTCAACGGAATATTCCAAAACATCGTACAGATCTTCCTCGCACGGTATAACTAACCATCATCTCCCATTTACCACCATTTCCTATGGGAAAATACCACGATTTCCTTAACGGTTGATTGCAAGGTCTGGGTGAGCTAACAATATCTGATACCAAAATCCCCACAGTTCAACCTATGGATACATGTGAAAACATTTCTTCGGTCCCTCTAAGCCAATCTGACACACAACTCGCCTCATGAGAATTCCCCTTATATATATATATATATATATATATATATATATATATATATATAGGGGTCAAATCATGTAAGGACCAAAAATATGTTGAGAACTTTGAGAACTAATCTAATCCATAGATTAGATTAAATCAAGGGCCATTTAAAAAGATGCTTATTTGAAATAAAATGGGGGGAATGAGGGCATTTTTGTCAAATTAGAAGTAAATTGAAAGACTATTTTGGACATATTAGTTTTCATTCTAAAACCTCCGGTCTCATCCTTTTCATATCATATTGCATTTAGAACAATCTAGACCAAACCCCCTAACATCAAGAACAGATCCAGACCATCTCCATTCCGAATAAGTGGATCCCCACTCCAGCTTCCCATCGGGCGAACCCCATTCCGAATAAGTGGAAGACTGGTTCATTAATCGAAGGTTCATGGTGGCTCCTGCACCACAGTCTATGAAGCTCTGGCTGCGTTGTTTTAGCAAACGGACCAGATCTTGAATTCATCACGGCCTGAGCCACTACCGCCGATGAATCGAACCCGAAGGTTGTGGGTTTTCTCACCGGAGAAGATGGGTAATTGGACGTTGGGTAGGATGATCAGAGGGGGTTGGAATTCTGTCGGATTTTCTGGTGCCCTGATTGAGATGATACCTTTGGAGACAACCGCTGGATTTGAGATACAATAGATGGATCGAGAGTTCCATAAATTTCTTGTTTTTAGGGTTTTTTTCAAGAGTGGTGAAATGTGTGTTTTTTCAAATTTCTCCATTAAATTTCTTGATTTGGGGTTTTTTGGGTTTGATTTCTCAGCTCTCGTGAATCTGTGTGTTTCATCTATTTAATCTGTGTATTTCATATGGTGAATCTATGTGTTTCATTTGTTGAATATGCGGTGAATCTATGTGTTTCATTTGCTGAATATCCATGTTTCATATGGTGAATTTGTGTGTTTCATAGTGAAATAGTATATAGATTAAATACTGTAATTATTAACATTATAAAAAAATTATTATGATTTAACTGGGGAATATGTGTTTCATTTAGTGAATCTTTGTTACCAAAATGACAATTATGCCCCTTTCATGTGGTGAAACAAATTTTCAATTAAAACCAAATTACGACTTGGATCGGTTCTCACGTTTTCAACTTTTTTGTGGTTCTCATTTGATTATCGTCCTATATATATATATATATATATATATATATATATATATATATATATATATATATATATATATATATATGGTTGGGTTCCGATGAGAAGTTGAGTTAATGGTGAGAAGCGTGAGAAGTGGTTATCAATTGTTGGATGAGAAATGGACACACACTAGGATGAGATGCACTAGATCAATTTCCTTTTAAGCCGCAATACATGGGAAGCCTTGAGATTAAAAGAGATCAACGGTTTAGATCCACTTCACACGCTTCTCACCGATAACTCACTTTCTCACACGATCCTTCGCCTATATATATATATATGATATTCAATATAATATAAATTTTTTATATTTTTATTATTAAATTAAGAAAATGAGTAAAATGACTAATTTACCTCTTATTTAATTGAAATTAATAGAAAGGAGTAAACTTCATTTTTGGTCTTGTGCTTTTTCGATTTTCTTTTCGTTTTGGTCACAAGAATTTATATAATACAAATTTACCATCATAATTCCTGATTTTACTTGGTTTTGGTTCCTTTCACTAACGAATTCTGTTAACCTAGTTAACTAAAAGACATTTTGGTCTTTCACCTTTTTTTGCATTTTTATTAAAAAATGAAGAAATATATAATATAACATAATCTCTCTCTCTCTCTCTATTTTTTCAGCATCCGTTTGATCTATAACTTAACCCACCCTTCCCTCAGCTCCCGTCCAATGTTCTGAATGGTGTGAGGTGTGACATCGTGGCAATGTTCTGAATGTTCTCGAGTTTTTTTATGAAGGAAAGGAAGGGAAAGAGAAAGAAAGTATGAGGGAAATAAAAAATGTTGTGTTCTCGAGTTTTTTTTGAGGGAATTGAAAGGAAAGGAAAAGGAAGGGAAATATTGTTGATTTTCCTCCCAAATGTGGGAGGAAACGGAAGGAAAGAAAATAAAGAAATCTAGAGAAAAAATAAAAAAAAATTATAAATTTACACATATACATATTAGTTACATTCCACTGTTGAATAAATAAGGGTATATTGGTAAAAGTGACATCTTTCCTTTCCTTTCTCTCCTACTCGAGAACATGAAAAATTATTTTCTTTCCTTCCATTTCCTTTCTTTTCCTTCAATCTCAAGAACACAAATACAAATATTTTTTCTTTTCCTTCCATTCCATTCCATTCCCTTTCTTTTCTTTTTCTTTTTCTTCCCTTTCTTTTCTTTTCTTTCCCTTCAAAACTCGAGAACACAAAGTAAGAGTCACGGCAAGGCCACGACGTTTTTCAAAGCATTGACTTACGACGGCAAATTTGTATATCATATACTCCCTCCGTCCCAAATTAAGTGTCCATATTTCTATTAATGTGTAACACCCCAAAAATAAGGGCAAACCAAAAAACTTCCCAAAAAGGAAATTGGTATATAATGCCATAGCATGAGCCTCCCAAAAAAGGAATAACGGAAATATGTTTAATCATAATTTGTAATATAACGGAAGACAAATGACAACCATCTAATCTAATTCCTAAACGAAAATAAGATTACAAAAGGAGTGTCATCTCTAATTCAAAAATGATCATCCCAAGCGGCATCACGAAAGTGTATTTCCCCCACGCTCACACTAAACATGGCTAAAGCTTCTTAGACCCGATGCCGCTAGAACCTGAGATACATGTTGACACCAATCAAGTGTTAGGCCAAAAAGCCTAGTGAGTTTGAACAATTATTAACATACCATAATAATTATAATAATTACAAAAATATCATGTAACACCCTCAAATTTGGAAAGAGCATCTAATTTAAAATTTCAATAATACTTCAGAGAAGGATAAAATCTCTTACGATAAGCTCACACTTGAAATACGAATATAGCTTTAACCGTCAACAAAATCAATAAAGTCTTACATAAGGACTAATTAAAAGTCGGGTGTTACTGAACCTATCAAATATTGTTATCTCCAAATGTGCGGAAAACTTCACCCGATCTATTCTCTCTCGTGCATAAAACTAGTACTCATCTCTCCACGAAGTTGCTAGTACCAATCCTCAACCGGAACCTGATGCACATGCCGACAAATAAAAATGTTAGGCTTAACGCCTAGTGAATTCAAGAGTTTTCATCGTAGACATATAAAGCAATAAAATTTAAGAATGTTATTTAAATCGCGATTTCCAAAAATGAAATGCATTAAGTATGAAAGCAACCTCTTTTTGAACACTCACCATTTTCGTGATTAAGACCTCGATACAAAACGTTCCTTCAAATATAAATTCGAAACCCAAAACCCACCCAAGACATAACTGAAGGTTTTAATATTCAAATGCTGAAAACGTGGATAACTCCATTATTCAAAATATCCAAAAACATAGATAGGGTTTAATACCCAAAACCACAAATCATGGATAATAACCCATACTCAAACGTCACCGAAAACATGGATAATAAATCTCAATGCCCAAAAACAATATCTTTTAGTGACGGGGGAGACCCGTTTACATTGCATATGATGGAACACAAAAGTATGTCACATAACCATGTAGTAAAACCAAAACTCATGAATTATACTCATAAGACATATCGAGCTTAACCCCTCTAGGTCTATACTTTGAGATGTCCAAATCCACACCAAACATACAAGCACATTGGGATTACAGCTTACTGCTCATGGTACAATGCCCGAACCTACGGGTCCACATCTTACTACCATGAGATTTGATGCCTATTTCGTGCTAGAATGGAGGAAACTAACGTACCATCATTGAACGTAAAGACTCAAGTGCTTATGGATCCATTGCATTATAGTAAAAAACATTACATGACTCCAAACGAATGAATTGAAGCATTCAAAACATGTAATTCTCAAATAAGATGCAATAAATGCATATCATAACCAAATGATCTACTTTGAGCTATCAAAATCGGACAATCGTCCCCAAGACCCAACAAGGTCTAAACCGAGCCATAGGCTCCACTAAAAGACCAATTTTTAAAAGTCATAAAATGAAATCAAACGTAACAACGCACCTTTATGCAAATCTATGCTCCTAAATACTTGAATAAACTTCAACAAAGCCAAAAACCAAACCATAGGCTCAACAAATCAATTGACCATTTGTTATAAGTCATAAAGTGCAATAGAAAGTAATTAATCCATGTTTATGTAAACACATACCTCAAGATGATTAACCCAAAACTCATCACTGATTGGAACAAACGATTTTCCAAGTGAACTCATACCCTTTATAATTCCAAAATCCCTCATAACACGATAACGTGTATTTCACAAATAGTTTATAAGATTTGTTATTCCCAGCTTATGTACAATTCAATCAAGATGAACAATCAAATCACTTCAATTAGCCATATGTATTGATCTCAGTGTAATATTTCTCTCTCTATAATATTTTCTATCAAGGTGCTTAATAATTCTACAAACAAAAACACTATTTATACCACCTAGTTAAAATACAAACTAACACTAACAAGACTTTGACTTCCTTTATTTAGAAGCTTTGACTTTGACTTTCCTCTTTAAGTAAGTTGACTTTGACCTTTGCTCTTGAAGCTTTGAGTTGGGCTTTGGCATATGATCTTGAAGACAACAAATATGCACTAACAATCTCCCCCTTTGGATTCAAGATCATCTTCAAAATAATTTTCATACTAACAACAATCTCCCCCTTGTAAACAATCTTTAATCAATGCAATCTTCCCCTTTATGTAGACTTGCAGAGATATTTCTTCAAATGAATTTCAGCAACAAAGAACAATCTCCCTCTTTGAAAAGAAATACTGATAATCTCCCCCTTTGGTACAATTACTGATAACAACAATCTCCTTTGAATATCAATCTCCCCTTTCTTTGGAATGTCTTTATATTTTCAACAATCTCGCAAAGTCTGTAATAATATTTTTCTTTCAGATCATCTTCAGCAAAATCACAATCTCCCCATTTCTTAACTGATATAAGACTTTAGAAAAGAAATTATTTCCAGCTTTAGCTCTCTTTGCTTCAGCAAATAATCTTCAAAGAAAATTTCGGTAATCTTTAATAAAATTTCTTTCTTTCTCTGAACATGCTTTAACTTTTCTCTACATTTCTCCCCATAACTCTGAAATTGAACTTTCACACTCTGTCATTCCTTGTACCAATTTCTCCTATATATTGCTTTCTCATTTTATTCTTTCTTCAAACTGTTTTTTCATGTTTCATGTTCTCCCCCTTTTTGATGAATGCGAGCATCAGAATCATCAAAACTTTGCATGAAAAAGTATGCACCCAATTTTTGACCAACATCCTCATTTGATATTTCCACTAATAGAATAACATCCGTCAATTCATAAAAATGATTCCAAATCTTTTCAAATTCACAACTGAGTGTAACCCTGAATCAACAAATGAACATGTTAAAATGTCTGTAAGTAGCATAGAGCCACTTAGTACAATGAATGTACTTTGGAAAGAAGCTTTTTGATGTTCACTCCCCCAGGGCTTCCATTTAATCATCGAAAAACCACAAAGGAATTTTCTATGAACGTTATGACAAGAAAACTTATTCCTTGTGTGTACGTGCAAGTGTAGTATGATTGAAGCTACTTAGGCTTTTTAGGCTCAAAGTGTGTAAACTATTGAAACAACAACAATTTTCCATGACTCAATATGCATGATCGAAGGTCAAAGGTGGGGCAGACTTCCTTCTGTTTCAATATCCAAGTCTTCCAAATGAAGATTAGATAGATTATATGTTCCTTCCCCATTAAATAATGAAACAACTCTTTGTTGAGTATAAAGATGAGTAGCTGGTGGGGTTTAATTCAAGAGTTGGCATGGGCTAGGGTCTGTTTCAATGAAGTTCACCAAAGAATCGTGAAACAACAGTAATATGGCTGCCCGATTCTGAAAAGATTTGGTGTAAAGTTCTCATATTCTTTTAACTCTGTTCTCACACCCTCTTTCTTTTTATCATTATGCTCACTTCTAACCAAACTCTGCTTTTCCATTTTACCTCAGCTCAATGAGAAAAATTCAATTAATTGAGTTTTCTCCACCACTGTTTGATATTGACCCCTCGTCTCTCGATCACTCAAGATAACTTCTTGGGTAGGAAACACTGGTGAACGTGAATCCATAAAAGTCTTTCTAATCTCTTACACTGATCCCATGAAAATTTTGTCCTAAAGAAATAATGTTCAACAGTTTAACTTAAACAGTTAAATCTAAAAAATATGAAGTACATATGTCAGATATATGTATGCTCATCAAAATTATCATGATGATTTGAGCATTTTGATATTTGAAGATTTCTCATAACAAGTATATTGAATGAATGAAATGAATACAAAATACTTGTTTGAGAATCTGATAGTGTATCGAAAAGATCAAATACGAATGATAAACATTGAAAGCTTAGGTCATGAAAGAATTGAAATTTTTCTATATGAACAAATATAGACAATTCTTGAAAGAATCACTTAGTTTTGAATAAATGTGATGCTCAACAAACATTGATATTGAAACGGGGTTTATTACCATCGAAAAAATTGTTTCGTTTTGAGACATGGTAATAATAAAATCAATAAGAAATACTGAACCGGTGTGTGTGAATACTTGACAATATATACAAAAGACAATACACAAGTGTTTATTTTTAGAAACACACGGTTAGTTAATCATGAGCGCTTATAAAATGAAAACATTTAAAATCACACATCTAAATTCATGAAATATTTTGAGAATCAAGAGGTGGTTTGAACGTTTTAGAAAACTTGTTTTCATGCTTGAAAGTCGTCCATCTTTCAAACAGTATGAGATTAAGGTTAGAATAATCCTTTTTGTTAAGTCAATGTTTGAATCAATTTGTTTTTTGTATATTGCTTTAATCTTGTAATGTTTGTATGAGTTCAAGGTTTGTTTGACCCATATAAATAGTCTTTGTTGTTTCATTTCCTAGTAACTTTTGAGTAACTCTTGTCACTTGTAATTTTTGTGAGATATATGACATTAAGACTTGTGAAAAAATTCTCTGTCTATTCATCTTGATTTATTGATTAGATTCTTGTTATTTTTGATTATATATGCTTGAATCTGGAATCACAATTGGTATCAGAGCCACACGACAAATTCAGAGAAATGATTGCATTGATTTTGATCAAAGATTTGACGAATTTGAAGAACTCGCATCCCATTTTGGAAAGTTTACTGTTTCATCAATTTGATTCTGAAATTGATGAAATTGGACTTCAAGATTCATTGGATTATGTTTGCCTATGATTTTGGAACATTTCTTGTTTAGATCACTAGTTCAAATTCATTGAATTGTGATTTAAATTGTGGAATTTGTGGATTTTTGTGTTCGAACTTCAAACGCATTGTGATTAGATCTAAATCACATTTGGAGTGATTAATGTGTAAAGTTGTTGTTTAGGGTATGTTGACGATCACAATTAAAGCATATTTGTAAAATTTCAAACTTCAATTCAAAGGAATGAAGAATTTTTGCAGATTTGATCATGTCCAGATAAAGAACTCGCAAGATCTGAAGATTTCATATGCTTCATAGTGGATTTCGCATGCTTATGAAGTTTTTGATCTGCTATGTTCAGATTTCACACGTACTGTCTGCGGATTCTAGCTTTTCGCACATTATTACACGCGAAAAGTATAGATTTTGCATATAGCTTTCTACGAATTGTTGGTTTTCTTTTCAAGTGTTGTGCGAATTCTTTGCCTGCGAGAAGTATATTTATGGATTTTTGACTAATTCCATAATTCGCTTAATTTTGTCCGAATTCTAGGCTTGTGCGAATTCTAAGTCTGCAAATTCTGTGTTCTTCAGCCTGCGAATTCTGAGGTTGTTTATTTTGAGGATTTTTGTTCAAGGGATCTGCAAATTCTTACCTTAGAAAATTTTCACAAATTTTCAAGATCTGATCAAGGTTAACTTTTCAAGTCAAAGTTTATCTGAATTTTTCGGAACGATCATTTCAAGCATATTTTCAGAATCTATTCAAGATGCCTTACATTGATGAGAAAGGTAATACAGTGTTGACAAAGATAGATTATGTTGTTGCTTATATGCCAGAGATACTTGCCTTAGAAGCTGAGAATTAGCAATTGAAAGTACAGAACTCAGAGCTGATAGCTGAAGTTGCTGAACTTTCAAGTTAAACTGAAGAAAACATAGAAGCAGGTGTCCACTTACAAAGCAAAAGGTGCTGATTGGGTTAAATATGTATGAAGAGAGATTCAAGACTAAAAAAGTTGATCAGGAGAAAACCTTCAACCATTAATTATCTGATCTTTCAAAGAAAGTTGTGCAAGAAAAGAAAGATTTGGAATTTAGATGCATTAAACTTTCAAAGCAAGTCTCTGACTTTGAAAAGATTTTAATATTAGAAAGAAACATATTTTCAAAAGAAAAACAAGTTCTTGTAGAACAATCTGTTGAATTTCCCAAACAAATAACTCTTTTACAGGATTTATTTGAAAAAGAAAGAAAGATTTTTCAAGAAAAGAAAAATTCTTTTGAAGCCGAAAAGAAAAACACCGAAAAAAATGAAATGTTGGGATTTTCAAGGAGATTTCCTTAAAGAACAAGGACTTGGAAAAAGATTTTGAGCAAGAAAGGAATTTTTTTGAAAATGAGATTTCCAAGCTAACAAGGAAGATTGCTACTCTATCCTCAAACATTATGAAAGAACAAAGGGTTAAATCTGATTTACAAATTAAATTTGACAAGATTTGTAATGAAAAAACCAAATTGTCTGATAAAATAAAACAATTGAAAATTGCAAATGTAGATTTATTTGAGAAAATATCAACTGATACATTTGATTTGTCTTCTTATGATGATGATTCAACTGAATCAGTTTGTTCATTTCAATTTGTTTCCAGTTTGTTTCAAAACATGGTTTTCAAAAAGAAAAATGTCAAATCAAACATTTTGAAAACATATCAGATTAAACATTCAAATCTCTTTTATGTTAAGTTTGTTGATAGACCAACCAACTATTTTTCAATATCTGGTAAAAAAGAAAGCATCTAAGAGAGATCAGATAGTTTGGGTTGTGAAAGGATCTCCTGAAGCAGAGAAATACCAGAAATCATTTGCCTCTACATCAAAGGTACAGAAGAACAATTCTCCAAAAGGTAAATCTTTTGCTAGATCTGATTTTACTCATTCTGCGAATCATTTAATTAGATTAGCTAAAAAAAATTTTGTTGTTCTTACTGTGGCACAAATGATTTTGTACAAAAAAAACATATACTAAGCACTGATATGGATCCTATAGAGTTACTTCCATTTGTGACCTTTTGAACTCGTTGAACTTTATCGAACTGTTCTTAGACTTAATGTGAAATTAATGGACAAATATGGACTTAAGAATGAATTTAATCTTGGATTGTTGATTTTAAACAGATTTCGACCTAATATGAATCAAAATTTTGGACTTTAATTGATAAAATTAATTTTTGAATCTGGAAACCCAAGTGTTTTTGAATGTATGAACCATGTGTGTTCTTCATAATTTTGAAGACTCATGCGTGTTCTTGGTAAAATTTCATGACTTAGTAAAATTTTCAAAATGAAATTCAAAATTCAGGGTTTCATACGAATTCTTTCAAAGTGTAAAAAAAAAAAATTCAAGAGTAAAATTCGCATATTGTCTCATGCGAATTCTGCCATTATTTCAGTATTATGAGAAAAGCACACTTGTTCTGTGCTATGCGAATTCCATACTTGGAATTTTTCAGGAAATTTTTTCAGAAGTGAATTTTTTTGGATTTTAACTGACAAAATGGACATTTGTCCATAATTTTTCTTTTTTAGGTACTTAATGGCAGGAAATTAATCAGTTGAACATGAGGTTAAGATGGATGAGAATTCACCTCAAGCCTCAAGGGATTATCCTATGCCCTCATCCCAATCTGACTACCAACCTCAACCAAATGAGAATCCTGACCTTGCACTCATCACACCCTCTAAAGAGAACCTCCTGTATCAAAATAATCACTTTGTGGATTTTGAGCATATGAATGTTGACCCATTGGTGCTAGATATCCTCAATGGTCATCCATTACACTATGCTTTGACTGGATCTGCTGTAGTGCCTCTCATATACTTACAGCAAGCATGGAAAACCATCAGATTCATCGGTAAAGCTGAAGTTCCACAAGTTGAAATCCAGATTGATCACTACAAGTCAATCTTGGATTATCAGAGACTGAGGTACATCTTGAGGTTACCAGAGGCTGATTCAAGAGAAGGTAAAACTTCATATGATCTATACCCAACTGATGCTGAAGTGTTTGAGGGAATAAGAGCAATGGGCTATGTTGGCCAACTCACTCTGGTTAACCACTTCAAGAAGAATAACCTGTGTCCATTTTACTACACTTTGTTCTCTGTCATCAACAGGTGTCTTACAGCAAAGCACCAGGGAACTGATAATGCAAACATTTTTCATACTGAAGTTGTTTCATGTTGTTGTATATGATCTGCATGTGGACTCCTCCTTTGTGTTTTGGAATGAACTCTATGAAAGGGCGATGTCAAAGAAAACTTCAAAAGCTCCAATCTTTGTGCCTTATCATAGATTCTTGGCTTTGATTATCCGGAGCATGATCAGATGTAACAAAGACATTCCAAGGAGATCACATCATCCATATGCACCTGAGTATTCCATGAGGTATCTGATGAGACGAAAAAGTCATTCAACTACAGTATGCCTATTCCAAAAGCACTGCTTGCTTATGCTGATCCGAACTCTAAGAGTGTTATTGAGTATAGAGAGTCTATGGGACGACCAACATCGGTTGCCCCTACCCCAGGCTCAAACCATAGGAGAGTGGTTTCTGTGAGGGTTCTTATTACCCAGGGGGTATAAGAACAAGGAGAGTAGAGAGAAAATCCTGAGAGGGGAACTGTAAGGGGACAACATTCTGCACTTGAGGATGTGAGATCCTAGGTACATGCCACACATCATGTGGGTTCCACATCTCGACCTGCTTCTGCCATAATTCCTCAATCGGGCAGTCAAGGAGAGTACGCCGAGGAAAGTTCAGATTCTATAACTGAGGCGGATCAAGCTCAAGATGATGACAGTGTGTCTGTTCCATCTGCTACTGGTACTGATGATGATAGAGATGCTGATGTTGATGCTTCTGAACATAATGATAATGACGATGATAATGGTAATGATCAAGATGACAATGATGATGATAATGATGGTGGCAATGACTTCAACAATGATGCCATGGAAATTGATGTTGATACCACTGTGACTAATGTGGTGGGAGATATAAGGAGACTTGAGGGAGATTTAGTTGAAAATATCAATGTGAGTCTGAGTAAAGGGAGAGGAAAAGAATATGGTGAGAGGGAGTGCACCAGAACCTACATTTCCAAACGGGCATCCACATCCACTACCAGGTTGCATGTATTACGAGTCGGTATTGAAAAAGACATCAGTAGCCTATTTATGTAACTGCACACCCCATACATCCATTCTGTTACCTCACAATAGGTAATAGTCTTAGATACGCACGGGGAAAGAGCACAACTGCTATCTATCTCTCATTCAGAGAGTTTAGATATTGAAAATAGAGGACCATAGCCCCAAATCTCAATTCCTTTCTGTGCACAATCAAGTCTAGTGCTACTTGAGTTACCTATTTCCAATCCTAGGACACATGTTGATACTTCTTTATTTGTCAGAAGTTTTAGTGACCTGACCGGAACACCCAGAGTAGCCCCAAGGACTGGGTGGAAGTCCTGTCATAGTTAACACCATGCCAACTATGAACATAGGCCATACGGTTGTTTCATCAACTGTTATGACAACGGAAAACCTAAGTGGTTCCGGTGTTAGTTTACCTGACTTCGTGTCAAAGGAATTTCTCGACGGCGCCTTAAAGGCTGCTGAATCCGGTTTGAAGGATCATATTTATGAGGAGATTGGGGGAGTTAAAAGGTTGTTGAAGGGAAATGATCCGATAGTTGAGCCAGAGCATCCTGCTCCACCTTCACCTCTACCTACTCAACCTGTTGACATGTTAGTGGATGAGCTGAAATCACTTCTATTTGCTAAACTCCTATCTCAAGCCCCAACCAACCAAGCTGATTATGATATATTTTGCCTACTTCAATCCCAACACCAACCACCACCATCTATTACTCAAATCCCTTAAGATGTGGTCAGAGCCTCATAGTTCAATTCTTTCAAAGCAGATGTTCTAAAATCTATTCAATCTATGCATCAAGCTTTTATAGACCTTTCTAAAGTTGTTCAGACATCTTGCAAATCATAGTCCACTGTTTCTAGAAAGAGGCATGATCATGATTCAGATCATGACCATGAGGGGGAGATGTCAAAGAAACAGAGATCAGATGTGAATATTGCTAATGTTGGTGGATCAGAAGCTAGTGGTGAAGTGCAAACTGTTCAAAGTACTAATCAAGGAGTTATAAGTGGAAGAGAGCTTGTTTTGTATGTTGATCCGGATGTAGTACCAAGGGTTGAAAAGCCTAAGGTAGCTACAAGAGATGAAAGTTTGTTGATAACTGGCATATCTTCTGTTGACATTATTGACCTCACATCAGATAATAATGATGAAGATGAGTTGTATGAGAAATTTTGGAAGGTCAAGGAAGAAGAGAAAGAGAATATGATGAATGACTCTGATGACGATGGTAATGTTAATGATTAACCTATACCATAGAATGAAGCCAGTGTTCTCAACAGTCTGTTAGAAGCTAATCAAGATACTGATCTTTAACAAGAATGTTTGAATGGGGAACTCCTGAGGATATTCAACTTAGTCCTGTTCATAATGAGATTCCCGAGCCGAACCTGTCTGAAGTTGCTGAGATTCCTAATTTCCAAGAATTCAATTTTCCAGATATTTCTGAAGTTCCTGCTACTCAACCAAGTCCTCCAAGGCAGACTAGTGCTCAAAGTCAATATGCTCCACCAAGCAGTACTGATCAACCAGATGAAGTTGTTCACATTCCCGATATGCGCAACACAGATAAAGATCGTCCTTCTAATGCTAATGCACCTGAAGCAGTGTTTGGTCCTACAAAAGCAGAGCTTAGGCAGATAAGACATGCTTTGAGGGTTCCATTTCTTGAAGAAGAAAAGAAGAAAGTTTTTGTGCACTGCATTAGACCAATGGACATCTTTAGAATATTGGGAGTCAAACATAAACTTAGAGAATTTCAGTAAGAGTATGTTGATATGATTAACTTTCTGAAGCAAGCCCAAAGAGCAGTTAAGAACAAATCAAATATAGTTGTGGTGAAAGAAGTTCGTATGAAGAAGTTCATCAAGCTTTGGTATCCAGTCTTTATTGTCTAGAGAAGAGATATGAAAGAATATACCTTTTCTGAAGTTGGGAATAGAAATCATCCAGAGAAGGGTAAACATAGCAAATCCAAATATGACTCTTCCAGACTTAGAGAACTATCCTTTGTTTACTGTGCTTAAGCAACCTGAGTTTGGAGTTGTATACAAGAATGGGCAGAATGAGAAGAGGTTCCTTAGATTTTTTGAAGTTGCTAAATATTCTAATGGAATGCTCAAGGTGATCATACTTCAACTCAAAAGCAGGCATGAGGAAAGTGAAAGACAGAGATTTGTTGTTGGTTACCGTTTGCTAAGGAGAGACATAATCGTTATGGAAAGAGCTTTAAATGTTCTGAATGATAGAATTGAATTCATGAAAGGCATCAGGAGTTTTGAATCACTTTTGGGGATCAAAGATAACCGTGTTAGAAGATTTACAAATTGATCCAAAAGGGGGAGATTGTTAAGTCAATGTTTGAATCAATTTGTCTTTTGTATGTTGCTTTAATCTTGTAATGTTTGTATGAGGTCAAGGCTTGTTTGACCCATATAAATAGTCTTTGTAGTTTCATTTCCTAGTAACTTTTGAGTAACTCTGTCACTTGAAATTTTTGTGAGATATATGACATAAGACTTGTGATAAAATTCTCTCTTTATTCATCTTGATTTCTTGATTAGATTCTTATTATTTTTGATTGTATATGCTTGAATCTGGAATCACATTTACACTCAACTTATATCTCATAAACAACCTTAAACATAATTCATTTAAATCTTGTAAGCTCCCCCTCAAATTCTGCACAAAGTCATAAAGTCATTAAAATATCAAAGTAAGACATCAACATTTCTTAATCTACATCTCCCCCTGGGAAAATCAGAAAAAAATGTGACAGTAATACAACCTCTCAAGATAAGGATAACATTGAATAATGAGTCATGATTTGAAGTAATCAGAAGTCTATTACTCTCTAAAGACTGAGTTCTAGACTGAATTATCTAGAAGTCATTTACTCCCCCTGAAATATTGCATTCACAATATTTGTCAGTAGGAAAAATATGTACTCCCTCTTGAAGGTTGATCATCTCCTATTATGCATCTGAGTACAAAATCTCTTTTGATCTTTGAAGTATGAGTCCTAAACTGTTTTGTTTAGAAGTCAAACTTGATCGTTGAGGTACGTGTTCTGAATTGTAGTATTCAGAAGCCATTATTCTTACTCCCCTATACTTGAGGTACCTACAACATAGATGGAGCTTTTGGTTTTGGTACCCACTGTAACTTGGGTCCATACCTGTTAGTTGCAGTTCTTTTGGAAGTAATATTATATGATCCATACCAATTATGTGCATAGTCTTTGTGAACAAAATCATTTGCACCACAGTAAGAACAACTAATTTGATTTTGTGCTAACCTGATTAACTGATTTATAGTGTAAACAAGATCAGGTTTACCAAAAGATTTACCTTGAGAAGTATTGTTCTTTTTGGCATTAGGTGTATGCACAAATGATTTATGCACATTATTCTCATCAGAAGAACCTTTGACTCTCTAAACCATCTTTTCTTTACCATTTCTCTTTCTAAATGTACCTGAACCATCAATATTTTTATCATAGAAAAGGTTAGTAGAACGAATCTGATCTTTTGGATTAACTGATCTCTTTGAAGAAACATGTATATGATATGAACTTGAAGTTGTCTTGAATGAACATTCAGAGTCAGTTGAATCATCTCTAGGTGATTGAACAATTGAATCTGGAGTCTTTTGCTCAGTCAAATTCACCTTAAAGACAATCTCTTCAAGTTCTGTGATCTTTGAAGACAAAATGTTTCTTTCTTTTGTGAGTAGATCAATCTTCTTCTGAAACTCAGACTTCGTATTCTTTTCTTTCATCGTTGTTGTTGATAGTTCAGACAATTTCTTTGGAAGCTTCTTAATCTCTATCTCAAAAACTTTCCTTTCTTCCTCAAAATCCTTTTCTACAGTCTTTCTTTTATGTGATATTTCTTTGAAAACTCCGACATGCTTATGTGCAACTATCTTCTTATCTTTCTCAAACTTATCTCTTTCCATGATAATAACTTTCTCAAAGTCTGAAATTTGTTTAGAAAGTTTTGCACACTTGAGTTCAACAACTCTCTTTTCTTCAAATGATTTTCTTGAAAAATCAGAGAATTTCTGTGAACATTTACTTTTCATTTGCAAATCTTGTCTTTTCTTTTTCAAATTCAGCTCTGTCTTTGGCAAACTGCTGTTCCAGATCCGAAATCTTCTTTATTCAGTAGTTTTATTGTCCAAAGCCTTAGATTTCTCTTCACTTTTTTGGATAGCATCTTTATTATCTTTGACAATCTGAGCTTCCAATGTAGAAATCTTTCTTTTCAACTCAGTATTTTCACTGTTTAATATATTTGATCGCTCTTCATTCTTTTTGATAGCATATTTCACTAACTCAAAGATCTTATTCTTTAGATCAGCATTTTCAGTCTCCAAGACTTTTGATTTCTCTTCAATCATCTTGATCTGATCATCTTGTAGTAAATCAAAAATCTGTTGTTTGAGATCTTGATTGATTTTCTTCAAAGTACTGATCTCACTCTTTAACTTCCTTTCATTCTGTTGATCCAAACTCTCTCAGTGATTTGATAAAGACCCTTTTATATACTTAGTGAAAATTACGTTTAATAATATGTATTAGTGTTTCATTATCAGCGATCAGACTGAGTATGTTCAGTTATCACTGATGATCTTTCTTGTAAACATTCATATATATATATATATATATATATATATATATTAGTGTTTCACTATCAGCGGTTAAATACTTAGTATGTTCAGTATCGCTGACATTTTCTGATGTAAACAATTAGACGTAATCCCTGAAGACAAGTTTCGCGTCAAAAGATGTTCATAGCTGGATTGAAGACGAAGCTGCTGAACAAAGACAAGTCTACTAGTGACCTGATGCGAATATCAGTGAAGCAAAGACGAATCTACTCACGCGAAGAAACCTGAGGAAAAGCTTAAGCGATAGCTGAACTTCTTTGTATCTCTGAAGGAAGAGATATACAACGATCGATGATCACTTAGCTTATGCCTCAAGTCTCTTTTGTCTTTCCCTTGCACACCCAGTAGGATGTGTCAGAACGAACATACCTCTGCCACAATTCGTAAAACAACTCTGTCAACTACACTGTTCATGATACGGCCAAAAGCTTGTCTCCCAAAGTCAGAACCTCTCTACCAATCAATGAAGGACATGTGTTAAGTGCTCTGTCATCCATTTAATGCATGGGGTATAAATAGAAAGATTACAACTCTATCTGAGAGTTTCCCTAAGCCTTCATCTTTCTAAAATATAGAAACCCTTGTTTTCTATACCTCTCTAATCTCCCATTCTCTATATTCTTGTGCAACCATCTTAGTGTTTCTTAAGTTTGTTTAGATTGAGTTCTACTTAATCTTATTCCGCAACAAACTTGTAAATTTTGTTTGATTTATCAATAAACAATTTATTAAACTTTAAAATATGTGTTTGTATTCAACCCCCCCTCCTACAAACTTGTTAAGCACCTTCGGGACCAACAAGTGGTATCATAGCGGACTGTTTAATCTAATAAACAAGATCTTGCTTTATTCTCTTCCTTGCTATTCTAAATGGCACTTAACACAAACACAAACTACTATGATAATGGTTCACTTTCTAAACCTCCTCAATTTAGCAGAGATAACTTTGCTCTCTTGAAGAATCGAAAGATGCAATTTCTAGAAGGTGTAGACCCTACTATACCTGGTTACGTAGCACATGGACCTTATGAACCTTTCACTATCATAAGCATCGTTCCCGCTACTGCCACCACTCTTGCTATCCTTGAGCGTTATGCTCTTAAGGAGATAAGACAGTGGAGTGATGAAGACAAAAAGAAAGTCGGTCTAGATGCAAAGGCAAAAACCATTATCTCTATGGCTCTGCCTGATGAAGCTTTCCATTCCATCATGCATCTTAAAACGTCTAAAGAAATGTGGGAAACAATCTGTGTTCAATATGAAGTCACCGCTGAAATCCAAGAAACTCGAAAGATTAACTTGGTAAGACAGTATGAAAGTTTTATCGCTGGTAAGAACGAATCTCTCTCTGATGTTCACCAGAGGTTTAACTGCTTAATCATTGATCTAAGAACTGTGGGTAGGACCTATTCTAATTTTGAGGTCTTAAAAAAATTCTTAGAATGTCTTCCTGAAAGTTGGGACAGTTATTCAATATGTCTCATGCTGACAAAAGGCTTAAATACCCTTTCTCTCAGCACCTTGTATGGAATATTGCTCAACTATGAGCAATCAAATCTCCTGAAGAAGAATCTTGTAAAAGATTCTAAAGACTCCAAAAGCACTCCTGTTGCTTTAGTGTCTTCAGAGATAATCCCATCTCAGCGATCTACTCTTACTATCACTGAGTTAGATTCTGAATCTGAGGAACTATCAGATACTGATCTTTCAGAGTTTGATGAGTCCTTAGCACTCTTGACAAACTCTTTTAAGAGATTTGCAAGAAAGAAAAATTTCAAAAGAAATAAGCTTCTCTCTCACTGACAAGCCAAAATAAACCCCTGTTGATAAAGCTATTGCTACTTGCTTTAACTGCGAAAAGATTGGACACTTTGCAAGTGAGTGCAGGTCAAAGAAAATCTTCAAACCTTCTACCTCCAAAAGAACCAGCGATAGCAAATACCTGAATCTCAAAGAGAATTGTCAAAAGTTGAAAAACTTTAAGCGAAAAGGTTATGGTCTCATCGCTAAAGAACATGACTGGGCTGAATCAGAAGAATCAAGTTCTGATGAAGAAGAAGTCGCTAATCTCTGTCTCATGGCTGAGATTAAAGAAGAAGTAGAAGAACCAACCGGGACTTCCATGAGTTATCTATCATCTCAGGTATCTATCTCTACTAATCCCTCTCTATCTGAAGCAGAGAGAAGTCACACTGTTGATGTGCTGACGATTGATCTATACAATGCTCTAAATGGCAAAACTCTAGCTGCAAACAAAAACATCGATTTAACTGAACAACTAGAAAAATGTCATGAAAAGATCAGAGAACTGACTCTTTTAGAGGAAAGTTTGAAAGATCAAGTCATTGTTAATGAAATCATCAGCATAGAACGCGAACAAGCCATCGCTGCTCTAAAAGCAGAGAAGGCTACTATTGAAGCATGGTGCAAATCGTCAACAAAGATCACTAAGATTATAAGTGCTCAGATCCCTGCCAATGATAGAACTGGTCTTGTTTGGAAATCACAGGATAAGCCTAAAGAAGACAGTTCCATGCATAAGTTTGAAATGTTTGTCTCTTCTATCACTGACACTTCTTATGCTCAATGCTCTTCTTCATCTTCTTCTAATCCCATCCCTGAGGAAATATCTGAAGGATCTAAGCATGCAAATAAAGGAAAATCCATTTTCCATCCTCATAAGGCTACCAAGAAAGCAAAGCTGAAAGTTCCTTCTAAACCTTCAGCAAAATGACCTTCTAGCTCTGTGACAGAAATCTTTGATCTATGTCCTCCAAAGCTAAAGATTGATCTTAAGCCTAAGAGATCTGAAGAAATGAAAATTCCTCCCAGATCTCATGCTAAAGGCATTCTTGGAGATGACCCTACTCATCTCAAATTCTCAAATCCTACTACTCATGGTCCTAAAACCACCTTCAAATATAGAAAATGCTATCATTATGGATTTACTGACCATATTGCTAGTAAATGTCCAACTACCACTAAAGCTGATAAAACAGCTAAAGTGAAGATGAATGCCTCTAAGGCTGAGAAGGTCACCAAAGCTGAGAAATCGACCAAGGTGAAGAATACCACTAAGGTTAAGAAATTAACCAAAGTGAAGGTTACCACTGAAGCTGAATCTTCATCTACTATGAAGATTGCTGAACCTTCCATATCCACTAACCCTAAAGGACCCATTGAAAAGTGGTTACCAAACAAAGATTAATCTTCCTTATGTTTGCAGGGATCAAAGGGCATCTGGTATCTTGATAGTGGATGCTCTCGTCACATGACAAGACAAAAAGACCTGCTCACTGAATACAAGGAAGAGAAAGGTCCCTCAGTGACCTTTGGTGGAAATGGAAAAGGATATACCCCAGGGTTTGGTGTCCTCAGCAATGGGACAACTACCTTCAGAAGAGTCGTGTATGAAGATGGACTGAAGCACAATCTTCTAAGCATCAGTAAGCTATGTGACAAAGACTATGAAGTACGCTTTACCAAGAAAGCATGTTCAGTGGTAAATAAGAATGGAAAACTTGCTCTCAGTGGTTATCGTAAGGAAAATGTCAATGTAATAGATATGGACCCTACTATCACTGAAAACACATGTTTTTTTTCTAAAGCCTTCTCTGATGTCAACTGCCTATGGCACAAAAGGCTCTCTCATCTAAACTTCAAAACCCTGAATTCTCTCTCATCTAAGGAACTGGTTTCTGGTCTTCCTCAACACTCATATGCTAAGAAATCTCTATGCTCAGCATGTGAAAAAGGAAAACAAACAAAAGTTAGTTTTAAATCTAAACAAGTTTCCTCAGTGACAAGTCCTCTTCAACTCTTGCATATGGATTTATTTGGCCTTGTCAATATCTGATCCATAGCTGGAAAAAATATACATTTGTCGTTGTAGATGAATACTCTCGCTATACCTGGGTTATCTTTCTTCGCTGCAAGAGTGATACTCTAGAAGAACTAATATCTTTTGTTAAAAAGATGGAAGTGCTGAATAATCTTACTGTTCGTTAAATAAGAAGTGATCATGGAACTGAATTCAAAAACAGTTCTCTGAACAACTTCTTTGAAAATAAGGGAATCTCTCACAACTTTTCCTCTGTAAGAACGCCTCAGTAGAACGGAGTCGCTGAAAGAAGAAACAAAACGATCATTGAAGCTGCTAGATCAATGCTCAACAATTCTCACCTCCCTACTCAATTTTGGGCTGAAGCTGTGAACACTGCATGCTTTACTCAAAACAGATCGCTGATAGTAAATCGATTTGGAAAGACAACTTATGAACTCTTTCATGGAAAAAAAACCATCTATCAATTTTCTTCATATCTTTGGTTGTCAATGCTTCATTCTAAACAACAAAGATCTACTTGGAAAGTTCGATCCAAAAGCTGATGACATAATATTTCTTGGATATTCCTCTATCTCTAAAGACTACATAGTTTTCAACAAGAGAAGACAAACTGTGGAAGAAACAATTCATGTCACCTTTGATGAAACTCGCTCAACGAACTCTAAACCAATCGCTGACAATGAAGAGCTCAATGCTTGGATGTTTTCTCATTACAGAGAAACATAACCCTTCTTCTCAAACCATCAGCACACAGATCCTCCAGCTGCTGATGATGATCCAAACATTATACTTCCTAACGCTAAATCCAACTTATGGGTTTTAGCTGAGCCTCTAAAAACACTCCTTCCATCAGATCCGTCTTCGTCTGAAAACCTCTCTGAAAACAACGGTCTGTCTGACACTCAACAATTAATAACTGATGAACCTCAGGCTTCTTCATCTGTGAACATTCCTATTGTTGATCTAATTCCTGAAGAGAACGATCATGCTCCTGCTCAGCGATGGACCAAAGATCACCCTATAGATCAATTTCTTGGTGATCCCGATACAGGTATTCAGACTCGACGAAGTTCAGGTAATATCTGCCTCTTTGTCAACTTTATTTCTTTAATAGAGCCAAAGAAGACCGATGATGCCCTCTGCGTGTCCCTTAATCTAGTTCCTATTCAATTACAATCAAACACAACAAGATTTAATACAATGATTACCTTTTTGATTACTTGAATTCTCAAGAAATACACTTTCTCTTTCTAAAAGTCTTTCTCTCTCTCTCTCTCTCTACAATCTGATATTACAATCTTAGTCACACCCTTCTAAAAATGAAAAACTAAAACTATTTATACCTACAACTAATTACAAAGAAATTAAAACTACAACTAAACAAATACATTGACTTTTATTATAAAAGACTTTGACTTTTAATGAGATTTGACTTTCTTCAGCTTTGACTTTATCAACTTTGACCTTCAGTATTCTTGATCTTGTATCCAACAGATTTATGCTCTAACAATCTCCCCCTTTGGATTCAAGATCATTGTTGAAAGATGTAGCATTAAGTCTTCACTTTAAACTATGTCTGAACAATCTCCCCTTTTACTTTGATGGTCTTCTTTCCAAAGCTTTCCTCAAATGAATAACAATCTTCTCAAAACTTTCACACAACACTTTCAGACTTTGGAAAGAAATTATCTTCAAAATCAGCTCGAATGCTTTAGCAAATAATCTTCAAAGAAAAATTCCTCAAAACTTCAGAAATTCTTTGATCGTCTTCAAAACTTTAAATCTTTGTCATTTCTTTGAAATCATCTCCCTTTATCTTCACAAACTTAACATTTCTTCATACCATCGCCACTATACATTTCTTCATATCATCTCCCCCTTTTTGATGATTTGAGCATCTGATATCATCAAAACTTTTCGTCCAAGAAATGTCGTTTACCATTCTGATCTGTCATACTGATCCTCTGATTCTGTGATCCATAATCAAGTTTTCATCTAGATCTTTACAAATCCAGACAAAAATAAGAACATGTAACTCCTGAATCAATAGATGAATCAGTTAATATGCCTGTCAGTAACACAAAGTCAATGTGTGTAACTAATACACAATATAAAGGAGCTTTTGTGATGTTCACTCCCCCAGGGCTTCCATCCAATCATCGAAATACCACAAAGGCAATTTCTATGAATGTTATAACAAAGAAACGAATTCTTTGTGTGCTCGTGCATGTGTAGAAAGAATTAAGCACGAATAATTGCTTTTAATAAGGCTCAACATTGTGTAAACCACTGAAACAACAGTAGATAAACACAGACTCTATGTGCATGATTGAAGTGCGAAGGTGGGGCAGACTTCCTTCTTTTTCAATATCCAGATTTTCCAAATGAAAATCAGATAGATTATATGTTGCGTCCCCTTGAAAAATGTGAAACATTTTCTTTTTAAGAAGAAAATGAGTAGTTGGTGGGGTTTAAACAAGAGTTGGCATGGGCTATTTGCCTGTTTCAATAACGTTCACCAAAGAGTTGTGAAACGCTAGTAATGTGGCTACCCGGCTCAGAAAGTAGTTGGTGCAGAGTTTGATATTCTTTTACTCTGATCTCACACCCTCTTTCTTTTTAATCAATAAGCTCACAACTAACCAAACTCTCTTTTCCATTTTACCTCATCACACCCACACTCATTTCTTTTGACTACCCACACTCAATCACTAAGGGATTAACTTCATGGGTAGGAAACACTGGTTAACGTGAATCCATAGAAGTTTAGTTAATTCCTAGCACAAAGAACCCAAGTTCCTATAAAGCATGAGTTGCTCAAATGGTTTAACTTTTTCAGTAAAACGCATATACAAATGCCAGATGAATGTATGCTCATAAAATATAATCATGAAGATTTGAGCATTTTAAAAACATTGAAGTATTTTCAAACAAGGAAATTGAATGAATGAACATGAATGTAAAAGACTTGTTTGAAAATCTGACATTGTATTAAACTGATCAGAAATGAATGATATAACAATTAAGGCTTATGGTCAAGAATAATGGATATTTGTCTATACGAAACAATATACAGACATTCTTGAATGAAATGCTTTAAAATGAAATATCGCTCAAAATTCTTTGAAATACAAACGGGGTGTCTTACCATCGAAGAAAAATAGTTTCAATTTAGAGACGTGGTAAGAACATTTTGAACAAAAATTCAAACCGGTGTGTGTGAATACTTGAAAGTATATAGAAAAGACAATACGCAAGTATTTATCTTTGGAAATACATGGTTTGTTTATCAATGAAGCACAAAAATAGAATAAAAACATTTAAAATCACACTTCCAAATTATAAAATCTGTTTAAAAATCGGGAAGTGGTTTGAACATTTAAGAACATGTTTTCTATACCTGAAAGTTGTCCTTCTTTCAGATATATGTGAGATTAAGATAAAAAAAAAATTTACCTTGTCACTCAATCTTAAATCTCAGAAAGTCAACTGTAGTCATGTAGATATGATCGTGTCAGCTTCTCTCATCCTGTAAGTCTCAAAGTCTAGTCAAAAATTTATTCACAAAATTTATTCGAAAATAAACGACATAAAGCAATAAAACTTTTAAGATACGAGTTCTGATCAGAAATAATCAGAAATCATAGTCTTACTCCATGTTACTTATAAGCTCCCCCTAAAATCATGCATTGCAAAAATTTTGTCAGTTAAGCAAAATGCAGAAATTAGTTTTACTCCCCTTCAAATGAATATAGATCATCTAACAATCTTCTCATACCCCCCCTGAGATCATGAGCAAACCATTAAAGTGCAGGTATCTTTCAGACATTAAGATAAATAAAAGGATGAAAAATAACAATTTGTAACTTTAGTAGGTAATAACCGATTACGTCTTAAGATTTAACATACCAAGCTTAGAGATAAGAAAATTAAATCTCTTTTCATCTAAGGGCTTCGTAAATAAATCTGCAAGTTGATAATCTGTTTTTACAAAATAAAGTTCAATTGTTCCTTTTTCAACGTTATCTTTTATAAAATGATACCTTACATCAATGTGTTTGGTTTTGGTGTGTTGGACAGGATTAACAGATATGGCAATCGCGCTCTTCGAGTCACAGTATATCGGAATTTTGTCAAACTTAAAACCTTAGTCACGTAGCTGTGTTCGCATCCACAAGACTTGAGAGCAGCAACTAGCAGCAGCTACATACTCTGCTTCAGCAGTCGATGTGGAAACGCATAACTGTTTCTTTGAAGCCCAGCTAACTAGCTTGTCTCCAAGAAATTGAACGTGACCAGAAGTACTCTTTCTATCCAACATACAACCTGCATGATCTGCATCTGAATATGCAGTCAGTTGAAACCCAGTGTCTTTAGGATACCACAAACCAAGGTCTGCAGTCCCCTTCAGATATCTAAAAATCCGTTTGACAGCGGCCAAATGGGATTCTTTGGGAGCAGCTTGATATCTAGAACAAAGACATGTTGAGAACATAATATCTGGTCTACTCGATGTAAGATACATCAAAGAACCAATCATACCTCTATAAGTTCTAAGATCAACACTTGTACCCGAAGGATCAGCGTGAATCTTAGTTCCTGGTGCCATCGGGGTGCCAATAGATTTGCAATCTTCCATTTTGTACTTCCGAAGAATGTCCAAAATGTACTTAGACTGATTGATAAAAATCCCCGTAGAAAGTTGTTTAACTTGTAATCCGAGAAAGAAATTCATCTCTCCCATCATACTCATTTGAAAACATGACACCATGAGGTTAGAAAAGTTTTTGCAATATTTTGGATTAGTAGAACCAAATATTATATCATCAACATAAATCTGAATAAGTATAATATCAACTTTTTCCTTCTTTATGAATAAAGTAGTATCGATCTTACCTTTAGAGAACCCAGACTTGACCAAGAATTTGGATAATACATCGTACCAGGCTCGAGGGGCTTGCTTTAATCCATAAAGAGCTTTGTCCAAGATGTATACATGATCTGGCTTGTCTTGATTGACGAACCCTTCAGGTTGAGACACGTACACTTCCTCTTTAAGAATGCCGTTCAGAAAGGCTGTTTTCACATCCATCTGAAAGACTGTGAAGTTCTTATGAGCAGCGTAGGCGAGAAACATTCTTATTGCCTCTATACGCGCTACTGGAGCATACGTCTCGTCATAATCGATGCCTTCCTCTTGCCGGTAGCCTTTGGCAACAAGTCTAGCTTTGTTTCTGATGACGACACCATCTTCATCCTTTTTATTCTTGAATACCCACTTAGTTCCTATCACGGTCTTTCCTTCAGGCTTAGGAACTAATCTCCAAACCTTTAGGGCTTCAAACTGATTGATCTCTTCTTGCATTGCAGATACCCAGTCCGAATCAGCAAGAGCCTCGGATACTCGTGTTGGCTCAATCTTGCTTAGGAACGAGTCATGCATACACTGATTAATAGTCGTTGACCTTGTCTGAACAGGCTTGTCAAAATCTCCAATTACTTGATGTAATGGATGGTCCTTGGTCCAGCGATGCTCATGTGGGAGTGGAATAGATAAATTCTGAACATGATCATCATCTTGAAATCCACTTTCAAAATCTTCAGCTTGAATTACAGGAGGGGGGTTGTCAGTTGAAGTTTCATGTGCAGAAGTATCAGTGGGAACAACAAATTCTGACTCAACTGGAACAACTACTTCTGGCTCAGCATTAACTTGTGGAACTTCAACTGTAGAAGTAACATCAGGAATGTGAGTTTCTGACTGAACGGGGGATACTTGTTCAGTAATAACCTCTGAAGTGACTGGATGATGACAGCTTGTATCTTTAGACCTGTCAGTCACAACAGATTTAGATATATTAGATCCTAGAAACTCATCATAAAAGAATTCAAATAACAAATCTAAATCAGTTAAATGTGAAGTAGATGTAGAAGCGTTATCCGAATTTGTCGCTGTAGACACAGGTTCTGGACTGATCTGCCCAGAAGCTAATACACCAGTGATAACGGGTTCTGAATTGATTTGATCAGAAGCCATCTCTTCATCAAATGTAACATTGACGCTCTCCACAACTGTCTTTGACTTCTTTATATAAACACGATATGCAGCAGAAGTTGAAGAATAACCGATAAAGATGCCTTCGTCCGCTTTAGCACAGAATTTATTCAGACTCTCTCTGTCGTTAAGCACAAAACATTTACACCCAAATATGTGAAAATATTTGATAGTTGGTGTTCTGTTGTTGATTAGCTCATATGAAGTCTTCTGAAAACGGCGGTGTATCATGGAACGATTTTGCGTATGGCATGCAGTCGACACAACTTCCGCCCACAAGAATAGAGGTAGATCCGATTGACTAAGCATAGTCCGAGCGGCCTCGACTAGCGTCCTATTACGTCTTTCTACTACTCCATTTTGTTGAGGGGTTCTAGCAGCAGAATACTGATGTGAAATCCCAACTGAATCGAGATAATCATCAACAATCTTGTTCTTGAATTCTGTGCCATTGTCAGTTCGAAGGAACTTGACTTGTCACTGCAGTTTCACCTGGGTCGTCTTTAAGAATGAAATGAGAACTTCCGGTGTCTCATCTTTTGAACGAAGAAATTTGACCCACGTGTATCTGGAGTAATCGTCCACAATTACCAACACATATTTCTTACCACCCAAACTCTGAGTTCTCATTGGTCCACATAAATCCATGTGTAGCAATTCTAACGGAGAACTAGTGCTTGGTTCCGGCTTCGGTTTGTGTGCGGCTCTCTTCATCTTACCCTTCTCACATGCTGCGCATAAGTGTTCTTTCTCGTATTTCAGCTCAGGAAGTCCCTTTACTAATTTTCCACGAACCAGCTTGTTGATGTAACGAAAGTTCAAGTGAGATAACCGTCTATGCCAGAGCCAACTTTGTTGCTGTGAAGCTTTTGTCATCAAGCATACTTGGTTGTCAATCTGAACTTTGGACAAGTTGAAGGTGTAGAGGTTTGTCTTTCTATGTCTACCCAAGAGTTCTGTTCCGTCTTCAGTACGAACTGAGCAACTCTTAGACTTGAAGTTAACCTCTAACCCTTTATCGCAGAATTGACGTATGCTGAATAAGTTGTGCCCCAAGCCTTCGACATAACTCACTTTACTGATCGTTAGACAAGAAGTTATGAATAAGAAGGATTGACATAACTCAGAAATCCATACTGGGTCAGCACTATGCAAGAAGAGATGACCGAGCTTACTCGTAACAAAGTTTGGAATCTCGTTCCTAGACCATCTGATAAAACTGTTATAGGAACCAAATGGGTGTTTAGAAACAAGTTAGATGAACATGGAACTGTAACCCGCAACAATGCTAGACTTGTTGCTCAGGGATACAGACAAGAGGAAGGCATAGACTATGATGAAACCTTTGCCCCTTTGGCTAGGCTCGAAGCAATTCAACCCTTCTTAGCTTATGAAGTTTACAAAGACTTCATTGTCTATCAAATGGATGTAAAATTAACGTTCCTAAATGGAAAGCTGAATGAAGAAGTCTATGTTAAATAACCTCCAGGGTTCTCTGACCCTAAGCATCCAAATTATGTTTATATATTGGATAAGGCTCCATATGGTCTAAAACAAACCCCTCGTACTTGGTATAACACTCTCTCATCTTTTCTTATCTTTGAAAATTTTGAACGTGGTAAAATTGATAGTACCTTGTTTTTCAGAAAGATTAAAGGTCATATTATCCTTGTGCAAATATATGCCGATGACATAATATTTGGTTCTACTAACCCATCTCTATGTACTCATTTCGCTGAAAGAATGAAGAAAGAATACAAGATGAGTATGATGGGCGAACTAACGTACTTTCTTGGTCTTCAGATTAAACAATCTGAAAAAGGTACTTTTATCAACCAAGGTAAGTATGTTAACGATATGCTGAAGAAGTTTGATCTAACTCAAACTTCAACGATGAAAACTCCTATGACACCTCCTCTAACATTAAACAAGGATCCAGCTGGAAAACCTGCTAATGTCACTGCCTATAGAGGAATGATAGGTTCCCTGCTATATCTTACAGCGAGCCGACCTGACATCATGTACTCTACATGTCTATGTGCACACTATTAATGTGAACCCAAGAAATCCCATCTTATCGCTGTCAAGTGAATCTTCAAATATCTGAAAGGAACTCCTAACCCAGTCTTTGGTATCCCAAAGACTCAGGGTTCGATCTAATTGGATATTCAGATAGTGATTTTGCAGGTTGTAAACTCGATAGGAAGAGCACCACTGGTGGATGTCAACTTCTAGGAGGAAAGCTGGTAAGTTGGACAAGTGTTAGATCACAGATTTATTGGATTCAAGATCATCAAGATTGAATATGAAGGATTCAAGAAGTCTAAGCATCAAAGTCAAACTCAATAAAAGTCTAGGTCCTTTGTAATAAATAGTTAAAGTTATTTCCTTGTATTTTTTGTTATTTTTGTCTTTTCCCTAAATAGGTATAAGGTTTTATAGGTGCTAGGGTTGTGAGAATGTCAGGAGGGCAAAATTAGAAAACATCAGCCGCCCTTCTCATATTCTAGAGAGAGAGAGAGAGAGAGAGAGAGAGCTTAGAGAGAGAAAATCCATTCAAGAGAGATTTGTAATCATTGATTGTGAAAATCAATATCAGGTTTGCTAATCTTTTGATTGTGATTATATGTTTTATGTGATAAGAAACTGAAATTTACAGGGACAATCAATTTCTAGTTTCTTATTGTATATTTTCATATCAGGAGGACATCAAGAGAATCTCTCGCTATTGGAACTGATGTGAAGCCACCAATACTCTTCAAGGGAGAGTACGAGCAATGGAAAGACCGATTCTTGGATTTCATCGATCGACATGACTTGGGAGATTACATCATAATATCCTTAAAGGATGGAATCATGACACCTCCGACCAAGACTCTCACTGTAGTTAGAGAGAATGGTGAAGAAGAACAGAGAGAGTATCCTTTACCGATTGATGAATACTCGGATGAGCAGAAAAAGAGACATAAGGGTGATAGACTGGCAAAATCATTCATTCTCCAAGGCATACCGAATGAGATTTATGTCAAAATTGATAGCTACAACGCTACTGGAAAGCAGATGTGGGATCAATTGGAGAAGATGATGCTCGGATCAAAGGTCGACAACCAACTTAAAATATCCAACTGCCTCAATAATTATGAGAATTTTAAATCCAAAGCTGGAGAATCTCTGGAAGTGACTTATGATAGATTCGTGACTTTACTTAATGAACTGAGCAAAAACAAAGTAAAGAAGTCACAAATTGAGCTTAATATAAAGTTCCTCAGTATTCTTCAACCAGAATGGAAGAGGTTCACTAGACAAATGAAGCAGATGAAAGACCTGAACGAAATTCCACTCCATGAAGTATATGAAACCTTAAGGCAGAATGAGGAGGAGGTAGATGAGATCAAGGCTGAAAAGAAAAAGGCTGAGAAGACAGTTGTTGATCCGGTTGCACTCGTTGTGAAGAAGAAGATGATAGTTTCTGAATCAGAAGAGGATGAAAGAGAAATTAGCTCTGACTCTGACGACTATGATAACCTGAAGCAAGCCATGCTTATGTTAACCAAGGCTTTTCAAAAGAAGTTCTACAAAAAGCCTAGCTCGAACAGTCAGAGGTATTCATCTGGTTCAAGTAACTACAATCATAAGGAGAAAGTTGAAGGAAAGAGGATAGAGGAAAGGAGACCAGAGGAGAAGAAGTATAGAGCTGAAGAGACCAAGCAGGCAGAACCTACAAAGTGCTACAACTGTGGCAAATTCAGACATTTTGCTAAGGATTGCCGAAAACCCAAAGTCCAAAACTCCGATTACTATAAGAACAAGATGCTTCTAGCCAAGCAACAGAAGGCTGGAAAGGCATTAATGGCCGAAGATAAGTTCTGGCTCGACCATTCCGACCAAGAAGATGAAGAAGAAGATAAGGATGAGACAGCACACTTGTGCTTGATGGGTCACATGAAGATAGAAGCTGAAGTTGATTCGGATGAAGAGGATAACGAATAGGTATGTGATTTAACCAAATTAGATTTCTTGAATCAAATGCATGATATGATGACTAAACTCCAAGAATTAGAGTCTAAACTTAAGCGTGGAAAATGTGTTATTAATGATAAAAATCAATCTATACAGAAACTTAGCAATGATATTGTTGAGAAAAATGTATTGATTGAAGCGTTGCATAAAAACATTGACACCAGCGCAAAAGAGAAGACTATAATTCATAAAGAGTTAGTTGAAACAACTTCAAAATATAGAATGTGTGAGTTTGAATCAAAAGAGATTTCTAAAATGTATTCTTCGCTTTCAAAAGAAAAGAAATCTTTATTTGAAAAATTGAATGCTTTGAAAGGAAAATTATATACTTTGGGTCAAACTGAACAAACCATTCATCTAAACAAACCTAAAGAGAATCCTGAGTGTTGGGGACTTGGTTACAAGAACTCACACCACCTCAAAAAGGGTATATCTGAAGTGCCTGCTCTTTATGATTTTGGATTTATGAAAATGGCACCTCAATACCCTGAACTCAAAGTTTTATGGACTAGTCTGTCTGAAGAGGATAAAGCCAAGGAATATGCTAAAAGAAAGAACACAACTAAAGTTCAACTTCCGTTTCGTTATGAAAGGTTGAATAACAGTTATAGTTCTGATGAATCAAAATCTCTTTCAAATGACTATTTTGAGAGTTATTCTGTAAAGAAATGGAGGCTAAGCCCATCGAATACTCTCATTTTGGAAACAAAAATTTTTGAACTTGAGAATACTCTCACAGAAGAAAGGATTTTGATAGACTTAGAACAAACTGTATTTTCTACTGTGTTCAAATTTACTGAGTTTTCTAAATTATCCAAGGCATTAAAATCTAATGATAGGTCTGGTTTACATGATAATGAGTTTGATTTTCTAAACTCTGATGGTTGTTTAAATGAATGTGTTGGTGATTTTGACTTTAATGCTAAACTTCCTGATCATTCATCTTATGTTGTTAATTCTTTTGGATTACCTAGTGTGTTTGAAAAAGGTGAAACATCAACGAAAGTTGATAAATCAGTTTTTGTGAAATCCAAAGTTGCCAAAGGTAAGAAGAAGAAATCTGGTCTTTCACAGAAACATATCACCACTGGTAAGTCAAAGAAGAAGCATTTGTTTGATTCTCACCATTTTAACTCTAAAGTTTGAAATGTTTCAGATCTGAGAAAGAAAAGGCTTGGAGTTAAGTCGGAATGTATAACGAAACAGAAGATCGACAAGAAAGCTAAATCATTTTCTAGTTTTGGTTGTAATAAGAAGACTACTAGTAAAGATGATTTGATTGTGAATGTTGCTATTTCTAAAACAAAACTTGTTGATTCTCGCAAGAAATATTCCATACAACAATTATTCCAGTTATCTCCGTCTAATAGAAAGTTTTCAAATTATGATAGATATGATTATGCTTCTCGAAAATATTCTGATGTTTGGTTTGGAACATATCATGTTTACTCTTATCGTTCTAATTTCTCATATGGTTTTCAAAAGAAAAGTGGGCCCAAATTTAAATGGGTACCAAAATCATGTGCTAACACTGTAGGTCCCATTTATAAGTGGGTACCTAAACCTCTTGTTTCCTGATTTCTCTTGTGCAGACCCGTCATATATGGTACTTGGATAGCGGGTGTTCCAAGCATATGATTGAGCAGAAAAGTTTGTTGTCTAACTATACAGAGAAATACTGCGGAACAGTTCGATTTAGTAACGACCAGTTTTCACCAATTCTTGGGTATGGTGATGTGGTTCATGACAACGTAACGATTAAGAAAGTGAGTTACGTAGAAGGCTTAGGACACAACCTTTTTAGTATTGGGCAGTTTTGTGACAAAGACCTAGAGGTGAATTTCAAGGCCAAGAGTTGTACGGTACGCACTGAGGACGGGAAATAACTCTTGGTCGGCACTCGCAAGTCAAACCTCTACACCATCAACTTGTCAAAGGTCCAGACTGACAATCAGGTGTGTCTACTCTCAAAATCCTCGATGCAACAAAACTGGCTATGGCATCGACGACTTTCTCACCTTAATTTTCAGTACATCAACAAACTGGTCAGTGGAAAGCTAGTGAATGGACGTCCTGAGCTCAAGTACGTAAAAGAACACTTGTGTGAAGCGTGTGAAAAAGGGAAGATGAAGAGAGCTCCACACAAACCGAAGCCTGAACCGAGTACCAGCTCTCCTTTAGAGTTGTTGTATATGGATCTTTGTGGTCCTATGCGAACGCAAAGCTTAGGCGGAAAGAAATATGTGTTAGTTATTGTGGACGATTATTCGCGATACATGTGGGTCAAGTTTCTACGGTCAAAAGATGGGACACCCGAAGTTCTCATTACATTTCTAAAGACGATCCATGTGAATCTACAGAAACCAGTAAAGCTTCTTAGAACTGACAACGACACAGAGTTTAATAATAAAACAGTTGAAGAATATCTCGAATCGGTCGGGATATCACATCAATACTCTGTTGCACGTACGCTTGAACAGAATGGAGTAGTCGAAAGGCGAAACCGTACGCTAGTCGAGGCCGCTCGTACTATGCTCAGTCAATCCGACTTACCTCTATTTCTGTGGGCAGAAGCTGTGTCGACTGCGTGTTACACTCAAAATCGGTCCATGATACACCGCATATTTCAAAAGACTCCGTATGCGTTGATCAAGAACCGAACACCAACCATTAAATATTTTAATGTTTTTGGTTGTAAGTGTTTTGTGCTAAATAACAGAGAGAGTCTGAATAAGTTCAGTGCTAAGGCAGAAGAGGGCATCTTTATCGGCTATTCTTCTACATCTGCTACATATAGAGTGTACTTGAAGAAGTCAAAGACTATGGTTGAGAGCGTAAATGTTACATTTGATGAAGAAATGGCTTCTAAACACGTCAGTTCAGAACCCGTGATAACAGGAGTACTAGCTTTTGGGAAAATCAGTCCAGAACCTGTGTCTCAAGCGAACAAATTAGATGACGCATCAACGTCTACTAATCATTTATCTGATTTAGATTTACTATTTGAACTATTTTATGATGAATTTCTTGGATCTAAAGTGACTAAATCTGTTGTGGTTGACAGGATGGAAGACTCAATGACTACTCATCCAACCATTTCAGATATCTCTACTGAATCCAACTCCCCGATTCAGCAAGAAGTTCAAGTTCAAATACCTACTCCGACAATTGAAGCTGTGAACAACAATGAAGAGACAGAAGTTGCTGAATTAATAGGGTGTACTGCAAGGACAGATCAACAGACTGATCACGCTGAACCCACTGAAACTTCTGCACCTTCTACTTCAACTGAACCCCACATTCCTACTGAACAATCTGAAGAAGATACCAGTGGATTCTTAGATGATAATCATGATCAATCTGCATCTAATCCACTCCCTCATGAACACAAGTGGACCAAAGAACACCCGGTATCTCAAGTCATTGGAGATCTATCAAAACTGGTGCAAACTAGGTTTGCAACATTAAATCAATGTATGCATGACTCCTTTCTGAGCAAGATTGAACCTACTCTCGTATCTGAGGCTCTTGCTGATTCAGATTGGGTAACTGCAATGCAAGAAGAGCTGAACCAATTCGAAGCACTTAAAGTCTGGAGACTCATACCCAAACCTGAAGGTAAAACCATTATTGCTACGAAATGGGTTTTCAAAAACAAGAAAGATGAAGATGGTACCGTTATCCGAAATAAAGCAAGACTTGTCGCCAAGGGATATAGGCAAGATGAGGGAATTGATTACGACAAGACTTAGGATCCAGTGGCGCGTATAGAAGCAATTCACATGTTCCTTGCGTACGCTGCCCACAAGAACTTCACCGTCTATCAAATAGACGTGAAGACAGCCTTTCTAAATAACATACTCAAGGAGGAAGTCTACGTCTCACAACCAGAAGGCTTTGTTAATCAAGAGAAACCGAATAATGTATGCATTCTCGACAAAGTGCTTTACGGTCTGAAACAAGCTCTTCGCGCCTGGTATGATGTCTTATCTCAGTTCTTGGTCAAGTCATGTTTTACAAAAGGTACGGTCGATACCACTTTATTCATTAAAAAGGAAAAAGCCGATATCATTCTTATTCAAATATATGTGGACGATATTATTTTTGGCTCTACAAATCCTAAATACTATAAGAATTTTTCAAACCTCATGGTGTCACGTTTTCAGATGAATATGATGGGAGAGTTGACTTTCTTTCTCGGATTACAAGTCAAACAATTTTCAACAGGGATTTTCATCAATCAATCTAAATACATTTTTGATATTCTTCGGAGATTCAAAATGGAAAACTGTAAAACCGATTGTTACCCCGATGGCACCTGGTACTAAGATTGGCACTGATCCTTCGGGAATAGCTATTGATGTTAGGACTTATAGAGGGATGATAGGTTCTTTGATGTATCTTACTTCCAGTAGGCCGGATATAATGTTTTCTACATGCTTATGTGCTAGATATAAGGGCAATCCTAAAGAATCCCATATGTCTGCAGTTAATGGTATTTTTAGGTATCTGAAGGGGACTGCAGATCTTGGTCTGTGGTATCCTAAAGATACTAGCTTTGAACTAACAGCATATTCAGACGCAGATCATGCTGGTTGCATGCTATACAGAAAGAGCACGTCGGGTTATATACATTTCCTCGGTGATAAACTCGTCAGTTGGGCATCGAAGAAGCAATTATGTGTCTCCACTTCAACGGCTGAAGCAGAATATGTAGTTGCTGCTAGATGCTGTTCTCAGGTCTTGTGGATGAGAACGCAACTGCGAGACTATGGTTATCACTACAATAAAATCCCGATCTACTGTGACTCGAAAAGCGCTATCGCGATATCTGCTAATCCTGTTCAGCATACGAAGACCAAACACATTGATGTCAGGTATCATTTTATAAAAGATAATGTCGAAAAAGGAACAATTGAACTTTACTTTGTAAAAATTGATTATCAACTTGCAGATTTGTTTATCAAACCCTTAGACGAAAAGAGATTCAATTTTCTTGTCTCTAGGCTTGGTATGCTAAATCTTAAGACATAATCAGTGGTTACCTATTAAAGTTTTCTCATTGTAAATTTTTCATCATTTCTTTATCATTATTTCTGAAAGATATCTTGTTGGTCCCTAAGGTGCTTAACAAGTTTGTAGAAGGGGGGGGGGTTGAATACAAACACAGAATTTAAAATTTAATAAATTTTTTATTGATAAATCAAACACAATTTACAAGTCTGTTGCGGAATAAGATTAAGTAAGACTCAATCTAAACAAACTTAAGAAAACACTAAGATGGTTGCACAAGAATTTCAGAGAATGGGGGATTTAGAATATAGAAAACAAAGGTTTCTATTTGGGGTTCAAGGATTGAGCACACTTCAGATGAAGAGGTGATCTTCCTATTTATACCCTATGCATTAAATGCATGGCAGGGCACTTTACACGTGGCATTCACTGATTGGCTTTGGGAGTCTGACTTTTGGAGACATGCTTTTGGCCGGATCATGAACAGTGTAGTAGACAGAGTTGTGTACGAATTATGGCAGAGACATGTTCGTTCTGACACATAGTACAAGGTTGTGCAAGGTTATACAAAAGGAAACTTGAGGTATAAGCTAAGTGATCATTCGATCGCTGAATATCTCTTTCTTCAGAGACATCAAGAATTTAGCGATCGCTGAAGCCTTCCTCATGTTCCTTCGCGTATAAGTAGAGATGTATTTGCTTCACTGATATCCGCATCAGGTCACTAGTAGACTTCTCTTTGTTCAGCAGCTTCGTCTTCGATTCAGCTATGAACATCTGTTGACGCGAGACTTGTCTTCAAGGATTACGTTACTGTTTACATCAGAACTATCAGCGATAACTGAACAGACTCAGTTTTATTACTGATAGTGAAACACTAATACATAAAATGTTTACAAGAAGGACTATCAGCGATAACTGAACAGAATCAGTCTGATCGCTGATAGTGAAACACTAATACATATTAAACGTAATTTTCACTAAGTATAGAAAAGGGTCGTTATCAAATCACTGAGAGAGTTTGGATCAACATATCTGCACTTTAATAGTCTGTTCATGATCTCAGAGGGAGTGTGAGAAGTACTTCATAGATGATCAATGTTATTTTGAGGGGGAGCATACTTAATTTATGCATTTATCTATCTATCAAATTTTTGTAATGCATGATTTTAGGGGGAACTTTACAAGTCAAAGGAGTAAGGCTATGACTTCTGATTACTTCAGATCAGAACTCGTACTTTAATTGTTTTACTGCTTTATGTCATTTTAATTTATGTGAATAAAGTTGCTTTGACTATGACCTTTAGACTTTTGCAGTTTGAGAGATGCTTACAAGATCATATCTTTATGACTTTAAGCTTGACTTCATGAGATGTAAGACTGCACGCAAAAGGTATAATTCTTTATCTTCATCTCATATATGGTTGAAAGAAGGACAACTTTCAATCATAGAAAACATGTTCTTAAATGTTCAAACCACTTCCCGATTCTTAAATAGATTTCATGAATTGGAAGTGTGATTGTAAATGTTTTCGAGATCTATTTTGTGCTTCAATGCTTAACAAACCGTGTGTTTCTAAAGATATATATCTGTGTATTATCTTATCTATATACTTTCAAGTATTCACACACACCGATTTAATTCTTTTGTTGAATAAGTTATCACCATGTCTCATATTGACCAAATTTTTGATGGTGATACACCCCGCTTGTATTTCAAAGATTTTTGAGCGTCATTTCATTTCGGAACGTCATTTCAAGAATTTCTATATGTTGTTTCATATAGACAATATCCATTATTCTTGACCATAAGCCTTGATTGCCATATCATTTCTGATCATTTTCATACAATGTCAGATTTTTCAAACAAGTTTCTTGCATTCTTATCTACTCATTCAATATACTTGTTTGAAAATACTTCAATGTTTCAAATGCTCAAATCTGCATGATTATATTATGAGCATACAAACATCTGACTTGTATTTGTGCTTTAACCGATAAAGTTAAATCATCTGAGCAACACATGCTTTCTAGGAAAACATGGGATTTCTTTGTGATAGGACTTAATTGAAACTTCTATGGATTCACGTTAACCAGTGTTTCCTACCCAAGAAGTTAATCCTTAGTGATTGAGTGTGAGGAGTCGAAAAGAAATGAGTGTGGGTTGTGCGTTGAGGTAAAATGTAAATGAGAGTTTGGTTAGATGTGAGCTTATTGATTAAAAGAAAGAGGGTGTGAGAACAGAGTAAAAGAATATCAAACTCTGCACCAACTACTTTCTGAGCCGGGAAACAACATTGCTAATGCTTCACAATTCTTGGTGAACATTATTGAAACAGGCAACTAGCCCATGCCAACTCTTATTAAAAACCCCACCAACCACTCATTTTCTTCTTAACAAGAAAATGTTTCATTTTTCAAAGGGGATGCAACACATTTACTATCTGATTTTCATTTGGAAAATCTGGATATTAAAAAGAAGGAAGTCTGTCCCACCTTCGCACATCAATCATGCACATTGAGTCTGTGTTTATCTACTGTTGTCTCAGTGGTTTACACATTGTTGAGCCTTTATAAGCAATCATCCGTGCTTAATTCTTTCTATCTCTTGCATGAACACACAAGGAATTTGTTTTCTTGTCATAACGTTCATAGAAATTGCCTTTGTGGTGTTTCGATGATTGAATGGAAGCCCTGGGGGAGTGAACATTAAAAAGCTCCTTTACAATGTGTATTTGTTACACATAGTGACTTCGTGTTACTGACAGGTATTTTTAACTGATTCATTTGTTGTTTCAGGTGTTACATTTTTATTTTGTCTGGATTTGAAAAGATCTAGATGAATACATTGTTCGAATTGGCAACGAATCAATGGCTCATTATCAAAGATCAGAGGTCAAAAAGAATTTCAATGACATTTCTTGAGGAAGTTTTGATGATATTGATACATTTTTCATCAAAAAGGGGGAGAAGAGAAAGTTTGAAGAAATGTCCATTATGTCCATTACAAGTTCTATTTCAAGAGACGTTTGAAAGGAGAAGAAGCGAGAACCAAGAAATGGGAATAACACAAGTTTAGAGAAAGTATTATGAATATATGCTGATTTGAGAGAAATTTTCTTTGAAGATTATTTGCTAAAGCATTCTGAGCTGAATCTGGAGATAATTTTTTCCCATCATCTGAAAGAGAATTTTTCTACGTCTTTTGGGAAGATTACATGATGTGTTAAAGAAAACGAGAGGGATTGCATCTTTCTGAGCTTAAGGAGAAGATTGGATTGCTAAATCCTTTTAGTAATGATCTTGATCCAAAGGGGGAGATTGTTAGATCACAGATTTATTGGATTCAAGATCATCAAGATTGAAGATGAAAGATTCAAGAAGTCTAAGCTCCAAAGTCAAACTCAATAAAAGTCTAGGTCCTTTGTAATAAATTGTTAAAGTTATTTCCTTGTATTTTTTGTTATTTTTGTCTTTTCTCTAAATAGGTATAAGGTTTTATAGGTGCTAGGGTTGTGAGAATGTCAGGAGGGCAAAATTAGAAAACATCAGCCGCCATTCTCATATTCTTGAGAGAGAGAGAGCTTAGAGAGAGAAAATCCATTCAAGATAGATTTGTAATCTTTGATTGTAAAAATCAATATCAACTTTGCTAATCTTTTGATTGTGATTATATGTTTTATGTGATAAGAAACTGAAATTTAGAGGGACAATCAACAAGTAAAAAGCAAAATTCAGTGTCCACTTCCACAGCGGAAGCTGAATACGTAGCCGCTGGAAGTTGTTGTGCTCAAGTCTTATGGATGAGAAATCTATTATTAGACTATGACCTTCAGCTATCAAAAATTCCAATCTATTGCGACAGCACTAGTGCTATCGCTATAGAAAATAATACAGTGCTACATTCAAAGACAAAACACATAGAGATCAGATATCATTTTATCATAGATCATGTGATGAATGGTGATATTGAACTTCACTTTATCCCACTGACTATCAGCTCGCTGATTTATTCACCAAACCTCTTGATGAGACAAGTTTCACTTTCTCATCAGTGAGCTTGGAATGCTGAATCTTGAAGAGTGACTCTTCATCTTTCACATATTATGTGAGTAATACTAAGTTCCCCTTTATCACTTAGTCTCTGAACAAATATCTCTGACTCTCAGGTATGTTCTCTCACTCTCAATCACTGAATATTCATTCAGTAAGACGTTTTTCAAAATCAAAACTTTAATCAATGATTTTTCTTCAGATGATTAAAAACTTTTTGATAAACAAAATCTATCACTGATATTTATCATCAGTGATCCTTTGAAACGAAAACCAATCTCTGAATTTTTTTTTAGAGATTCTTTCATAAAGAAAACTTATCTCTGACTTTTCTTCATAGATAATTTCAAAAAGGACAAATGAAACATTTTTCTTTCTCTTTCCTATGATGTCATTTGAACCGACAATCCATGACATGCCTTTTTCTCTGACACGTTCGTCCGTTGCCCTTATATCCAATCAACTTCGCAATAAGTGTCCATGTCATGATGAGCATTTGTTTTCCCGCCTCACTCATTCTTTCTCATTCTCTCTCTCTCCTCATATAAAAAGAATGCCTTTTTCCATTCTTATCTTTTTACGCTTTCTTTAAACTTTCAAAGCAAGAAAACTCTCTCTCAAGGCATTCAAGCAAACAAAAACCCATTCCAGTCTTTGCATCTACATCTCTTCAAAGATCAACAGGTTTTTTCTTTATCTCCTTCTTAACTTCCTCTTAAAATCCTACATGTTTCATTATCATGGATTTTAAACTATTTTCTCAAACACTAAAATCATTTCTTTTGATTTTATCTTCTCTAAAACTTTTGGTTTTCTACATGTTCTTTCTTCTTCACAAAGAACACTATTTTACTCTAAAAGCAATTTTTTTTCTATGTTTCTTTCTAAATACAGAAACTGGTAAAAACTTCATTGTTTTTTAGAGTCTAAACCTTTCTCTTCAATATATGTATTTCTATATTTAGAAATGGCACAAGCATCGCTCATTGCTTCCAAGAACGTCAAATTTGCTATCACTGAATCCGAGGTCCCAAAAAACAACCATCTCGCAAGGTTGGACTTCGAAGCTGAAAAATACCCACACTTGGTGGATGTAGCTGCATTTCTGAAGCAGTCTTGCTTGGCATACGCTCTCACTTTGGACCCAAAACCTTCTAAAACACTTCTGCAACAGTTTTGGTTCACAGTTGATGAAACCACCATCACCAACAAAAAGGGTGAAGTGGTCCCCGCTATTTCCTTCACCACTGAATTGGGATCAGGCCTGCTCACTGCTTATGGTCTTAGGAAGGCACTTCGATTCCCTGAAAAGACAAAAAATGGATTCGATGCACTCCCCCACTGACGCTGAACTCATCCAGTTCTTGGATGACATGGAATACTGTTGGGACAACAAGCCTCACTCCACCATCCCCAACAAACGCCTGACAAAGATCCAAAAGGCAAACATGCCTTCCCAACTCAACTACATCTTCTCACACATAATTCAGAGCATGAGTGGGAAGATTGGCTCCTTGGATCAAGCGAGCAAGGTTCAACTCCAGATGGGCTACTCGGTTATCGCTGGAAAACACTTCGACTACGCTGGTGCTATCTTTGACGATCTTAAATCAAAGATAGAGAAGATGGAGAGGGATCCTAAGATCCCATATGTACTCTTTATATGTGCGTGCCTATGGTTTCTCTACGCTGACAAGTACCCAACTGCTTACGATGGAATTTTTTCCAAAGTGGGTCAACGATCACTCGAGGTCAAGTCGGTCGCCAACGAGGTAAGTCTTTCAACTCTCCACATCCGTCTCTCTCTACATTCTTCGACTTCAGCGGCCACGCAGGGGGTTCCTTCTCTTGCTATCCCTGCCGCTACCACCGCTCTCAAACGACCATCAACTGCTCTTCCTGGTCCCTCTAAGAAGGCCAGAAAGACCAAAGAGATCGCCCCTTTCGGGTTCTGTTCCTGAAGTAGTTTTTCAACAAACTACTTTGGATGATTTTATGGGTATCTCCTCCATAATCTCTGTAGCTACTACAACAACCATTTCAGTGATGACAATCGCTGAAACTGTCCCTGTGACGATCCCCATCTCCTTAGTTCTTCAATAACCACATGAGGTAATTTCCACCATCCAAATATCTTCTATCCCCATTGTGAATGCAAAATCCCAATCAATCAAGCTAATCTCATCATAAATCAACAATTAAGAACTAGATAGAAAGAGTAGAGAGAGAAAGTAGATCTTGAAATATCACACGTCTAAATTTTCAATGAGGCTCTTCTTTACATTCTTACAAAACATAAGTAACAAAACCTATTTATACCCACAACACAATACAAAGACTTAAAAGCTAAGTAAACTAAACAAGACTTAAACAACTTTGACTTTGACATTGTTGACTTTACAACTTTGACTTTCCTATTAAATCTTGGATACAATATTTTGACTTAACAATCTCCCCCTTTGTATTCAAGATTTAATAAAAATTTGACACTAGTCTTCAGCTCTTGATTCTTCAGCTTTTGTCTCTGACATCTTTGAACTTTGTAGCTCTGACAGTCTTCAAGCTTTCAATCTTTGAAGAATCTTGAAAAGTCTTTTGCACTTTGCATCTTTGAAAGTCAACATGTCTTGAACACGAAACAGAACTCTTGAAACTTTTGAAATTTCTTTGAAATCTTTGAAACAACTTTGAAATGTTCATTGAAAACTTTGTCTTTGAAAAATTCTATCTTCATCTCTTGTGATCTCTAGACTGTCTTCAGAAAAACAAACTTTCACGAATCTTGATTTATCTTTGAATCATCTTCAAAACTTTCTCAAATCATCTTCATTCGAAAATTGAATCATCTTGGAATGAATTCTTTTCACCAACCTTGAATAACTTGAACTTTCTGAAATTTCTCCACAAAACTTTTCACCTTGAACTTTCTTCATAACTTTGAAATTGAATCTTTGTAAAATTCTCCCCCTTTTTTATGATTATGAGCATCATGATCATCAAAACTTCTTCAATTTCAGTGCTTTCTTTGATTTCCCCCTTTTTAATGTCTAACAATCTCCCCTTCATAATAATTTGACATTCTCCGCCCGTTGATCTGATCATCCGTCAATTCATGAATTGTATATATCCGAATCTTTGCAAATTCAAACATAATGAACATGGTAAACCTGAATCAACAAATGAAACAGTTAGCATGCCTGTAAGTAGCACGGAGCCACTTTGTACAACGGATGTACATTGGAAAGGAGCTTTGTGATGATCACTCCCCCAGGGCTTCCATTCAATCATCGAAAAACCACAAAGGAATTTTCTATGAATGTTATGACAAGAAAACATATTCTTTGTGTGTATGTGAAAGTGTAAGAATGATTGAATCTACTAGCTTTTTCAGGCTCAAATTGTGTAAATTATTGACACAGCAACAGATATTACACGGACTCAATGTGCATGAAAGAGGTGCGAAGGTGGGGCAACTTTTTTTCTTTTTCAATATCTAAATCTTCCGAGTGAAGATCAGATAGCAGATGTGCTGCGTCCCCAATGAAAATGAAACATTTCTTTGTTAAGAAAGAAATGAGTAGCTGGTGGGGTTAAAGCAAGAGTTGGCATGGGCTCATTGCCTTTTTCAATGATGGTCACCAAAGAATGTGAACCAATCAGTAGATGTGGTTGCCCGACTCAGAAAGTGGTTGGTGCAGAGTTCTGATATTCTTTTAACTCTGTTCTCACACCCTCTTTCTTTTTAACATATAAGCTCACTTCTAACCAAACTCTCTTTTCCATTTTTCCGCTCCACACATTGAGAAAAACTCAATCGGATGAGTTATCTCCCCCACTCTTTGATTTATGACCCCTCACCCCTCAATCACTCTAGGATAACTTCCTGGGTAGGAAACACAGGTTTATGTGAATCCATGGAAGTTCTGTTTAAGCTCACACACGAATCCCATGTAATTCCTAAGAAGAATCGTTGCTCAACAGTTTAACTTGAACATTTAAGCTCAAATAAGATAACACTGTCAAAATGTATGCTCATGAGATTTGAGCAATTGAACTTTGAAGATTTCTCAAAACAAGGATATTGAATGAATGAAATGAAATCAAGAGAATTGTTTTGAGAATCTGACGATGTATCAATCAGATCAAATATAATGGTTAAGGTATCAAAGAATTGGATATTTTGTTTATATGAACAAATATAAACAATTTAGCAATGAAAGCACAAGATTAGAAAAGGATGATTGATGCTCAACAACTTGAATTTCAAACGAGGGTATTACCATCGAAAAAATTGTTTCATTATGAGACATGGTAATAACAAATTCAAATGAAATACTGAACCGGTGTGTATGAATACTTTACAGTATATGGACAAGATAATACGCAAGTATTGATCTTTGGAAACACACGGTCAATTAAACGTTAAATCTCAAAATTGAAAAACATTTAAAATCACACTTCTAAATTCATAAAATATTTTGAGAACCAGAAGTGGTTTGAACATTTCAGAAAACGTTTTTCATGCTTGAAAGTTGTTCTTCTTTCAAACAATCAGAGATCTAGGATTAGAAGATATTTACCTTTTAAGCTCTCCCTCAAATCATGATATAATGATTTAAGTCTTTTAAGCTCCCCCTGGATATTTGCAAAATATCCATGTCTGAACATTGAAGAACGGGTCCTGACCTGTCATATGATCAGAAGCCATCACCTTTACTCCCCCTTAAATTATGCATCTGAAATATGTCTGTTAAAACACAAGATAGAGATCAATACAACTCCCTTTTGAATTGTAGACCGTCATATCGTAAGTATATTGTCAATGAAAAAGCACAGGATAGAGATCAATACAACTCCCTTGTGAATTGTAGACCGTCATATCTTATCGGATGCAAAGTATTACCGGAGTAAGGTCTTTTGATCACTGAAGTACGAGTCCTAAACTGTTGTGTTTAGAAGTCAAACTCCGTTGAAGTACGGGTCCTAAGCTTATTTGCTTAGAAGCCTTAATCTTGACATTGAGGTGCGGGTCTTGAACTGTGTTATTTAAGAGTCATTGTTCTCTTACTCCCCCTTGACTCGAGGTGCCTACAACACAGAATCAGTTTTAGGCTTTGGTACCCACTGGTATTTGGGTCCATGAATGTTAGTTGCAGTTCTTGTGGGGGTAATCGAGTAAGAACCATACCAGAAATGATCAATCGTTTTGTGAACATGATCATGTGTATGACAATAAGAACAATAATTTTTCTTACCTAATAATATGATTAATTGATCTCTCGTGTAGATATGATCAGGTGTACCTTTACGCGCATTGTTCTTCTTGACTTTGTGTGTATGTACACATGATTTCTTTCCTTTCAGCTCATATTTCTTCTCATCTTCAACTGATTTCTTCTTCCAGACCAGTTCTTCTTTGTCATATCTCCTTCTTCTTTGATGTGTACCTGAACCATCTATATTTCTATCATAGAAAAGGTTAGTACTACGAATCTGATCAAAAGATTTAACTGACCTTTGTGAAGAAACAGTTTTCTGATTTGAACTTGAAACTGTCTTTTCAAGCTCTTTAAACTTTGAAGCAAAGTTGTCTCTTTCTTTGATGAGAAGGTCAATCTTCGTCTCGCATTCAGACTTCGTTTTCTTTTCTTTCAGCACATTTTCAGATAGTTCAGATAGCTTGGCAGTAAGCATTTTGATCTCAACCTCAAACATGCTTCGTTCTTCTTCAAATCCCTTCTCAGCATCCTTTCTTTGGCTGGATATTTCTTTGAAGAATTCCACATTCTTTTGTTCAATGGCCTTCTTCTCTTTGGCAAACTTCTCTCTTTCCATGATGAGTACTTTCTCAAAATCAGAAACTTGCTGAGAAAGCTTTATACACTTAAGCTCAACTGCTTTCTTTTCATCAACACTCTTTCTTGAAAAATCTAAGAACTTCTTTGAAAATCCTTTCTTTTCACTCTCAAAATCAGATTTGTCTTTAACCATCTTTTGCTCTAAATAAGATATTCTCTTTTGAAGCTCAGCATTAGCATCATTCAGACTCTTAATCTGCTCTTCATAACTTTCAACGGATGCTTTCTTAAATTTGAATCATTTGATTTTCCATATCTGAGATATTTCTCTTCAACTCTGTGTTCTCAGATTCCAAACTCAGTATTTCCTCATTATTCAGCCCAGAAGTCTTTTTCAGAAGATCTTCATTACTTGTCTTTAATGCACTAACTTCTTCTTTCTGTATGATGATTTTAGCATAATATTCTTTTGACTTTTTCGAGTGAAAATCAACAGTATAACCAAGATTTACATTCTCTAGTTTGAGCTTTGCACCCTTCGCTTCAAGCTCAGCAAAATATCCCATAGATGTCATCTTTAATGAGAAAACAACTTGATAAGAATGATCGTTCCCAAACAATTCAGAAATTTTGACTGAAAGTCAAAATCAGATCACAACAAAATAATCTCAGAAAAATTCAATCTTTGAAACTCTCAAAGCACTGGAACCTCTCTCAAATTTCTTGAACTTGAACTCGCAGAATACCTGAAATTTAAAAACGCAGATCAATTTATTTGAATGGCGCAAATCAATTTATTTGAATGAAGCAAAGCAATTGAATTAAGAAATGCGCAAAAGTAGATTCCAAATAAAATGAAATATGGCGCAAAATTGATAAAGTTGTCGCAAAGTAAGCGTTTGCGCGAACTATTGGTGGTGCAAAAAAAACAGATTTGCGTGAGTTGTTGGTGGTGCAAATTTGAAATTTGCGTGAACAGTTGGTGGCGCGAGAAAGAATTTTGCGCGAACTGTTGATGGCGCAAAACTCTAAATGAGTGGTGCAAACAATTTGGTTGGCACAAAATGAAAGTTTGCGTTAGATGAGAGTGGCGCAAACTTCTTGCTTGATTGGCGCAAACCTCAATTGAAATTCACATTTGCACCGTCCCATTATCACCTGGATGTTACTATCACCACTCCACAAATTAGAAACTTCCGATCACAAAATTTCAATGGTGTAGGTGCAATTGTCACCAACTATTGAATTTGATTTCCACTAATTGCGCAAAATCAATTGGATTGTCACCGTCCCATTATCTCAACTATCACAATTTGAAAATGGATTCCACCTGCAAATTTGATAATATAAAACCCACACAATCATGAACTGGCGCAAACCAATTATGAACTGGCGCAAAGTTTTTATGAAGAAACACAGGGAACCTGCAAATTCAAAACTTCAAACCTGCAAATTGAAACTTGAAAATTGTATCAATACCATCGAAAATCAATATTAAACATATTTCTATCAATAAAAAGTTGCTAATATCAACAAATTCAGTGCAATTTTCAGATTCACCGTGATCAACATTTTCAAACAGGATAAAAAAAAAATTAAAATTCAAACAAATTTTGTGATTGATTCAAGAAACTTTGTGAACAATAATGATTCTACAACCACAATCGAATCTAATGAACTCAGTTTTACAGTCTAAAAACAACAAATCACATAAAATTTGATTTAACAGAGATGAAACAGTGTTCTTGAATTTTCAAGAAACTTCAACTTTTTGATCCAAAAATTCAAGAAAATGAATCTAAATTTATTGTGAAAATCTTTCTGAAATTGTTTGGTATAGCTCTGATACCAATTGTGAATGCAAAATCCCAATCAATCAAGCTAATCTCATCAAGAATCAACAATTAAGAACTAGAGAGAGAGTAGAGAGAGAAAGTAGATCTTGAAATATCACACGTCTAAATTTTCAATGAGGCTCTTCTTTACATTCTTACAAAACATAAGGAACAAAACCTATTTATACCCACAACACAATACAAAGACTTAAAAGCTAAGTAAACTAAACAAGACTTAAACAACTTTGACTTTGACATTGTTGACTTTACAACTTTGACTTTCCTATTAAATCTTGGATACAATATTTTGACTTAACACCCATTACTCCTCCTACTGTTGCTTTGGTCTCTAACCCTCCATCTCTTTCACAGCAACCTCCAGTTGCTCCCATAGGACCTGATAATCAAAATTTTAAAGGAGATTTGCACTTCTTCAACATATTTGATAATTCAGCTACTCCTAAAATCCTATACACACCTCCCATCTCTCCATATAAGCCTGAGCAACGTTGTGCTCATCCACTAACTTTACTTGCAGGTCCTAATTTGGCAACTGTTGACGCTCATGTCAACACTCATGCTGAAAAGGTGGAATAACTCACCACCTCTGTCAACAAATCCACCGGCGCTGTGAATCTTGCTAGTGAAGAGCTGAAAAGGTTGACTGCTGCCTCCTCCTCCAAGGCTGATTCTTTTCAAATGACAGCTGTTCCGGAGGACATTGTCAAGATCAAGGAAGACCTTGTTGGAACTTATCAACAGGTCCAACTCATTCAGGGACTGCAAAGCTCCCTCAACAATGATGTTCGGGACCTTTCCCTTAAGGTTGACTCCTGCACCACGATCCTTCAGCAAGTACTCGCCAAGCTGAATGAACCAAATCCAACGCCCACACCTTCTTTTACAGAGAATGATCGTATATCTCTGAATGTAGCTGTTGAATTCATTCATCAGGCTACTTCAGACATTCCTGTCATCTAAGGACGTCTTGAGCGTTTGGAGGCTGAAGTCCGATCTCTGGCTACTGCCAAAGTTGCACCTCAAGCTGCTGAACTCCCCCATGCTGATAATGACAAAGAGGGGGAGAAAGATCTTAATGAAGTCCAGGCGGAAGAACCTCCCTCTCATGTTGAGGGGTAGAAGGTTGTTGATCAAACTCCTCGCTCTTCTGCACTCACTCAAATTCTAAATGAAGAAGAAGAGGAGGAGGACGAAGAAGATGATGAAGATCTTGATCTTCATGATCAAGAGAAAGAGCAACCAGTTGATGATGACGACGATGAGGAGGACCAATCTCTTTGGTTCTCAGCGGCTAACGTCACTTCAGCGATAGCTTCGAAAGATGTTGTCTCAAAAGAAGCAGGGGAGAGAGGTGAAACAACTTCAGGTACTCTTTGCCAAAGCAAGCAGAAGAGTATAGCTGTCGAGGGAAACCTGGACATTGTCTCACGATCTGAGGGGGAGAATCCTTCTCAGGTATGCCTTTCCATCGTACACATTTCTTTCTATACCTACCACACCCCTGTCTCTTTCTAAGCCTTTATCTTTCTTTTTCCTAAAAATATACACTAATCCTTTTCACTTCTTGTCAGGACAGTTCTCTCCCTTGCTTAAGGGAACCAAACTACAAATAATCCCAACTTCTACAGCTGAAGAACAAATAATCCCAATCTCATTCAGTGAGATTGATGAACAAGAAGAAGAAGAAGAAGCCCTGCTCCACCAGGAAGGCCCTCTAGACCAGCTCATTGGTCAGAGGAAGAACTGAACAGAAGAACATAGATGATCTCTCATCTGGAGAGTCAACGGCTGAAAGTACCTCTTCAATACTTATCCAAATAAATTGACTTCCTCGCTGAAGCTGAGATAGAAGAATCCATCAGAGCTGAGAAGCTTATTGCTGAATGCCAACAAGACGCAAATCAAAACAAAGGCAAATCAAAAGAAAGTTTGCTTCTTCCTCCTCTGAAAATGTCGCTGCTATCAGAAACGACACCTCCATCAAATTTTCAAAGGAAGCATTGTACGGTCCTCCTACAGATCTCTCAGTTCTAGATCTATCCCTGTCTCCTGGTGGACCATATATTCCTGGGTAAGTACTTAATGATTCTCATAGAAATCTTCTTTAGAGATGATGAAGGGGTACTCAGATTTCAAAGAGTCTCTAAGATTCCCATCTGTCCTCTGAATCATCTCAAAGATCTTTTGTGTCTATGGTGCGACTTCTCTCCATCAGCTAAACCGATCAAGACAATCATTCGTCAAGAATCATCAGATCGAAGGCAAAGAGGAGAAGCAGTACCTGACTATATGATCAAGGTTCTAAAATCCTATCTAGATAGCAGATAGATTAGTCTCTTAATTCTTGTAATCTATTAGTTAGACTTACAGTAGTTAGTTCTTCACTTGTACTTTATATTTTCATCTCTTGTAATTCTTTCTTTGAATTAATAAAAATTCAGTGAAGTACTTAACCCTATCAGTACTGTAAAAGATCCCTCAAAATAGTAATTGGGACATGTATGTTATGAGTCCTGATTATTCCTCATTTTGGATTAAAAGTAATTTTCTTCAGTTACTTTGTCATTATCAAATAGGGGGAGATTGTTGATCCAAACTCTCTCAGTGATTTGATAAAGACCCTTTTATATACTTAGTGAAAATTACGTATAATAATATGTATTAGTGTTTCATCATCAGCGATCAGACTGAGTATGTTCAGTTATCACTGATGATCTTTCTTGTAAACATTCATATGTATTAGAGTTAGAGCATAAATATGTTGGATACAAGATCATAGAAGACTGAAGATTGAAGTCAAAGTTGAAGTCAACTCTCAAGCATCAAAGTCAAAGTCTAGTGTAATAAAAGTCAAAGTCAAACTTATAATTTGTTGTAATAGTTTAGTTATTAGTGCGTTTTGCAGGGCTGGTATAAATAGTGTGGTGTGCATGTTTTAGACATATGACATAATCAGAGTATCATACGAGTTCATAATGTAGAGAGAGAAAGTGTTGAGAGAGTTTGTAATTGAAATCTATGATTGAATACAAAAATATTGATTGAGTGAATTTGTTTGTCATCTTGTGAATTACATTGTTATCTGGGATAACAATTGGTATCAGAGTAATGAGAAATTCAGAAACAAGAATCGAATCAAAGAATCTTGATCGACTTTTTCAAGAACTCGCAAGAATACTGTTCAGAATCAACTTTTACAATTTTGTGATGTTTTTGATTTGATCTTTGTGTCATTGTATTCGTTTGTTCATCTAGATCAATTTCTGTGTGTATCTTTTTGTCCAATTCACAATTGATTTAGGTGAATTTTGGATTTGTTGGAAATTTTTTGTTCGAGTCTGTGATCGACCAAAGTCTAGATTGAATTCATATTTCTGTTGTTTTAGTTTGAAATTAACTGTTTGTAACCTGTTCTAAACTTGAAATCGAGGAGTTCTGCAAATTTTCAAGCCATTTGAAATTTTCAAAAAGGGGGGGGGGAGATATTCAAGAAATGTGGTCTGATAAAGAAAATTTGGAGTTTAAAGGAGAAATTTATGTCAGTTTGAAGAATATTTGTTGTCACAAATTGAAAGCAGAAAGAGCAAATTCAAAGATTTCTGAAGACAAGCTGAATTTTACAGAAATTTTCTTTGAAGATAATTTGCTGAAACCAATCGAGCTGAAACTGTAGATAATTTCTTTCTGAAGTCTGAAAGAGGTTTGAGATAACCTTGAGAAAATTGTTGAAGAGCATATCTACCATCTTTGCGGAAGATTGTTATCTGTTTGAAGACAGACTTTGGGAAGATTATAGATTGTTAAAGATCAAAGAAAGAAAAGATTGTTTCAAGCATAAAGAGAAGACTGAGCTTCACTGTTTATTCTGATAGAATTCAACAAAGGGGGAGATAAACATGAAATAAGTATACAAAGGAGGAGATTACTTTTTCTATGCTTAAAAGAGAAAGACTGAATTGCTAAAATATTTTTGAGATGATCTTGAATCCAAAGGGGAAGATTGTTAGAGTATAAATATGTTGGATAGAAGATCATAGAAGACTGAAGATTGAAGTCAAAGCTGAAGTCAACTCTCAAGCATCAAAGTCAAAGTCTAGTGAAATAAAAGTCAAAGTCAAACTTGTAATGTGTTGTAATAGTTTAGTTGTTAGCGCGTTTTGTAGGGCTTGTATAAATAGTGTGGTGTGCGTGTTTTAGACATATGATATAATCAGAGTATCATACGAGTTCATAATGTAGAGAAAGAAAGTGTTGAGAGAGTTTGTAATTGAAATCTGTGATTGAATACAAAAATGTTGATTGAGCGAATTTGTTTGTCATCTTGTGAATTACATTGTTATCTGGGATAACAATTAGTGTTTCACTATCAGCGGTTAAATACTTAGTATGTTCAGTATCGCTGATAGTTTCGAATGTAAACAGTTAGACGTAATCCCTGAAGACAAGTTTCGCGTCAAAAGATGTTCATAGATGAATCGAAGACGAAGCTGCTGAACAAAGACAAGTCTACTAGTGACCTGATGCGGATATCAGTGAAGCAAAGACGAATCTACTCACACGAAGAAACCTGAGGAAAAGCTTCAGCGATAGCTGAACTTCTTTGTATCTCTGAAGGAAGAGATACTCAGCGGTCGATGATCACTTAGCTTATGCCTCAAGTCTCTTTTGTCTTTCCCTTGCACACCCAGTACGATGTGTCAGAACGGACATACCTCTTCCATAATTCGTACAACAACTCTGTCAACTACATTGTTCATGATACGACCGAAAGATTGTCTTCCAAAGTCAGACCCTCTCTGCCAATCAATGAAGGACACGTGTAAAGTGCTCTGCCATGCATTTAATGCATGGGGTATAAATAGAAAGATTACAACTCTATATGAGAGTTGCCCTAAGCCTTCATCTTTCTAAAATATAGAAACCCTTGTTTTCTATACCTCTCTAATCTCCCATTCTCTATATTCTTGTGCAACCATCTTAGTGTTTCTTAAGTTTGTTTAGATTGAGTTCTACTTAATCTTATTTCGCAACAAACTTGTAAATTATGTTTGATTTATCAATAAACAATTTATTAAACTTTAAAAATCTGTGTTTGTATTCAATCCCCCCTTCTACAAACTTGTTAAGCACCTTTGGGACCAACACATTCTCTTTCTTTTTATTTCCAAACCGAATTAAACTCTTATTGAGCCAATCATTATATTCTCTCAAACTTTTGATGATATGCAAATTTGCTTGCTCTTGATCTTCAAGTTCAAACATCTTACGTTTCAGTTCTTTCTCACGGCGTGGTTCAGAAGTATATTCCTCAACAAATCATCCATTGTCACTGATAATACTTGCAATGATCGTTAACAAAAATCAGAAATTTTCCAAAATCTGAAAATTAGTCAAAAAAAAGTTGACTAAGGTCGCGTTTGGTTTGCGGGATTTGAATGGATTTGGAGGGATTTGAATTTTAAATCCATTCCAATCCTGCATTTGGTTTGCAGGAATGGATTTCGTTGACCATTTTAAAATCCCTTACCTGATGGATTTCAAAATCCCTTGCAATGAGCCTGGATTTGAAATCCAAATCCTGATGGATTTCAAATTCTTATCCAAACACATGAAAGGATTTCAATTCCCCTCAAATCCAAATCCCTCCAAATCCCTCCAAATCCGGTCAACGAAATCCATTCCTGCAAACCAAACGCAGGATTGGAATGGATTTGAAATCCAAATCCCTCCAAATCCATTCCAATCCCGCAAACCAAACGCACCCTTAGGGCACGTTTGGTTTGCAGGATTGGAATGGATTTGGAGGGATTTGGATTTCAAATCCATTCCAATCCTATGTTTGGTTTGTAGGAATGAAATTTGTTGACCGGATTTGAAATCCTTTGACCTTTGTAAAATCCTTTAAATGATGGATTTGGAATTCCTTTGCAATGGGCCGGGATTTCAAATCCCCCCAAATCCAAATCCCTCCAAATCCAAATCCTTACTTGAAATCCAATCCATTCCCGCAAACCAAACGCACTCTTAGGTCGCGTTTGGTTTGCGGGATTGGAATGGATTTGGAGGGATTTGGATTTCAAATCCATTCCAATCCTGCGTTTGGTTTGCAGGAAATGATTTCGTTGACCGGATTTCAAATCCGTTGACCATTTTAAAATCCCTCATATGATGAATTTGGAAATCCTTGGCTTTGGGCCTGGATTTGAAATCCAAATCCAACGGATTCTAAAGCGTGATCCAGACCAAAAAAATAATTAAAAAAAATCTCAATCCAAATTCAAATCCTACAAACCAAACAAGACTTGTAAAGGAATGGATTTGAAATCCATTCCAAATCCTACAAACCAAACACATAAAGGGATTTCAAATCCCCCCAAATCCAAATCCCTCCAAATCCAAATCCCTCCTTGAAATCCAATCCATTCCATTCCATTTCATTCCAATCCCGCAAACCAAACGTGCCCTTAGACTTTGGGGCTAGTTAGCAAGCTAACCGGGTAAAAGTTACCAACCTAGCTATGTTGACGGAAAACAGGATTTGATAGCTTCTTATAAGTCATAAGTTTTGGGTTATGAATTACATCCGTTATATTTTTAAGTTGATTTAAATGTTACTGGACTAATCTGCTCTTTTAGGTTTTGGAAAGTTAAAAAATTATAGTAACCGTAATATATTATTAATGGTTAATATAATTAAAATAAAATAAAAAATGTATTGACTAAATTAAAAAAGGTTTTGATGTTTGACTTTATGGTAATTTGATAATGACATAACAAACGACAATTAAAGTGTAGGTATTTGATTGTTTATTTAAAGTTGATATAGTAAGACATGAGAAACAAGATTTAATTAAAGTTTTATTGTGAAAGGACTTTGAGTTTAGTTTGGAATATGGACACTTGATTCCTTTTATTTCCATATAATAATTTTAGGAATACCAACCAAAAAAGAAATAGAGGGAGTGTTTTCTGGTATTGGTCACCTGAAGTTGTAATGACTTGCCTATACTTGTCCAATTTTATAGACAATTATGTATTGAATATGATTACATAACTATATTATTAAAATGGTATTATAAGCTTTTACTATGAAAATTTTAAATGGCATTTGGATACATTTTGGACGATATTCGACTCGTTTGACTTGTTTTTGTTTAGAAAAACTGCATCAAAATTGAACGTACTTTATTTGAGTTCTTATTCTGGGAATCTATTTTCAAAACCTTCATTTTTGGTTTAATCAAGAAAGTTTAATCAAGAAGGGTTTTCTGTTTACAAAGTTACAACACATCATCTTAATTTGTTCACAAAGTTATAGTCTATTTATTTTAATTGCATTAAAGACATATACATGTACCAGAAAATGGAGAGCTTTTGAAAATTGGTATCTTAAAATAGCAACTAAAACAAATGTTGTTTTGATGCAATTTGTCATTTTATTTTTAACTATATTTTTTAATTTTACTAGTTAAGAATAAAATATTAACTAAACAAACTCATTCGCGACTTTCAACCCATTGATATGTTGATTTATCAAAACAATATGATACTCAATACGTTAGAGATAAAATACAACCATTTTGACACCTTTGGTCGAAGGGTTTTAAATGAAATGGTAAACAAGACTGCTTCGGGTTTTTTAAGAAACAACTCTTTTAACCTTTCAAATAGAAGACATGTTAACAATAATCTTTATCCTTCAATCATACTTTTAAGTAAAATATACAAAGTTTGTTTTCTTTGATTTAGTAACGCACACAACCCTTGGAAGTCATTTGAGTTTGAAAGACTCAAGTGATTGGAAAACTTTGCAAAAGACATCTAACCATGTTTATGAAATTGCGGGGAAAATAGGTTCTGAAAAACCATATCACATTTGTGAAATTTATACTACTTGTTAAATGATTAATTTGAATTATATTTTATTGATTTGAGTGAAACTTTGAAAACAAAATTTAATAGAAAAACATATTTTGTAAAATAACCAGATAAAAAGTGTAATAACCGTGTTGGAAGTTAATAAATTAGAGTTTGGATGGAAGTTTAGCACTAAGTGAAGGTTGGAGGGGCTAAAGTGAAATTAGATGAAAGAGGGGTTTTACCCTAATTCTCTCCTCTTCCTCTCATTTGGTGTTGGTGGCTGAAGATTTAAAGAAAGAGGGAGAGCTTGGGCGATTTTGGAGGAGAGTCAAGGAAGAAACTAATTTGGGATTTTGGATCCTCATCATCTCCAAGGTAATAACCTAATCCTTTAATCTGGTGTTATAGGATTGTTAAACATTCTTTAATCCAGTTTTGGGGAGTTTTTGTTGAGAAAAGAACCCTTGTTTGGACCTTTATCTTAGAGTTAATCTTTGAGCTTAAAGGATGAAATCTGATTGGGTTTACTTGTAAATCCTCATTTTGGAAGTTAGGAGAATACCTTCCTTGGAAGGATTTCTTGTTTTTAAATGTGTGCTAAGTTTCCTTAATCGAGAACAGTTTAGACTGGGTTTTATTCGCTCGAACAAGAAAGCCTTCACTAGTTGAACACTTCGGTCGATCGGTGGAAGCAAGTCGGGCGAAGCCATGGAGTAACCCGGGCCGCTAGGGTTCGGGCAGTGTATGGAGACCCCGAGCCGCAAGGCGCCGGCCGTTGACATGGGGAACCCCGTGCCGCAAGGCGCCGAGCGTTGGTATGGAGACCCCGGACCGCAAGGGTCGAGAGGCGTGGGGAGGACCCCGGGCGGATGGCTCTTGGGCCGCAGCCCACCGCCGTGCCAAGCCCAAGTCCCAATCTTATTTTAGGTGTTGAGCCAGTGAATTTTTTTTTGGGCCATTTGAGAGAGTTAGCCTTGCAATTATTTTTCCTTATGGTCACTAGGGAGAAATGGACTCTATGTCGTAAAGGTTTTCCGTATGGCGGAATGATAAGTTGAGATTTATTGGTCTTTATCGTTTTTTTCAATAGGTCGTGTGACCGGTCTTAAAGAGTGCGTGAGAAATCTTTAGCGGGGAAACATGAGGTGAGTTTTCTAAATTAAATGTTTTTCGATGATAAAGTGGCTAAAGGCATGTGGAAGTTATTTAAAGCATTTTATTTATTTATGTGTGCTTTATATATATGCGAGATTTACCTTAAATATGGTTTTGCACTTTTGTTGTTGGTTAAATGTATGCATACATTGTAGTTGGTGAGTATGGCCTAAGTCGGGGGGGGGTGTCCCGCTTGCGCTCATACCGGGGTGTGTGTCCCGTTTATGCCAATGGGGGGTGTGTCCTAGAATAAGGTAGTGTGAGCCAGACACGTTGTCGCCTATGTGTGACTTCAATGTGTGCTGAAAGCGTGATTTGTGAGAGTGATGTTTTTTTTATAAAAACTGAACTGGTTTATAATTTCTTATAAATCTTTTATGTGATGTCGTGGCTTGTGAACTGTTTTTGGAGGGAACTCACTAGACCTTCCGGTCTAACTTTCGCTCTTTCAAACTTAAAAACCTTTTCAGGAAAGTACCCAGTAGAGAGTTCTTAGCAAGGGTGAGGGGAAAGTTTATGCGAGAAGCATGGCGTAGGAGAAGACTGTTGCTAGATCCCGAACATAGTCATTATTCGTTATAATCTCAATTTTGTATTAGGTTGTCTTTCCGCAAACCTTGAATTTTTTTAGATGTTCTTTTTGGGTCGTGTGGCGTTGTTAATTATTAAAGTTAGTTTTCTTTATGTTGCGAGTTGGGTTGTTACAATTGGTACCAGAGCCATACTTTAAGGGATTTAGGTGACCGGATGAGCCTAAACTTAAACTGTGGATTAGGGGGACCCAACTGAGATTTAGGAAGGCGTTAAGGAAGACCTTCATTATCGGGAGTCGTGATAACGATAGTGAGGACTCTCATGTAAGGTAAATTCAGAATTGCATCTGGCAAATGCCATTATGAATTACAGGTGCATGGACATACTCGATTTGATAAGGATGCGTCTAACCCTTGACAAGAGTTAACTTATAGCCATTCAATTCCATATACCTAGTAATGAAAGGCATTTTTATTTGAGAGAGGGAGAGCGGGAAGTAGATATTTCGTTTTGAGAAAAGACCTCTTGGGTCCATAAAGAAAAGAATATCAATTGGAGGTGGGCTTTTCAGTTCAAGGGAGTCTCCAGTTTGGTAGTTTGTTATGTCGATCAGTGGGAATCAGGAGAGTGTTAACCCAAGAATCGAAGGATAAAAATAAGGCTTTTGAAGTTGTAGTTAATTGAAGGGTGGTTGAGAGACGATATCAGTGTTGACTGATGAAATGTAGTGAGGATCAGATGGAAGTGAGTTATTGTTGGTAAGTTGTTGGGGTCAAGGTTAGGATGCATGATTTACGAATTAATAGTCACGATGGTAACCAGTTGTTGGACATTCAAGGATATTGGGAAGCATTGGTGCTGGAGGTTGGGGAAAATGTGAGGACCTTGACTGGTTGGTCGAAATTTGGAAATCTAGGATGAATTATAGTGAGTGCAAGCAGTTGACCTTGTTAGAATAAATAACCTTCAATGTCATTGAGTCTCAAGCATTGTGTTTCAAACAAATTGCTGGAGTCCTTCATATAAGATATTTTGGTGTGTGTGTGCCTTACAAAGTATTCGTTTTGAAAACGTGATGACGCATGTGAACGTGTGTTAGGTTGAAAAGATAAGTTTATGGCGTTGGGTGATAAATTTCGATATTTTTTTGGTGTGGGAGAATTATTTTATATCTCTTTGTAAATGAGTTAACTTTTGTTGTGAAAATCATAACAACGTTTGATTGCATGATTTTATAAGCGAACTTGGTACACACATGTGTTGTCATATCGATGAGGGTGAGAGTCGTCTGACTCGCTCAGTGTAAGCAAATTTGTAGTATCTTTATAAATCGTGTGGGTAAAGTTCATCGAAAACAATTTCAATTGTGCCAACACTGATATTGGGGTGTGGTGAGGAGTATTTTGTCGTGGAGTTGAGGTTGAACAATCCTTGAAATCGTTGTGCATGGGTAAGTCGGTGTTGTGTCGTGTACACTAAAGATTATTTCATAATGTAGTATCTACAAAATTTCAAATGTGTCAAAGGTTTAAATTTCTGGTGTGTCATGCATGAAGGCTATGAACTCTCTAGGTCGTGGAAAAGGTTGCAATTAAGAATGAGGAAAGTTTTGAGAGTGGAAGTGGGGCGCTTGATCAGAGGGTGGTCGATTCATGGTTTTGGTGTTCTTGTTAAGGAAGGGTGGTGAACAGCGGGAGTGGTTTTTGGAGGCATTGATCTTTGACGCTAAGGATGCTGGTAATATAATGGCTTAACCACCTGTTTAGTGACTTGAGATGTGAATGGCGGTAGATGGTTGTGCCAGGGTGGAATTCGAAGTCGTTAAAATACTTTTTATATTAGTAAATTATTGCATAGGAAGAGGTAGGTTCCAATGGGAACCCTTGTTGGTCGGAGATTCGGTTGAAGTATCACCTTATCGGCTGTTGATGTTGAAGCCAACAATTTTGAGGTAAAAGGACGTGATGCTGAAAATGAAAAAGTAGTTATGGATAGTTTCTTTGAGTTTTCATGAGGAAGCAGAGAGTTAATCGGAAAAAGGTGTGTGTACCTGGTATGATGTTGGACCACCTTGTGTGGAGGGGTTGCGCTTCGAGCATTTAGGTCATCGGTATGGTATGCTTAATCTTTCAGGCTGTCGGAATTTGTTTCTAGAAGGTTGCGATGATCCGACAAGGAGCGATATCTTGTTGAGTGGTTTAGAGGATCATGATCTTGCAATTTATTCAGATATTAGTATTATGATCAGTGAGAAGAGGATGGTATAGGTATATGTGCAAAGTGGTCGTGGAGATTTTGATTGTTCTGTGATGAGGTGGTAGGGCGATGGTTGTATTTATGAGTTGGAGATGTTTTTATGACATATCTAGACGTGCAAGTCATTAAAGTGGTAAGGAGCTTCCTAGAGGATATGTAGAAAGTTGGTGTTATTGATATAGGATGAATGTCCTTGTCTGGAGATTTTTGGGGAATAATTTATAAGTGGCAAGTGTGTTGATGGGATGTGTGGATGTTTGGTTGGTACCGGGGTATCACCAAGTTGAGGATAATTTTTGAATGACATATTGGCAGCTATCTAAGAGAGGAACCTTGTGTTCTGTGTTACGGCGAATTATATACAGGTTTATCCTATACCCCTAGAGTGTTGGTGGAATTGTCGAACTGTTTAGTTCATGATGGGGGTAGTAGATAGTAAACCTGTGAGCATGTCGAAGTATTCTTTGGGGTGTAGGGGATTCTAGCGGATTGGGCAATCCTGTTTGGAGAGCGAGAATTGTGCAGTGCTTGCGAGTAATGGGTAATGTTTTGGAAGAGCTTGGTTGTTTATCACGCATAAGAATTGTGGGTAATCGGTTGACTAAGTATAGTAATGTAAATGTGTTTTCGACACATTTGGGGATCATCGAGGATTGGAGTAAACAATGTTGGGTGAACAATGTTTCATGCATTGAGAAAAGAGTAAAGTTGTTATGTTGGAAAAACGGGTAATTTGAGAGTAAGAGGTTTGGCAAGTGATTCAAAATGTGGAATTATGTTTTCGGATTTTTGCTATTAGTAGGTTTATGAACCCCTAGCGTGGGTGTGAGAAAGATATTTTGATGTACGTTGTGGTTTGGGTGTTGAGTAATCTAAATTGTGCGGTTGGCCTAAAGCTTGCACCGCTAATCAGTGAGTCAGTCTTTAGAAGTGGGTTGAAGTCTTCGAGAAGGAAGGGAATAAGTGGTTGTGTGTAGTGCTCAAATTGAAGGACCATAGTGTCAGTTTTAGTATTGCGTGGAAGAGATTTCAAGTAGATCGGTCGTCTAGTGTAACTATTTGGAATAGTCTGTGTGAGCATAGTGACTCCATGTTGAGCGAGTGAAGTTGGGTATTATCGCACCAATGATTGGACGATTGTGGATGCGATGAGAAACTGAAGCATGCGTCATTTTTTTTTGGTCCGTTGGAACTGGTGGATTGCTAAGGTTGTGAATTGTGAAAGTTTTCTTCCATTATGTAAGAAGTTGGAGTGATGATGTTGGGGCGATGTATGTTTAGCGTGTATGAATTGGGTGATACCGATGAGTTGTGATCAATGTGGTTCAGGAAAGAGAGTGCTTCTGCGTTAGATGTATGACGTATTAAGAGAGGTTAGTTCAGATTGTCGGATGAAGAAACTCTTGGTTGTAAGTTTTTGTGATAGCAAAGATTGCTTATATGTTTTATTGGCAAGTTGAGGGGTTATTAATCTAGCTAGGAATGCAGGTTATCGAAGGAGTTGACTCAAGCAAAATCAATTCTTAAGAAGTGAATAGTATATGAAAACCTTAGTGTGGTGTGTTTTAAACCGGTATTCCAAATGTGTGGGTGAAGCATAAAATATTTGGTTTGGTTGTTTGGAGACGTTACAAGTATGTTAGACGAATCCGTTCCGACACAAAAAGGTTGGGGATTTATCGGGGGTAAATCCGATGGTTGTGTTCGATTATGTTTTGATCGAAATGGCTTGGGGAAATTGAGTGGAGCTAAGTTGGCTAGATCGAAAAATATGAGGCATAAGTCCTAAGTGGGGACAAGGTAAAGTTACCAGTCTCGCCTTGGAAGGGGTGTGATCCGTTCAGGAAGAAAGGGAAGTTAAGACCAAGGTTCGTTGGGTCATTCATCATCATCGAGCGAGTTGGAGAAGTAGCCTACAAACTAGAACTACCCGAAGATCTGCGTGGAATCCATTCCACTTTTCATGTGTCAAACCTGAAGAAGTGTTTGACGAAAACCGATGTGGTAGTGTCGTTGGATGTTATTCGCGTTGATTCTAAGTTAAGCTTTATAAAGGAACCGGTGGCCATTTTGGATCACAAAGTCAAGAAACTAAGGACTAAGGATGTTTGTCTTGTAAAGGTGAAATGGCAGTTTCATAAAGGCCAAGAGGCGACGTGGGAGATGGAAAAAAGATATGAGATCTCCATACCCCAGTTTGTTCAGCAATGGGATTACGGGGATGGAATCCTATTGGGGGGGATAATGTAATAACCGTGTTGGAAGTTAATAAATTAGAGTTTGGATAGAAGTTTAGCACTAAGTGACGGTTGGAGGGGTTAAAGTGAAATTAGATGAAAGAGGGGTTTTACCCTAGTTCTCTCATCCTCCTCTCGTTTGGTGTTGGCGGCTGAAGATTTTAGAGAAAGAGGGAGAGCTTGGGCGATTTTGGAGGAGAGTCAAGGAAGAAACGAATTTGGGATTTTGGATCCTCATCATCTTCAAGGTAATAACCTAATCCTTTAATCCGGTATTATAGGATTGTTAAACATTCTTTAATCCAATTTCGGGGAGTTTTTGTTGAGAGAAGAACCCTTGTTTGGACCTTTATCTTAGAGTTAATCTTTGAGCTTAAAGGGTGAAATCTGATTGGGTTTACTTGTAAATCCTCATTTTGGAAGTTAGGAGAATACCTTCCTTGGAAGGATTTCTTGTTTTTAAAGGTGTGCTAAGTTTCCTTAATCGAGCACAGTGTAGACTAGGTTTTATTCGCTCGAACAAGAAAACCTTCACTGGTTGAACACTCCGGTCGATCGGTGGAAGCAAGCCGAGCGAAGGCATGGAGTGACCCGGGCCGCTAGGGGTCGGGCGGTGTATGGAGACCCCGGGCCGCAAGGGTCGGGAGGCGTGGGGAGGACCTCTGGCGGATAGCTCTTGGGCCGCAGCCCACCGCCTTGCCAAACCCAAGTCCCAATATTATTTTAGGTGTTGGGCCAGTGAATTTTCTTTTGGGCCATGTGAGAGAGTTAGCCTTGCAATTATTTTTCCTTATGGTCACTAGGGAGAAATGGACTCTATGTCGTAAAGGTTTTCCGTATGGCGGAATGATAAGTTGAGATTTATTGGTCTTTATCGTTTTGTTCAATAGGTCGTGTGACCGGTCTTAAAGAGTGCGTGAGAAATCTTTAGCGGGGAAACGTCAGGTGAGTTTTCTAAACTAAATGTTTTTCGATGACAAAGTGGCTAAAGGCATGTGGAAGTTATTTAAAGCATTTTATTTATTTATGTGTTATATATATATATATATATATATATATATATATATATATATATATATATATGCGAGATTTACCTTAGATATGGTTTTGCACTTTTGTTGTTGCTTAAATGTATGCATACATTGTAGTTGGCGAGTATGGCCTAAGTCGGGGGGGTGTCCCGCCTGCGCTCATACCGGGGTGTGTGTCCCGTTTATGCCAATGGGGGGTGTGTCCCAGAATAAGACAGTGTGAGTCAGCCACGTTGTCGCCTATGTGTGACTTCTGTATGTGCCGAAAGTGTGATTTGTGAGAGTGATGTTTTTTTTTATAAAAACTGAACTGGTTTATAATTGCTTATAAATCTTTTATGTGATGTTGTGGCTTGTGAACTGTTTTTAGAGGAAACTCACTAGACCTTCCGGTCTAACCCTCGCTCTTTCAAACTTAAAACATTTTCAGGAAAGTACCCAATAGAGAGTTCTAGCAAGGGCGAGGGGAAAGTTTATACGAGAAACGTGGCGTAGGAGAAGACTGTTGCTAGATCCCAAACTTAGTCATTATTCGTTATAATCTCAGTTGTGTATTAGGTTGTCTTTCCACAAACCTTAAATTTTTTTAGATGTTTATTTTGGGTCGTTTGGCGTTGTTAATTATTAAAGTTAGTTTACTTTATGTCGCGAGTTGAGTTTTTACAAAAAGAAGGCATTGAAAACAACTTAAAATATACTTAAATGTTCACAAAATTTAAAATGCATTTAAAAGAAGTTGGAAAGCTATTAAACAGTTTTGTGATTGTATAATTCAAAATAGATAAAATAAAAAGGTGTTGATGGATCAACCGAACTTGTTTTGGCACATTCTTATAAACTTACTTGTTTTGAGCTCTTATCCGGTTGGAGATGGAAATTTGACCTGCCGGTAATCTGTCCCTACTCCCTAATGAGGTGGGAATTTTCCATTGTAACACATAACAAGACAGGGATTAGTCAATGTACGTAAGCTGGTCCGGAAACCCACGATTACCGAAAAAAGAAAAAAAAAGAGATGTCCCTTTGATTTCTAAACATGTAGCGAGTCTGGGGTGGAATCTGGTATGATATTAGACCACCTCTAATTTAACCCGATTTACACGTATACACACACACACACACACACACACATATATATATATATATATATAGGGAGAGGTTCATTTGAGAAATGGTAAATATATGAGAAATAGAGAAGTAATCTTAGCTATTTATCTGGTCAACATTTGCGGCTTTGACCGCGAAGCACCGGATAATTCTTTGTGTGGTCTATAGAAGGTAGAGGGGTAATTTCGTAAAATACACGGGATGAGTTCATATATGAATCTGTATGAATCACAAAGATTCATATATGAATCTGTTAGTTAGTTCAACTGATTCATATATGAACATATAGTTTATATGTGAATTATACATGTTCATATATGAACATAGTCCGTGTGTTTTGTAAAATTTACGAAATTCTCCTTCTATTTTTGGGATAGCCGCAACTTTTGACCAGTCAAAGCCGCAACTTTTGACCGGTCAAAGCCGCAATATTTGACTAGTCAAATCCGATCTTGACCATATGAATGACTAGAATTACTTCTCTATTTCTCATATATTTACCATTTCTCAAATGAACCAAACACTATATATATATATATATATATATATATATATATATATATATGAGATTTTAAATACAAACCATATAATTGCTAGGGATTATATTTACTACAACAATATTTAAACTTAACCACACATTCATAAAAAATGCATAATAAATATTATATTGACAATTTGCATTAACGGAAATCTAGTTCATTCTTGGTTATTTTTTGGGTTCATCTAATTAAAATATATAAAGTCTCACATATTTATTATATTAATAATTTGTTTGAAAAGATAAATAAAAATAAAAAATATTTGGAAGGTCAAAATACTCAATTAGGGTTGGTCATGCGGTTGGTGAGGCGTGGAGAAGATCATGTGGACAGTTGAGGAGTCCCTTTCATACCAACATGATGGTTATGGACCCAAACAAAAAAACATTACTCCAAAAATCAACCAAATTCTTTTTACTAATTATAATTCCTTCCCTTTACTCTACTCTTCTAAGTATTTAATTCATTTTGGATTTGGAATAAATCAATGATTCTTATTTTATATATGTTGTCCACATGTTAGTTATTCGAGTTAGCATCGTTAACTCAAGCTTTGTTCGTCATTCCATGTGTCCCTTATGTGAGGTGCAATTTTGTAATCATACCTTAATCTTCTTTTTTCCTTAAAGAAAACACTAGGTATTGTTTTTATGATTGTATTACTAGTATTTTATAACCCCTTTCCCACTTGTCAAGTGAACACTCCCACTTATATAGAATAAACAATCAATCTTCCATATTAGAATCATCACAAGACTTGAATGGAGCTTTACGGATTCGAAAAACAAACTTTAATCTAGATCTAAATCCGCTTTGCGTTCACCGAGAATGAGATGGAGGCGATGGTATCACTGAAAATGGGAGGGAGGCGGTGGTATCATTGAGTAGGGTAGCGGGCGACTTGGAAATGGGGTATGTTGATCCTCATTTATAATGAACATTTGATGATTGATAAACACTTATTAAACATTTACTTATTACTTAATTTAGTTTGTCATTTATTGACATTGTCGTTGATGACTTATAGCTGACAAAGTTTAGCCAACACCTTCAAGAGATTTTTTAAGTTAGAAATTCTCCATTCTCCGAAGAAAACCACATCGTCCGCATACTAAAGATGCGATATCGAGACCTCCTCACTTCCCACTTTTATTCCTTCAAATAACCTCTTCTCCACCGCTTCTTCCATCATAAAGTGTAGGCTTTCTGTAACACCCGTAATTTTCGGTAAGTAAAGGACACCCAAACGTTTTTGGAACTTATGAACGGCGGGACTTTTGTTGGAAAAATCATTTTTTGAAGTTCTTTAGAGTATCGGGGGTATTGGCGTTCAAATTTGAGTTTCGGGTCCCCGGAAAGGTCCCGCTACAATGCCTGGCGACTATAACAGTGTCATAGTCACACTGTCACAGTCGCAGAGAAGGAGCAGAAGTCGGGGGGAGCTTGGTGAAATTGCCAGGCGACATAATGTCGCTGGTCAATGTTGCATGAGTGGTCCATACTACTTTTAAGTGCGAAAACTCAGCCTTCTTCCTCATTTCTCTTCTCCAAACTTTTCCCATTCTCTCCCAAATCGTTCCTTCTTCATTCCCCTCAAACCCTAACTCATTTTGGGTCCATTTCTTGAGTTCTTAAAGAGTTCCATCATCAAGTGGTAGTTTGGGAGCCATGGCAAAGAGTTCACCATTGTCATCTTTAACCTCAAGCTCATTTTAGGGGTTTCTAGGTTTTCGTCAGAACCTAAGTGGTATGTGTATCTTTCCCATTTATAACCCTTGTTATAAGATATAAATATTCTCTTGATGATTTCCTAATGTTTGGTTTATCAAATTTCGGGTTTGAGGGCTTTGGAGAAATTAGGCCAAATTAGGGTTTTGAATAAATTAGAGATTTTGATGTAAAGTGTTTGGGGATCGATTCTAAATGGTTGAATGTGTTTGTTTATGGGTGGAAATTGTGTATCTAGGTTTCAGAAGGTTTTGCTTGTGGATTCGGATTGCGTCAAATGAGCTCAAGTTGGGGGTAAAATCTAGATTTAGCCTAAATCTAGCGAGGTGAGTTCAAGTTGTTTTGTGAAAACGATGTACATGCCAAAATGTTCATTTTAAAGTGTTTTGTGTTTTATATGAAATTGTTAACTGCTGATCACCTGATAAGTTTTGGTTATTTTGAAATGTTTAGTTTTATAAACATGGTGAAACACCCATTTTGGGATCTTTGGGAATTTTGGTAAATAAATCATGTTGAAATGTTTATTTGATGATTTTACATATATAATTGGAGTTCAATTGACGTAAGTGTCATTTTGTGTATTTGATCTTATAAACCTTTTCGGAAAATACATATTATTGTGTTATGAGGCATTTTGGAAATATAAGGGTATGAGTTCATTTGGAAAATGGGTTTGCCTCAACCAATGATGAGATTTGAGTAATCATACTTTTGGTCGTTCTGTTTGCATGATAGTTGGTCAAACGTGTTCCAATGTTTATATTGGCTTTCATTTGGGGGTTTACGTAAATTGTTGGGTCTTTGACTTGGTTTTGACTAAATTGAGTCTTGAGGACATTTGTCCGGATTTATAACCGTTGTGGGGTTTTGAGTATGATGACGCATTTTTCGTGTCATTTGAGAGTTACATGTTTTGGGAGCTTTGGTCTTTCATTTAGAGTCATGTAATGTTAGACAGTGTTGTAATGGATCCATAGGCACATAAGTCTATCTATTTTGGAAAAGCGGGTAAGGTTGGTTATGACCGTTAACCGCTTGGGTTCGCTAGCGAGTAGGCAATAGGTGGCTCGAGCCTCCGAGTTGAAACTCTTCTAGATTGGATAGTCACCCATGTTTGTAAGTCCTTGAGGTGGAACTCGATGGAGTATGGCCAGAGGCATAACGGTCCGAGGATTGTGATGTCGGTGGTGGCATGGGAACTAGGTCCGGGATATGTGGTGAAATTCAATAACATCACGGGTGGCCCCATTCACGTGTTCTCGCCACCCAAGATGGAAACGTTGAGATGACATGCGAGTACGTTGTATGGGCGGCCTACTCGTGTGTTTATCTACTCTCAATATATACGGGTCTCCCCGTCGTCGATCCGTGGTATTTTAAATGTTAATGTCATATATTACCAACTTTGGTTTTTGTGTGGTCGACGGTAAATGATGGCCTTAATATTGGGTTTTCCCTGTGTATATTATGGTTGAATGAAATACGTCATTTCCACGTTTCGGTATTTGATTTCGTCCATTTTATGGTCGTGTGAGTTTGGGGTCTAATGTCTTTGCTCACGGTGATATTTATTTATATAGATTTGCATCTATGGTTTATGAGTTGTGTATCATGTTCCACCCGTGTTGGGTATTTCGAGATATAACATTTTACCCGCGTTTTATAAGATTAGGAGTCCTCTCTCTCTATTCTCATTTTGAGCAAGTTTTGGATTAAATCTAAGTTTACGAAAGAACGTTTTATATAGGGATTTTAGCTCTTTAAACGTTCTTTCGTAAACTTAGATTTAACCCAAAACTTGCTCAAAATGAGAATAGAGAGAGAGGACTCCCAATCTTATAAAACGCGGGTAAAACATTTTATATAGGGATTTCATCTATGGTTTATGAATTATGTATCATGTTCCACCCGTGTTGGGTATTTCGAGATATAACATTTTACCCGCGTTTTATAAGATTGGGAGTCCTCTCTCTCTATTCTCATTTTGAGCAAGTTTTGGGTTAAATCTAAGTTTACGAAAGAACGTTTTATATAGGGATTTTAGCTCTTTGTCGGTTTCTTGTGTATGAATCTAAAAATCCCGAGATACACAAGAATACAATTATGGAGTCAAGAAATGCTTCATTCTTCGAAGATGTGTTTCCTTGTTTGAACAAGGAAGATCAAACCTCATCTTCTAAAGATAAAGAAATTGTTCGAGAGGATGAACAAGTTCTATTTGAGGAAGAAGAAGTGGAACCTAGAAGAAGTAAACGGGGTAGGGTTGAAAAATCGTTTGGTCCCGATTTTCTCACCTACATGGTGGAAAGTGAACCCAAAACTTATCGTGAGGCGGTTACGTCTTCGAAAGGACCTCAATGGAAAGAAGCCATCAAGAGTGAGATAGAATCTATCTTACAAAACCATACATGAGAACTAGTGGATCTACCTCCGGGTAGTAAGCCACTAGGTTACCGTTGGATCTTTAAAAGAAAGATGAAAGCTGATGGTAGTATTGACAAATACAAGGCGAGATTAGTGATCAAATGATATAGACAAAAGGAAGGTCTAGATTATTTTGATACTTATTCGTTGGTGACAAGAATAACATCCATTAGATTGGTGTTAGCTATTGCAGCCATTAGAAATCTGCAAATTCACCAAATGGATGTGAAAACTGCTTTTCTAAACGAAGATTTAGAAGAAGAAATCTATATGGAGCAGCCTGAGGGATTCGTTGCCCCGGGACAAGAGAATAAGGGTTGTAAACTTATTAAGTCCTTGTATGGCCTAAAGCAAGCTCCAAAGCAATGCCATCAAAAGTTTGATCAAGCCATGTTAAAAAGCGGTTTTAAGATAAATGAGTGTGATAAATGTGTTTACATGAAAGACACCACTCATGGCTATGTCATATTGTGTTTATATGTTGATGATATGCTCATCATTGGCAGTAATGACAAAATGATAAAGTCCACAAAGGATATGTTGAAATCCAAGTTTGACATGAAAGATATGGGTTTAACGGATGTGATTCTTGGGGTCAAGATCACAAGAACCCAGAATGGTCTGGTGTTAAATCAGACACACTACGTGGACAAGATTCTTGAGAATTTTAATGGAGATACTAGTATAGCTAGAACTCCGATTGACACTAGTCAACATCTATCTAAGAATAGAAGGGAAGGTGTTGTACAAGTGGAATACTCAAGAATAATGGGTAGTCTGATGTATCTTATGAGTTGTACTAGACCTGACTTAGCATATGAAGTGAGCAGGTTAAGTAGGTATACTAGTAATCCTAGTTTAGAACACTGGAAGAACATTACTAGATTGTTAAGATATTTAAGATACACACGTGACTATAGACTGCATTATGGAAAATATCCAATGGTGATCGAAGGTTACAGCCATGCAAATTGGATATCTGATATAATGGATTCCAGATCTACAAGTGGATATGTGTTTACACTTGGAGGTGCGGTTATATCTTGGAAATCATCCAAACAAACTGTTATAGCCAGATCCACGATGGAATCTGAATTTATTTCCTTGGATAAATGTGGTGAAGAGGCAGAATGGCTACGTCAGTTCATAGAAGATATTCCCAAATGGCCTAAGCTGGTAACAACCATATGTATACATTATGATAGCCAATCGGCAATTGATAGAGCTCAAAGTACAATGTATAATGGGAAATCTAGACATATTAGACATAGACATAATACGATTCGACAATTACTCTCTACCAGAGTTATCACAATTGACTATGTGAAGTCAAAGGATAACATTGCGGATCCGCTTACGAAAGGCCTAAGTAGAGATTTGGTTTATAAGTCGTCGAGAGGAATGAGACTAAAGCCTTTGAATGAGTAATTCATGCAAAGGAAACCTTACCCAGAAGACTGGAGATCCCAAGATCTGGGTTCAAAAGGACAACCTAATTGTATGAATAAGGGAAGTCACTGTGGGGGAGTTAATAAACTTCCTAGTCCATTTCTGAAATTAGTGACAGTAAGGTTAAGCGTATGGATTTTAATGATTATTGAAAATCACCTATGTGAGAGAGAAGTGGGGTCGCTTCGAAGGGAATTGTGGGGGCACAATTCCTAACAGCTCTCGCTGAACCAGGCTAGTGTTCATGACCATAACGAACACGACTATGAGGATATGACCTTGTTAGGAAGAGTTCTGTGAGAAATGTATTGTCGTTTACATAAATGGCAGTTCAGTTCAAAGACATCGAGTCTACTAATAGCTAGGAGACTAAGTGTGTTTCACAAGGGAAGGTGTTCAAAGGGTAACACCTACCTATTCTATGAAGGATTCGACCATTGAAAATTTGTAAGGAAATTTTCATATGCAAAGATCGATCTCCATTCATGTGGGGGATTGTTGGAAAAATTTAGTAAAACATGGGTTTTTTACTAACTTTGAACACATTTAGATACATGTATATGTATTGTATATATCTAACTCTTCGTGGGTTTGTGTTCTCCTATACGAGAACTTCGAATTATGTGTCTAAAACGGAATATGTGTGAATGAGATATCGATGCTCAAATTTGAGTGTTTAGGATGAAATTAGCAAAAATCAAGTGGGCGTGGAATGTGTCCCATATTGGAAGGAGTAGTAAACATTTTACTAGCGCTTAAAACTGGAATGTTTTCGAAACAGTGGCCCGCGCGGGTTGAGGCGCGGGTGAACTCGTGCAGCCAACCACACGGAGCACTGTTTCAGTTTTTTCCGTAACTCTCGAATCAAGTATATTGAATACGAAAATTAATATTTTAATTACCAATTAATTAAAATATTAATTGTGGCGGTTTTGAATTCAGTATAAAATGGGAGTCCGGTTGCCATTCCAAAGACACACCGAATACCGAAAACTCATATCTCTCTGAAAGCTTCTGCATCCATAGATTTTCCCGCAACTTTTCAGGCAAGTGGTCATCTCTAGCAGTTCTACTGCTTAAGTTGTTGTACCCTGGGAACAGACGACGAATTTGTTTAAGGGAATCGTGTTACACACGAGCCTCAACTTCGTTTTAATCATCTTTGGTTTAGTCGTTTATATTTATCATTACTTGATACCATTATTTCTATGTATTCGTATTATTTTAATCATTTGTTGATTTTGTAGTTTATTACATCCGTTGTAATATTATATGTATTAAAATACATATATCGATTTACTAACACACAGTAAGTCAATGGATGGGTTCTTGATTAGTCTCGATGGGTTCTCGATTAGTCTCGATTGTTGTTAATCACTCCTGATGGGTTGTCGATCGATCTCAGTGTGTTCTTGATTGGTCTTGATGGGTTCCTTATCCGTCTCGATAAAAAAATGTAAGTGATAGGTTATGATTTTACACATACAAATAAATAATAAATCAATCGATATGTTCTTGATGGAAATTGAAGGTGGTAGGATATGGTTTAACACACATAAACATATACCAAGTCAATGAATGAATTCTTGACCTTTCTCGATAGGTTCTCGCTCGGTCTCGATGAGTTCTCGATTGGTCTCGACGGGTGTGTGAGTTACGGTGATGGAAAACGTGGTGCCTTACGACGTTGAAGAAAGTGTTGAAAAAGGCGATGTCGAGTTATGGACTTACGGTGTCGAGCTATTGTACACACTTGAACATACATAAATATTCACGAGTATAACACATATATATCATTTAACGTAAAAAATAGTTAAAAAAAACTATATCGAGATGGATGTCATAGGAAGAACACAAAATTCTTGTTTTTTTGATGTAATTTGTTTGATTAAAATATTAGTAATTTTTAAAAAAATTTATTTTAAATTTAAGAGGGTAAAAAATTTTAATAAAAAAAGAAAATAAAAGGTCAAATAAGGTAGACGTAAAATTGAAATTAACTTCTTTTTTACCCCTAATCACCTAATTAATAATTTAATTAAAAACACTATTTAATGTGAGTTGTTGGATCAATAGAGATGGAGGGTTGAGATTAGTCCTCATGTTCACGATAAAAATAGACTTTCAATTAAACTTTCCTCTATGTATATATATTATATTATAAAATTTTGGATTTGTATAACTAAATACAAATTTAGAAAAAATATATTTACATTAAATGATAATTTTAGATAACTATTACATATAATATGAATAAAAATAAATTTGATCACTATCTCATATATTAATTAATAATTTATTTAAAAACAATTAATAAATTAAATATTTAATAAAATATTTATTATTTATGAAAAAAAATATCACTTTAACTTTTATATAATCTACAAAAACATTTTAAAAGTTGACGACAAAATATGTTAAACAATAATAAAAATTAATGAGGGAAAAAGAAAAAAAGCTGAATGAGTTTTTTAAAAAGGTAAAGAAAAGAAAATGAAAGAAAATAATATTAATTTTCTTTTCAATAGTTTCTTCTCAAATATGAAAAGAAAAGGATATGAAAGAAATAATAATAGTAAAATTATATATCTACCTATTAATTACAATTCATTGAAAAATAAAAATAAATAGACATATATCTATAAAAACAACATCTATTTTTTTCCTTTTATCTCCTGTTTAAGGACTGGAAAAATTATTTCTTTTATTATTTACCTGCCGTAAGCAATGTTTTAAAATCCGGGTTGACCCGGTAACCGGTGAAGAGATCGGGTCAATTACGACCGGTTTTTTGGGAAATTACGACCCGGATTGAACCGTTGGTTTTTTAATAGAACCGGTTGAACTGGTCTAATTGAACCGGTAAAAACCCGGGTTGACCCGGTTAAAAAAATCAATTTCTTATTTTTGTGTTTTTTATGTTTTTGAATTGATGTAAAACTTGTTGTTAAGTGTTTTTTTTAATGTTTTTGGATTGATGTAAATTTTTTTGTTATGTATATTTTTAATGTTTTAACTTGTGGACATCAAATTATTGTTTTATATACATACATACATACATATATATATATATACTAGAAGTGTACTCGCGCAATGCAGCTAGATACATCACGATTTTAATGTTTCATTTTATTTTCTGTTTTTTGTCGATTTACATTACGATTTTGGATGGTTGTGAGAGAGTGATAATGATTTTTTTATATAAATTTGTTTAATTTAGACTTAATAATATAATGTAATTTATTTTGGTTTAATAATATAATTTTTTTTATAAAATATTCTGTAAGATTTTTTATATCTAAAATATGTTGAGAGTTATTTTAGGAAAGTTAAAGTGGGAAATGATTTTATGGGAGTTAAAATGGTTAGAGATAATGATTGAAAATTAATGAATAACATTAAATGTAGTACATACAGCTTTTATAGCTGTTTTTTAATTAATTAACATTAAATAGCAGAACATTAAGCTTTAATACTTGTTTTTAAGAGTTTTTTATGTCTTCTTTATAATATAGTATAGATATGCAAGAAAATGAAAATTACATAAAATTTCTTGAAACTGGGTCAACCACCCGGTTGAACCGTGACCCGGTCACCACACCGGGTTAACCAAAAAAACGGTTTTTAGGGGGTGTTTGGGATTGCTTATTTAAAACAACTTATGCTTATTTGCAAAAGTGCTTATTAACTTATGTTTATTTGTAAAGTGCTTATTAACTTATAGAAAAAAGGGGCAAATATGTAATTTGGTTAAATAAATTAATAAGGAGTTTCAAATAAATCAGTTGAGAATGACTTATCAAAAACTGCTTATTAGCGGAATGGAGAAGTCATAAGCAGTTTTCAATCCAAACACTCAAAACAGCTTATTTGTTATTTGAAAACGTAATAAGTTAATAAGCAACTCAAATAAGCAATCCCAAACACCCCCTTCAAACATTGGTCGTAAGTAAACAAAAATTAAAAGGAGAAATTGGTTTTATTTTGAAAGTGAAGAAGAGAAAAGGGAAAGGGGCGGTTGGGCCGTTGGAAGAGGGACCAGGCAGGCAGGCAGGCTACGATAAGCAACAGCCACAGCATGTCGATTCCTGCTGCATTTTTGCCACGTATGATCGACGTGTGTCATACCACTGGGGACCACATCTATCTATTCAACCCAACGAATCTTCAAACAAACCCCACTATATCCTTAAATAAATAAATCCCTTTTTTTTATTTTTAAATTATATCAAAGTTTTAATATCCACACACATAAATGTAAAAGAATTATTATCAATAAGTAATGTTTTTTTTCAAATACTTGCAATTAATGGGGTTATTTATTTTTATTTTTAAAACCTTTTAATGACTCTTAAGTATTAATTGTTCAGACTTTTTTACACATCATCTCTTATTTATCATAACTAAAATAAGATTTCAAACTTTAAACCTCTTAAAAAACAAACAGCACCAATGTGTTGCAATATTGTATAAAACAAGTGTTGAACATAATCTGATTAAAAAACAGAAAGAGGGTATCACGGGGAGAGAAAAGTGTTGGTTTTGGAATTTAATGACATAATCCTCATCGACGATGACGGTGATACCTATGCACCAACACAACAGCAAGGCAAGGCAGGCGGAAAATGGATCAGCCTTCAAATCCTACTCCGCACCACGTGTACATTGTCTCACATATATATTTCCAAAACACACACATTTTTATCAAATTTCTTTCTTTCTTTCTTTCTTTAAATATATATGTAATCCTTTTCATAAAATATTAATTAATTGACCTTTTAAATATATAATAATTGCCTTTTTTTTTTTTAATATATAACTAGACTAGATGAAAAATCGTGTATTAACAACAGTTAAATAAAATAACAAGTTTAAGGAAAAATTTAGACATTTTTAATTAATAAGTCAAATTAAATCTTAAAATAACCTATTAGAGCATCTCTAACAGCTTTTTCAAAATACAGAAAATGAATATTTTTAGAGATTTTGAGCAACTTTTTGCTCCAACAGCTTCTCCAAAACTTTCTCCAAAATAGAGAAAATAGGAGAAAGAGTGTTATTTTCTCCAAATTTGGAGATATCCCCAAAAATGATTACCAAGATAGAGAAATGACTTTTTGTTATATCTCACCAATGAGAAACTTTGAAATAAAATGTTTAGGTAAGAGAAATAATATTTTATTAAATATCTACAGTATTTTAATAAACATAACCGATAAACATAATCAAAACAGGATAAACTTTTTAATTTAAATATAAAGAATTTAAAATATATAAAACAATCATACTCTAAATCGACAAAAAAACAAAAAATAAAAGAAAAAATTAAAATCGTGATGTATCTCGCTGCATTGCGCAAGTACAATTCTAGTAATATATAAAATTAGATTATATTTACATGATAATAAAGTTAAGGAAAGAAAACTAAATATGTTAACAATTTGAAAACCCTCTAAACATATTCAAATGCGTATTCTTTTAATAAAATTTATATTGTTATTTTAATAATAACGTGCTATATTTGTGATTCGACCTTGACTAAACAAAATAATCCAAATTTAAGTGATGCTACATTTTTAACATAATTACACTAACATAAAAAATATCCTATTTTACTTGATATGTACTCGAGTAATGCAATATAATTCATATTTTTTTCATTTTTATTTTATAAATTTGGTGGTTTTGAGAGAGTGAGAGAGTCTATAGTTTGCTATCGGTTTATGAAGTATTTTGTTATATTAGTAAGACTCAACGTTTATATTGTATTGAAACATATTGATCAGTTGACTATGAGTTAGTTTTATAAAGTTTGAATGTATTAATAAGTTGTAAATGTCGTATAATGTAGTACAAATATTGTACGGGTATATTCGTTGTGTGAAATTGTAAAAAAATGTGTTCAAAATATTTAAAAAATATACATACTCATCCTCTGTTTAAGTATCAAACCCGATATCCAAAACACACCCTTGCAGGATAAAACTCAACATCCAAACACACCTTGCGGTGACGGGAGGAGACTCATTTTCATATAACGTGGTGAAGAATAAAGTAAACCATACATGAAAGTTATCGAATTCACCTCAAAATCAAGGTCCCAGTGTCTAACTATTGATTCAACTCTCTCAGTGATTTGATAATGACACTTTGTTATACTTAGTGAAAATTACGTTTAGCTTCTGTATGTATAAGTGTTTCACCATCAACGATTAAATACTGAGTGTGTTAAGTATCACTGATGATTTCTCATGTAAACAGTAGACGTAATCCCTAAAGACAAGTTTTGCGACAAAAGACGTTCACTGCTGAATCGAAGACAAAACTACTGAACAAAGGACAAGTCTACTCATGACCTGATGCGGATATCAGCGAAAACAAGACAAGTCTACTCACACGCGAAGAAGCCTGAGGAAAAGCTTCAGCGATAGTTGAACTTCTTTCTATCTCTAAGAAAGAAGAGATATTCAAGGATCGATGATCACATTGCTTATACCTCAAGTCTCTTTTGTCTTATCTATGCACACATAGTACGAGTGTCAGAAAAGACATACCTCTGCAACATTTCGTACAACAACTCTGATATCTACACTTTCATCATACGACCAAAAGCATGTCTCCAAAAGTCAGACGCATGAAACCAACCATAGAAGGACACGTGTAAAGTACCCTGCCATGCATTTAATGCTTAGTGTATAAATAGAAAGATCGAGCCTCTATCTGAGGGTTGCCTTCAGCCTTCAATCTTTCTAACTGTAACACTCTCTAAAATGTTTGGTTAATTATTAGATTATAAGAAAATAGAGTATTTGGGAAAAATAAGGAAGTTGAAGGGGGCATTCTGTAAATATAGGCACAAAAGGGTCTAAAACCCTAACCCTTTCTTCATTCTTGTAAAAAGACGTCTGTGTGAAGTGGTGCAACGCAGAGAACGAGAGAAGGATCGATTGGAGCATCTCAGGAGTTTGATCTTGGGGAAAACAGTACATTGAGCGAAGTTCATCTTTAGGAGGTAAGCATTTGATTAGAACCCTTGAAACTCCATCCTTGTTTTTTTTGAGTTATCATCGATTTTGGGTTGGGAAGACTTTGGGGGCGACTGAGATCGAGTCTAGGTTAAGCTCTGGGAGTTTAGTAAGTCGGCCTAAGGACTCGATACATTATTGAACCGATTATAGTTTAATAAATCGAATTAAGAGATGTTTAGATTGGGGTGTGATTGATTCTGATACCTTTAATGGGTCTGTAAAAGGGTTTCGATACCCCAGTTCGACCAAGAGGGCCCGGTACCCTACGACCGGGGCTACCCGGTACTTTGTTGACCGAGGTGGCCCGGTATCTCCTTGACCGGGGCTACCCGGTGCTTTGTGACTGGGGTTGCCCGGGACCGGGAACGCTCGGATATACCATGACCGGGGTCCCCCGGGAGTTTAGAGCCCGGGGTTCCCCGGGAGACCATTATTCGAGGTCAAACGCTCGGAGGTCTTCGACCAGGGCTTTAGTGCCATTTTTTTAGTAGGATGTTTTGTTAGTCGAACCTTGGTCTAAAATCTCAAAGGATTAGGAACGAGAGATTTAATGGCTTTGCTAACTTGGAATGTAAGACTTGATATTTGCAAGTCTAGTGTTCGTGTGTGTGTGTGCCGAGATTTCCGAAATCAGGTGAGTTCCCTTATTCTAAAACTTCTAAAATCTGGAAATGGTCTTTATTACAATGCTTATTATGTTTACCGTTTTCCGTAAATATAACTCTGAGGATTGGTTTTGTTTTATGTGCATGAGTACTTACCTATCATTACATTGTATGAGGATTGGTTTTGTTTTATGAATTGAACGCCATGGCTTATCTTCAATCATCGGGGATGGTTGAACCGTGTGTCTGGAATTCGTTTCCTCACACATGGTAACGACATCGACTAGGGGGTCGTATGGGGATCTACTGGGGGCCCCGAGGACGAGTGGTCCTGTCTCTTGATGAAGGATTTCGACGTAAAACTAGTCACTACCTGTGACACGGAGTTTATGAAATTATTCTGTAAATTTAATTGTGTTTTCTGTTGTTATAAAATGACGAGGTTGGGAATTTACTAGACCTTCCAGTCTAATCCTCGTTTCCACTTTTCTTAAAACCCATTTTCAGGTAACCGAGTGGCTTCGGGATCTTCCAAAGGAAAAGAGAAATGTTAAGAGCTAGCATGCAGTAGAGCGGGCCTTAGTTGCGGCATAGTTACAACTTTGTTATAGATTCTCGATTGTAATAGACTTGTATTAGATGATGTAAATCCGTGCCTATCAGATTTTGTATTGGGACCCGTTTTTGGGAGTTGGATTTTATTTAAATTGTTATGTTAAGTTTTGGGGTTGTTACATTTGGTATCAAAGCTATAGTTTAAACGATTTAGTTGGCCTTTGAACCTAAACTTAAACTGTAAGTGGGACATAACCGAGAAGTAGGATGTCATAGGATTGCCGGTTTAGGAGCATATGTAATGAGAGATAGGGACTAACATGTAAGGTAGATTTGGGATTATAATTGGCCAATGTAATTGCAAATTTACAGGTACATGTGCGTATCTATGAAATCTTGTTGCATATAGGACTGTAAAATTTAAGTATATTTTTGGTGTTGTTTCAGTTATTGTCATGGCAGATTGAGTTTTACGAAGTAGGGTAGTGTCGGCCGAGGAAAATATGTCGGCAGATAATGTTCGAGCCGAGGTACCGAAGGGTCCTCCTGGGAGGCCGACAACTCGGGGAAGGGGCTGTGGTCGAGGGTGTGGTCCGGCGAGGACTACCCGAAGGGCTACGACCCAGGTTGAGGGAAACAATGCTGAAAATCGGGGAGGATCTAATGCACGAAACACTCGTAGTGCAATAAGTGTTGAGGTTCTCGTGGATAGGGAAACATCGCACCAAGAGAGCTCAACGACTGTGAGAAGGCGGGGAGCTGCAAGGGCTCGTGGTCGGGGTCGAAACCAAGCCTTTGTGACTCACGAGACGTTTGCTGCAGAAATGGGAAAGCTTCAAGAGACTCTGCAGGCGTTGTTGGCCCACCATGAGAAAACAGCTTCAGGAAGTAGAGATGGGAGCGAGAACAGGGAAATGAGTGCGCTGTCAAGCCCGCCGGCAACTGAAGTCGGGGGTAACTTTTCATCGATGAATGTGACAGCAACCAGGGTGGCAGCTAAGGGGTGTAGTTACAAGGAGTTTACAGCCTGCAAACCTCCTACGTACAAAGGAGAGTGCAACCCAGTCCTGGTGATGAAATGGGTCAAAAAGATGGAACTGGTGTTTGCTACCAGTAAATGCGCTGAGGAAGACAAGGTAACGTAAAGCCACTTTGTAGTGGGATGCAGAAACAGGTGGAATGGGGGTGGCTGCAGCAGGGGGTATGTCATGGGAGACGTTTGTGGGAAAATTCAAGGCTCAATTTTGCCCTCTGGCGGCAGTAAAGAAGTTACATGAGGAATTTCTGGGATTGGAACAAAAGGATATGTCGGTAAGGGAGTACACCAATAAGTTTATCGAGAAGTCTCGTTTTGTTGGATCTTACCTGCCAGACGAAGAAAGTAGAGTGGAACGTTTTATCTTTGGGTTGAGAAGCAGTTTAAGAGAGTGGGTCTCTGCAAGGGAGCCCACTACATTCCAGGTTGCCATGCATGTGGCTGAAATGACAGAGAAAGAGAAGAACCACCAGATGACAGATAAGGTCGACGATAAGAGAAAGTGGGACGGGCCAACAACAGATCTGAGAAAGGGAAAGAATTTCAGAACGGAGTCGATAGGGGGTCGAGGGTTTGGAGAGAAGCCTTGCGGGAAGTGCCATCGGGTACATCGGGGAGATTGTGGTTCGGGAGAGAGATCGTGCTTTCAGTGTGGAATGTCGGGGCATATGTCTAGGGATTGCTCAAACAAGAAAAGTTGTTATCAGTGCGGATCACTAAATCATCTCCGGTCAGATTGCCCGCAGGTCAAGCGGGGCGGACCAGTTCAGATTAGGGAGTGTGGGGGAGGAAAAAGGGAAGAGAAGAAATGGGAGTCGGCTCGTCCGAAAGGGAGTGCCTTTAACATGACATCAACGGAGGCGGAGGAGATTCCGGATGTAGTCGCAGGTACATTTTTGGTAAACTCTACTTGTGCTAGAGTATTGTTTGACTCAGGAGATACTTGCTCTTTTATATCCCCTGCGTTTGCTCAGTGTTTGGGATTAAAGCCTAAGCGGTTAGGACGTGTGTTTGATGTAGAAACCGCCGATGCTAACCAAGTGTCGATTGGGGAGGTGTTTGAGGGATGTGTGATAGACATAAAAGGGAGTTTAGTACCAGTGGTACTATACCCTATGTCGATGAGAGTGTTCGACGTGGTTCTTGGGATGGATTGGTTGGCTAGAAATGATGCTAGTATTGTCTGTAACAAGAAGATGATCCGTATGGTTTTACCGGAAAAGGGAGTGGTAGTGATCTATGGGGATAGACAGGAAAGGAATTCTAGTTTGATTTCCATGATCAAAGCGAATAAGAGTTTGAGAAAAGGGTGTAGGGGATTCTTAGCGTATGTAATAGATGCTAAGAAAGAGAAGGGTAGAGTGAAGGAAGTGCGGGTAGTGAGCGAGTACCCGGAAGTATTTCCAGAGGATTTGACGGATCTACCACCTGATTGTCAAGTCGAATTTCGGATCGATCTGGTGCCTGGTGCCGCTCCGGTAGCGCGTGCACCATACAGATTAGCACTCTTAGAGATGAAAGAAATGATGTCACAATTGCAAGAATTGCTGGGCAAGGGGTTTATAAGGCCTAGTACTTCACCGTGGGGAGCGTCGGTCCTCTTTGTGAAAAAGGACGGATCTATGCGAATGTGCATAGATTACAGAGAGCTCAACAAGTTGACGATCAAGAATAAGTATCTGATTCCAAGGATAGACGACTTATTTGATCAGCTTCATGGAGTCAGCTTCTTTTCCAAGATTGATTTGAGGTCGGGATATCATCAACTCAAGGTAAAGGAAGAAGATATTCCGAAAACAGCCTTCCGTACCAGATATGGATATTACGAGTTCCTTGTAATGCCATTCGGGTTGACAAACGCTGCTGCAGCTTTCATGGATTTGATGAATAGGGTGTGTCAACCTTACTTAGACAAGTTCGTGATCGTGTTTATCGACGATATTCTAGTGTACTCGGAGACCGAGAAGGAGCATGAGGAGCACTTGCGAACAATATTGGGTTTGCTAAAGCGAGAGAGACTTTACTCGAAATTCTCAAAGTGTGAATTCTGGTTGCGAGAAGTTCAGTTCCTTGGGCATGTCGTGTCCCAAGATGGAATCAAGGTGGATCCAGCAAAGGTAGAAGCAATTCGTAGTTGGGAGGCGCCAAAGAATCCTTCAGAAGTCCGAAGTTTCTTAGGATTAGCAGGGTATTACCGTAAGTTTATTAGAGATTTCTCTCGGATAGCTACTCCGCTGACGTCGTTGACGAAAAAGAATGTAAAGTTCGTATGGATAGAAGCTCAGAGGGAGGCCTTTCAAAGACTCAAGGATATGCTAAGTAGTGCTCCAATTTTGGCTCTGTCGGACGGCTCAGAAGACTTCATAGTTTATAGCGATGCGTCTAGTTTGGGTTTGGGATGTGTTCTTATGCAGCGAAGGAAAGTAATTGCTTATGCATCACGCCAGTTGAAGGATCACGAATCGCGATACCCTACCCACGATTTAGAGCTGGCCGCCGTGATCTTCGCGTTGAAAATTTGGAGGCACTACCTTTATGGAACGCAATGTCAAATTTTCACGGACCACAGAAGTCTTTGCCATATGTTTGACCAGAAGGAGTTGAACATGCGCCAACGAAGATGGATGGAGTTTCTAACCAATTATGACTGTAAGATCGAATACCACCCAGGGAAGGCTAACGTAGTAGCAGATGCTCTGAGTCGGAAGGAAAGAGGTGAAAATCTGATGATGGTAGATACGAGAGCTGAGGTAACACCAACTTTGCTGGAAGAGATTAAGAGAATGCAGGTATAAGCCTTGAGGCCTGAGAACCTGAAAGCTGAGAGAGTGGTAGGTCTTCCAAGTTCGTTGATAGAGGACAGTCGAGGACTGAAGTGCTACAGTGGGAGGATTTAGATTCCGAGACTTGGGGATTTGAGAACGGTCATCTTAGTGGAGGCTCATAAGTCAAAGTATTCGATTCACCCAGTAACGAACAAGATGTACGGAGATTTGAGACTAAACTATTGGTGGTCGGGATTAAAGAAAGATATAGCTCATTACGTGGAAAGGTGCCTGACTTGTCTGCAAGTAAAGACGGAACATCAGCAACCGTATGGGAAACTTCAACCGTTAGAAATTCCCGTCTGGAAATGGGAACAAATCACGATGGATTTTGTGAGTAAGTTACCCAGAACCCCGAAGGGGTACGACGCGATTTGGGTCATTGTGGATCGGCTGATCAAATCAGCGCATTTCCTACCCATCAAGGAAACCTACTCCATGGAAAGACTCGCGAAGTTTTATATCGTCGAGGTTGTTGTTCGCCATGGTGTGCCCTTGTCGATTGTGTCCGACCGGGATAGCCGATTCTCTTCAGCTTTTTGGAAGAGTTTCCAACGAGAGATGGGGTCGAAAATAAAGATGAGTACGGCGTATCATCCGCAGACCGACGGCCAGAGCGAATGAACTATTCAGACCCTATAGGATATGCTGAGAGCATGCGCCTTGGATTTCCAAGGTTCGTGGGAAAACCATTTGCCGTTGATTGAGTTCGCTTACAATAATAGCTACCACGTGAGCATCAAAGTTGGACCGTATGAAATGCTTTATGGTAGAAAGTGTCGAACTCCCTTGTGTTGGAATGAGGTTGGGGAAAGACAACTGGCTGGGCCGGAGTTAGTGCAACAAACTACGGATAAAATCGTTCAAGTGCGAGAAAGGCTGAAAGTGGCGCGCGATCGTCAAAATAGTTACGCTGATAAACGCCAAAAAGATATAGAATTCCAGATCGATGATAAAGTGATGTTGAAGGTATCACCTTGGAAAGGTGTAATCCGATTTGGGAAGAAAAGGAAGTTAAGCCCGCGATTTATTGGGTCGTTTAAAATTATTGAATGTGTCGGAGTCGTGGCGTATAAGTTGGATTTACCCGAAGAGTTGAAGAGCATCCACAACACTTTCCATGTCTCCAACTTGAGAAAGTGTCTACCAGATGTGGATATGGCTATACCGTTGCAAGACGTACGGGTGGATGAGAAGTTGTACTTTGCCGAAGAGCCTGAGTCTATTGTCGATTGTAAGGTTAAACGACCAAGGACAAAGGATATTAGCCTTGTGAAAGTTCAGTGGAAGTTTCACAAAGGGAGGGAAGCGACGTGGGAGTTAGAATCGGATATGAGGTCCAAATATCCGCATTTGTTTGCCAATCAAAATTCCGAGGACGGAATTTTCCTAAGGGGGAAGTGTTGTAACACTCTCTAAAATGTTTGGTTAATTATTAGATTATAAGAAAATAGAGTATTTGGGAAAAATAAGGAAGTTGAAGGGGCATTCTGTAAATATAGGCACAAAAGGGTCTAAAACCCTAACCCTTTCTTCATTCTTATAAAAAGACGTCTGTGTGAAGTGGTGCGGTGCAAAGAACGAGAGAAAGATCGATTGGAGCATCTCAGGAGTTTGATCTTAGGGAAAACAGTGCATTGAGCGAAGTTCATCTCAGGAGGTAAGCATTTGATTAGAACCCTTGAAACTTCATCCTTGTTTTTTTTGAGTTATCATCGATTTTGGGTTGGGAAGACTTTGGGGGCGACTGAGATCGAGTCTAGGTTGAGCTCTGGGAGTTTAGTAAGTCGGCCTAAGGACTCGATACATGATTGAACCGGTTATAGTTTAATAAATCGAATTAAGAGATGTTTAGATTGGGGTGTGATTGATTCTGGTACCTTCGATGGGTCTGTAAAAGGGTTTCGATACCCCAGTTCGACCAAGAGGGCACGGTACCTGATAACCCTCATTCCCGAGTGTTATTTATCACTCTTTTCCGTGTCTTATTTCCTATTTATACCCACTTTTGTTCATTTCTATCCTCTTTTGGTCTTTAATTAAAGCAAGTTATGATAATGGCATCAAAAGTAATTTTTGTGCAGAATTTGGGAAAACTGTCGGGGAGGGCAGTGAGTGCCCGCGGTGGACACCCAAAGATCCAGTGGTCACTTGCTTCACAAGGGGTTTTCTCTCTATTACTTCCCATATAAAGAGGCCTTGGGTTTTTCATTTCACATCCATTCATCCATAGAGATTCTAATCCACAACATCCAACACCAAGAAAGTCACCAACAATGCTCTAGTTTTAGTTCATCTTCAAGTTACTTGTTAACTTGAAGATGGTAATTTTAATTTCAAGTCCTTTACTTTCTAGCACTTTACATTTCTAGTACTTTACTTTCTAGCACTTTACATTTCTAGTACTTTACTTTTCCTTGTAATTTAGTTCAAGTACTTAATTTCCATTTCTGTAATTTAAGTTTATGCAAGTAGTTCTTAATTATTTCTTGTCTTTTATTCTTATGTCTCTTACTTTAATTATGAGTTAAGCACCTCTTGGGTGTGGGTGTGAGCTAACTTGGGACTAGTAGGCAACACTTGGGTGTGGCCATTATTACTAACTCTTAAGTTTGGTCACTTGAGTCGGGACATAACTCAATGCGGATAAGCCGGTCACTTTGAAGTGTTAATATTAGATCTTAGACCTCGAGAGGGGCGGATCCGAAATACGGCTTAAGTGATGCAACAAGGATTTGAGAAAGTCTTTGATAACCACGTAGAGATGCGGGTTTTGTATGATTTACTAAGGTTCGGGATGCCGGTCGAGTAATCACAAAGAGATTTGGGTATAAATCTCCATACCGGTGGAACTTGACGTTTAGAGTCAAACTTAGATAAATCGGCAAGATTAAGAGTTGGTAACGATGGACACGTTGCGAGCATCTTGTAGGACCGGTCTTTAAAAATCCACTTTCGAGAGATCGGACTTTTTATAGATTTTCCGTACTACAAAGCGCCCGACCATTTTGTTACTACGTTTGTCTCAAGGAACGTTTACACCCATACCCATTCTTTAATTATAAAAAGTTCATTTCGCATTTTCTTAGAATTAATTCAACAACCAAACAAATATTTTCCCCAACTCGAAACTTGTGCAAGAAGTTCATGAAAGTCAGCAATTCTAAGTAAGTCCAGTCTCTGTGGGTACGATAGTCGGTACTTGTACCATTTTATTACTTGTACCGATCCCAGTGTTGATATATACTTGTGTCCACGCTGGGAAACTCAATGTCCACGCTTTGAGTGCACGTTATTTTGCTACCAAGTTTTTGGCGCCGTTGTCGGGGACTGGCACGATTTTACATCCTGAGATACTGATTTTTCTTCGAGCCTGTGTCACTTGTTTCACTTTCAAAGCATTTATCGTGTTGTATGCCACGGCTACAACACGGTGAACTTGTCCTCGACCGATCCAGAAGTTTAGTGAAGAAAAGTTCGGTTTGTAAATAAATTGTACAGTTTAATTTCTGTTGTTTTTGAAAAAATTCGCAGAGTGCCCACTATAGGTCGGGAGTGCCCACCGGGAACTTTTGGCGGGAAAACGTACCAGGTAAGATTTGGAAATCTTACTTTCTGGCAACAATCATTACCCCTAGTACAAAGTGAACACTTGGCAAAATATGGTGGTTTGGAATCTTTTTAAAAGATTGTTTTTGTACTTTTAAAGTTTATTTTTGGAATTCAAATTTTTTTTAAATCCAAACCACTAGGTGGTTTTCTTTTGCCAACCGGTTTAAAAAAAATTCAAAAAAAAAATAATAAAAAATTCAAAAAGAAAAAGAAAAAAAAACAAACAAACAAAAAAATTTCAAAAAAAAATCAAAAAAAAAAATAAGAAAAGAAAAAGTTTATTTTTGGAATTCAATTTTTTTAAAAATCCAAACCACCAGGTAGTTTTCTTTTGCCAACCGGTTTTAAAAAAAATTCAAAAAAAAAATTTCAAAAAAAAAATCAAAAGAAAATATAAAAAAAAAATCGCAGTATCCACTTGAGATTCGGAGCGCCGACTGGAAGTGTTGGGCGGGAAAGCGTACTAACCGGTGTTCAGAACTTAGCCGGATCCTCCATGGGTTTGGAAGAGCATCAGCGCGAGTTCCATGAACGAGAGATTCAGATATGGTCATATCAAAGGGAGTGGAACTCGGCATTCCAAAGAATCCTGCATAACATTAACCCCACGGTGACAGCTTCATTGCCTCGATTCCCGGCCGATGTACTCGCTCCGTTTCCTCGGTGAATCTTTTGATGATATTATCATGCTCTTGCTTTGATTATCTCTTGTGTTATCTCTTTTGGATACTTTTGAGCTATCAAACTTTTGGTAGCGCCATTTTTGTGTCTTGCTTAAACTTTATGGCGTTTGTTTTAATCTGTGGATGTTGATCAATCATTGTTGTCTCTAACATGTTCTTTTTCAGATGCATTTCTACATTCATGACTGTTGTTTCTGATGCGATTAAAATGATATAGGCCATCCCTTCATTCCAAGCCCATACAGTTACCCTTTGATGCCTCGCCAAGCCATATATATCTATAACTTTTGAAAATCGATGGGGACATCGAAGATCTCAAGTTTGAGGAGGGGGGGGGGGTTCATAATGATCATTCGTTATTGCTTGATCATTTAAAAAAAATTATAAAGAGTGGGGGGATGAAATATGTCTTCGGAAAATTGGGAGACACGTATAACCCAAAGACATAGAACTTATGAAACATCACAAGTCTTGGGAGATGCGATTAAAAAATATATATACGCAAAAGTGAAAAATAAAGAGAGACATAAAATCCTTTTGTAGTATTGCTCAAGTTTGAGGAAACTAGTAAAAATTCGTACCCATCAAACACTAACCCTCAAGTCCTACTGATTAATTTCATCATAACCTAAGTCAAGGATGGAAGAATGCACATCACTCCCTCTAGACAAAGATCAACAGTCCCTCCGTGTGGTAAATATTTTTTTATTTTTCGTTCTTCCCTTTTCCGTAAAATCCCTTTTCTTAGTTTTTGGTTACATAAGGACAAGTAACAGTACCCTACGACCGGGGCTACCCGGTGCTTTGTTGACCGGGGTGGCCCGATATCTCCTTGACCGGGGCTACCCGGTGCTTTGTGACCGGGGTTGCTCGGGACCGAGAACGCTCGGATAATTTTCGACCGGGGTTGCCCGGATGTACCATGACCGGGGTCTCCCGGGAGTTGAGAGCCCGGGGTTCCCCGGGAGACCATTGTTCGGGGTCAAACGCCCGGAGGTCTTCGACCAGGGCTTTAGTACCATTTTTTTAGTAGGATGTTTTGTTAGTCGAACCTTGGTCTAAAATCTCAAAGGATTAGGAATGAGAGATTTAATGAATTTGCTAACTTGGAATGTAGGACTCGATATTTGCAAGTCTAGTGTTCGTGTGTGTGTGCCGAGATTTTCGAAATCAGGTAAGTTCCCTTATTCTAAAACCTTCAAAATCTAGAAATGGTCTTTATTACAAAGCTTATTATGTTTACCGCTTTCCGTAAATATAACTCTAAACTATATTGGATTGGGTTTATTTCAATAATGTGCATGAGTACTTACCTATCATTGCATTGTATGAGGATTGATTTTGTTTTATGAATTGAACGTCATGGCTTATCTTCAATCATCGGGGATGGTTGAACTGTGTATCTGGAATTCGTTTCCTCACACATGGTAACGGCATCAACTAGGGGGCCGTATGGGGATCTACTGGGGGGCTCCGAGGACGAGTGGTCCTGTCTCTTGATGAAGGATTTCGACGTGAAACTAGTCACTACCTGTGACACGGAGTTTGTGAAATTATTTTGTAAATTTAATTGTGTTTTCTGTTGTTATAAAATGGACGAGGTTGGGAATTTACTAGACCTTTCGGTCTAATCCTCGTATCCACTTTTCTTAAAACCCATTTTCAGGTAACCGGGTGGCTTCGGGATCTTCCAAAGGAAAAGAGAAATGTTAGAAGCTAGCATGTCGGAGAGCGGGCCTTAGTTGCGGCATAGTTACAGCTTTGTTATAGATTCTCGGTTGTAATAGACTTGTTATTAGATGATGTAAATCCGTGACTATCAGATTTTGTATTGGGACCCGTTTTTGGGAGTTGGATTTTGTTTAAATTGTTATGTTAAGTTTTGGGGTTGTTACACTAACAAATATAGAAACCCTTGTTTTCTATTTTCTTTCAATCCTCATTCTCTAATTCTTATGCAACCATCTTAGTGTTTCTTAAGTTTGTTTAGATTAGGTCTTACTTAATCTTATTCCGCAACAAACTTGTAAATTGTATTTTGATTTATCAATAAACAATTTATTAAACTTTAAATTTTGTGTTTGTATTCAACCCCCCTTCTACAAACTTGTTAAGCACCTTCGGGACCAACAAGTGGTATCAGAGCAAGTTGTTTAATCTCATAAACAATATCTTGCTTTATTCTCTTCATTGCTATTCAAACTATGGCACTCAATACAAACACTAACTACTATGATAATGGTTCTCTCTCAAAACCTCCTCGATTTAGCAGATATAACTTTGCTCTCTGGAAAAATCGAATTATGCTATTTCTAGAAGGTGTAGATCCCACTATACCTGAATATGTAGCAAATGGCCCTTATGAACCCTTTACAATCATAGTTGCAGTTCCAGCTACCGCCACCACTCCTGCTGTTCCTGAAAGATATGCTATTAAGTAAATAAGACAATGGAGTGATGAAGATAAAAATAAAGTTGGTTTAGATGCTAAGGCAAAAACCATTATCTCTATGGCTCTGCCTAATGAAGCCTTTCATTCCATCATGCATCTGAAAACGGCTAAAGAAATGTGGGACAATATATGTGTTCAATATGAATGTACCACTGAAATCCAAGAAACCAGAAAGATTAATTTGGTAAGACAATATGAAAGTTTTATCTGTGTTAAGAATGAATCCCTATCTGATGTTCACTAGAGATTTAACTGTATAATCATTGATCTAAGGACTGTTGGTAGGACCTATTCTAACTCTGAGGTCTTAACTAAATTCTTGGAATGTCTTCCTGAAAGCTAGGACAGTTACTCAATGTGTCTTAAGCTGACAAAAGACTTAAATTCTCTCTATCTCTCTCAGTACCTTATATGGAACATTGATCAACTATGAGCAATCAAATCTTCTGAAGAAGAATCTTATAAAAGATTCTAAAGACTTCAAAAGCACTCCTGTTGCTTTAGTCTCTTCAGAGATCATTCCATCTCAGCGATCTACTCTTACTATCACTGAGTTAGATTATGACTCTGAGTAATTATCAAACGTTGATCTTTCAGAGTTTGATGAATCCTTAGCACTCTTAAAAAACTCCTTCAAAAGTTTTGCAAGAAAGAGCAATTTTAGAAGAAATAAGCCTCTCTCTATAACTGACAAGCCAAAATCAACCCCTGTTGATAAGGCTATTGCTACTTGCTTTAAATGTGAAAAAGTTGGACATTTTGCAAGTGAATGCAGGTCAAAGAAAGTTTTCAAACCTTCTACCGCCAGGAAAACCAGCAATCACAAATACCTTAAGCTGAAAGAAAAATATCAAAAGCTGAAAAACTTCAAGCGAAAAGGTAAAGGTCTTATCGTTGAAGAGCATGACTGGGCTGAATCAGAAGAATCAAGTTCTGATGAAGAAGAAGTTGTTAATCTCTATCTTATGGTTGAGATTAAGGAAGAAGTGGAAGAACCCACATGAACTTCCATGAGTTACATCTCCTCTTAGGTATCAATCTCTACTAATCCCTCTCTTTCTGAATCTGAGAGAAGTCGTGCAGTAGATGTGCTGACAATAGACTTGTACAATGCAGTACATGGAAAAACTCTAGCTGAAAACAAGAATATTGATTTAACTGAACAGTTAGAGAAATGTTATGAAAGGATCAAAGAACTAACTCTTCTAGAGGAAAGTTTAAAAGATCAGGTCATTGTCAATGAAATTATCACCATTGAACGCGAACAAGTCATCGCTGCTTTAAAAGCAGAAAAGACAACTGTTGAAGGATGATGTAAATCTTCAACCAAGATCACTGAAATCATTAAGGCTCAAATCCCTGCTAGTGACAAAACTGGTCTCGGTTATCATCCTGAAAAAGATGAATCTAGCAGAGATTGTTCCATGCTTAAGTTTGGAATGTTTGTCTCTTCTATCCCTGACACTTCTTCTACTCATTGCTCTTCATCTTCCAATCTTATTCCTGATGACTTATCAAAGAGCTCTAAGCTCACTAATAAAGGGAAATCCATTTCTCATCATCCTCATAAGGCTATCAAGAAAGCTAAACTGAAAGTCTTTTCCAAACCTTCAGTAAATCAATCTTCCAGCTCTAGAACTAAAATCACTGATATCTCTCAGAGATCAACTCCAAAGCTGAAAATTGATATTAAGCCTAAGAAATCCGAAGAACTGAAAGTTCCTCCAAAATCTTATGCCAAGGGCATTCTTGGAGTTGGCCCTACTCATCTCAAGTTTTCTAACTTAACTGCTCATAGTCTCAAGGCAAATTTCGTCTATAGAAAATGCTATCACTGTGGACTTACTGACCATATTGCTAGTAAATGTCCTACTGCCACAAAAGCTAAAAAGACAGCTAAAGTGAAGATGATTGCCTCCAAGGCTAAGAAGGTCACTAAAGCTGAGAAATCTGCTAAGGTGAAAAATGCCACTAAGATTAATCAAATAACCAAAGTGAAGGTTACCACTGAAGCTGAATCTTCAAATGTCGTGAAGATTGTTGAACCTTCCATCTCTACTAACACTGCTGGACCCATTAAAAAGTTGGTACCAATCAAAACTTAATCTTCCTTATGTTTGCAGGGATCGAAGGGTATCTGGTATTTAGATAGGGGATGCTCTCGACACATGACTGGACAAAAAGACCTGCTCACTGAATACAAGGAAGAGAAAAGTCCCTTGACGACCTTTGGTGGAAATGGAAAAGGCTATACCAGAGGGTTTGGTGTTCTCAGCAATGGGACAACTACCTTCAGAAGAGTCTCTTACGTAGATGGACTGAATCATAACCTCCTAAGCATCAGTCAGTTATGTGACAAAGACTACGAAGTTCGCTTTTGCAAGAAAGCATGTTCAGTGATGAATGAAAAATGGGAGCTCGCTCTTAGTGGTTATCGTATGGAAAATGTCTATGTAATAGACATGAACTCTACTACCACTGAAAACGTTTGTTTTCTTTCTAAGGCCTCCTCAGATGTCAACTGGTTATGGCACAAAAGGCTATCTCATCTCAACTTCAAAACACTGAATTCTCTCTCCTCAAAAGAACTAGTCTCCGGTCTTCCTCAACACTCATATGCAAAGGAATCTCTCTGTACAGCATGTGAGAAAGGAAAGCAGACTAAAGCTAGTTTCAAATCAAAACAGGTTTCCTCGGTAACATGTCCTCTTCAACTCTTGCATATGGATTTATTTGGACCTGTCAATATCCAATCCATAGCTGGAAAGAAATATACACTTGTCATTGTATATGAATACTCTCGCTACACCTGGGTAATCTTTCTTCGCTGCAAAAATGACACTCCAGAAGAACTGATATCTTTTGTTAAAAAGATGGAAATGCTGAATAATCTAACTGTTCGCTCGATAAGAAGTGATCATGGAACCGAATTAAAAAACAGTTCCCTGAATAACTTCTTTGAAAGTAAGGGAATTTCACACAATTTCTCCTTTGTAAGAACTCCTCAGCAAAATGGTGTCGCTGAAAGAAGAAACCGAACGATCATTGAAGCTGCAAGATCAATGCTCAGCGATTCTCATCTTCTAACTTAGTTTTGGGCAGAAGCTGTCAACACTGCTTGTTTTACTCAAAATAGGTCTATGATAGTAAAACGTTTCGGCAAAACAACCTATGAACTCTTTCATGGAAGAAAACCTTCTATCAGTTTTCTTCACATCTTTGTTTGTCAATGTTTCATCTTAAACAACAAAGATGCACTTGAAAAGTTCGACCCAAAAGCTGATGATAGAATCGTTCTTGGCTATTCCTCAATTTCCAAAGCCTACAGAGTCTTCAACAAGAGAAGACAAACAGTAGAAGAAACAATTCATGTCACCTTTGATGAATCCAGATCAGCGAACTCTAAACCTATCGCTGACAATGATGAACTGAATGCTTGGATGTTCTCTCATTATAGAGAAACAGAACCATTCTTCAACACTTATCAGCATACAAATTCTCCTAATGTTGATGAAGATCCAAACATCGTTCCTCCTAACGATGAATCCACCTCTTGGGTTTCAACTGTTCCACTTAACACACTCCCTCCATTAGATCTTTCCTCGTCTGAAAACCTCTCAGTAAACATCTGATAGCTGAAGAACCTCAAGTTTCTTCATTAGTGAACATTCCTATTGATGATCCAACTCCTGAGGTAAGCGATCATGCCCCAACTCAGATATGGACCAGAGATCACCCCATAGATCAAATTCTTGGTGATCCTGAAGCAGGTATTCAGACACGAAGAACCTCAAGTTTCTTCATTAGTGAACATTGCTATTGATGATCCAACTCCTGAGGTAAGCGATCATGCCCCAACTCAGATATGGACCAGAGATCACCCCATAGATCAAATTCTTGGTGATCCTGAAGCAGGTATTCAGACACGAAGAAGTTCAGGTAACATCTGTCTATTTGTTAATTTTCTTTCTCTTACCGAACCAAAAAAGACTGATGATGCCCTCACAAATCCAAATTGGGTCAGCGCCATGCAAGAAGAGCTTACTGAGTTTGCGTGAGTTTGGAATCTCGTTCCCGACCATCTGATAAATCTGTTATAGGCACCAAATGGGTGTTTAGAAACAAATTAGATGAACATGGGACAGTAACCCGTAACAAGGCTATGATGAATGCATAGGATATGATGAAACCTTTGCCCCTGTGGCTAGGCTCGAAGCAATTCGACTCTTCTTAGCTTATGCAGTTTACAAAGACTTCAAAGTATATCAAATGGATGCCAAATCATCATTTCTAAATGGAAAGCTGAATGAAGAAGTCTATGTTGAACAACCCCCAGGGTTCTCTGCCCCTAAGCATCCACATTATGTATATAAGCTGGATAAGGCTCTCTATGGGTTAAAACAAGCTCATCGTGCTTGGTATGACACTCTCTCTTTTTTTCTTATCTCTGAAAATTTTGAGCATGGTAAAGTTGATAACACTTTGTTTTTCAGAAAGATAAAAGGTCATATTATTCTTGTACAAATATATGTTGATGACATTACATTTGGTTCTACTAACCCGTCTATGTGTACTCGCTTCACTGAAAGAATGAAGAAATAATATAAAATGAGTATGATGGATGAACTAACTTACTTCCTTGGACTTCATATCAAGCAAATTGACAAAGGTACATTTATTAATCAAGGAAAGTATGTTAAAGATATGTTGAAGAAGTTTTATCTCACTCAAACTTCAGCGATGAATACTCCTATGGTACCTCCCCTGACATTAAACAAAGATCCAGCTGGAAAACCTGTAAACGTCACTGCCTATAGAGGAATGATAGGCTCCCTGCTGTATCTTACAGCGAGCTGGCCTGGCATCATGTACTCTACATGTCTTTGTGCATGCTATCAATCAGAACCCGAGGAATCCCATTTGATCGTTGTCAAGAAAATCTTCAGATATCTAAAGGGAACTCCTAACCTCAGTCTTTGGTATCCCAAAGATTCAGGGTTCGATCTCACTGTTATTCAGATAGTGATTTTGCAGGTTGGAAACTTGATAGAAAAAGCACCACTGGAGGATGTCAACTTCTAGGAGGAAAGTTGGTAAGTTGGACAAGTAAAAAGCAAAACTCAGTATCCACTTCCACAGCTGAAGCTGAGTACGTAGCAGCTGAAAGTTGTTGTGCTCAGGTCTTATGGATGAGAAATAAACAATTAGACTATGACCTTCAACTATCCAAGATCCCAATCTATTGTGGCAGCACTAGTGCCATCTCTATAGCAAACAATCCAATGCTACACTCAAAGACGAAACACATAGAGATCAGATATCATTTTATCAGAGATCATGTGATGAATGGTGATATAAATCTCCATTTTTTCCCTACTGATTATCAGCTCGCTGATCTTTTCACCAAACCTCTTGATGAGACAAGATTCAAATTTCTCATCAGTGAGCTTGGAATGTTGAATCTTGAAGATTAATTCTTCAGCATTCATGCATCATGTCAGTTATAAAAGGTTTTACCTATCCTTATAATCCCTGATTACATATCTCTGACACATGTATGTTCTCTCATTCTCTCTCATTGAATCATATTCAGTAAGACGTTTGCAAAAACCAAAACTGTAATCACTGAATTTCTTCAAGTGGTTAAAAGCTTTTTGAAAAACAAACCTTATCACTGATATTTCTCATCAGTGATCCTTTAAAAAGAAAAACTTATCTCTGAATTTCTGTCAGTGATACTTTCTAAAATCAAAACGTTTTTTTCTCTTTCCTATGACGTCATTCGAACCAATAATCCATGGCACGACTTTTTCTGACACGTTCGTTCGTTGCACTTCATGTCTAATCAACTTCGTGGGACGTTTCTCTTTTCACGTTCCAAGTTCTTTCTCTCTCATATAAAAGGAATGCCATTTACATTTTTTCCTTTTACGCTCACAAAACTTCCAAGGCAAGAAAAACACTCTCGGCATTCAAGCAATCAAGCAAAACACCTTAATCTTCAAATCCTCAAGACTTCCAGGTTTTTGTTCTTAATCTTTTTCTTAGTAAAAACACTTGTTTGATTCTAAAACTTCCGTTGTTTTTAGATTCAAGGTGTTTTTCATTCTTAAAATCATTTTCTTTATGATTTTATTTTGGGCAAAAACCTTTGGTTTTTAAGACTGTTTTCTTACTTCTTTTCTTAGAACACTGTTTTACTCTAAAAACAAACTTATTTTTCAAATTTCCTTCCAAAAATGGAAACTGGTAAAATATTTTATAATGTTTTTAGACTCTAAACCTTATATTCTATTCTACTTATTTCTATTCCAGAAATGGCCCAAGCTACTCTCATTGCCTCAAAATATGTCAAGTTCACTCTTGCTAATTCCGAGATTCCCAAGAACAACCATTTGGTACGATTAGACTTCAGCGCTGAAAAGTTCGCTTATCTCGTGGAAGCAGCAAACTTTCTGAAACAATCATGCCTATCCTATGCTCTGCAAGTTGATCCTAAGCCAAGCAAGGCTCTTCTTCAGCAGTTCTGGTTCACTGCTGACAAGGGCTCAGTGACAAACAAGAAAGGCGAATCCATCCCTGCCATCTCTTTCACGACTCAACATGGCCTAGGGAACATCACTGCCCTTGCCATTCGCACAACTTTGCGTTTCCCCTCCAAGACTTCCCATGGCTTCAACCCTCTACCCACTGACGCTGAACTTATTCAGTTTCTGGAAGATATGGAATACCAATGGGATAACAAGCCTTGCACAACCATTCCCAACAAAAAACTGACGAAGATCCTGAAGTCGAATATCCCTTAAGAGCTGAACTACATCTTCACTCATATCATTCAAAGTATGAGTGGAAAGATTGGATCACTGGACCAAGCCAGAAAAATTCAACTTCAGATGGGATACTCACTGCTCACTGGCAAACACTTTGACTACACCGGAGCGATATTTGAAGATCTCATGTCAAAGATTGAGAAGCCTGAACGGGACACAAAGATTCCCTATGTCCGGTTCATCTCTGCAATCCTCCACTTTTTCCTCGGAAAGAAGTACCCCACCAAAAGTGACTGCAATTTCTCCAGGGTTGGTCCATTAGTGCTCGAGGTGAAGCCCACTAACAATGAGGTAAGTCTTCAGATCTTACGCTTACGCCTCTCCCAAATTTCTTCTCCTTCAGTGGCCATGCAGATAGTTTCTTCATCCGCTATCCCTACAACTATCACCCCTCAAAAACAATAATCATCAGCTCTTCCTGGTCCTTCTAAAAAGGCCAAGAAGACTAAGGAGTCAACCCCCTCGATTAAGGAACCTGATATAGTCTCTCAACAGACTACCTTAGATGAATTTGTGGCTCTATCCTCCGCATCAGCAATCACAACAACCGTACCAATGACTTCAATCGTTGATACACCACCGGTGACTACACCCATTTCCTCAGCAACTCAAGCCCCACTTGAGGTAATTTCAATAATCACCAATGCTCCTTCTTCTATCCCCGCTATCTCTTCTTTTTCTACTTCTTTGGTCACTAACCTTTCCACTTTACAGCAGCCAACTTCTATCGCTGCAAATGTAGGACATGTCGTGGTTCTAACATCTCAACCCTTCTCTCAATTTGAAAGAGACTCGAACTTTTTCAACATGCTTGACACTTCAGGTAACCCCAAAACCGTATACACATCCCCCAAGATGATGACAAAGGGGGGAGAAGAATCTTAATGAGGAAAATTCAGCGGAAGCACAGGAGGAAACAACGGAAGAACCTCTCTCCCATGCTGAAGGGGAGAAGGTTGATGAACCTCTTTCTCTCAAGCTGAGGGGGAGAAGGTAGCTGAAGATCAAGCTCCTCATTCTTCTCAAGTATTTGAAGAAGAAGAGGATGAATAAGAAGAAGAAGACGGGGAAGAACTTGATCTTCCAAACCAAGATGATGACAATACCGCTGATGATGATAATGATGAGGAGGATGAAGACCCTTCTCTGTGATTTTCAGCAATAAATGAATCATCAGCGCCTGTATCAAAAGGCATTGTCTTAAATGAAGCAGGGGGAGACAGAAAGATAGTGCTCCAGATTCCTCCACTCAAGGCAAGCAGAAGGGGATCGTTGCCGAGGGGAACCTAAAGTTACTATCACTATATGAGGGGGAACAACCTTCTCAGGTATGCCTTTCTATTGTCCCTTTCTCTTTTTACTCCTTCCAATCACCCCTGACTTTCTAAGCCTTTATCTTTCTCCTTCTCAAACATACACTAACGTTTTTCATTTTTCCTCAGACAGTTCTCTCCCCTGCTTAAGGGAACTCAGTTTCAGCAAATAATCCCCAGCTTTTATAGCTGATGAACCAATAATCCCAACCTCCTTCAATGAAGTTGATGAACAAGAAGAAGAAGAAAATGAATCCCTGAACCATCCAGGAAGGCCCTCTCGACCACTTAAATGGTCAGAGGATGAACTAAAAAGAAGAACAGAGATGATCTTTCATCTAGAAAGTCAGCGAATAAAGATCCCTCCTCAGTCTCTACCAGAAGAACTCAACTTTCTCTCTGAAGCCGAATATGAAGAATCCGTCAGGACTGAAAAATTGTTTGATGACTGCCGAAGAGATGTTGACTTAGCTCTCAAGGTACATGCGTCCATGTTTGAGGACGACAAGATGAAGGAGAATGCAGCGGTAGTTCAAGCTGCAATTCTAAAAGAGATTGAAGAGGAGCGCTCAAAAGAAAAAGAGGTCAGCGATGAAAGTCTAGAATGGTGTAAACAAAAGATGGACTATCGCTCTGACCCAATGAAGATCGTTGCTGTTACTATCTCTGGGAGAAAGAAGAAGGACCGAACATCAGTCACTATGGAGATACTTAGAGAGGATGGAAGCTCAAAAGCTATGTTCGTGTCAAGACTGGAACACTTTGGTTACGTTGAGTGGTTAGAGTTCAAAGAAGCACTGAAGAAATCAAAATCAACGTACAAAGGCTATGTTGAAGGTCTCGTTGGAGCTCTCAACAAAAGATTCACTGCTATATTGAAGGAGCCTTCAGCTCTTCCACCTAAGCCAAAAACAAGTTAAGAGAAAGCTTGCCTCCTCCTCCTCTGAAATTGTCACAGTGACAAAAAACGACACCTCCATCAAGTTTTCAAAAGAAGCAATGTTCGGGCCTCCTCCTGATCTCTCAGTTCTTGATCTATCTCTGCCTCCTGGTGGACCATTCATCCCAGGTCAAGTTTTAAAGAAACCTTTTGGAATCTTCTTCAGAGATGATGAAGGTCAGCTCAGGTTCCAAAGAGTCTCTGAAATTCCTCTCTGCCCTCTAAGTCATCTCAAGGATTAGACATTTTAGATAAGAAATAAGGAAAAATTTAGACATTTTTAATTAATCTTAAGTTAATAAGTCAAATTAAATCTTAAAATAACCTATTAATAGTTTAGAAGGAATTTTAAGTTGATCATCAATGAGAAATCCCCAAAAATGATTACCAAGATAGAGAAATGACTTTTTGTTATATCTCACCAATGAGAAACTTTGAAATAAAATGTTTAGGTAAGAGAAATAATATTTTATTAAATATCTAGAGTATTTTAATAAACATAACCGATAAACATAATCAAAACAGGATAAACTTTTTAATTTAAATATAAAGAATTTAAAATATATAAAACAATCATACTCTAAATCGACCAAAAAAACAAAAAATAAAAGAAAAAATTAAAATCGTGATATATCTCGCTGCATTGCGCAAGTACAATTCTAGTAATATATAAAATTAGATTATATTTACATGATAATAAAGTTAAGGAAAGAAAACTAAATATGTTAACAATTTGAAAACCCTCTAAACATATTCAAATGCATATTCTTTTAATAAAATTTATATTGTTATTTTAATAATAACGTGCTATATTTGTGATTCGACCTTGACTAAACAAAATAATCCAAATTTAAGTGATGCTACATTTTTAACATAATTACACTAACATAAAAAGTATCCTATTTTATTCGATATGTACTCGAGTAATGCAATATAATTCATATTTTTTTCATTTTTATTTTATAAATTTGGTGGTTTTGAGAGAGTGAGAGAGTCTATAGTTTGCTATCGGTTTATGAAGTATTTTGTTATATTAGTAAGACTCAACATTTATCTTGTATTGAAACATATTGATCAGTTGACTATGAGTTAGTTTTATAAAGTTTGAATGTATTAATAAGTTGTAAATGTCGTATAATGTAGTACAAATATTGTATGGGTATGCGGGTTCGGTCTTGACCGGGCTTAGTCGTACCTGGGCGGGTCCAGTCGATTTGGCTGGGCCGGGTCGCCGCGGATTAGTCGGTGCTGCCCAATTGGATGCCCGGATACCGTGGGTGCGTGTGTGTGTGGGCTTAGCCCAAATTGCCGTACAAAAAAAAAATATTGTATGGGTATATTCGTTGTGTGAAATTGTAAAAAAACATGTTCAAAATATTTAAAAAATATACATACTCATCCTCTGTTTAAGTATCAAACCCGATATCCAAAACACACCCTTGCAGGATAAAACTCAACATCCAAACACACCTTGCGGTGACGGGAGGAGACTCATTTCCATCTAACGTGGTGAAGAATAAAGTAAACCATACATCAAAGTTATCGAATTCACCTCAAAATCAAGGTCCCAGTGTCTAACTGTTGATCCAACTCTCTCAGTGATTTGATAATGACCCTCTATTATACTTAGTGAAAATATCGTTTAACTTCGGTATGTATAAGTGTTTCACCATCAGTGAGTAAATACTGAGTGTGTTCAGTATCGCTGATGATTTCTCATGTAAACAGTAGACATAATCCCTGAAGACAAGTTTCGCGATAAAAGACGTTCACTGTTGAATCGAAGACAAAGCTGCTGAACAAAGGATAAGTCTACTCATGACCTGATGCGGATATCAACGAAAACAAGACAAGTCTACTCACACGCGAAGAAGCCTGAGGAAAAGCTTCAGCGATAGCTGAACTTCTTTGTATCTCTAAGAAGGAGAGATATTCAGCGATCGATGATCACATTGCTTATACCTGAAGTCTCTTTTGTCTTATCTATGGACACATAATACGAGTGTCAGAAAAGACATACCTCTGCAACATTTCGTACAACAACTCTGATATCTACACTGTTCATCATACGACCAAAAGCATGTCTCCAAAAGTCAGACGCATGAAACCAACCATAGAAGGACACGTGTAAAGTACCCTGTCATGCATTTAATGCGTAGGGTATAAATAGAAAGATCGAAACTCCATCTGAGGGTTGCCTTCAACCTTCAATCTTTCTAACAAATATAGAAACCCTTGTTTTCTATATCAAATGTTCCTGGTAATTCTTGCTCCCAGTAGACCATTTGTATCTATATGCATCAGGATCCCGATTCATGGGTTTGACTTTTTTTTTGTTTCATATGCTCTTGCAATGCGTACCTGATACATTCATAGCTCCTGTATAAAGCTCTCTTCGCTCAATCGCGTTTACCGATTAATTCTTACTAATAACCATCTCTCATTCTAGATCCATATCCTTTCGCATCAAGAGTACTCGCGCGTCTTCTTTCAATCCCCATTCTCTAATTCTTGTGCAACCATCTTAGTGTTTCTTAAGTTTGTTTAGATTAGGTTCTTACTTAATCTTATTCCGCAATAAACTTGTAAATTGTATTTTGATTTATCAATAAACAATTTATTAAACTTTAAATTTTGTGTTTGTATTCACCCCCCCTTCTACAAACTTGTTAAGCACCTTCGGGACCAACACTAACTTCTCAAGATTTTCCACCGCAATACCTAAGGTCCCAATGTCTTACACGAGTACCTATCATAATACTCAAAGGATCTAGGTTCCTACTCATCCAAAAATGGAGTTACATCTTTAAAGTTAATGTAAATCCTAATAAATAACCAAATGACATTCAAATATCTAAACAATTTAAGTTAGGTAAATACCCAAATATCATTTGAACCAATTTATATTGGTCCTGTAACAATATGGCAATAACATAGTAGGGGGTGGATACAGTGATTTACAAAGTTTTAATAATTTTACTCAAACAAATTATTTTGACAAAATAGGATATAGAATGTGGAAGATAAACTCAGATAACAAGTGATCAATAACCTATAAACTATCCCTCACATTATAACAGATTATTCCCTCTTAATTACACATTAAAAAGAACTCTACCAATAAATATTCACTTAAGAAAATGGATGATGCACATAGACTTTAGGTGAACAACTGATGAACTTGGATTCTTTGAAGAATAGCAAGATGATCTCTATCAAGATTGATTTTTGCTACTATTGAACTTCAAAGCATCACTTGGTATTTATAGGATCCATCTTCTCCAAAAGGACAAACCAGTATGATGATAAAGTATGAAGATAATTACTCTTTGATCTTTCAGTTCATTGTTCAAAAAAGTGTGTTGCATGTTTCCTCCTTGTAGAAGTTACAACCATAATGCATTTAATGCAAAATTGGCCGCAGTAAAAGTAAACCATGATGCATTTAATGCAAACCATGTCGCATTAAATGGTAAGTATGTTGATTGTCCTTTTGGGTTGACAAAAGAGGAAAAAAAAACTTTTTGGGGTTTGTATGTCAGATTGTACCTTTGTCGTTGTTGTCTTTTGTGAGAGGACACTTCCTTTTTGCAAGAGTATTATTCAAGATAACCCTCTATCTTGCAGACCTTTAGGTACAAGTATCTTCAGCTGATGAGTTAGCCTATCTGTTAAGACATCATCTGATGCTGATGAGCATTGGTTGATTAGGGGTAGGCTTCCATATGATATCTTCAATATATGATCAACATTTATATATTGATCTTAAATGATATGCATCATCAAATAGCTTCAGTTCCTTTTATCATATGATATATTACTCTTGAATATATGTTGATATGAATGTGTTGTTAGCTGTTAACGACAGAGAGCTATCAGATGATGACTCTCAGCTGTTGTGGTAGATGCACTATAAGTTGATTATCAGTTGATATGCTATATCAAGAACTTCCCAAGAACACTAAGTGTTTTCTTACAATGTTTTTCATACATCAAATCTTTTAATCTGATAGGGGCTTAACAATTTCAAACCAACCAAAATCTATAACTTATTTGGCTAACCTAATAAAAACAAAATAAACCAATAAATATATTTTTAAAGGGTTTATGCAAATTTCACGTCCCAAGGCATATTAAAGTCTAATGAAGCTCATTTCTTGCAATAAACCCCCCAAATGACCAGAATCATGTGATTTATGCTTCAAAACATCCAATAGACTATTTTAAAAGCATTTCTCTGTAACATCAAATATAACACCAGTGATTTCACAGTATTACAATTACAGGAGATTCGAGTTGTTTTTAATGTGTAGATATCGATCTATCGATATTGGGTTATGTTTAGTCGCCTTTGGGGAGTTTAGTGACTGTTGATGCCAAAAATTACTCAAAGAATAATCTAAGGTTGATGTGGAGCTTTATCCAACTAAAGAAAGTAACCAATCGACAATAAGCGCGATAAACAATAAAATAAGGAGACAAGGGATTTGGTGACGCGGAAAAAACCTCAACGAGGAAAAAACCACGAACGACAGATAGATGTCGTCGTGCACTATGATCACCAATCAGGGGTGATATCCTTAGATATTACATTATATTACACGGTGAATAGCTAGAACAAGTGTATAAACTATAGATCGTGCGTGAAAATACTTTTGTCATGTATGTGTTGTACTGCTGATATGTGTTGCTAGAGCGAGAATGCAATAGTTCTTCGTAGAGCTTGTAAGTTTAGTAATTCAGATATCCAATGTTCGATGTCCCAATAATGGATGTAACCTTCGTATTTATAGCCTTGATTCTTCATAAATATGTTTCTCGTAACGGTTGTTTCTTCATGAATGATCTTGATGGTGTTTGATCGATTATGACCGTTGGTACTTATGAGCATTTAAACCTGCATTAAATAAGAGAAGAATATTGGATCGTATGTTAGTATAGTCGTGGTCGAGAGTAATCTTACGACGGTCGTACGACCGACCTTCCAGAAAGTCTCGACGGACGTTATGTTTATGTTTGGTCGACAGGACCTTATCTTAATACAAGACAAGTCGTGTGAAATATGCATTAAATGTATCTTCGTCGAGGTCGTGCATTTTTTACCCAAACAGTTTGCCCCCAAAATTTGAAATTTAAGTGGGAATTTTAAATTCAAATTTTGAAAGTTTTTTGCCATGTGTCACTCCAGGGAAGGCTCTCGTTGCGGCGGAACCGAATCGGTTCGTTTTTTACTAGACCCATGATGGTCCAACTGACACTCGTGATGTCATGATGGCGTATTTTTGCATGCGTGACAGTTGATAGGACAGGTGTCGAATATCTAACGATGCACTCGAAAAAACGATCGACACGTGTCGATCATCGAGCGATGGTGCTCGATACGATTTTCGTGTATAAATAGGAGATATCCAGGGATAGTTTCCTTCTACGCTTCCATTGTATTTCTAGAGAGATATTCCAGAGAATCTTTGCCAAAAAAACTTTCAAGATATTTTCCCGTTTTAGCTTTCGATCAAGGTTTTAGAGCAACTATTTAAGGTACGATCTCTTGTAGCTTCTTTCATGCGATTTAAGACTTGCGCTAGAAAACCTAGGAAGAACTGGGATATATTAGGTTTAACCGCCCTAAAGATTAACCTAACAGGTTTAGCAATGTCGTCTGAGCCTGCTAGCACGATCCAGAGTCAAGACGACTTGGATGCTCTTAGGCGCTTAGCGCAGATTTCGGCGGGTATCACTATAAATTCCCTTGGTCAGGTTCGTTCTGACATGTGTTCGAAGGGATACTTCGTCATCTACGAATATACTTTCAAGATAGGGTTTAAATGGCCTTATTCGCCTTTGTCGAGGCTTTTTATGTTAACCTTTAAACTTGCGCCCGAGCAACTCATGCCCCAATTTTGGAGAGTCGTCTCAGTCGATGAGAGACTAACGAGGTCATGGGGGTCACCGTTCGATGTGAATGACATCCTTACGACGTACGTCGTGAAAACTGACGGTTTTCACCGTTACAGTATTTTCTCTAAGTATCGGGGTGATCGCACCCTGGTACTTGACACTGAGGTTAATGACCATGGGTGGAAGTCTCGATACGCCTTTGTGCATATGGCTTCACTGGGTCCAGACAATGATTGGCTCGAGCCTGACTGGAACACGTCGAGTGAGTTTTTAATTTTTCGCCTTTGTCGTTTGTACTTTATTTGACTTGTTCACTAATGTTTTTCCTTTTGTTGATTTCAGCAATCAAGTTCGACGAAGTACGACCGAACAGTGATTCGGTGTACAAGATAACCCGTTTTTTTGGGTTATAGTAAGGTCGATCGATCCTACTCTCACCTTTCATCGACAGGCACCGATGACGACGTGACCATCGTCGAGCCTTCTGAGGTCGCGGAGGACGAGGAGGAGAAAGAAGAAGAAGAGAAGGAGGAAGAAGAAGAAGAAATGGCAGGTAATATGCTCGATTTTTCTCCTTTTTCTTTAATTTCCTTTGTCTCTTTCGTCGTAATTTTAACTTTGTCGTGCGTTTCTACTTTTTCTGGCGGATTACCTACGAAGACCACCAGTACGGTCGATCGGAGGAAGGCCGAGCTGGAGTTGGCCTGTAAGGGCAAAGAGAAGAGGAAAACGGTTGCGACTACTAGGTCGAGCCTGCCCAAATGTACACGGATGTCGGTTCCGAGGGAACCGTCGTCGAGGGGTGGCGATGCATCGAGCGTCGCTAGCCCCGAGAAGGCGAAGATGGGTGACCCAATCCAGGCGGTCCCTATAAGCATCGCGCCTCCAGTGACGGAGTCGCCGGAGGAGCCAGGCATCAAGCGTTCTCCTTCGGAGGATGTTCGGGCGACAGAGGCCACTGGGTCCAACCCTCCCTCGAGCGACAAGGGAAAGGGACCTGCAGATGTTCAGACGGTCAACTTTACGTTGCCGTCGAACTTCATGGCGGATGATATCCTCGACCGGGCGAAGATATTTCCCCACCTGGGAAAGTACTTGCTTCCCCACTTTAAGGGGAAGTTCAAGAAAATGTCCGTCAATGATTTCGGATCTCACGTCTCGGGTCTCGCGTTCATGGTAAGTTTAATCGATACTTTCTTTATATATATTTGTTTGTCATGTACTAACGTGTTTCATGTGTTTCAGACGTTCCAGGCTTATCTTGGTCTTTATGGGGAGATCGAGAGGGTTAGACGCCTCCTGCCTACTGCCCTCGATAAGGCAAAGGCGACACATGAGAGGGAGCAAGTTGCCCTGACCAGAGAGAAGGAGGCCAGGTCTCAGGTGGAGTACCTTACCATGAGGCTCGAGGAGGCTCACAAGATTTCCGAGATCGCCAATTGCCAAGTCGCGGATTTACAGTCACGTCTTCATGTGTCGTGCATAATCTTAGAGGGGACCCGATCGGAGTTGGAGCAGGCCCAAGTATCCCTGGTCGTGAATGAAAATAAGATCAGGGCCGCTAAAGAGAGGGAGGCCAAACAAAAGGCCAGGATTGAGGAGCTCGAGGAGGATCTCAAGTCTATCGAGGCTTTTACTCGATGGACGACGCAGGCGGCGATTATGCGGTGCCACTTAGCGGGGAAGAACCTACTGGCCAACGCGAAGGAAGACCTCGAGACCTATCTCGCGGAGATCAGGAACGAACAGGACCTAGACTTTGAAGATGAGAAAGACGTCGAAGAGGTCAAGGTCGACAAAGAGGAGGCCAAAATAGATAAGACCCCTGTTGGTGATTTCGCTACTTCAATGCCGACATAAGATGCTCCTCCGTCCTGAGCTTTACAAATTTTTCCTTTTTATGCTTTATTTATTTTAATTTTTATATGGTCGACCGTTGGTGGTCGATCTTTCCACGTGTAACCATTTATTTTTGGTTATTAATACAAATGGTTTTTATCTTATTTGTTGAGCATGTCGAGCATTATAAAATAAATAAGCGTACACGATGTCACATGAAAAAGACATAAGTCATTATAGAAATTTTCAAACCTGAGAATCTTGCGACCAAGCAATCATTCAATCCAAAGATAATTTAAGGATACTTGAAACTGAGACATTTCAAACAATTTCACCCAAGAATACTTGCGACTAAGGCAATCCGAGTAGTTCAATCTCAAAATTCTTGCAACTAAGGCATTCATTCATAGAAAATTGTTCTAAGTTAGACTTAGATTATAAATCTTGGAGTTTTTACAAGACTAAGTCGTGTGAAAGGCTTATGGTCTTGTGTCGTGCGATCCTGCGAGGAAACAATGTCAGAGGTTGGTCGTTGGCTAAGCAACAACCTTCCGATGGATGCCTTGAATCTGATCTTTTGAGCTTCCATCTTGTCCTCAGAAAGTTGTTCGTGTATTAAGAATTTTTTGATGTCGCTCGATCAGTTATCTTCTTCTTCTATCATATGGACGTGGTCGTCGTTCTTGATGGATGGTGTCGCCAGATGAATTATCGGTATGACATCCAATGGGGATTGGCCAATTACCGATCCAAGGTTAGCTAACGCGTCAGCTTGGGTATTTTGGTCCCTTGGTATCTGTGAAATGGAGAAATGTTGAAAATTTTCAGGTTTGCCTTTGGCTAATTTGAGATAAGTTGTCATTTTTTAGTCCTTAGACACGAATTCTCTATTCATTTGATTGACGACCAAGAGGGAATCACTTTTGACGTGAAGTCCTGTGGCTCCTAGGTCGTGAGCAATGTTCTTTCCAGCAATCAGTGCTTCGTATTCAGCTTCATTGTTTGTGGCTCTGAAATCGTATCGTATGAAGTACACCATCTTGCCCCCATGGCGACTTGAGTACGACACCAAGAAATCCCCCCCCTCCCCCGGGCGTTGGATGATCCGTTGATGTATAGGGTCCAAGTCGTGTCGTCGAGAGTTGCCACAGATTTTGACGGTACGTCCAATTTTGCACTGAAATCGGCGACAAAATCGGCTAATGCTTGTGATTTGATCGCTATCCTTGGTTTAAAATCTATGACGTAGCTTCTAAGGTAGATATTCTATTTTTCTAGTCGACCTGTCAACCCATGTTTTCTTAATACAGACTTAAGAGGAAAGTTAGTCACGATAGTTATAGGATGTGCTTCGAAATAATGACGTAACTTTTTAGCATTCGTAACTAGCCGAGATTTTCTTGGTCGAAGGTGATAGGCATAGCTTCCATCTCCAATTCATGCTTAGGTCATGACGATCGCGAGACTGGGAAGTCGTCAGATTCTCGACTGGTGTGTCTCCTAGCTGCCGAATAGGTTAATCCACAGATGTCGAAGCCCCCAATCACGCAATTTATGATTTTTGCATGTTCCGGTGAGGCTGGTCGTCCGTTCACGCCCAATAGGTCTTGCAGATGACCTTTTGGTACGAGCCAAGCCAATTATCGTCGTAATTCAATACATTCGTCCGTCATATGACCATGATCGCCATGAAAGTCGCACCACTTTGACTTGTCCTTTTTGGCGTCGTCTCTTTCACTTTTCGGAGGCCACTTAACGTTCGTCTGTACTTTTTTCAATGCTTCGACCATTTCTTTGGATGTTCCCTTGAATCCATTGGATGAGACCTTAGAATACTGAGGAAACTTATTTGTTGGGGTACTATTCCTCTTGTCAAATCTCACGTTCGAGATCTGCTTTGATGTCTCGACCTTGGAGGTCGATTTGGTGTGGAAGTCAGGCTTCTTGACGCTCAATGTTTTCTTATCGTTGGAATGTTTACGTCGGAAAGTTGCATCATATTTGACCCGCATATAAGCCAACGTTCTCGCTCGAACGTCTTCGAAGTTCTCCGGCGGGTACTTCGTTAGATCCATATATAAGTTTGAACTGTCGGCGAGACCTCGCTTGTAAGCCTCGATCGCAGTTCTGACATCACAGTTCCGTACATTGATCATCTCGGAATTGAAGCGGTTGAAGTAACTTTGGACCAATTCTCCCGTCTTCTGGGTGATATAATAGAGATCGCTGGTTTGCTTTTCCATCTTACGACTGCTAGAAAACTGTCGAAAGAATTGATTGACCAACTTTACAAATTGTCGATGGACTTAGGTCGTATGTTGATTAACCATTGAAGGGCAGCACCAGTGAGGGTCGCACCGATGTTCTTACACATACAGACTTCCTGATACTAATGAGGTATCGACACGGTCCACATCAACTGTTTGTACTGCACGATGTGCTCCGTAGGATCAGTCACTCCAGAATACTTCAGGGTGAACATTGGAATATTGTACTTCTTTGGGACGTCGACCATGGCGATCTCATCGACAAAAGGCAACGCTTGAAACCCAGTCCTTGGTTCAACGTCCACAGGTACGACAGCTCCTGGAAGCTTGGAGAGTAGAGACAACATCTTCTCGTTCTGTTCTTCTAATTGCTTCAATCGTTGTGCGACAGGGTCGTCCAAATTGAAACCATTGCTCGTCGGGAGCGACACTGGTACGAATCCTAAATCCTGGGATGTTATACCTGCAGTTGTGTAGAATGCATTGCGATGGGATGATTCTCTAGCATCACCATAGATTGGACATGCATGGGAGGCACATACATCGATGGGAATATTGTTGTCGGTGGCGGCAACGTCGGAATCGTCGGGATGGAAAAAAGTTTCCACTCTCGTACCTTGCGTTGGCCTAGGGTACAGAGGCAATGAAGGCTGAACACCTGCAAAAGGCATGTTAAAGGGTGGTCTCGGACCATATTGGGATCCGAACTGGTTTCCCATGTTTTGATTCCTCATAGCTGCAAGCTCTTCACCTGCCTTGCGATTTTGTTCATCCAAAGCGTTGATACGATTACGAGCAGGATCAAGCTCCATGCACATTTGAGCAATTACGTGATCGCGAGTTCCTTGTACTGCCATGACCCTGGAAAACAAAGAAACTTCATAGAAACTATTAGCGTGTCGTACTCTTTGTCGAAGATTTACTCATGTTGGGGCCCCATGGTGACCGCCAAACTGTTAATGCCAAAAATCATCCAAGGACGACTTAAGGTCAGTGTGGAGCTTTAACAACTAAAGTAAGAAATCGACCGACAAATCGTACGATGATAATTAAAATAGAGACGAGACAAAGAATTTAGTGACGCGGAAAACTCCTGTCGAGGGTAAAAACCGCGGACGATAGCAGAGATCGTCAATTGCACTATGGACGTCAAACATGGACGTCCTTCTTTGGAAGGAGCAGTTAACAGTACTGTAGGGTTTTAAGGCAATTTGTAACCGATAAAACGCAGCGGAAAATCAAAATATTTGGTTACAAATATTATAGAAAACTTTTCTAAATAAATTTAAAACACAATCGGATCCAATGATGCATTTAATTAAAATAAACCACACCATAGGGTGTTTAGAATATGTACCTTTTGAAGATCTGTCGGGATAATTAAAGCACCAAGAAACCAAAGTAGGTTTCCTCTATTGGCAGTCTACACACGAACACGTTTCTCGTCTCCACCGAGTGCTAGCCCAATAACCCTAGATCTATATGTGTTTTACAGAAATGAAAATGTTTCTTTTTTGTATTTCTCTAAAAGGCAAAATCTAATTTCAATCGTATATAAAAATGGTTTAGCCTAACGCCCTATTTATACCAGAAGAATTATAGATGGACTATAATTTAAAGAAGGTTTAAATAAGGTTTAGTAATTATCTGTTAATATTCAAATTCAAATTCAAATATATATATATATATATATATATATAATTATCTTTTTAAACTTTAAATATAATTATACATATACAATTATAGATAACACCACGTAATTAACATAATTACGTTTTCACCCTGTAATTATCATAATTACAGTTTAACACATATTTTCATAATTATTTTTCAAGAATAATTATTTCCTTAATCAAGTTGATTTAATCCGGGTTTCTAAAAATGGAAACAAACGTATTCTTTGTGTGCGACCATATAGGTTTACATACTCCTCAGCAGTATCTCTGTGTGACACGTGTCGTGGACATATAATAACTTACATTCTTCCACTTGCACACGATGCACAGTAACACAGACGATGGTAAGCGTCTAGCAACACGTCACTGCCCCCAAGGCTATGTCAATGTGCTTTTTACCTTCGAGCAATTTTATTGATCCAATCAATCATATAATAGAATCATTCATTATCCTTTTGTTTCACGATATTTTGTTTTGAACTTAAGGCACAGATCTATCTCATCCTTTATAATTCAAAGAGTATGTTTCTCGATCCCAACATATTTGATTATACAAGTGCCATTAGTCCAACTAATCCACTTGTTCATGCATGTAAATCAAACTATGTCATCGAAGGGCCCATAAATATCTCTCTCATCTTGAGAAGAGCAAAATCCCATATTGCATGTGCACGACTAACTACACAATTCATGTTATACCAAACATAGCCCTTATGATTACCCGGTTAAGGGTAACGTTAGACTATATCAAAGCATAACACTCCTTTTGCATTAGATCCCAATGCACATCTCAGGTATGAGGATAAATAGTGTTTACTATTTTAGGACTCACCTTATGACACCGATTTATGAGGTGATCCTGACCGTGGGTCTTGTCCAACCCCTTGTGCACCGACAAGCGCATGTGACTCTGGTTGCACCTAGTGCACTTCCAACTTGGACTATGATCAGACCTCACAATGATCTTGATTTATTACTAGTCCCTAGTAATAATTGATCAAGGATAGTTCTAAATAATATGATCATCATATTTATTTAAGAATACTTAAACATGCTAATAAAGAACACATAAATGTTTAATGTATATACTCATACCCAATATGCCATATTAGATAAAAACATAACTGTTTTAATGTTCCAAAAAGTTTAAAGTTTACTAAAATTATTATTCAATATGAAAATCTTCATGCCTATAACATCAACATCATGATTGTTTTGAGACATAGGCTTGACAAGTAGATTTGCATGTAAGCTATTACAGCTTATAGTACATCCGTTTAATACATATATCCCTATTACAATTTAAGTCATTTACAGTCAATTTGGAAACAAGCATCTGTGTATCCTTAAGCACACAGATCTCTTTCATAGCCGTTGTACAGTAAGAACATATCTTTAGTTCTTCTTAGATACTTCATAATGTTCTTCATTATTATACAGTGAGCATCACTTGTTCGTCATGCTCAGGGCATACGAGACGTCCGATCTTAGTATATTAACATGACATACATGATTGAATAGTTGGCCGAAACACAGGGAACACCCTTCATACGATTCATGTCCTCTTTAGTGCTAGGACATTGAGTTTTGCTCAGATGTACACTATGTACTATTGGCAAGTTTTCTTTCTTGGAACCCTTCATCTTGAAGTGTTCCAAGATCTTGTCAGTATATGTACTTTTGCTTAATCTAATTAAACACTTTGATCTACCCGATAGATCTTTATACCAAGGACTTTGTCTCTTCTAGATCCTTCATCTTGAAGGATTGTCCTAATCCATGATTTTACACCTTCAAGCATTGGGATGTCATTTCTGATGATCATATAGGATCTAGAATATTGTTATGCTCCCACTGACCTTTTGTATATATAAGATTTCAATTACGAGTTGATTGTCCTTGTCCATAAATGGACTTTGCAACTTGCACTTTTAGGTTTGATGTTTTAAAGTCTGGTAAATGTCCTCGCTCAAAATTCCTTTTAAGGAATGTGGCTTTTGACATCAGTCTTCATGGCATCTTGCCATTTATCAGTAATCCGATCTTCGGATTGTTTTGTATCTCGTTTATTATCTTCAACAACTTGTTGAATGTCAGTGTCAATCGTTGTCCCATCTTTGTGATTCTTGAATTTCTTCAAGATCTATTGTGTCCCCATTGTGATTCTTGACATAAAATCTTTTTCTAAAGAGCTCACCAGGGTACGTAACAAAACTTTTGTTCTTGCTAGACCTGTAGAAACAATATCCAATTGGATATCACATAAAGATGTACTCTTCAGACCCAGAAGTTTTATGCTTAGCTTAAGCATTATAACCCCATATTCTCAAATATGATAACTTTGGGATCTTCCCAATTCATGTTAAGAGAGTGGGTTTTATTGGTCCTTATTGGTTACTATATAAACTAGTATTTGGGCAACTGTTTTTAGGGAATAACCCCAGAAACATTTAGGCAGAGTGGTGAGACTCATCATAGAGTGAACCATGTTCAACAAGATTCTATTTCTCTTCTTGGATACACCGTTGTGATGCGGTGTTCCGGGAAGAGTCAACTGGGATACAATCCTAAAAATCTCTAGGATGATCTATTGTCTTAGATATTAATGACCTCGATCTGACCAAAGCATATTTATCTTTTGCCAAGTATACTCACTACTTTTTTCTAAAACTCTTTGAAAATCTCAAAGCTTTTAGATTTGTTTTATTAGGTAAAAATACCTATGTATACTAAAATCATCAGTACGATGAAATAAAATAGTGATGACCGTATCTTGTGACAGAAATATAAGGCTCGCATACATCAGTATGGTTAACTCCTAATAGTTCCTGTATCCCCTAAGGGTTTTCCTTTTACAAGGTTCTTTTGTCATCTTGACTAACAAGACACACATGTATCATCATATGATTCCAACTCTCCGTCTGCCTGAAGTTTGGCTATGTGTTTCTTGTTTAAATGTCACAAATAGATCTGATTTAAGCCTCACTTAATTCGTTATATTGATTTATAATTACAACTATCAATTTCATAAAACATTTATTGAGATAAAATGAAAATTTATTTCTGAAAAACAATAAATTCGGTTCGTTGTAATTGAGAAAATGAAACTAAATTCCAAGTAGTACTAGGTACATGAAGACACTTGGTAAGTTTTAATGTAATACCATCTGGAAAGTCCATATCATATGTCCCTTAGCTCCACTTGGTCTGGTTTCATCTTTTCTTCACTTCTTATTTCATGAAAGTAGTACTAATATGAATATCATACCCAATATTTAATACTTAGTCAGAAGTGAATAAATCAAATGGTAAACATACCCGAAGGTCCGACTTCATTAACCTTCTGTTTCCTCATTTCTGCCAATAGGGTAGGGCAATTTCTCTTCTAGTGCCCCTTCTGGATGTAATTGAAGGAAAGTGGATCTTCAGGAATCTTTCCTTTGCCCTTTTTCTTGTTGGAGCTTCCAACTTGTTCTTTACCCTTGGTAACCTCCCTCTTCTTTTTGACTATCCCACTTTTAGGCATGATCATCAAGACCTGTTTTGGTTCGGATAAATCCAACTTGGATTTCATATTCCTCTCAAAAGTTTTAAACATGTCGTGAAGATCTGTGAGAGTTTTCTCCAAACCATTCATATTATAGTTCAGGAAGAACTGGTCATATGATTTGGATAAATAATTGAGAACAATATCGATTCCCAATTCTTGACCCAGTGGGTAGCCAAGACGGGTTAATAGGTCAATATACCCTTTCATTTTCAAAACATGGGTACTGACTGATGATCCATCAGTTATCATACAGGCATGCATTTCCCTGACTGTGTCAAACCTCTCTTGCCTTGCCTGTAACTGAAACATGGATTTCAGAGAGGATATCATATCCCAGACATTCATGTCTTCATGATCCCTCAATAACTCGGGAGTCATGGATGCAAGAATCAGACAACTAACATCCAGTGAGTCATTGAGATGCTTATCATAAGCAACCCTGACCTCAGCTGAAGCATTTCTAGAAGGTAGGTTTGGAGGGGGGGGGTTTCAAGAACGTACAACTTCTCTTCGTGCTTAACGACAACCCTCAAGAAACGAAACCAATCGACGAAGTTTGTACCGTTCAGTTTTTCCTCATCAAGGATTGACCGTAACATAAATTGGGATAAACCATTTGTGTTTGTAGATTGGTTGGAGGCATTAGCAGACATCTACAAAATAAGTTTAATTTTAGTAACCTTAAGATCTCAAATAAATGGATTAACCTTTCAAAAATCATTTAATTTGAGCTAAGATCCATATTTCACCTACTTCCATAAATGGCCAAGCAACTGTCTATGGAATTAGGCTATTTAGGTAGGCATCATCCAATTATGTTCAACACAACTCTTAGATGTCGTGGGATCCTATTCATTATATCATAAATTGAAATTGGCACGTTTAATCCCACTTCAACGCCTTGAAAATATTCATAAATGGCTAAGCAACTGTCTATGATATTCCCAAGTAAACAAACCATACTAGGGTATCATGATCCCACCTAAATACTCGTTAGGATTTACTAGGATCAGTCGTTTAAAATACGACTATTTAAGTGAATGGCCAAACAACTGTCCACTTAAATCTCGTTATTTTGGCGTCTTATCTTACACTACATTCAACTGGCATGATTGGTTTAGCATTGACCACACCGAAATTCTGTATGTTGACAAGTACCTTAAATGGGTGGCGTTAAGTTTACATTTTGTAAAAGGTTTAATTTTAGAAAACATTCTAATTCATTTTAAAACATTTTGATTTTATCTCTAAAAATATTGTTTAAAAGTTTATCTTATTAAATCGGTTTGATTTTGATAAACATATCAATTTTAAAATATCATATTTTATTTACCGATTTAAAATTTGTTTTGCGTTTGATTTTATTTTAAAAGATTTGCAATTATCATAACAATAATAAAGCAATAAAAGCAAACACAAATAAACAATCACAACAATAATATATGGATTTGCCCCTAATGTGATGTTGTGAGCCAACACAACAACCACGGTCAATTCTAAGGACATCTTCAAGCTTCCACTGGCCTCGCCATCTTGGTGAACTCCAGGGACTCTGTCCCGACCTCTTGGAACGCTGTCTTCAGATTTGAAAAATAAAAATACAACATGTCTATTCTATTTATACTTGTCCCTATCTAGGAAATTTAAAATCGAAAAATACATCCCAAGCAATTATTACATTTTAATTTTCCAAAACATAAATATAAACAACCACGGATCTTTGGGGTAAACCATATATTATTTTATTTATTCAAAACATAAAATAAATACAAATTTGGCCGAAATTTAATTAACGTAATTGAAAAGCCAAGTTAATTGGAACAAGTTATTATATGGCAAAATAAAGTTAATTGACCTATTTCAATTGTAGGTTAACAAACCATGACCCAAAAACCCTTTTGGGCTTAAGCCTAATACGAAAAACTTGGGTAACAACCCTAAAATAATGCTTGGGCCTACTAGCCTGGGCCTAACTCTCAAAATAGGGTATCGACCCAAAAACTAAAATAGGACAACAACCCAAAATCGTGGCTTCAAGCCAACGGTGACCCGTAATTGAAATTCAACCGATAACATTAAGAATCTCAAACCACAAGGGTTGTGGTGTGGTGGTAAAGGCTTAGGGAGTTCATAGCGCTCAACCCGGGTTCGAGCCCTACTAGCAGCAATTGTGGCCACTGAGGATAAACTCAGGGCTGCACGCTTTAGCAGCTGGGCCAAAGGCCCTAATTGCCAGGGATTAGTCTGGGCCATAGGCCCAGGATACCCTTTCCAAAAAAACATTAAGAATCTCAATCGGTAGCAGTCGTATAAAACGAAAACAATTTTCCTTTTTAAAATAATAGGCCCAAAAAGCCTTTGACCAAGAAATGGTCCAACAAATTTAGGGCAAACTCGACCCAAAAATTTTAAGACTAAAAACAACAAAATTTGGGCCTTGTCCCAACTCTTGGCCGACCACTTAGGGCACAAGCCTAACACCCGAACCACCACCTTGGTGCCAGCGCAAACTATTGTTCACGGCCAAAATCGGTTTGGAGTGGCAGCACTGTCATTGTGCGACACCAACATAAAAATGGTCACGACTTTTGGGCAACTAGAACAACAACGCCGAGTGGGGCAACCACTCAACAAAACCCCAAACCATGGTGTGGGGTCTGTTCGACTAAGGTTTAAACAACACCAATGCCGCCACCAGCACCGGCCTTCATGCCTAGTCATGGTGACCAACCCCCTATGACACCTTCTTAGTGCGGGGTGGGGACCGAAACGCACAACCCACAAAGGGTCATGTGCTGGTGATAAAAAGAAATAAAAAACATCATTTTTTACCGGTGATTAAAACTGGGTTAGAACCCTTGTAGTTCAACGGTGTGGCCATCACGAAAAACAAAACGACAATAGCCGTGAAAAACTATGCGACAACAGCCGTGCAGATGGCCGACGGCAGCCGGCGGCGACAAGGCTAAAGACAACACCATTTGGGAGCTGCTTGAATGCCATGCTCAATGTGAAGAACAACTGGTGGCAATACCCATGTAACTCCGGCGACGGGGAAAAAGAAAAAGAAAACTTGTGGTCGTTGATTTGGTAGGACAAAATATTAGGGTTTTCAAAACACTTTTAATTTGGCCCTTTTATCAATTAACACTTTAAAAGGAAAAGGGCCCACAACAGAATTGGCCCAATTAGGATATTACGTCCAATTAGAAAATTAGAACTTAAATCCAATTTAGCAATTAGGTTCAAATTAATTTATTTTGCCATATAAATTTGTGTCCTTTTTAATTAAATGCTCAAAGTGGCTCTGATACCACTGTAGGGTTTTAAGGCAATTTGTAACCGATAAAACGTAGCGGAAAATCAAAATATTTGGTTACAAATATTATAGAAAACTTTTCTAAATAAACTTAAAACACAATCGGATCCAATGATGCATTTAATTAAAATAAACCATACCATAGGGTGTTTAGAATATGTACCTTTTGACGATCTGTCGGATTACAATTGAAGCACCAAGAAACCAAAGTAGGTTTCCTCTATTGGCAGTCTACACACGAACACGTTTTCCGTCTCCACCGGGTGCTAGCCCAATAACCCTAGATCTATATGTGTTTTACAGAAAAGAAAATGTTTCTTTTCTGTATTTCTCTAAAAGGCAAAATCTAATTTCAATCGTATATAAAAATGGTTTAGCCTAACGTCCTATTTATTCCTGAAGAATTATAGATGGACTATAATTCAAATAAGGTTTAAATAAGGTTTAGTAATTATCTGTTAATATTCAAATTCAAATTCAAGTATATATAATTATCTTTTTAAACTTTAAATATAATTATATATATACAATTAAAGATAACACCATGTAATTAACATAATTACGTTTTCACCCTGTAATTATCATAATTACAGTTTAACACATATTCCCATAATTATTTTTCAAGAATAATTATTTACTTAATCAACTTGATTTAATCTGGGTTTCTAAAGATGGAAACAAACGTATTCTTTATGTACGATCATATAGGTTTACATACTCCTCAGCAGTATCTCTATGTGACACGTGTCGTGGGCATATAATAACTTACAAGTACAATTGATGGAATTACAAGTAAAAGTAAACAAACCATAAGACTATCAAGTGTGTCGTGAAGTGTAGCACTTCGTCGAGAGTTCTTGCTTGAGAGAGAATAACTAGAGTGTACTCAAATATGCTTGAGTATTGTCTGTTTCTGATATGCTTCAGGTGTCTCGGATGATTCTTCGATCTTATATATATATTACTTCGGGTGTCATAAATGTGCATTGAATGCTCCAACAGTCTTGACAATGATTGATCTTCATGATGATTGTCCGTTATGACTGTTTGTCCCTAAATGTGCATTAAACCTTCAATGATGAGTCATAAAAGAGAACGGTCGTAGATAATAAATGATATAATCATTAGTTACGTTATACAGGTCGTAAGACATGAGTCATCGAGAGATTGTCCGGTCGTGGTAGTAAGGAACTTGCGACCATTGCCATAAGTGACGACCAAGGTCACCGATATGCGCGGTCTTCTGGACCTTATCTTAATACAAGAGTGTTCTAAGATTGAAGATGTTTGGTTTCTTACGTCGGTCATGACTTGTGAAATTTTACCCAAACATGTCGTAGAGATAGTGTCGCCATAACTTCAAAGCAAAAATTAGCACCACTAAGTCCAAGTCATGAGTCGGGTAGTTTTCTTTGTGCTCCTTGAGCTGTCTTGATGCGTAGGCGATCACTTTACCCCTTTGTATCAAAACACACCCCAAGCCTATCTTGGAAGCGTTACTATAGACTACAAAATCTTCGGTTCCTTCGCGTAAGGGTAAAATTGGTGCTTCACACAATTTATTCTGAAGAATCTAGAATGCTCTTTCTTGGGCATTGGTCCACACAAACCTTACATTCTTCAATGTTAGAGTCGTTAAGGAAGAAGCAATCTTTGAGAAGTCTTGGATGAATTTCCGGTAGTAGCCCGCTAAACCCAAGAAGCTTCAGATTTTGGACGGACTATTGGGCGGTTCCCAATTCATCATGGCTTCAATATTTGAGGGGTCCACCTTCACCCCATCTTTGGTGACCACATGCCCCAAGAATTGCACCCCTTGTAGCCAGAAATCATACTTAGAGAATTTTGCATCAAATTATCGTTTCTTAATACTTCTAGGACTTCGCGTAGGTGTTGCTCGTGATCCGACTCACTCTTGGAGTAAACGAGTATGTCGTCAATGAACATGATCATCGACTTATCCAGGAAAGGTTGTCACATTCGGTTCATCAAGTCCATAAACATCGTTGTTGTGTTATTTAAGCCAAATGACATTACTAAGAACTCGTAATGGTCGTAACGCATCCTAAACGCCGTCTTTGAAATGTCATCCTTCTTCACCTTCACTTGGTGGTATCCCAAACATAAGTCAATCATTGAAAAGCACCCGGTCCTTGGAGTTGGTCAAACAAGTCGTTGATTCTCGGAAGCGAATACTTGTTCTTCACGGCCACCTTGTTCAACTCTCTATAGTTGATGCACATCCTCATCGTGCCATCATTTTTCTTGACGAACAAGATTAGGGATCTCTAAGGCGAAGCTCGGTCTCACGAATCCCTTCTTGAGAAGGTCCTGAAGCTGCGCCATCATTTCTTGCATCTCGGATGGAGCTAACTGGTAAGGAGTTCTAGCGATCAGAGCCTCCCCTGGAACGATATCAATCCAAAATTCCACTTGTCGATCGGGTGGTAAACCAGGCAAGTCACCCGGGAATACATCGAGAAATTCTTGCACCAGCTTCACGTCCTCGAGCTTCTTCTCGACTTGTCATCTATCATATATGCCAAATATGATGAGCATCCTTTTACCATGCACTTGCGTGCTTTAGCTATGGTATTGACTGTGACGTCTCCTTTCCTCCGCTCTCCATAAACTATCAGCTATCGGAAACAAAGTTGCATGAACCGAAATGCTTAGATATTTTGGGCACCACCTAGGTTCGCGCCTAGGATCGGCCCCATGGTTTTTGGTGAAGGTCCTTAGTTTCCTGAAGGGTACTGAATTGCCCTCCCATTTCCTCTTCTTCACGAATCCACCTCTATCATTCTTGCCCCGAGCATAGAAGTCTTCCCTGATTTGTGTTTCCTCAATTGCCTCTCGAAGAGTAGAGACTTTTTCATTCCTTTGGAAAAAGGGTTTGTCCCAACCCAATGTCGTGTTTTGGGTTATGCATGAGTTTAAAGTATGTGTTTACACAAACTTAGGTTGCTTACGTTTCATCACATATTATGGCTTTTAACATATGGTCATTTGTTTTGGTTGAGCTTAAGGCTCGATTTTTATCTTTACCGAGTTTTGGGGACATTTGTCCAGTTTTAATAGCTTCATGTGGAACTTTGGGTGTGAGTTGCATTTATTGCACTTTATTTGGAGAATACATGTTTTGATTGCGTGTGTCATTCATTTGGAGTCATGTATTTTAGACTGTAATGCATTGGATCCATAAGCATGTAAGTGGGTCATATTTAATAGTAAGGAGTCTTGATATTCTCACTGTATTAAATATGCCATGTTGGCATTGTTGTTGTCCCGGTTTTGTGGATATGAACCTTTATGGGTTGTACTCCGGGACCTTGAGTTTTGTGATTTAGATGCTCTAACTCTTTTGCACTAGGGTTAAACATCTTGGGGTCATCAAGTAAGGAGTTTGAGACGCCTATCTTGAATGCTAGTAAGTATGCACTAAAGGTCTATTGAGGAACTTGAGGTTGTAACTTACTAGGAAATGAACAGGCAATAAGATCGTGTATCCTTGAGGTGTAGCTTGTCAAACCAGGCAATAAAGTCCGACTTGAGGTGTAGCTCATTAGAGCAGGCAATAAAGTCCGACTAGAGGTGTAGCTTATCAAAGCAGGTAATAAAGTCACGATCTGAGGTGTTGTTCAAAAACATAGATATGTGGCTTAACTTTGTGTTCCGCCACGTACAATGGAAGCGGGTCTCCCCCGTCAACGAAAGGTGTTGTTTGAGTATTTAATTTTATTATCCATGTTTTCGGTGACGTTTTTATCCATGATTTATGGGTTGAGTATTATGCCCCACCCGTGTTTCGGGTGTTCAGAATATAAAGTTTTATCCGCGTTTTATAAATTGGTAGTCCGATTTCTATTCACGTTTGAGTGAGTTTGGGGTTGCATCACTTTATGAAGAATGTTTTGTATTGGGGCGTTCGTCTTTAAAAATGCATGTTATTGATAACGAGTCATTTTCATATTTAAAGTAAATCATTTGAAAGATTATGATTTGAATTGCATTATTTCCTTTTAACAATATATTTATCCGTGTTGAAAATTCTTGAACTCAGTAGGCGTTAGCCTAACCTTTTTTTATTTGTCAGCATGTGCACCAGGTCCCGGTTGGGGAATGGTACTAGCGACCCTGTGAAGAGATGAGTGCTAGTTATATTCATGAGAAGGAGTAGCTTGGTGATGTCTTTCACATTTATTTTGGGAATAACAACTTGTATTTGGGTTAAGTAACACCCGACCTTATTTAGTCTTAGTATGTGACTTAAGTTATTGAATGTTGATGTTAATTTTATGTTTTTAAAGTTGAAGTATTTATAAGGACGGATTTGTAGAAAGGATTTTATCCTTTATTTGGTTATTTATTGAAGTTCTCGATTTAGTTGTTCTTTCCAAATTTGAGGGTGTTACAATGCCCATAGTGCAAAAAAGTTTCATTTGGACGTTGAAGCTTTCAACTGCTGACACCCGATCATAGTGGAGATTCTGAAAGGTCACCCCTTCGGTTTACACTTACTGAAACCACCAACGTTCCTATGCTTTACTTGTAACAGGTATGGAGCACCATTCTTTTTGTAACAATGGAACGAGGAAACCAACTTGAAGGCCTCATAGACACATCTCGATTCATCTTAACACGAGATAGTCTCCAACGAGTTCGCGACCTTCCAGTTGCCACCGATTTTCCAGGAAGGGCAACATACGATCCCACGGTGCATGAAAATCACCTGTGTGCTGAGATATGATCGCTAGGGTACTCACACAAACTCAATAGGGCATCCGCATTCCAACGAAAATATCTGACGCCAGTGTGGTATACTCTCTTCCCTATCCTCAACAGATGCCTATCTTCTAAGACCAAGGGCATAGATCAGTGCAACGTAAACTTCTTACGTTTGTTCCATGGTGTGGCCTTCTATCGACATATAGACTACACTGGCATTCTGTGGAATGACTTAGTGCAGAAAGTCCAAGACAACACCATTTCAAAGAAAAGAAATTTCATCCCGTTCATGCGCTACAGATCGCTATTCGCAACATGATGCGAGGAAACCGCACCATTCCGCGATGACCCTTGAGACACCAGGTATGCCCTGAATTTAGCATGCATCATTTAGCCAACAAAGCTGAGGTTGAGGGCATTCTCCCAATGTGCATTTCTAACGACTTGCTAGCCTATCCGCATCCTACGGCACCGAGTGTGTTAGCTTATAGGAATCGTTCAGGTAGTCCAGCTCCTATGGTCCATCTAGCACCGGAAGGACCTCCCCAAGGAGCACGATCTGAGGGATGTAACGGTTCCTTAGGTCTAGCCGAGTAGGTTCGGAATGTTGGGATTCCTAGACGGGAAGTGCAGAGTGAAAATATTGAGAGGGGATCAGACAAGGGCGGTGTCGTAGACTCTCGTGCAACTGCTAGCAACATACCTCAGATGGAGATCCTTAATGCCGAGTCGACACTCCATGACGTTCAGATTAGAGACGAGGCCTCTAATGCCGCAACCAAGAGTTCGTATGCAGCGACCACAACTTTGTCCGAATCAGATCATGAGAGCACAGAATCCGACAACAATCACGATCAGTAATTTCGACATATTCCAGCACGAATTGGTCGTCGTCCTCCACATTTTGAGGGCGGGTATTCATCGGCCATACCCTCTACATCATCTAAAACCCCAGTCGTAGTTGGAGTGATAAGGAGAGTGGAGAGAGTACAAGTCGAAAATGATGAACATGTAAGCCAGAGGGAACGGAGAAGCAAAAGAAACATTGAGTGTGAGACAAGGCCACAACCTTCTATTGACCTTACCCACACCAGAGTCAGCCGGGTAGCCACATCTACTATCCAGTCTCATCCCTTGGGACTGGGTATTGAAGAAGCCATCGTGGACCCATCGACGCATTTGCACACAACCACCAGCCACTCAGATATCTCTCAACAGATGTTTGTTTCAACTTTCCACGGGGATTTAGCACACAATCTATCTGTCTCTCATTTGGAGAGTTCGGGTATTCAAATAAGAGGACTCTCGCCCCAGTCTTCGACTTCTTTGAATGCACATGTGAGTCTAGAGCCTCTTGCTGATGTATTATCTTTGTCTAGGACACTACCAATCCCATCTGCTAATGTTGGAAGTCTCAGTGACCCTACCAGAACACTCATAGTAACACCAATTTTTGATGGTTTACGAGGTTGAGTGAAGGTCCTACCATTGCTAACATCATGCCATCTTTGAACGTAGGCCATACAGTTAACTCAAATGTTACGACACCTGGTAATCTAAGTGATCCAAGAGTTACCTTTCCGGAATTCGTTTCCAGGGAATTTCTGAATGGCGCCCTAAAGGTTGTTCAAGATCACATTATGAAGGAGGTGATGAAGAAGATGGATACTGTAAAAAGACTACTGAAGGGAAAATCAATCATGATTGAACCAGAACCGAAAGTATAACATCCAACACCTCAACATCCTATCCTACTGATATGAAAATCAATAAACTGAAATATATTATATATGCCAAATTGATTTCTCACTATACTTCAGATCTTGTTGAAGCTGACCTGGTTAGCTTTCTCCAATCACATGCTAAAGTCGATCCACCTGCTCCTACCTAGCCTGTCACATCTACCGAATTCAATGTGTTTCAGTCAAGAATGACCTCAAGCCTTAGATATATTAATACAACTTTTTAGTCGGTGCAACAATCTTTAGCTACACTTTCTGAAAGAGTTAGCTCACTGGAGAATACGTGCAAAGGTCAAGCACAGGGTTTGAAGAGGTGACATGATGATCAAGATGATCCAGATCACCACGAGTGGGAGAAACGCTTTAGGACAACTGAACCAGAGATTGTCACTATTGAAGCAGCTACAGAGGGTTAGACAAAAACCGCTGAAAATATACAGAGCTCCGAGCCGAATCAGGTACTAGATATGGAGATCAGTTCATCGGATAAGGAAAACGGCATTCCTGTTGATTTCAACCCAACTATTGAAAAGCCCGAGGGTAATGACAAAGGAATGGCCGATGCAAGCAAGACTAGAAGATCTACTCTTGAATCGATAGATCTTGAATCAGAGTATGACCCAGTGATTGAAAGAGAAAGAATCGAACATATGCTTACAACAATCAAAACTGAAGTCGATGAATTATTTCAATTTTCCGACGATGAATTTCAACAACAAGGAGACTTCGACTATATAATTTATCAAAGTGTTCAAATAAGTGAGCCCCCAGAAACTGAACCTGCATCTCTACTATCTCAAGCCGACAAAACTGAGTGTTCGAGCAGAGCAGAACCAGATCAACCACCTTTAAATACTGCTCATGTCCAACCCAATCATCAATTAAGATGGGAAACAATCATCTTGGTTCCATTCCTGGAAGAATCTGAGAAAAAGATGTATGCCTACTGGATTAGATTGTATGACCTAGTCAGACTATATGGTGTCAAGTTAATGAAGAAGCAGAATAGACAGATTGAATATGTTTAGATGAGAAGAACCAAAGACCGACCAGTCAGTCTCGTCAGAACTAAACACCATATCACTACAATAAAAGAGATCTCCTCTAATTGTTTGGTTAAGGTATGGTACCCAATTTTCACTGTTACGAGGGAAGATGGAAATGACTGGACCTTCTCTGAAGCTGATTTTGAAAACCTAGAGCTGTAAGACTTTGAATTTATTTTGAGGGACTTGAAGACTAGGACCATTAGACCTCGGGAAATCACTTTGCACTTGAAGCTGTTAAGAGATACATGAAGAGTGTTATAGAATTGTCATATGTAGAAGACTTCCAAATGGGTATCGAGAGTAATCAACTGAAAGTCAATATGCTTAAACCAGATCAAAGCATGTCCAACCTAGAGAACCTTCTTGCCTATTCGATACTTGAGAATCCTGAATTCAAAATGATCTACAAGAACGTTAAGGGCAACATGTGTTTTCTGCGGTTCAGCAAGATTGCTCGCTATTATGACAGTACACTAATGCTTCTTCGAAATCAGTTGCAAAGCAAGATCACCTTGGATGATAAAGGGTCAAAGAAGCTTGAATCGAAATATAAAGTGTTGGTTGACAAATCATTGGAGACGATCATGGAAAGACTGGAGTACCAAAACGCGTTTCGAAGATTCGAGATCTTATTTGCTATCCAAATACGTTACGTTCTAGACTGGCATCTTTTTGAACTTCAATACAAAGGGGGAGATTGATAGGGTTAATTGTTTAATTGTATTGAAGTTTGGGCTAAATCTGTAAATATCTAATTGGTATAAATAATTTGTGAGTTTACAGGGTTAACCTAGTTTTCATGCGCCTAATCATTGTTAAGCTTTCATGTGTAATCCTTTTTCTCTTAATTCAATCATATGACCAGGTTTATTGAGCATTCATTGTGTATTGATTGATTATACATTATAATGAACTTGCTCTGGAATCACATATATGTTAAAAGTTCATTTCAAAAACCTTATCCGTTTAATTTCAGCAAGCCAGAGGAACCAAATATGTATTTAACTCTATAATAAAAAAATTCTCTCTAATCTTCCATTTATTTCATGAAATGTTTATCTTGAGAGCAACAAAATAGAGTGTTTGGAGAATTCTCCAAATTTGGTGAAAATTACTTTATCCATTTTCGAGAAAGTTCTGGGAAATTGTTGGAGAAAAAAAAAGTCCAAAAACTTTATTTTTTTCCATTTGAAGAAGTTCTTGGAAATGCTCTTATAGTTCTAGTTTGTTAAGCATTCTTTTACTGCAAACATGTCCCGCATAAATGGAGCTTCTTAAACATAATATTATTTTTCTCTTCAAGATATTTGATTTCAAAGATTTTTATTGGTGGAAATTGAAAAAAAAATCACTTCTAAGGAATTTTTTAGAGAGTCGTGAATGTTAGCCCCAATATTTCTTATTGTAAAAGTATTTTAAAAAGAAGACAAGTCCTAAAACCAGAGGACTTCTGCACCAGAAGCAAAGTTGATCTTTCAGAAATATGGTAGACCTTTCTTTCAAATCCATTTTTGAATTCCTACATTCCTGTTTTTGCAGTTTTGTGACTAGTTCATATTTCTGAGAAATAGGTGATTGTCCTCTTGATTTGAAAGAAAACTGTTAGCCCAATATTTTAGCAACAATCAAGATTACTCCATAGAAAGTAGGTGGTTATCCTCTTGATTATCCAGTGTATTGTTTCTCTCTTTAAGTTTGATCTTCGTTGAGTTTAAGCTAGTTTTATAATCTATTTCATCTACTTCTTATTGAAATCTTGTTCTATCAAAAAACCTTATTTTATGAAACAATGATGAACTGGAACATGGCTTACCCTGTCGGTTCTCATACAAAACCTCCCACTCTTCTCGTGGATGAATATCCCCAATGGAAAATCAGAATGGTAATCTTCTTTGAGGGAATGGATAAGGAACTTTACAAATTGATTGTAAAGGGTCCTTATGTCCCGAGGATCACCATTCCTCGTGTTCCAACTACTGCTACAACCGTTGAGGTTCCATCCCGAATCACCCCTAAAAGCCCTGATGCTTGGTCTGAAGAAGATAAAGCCAAAATGGAGATTGACCACAAGGCAAAAAGGTTGTTGATAATGACAATTCCAAATGATATTCCATTCTCTGGACGCTTGTGAAACAACAAAAGAGATAAGGGGTCAACTTGCCAATCAGCTGGAGGGTGGAATAAAAACAAATAAGAACAGAAAGGCACAATTCATAAATGAATATAACAGTTTCTCTGCACTACCAAAGAAGACCTTACAACAAACCTATGATAGGTTTAGTTCTCTGGTCAACAAGTGTAGAAAATGTGGTGTTCTCAGAACTCAAGAGGAGAACAATGTTATGTTCTTAAAGAGCTTGAATGAGGAGTGGTTGCAACTATCTATGTTTCTGAAATCTAGCCAGGATCTAGAAGCATGGACACTCCATGATGTGTATGAAACCCTTGTGGCTCAAGAGAAAGATGTCTATAAAAAGAAGCCTCTGGTTGGTGGTCCACTGGCTCTGGTTTCTAAGGCTAAGAGAAACAAGGCACTGGTAAATCAACCAAAGACAACTCAAGCAGAGATAGGAAAACCGGAGACAACACTTCAAGGAATGTAGAGAATAAGAGGGAATGTAGAGAGTGATAAAGAAGTTAGAACCTCTAGTTCTGAAAGTGATAGTGATATGAGTGCTTTTTCATAATGTCTTGCTCTCATCACTAAGAAGTTCTCAAGAAAGTTCAACATAAGGCAGTTTGCCAGAAGAGATAGAGAAGACAGAACTGAGAGGTACCAAAAGCCCATTTATGAGAAGAGACAGCAAGCTCCACAGAAGTTTGTACAGAGAGAGGAGACCAAAGTTGAGAAGGTTGGAAAACCAATCCATCAAAGTGATAAATGCTACCGATGTAGGAAGCCAGGACACTTTTCTGCGGAATGCAGAGGTCCTCTGGTCAAGGATGTTGCAAATTACAAGAAGAAGACTGACTACTATACCCAGAGGAGCCTCATGGCTAAACTAGAGAACTAGGTATCTGATGCATCCTTAGAGGAAGAACCAGCATAATCCCACTTCTATGGCATGGCTAGAGATAAACTCCAGCAAATCAGACTCCTCTAACTATGAGTCTCAGGTATGCTCTACTCCTTTAAATGATGAAGTAACTACTTCTGCTCATAAGATGGATGTACTTAAACCTGCTAAAGATTTCAAGCACTTGAAATAGAAGCTCACTAGTGAAAAAGAAAATAGAAAACAATCTCAAAAAGAGATGTTATTTTTTAAAAGAGAAAAGGAGCTTCTGGAACAAGAAAAAGAGGAAATAGAAAACTCAAATCAAAAAATTAAAAATCTACAAGGAGAAGACCTTAAATGAAAAGTGTGCTGAATTTGAGAAAGATTTAATGGAAAAAGAAAAGAAGCTTAATGATTTCAGAGTGCAATAAACTTAACACCCTTGCTTTAAAACTATATTTTCAAAAGGAAAGGGAATTATTGCACCAAAGTCTTCAAAGGAAAGATTTATTGATCAAGAAGTATCAAGATGCACAAGATGTGGACGAAAAGATAAACTCACATATGGATATTCAAGGGTTGCGATTCAGTGATACCGACCCTTTCACTGGAAACAAGAAAACCTCTTTGTCCGCTACATTTTGTATTGGCAAAGTACAAAAACATAATTTTTCATCTTTGAGAGAACCTTCTGTATTCAAGAGAATAAGAACCTCTAAGGGATCAAAAACAAGGAAACTCAAGTTTAAAAACATTAAATACAGTTCTTGACGAAAAGGAAAAGAAGTTTTTAAATAAAGAATCTGTCCAGAAGCAAGAAGGGAACACCTTGTTCAATTTTTATTCCTTCAAGACTCAAAATTCATCCAACTCTGTGTCTAATGACTCTGTTCCTAAGGAACAAAACTCACTAAGTCCAGAGGCAACTGAGTTTGTGCCTTTGAGAACAGAAGACGTTGAAAAAGCTTTTGAAGAAGATATGTTGAAAACTTTGAAGCAACCTGAAATCATTCCTTGCTCTATAAAATATTTGAATACCTCTCAATAAGATAATGTAGATGGTCTTGACACACACACTTCAAAACAATTCTCTAGAAAATCTGAAAAATATTTTCTTGACTTTGATTCTGATTCAGATGATGAGTCATCTATAGTGGTTCTAGAGATTGTAATCAAAGGTCTAGAGATTGTCATCGATGGACCAGAGATAGTAGCCGAAGGACTAGAGGAGACCAATCTCTTCCTTGGAATCCCAAACAAGCCAGATTTAGTAAAGAAACAAGTGTTAAATGTACCTATCTATCCTGGTTTTGTTGAGAAATGGTATTGTGGAACGAAGAAACAAAACCTTGGTTGAAGTTGCCAGAACAATGTTTGCAGCCTCTGATTTGCCTATTTACTCCTGGGTTACAACTTACTTTACCCAAAATAGATCTATCATTGTCAAGAGGCATCAAAAGACTCCTTATGAACTCATAAACCAAAGAAAGCATAATGTTAAAATTTTCCATGTCTTTGGTTGCAGGTGCTTCATTTTGAATGACATGGACCATCTAGGAAAATTTGACAAGAAGGCAGATGAAGGAAAATTTCTTAGATATTATATGAACTTCAAGGCCTACAAAGTCTTCAATCTTAAAACAATGATGGTTCTTATAAGCATCAATGTTTCTTTTGATGATAAAGAGCAAATAACTTTTGGCACCTCAGCTCAGGACTCACACAGAACCAGAAGACTTCTGATTCCTCTATTCAGGGAATCAGAGTTCAATATACTGATTGAGGATATACTTAGTGATGAGGACACTTCTAGGCATGCAACTAGAGATGTTCTTAATCGAGTCTTAGAGGAATCACAACCTATAGGTACATCTCTATCTGGTTCCTCTTATGCTTCACCTTCTACCTTTGTTTTCACATGTCCAAAGCGAAGCTCTTCTAGACATCATCTTGAGGGGGAGCATGCTGAAACTGCATTACCAACCCTAATCTCTAATGTCAACATACCTAGCACCTCACAAACAGAAGCGCAAGCTCCTTCTGAACAAGTACCTCCAAGGACTAGGGGACAGAGGACTATCCCTCACACCAAATCATTGGTAACCCTTCTCAAGGTGTAAAGACAAGATCTTCCACAGTCAATGATTTTTATTTGTAAACTTTCTATGCATGGTAGACCCAAGAAAGTTTCTGAAGCACTTTAAGACTCAAGCTGGATTGATACCATGCAAGAAGAACTGCCCAATTTAAAACAAATAAGGTATGGTCTCTGGTTCCCTTACCCAAAGGTAAAATTGCTTTAGGGATCAAGTGGGTGTTTAGAAACAAGAAGGATGAGAATGGTATAGAAATCAGAAACAAAGTAAGGTTGGTTGCAAAGGGATAATGCCAAGAAGAGGGCATAGGCTATGAAGAGACCTTTGCACCTATAGTTGAGTTTGAGTAAATAAGAATATTCTTAGCCTTTGTTGCACATAAGGGTTTCAGAGCCTATCAAATGAATGTCAAATCAGCCTTCTTGAATGGCCAGCTTCAAGAAGAAGTATATGTCTAGCAACCTCTTGGATTTGAGAGCTCTGAATATTCGGACCATGTGTACTCCTTAGACAAGGCTTTGTATAGGCTAAAAAAGCACCAAGAGCATGGTATGAGCGTCTATTTTCCTTTTTAATCAAAAAGAAATTTGAGAAAGGTACAATCGATACTACTTTATTCATTAAAAGGCATAAGAATGAAATGCTTGTGATTCAAGTCTATGTTGATGACATTATTTTTGGTTCTACAAATCATAAGTATTATGACAAGCTTTCAGATTTGATGAAGAGTGAATATGAAATGAGCATGATGGGAAAATTAACCTTCTTCCTCGGGCTTCAAGTCAAACAAACTCAAGATAGAATTTTTATAAACCAAGCAAAATATGTTTGTGAGATTTTAAAGAAATACAAATAAATGATTCCTCATCAATGAAAACACCAATAGCCACAGGTTGTAAGCTTGAGTCTGATCCATCTGGTAAATCAGTGAATGTTAAGAACTACAGAGGAATGATTGGGTCACTTATGTATCTCACAGCAAGTAGAACAAATATAATGTTTGTCATATGTCAGGATCGAATTCTTAACAAGAATTAATTCTCAGAAACTAATATCAAAGAAGTTGCGGAATAACACTTTGATATTTAATAAAACAGTAAACAAAACAGTATATGATTAACAAACTGTAAACTTGTATTGAATGCTTGAAGCTACAAGATTACACACTCAACCTCAATATTGATGAACAGGCTCACCAATACGAATTCTACTTCTCTAGAACTAGGATCTATGCCTTGAGGTTGATTTTCTCTCTATCAAAATTATCAAAAATTGTTTCTATCTATACTATACATTCTGTACTGATCAAAAGATAATTACAAAGAATAAACAAATCTGCAGTATATCTTCCATGTATATCTTCTATGTATATCTTCAGTATATCTTCAGAATATCCAGCTGTCATACATTCCATCCGGATCTCTTTAGCAGCACTAATTATGCTTAGCAACATTAACTTCTTCCAGCAGCATTAACTGTAAGCAGTACTAACTACTAGCAGTACTAACTAGCTAAGCAGTACTAACTTTGTTCAAGCAGCACTAACTTTGACTAGCAGTAGTAATTCTACTAGCAGTAGTAATACTCAGCAGTATTAATCTTCAAAGTGTTCTGGCAGTAGTAACCACTTCTTGTAATAGCAGTAGTAACCACACTTAGTAGAATCTTCAGTTCCCAACAATCTCCCCCTAACTTGACTTTTAGAAGAGAAGTCAAGTTCTTCAGATATTTCTTCATAAGCTCTCCAAGATGCTCCCAAAACTTCATAGTGGCCTATATTCCAGTATTTGCATCCAATCCCAAACTCTGATTGATGGTTCTTTGGATCAAGTATTTAGCCATCTGTGAATCTGGAATACACCCTAGCTTTTTCTTCAGCATGGCATGAAGCTTTAATCTGCTATGATTGTACACTCTATCCACTAGGAAGTACTCAGTGTGATTTAAATCCAAAGTCACTGCATATACTCCACTAGTTTCATATAGAGTCCAATTATTCACTGTTTGAAACACATTTCTGATTACCACCTCTACTTCATCAGGTTTGAACATCATACACAGATACTCCATTACCAGCTTTTTGATTGAAATCTCTGGAGCTTTCAGTTCATCTGCATATGACTTCATCCCTATTGCAAACATTTCTTCAATATCAGACCTTGAGCATGTTCTGACAATCTTACTCCAAGTGTTGTACACTTCATATTTCTCATCTTTTCTCTTCAGTCTGATATATTCCTTTCCATCCACTGTCAATGTATCCCAGTGAATGACCTCAGGAGGCTTAACTTCTACAGGTTCTGCAGAAATTGGTTCAGGCACTTTGTCCATCACTACCATGTACAAACTTACATCATCTTTGGTTGATGACTCTTGCTGGTTAGATGACTCAGGTGCCACTTCTTCTTCAGCAACCTTTTGTTCTTCTACTACTCTAGGCTTCTTGTTTTTCTTTCTTTTAGCCATCATTTTGGTTCTCTTCAAAATCTTTTGAACCTGCACTAGAGTCTCTTCCTTATTCTTTTCTTCCTTTTTCTCTGCCATTTCTTTGATAGGAGTTCCCTCTTCACTTTCAGGGAATGGTTGATTCATGTCAATATCATTACTCTCCTTGGCCTTCTTTTCAAATTCCACTCTATCCTTTTCATTGCTCTTCAGCTTCCCCATTTCTTTCTCATAGAGGTCCCTGATTTGATCAAAATTCATCTTCACAAACATTTCTTTCTTTACCCCAATTGCACTCCTCAAGAAAGTTATCATTTTGTTTCTTTCCTGAGTGGCAAGGTAAGTTTGTGAAGGTCTTCTTTTCTTTGCACTTGATTTAGCTATCATAGCCTTTCTCAGACTTATGGCCCTTTGTTTAGCTTTTTCAGTTTCAAGCCCTTTTTGATAGGCTTTATTTAACTCAGCAGCTAAAGCCTTTGCCATCTCCCTGTCCTTCTCCACCTGAGCTCTTTCTTCTTTTTCCATCTCCTCCTGCATTTTCCTTGCTAAGGCTTCATCTGATTCAACCAACCTTTGCTTCTTGACAGGTTGATTAGATTCCACCATTTTTGCTTTTCCCTTATTCTTTGCCTCTGCATCCATTTCTTTCTTTTCTCTTTTCTTTGCTCCCCCTTCATTTATGATTACTCCCTTTGCTTTGGGAGTGTCATTCAATGCTTTGATCAACATCTCAACTACTTCAATTTCTGATGGTGATAATTCTGTTACTGCTGCTTGTGAGGTTTCAGCAGCATTATCAGTTTCTGCTTCTAGTTGAACTGAGACTCTTTCTTTTTCTGCTTCCCTCTCCCCCTCAACTTCAACTTTCTCTTTTTCAAGCTCCCCCTCTCTTGTTGCTTCTTCCATGTTGATCTCCCCCTTTTTGGGAGCATCCTTCTCAAATTTCCTTCTCCTTAGCACAAACTGTTTCCTCTTCTGTTTCTGTACTAGTTGCATTACCAACTTCTTGAGCTTGGTAATCTGCACTTGTTGAGATAGGATGACCAGCTTCAGCTCCTCTATTTCTTTTCCTTGCTTAATAACATCCTGGTTGATGTTTCCCATGGTTTCCATCAATTCCTCATAGTTATATCTGTCCTCACCTTCTCCAGGAGTGTTACCCCCTATTGAAGGATCATTGGATCTTTTTGAAGTGGAAGTCTTCTGCCTAGCAGAAGCACTATCCACCCCCTTGGTTTCTTGGCACCAGGGACCTTCAAATGATTGCTCATTTAAAGTTGCCATGGGGGAGGTCTTATTGATGTAACCACTTTCCTCCTCTGTGCTAGCAGGAGTAGTGGCAGCCTCATCACCCATATGCTCTTCCTCCTCCTCAGAGAGCACCTCCTTGGGGTTGGGAGACACCCCTGTGGTTTCCCTATGGATATTCTCTAAAGGAGAATTCTCCTTTAGAGGGCTTAAAGGCTTAGGGGATTCTGGTACAAGAAGGGAAGGAGCCTTCTTTACCTGTTTTCTCTTGTAGGTATGGGTAATTGGAGAGGTTGGTTTTGCAAGAAGGGACTGGGGAATTGTTTTTGAGTGAGAAGGTTGGGCTTGGCTAGCAGTGGGATGGTCTAATGAGGGCCTTGACCCTGCTGCCATACCTTTAGTGGTTTGGGACACCACCATCATTGTAGAGAACAATGGGGTGTCAACTCCTTCCGAGTCCCCAGCAGATCTTCTCATATTTGAGAAAACCTTGCCTTTGGGGGGTTTAGGTACATATACCCCAACAGGTTGAGGTATATCCGTCAATTCATGGTTAATAACTTCTTGAACAAACCTGGGATACATGAAGAAGCTCTTCTTGTTATCCAGATTTGAGACAAGATCATGAAAAATCATTTGAGAAAAATTGAATTTTCTAGCAGTGGATAAACACACCAATGCATAAGCAATGGAACTGCTAAATTGGCTCCAGCCAGTTGTTTTCTTTGAAATACAGTGCATTAAAGTATGAGCAAAGAACCTCCATTGGGGTGAAAATTTTGCTTTGAAAAACTTTAAAAATCCCCATCTGGCCTTGATATCCCATTCTGGAAAGAGTTGAAAACAGTTCATCATTAGGAATAGAAGTTATACCAGAGGCATCGTCTAGACGTAGACTGATGTGAATAACTTCTTCAGTGACGGTTAGGGATTGGTCGCATATCCTGGTCTTGATCATCTGCACACCATTCTCAGCGACAATGGTGGCATTTGCCCAGAATTGCCTCTGATGCTCGATGTAGATGGTAGGGGCAACAGTGAGAGCATGAGCAATGTGGCTTGACTTGAGGAAATCCACAATCTGGTGGAATCCTTCGGCTTGTTTGGGCTTCTGTAGCATTGCGATCTCATTGTGCTCATCGATAAACGCCATGGATGCCATTGAACTGGGATGTTGTTGCCTGGAAGACTAGGTACTTGAGAGAAAAAGATTAGAAGAGCAAGTGAACAGTATGCAAAGAGTCGTTATGAACGTTTAGGCGGGCAAAGGGTATTTATAGTATTCGGATTATAAGCAGTATTAACCTAGAGCAGTATTAACTAACTAGCAGTATTAACTGCGAGTAGTATTAACCGCGAGCAGTATTAACTAACTAGCAGTATTAACTGCGAGCAGTATCAATCGCGAGCAGTATTAACTAACTATCAGTATTAACTAACTAGCAGTATTAACTAACTAGCAGTATTAACCAACTAGCAGTATTAACCAACTAGCAGTATTAACCAACTAGCAGTATTAACTAACTAGCAGTATTAACCAACTAGCAGTATTAACCAACTAGCAGTATGAAACAACTAGCAGTATTAACCAACTAGCAGTATTAACTGTACTTACTCCTTGAAGCTTAGGCTGAATTGAGTACTGCTATGTATGCCCTGCAAAGATAAATTAGTAGCACCAAGAAACTATAATATTCAGTTATTTATTCACTTTTTGAGATAAAGCTTATTCAGAGTTGATCATTCCCACACTTGTTACCAAGAAAGTGAATCTACCCACATCAAAAGCTTTGGTGAATAGATCAGCAAACTGGTTGTCAGTATGAACTTTCACAACTTGAACAAGTTTCTTTTCATTACAGTCTCTTATGAAGTGATACCTAATCTCAATGTGCTTTGTCTTAGAGTGCTTGACAAGATTATTTACAATGCTGATAGCACTGCTATTATCAATAAAGATGGGAGTGTGTAGAAAGGTTACCCCATAGTCCAACATTTGATTCTGAATCCATAAGACCTGAGCACAGCAACTTGCAGCTGCTATGTACTCTGCTTCTGTTGTAGATGTGGACACTGTGGTTTGTTTCTTGCACTGCCATGAAACTAGTCTAGCACCCAAGAACTGACATCCTCCAGAAGTAGACTTTCTGTCCAAGTTTGCCCCACCTAGATCACTGTCTGAGTATGCAATTAGGTCAAAGGGTGAGTCATGAGGATACCAAAGTCCCAATCTGGGTTGTCCTTTGAGATATCTGAATATCCTCTTAACAGCTTGAAATTGACCTGGAGGAGATGGATTTGGTGTGTTCTCATTGCATTTGACATTGTCACTCTCTTCAATTATTCTAGAAGAAGAATTGAAAACTCTGTAGGCCTTACTTTGAGATGAATAACCAACAAGAAATCCATCATCTGCTTTGCTATCAAACTTACCTAAGTGAGTTTTGGTATTGAGAATGGTACAAGGACACCCAAAAGGTTTGAAAAATCCAATATAGGGTTTTCTTTTATTTAAAAGCTCATATGGTGTCTTGTTCTTTGGCTTAACTACTAGAACTCTGTTTTGGACATAACATGCAGTATTAACTGCTTCAGCCCAGAAGGTAATTGGCAGTTTTGAATCAGCCAACAGAGATCTAGCGGCCTCTATTAATGTCCTATTTCTCCTTTCAGCAACACCATTCTGTTGAGGAGTCCTAGGAGCACTATATTGTCTCTCAATTCCTTTTTCTTCACAAAAGGTGTTTAGATCAAAATTTTTGAATTCAGTCCCATTATCTGATCTAATGACTTTTACTTTTTGATTAGTTTGGTTTTCAATTCTCAGGATAAAGGACTTGATCAGTCCACTTGTCTCATCCTTAGTCCTTAGAAAATATACCCAGGTGAATCTAGAGTAATCATCAACAATAACCAAGCAGTAAGATTTCTTGCCTATACTCATAACATTTGTAGGACCAAACAGATCCATGTGCAATAACTGGAGACAAGAAGAAATAGAATTTATCTCTTTGGTCTTGTGAGAAGTTTTATGTTGTTTGCCTTTGAGACAAGCAACACTATGATCATCACATGAAAAGACTTTAGAAGGTAAACCTCTTACAAGGTTGTTTTTAACAAGTTTGTTCATAGTCTTAAAATTCATGTGACACATCCTTCTGTGCCATAGAGAGGATTCATCTATAGAAGCTTTTGAAACAAGACAATTTAGAGATGAATCACTTTTAACATTTTCCATATCTAGACAGTAAACATTGTCCTTTCTTGGAGTTCTTAGTAGTATCATGCTTTCATCAACTACTTTGAACCCTGGAGCAAGGATCATACATTCAGTATTTGTAAATACTATACTATGTTGTTTGTCACAAACCTGTGATACACTTAACAGGTTGTATTTTAATTGATCAACATAGTAGACATCCTCAAATGTCATCTTACCTTTGGTGACATTACCTTTTCCACTTATCTTACCACCAATAAGATTGTCTCCAAAAGCAACATGTCCTCCATTGATATGCTTGAAATCCTGAAGGCATGACATGTTGCCTGTCATGTGCCTTGAGCAACCACTATCAACATGCCATATGCTCTTTCCCTTGAGCTGTTGGTTGCCCTGCACATAAGATAGATCAGTTAGTATGAATTAGGAACCCAAGCCAAAGTGGTCTTGGGTACCCATTTCTCATCAAAATACTTGCATTCCTTCTTGACAAGATTTTTGAATTTTACCTCCTCATTCTTGGAGTATTTTGTCACAATTATAGGCTTGGAAACATTTGTGCTGGAAACAGTACTGGTTTTAGAGGTATTAACTGCCTTAGCAGCACTTGCATGCTTAGCAGTACTAACCTTGTTAACAGTAGTAACTGTGTTAGCAGCAGTAACTGTGTTAGCAGTATTAACCTTTGAAGAGATACTAACTGTATTAGCAGCATTAATGTTTTTAGCAGTACTAACACAGGTAGCAGCAGTAATACTTCCAGCAGCACTAACCCTGTCAGCAGTACTAACAGTTTTAGTGCTTTTGGGCACCCACATTTTAATGCTTTCTTTTAAAATCCTTTTCTTTATGGGGCCTTTCTTTTCACCATGTTTCTTTCCAGCCTTTCTATAATCAACAGACTTTTGCTTACATCTTTGAAAGGTCATCTGTTGATTAATAGGGTTGAAAAAGCAAGATTTAGCCAGATGATTTAACTTGCCACATATGAAGCAAGGTTTTGGTCTATTGATTTTATTCAGATCAACTCCTTGCTTCTTAGCCCATTAATTATTCCAGTTTCTTTGATTTCCTCTTTTTAAACCAGAATATAGGCACTTGGCTTTACTGCAATCACACTGTTTACCAGATGCAGGATTCACAACTGTGGTCTGTTTGTAATGGACCTTGTTGTCTTTTCCTTTGGTCTTTTCTATCTCCTTGGACTTTATCCAGTCTTTCCCACATCCCTCATTGGTGATTATATTGTTTTCTTCATGGATTTCTTTACCTATCTTATTATCTCTCTTCTTACTGGCTTCTTTCTCAGTTAGATCCTTAATCACTACTTCATCCAAAAGGTCTATCTTAAAAGCTTTTTCAGATAAGTCCTTATTCTCCTTGGTTTCTAACAAGTCTGAAGTAGGAGAGATATAATTGTTGTTATAAGGAGGAGGTGTACTGTTGTATCCAATACCAGGCTTCATCTTATCATGAATCTGAGCCTTTAGAAGAGAATCCATTGCCTTTGAAGCATATGAAAACTTCTCTATGTCAAGTTTAACTTTGAACAATTCCTCCTTTAGCTTATCACTCTCTTCTAAGGATTTAGACAGTTTAGTCTCTAACTCATTCTTTTCCCACTTCCAGTAGTTAGTATCATAAGAGTGTTGAAGTTCATTGGCTTGAAAGCCTTTGATTTGTTCTTCAAATCTCTCAACTATTAGAACATAATCTCTTCTATCTTTTTCTAACCTTTTGAGGTCATCACACATACTTTGATTGTGATCCCTGTATCTTTTGACAGTGTCAATGCAAGTTTTAGTGCAAAGGTTAGAAGTTACCTCAGATGGGAGATCAGACACTTCTGCCATAAGAGCTTGATTCTGAATGGCTTCCTCAGCTTGATCACTCCAGTCAAATCCCATTCCTTGTTGAGAAACAAGGGCTTGAGCAGGATTCTTGTTCTGAGTGTAGCCTCCATTCTGAGCTTGTTGGTGGTTGTTGTTAGACACAACACTCCTGCATTCTCTAGCAAAGTGTCCTTTCATGTGACACTTGTAACATTCCACTTTGGTTTTGTCAAAACCAGCTCCATCCTCTCTTCTTTGGGAGAAGTTATTCCTTCCTGTTCTTTTAATGAACTTCTTCACCCTCATGGATAGCATGGCCATCTGCCATTTTATATCCATCTCCTCCAGGTCATCAGGGTGAAGTTGATCCAGATCATCATTGATTAATGAAGTGTTACTATGACTGGACAAGAAGGCTTCAAAAATTGTTTCAGATCCTTTTTCTGAACTTGCTCCACCAGCAGTACTAACTGCTTCAGGGATGGCAGTAGTATCAGTGGCTGCTGAAAGAAGTGCAGAATTGTGGACATAACCAGTAGGTTTCTTCTTGATCTCTACCTCAGTTTCAAAAACTCTTAGATCATTGTATAGATCATCAAGTTCTTTCTCCTCCAGATTGTCACTCTGCCTATAAGAGACAGTGTACATAGTCCACTCATCCCCAAGAGATCTGAGGAATTTCCTGTTGATGTCATCTTGATCCATCTTTACTCCAACAGTGGCCAATTCTCCAATAAGTTTGTTGAACCTATCAAAAGTTTGAGTCATAGACTCATTCTTTGAGGAAGTAAAATTCTCATACTGCTGCTTAAGAACATCTCTTTGATTTCTCTTGATACTCTTAGTTCCAGCAAATCTTTTCTCTAGAGAATTCCAGAGAATTTGAGCATCAGTGCAGTTGCAAAATTGATGCTGATATTCATTAGGGATTGCCAAGAGCAGAGTGCTCAAGGCCTTCATCTCTGTCTGCCTGATCTTTCTTTCACCATCTGTCTTTGGTGGAGGTCTTTTTCCATCTGGTCCTATCCTTCCAGCTTCAGAAGGACCATTCTCAATGATATCCCACATTGAGTAGTCAGTGAGAAGAATATATTGTCTGATCCTTATCTTCCACATGTCAAACTCACTGGGTTTGAGCATTGGAACCTTGGAGACCAACGTACTGCTTGATTCTGTAAGATTTTCCATGATAGATGTTTCTGATTCAATAGGCTCTGATACCACTTGTCAGGATCGAATTCTTAACAAGAATTAATTCTCAGAAACTAATATCAAAGAAGTTGCGGAATAACACTTTGATATTTAATAAAACAGTAAACAAAACAGTATATGATTAACAAACTGTAAACTTGTATTGAATGCTTGAAGCTACAAGATTACACACTCAACCTCAATATTGATGAACAGGCTCACCAATACGAATTCTACTTCTCTAGAACTAGGATCTATGCCTTGAGGTTGATTTTCTCTCTATCAAAATTATCAAAAATTGTTTCTATCTATACTATACATTCTGTACTGATCAAAAGATAATTACAAAGAATAAACAAATCTGCAGTATATCTTCCATGTATATCTTCAGTATATCTTCAGAATATCCAGCTGTCATACATTCCATCCGGATCTCTTTAGCAGCACTAATTATGCTTAGCAGCATTAACTTCTTCCAACAGCATTAACTGTAAGCAGTACTAACTACTAGCAGTACTAACTAGCTAAGCAGTACTAACTTTGTTCAAGCAGCACTAACTTTGACTAGCAGTAGTAATTCTACTAGCAGTAGTAATACTCAGCAGTATTAATCTTCAAAGTGTTCTGGCAGTAGTAACCACTTCTTGTAATAGCAGTAGTAACCACACTTAGTAGAATCTTCAGTTCCCAACATCATATGTCTTTGTGCTAGATATCAAGCCAATCTAAGGGAATCTCACTTTTCTACAGTCAAAAGAATCTTTAGATACCTCAAAGGGACTCAATTCCTTGGTCTCTGGTATCCAAAAAATTCATGTTTTGAGCTAATCTCATAAACAGATGCAGATCATGCAGGATGCAAGATTGATAGAAAGAGCGCCTCTGGAGTTGTCAACTACTTGGTGACAAGCTAGTGAGTTAGACTTTGAAGAAGCAGAACTGTATGTCAACCTCTACAGAAGAAACAGAGTATTTTGTTGCTGCTAGTTGTTATTCACAACTTATATGGATGAAAACTCAACTAAAAGACTATGGTCTAGAGTTTGACAATATCCCTATCTTGTGTGACTCCAAATGTGCCACTGTCATCTTTGCAAATCCCGTGTAACATTCCAAAATCAAGAATATTGATATAAGGTACCACTTTCTCAAGGACCATGTGGAAAAAGGAACCATAGAAATGTACTTTGTTTTCACATATTTCCAGCTTACTGATATATTTACTAAAACTCTTGATGAGAAAAGATTCAACTTTTTGATCAGCAAGTTAGGCATGTTTAACATGTCTACTTGATATCAAGCCTTTGGTTGTACTGTCCAAAGCTTGTAGGACTATATTTTGGAAGCCTCTGGTAGTATATACCTTGAGTCTCTAATTTCAGAGATGTAGCATAATTTTCTTCATAAGATACTGTACATCTATCTGAGCATGCGTTTCTTTTTGTCCATTTATTGTCTCAAACCAGAGCCTCTGGTTGTATGTTCTTGAGCCTCTAATAGCCCTTGAATTACGTTTCATGCATATCTTATCTTTATTTAATATGAGAATAGTTCAAGGGGGGACTAAAGCTTTCATGTATAGAGTATTGTATAGAAACTCTGCTCTATCGAATTACTAAGAATAGATACTCATATCCTCTGTCTCTACCCTTTAGAACCTCTATTAACTCACTCCAGGTATGTTTTCTATCCTTAAAGCATTACTCTCGATTCTTAAAATGAGCAAACCTTTTCAGGTTTAAAATACTTTGAAAAGTTTCTTAATTTAGAAATTTTTGTACTCAGGGCCTCTGGTTGTATAGTCCAGAGCCTTTGGTCCAAAAATGAAAAGTTCTGGAATCATTTCCTGTAACACACGTAATTTTGGTAAAGTTAAATGTTGCATCTTTATCTAATCTCAGTTTTTAAATAATAGGTATGGGGTCAAGAAGGGCTTACTTAGGAATCCTCGGAACGTCGAGAGCCTTCCGTTGGTGAAAAGTGAGTTTTCGGGCCTCGTCACAAGTGGGCGACTATGCCCAGCGATTGTAACATGGTCACTCTCACCGAGGTACTATCACCGAGTTGGATAAACTTTTGGAAATGTATAGGTGATGGCCAAAGTTTTATTGTGATGACAAATTGTGACTCTCACTTATTTAGTGGTTTACTTCTACAAATGTCTGGCTATGCTGAAAAAGTTATGGTATATTGTGGAGTGTCAAATATAGGACTATAGTGTAATGGATCCATAGGCACAAGAGCTGACTTTTCATGAAATGGGATGGTTACTCGCACATTTTGGCTAGACACGGGGATTATATCATCGGGGGACTCGAACTATAGACCGTGGGTGGTTGAACTCGATGACCATGTGACCCATGATATTTCATTTCTAGTGAATGAGTGTTTTTTGTTCATTGGGGGATTCGAACTACAGACCATGGGTGGTTAAACTTGATGACCAATGTTACATTAATAGAAACACTATAACATTGTAATGTGACATACTTATGTGTTTCATCACAGTCAATGGCAAATCGGGTCTCCCCCGTCATTATATGGATTCTCATATCCTTCCAAGCATAAATGAAATATGTGTTCTAACCTTATTTAACTATGCTCTGGAATTTAATATTTTATAGCACCTCTTTACAATTGTTTTGAACTCACTAGGCACACTTTTTCTCAAATGACATGTATATCAGGTTCTCTTACCGGAGGCGCTTCTCAGACTTGAGTGGAGCGTTCAATTGCCAACTTGGACATTTTTGGGATCGATAGCTTTTGATAATAGGTGTTGCTTGAAGATAGTGTTCTTTTGGTGTTGGTAGCGACACCGGTCTTTAAGCTAGCTTATATTAGTAGGTTGTTGTTTATCATCCGTATTTATAAATTGTAAACGCCTTACAATTTCCCCATCTTGGGTGATGTTATTTATTTAGTTGTTATTTATTCGATTCAACCCAGGTTTAAATTGACCCCTAATTTTAGGGGTGTTACAAGTTGGTATTAGAGCATTAGTTTAAGCGAACTAGGTATAAACTTAAGATGCCTAGACTTAAACTGAGACTTTAAGTTATGATTTGTGAGTTTGGGTAAAACTTCTAAGATAGGAATTCTATAGAGTTGATGGAAGTACACTAATTGAGAATTGCGATAGTAGTAACGAGAATTCTTATGTATGGTGTGTTCATGATTTCACTTAGCTAATGCTATTATGAATACACTGTTACGTTGGCATACTTGAATTTATTATTATTTCAACAAATGATGAATGTAGCAGTACGTTTCTTTTGTATCTCTTGATAGAATCTCTTACCCTCTTTCTCTTGTGTGACAGTCTGAAATGGTTAACACGCGAAGTAAAGCGGCGACCGAAGCTGATGGGCAAGAGGCAAGTGTATCCAATCTGAATCAATTGGAGAGAGTCGTTAATGCTTTTCCTCCAACCTTACCGCCATTGATCGACAGAAGAATAGAGCACATACCAAGGGTAACCTTGGCGTCCACTTAACCTAGTTCTACAAGAGGTGAATCCTCAAACGGAGTTGATGGACAATGTGATATAGATGGTTACTCTGCCATGGAGAAGAAATAAGAGGATTTTCCAAAAATGTTGGATGACAGATGCCAGCCTTCGAAAGCATGAGACCGTTGCCGAAAACATAGTGTTAGGTTCCGAGGGTACCAGAAACGTGGTCAGGACCGAGGAACATGTGATTGTTGACGTTAGGCGAGGAGTGAGAACTTGTTCCTACCAAACTTTTCTTTGTAGCAAACCACCAGAATTTTCGGGATCCGACATTCCGATCACTTGCATGAAATGGATTCAAGAGATTGAGCAGGCATTCGACTCTAGTGAATGCGAGGAAAGTCTGAAACTGAAATTTGTCTCTCAAATGTTAACAGACCCTGCTCTCAGATGGTGGAACGACACCAAGTCCACTCTCAATGGTACCATCACAGCGCAACTGACATAGGTAATGTTCAAGAAGAAATAATGGACGAATATTGTAATGAGCGGGCGATTGATCTCATCGAGGAGGATTTTTAGGCTCTCAGAAAAAGGAGCAAGACCAGGAGAGAATACTCCAGTCTTTTCATAGAGAAGCCCGATCTTGTGGGGCATGTAGCCCCAAGTGAAAAGGAGAAGATCAAGGCTTATCTCAAAGGCTTACCTGCTGATATGATGGCTATGGCCCGAAACTCCAAGGCCTCCACCCTTCGCGAAACTATTGAAGAGGCCAAACTCATAGAAGACATGTATGACCGAAGGAAGGAAGAGAAGGTCGTAGTCGAAGAGAAAAGGAGATGGGAAGGAGACTCTGGATACTTCAAACGACCAAGGTCGTTCAACAACAGTCGAGGGAACAACTCTAGAAGGGAGTCTAGATGGTGCCTAGAATGCAAGAGTAAGCACTTTGGACCATGCCACCCAAAGCTCGGGTCGTGCTACAAATGTGGGAAGTTTGGCCATGCTCAGAGGGATTTCCCAATGAAGGGATAACCTATTTTGGATGCAAAGATTCAGACCACTTCCATAATGATTACCCAAAACTAAAGATGAAAGGAAATCTCGGGAAGAAAGAGAGCTCACCAAGGGTGCCGGTAAGACCTTTTCCGATGACAACTGAGGAGGCAAAGGGATCGGCGGACGGGGTGTCGAGTACGTTTCTTGGTGTCGAGGCAAAGAGCTTTTCGATTCGGATGAAAGTTATTCCTTCGTATCAATTTCCTTTTTGTCAACAATGTTTATGATTGCTAGTACGTTAGAAGATGTTTTAGTAGTGGAAATAGAGAATGGTAGTCGGGTCCTTATTAGTAAGGTCTATAAGGATTGTGTCTTTGATATTGAGGGAAGGAAGTTTCCGATAAACCTTTTTCCAATGTCTTTCGGTGGATTTGACATGATAGTCGGGATGGACTGCTTGGTAGAGAACCAAGCTGAGATTATGTGTTCGGAGAAGTTGTTCGAATCTCGTTAATGGGCGACGACGTGGTGCTTGTGTACGGGGAGAAAAGGAAGGGGATGTAGTAGTCATTTCCATGGCAAAGGCACGCAAGTACTTGGTGAAAGGGTGTTCTTATTACTTGGCATATGTGGTGGATGCTAAGTTAGAAAAGAAGAAACTCGAAGATGTCAGAATCATTCGTGACTTTCCAGACGTGTTTCCCGACTACTTGCCTGGGTTACCACCCGACCAACAAGTAGAGTTATAAATAGATCTAATATCGGGGGCTGCTACGATCGCTAGAGCGTCTTGCCGATTGGCACCATCTGAAATGCAAGAGATGATGTCGCAATTGCAGGACCTTTTGGAAAAGGGCTTTGTGAGACCGAGTTCTTCTACATGGGGAGCTCCGATCTTATTTGTGAAGAAGAAGGACGACACGATGAGGATGTGCATAGACTATCGAGAACTAAACAAGGTAACTGTGATGAACAAGTACCAACTCCCAAGAATCGATGACCTATTTGATCAACTTCAAGGGGCGGGATGCTTCTCAAAAATCAACCTTCGATCGGGGTATCATCAAGTGAATGTGAAGGACGAAGATGTGGCGAAGACCGCCTTTAGGAAACCATATGGCCATCTACGAGTTCCTAGTAATGCCATTTGGGTTGACTAATGCACCGGTGATGTTCATGGATTTGATGAACCAGGTGTGCCAACTTGTCCTTGACAAGTTAGTGATCGTGTTCATCGACGACATACTTATTTACTCCAAGGATGAGTCTCGTCACGAGCGACACCTTTAAAAGGTCTTAGAGGTATTGAGAAGGGAGAAGTTATACGCAAAATTCTCCAAGTGTGACTTTTGGTTGGAAGAAGTCCAAATTTTGGGTCATGTAGTCAACTGTGATGGAGTGAAGGTAGATTCGTCTAAAATCGAAGAGATGATGAATTAGGAGCCACCGAAGAGCCCAACTGAAATCCGAAGCTTCTTGGTTTTGGCGGGATACGATAGAAGGTTAATTCAGGACTTCTCCAAAATCGCTTCTTCTTTGACGTCCTTGACTCGAGAGAACGTGAAGTTCGTTTGGACCGAGTCGCAAGAGAAAGCCTTCCAGGATCTTTAGAGGAAGTTGTGTGAAGCTCCAATTATGTCCTTACCCAAAGGGTCAGAAGATTTCGTGGTATATAGTGATGCATCCGATATAGGTTTAGGTTGCGTTTTGATGCAACAGGGCAAGGTGATTGTCTATGGGTCAAGGCAACTCAGGGAGCACGAGAAAAATTATCCAAGCCACGACTTGGAACTAGTGGCGGTGGTATTCGCTTTGAATGTATAGAGACACTACCTATATGGTACTAAGTGCATGCTCTTCACCGATAAAAAGAGCTTGGAGTACGTGTTTAATCAGAATGAGTTGAACATGAGCCAGCAGCGCTGGCTAGAAATACTAAAGAACTATGACTGGGAACTGCTCTACCACCCGGGTAAAGCGAATGTCGTGGCGAACGCACTAAGTCGGAAGGAGTATAGTAACGGTATTTGAGCTATACTCGCAAGGATAGACTTGGTGTCAAACTTAATTGATCAGATAACGGCGTCTCACAAAGAAGCTTTACTCGAAGAAAATCTCAAGGGAGAGGTTATAGTGAAACAACAATCACTCCTAATCGAAGATGGTCCTGGCTTGAAGCTATACCAAGGACGCATTTGGGTACCCAAGATTGGGGGCAGCCAAGAATTGCTAATAGAAGATGCACACAAGTCCAAATATTCTATCAATCCGAGTAGCACCGAAATGTATAGAGATTTGAAATAGACGTATTGGTGTCCCATCATGAGGTTGGATGTGGCGAACTACGTAGAAAGGTGTGTGACCTATCTGCAAGTAAAATCGGAACATCAACAACCATACGGGAGCCTCCAATCCTTGGAGATTCCGGACTGGAAGAGGGAGCACATCACGATGGATTTCGTAACCAAATTACCGAAGACATTGAAGGGTCATGACACGATTTGGGTAGTGGGGAATCGTTTGACAAATGGTGCCCACTTCTTGACGATACGGGAAATGTTGCCTATGGATAAGCTCTCCAAGTTATATATTGACGAAGTGGTCTCGAGGCATGTGGTACCACTATTAATCGTATCCGACCGAGACAGCCATTTCACTTCCAACTATTGGGATGGCCTACAGAAAGAATTAGGCGCAAGGGTGAAATTGAGTACGACTTATCATCCCTAAACTGATGGTCAAAGAGAGCGGACAATTCAAACGTTGGAAGACATGTTGAGGTCGTGCGCCATTAACTTTGTTGGCAACTGGGACTCTCACCAACCCCTCGTGGAGTTCACCTACAACAACAGTTACCACTCTAGCATCGGAATGGCACCATTTGAAGTGTTGTATGGGCGAAAGTGTAGTACTCAGGTGTGTTGCCTCAAAACGGGAGAAAAACAATTTGTCAGCCCCAAGATCGTTCCAGAAATTGTCGATAAAGTGAAAGGAATTCACGAGCGGTTGAAGGTGGCTCAAGACCGACAAAAGAGTTACGTCGATAAGAAGAGAAGACTGATAAAGTTTCAAGTGGGTGACCGTGTAATGTTGAAAGTGTCACCTTATAAAGGTATTATACGGTTCGGAAAGCGTGGGAAGCTTAGTCTCCGTTTCCTTGGACTGTTTACCATTTTGGGAAGAGTGTGGCTCCAAGCCTACAAATTGGAATTACCACCTAAAATGGCTGAAATTCACAACACTTTCCGTGTATGAGAGTGTTATACCTCTCTCGGAGATAAGGGTAGATGAGGGAAACCATTGTGTGGAAGAACCCGACGCTATCTTAGAGCAAAAGTCAAAGAAACTTTGCCACAAAGAGATCATGATGGTCAAAGTACAATGGAAACATCATCTCGAAGCCAACGTTACGTGGGAAGTCGAGGAAGACATGAAGAGACGGTACCTAAACCTCGTTGAATAATTGGGATTTTGAGGACGAAATCGATTTCAAGTTGGGGGGGATTGTAACACCCGTAATTTCGGTAAGTTAAAAGTTGCATCTTTGTCAAATCTCAGTTTTTAAATTATAAGTGTGGGTCAAGAAGGGCTTACTTATGAATCCTCAGAATGTTGGGAGCCTTCCATTGGTGAAACGTGAGTTTTCAGGCCTCATCACAATGTGGCGACTATGCCCGGTGATTGTGACATGGTCACTCTCGCCGAGGCACTGTCGTCGAGTTGGAGTACCTTGTGATACATATGGGGCGAGAATGCCCGACGATTGTGACAGTTTCACTCTCTCCGAGGCACTATCGCATGGAGAGTGACACCCACGGTACAAGTGTCACGATAATGACCAGCGACATCGCCATTGGCAAGGTCGCGGTCGGGGGGCAGACCACATTAAATCCGGTTTTAGGCTACTTCCACTGTCATTCCAGTTTGAAGTTCTCTAATACAGATCGATCACACACACAAATGTAGAAATCATTTTATTGATTGATCAATGATTACACAATAATTTCTCTCTTTACAATTAGAGTGTCATATACCTATTTCTCTCTCTAGAACAATTATCTCTGAGTGTGTGCGTGTTTTTTCTACGTTCTCTTTGTGTTCTAAGATCTGTCTCTCAGATTACAAGATCTACAAAAAAACTACAAGGATACAACCCTTATATACTAAGTCAACCTTGTTGACTTTACAACACTTGACATGAATGGAAAGTCAAACATACTTGACTTTAACAAGACAACTTAACAACCTTTACACAAATGGTCTTTTTAATCTTGAATACAACATTCTGACTCAACAATCTCCCCCTTTGGATTCAAGATTTAAAAAAATTGGCATGAATCTTCAGGTCTTCTTTCTCTATAAGATTCTTCAACTTTGTATCTTTCATAGCTTTGAAGCTTTCAACTCTTCATCACTTTCATCTTCCCCTTTTCATCTTCTTCAACAAAAAATCTTCACTTTAAAAAAATCTCTCCCTTTGGATTTCTCCTCAACAACAATCTTTCTATAAACTTTATTTATTCAACACTTGAAGTATTTATCTACCTTCTCCTTTGGTAAAAATGTATTTGTAACTTTGAAATTTTCTTCCCCCTTTTCAACTTTCATAACTTTGCTTTTTACTTGCTTTAAAACTTTCAGGCTTGCATCAATACTATCTTCTCTTTGCATTTCTCTGACTTTGAAACAACTCAAAATTTCTCCAATTTTCATCTGTCATTCTGACTTTGAAAACTTAAAAATTCTCCCCCTTTTTGATGAATTATGAGACATCAGAATCATCAAAACTCTTTTCAATGTCAGCATTTTCTTTGATAACAATCTCCCCCTTTAGAATAAAGTAACAATATCCCCCATTATCATGAAAATAGCAATCTCCTCCATATATATCAATAATCAAACTCTTCATGATGAATAGAGAAAATCTCCCCCAAGCAATATGATCAACAATCTTCCCCGAAGAAAATAGTAAATAATCTCTTCATAATATATCTCCATCTTATCTGAGTTTCCATCAATTCATAGAATGTATTCATCCTAATCTTTTCAAATTCAGACAAAATAGGAATTGGTAACCCTGAATCAACAGATGATACAGTTAGTATGCCTGTAAGTAGCACGGAGACACTTTGTACAACGAATGCACATTGGAAAGGAGCTTTTTGATGTTCACTCCTCTAGGGCTTCCATTCAATCATTAAAAAACCACAAAGAAATTTTCTCTAAATGTTATGACAAGAAAACTTAGTCCTTTTGTACTCGTGCAAGTGTAGAAAGATTGAAACTACTTAGTTTTTCAGGCTCAAAATGTGTAAACTGTTGAGAAGCAACAAGTATTACACGGACTCAATGTGCATGAAAGAGGTACGAAGGTGGGGCAAATTTCCTTCTTTTTCAATATCTGCATCTTCTAAATGAAGACGAGATAGCAGATATGTTGTGTCCTCAAAGAAAATGAAACATTTCTTTGTTTAGAAAGAAACGAGTGGTTGGGGATAATACAAGAGTTGGCATGGGCTAGTGTCTGTTTCAATGATGGTCACCAAAGAATGTGAACCAATCAGTAATTTGGTTGCCAAAACTGTCCCAAAACTCATCCTCTTTCCTCTCTCTTTATTGAAGTCGACCTAGAGGCATTGATTGCTTCATTTTCACCTTACTTCAAAGTTTTTCCACCATCAAGCAAGGGTTTTGAAGCTAGGATAAAGGGTTCCTCTTCTCATCATCTTGTCGAAGGTTCTAGGTTATTGGAGATCTCTAGGTTTTCATACAAACCTAGTATAGTGAGTTCACTTTTACATCCCTTGTTCATCATATGCATGTTTAAATATTATTTACTTGCTTCCTCAAGGTTTTTATCATATTTTCTCCTCATTTGAGCATTTTGGGAAAAACTAGGTCAAAACTAGTTTTAATGACTTTGAGTATTATGATGAAAGGGTTATGGAACTTGATTTTACATACATAAAGGATGATTTCTTTTCATTGGATAAACTTTTGGAAATGTATGGGTGATGGCCAAATTTTCATTGTGATGACAAATTGTGACTCTCACTTATTTAATGGTTTACTTGTACAAATGCTTGGCTATTTTGGAAAAGTTATGGTATATTATGGAGTGTCAAATATAGGACTATAGTATAATGGATCCATAGGCACAAGAGCCGACTTTTCATGAAATAGGATGGTTACTCCTACATTTTGGCTAAACATGGGGATTATATCACTAGGGGACTCGAACTATACACCATGTGTGGTTGAACTCGATGACCGTGTGACCCGTGATATTTCATTTCTAATGAATGAGTGTTCTTAGTTCATTGGGGGATTCGAACTACAGACCATGGGTGGTTGAACTCGATGACCAATGTTACATTAATAGAAACTCTATAACATTGTAATATGACTTACTTCTGTGTTCCGTCAATGTCAATGGTAAATCGGGTCTCCCCCATCATTATATGGATTCTCATATCCTTCCAAGGATAAAAGAGGTTTGAAATATGTGTTCTGACCTTATTTAACTATGCTCTGGAGTTTAATATTTTATAGCATCTCTTTACAATTGTTTTGAACTCACTATGTTTTAAGCCTAACACTTTTTTCTCAAATGACACACACACACACACACACACACACACACACACACACATATATATATATATATATATATATATCAGGTTCTCTTAGCGGAGGGGCTTCTAAGGCTTGAGTGAAGCGTTCAGTTGCCATCTTGGGCATTTTTGGGATCGATAGCTTTTGATAATAGGCGTTGCTTGAAGATAGTGTTTTTTGGTGATGGTAGCGACACCCGTATTTAATCTATCTTAGACTAGTATGTTGTTGTTTATCATCCGTATTTATAAATTGTAAACGCTTTACAATTTCCCCATCACGAGTGATGTTATTTATTTAGACGTTATTTATTTGATTCAATTCAGGTTTAAGTTGACCTCTATTTTTAGGGGTGATACATTTCCCTTAACCTGGCCAAGTATTTTCAAATGTTTAAGGAAAAAGGTGTAATCTTGGAGACCGGAGGAACCCATATCTATATCCAGAGTTTCCATTTGTACACAACCTCTTCTGGTCGAATTACACCTGTGTTTATTTTTCTCTAAAATAAGGTGCGGGTTATTTTATGAATGACTGTCTTGTTACTTTCATTTACCCTACGCACGTGGTCTGTGACATATACGCACGTCCCCTATTTTTGAACCGCCATGACCACGTGTCAATCTCTAACAAAATGTGTACAACCAAACATCGTTTTTAGAACGTTTTCACTCAATTGATTTTACCCTCTCTCAAATAAAACTCAATTTTACCCTAATTTCATTTCACGTTTTCATATTTTCCCTCTCTTGCAATCGTTTGAACTCTCCAAGCCTTCTTCTTCGTGTTCTTCGTAAAACCTGCAAGGTGATTATGGATATCATCAAGTTTGACCCTGCCTATATCCCCATCATCAATGTACTCCAAAACCATTTTCTCCACCCAACTCTCACTCTAACTGACCCTGAGGTCCTGGAAAATATGTCCAACAATATTGGCAAGACTGTATGTTCGACACTGAAAAAATGGCAATTTTTGGACTAATGAATGCCCCAAACAAAATGATTTGCAGAATAGGCATAAACCAAGTCCTAGTCTCTTAAGTATTATTAATCCCAACTAGGAGGGAACTGTTGATTAGGAAGTATGCTGATGAACCAACATTTGATGAATTGGTGAATCTTTGAGGTTCATAGGCCATGCCAAAAAAATCCATTACCCTTCTGAGTTTAGACGCTAATTCCTTCCCCCAATATGGAATGTTTTATTCAGTATCCTCAACCGATCCTTAACCTGAAAATTAGGGAGCATGGATATGTCTAATATCAACATCCTCATAATAATGTTTGGGATTTACTTTGACCTTCCCTTAAACTACTCACAGCTCATATACACAGAGCTTCTTGCCACTGTGTATAAGAAGAATCAAGAGATGGAAAAGCGAAAACCTTTGTCTGCCCTGCTCTTCCCAAGGTCTTTATCTCTTCTACTTAGACCTGGTTTGGATGCTGAAGAAAGGTCTCTGGATGGTGAGAAGGTAACCATCTTTGAAATGAAGACCCATAGACAAACAACTGTTGCGGAGGGATATCTAAATGTCATGCCCCCGTCCACCAAGATACGCAGTACATCAAGGATAAGAGTGTGAGGAAATCATACAGACGCACTCTCAGGGACTCAGAACCGAGGCTCGAGACCCTAGTGTGCATAGGTAAAGAAATCGAAGAACAAGAGGGAGAGGAACTAGTGAGACAAGAGGTTAAGGTAGAGAGAGTATAACCTATAAATATAGAGGGTGTTGAGGGAGTAGTAGAGAGAGGGAGAGGAAGAAAGAGAGAGAGAAGGAGAAGAAGAAGAGATAATACAAGAACAAGAGAAAGAGGATGAACAAGGAGAGAAAGAAGTATAAAAGAAGAGGAAAAGAGAAGATTGAGAAAGAGGGTCCTCACCGAACCAGAGGGTGGTGAGGAAACCAAGGAGAAAAGATGAAGGATGAAATTGAGAGACAAGATTCCCTATAAGGCACATATCCAAGCCCAACTTCCTGTGCAACCAAATCTACTACCCAAGCTGATCAAGCAACAAGGGGTATTGAAATAGAGGTGCACACCTCGAACCAAACCCAAACCACCCAACCAGAGACAATTCTGTCTATCTATGGTTTAATAGAAAACCAAGGGGAAGCCACATTTCTGGGAGTATCCTCTTAAAAGGATGCAATCATTGAAACTACAAGTGTCAACTTACCCCGTGACATGACACCTCCCCCACACAAAGGCATGTGTTACCTCTCCACCCACTTCCATTCCCATAGATCGTTCAAAGAAATCTACTCTTCTTACACACGACCAGAGGGTTCTTGATCAACCCTCTAGTCCACTTTCTCTTGCTCATATGTCGGACTTTGAATACACACATGATACAGAGAGAAACCGAACTCTTAGAGCATTTTCATTTGATGATGAAATGCGACGACCAAGAGGAAATCCTTACAGCTTGTACCCCATACTAGGGTTGTTACAAGGTGGCTTTGGAACTAAGGCTAAATCTAGATCATGTGTTGATCCAAAGATTACCCTTTCTGGATACATCACAAGGGACGAGTTTCAGTCCTTTGCTGATTCTATCCAGAGATCCTTGGATGATCTAAAAAGCACAATCACTGCCTCTACATATTCCACTTCTAAATCAGACTTTGATGTCCTCTGAACCAAAAAGAACGTACTGAAAGCAGAGTTATCAAACAACGCAATCAAGCTACAGATGTTTAGTTCCATGATGGTTCAACATCAAAATACAACTCAATAACTCCTTGTGTCCAAATTCAATGAACTATCTAAGGAAGTCAAAACGTCTAATGCTGTGATACAGAGCTTAGCCGAGACAATGCAGAGGACACATAGCTAGAACCCCAAAATTCAAACTTTTCAGCTGGGCAATTCTCCAAGTTTTCAAACGAGATTAAGACATTAGTCACCTCTTCCATGTAGCCAGCTCCAGTACTAAGAAACTACATAAGTCGAATAGAGGTCAATCAGTTGGGAAATAAGCTACTCTAGAAGGTGCATGATCTTGGCAATGATTCAACACTGCAGCGATATCAGCAGTTGCAGAGGTCAATAAGTCAGCAACCTTGATGAAATTCAAGACTGACTATGAGATCACTAAGGCCACCCTCGTAGCTGGTGACATCTATGAAATTATCGAGCATAAAGTGAAAAAGAATCTAAAAGTGATAAAGAGGAAAAGGAAGACCTCTGCATCTTGTGCAGAGGAGGGCCTCAAAAAGAAAATTATGATGATCAACATGAGTTAGATGTCTTTGATCCCTATGATCCTCAAAAGGGGGAGAAGCAGCCATCTGAAGTATGTATTCAAGTTGTTGGTCCCAAAGGTATTATACAAGTCTGTAGAAAGGGGGTGGGGTTGAATACAAACACAAATTTTGGTTGAATAAATTATTTATTGATGAATTAAATTATAATTTACAGTTTGTTGCAGAATAAGATTAAGTAGAACCTAATCTAAACAAACTTGAGAATCACTAAGTATGGTTGCACAAGAATAAGGAGAAATGGAGGCAGTGAGGATCATAGAAAACAAGAGTTACTATAATGTACACAAAGAGAGAAAAAGTAGAGATCAACCCTTCAAAATGAAGGATAAATCTCCTATTTATACCATATGCATTAAATGCATGGCAGAGGTACTTTACACGTGTCAGCATTTGGTTGGGTGCATGCTTCTGACTTTTAGCGACATGCTCCGGGCCGTATGGTGAACAGTGTAGTCTTCAGAGTTGTACGAACTTGGACAAAAGCATGTATCTTCTGATAATTCGTACTATTTGTGCAAAGGATAAGACAAACGAACCTTGGAGTGTAAGTTTCATGATCAATGATCGCTGATGAAGTCTTTTATCATAAAGCTTGGATAAAACTCAGCTATCGCTGAAGCTTTCCTTCTTGGTTAGTCGCGTGTGTGGACTTGTCTTGGTTTCACTGACATCTGCATCAGATCATAAGTAGACTTGTCACTTGTTCATCAGTTTTGTCTTCGATGTCAGCGATGAACGTTTTTGTCACGAGACTTGTCTTCAGGGATTACATTCAACAATTGCATCAGACTTCATCAGCGATACTAAATAGACGCAGTACTTTATCGCTGATGGTGAAACACTAATACATACATATGTTAAATGTAATTTTCACTAAGTAAATCTAAGGGCCACCATCAAATCACTGAGAGAGTTTGGATCAACAATCTCCCCCTATTTGATGATGACAAAGCAACATAAGAAAATTGCTTAAGTTCAAAATATAAGAATAAATAGGACTCGTAAAATACATGTCCCAATTACTATTTTGAGGGATCTTTTCTAGTACTGATGGAGTAAAGTATTTCACAGAAAATTTTCATTGATTCGTAATAAGATTACATGGGAATATGAAAATTTATAAGTACAAGTGAAAAACTATACAAGTACTATAAGTATATAGCTAATAGATTACAAGAAGAAAGGCTAATTTATCAGCTAAGATGGTTCTTCCTTAACTTGGAATTCTTCTTTAGTAATCATGTGATCAGGTATCTCTTCTCCTCTCTGTCTTCTAATGGTTGCTTCCTTTCGAATAAGAGATTTGATGAGAGTCCCTGATGTTGAGTTGTCGCACCAGCAGTAAAGAAGATCCTTCAGATGAGCAAGAGGGCAGAGAGGAATCTCTTAGCCTCTTTGTGATCTGATGAAGTCGCCATCGTCAACGAAGATTATGCCATAGGGATTACTTATCACTTGCCCAGGTACAAAAGGTCCTCCAGGGGGCAGTGATAAGTCTAGAGCTAAAAGGTTAGGTGGTGGTCCAACGACTGCATCTCTAGAGAATTTGATTGTAGTTTCATTTCAGAGAACAACTTCATTGTCAGAAGTAGATGCACGTTTTTTTTGTCTAGCTGGCCTTGGATTCTGAGGTAAAGGAGAAGGAATGTCAATCTTTGTAGAGACTCTGTCGATAAGAAGATTTACCAGGGATTCGACGTGGCCTCTATACTTGGATTTGGATTTCTTCAGCGCTTCTCTGAACTCTATCCACTCGTAGAAACCAAAGTTTTCCAACTTCGACGGGTACATTGTCTTCACTGTGCCATCTATCCTGAATATCTCCATAGTTACTATCACTGATCCCTTTTTGCTCTTCCCTGTTATTGTTACAACTGAGATTTGATATGCGTCGACTCTATGAACAAGTTTCTTCTTCCACTAAACAAGTTCAGAGTTGCTGACCACTTTTTCTTTTTGTACCTACTCCTCAATTTCTTTCATTAGAGCTTCTTAAACTTTGGTCAGATTTTTCTTCCGCTTCTTGTTAGAGACTAAGTTGTGTGATACCTTAAGGGCAAGTTTGGCGTCCTTTTGGCATGCAGCATATAATTTCTCAGCCCTGATGGATTCTTCACGTTTTTCAGGAGTCAAGAAGTCTAGATCTTTAGTGATTTGTTGAGGAAGGATTCTTAGTCGTTGGTTTTCCAAGTGTTAAATCATCGTTGATCTTCTTTGTAGTTCATCCTCAGACCTTTGGATGAGTGGTGAGGGTTTGTTTGGGTGATTCAACGATTATTCTTCTTCTTCTTTTTTATCAGTCTCTAAAATAGAGACTGGATTATTTGAAGGTCTTCAACAAGGGTTGCTGGGATTATTCGGTGATCAACATGTCTCTCAAGTAGGGGAGAGAACTAGCTGAGTGAAAAAGAAGTAAAGTTAGGTGTTTTGTAGGAGAAAGATAAAGGTTAGAAATGAAGAAGGGGTTTTAGGTGAGAGAAAGTGGAAGAATAAGGAATTATGGATAGGCATACCTGAGAAGGTTGCTCCTCCTCAGATGTAGAGCAGATCTTCAGGTTTCAGTGGCAGTTATCCCCTTTTTGCTTGCCCTAGGAAGATTGCTTTAGAGTCTTCTCAGATCTCTCCCCTGCTTCATTTATGATGACACCTTTGAGCTGGGGAACGCTGATGGGATTTGGTTTGAATCAAAGTGCCAATTCGTCATCTTCATCGTCATCATCATCAGCGCCCCTGGAGTCCTGCTTATCTTTGAGCTCTAGTTCTTCATCATCATCCTCATCCTCCTCGTCTTCCTCTTCTTCTTCATCATTGAGCATGTTTGAAGAGGAAGGAGGGGCTTGGACATCTTTATTGGTATCCCCCCTAGAATGAGGGAGGTCTTCATCTTCCACCTCTGTATCCTTCTCCCCCTTTTTGTCATCATCACAAGGGGAGGGAGCATCTCATCAGCAGTATCCTTGGCAGAAGGAGCTTCAGCTTCCAAGCTCTCCATCCAAGCTTCGAGGCTAGGGATGAATTTCGTCGCTTCAAGGACGAAGTCTGCAGCCAAATGCAGGGTCTCACGATCTGCATCAGTGAAGGAAGGAGTAGGGGCAGGAACTGGTGCCCTCAGGATGTTCAACACATCAACTAGCAGCTGATTTGTGGTGTCAGCTTTAGTGTTGAGGTTGTTGACAGAAGCGGTGAGTGAGTTGACGTTGTTGCTGAGGATTTGCAGCGTTGAGGTATTCTAGGCAACGTCCTCCTTAATCCTGGAAACCTCCTCCGTAAGTATTGAGAGTTGAGTATTGTCAGCTTTGGAAGAGAGGGAGGTAGAGAGTTCCTTGAGCGACTCCCCGGTAGTGTTCACGACGTTTGTGTTGTTTTCAAGAGTGGTGGAGAGAGATCCCACTCGGTCGTTGACTTCTTTGATAGAGGTGTTGAGGGTGGCCAAAGTAGGACTTGTAAGAAAAGAAGATGGTTGAGCACGAAATGCTCAGGCTTATTTATGAGGGAAGAAGTGTATGAGAAATATGGTGTACCTGATGGTGCGGATGGTGCGGATAACAAGTCAAAATGACTATGTCCTCCGAAAAATTCCATGTCCCGCTCGAGAGGAGTCTGGGACACTGGTATATGCCTAGGGGGTCCGTGAGGGAGACCATCAGGTTCTACGTTGCTGCGAATGAGATCCTACAACTGTGAGTCATACGTGTCAGCGAGTAGATTCTCTGAAGTGTTGGTGAAGACTAAAGAAGGTGAGGGAGAGACGATGGTAGAGAATACTGCAGAGGGGGCACTGGTGTTGCCCGCAGCTACCTCAATAGTGCTTAGAGGCATTGAGAGTGATTAGGTATCTACCAGCATAGAGTCAGTGCTCGGAGGCACGGAAGTGGTATTGGAAGCAGTGGTGGAGGAGCATTCCACGAAGGCATCCAGGGATGTCTGTAAAGAGACAGTCCCTGATGTGGGTTGTTCTAGTTGCTGCTGAGGAGCTGGATTCTTAACTCTCTTGGCCTTCTTAGATTTTCCAAGAGGGGCTATAGATTGTTTTTTTTTTGGAGGGGGCAGTAGCAGCTTGGGTAGCCTTGGAGGGTTGTCTCGAGGGCATAACTGTTGAAAGAGAAGAAGTGGAGGAGAGGCGATGTTTGAGTTCAAGTAAACTTACCTCGTTATCAACTCGCTCCACGTCAAGGACGTGAACCCCTAGTTTCAGGAGTTGATAATCACTCTCGGTCGGGTAGAGATCATTCAGGAAGTACTGGAGAAGAGCTGAGATAAACCTTGACTTGCCTCTCAGACTTCTCCACCTTGGCCATTAGGTCTTCAAAGATCACCGCTGCAAAGTCTATGTTCCGGCCAGCGATGATGTTATAGCCCATTTGTAGCTGAGCCGTGTTGGCTTGGTCCAGCGATCCAGTCTTGTCACTCATAGACTGCATGATGTGGGAGAATATGTAGTTCATCTCTGAAGGAATCTTTGCCTTGGGGATTTTGTCAACTTTTTGTCTAAGGCTTTGGATCTGGGCTTCGTCTCCCATTAGTATTCCATATAGTCAAGGAATACTATCAGTTCTTCGTCAGTAGGCATGGCATCGAAAGGCCTAGAGGGAAGGCACAAGTTCTGACGGATTCCGTTGGGGGTGATGTTGGCTTCCCCATACTGTATCTGGAAGGAGATCACAGTCAGCTTGTTTCCAAATTTCAGGGTCTTCTCAGTTCGTTCAGTAGTGTACCAGAACAGCTGAAGTAGGTGTTTGTTAGCAGGCGGTGAAATAGTCAGGGCATAGGCTATCAGAAAGGCCTTCAGTGATGAGGCCGCATCAGCAAGGTGCAAGGATGGTTTATTGCTTGGGAGGAGAGAAGGGCCAAATGGTTATTGCTAGTGAATTGCATAGCACTGAGCTCGAATTTGACCTTCTTTGACTTGACAAGAGTAGCCTGAGATGCCATTTTTGAAAACAAAGAATAGAAGAAGATACAAGGATCTTCTTTGCCACTGTTATTGTTGAACCAGAACTGAGGTTCATATACCGAAACGAGCAAAGGGATAAGAGGTTCTACAAGGCGAGGGAATTTTTCAAGTACTCTTCATCAACTCTTGTTTGGTTCCAGAAGGAAATCAGAAAGAGGATTAGAAGAGAAACAATGCAACATGGTCCTGCAACTGATTTAATTGAAAACATTGACATGCTCTTCCATTTTAGAAAGCTTATTATGTCATACCATAGGATCTACGCCAATGTTCTATGAATCTCTTATACTTTATTACTTTCATGTAATTCTCTTCCATAATTGTTCCTTCAATGAAAAATCATTTAACAAAGGTTGACTTTTCACCTGTTGCTTTCTAGTACAGTTTCTTAACATTTGTAAATTTCTTTTTTCAATACTTAAGGCGAGATTGTTAGCCTCAACATACTTATTGTAAAAGTATTGTAAAAAGAAGATTAAGTCCTAGGACCAGAGGACTTCTACACCAGAAGCAGAGTTGATCCAAACCAGAAGATCATCACAGAGAAGCAGAGCCTCTGGCCACCTCTTGACTTATGTTCTGGATTCAACTTGTTCTACGTCTCTAAGTGTGGACACCCAATCAAAACCTATCACATCAGCATGAAGCGGTTATTATACCTTTACACATGGAATCTCCTAATTGGCTTATGCATTCTATATATAGCATATTTGATTTGTTAGAATAATACATTTGCAATATCAATTCTCACGATCTCACAAAAGATTCCATACACATACTTAGAGAGATAGTGAATTCTTGAGAGCATTTTACATACACCGTGTACGTGTTCTTGGTTTGTTCTTCACTGTAAACCTCAGAATTCAAGCAATACAATGACTATGATGATGGTTACATTCAGTGTTCGTGCTTTCATGTTTATGTCATCAACTGTTTATGTCTATATTGATCAAATTGCTTATTGTTTCCGCTATCTTTCTTATCTTTGATCATTAACAAAAGAGTAATCTAGGACAACGGTGAATTTTATCATTTCTCTTTACATTTTTTATTTTGAAAAGGGCTTTGGAGAATTTATTGGAACAAAAAATTAGTCCAAAATTCTATTTTTTTTTTGTTTTTACCATTTTGAAAAATCTATTGAAAATCTATTTTTTTAAATCTATTAATGATTTATATTTATTGTTATAAGGGTATGTTCAATTGCAAACTTAAGGGGGTGTTTGGTTGGGGGTATTGGACAGTAATTAATGGGAATGGTATTAATTGTATTAGTTTGGTTCAAAAGGGGAATGAAAATGAAATGATTGATTGTGTTTGGTTGCAAGTATTGTAATCAATCATTATAATAGAAAGGCCCAAAAACCATTTCACTCCAAATTGGGTGGAATGAACCAAAAGAATGCATCGTCGACTCTAAACCTCCATAGCAGATAACATCTTCTGATTCCACATCTTTGTTTCTCATCTTCGATCTTCTTCGGTTCAAGGATGATCGATATTTGGGTTTGTTCGATTTGCTTCAAATTCGTTTTCTTCAGTTCAAGGAATCGGGATTTGGGATTCATTTTCTTCAGTTCAAGGAATCGATCGATGTATTTGTTTCTCGTCTTCAATTTACTTTAGTTCAAGGATGATCGATATTTGGGTTTGTTCGATATGCTTCAGATTCGTTTGCTTCAAATTCGTTTTCTTCAAGGAATCGGGATTTGGGATTCGTTTTCTTCAGTTCAAGGAATCGATCGTTGTATTTATTCAATCTGATGCTGCTTTCACAGTCTTCAATTTTGTTCCTTGAGATCGATTGTGTTCCCCTGTCTTCTTTCTCACAAGTATTAACCCTAGAAATTCCATCTCATGGGTTTGGAGATGAGACGGGGAAGATGGTGATGGAGATGATATCGTATAAGGTTTAGATATATTTTTCATCATCCTAGTCTTCATCTATGTTCTTCAAAAAATCGATGGCGATGTTTCATGGCTATAGAGTTTGGATAGGAAACAAGAAGAAAAGGAGAAGCGACTATCATAAGATGAATTTGTTTAAACCAAACATCAACAATGGAAAGTAATATAAATCAATATAATATAATACAATTGATATATTGATTCCTATTCCTTAACATATTCATTCATATTTTCATTCCAATTCCTTTAAACGAACCAAATGCCCCCTAAGTTTCATTGTGAATTGAGGGACGAAAGAAATGCATGCCACATGTCACAGACATTTCACGCGTTATCCATCATGAATGGTATATAAATCATACTGAATAATGTATCATTCATCTTGAATGTTGTAAAATATTTACATTCATTACTTATGATGAACTAGAAGCGTACTCGCGCAATGCAGCGAGATACATCACGATTTTAATATTTTCATTTATTTTTTGTTTTTTTTATCGATTTACAGTACGATTTTGGATGGTTTTGAGAGAGTAATAATGGTTTTTTTTAATAATTTTTTATAATTTAGACTTAATAATATAATGTTTTTTATATAAAAAAAATTAAGTATTTTATTAGAATTCAATTATTATCTTATATATTTTAAATTCTTTATATTTAAATTGAGATATTTATCCTGTTTTGATTATGTTTATCAGTTAGTTATGAATTCAAACATATAGCTTTAGAAATTTGTACTCATGCATCATGACTTGTAATCTTGAATTTTAAGTAATGTATATCAATAAACAGTACTTAATGCATAAAAACTTGTTTTTAAGAGTTTCTTAGATAGTTTAATAATAATGTAATTTATTTTAGGTTGAATAATATATGTTTTTTTAATAAAATAAACATTAAATATTCTGTTAGAATTTTTAATTATATTTTTGAATTTTAATATTTAAAATTTGATTTTTATCTTTTATTTAGTTATATATAGAGTGATTTTAGGGGAGTTAAAGTAGTTAGAGATAAGGATTGAAAGTAAATAAATAACATTAAATGTAATACATAAAATTTTAATGATTGTTTTTAAAAGATTTTAAGTAATCAACATTAAATAGATGTACATTAAGTTTTATCAATTGTTTTTAAGAGTTTTTTTTTTTATAAATTTTTTATAATATAGTGTAGATAAGAACAAATGAAGACTCATGCCATCATCTTTTTTGTCACTTGATTCACAACAGAAAAACATATTTGAAATTGGACGTTCTTGTAATGTGGTATAGTATTAGAGCAGTTTTTTTATTCATTTCCACCAATAAGATTAAACTATCATTATTTGATATAATTTTTTTTTTAAAATTTACATTTGGAATGATAAAATTATATAGTATTTTTAATAATATGACTAATGTTAAATCTCTATAATAAAAAATAGTGTTAGAATGAAGTGTAATTGCATTTAGAAATTTTGACTTTTAGTTTTTTTATTTATAGAAAATTTGTTGGAGATGCTCTTAAAAACAAAAGATGGTTTTTTTTTATTATTATATACTAATATACTAATAATAATAATTATTGAGATTAAATATTTAGGAAAAAAATAATATGTTATAAATTATATCAAATATTTTAATACTATAATTAAAATTTAATTTTAAAAATAGATTTTAACTAAGAATTACGTTGTGTTCTCAAGTTTTTTTTACGAAGGAAAGGAAGGGAAAAGGAAGGAAAGTAGAAGGAAAAGAAAAAATGTTGTGTTCTCAAGTTTTTTAAGGAGGGAAAGAAAAGGAAGAGGAAGAAAAATATCGTTGATTTTCCTCCCAAATGTGGGAGGAAACGGAAGGAAAGGAAAAAAATGAATTTAAAAAAAATTAAAAATATTTATAAAATTACGCATATACCCATTAATTATATTCCACTACGAAATAAATAAGGGTATATTGATAAAACTAACATATTTCCTTTCCTTTCCCACCAACTCGAGAACATGAAAAATTATTTTTCTTTCTTTCCCTTTCCTTTCCCTTCCTTCAATCTCAAACACAAATATAAATATTTATTTTCTTCCCTTCCCTTTCTTTTCATTCCCTTTCTTTTCTTTTCTTTCCTTCCAAAATTCGAGAACACATCGTTAAGCATTGTTTGGTAAAAATAAGCTAGCTTATAAGCTAACTTATTTTATGGTTACATGTTTGAATGGTCATAAACTAGTTTTTTGATAAACTACTTGGGGTAGCTTATGAGAAGTTTTTTGTGATTATTCCAATTATACCCTCATTAATATTCATAATTATATATTAACATTTAATTATAAATAAATAATTAATGTTCTTTTTGATAATTTAAATATTTATAAGCTAGTTTTTTCAAAAATGACTTTTTTATCAACTAATTTATCGATTATAAGTTTGTATAAGTTAGTTTACCGATCATAGTTTTAATTGGAGGTAGAAGATTGTTGTAGTCTTGGGGGGGTGTTTGAAACGTGTAGTAGGGTCAGGAGACGGGAGGAGGTGGCAGAAGAAGCAACGGCAGAAGGGGCGAGTAAGGACGTAGGGAAAAATAGGGGTTTTATTTAAAGCCTTCTTTCCTTTGCTGCATATATAGCCGCCACACCTTCCTTCCTTCAACTTCTTCCGTTCATTCATACAAACATACTCAGACAGACATACATACATACGTACTTACTCTTCTTCTCTCATTTCTTGCTTTCAATCCCCATCTTCTTTGCATTCACATTCTTCAATTCATATTTTCATCTCTCTCTCTCTCTCTCTCTGCATAAGGGTAATAATGTTCTATTTCCTTTTAACTTTCTTCTTCTTCTTCTTGCCGCCGCTGCTGTTTCTTGGTTTTATAAATTTCCTTTCATTAATATTTGTGGAGATAAACTGTATGATGTAATGGAAGGGTTAAAAAAAAAAACAGGGGATTATCATCCTCTTTTATTTAATTTTCTCTCAAGGTATTTCTTGTTGCTGCTTATGTTTGTGTTGTGGGTCTATAAATCAGGTAATGCTTTAATCTTTGTAGAAAAAACTGAAACAACAGGGGAAAGAACCCGTTGATTGTTGTTCTATATGTTTATTTTATTTTATGGGGGGGTTTTGTTGTCAATGTTGTTGGCTTTTTTGTGTAACGGCTTAATGTTTGTAGAAAGAAATGGTGTTTCCCTAATCTGGTCTTTTTGGTTTCATTTTGATTGCGTGTAATTAGCAGGCAGGGAGATTAGTAAAAGAAAGAAAGGATGAAGTATGTATTGGTGACTGGGGGCGTTGTTAGTGGACTCGGGAAAGGAGTGACTGCTAGCAGTATTGGTCTTCTTCTTCAGGCTTGCGGTCTTCGTGTCACTTCAATCAAAATTGGTTTCTTTCTTTCTTTCACTCACTTTCAATCGCCTTATTATATCATGTTATCCCCCAGTTTGCATAGTAAAACCATGGGACTCAAACAAAAGATGTTTGTCCATCTTCCCCAGGAAAATTGCAGCTAAACACATAACATCACCTCAATAAAATTCTATATAGCATCAAGATTTGTCAATAAGAATGTGCAGTCGTTGTACTTTTGATTGGGATGGACAGAATAAAAAAAACTCTCATTGTTTTTTCCCCACCCCACTGGATAACTTAGATTAATGGCATGGTTTGTTTCTGTATCGAGTCATCCTCTTTTTGTTATTTGTTAATTCTTTTTGAGAAAGAAGCACTCTTTGTGGGTTAGTGTTGAATCAATTCTCCAAATAAGGCATCGACTGAATCCAATCACCAATAATTTTCCAGTGGGTTCAATATACATATCTATAGCTGCAAGTGTTGCAGTTTTAACAGTGACACCACAAGATAGTAATTAGCAATTGTTGCAATTTTCATGGGATGGTCAGAGTCTCATTGTTTTTTCCCCATTGGATAAATGGATAATTTAGATTAATGGCATGATTTGTTTTTGGTGTCTAGTCATCCTCACTTTTTTATTTGTTAGTTTTTATGAGAAGAACTAGTCTTTGTGGGTAATCTAGTTTTGTATGTATCTGCCTCTATGTGTTCCCCCTTTCTGTTTGATGGATTTTTCCATGTGTTTAAAAGGGGTATTTGTTTTTTTTTGGTCGAGTTAATATTGACTAGACTATGATTTGTAGTTTTGATTAATTACTTTTTCAATTCTCCCTGTGTGAAGTGGGTGGGTGTTATAGTTCTTGTTCTTTCCTTGGTGCTTCGATACAAATTAGATGTGATGCTTTTCCTTCTCTTTGTTCTCTTTTCCAACAACGCAAAGAAAAGTGTATATAATCCCGATATGTGGTGGACTTGTGCTTTTGGACTTAACTTTATGATTTCATTTTTTATAATCTTTTTCGGGTTCGTTGATTTCATTTTTTTGATGTATTTTCCATGCAGATCCATATTTAAATAAAGATGCAGGAACAATGTCTCCTTTTGAGCATGGAGAAGTTTTTGTGTTGGATGATGGGGGAGAAGTAAGTAACATCTTAGCGTTGTTATGTGATCCCATCACATGCATGTCTTTTAGCATTACTCTGTGTTGTGAATGCCTCAGTTTTTGGATGATCGACTTACTGAATTTGGGAAGAGTTGGGTTCCATTTCGTAGATTTGAATGTATCAAACATCGTATTCCCTCTTAAAACATCCAAATCTTTTTTATGTTTTGTGGGTTTACATTATAGAAATAATCCAACTACACATGCATGCAACTTTGCTTATAAGATGAATTGAGTGGATGTTTTATTTGAAGGTGGATTTGGACCTTGGAAACTATGAGCGGTTTCTAGATGTTAAGTTGACACGTGATAATAATATAACCACCGGGAAGATTTACCAGGTAATTGAACATTTGTTATGCATATTACTAGTCTCAAGCTATATGTATATATATGATTGGTTATGGTTTTTGGGTGTAGTCGGTAATTGACAAGGAGAGGAAGGGAGATTATCTGGGAAAAACTGTTCAGGTTGTTCCCCACATCACGGATGCCATTCAAGATTGGATTGAACGGGTAGCGGCAATACCAGTAGATGGAAAAGAAGGTCCACCTGATGTTTGTGTCATTGAACTGGGCGGTACGATAGGGGATATTGAATCTATGCCATTTATTGAGGCTCTTGGACAATTCTCGTACCGTGTTGGTAAATAATTTTCTGATTTGTTTCTTTTTTGTTGAATGTTTACCAAAAAATTTAGCAGACTCACTTGTTTTCATCCTGTATTGGTAGGTACTGGAAACTTTTGCTTAATACATGTCAGCCTTGTACCTGTTCTAAATGTTGTTGGTGAACAAGTGAGTTTACATGAAATACCTCTACAGTTTCTTCAACCGAATTACAGTTTTATTTTTTTTATATAATAATAATTCTGCTTCTTTTCGTTGTTCAGAAAACAAAACCAACCCAACACAGTGTTCGGGGTTTAAGAAGCTTGGGATTGACGCCTAATATATTAGCTTGCCGCAGCACAACGGTCTGACTCAATGCTCTTGCTTTTGTGATAACAATACGACATGCATTCCTAACCTCCATGGATTTAATGGGTATGCAGGAACTGGATGTGAACGTGAAGGAGAAACTCTCAAGATTTTGCCATGTTCCGGTAACATAATTGGGATCTTTGCCATAATTGGGATGTGTTTAGATGCATTATTTTATACATTTTCAAATGACTCTCTCTACTTTCAGGAAGAGAACATAGTCACTCTCTATGATGTCTCCAATATATGGCATATACCACTACTATTACGCGTATGTACAACTTGTAAAGCTCTTCTTGTTTACTTATTATTATTATTATCAAGTAAATACTGAAGTTGGTGTTTTTTTTCTCTTTAGGACCAGAAGGCTCATGAAGCAATACTGAAGGTGTTCGACCTTCCATGGTACGTCCTCTAACTTGCTGGCCTTGCTTGTTTTCCTTTTATGGAAGTCACTAAGATTGTTGTCTTGTACAGTATCCCAAGTAAACCTGTGTTGGGAGAATGGACAGCCAGGGCTCAACTTTGTGACATGCTGAATGAGCCGGTCAGAGTTTCTTCAATCAGATTTCAAAGCAGATTCCATTTCTTTTGCTAAGTGTTCCGCTGCATTTTCTGTTTACAGGTCAGAGTTGCCATGGTTGGGAAGTACACGGGTCTTTCAGATTCTTACCTGTCTGTACTCAAGGTGATACTTTCTTTATTCACACAAGCTTATAACTGAAATATGCTTCATCTTATTATGGATAGACAATGGGATATAGTGTATTTCAATTGTTAATCGCCATCGTACTCTTTTCAGGCTTTGTTGCATGCTTCTGTTGCTTGCCGCAGGAAATTAGTCATCAATTGGGTGTCTGCCAGTGACCTTGAAGATGCAACTGCCATAGAAGTTACTGTCTACTCCAACTCTATTTTCTTAACCGTGTTTCTGAATTCTTTTTATATAGATATATCATGATGGACATTTTCTTGTTACAGAGTCCTGATGTTAACCGAGCCGCTTGGGATTCTTTGAAGGTTTGTATGATCTTGTAATCGGTGTCTGTAAGTTAAAAGTAACAGTTGTGGATGTTTCCTCTAACGAGATGCTTCTTTATATATATAGTCTGCGGATGCTGTTCTTGTTCCGGGTGGTTTTGGTGATAGAGGTGTGGAAGGGAAAATCATTGCAGCCAAATATGCCCGTGAGAACAATATACCCTACCTTGGCATTTGTTTAGGAATGCAAACTGCTGTCATTGAGTATGCCAGATCTGTTCTTGGTCTTCAAAATGCAAATAGCACCGAATTCGATCCAAACACTAAAAACCCTTGTGTTATATTTATGCCTGAGGTTTGCGTTCAAACTTTTTGTATTTCTAAATGACTTTTCAATCATCTTTTATTTTTCTCACTCATATGGTGTGGTGTTCATACAGGGTTCAAAAACTCATATGGGTGGTACTATGCGGCTTGGATCCAGGAGGACATATTTTCAAGTAGCAGACTGTAAAGCTTCTCAACTGTAAGCAATATCTGTATGCAATTTTATACGGATTTTAGTGGTGAAGTCTGTAGCTAAAGGGAAATATGGATCTTGTTTGTAGGTATGGTAATCAGAGGTTCATTGATGAGAGACATCGGCACCGTTATGAGGTATTTAGATATAGGCTTTATCTTGTTAAAAGATTGAATCTTTCTTAACGATTTAAAACTTATTTGCTTGCACTAGGTGAATCCTGATATGGTATTACAGCTAGAAAAAGCTGGTCTGAGTTTTACAGGCAAAGATGAAAGCGGTAGGCGGATGCAGGTTGGTATTTGGTTATCTTGTTACAGGTTTTTGTATTCAAGATTTTGGTAATTAATTAGTTAATTGGGTTTGCAGATTATTGAACTTGGTAATCATCCGTATTTCGTGGGGGTTCAGTTTCATCCTGAGTTTAAGTCTAGGCCAGGAAAACCTTCAGTGCTTTTCTTAGGTACTAATCTAGTGATACAATTAATTATATATGCTGGCTGATGAGTGATTAATGGTAATGTAAACTAAACAAAATGATGGTTATGATGACTACACTACAGGGCTTATCGCAGCAGCTAGCGGACAGTTGGATGCACTGCTAAAGAAAAGCGTTGGCACAAAGACCAACAACGGATTTGCGAATGGTATGTCAGCATCATCGCCACATAGGTATGGTAATGGCAATTTGAATGGCATCCATAGCAACGGGAATGGCAAGGGTTTACATGTTTGAAGGGGTTCCAGTTTGGGTTTTGTATAGGCTCGTGGGGTGGGGGGATGGAGCTGGATCCGGTCTTTTTTTGAAAAAGGAACAGCGTTTTCGATTAGGAAACAATGAATAGTAAGTTGGAATTAGTAACACCCCTGAAACTGAAGGGCATGTTGGTTGTTATGATTTTGCATAAACATAATGGATGGACCATTCTACTTGTGCTGCTGCATCTTGTTGGTGTAATATGTACTTTTTTTTTATCTTTCCATATCCACTGCTTCAAGTATCTGTTCTTTTTCGATCGGATCATGAACATTCCACTTGTCTATTTTGAAGAGGGGCGACTGAAAGAAATTTTATCAAACATTTGGTGTGCACAACTTACAACCCAAGACTTTGTTAAGTTAGTAGTAAGCTTGTGCAGTATATACTCGTATCATTTGCTAGTTGATTTGTCCAGCCCATTCTTGGGTCTCTGAATCAACTTTAACTCGTTCAAGTTGTGTGCATCCATCATATGGAATCCATGTATGGGCTGAAAAGCAACAATAGGGAGTTATGTAGCCCGACCCGTGACACTCGTCCATACCCTTTTTTATTTGGGATTAAAAATCATGATGCATGACTATTTGGTTGGGGGTTGTATTAATTATGAAAGAAATATGAAGATTTTACACCGTAATGATGTTCTTTCCATTTAAGACATTTTACACATAAATTGCTCAATGTAGGGATTAAAATGTCTATGGAGTCGATTTGTTTGCAAGTCATAATTTATGGAGATATTATATGCTTGTTTGGCACTAGCTCAATGTGTGGGGGTTAATGATGGTAGAGATATGAGTGAAAAGGGGTCCTGGTGAATGGAACCCTAAGAGTAGACACTAAGGTTGTTGAGCCTTGAGGTGAGACTAAGAGGGGTAAGCACTAAGATGAAGGTCTTCAGGTGCTACACGATAGCATTGGCATCATGGCCTACTTTTGTGTTCCACCATGCTCGATGGAAACGAGTCTCCCCTATATGCGTAAGACTGAAAGATTGTTGGGTCTCCCTTATACTCAATGTTGATTATAAGATTGGAAAAAAAAACCTAATTAAGAGAAAGTTGTTTTCCTAAAGCTCTCTTAAGCAGCAGTCGGTGTTAGTATCTAGCAACATTTAAAAACATAACACATATTCTCTTTTACGTACACCATGAAGGAATTCAAGCGGTTCACATGGATACCATGGAGACGACGACTTGTCGTTCAATTTAGAATCATCGTCATCAAAGGTTCCTGCTAAAAAAATACAATTTTTATCAACCAAACTAACCTTCATATCGATGCAGTTAAGGTTATGATTAATTTTTTTTGTGTATAAGACCTCGTAAGTCGTAACCTAACACTTTTCTCCCTTATGTGATGATCCAATTTCAGTGTCTTCATCATCACTTTATAGGACCAAAAAGCAAAGAGTAAGTACCATAATCATTCAACTTAACAGCTTGTGTGGTTCGACAACTTCTAAAATCATAAAATAACATGGTGAAAGTTGTCCTTCACTACAGGATCTTGTTTCACTTTATAGGTTGACTTTCCAAAAGGCGTAACTTGCTCCCTAATTCACTAACAAGTTAGTTCCCTTGCGTTTAATTGATGAACCAGTGATGGATTAGAACTAAATGCTTCAACTATTTGCAATTTTACTTTTGTAAATTCTAATTTATCATTACATAGAAGAGTTGTGGTCACAACTTTCCAATTTTGGTCACCTTTCATAATAAGTATCAGATTTTCCCATAATCTTTGCATAAATGATGCTTTTAGACCAGCTTTTAGACAAAATGACTACTTCTGAGTTCCAAAGAAAACAAAAACTAAAAAAGAGATTAAACACGACGAAGTAGGGACAAAAAAACCAAAAGCATAGAGGACATGATAACTCTATTTTGGGGAGTTATTAATGTCTAATCGTACTGTTTAGCACTAATATCATACATGAGGTTGAAGTTACTTTCGACCTCACCTAACTAGATGAGATCTCAGATTGACCTCACCTGCTTCAATTATACATGACTTTTATTAATGCCAAAAATTACCCAAAGAATAATTTAAGGTCGACGTGGAGCTTTATCCAACTAAAGAAAGTAGCCGATTGACAATATGCGCAATAAAAGATGAAATAGAGAGACAAGAGATTTGGTGACGCAGAAAAACATCAACGAGGAAAAAACTGAGAATGACAGGAAGGTGTCGTCGTGCACTATGATCACCAATCAGGGGTGATATCCTTTGATGTACAATGTATTACACGATCAATATAAGAAATATGTGTGTAAACAAAGAACAAGTGTATGTCGTATGTGAAAACACTATTGTCATGCGAATAATGCTACTGCCATGTAAGACTGTAGATTATCTTCGGAGAGCTTATAGGTTGTACACTTTTTTAAGTATCAAATTTCCATCCTTTGAATGAGGTGTGGATCTTCAATATTTATAGTCTTGATTCCTCATAAGTGTGTCTTTTGTAACAGTTGTGCGTCATAAATGATCTTGATGGTGTTGAGTCATTATGACCGTTGGTATTTATGAGCGTTGAACCTGCATTAAATGATCAGGAAAGGAACGTTGGGTTATACGTTAGTATGGTCGAGGTCGAGTGTAAATATTGACGACAGTCGTACGACGCTCGACCGACCTTCGAGTTAGTCTCGACGGAGGTCAGGGTTATGTTCGGTTGACAGAACCTTATCTTAATACAAGATAGGTCGTGTGAAATATGCATTAAATGTTCCTTCGTCGTGATCGTGTGTTTTTTACCCAAACATTTTGCCCCCAAAATTTAAAGTTCTTCTTCGGCGGGAATTTTAAATTTTTAACTTTGTCGAGTGTCACGTGTCGCTTGGGGAAAGGTATTCGTCGCTTCAGAACCGAAATGGTTCATTTCTAACTGGAGGCCTTGACATGCGTGACGTCATGGAGATATGGGGAACACGCATGACACCTAAGTGTGACAGGTGTCAATCATCCAGGCGTGCTCCTGAAGGGTCGATCGACACGTGTTGACCATCGAGCGAATCTGCTCGATTCGATCCTCGCGTATAAATAGGGGATATCCGGGGATAACTTCCTTTTATGCCTTCAAGTTATTTTTACAGAGAGATTATATCAATCCTTCGTGTAATCTTTACCAAAGTTCAGACGATCTTCGCCCAATTTAGGTTTTCCTTTCAAGGTTTAGAGCGTCCATTTAAGGTACGACCTCTTCTTCATGCGTTTTAAAACTCGAGCTCGAAATCCTAGGAAGGGTTGGAACGCTTTCGGTTTTTACGTAGCAACTGTTCAAGACCCTGATTTCGTTATGTCGCTAGATCCTATTAGCGTTATCTGCGAGGATGAGGACATTGAGTTTTTTAGACAATTGGCTAGGATTCCATAGGACATAACCCTTAGCCCTCCGGCGTTGCTCCGTCCGAAGCAATGCCCCAAGGGATATTTCGTGATGTACGGATATCCCTTTGAGATAGGATTTTCATGGCCCTATTCTCCTTTGTCGAGATTGTTCCTTACGATTTTCGATTTATCTCCGGGGAAGATGATGCCCCAGTTTTGGAGAGTCGTTCAGGTGATCGAGCGGGTGACGAGAAAATAGGAATCACCATTTACTGTCTATGATCTTCTCTCGGCTTATACGGTTAAGTCGGAGGCGAATCACCGCTACAACCTCTCTTCCAAGTTTAGAGGATCCCGTACTTTGGTTCATGCGACCGCGGTTAATGATCGCAACTGGAAGACTAAATATGTCTTTGGTCGCTTAGCTACGGTCGCTGGTGACATCTAGTGGCTTCCCACAGGATCGAATACCGACGGTAAGATAGCAGGACCTTACTTCGTCTATTACGTTCGTCGCTCAATTTTTTTTCTTATCAGTAACTGATTTTACTGTCGACGAGCCTTCTACCGATTCAACCGCCAAGGTCGAGCGGTTTCTTGAATTTAGTGTCGAGGAACGTTCGTTTTTTCACGGTCCATCCTACTGCCGACTGGGACGTGGACGACGAAGACTTGCAGTACGTCGGGACATCTGTTGCATCTTCCGTAGAGGAGAAGGAGGAAAGAGAAGAAGAGAAGGGAGAGGAAAAGGAGATGGCGGGTAGCGTACTCAATTCCTATTCTCTTAGGTGTTTTCTCTTTCGCTTGTTGTGTAATTTAATCGTTTTTCTTCCTTTCAGGTGTTTCTCCTTCAAAGTCTTCCAACGTGGCCGATCGAAAAAAGGCGCACTTGGAATTAGCCCAGAAGGACAAGGAGAAGAAGAAGGCGGCCAAGACCGCGGGGTCGAGCCTTCCGAAACGCACACGATTGTCGGTCCCGAGGGAACCGTTGTCGATGGGTGATGACGCGTCGAGCATCACCACTCCTGAGATGACGAAGGTAGGTGATGTCGTACAGGCGGATCCTACTAATGTCGCGACTCCAGTGGTGGAGGTTCCTAAGGACCCTCACGTCGAACGTCTTGCTCAGGCGATAGCGACCTCTAGTCCCCCTCCCCAGTCTGGCGACAAGGGGAAGGGTCCTGCGTAGGTCCAGACGGTCAACTTTACGTTACTGTCGGACTTTATGGGGGATAACTCCTTTGATCGGGCGAAGCTGTTCCCCCATCTGGAGAAGTATTTGCTCCCATCTTTTAGGGAGAAGTTCGGGGAAATGTCTGTTGAAGACATGGAGTCGAGTGTCGCAGGTTTATCCTTCCTGGTAAGGATTAGTTATTTCTTACTTTTTTCGATGTATTAACATAACGTATTGATCATTGTATATCATATGTTGCAGGCTTTCCAGACTTCTCTTGGCCTTTATAACGAGATGGAGAAGATTAGGCGTCTGGTGCCTAAAGCTCTGGAACGGGAGAAGGCTGCGCTAGATATAGAGCAGGCGGCTCTGTCCAGGGAAAAAGCTGCTAAGGCCGGCGTGGAATCCCTGACCATTCGTCTTGAGGAGGCCCAGAAAATTATGGAGGTCGTCAATTCGCAAAGATCCGACCTGCAAATTCGTCTAGACGTGTCGTGCGACGCATTAAGTGGGAGGAGGGAGGAGTTGGACCGGGCTTTGGCATCCTTGGTCGTGAATAAAAAATAGACTGATGACCTCAAGGCGAAGGTGGCCGAACAAAATCTCAGGATTGGGGAGCTGGAGGAGGAGTTGAAAGCCGTCAAGGCTTTCACTCGGTGGATGACCAGAGCTGACATCATGGGACGTGACTTAGCCGGGAAGAATCCTTTGGCCAATGCTACTGAAGACCTCAAGCTCTACCTTGCGGATATTGGGAATGAGCAACTTGGATTCCTAAGATGAGAAGGAAGTCGACGTGGTTGAGGTCGTTGAGGAGGCTAAAGTGGATGATGCCCAGGCTGGTGAAGTTTCTTCATCGCAACCAACAAAAGATGCTCCTCCGTCTTGAGTCTTTATTAGTTTTCAATTGGTTGACCGTTGGTGGTCGAGCCTTCCACTTGTAACCACTAACTTCGAACATAAATGGTTCTTTTTGCGATTTATTGTCGATTGTTTTATATGTTGCAACAATATTCATGTCATCGAACATAGATACTTGCGACTAAGTATTTATGTTTATATATATATATATATATATTGGGAACATATATATTACTTGTTTACAATTGAAGGTCGAGCATCAACGACCTTATGGTAGCTTACAATCCCTCACGATACCGGAATGGAAGTAGGAGCACATTACTATGGATTTCGTGACAAAGCTACCGAAGACTTTGAGGGGTCACGACACCATATGGGTAGCGGTGGATCGATTGACCAAGAGCACTCATTTCTTGGCAATGCGAGAAACCTTACCGATGGATAGGTTGGCAAAACTATATATAGATGAAGTAGTCTTGAGGCATGGTGTGCCATTATCCATTGTGTCGGATCGCGACAGTCGTTTCACCTCTCACTTCTGGGAGGGGTTACAGAAGGAGTTGGGCCTAATGAATCCCAATTTCTGGTTCAATCGACGTTATCTTAATGAATCCCAATTTCTGGACACGTACATCTCACCCTCGTAGCAAGTATCTTACTTAATTGGGTTGCCATTGTTGGGTATGAGCTCGTAGGGTCAAATTGGGTCAAATTTAGAATTTAGATATTCTAGACAATTTGGGAGAAAATGCCTGGCAAGAATGTCATTGGCATTCTCGTAGTGTCACAATCACTGGGGTCTTAGAACCCTTGGTACAAGTTATGCGTGTATGCCCGGCGAGAATGCCCAAGGCATACTCGCGTGTCATAGTCGCCCGTGTGGCAGGGGTTGTGGTACACTCTTAGCTAGAGTGCCCAACTAGAATGCCAAGGGTACTCTCACATGTCATTATCGCCTTCGGGATAGGGGGAGCGGTCTTTAAATGTAGAAAACTAATTTTTATAAAAGGGGGTTCATTTATTTCACTTGTAGATACGTTCCTTTTCCTTTCAAGATTGATTTTTCAGCCTCTCATCTAATCTCTCCTCATTGAATGTGATTCAAGTGGTCCAAGGAAATTTATTGCTCATCTAGCATCCCATCACTCTTTACTTCAAGGATCTAGGATTCCTTAGCTCAAGTCTTCGTCCCTACCTCTCTAGAAGTCTTTGTATTTAGGGTTTTCACCTACAAACCTAAATAGGTGAGTTTACTTTCATCATCTATCCATAAATGAGTTACTTAAGTGTTTATTTGGTATATGTGATGTTATCTTAGTGTTCAATCTATGTAATATATATATATATATATATATATGTGTGTGTGTGTGTGTGTGTGTGTGTATATATATATATATATATTGGTGGTGATGGTATGAGGAGTTTTGACCTAAAAGGGGGGAATGATGAATTTGGTGTAATAGATGACGTAAAGGGTATGCTCATGTATAAAATGATGACTTGCTATGTTGATGTAACTATGTTTGATGAAACACAACCTTGTGGGAAGAAAATGGGTTTATGGATCTATGAACTAATCATTTGTATGACCATGTATTCTTATTTTGCTATATGATGACCTCATTTTGTGTCTAGAAATAACGTAAATGCCTCTCATATGAGTGTGAGTAGAGATGTGGAGTCTCATGAGCCCAAGTCCTTATGCATGAGGATTTGGTTATTAAAATTTGGGTACTAACATTGAGAAGGCCAAACGATGGGCCACTAGAGAGTAAACACTAAAGGGTACATACATCCTTGAGGTAGAACTCGTCTAGATTGAGTGGGCACTAAGGTTCAATAAACCCTTGAGGTGTAACTCAGCGGAGTAAACACTAAAGACGTGTGGTTTGAAGTGATGCCAAATGGTGTGTGCACTAAAACCCGGATCTCAATAACACCTTTAGGCGACCACACTCACGTGTTCTCGTCGCCTAGATGGAAACGGGTCTCCCCCGTAAACAAATTGGTTATATGGTGTAAATGTTCAGGTTTGGAAGGTCATGTGAATCTATGATATATCGTAATGCGCTACCATTACGGAACGGGTAACTTTTAATCGTGAAATGGGTTTCCTTTATTTTAATCATTGTAAATGTTGATATTTGATCTCACTAGGCTCCTAGCCTAACACTTGTGGTTGTGTTTTATGTTAGTAGGTGATCTAGGTTGGCTTGAGTTGATGGTTGATGTTGTTAAGAGCATTCAAGGTGACCATTTTTGGGAGACTTTTGAGAAGAGAATTTTTGGAGATATAGTGACACCCTGTGTAATTTAGTCGTCAATTAACTAGATTAATTAGGTTGTTACTTTATGTCTCATTCCTTATGATTTAGTGTACAAACTTTCCCCAAGTGGGTTATAGTTGTTGCTACAATTAGAAGTTTTAAATTTATTCGTTTCCCGGAAAAGTTTGTATTTTAGGGTGTTTCATTATTGAAGCTCCTATTTTGAAGATCGAGATATGGGTTTTTGAAGCAAACTAAGTTATGGGTTTTGAAGTCGATCGATTGTTTTGTGGTTTGAACTGCAGATTTTGAGATTTTATGTAGTTTTTAAACGGCAGATTTGAGTTTTTTTTAATTTATTTTATGGATCCAAGTTTTAATTTTTTCCATCTAGAGTTTTGATTTCAGGGATCTAAGTTTGATTAGGCTTTGATTATGTACAGTTTTGTATTGCAACTACTTTGAATGAATTATATAAAATTATTATTGTTGTTCATATGTTTGAATTTTGATTTTTGTTATGGGTTTTGAATTGGAAGAGTTGAAGAACACTGTCGGTTGAATTATGGACCAGGAGTTTCACCAACGAATGGAAGGAGAACGGGAGTCGTCATGGTTTCACTGAAAAAGATGGGTGTTGGTACGGGTGGGGAGGTAATGGAGTGGTCGGAATCGACTAATAATATAATATAATGTAAAACATCAAAAATGTCAAATCAAAAGAAAAGAGGAAAAAAAATTAATAGAAAAATAAAGAAACTACTAAAAAAACTAAACTACCCCTCGTCTTAACCTATTTGACATAAATTTCTTAACGGAGTTAGATTTAGGGATCCAATGCGTTATATAATGTAAACCACAAGGATGTAATCCATAGATATTTTTAAAATAGGGACCCAGAGTGTTAAAACACATAAACCACATGGACCAATCGTGTAATTTACTCTATTTTTATGAAGAAATTGTACTTTGAAAATTTTACCCATTATAACAATGTACAATGAGTAACATTTTGATTCAAAGTAAGAGACATGTCACAAGTTGTCAAGATTCCATGTCATGTCATTGTCCATGTGTAACAAATTGACAACGTGACATTTTTTATTACAATATTGTACTTTAAAATTAATTAATTTTATATATTATTTAATAAATATATTAAATTAATTAGAAAATCTAAATTATTCATCAATATAACAATATTATAAAGTTTTGTAGATTACAATTTATCTCGCTAACATTTAAAAAATGTAGTTTTTAAACAAGCAAATTAAGAATTGTTACGTTTTTAACAAAGAAAAGATTTATCTTGAAAAGAATATATCACATTTGTTTTAAAAAAAATTGACTTGACTTATTATTTAATAAATATTAAATTAGCTAGAGTAATAAATTATTCATTAATATAACAACATTAAGAATATTTGTAAAACATATTTTATATTATTAACATCTTAAAAAAAGTTAAAAGATATGTATTTTTTGAATAAGAAAAATAATAAGTGTTACCTTTTCCTACAAATAAAATATTTATCTTGAAAAAAATATATCAAAATTATTTAAAAATATGTTACTGTAACACCCCAAAATGGGGATAACAAAAATTTCCGAAAAATTGGAAATGTGGTATATAGAAATATCATAGCATGAACCTCCCAAAAATGGGGAAAATACAGACACCTGCTTAATTACAGTTTGTAATTTAAGGAAGATAAACAACAACCTATTAACATAATTCCTTAAATAGAAATACGATAATAAAAGGGGTGTCGTCTATAGCCCAACAAAAGTCTTCAGAAAAAAGTGCACCCACTTGCACTCCCCAAGCTCACACGAGTCCGCCTAAACCTTTGTTAAAGCACAGTTTTATTGGATTCAATATCATCATTATCTGAAGATGAAAATCTGAAGTCAAAGCTGATAAAGTCGACTCTCAATAAATAGTCTAGGGTCTTTTGTAATAAATAGTCAAAGTGTGTTTTCGTATTTTCATTTTTAGTCTTTTTCTTATTATTGATTAAGTTTTATTCAGTTGGGCTCAAGCCCATTAGGCTTATAAGCCTAAGTATAAATTAGTTATTATTAGTGTTAATTAGGTTTAGTTGATCAAGAGAGGAATTAATTATTGTTGTTAGGCTAGCTATTGGTTTTCGCCGTATACTGATAGACAGAGAGATAGAGTAGAGCCGTGAGATAGAGAGAATACAGAGAGGAAGATTCAAAGCTTGTAATCATTGAATTCATTGTTATAATCGTATCAGGTTTGCATTATCGTATTGCTTATTCGTTTACTTGATTGATTCATTATTTATTGGGACACACAATTGGTATCAGAGCCTAATTAATCAAGTTATACTGTGTATATCGACTTCTCACTGTGCGCCTATCTAAAATCGTGAATTAATGTGTTTTTATGCTTGAAATCGATCTGATTAGATAAGTTTTATGCTATTGAATATCTTCTGATAGTTTAATTGCACTTTAAAGCTTTAATTGATTGATTTTCTGTTGATTTTGTGTTTTCTGGGTTCGAAAAGTTCATATCGGTCGAGTCTACTGCATATATAAATTGGGAGAGTAAAAGTTAGTTTTAATTGTTGTTTTTGGTTGGGTTTAGGTCGATTAATGTTTGTGGTCTCAAATGTTTGATTTTTGCATTCAATTTCGATCTTTTGATTGGTTTCTGGGTTGAATTCTGTGTTCTGGGTCGTAAGCATCAAGAACATACCGGTTGACCGATAATACCGATCAACCTCATCAGACCAGTTGGTTTACCGGTCGCCCGATATTTTCACATCCCATATCGGTCGATATATCGATCGAGTAATCCCCGGTAAATTCTCAATACCGGTCGCCCGGATAACTCACAGTATATACCGGTTGAAGCCTTTCCGGTTGATAAAATATCGGTCGCCCGGTCATCACATCTTACCAGTCGAAGACCAATTCCGGTCGAAGACTTATACCAGTACAAGCCAATACCGGTCGAAGCTTCAAGCATTCTTTCGGTCGAAGTCATTCCGGTCCATATTTTCTTTTCTGATCAAACTCTCTTTACCGGTCCAGTCAGGTTACCGGTCATAGCAAGCTACCGGTCGTGCAACATACCGGTCGACAAGTTTCCGGTCAACAGTGTTTGCGCCATGGCCTTGTCACACAAACTGAACTTTGCGCCACCCAAGGCTCGCGCAAATCCTACTTTGCGCGACCCACAAACCTCTATTTGCGCCACCCGTGTCTAGCGCAAACCTCCTCTTTGCGCGACCTGCTTCTCGCGCAAACCGTCGTTTGCGCCACTGTCCTTGGCATATATCTGATTTTTGCACCAGATTTAACTGTGTTTAATCTATTTGTGTTGTATACTGTGTGAGAGGACTGCATTTAATTGTTTTTTTTGGAAACTTATTTTTCTGCAAAAAAATTTAGTGTAGTTTTATCCAACTCTTGTTTCTAACGATCTCATCTAGTTGATTGTCTTCGTATCAGATAAGTTTGATTAACTAATCGTATCAGTAAGGATGTCATCTCGGGAAGCTCTTGCGATTGGAACAGATGTGAAACCACCAGTACTCTTCAAGGGGGAGTACGAGCAATGGAAGGACAGATTCTTGGACTTCATCGATCGAAATGATTTGGGAGATTATATCATAAAATCTCTGAAAAAAGGAATCATGACACCTCCGACCAAGGTTCTCACTGTAGCTGGATAAAATGGTGAAGAAGAAGAGACAAAGTATAAATTACCGATTGGTGAATATTCGGAAGATCAGCTGAAGAGACACAAGGGTGACAAGCTGGCAAGATCATTTATTCTCCAAGGCATACCGAATGAAATATATGTCAAGATTGATAGATACAATGCTACCGGCAAGCAAATGTGAGATCAGTTGGAGAAGATGATGATCGGATCTAAAGTTGGCAACCAACTCAAAGTTTCCAACTGCTTGAATAATTATGAAGAATTCAAAGCCAAAGATGGAGAATCACTCGAAGCCACTTATGACAGATTTGTCACATTGCTGAACGACCTCAGCAAGAACAAGATCAACAAATCTCAAGTTGAGCTGAATGTGAAATTTCTCAGCAACCTTCAGCCTGAGTGGAAGAGATTCATCAGACAGATGAGGTAGTTGAAAGATCTAAACGACATTTTACTTCATGAAGTTTATGAAATCCTCAAACAGAATGAGGAAGAGGTGGATGAAATCAAGGCTGAGATGAAGAAGGATGACAAAGAAGTTGCTGATTCAGTTGCTCTTGTGGTCAAGAAGAAGTCTAAGAAGAAGAAGGTGATAACATCTGAATCAGAAGAGGCTGATAGCGAGGCAAAGTCTGAATCTGACGATTGTGAACAACTGAAGGAAGTCATGCTAATGTTAACCAAGGCTTTCCAAAAGAAGTTCTATAAAAAGCCAAACTCCAACAGTCAGAGGTACTCGTCTGGTCCGAATAACTACAAGCATAAGGAGAAAGTTGAAGAAAAGAGACTAGAAGAAAAGAAGAAGGATGGAGCCGAAGAGTCCAAGAAGGAAGAACCGATAAAGTGCTACAACTGTGGCAGACTCGGTCACTTTGCCAAGGACTGCCGCAAACCAAAAGTCTGAAACTCCGACTATTACAAGAATAAGATGCTTCTAGCCAAGCAACAAGAGGCTAGAAAAGCATTAATGGCCGAGGATGAATACTGGCTCGACCATTCGGATCAAGAATCTGAAGAAGGAGAGAAAGATGAGACAGCACACCTGTGCTTGATGGGGAAGAAGCAGTCAGAAGCTGAAGCTAATTCTGATGATGGAGATAATGAAGAGGTATGTAACTTAACTGAATCTGATTTTCTGAACCAAATGCATGCCATGATGTCTAAACTCCAAGAACTAGAGTCTAAACTGAAACGTGAGAAATGTGTCATCAATGAGAAAAATCAATCTATACATAAACTTAGTAATGATATTGCTGAGAAAAATGTATTAATTGAAAATTTGCACAAAAATATAGACACCAACGCTAAAGAAAAGACTATAATTCATAAAGAGTTATCTGAAACTGTTTCTAAATATAAAGAATGTGAGTTTAAGTCTATAGAGCTTTCTAAAAGGTACTTTTCTACTTCAAAAGAAAAGAAATCTTTAATAGACAAGGTGAATGCTTTGGAAGAGAAATTATATACTTTAGGTCAAACTGAACACACTATTCATTTGAACAAAACTAAAGAGAAACCCGATACTTGGGGACTTGGTTACAAGAACCCACATCATCTAAAAAAGGGTATATCTGAAGTGTCTGTACTTTATGACTTTGGGTTTATGTTATTGGCTCCTTAACATCAGGAAATCAAACCCTTTTGGACTAGTCTGTCTGAAAAAGATAAAGCCAAGGAATATGATAAAAGAAAGAACACAGCTAAAGTTCAACTTCCATTTCGCTATGAGAAGTTGAATAACAGTTATAGTTCTGATAAATCAAAATTTCTTTCAAATGATTATTTTGAGAGTTATTCTGCAAAAGAATTGGAGGCTAAACCCATCGAAGGTAAGCTTTACGTCCCTCCTCTAATTTTGAAAAGTAAAATTTCTGAACTCGAGAATACTCTTACAGAAGAAAGAATTTTGATGGACTTAGAACAAACTGTATTTTCAACAGTGTTCAAAAATACTGATTTTTCTAAATTCTCCAAGGCTTTAAATTCTGATGACAGGTCTGGTTCACTTGATAATGAGCTTAATTTCTTAAACTCTGAAGGTGTTTTAAATGATTGTGTTGCTCAGTTTGACTTTACTTCTAAGCTTCCTGATCATTCATCTTGTGTTGTTAATTCCTTCGGATTACCCAGTGTGTTTGAAAAAGGTAAAACATCAACGAAAGTTGACAAATCAGTTTCTGTGAAATCTAAGAATGCGAAAGGTAAGAAAAGAAAATCTCAGCATTCACAGAAACCGATCACTACGGGTAAGCCAAAGAAAAAGAACTCTTTTGATTCTCATCATTCTAACTCTAAAGTTTCAAATGTTTCAGATGTGAGAAAGCAAAGGCTTGGGGTTAAGTCAGCATGGATACCGAAATAGAAGACAGACGAGAAAGCTAAATCTAGTTCTAGTTTCAATTTGAATAAAAAGACTTCTAGTAAAGATGAATTGATTGTGAATGTTGCTTCTTTTAAATCTAATCTTGTTGATTCTTGCAAGAAATATTCTATAAAGCAATTATTCCAGTTAGCTCCTTCTAATAAAAAGTTTTCAAATTTTGGTGAATTGGATTATGCTTCTCGTAGATATTCTGATGTTTGGTTTGGTTCATATAATGTTTCATCTTATCATCATTATTCTTCTCATCATGCTTATGATTTTCAAAGAAAAAGCGGGCCCAAATTTAAATTGGTGCCAAAATCAAGTACTAACAGTGAAGGTCCCATTTATAAATGGGTACCTAAACCTCTTATTTCCTTATTTGTTTTGTGCAGACCCATGATATGTGGTACTTGGATAGAGGGTGTTCCAAGCATATGACCGGGCAGAAGAGTATGTTGTCTAATTATACGGACAAATATTGCGACACAGTTCGTTTTGGAAATGATCAGTTTTCACCAATTCTGGGATATAGTGATGTTGTACACGAAAATCTCACGATTAAGAAGGTGAGCTATGTTGAAGGCCTAGGACACAACCTATTCAACATTGGCCAGTTCTACGACAAAGACTTAGAGGTTAATTTCAAGGCCAAGACATGTTCAGTACACACTGATGAAGGAAAAGAACTCTTGGTCGGCACTCGCAAGTCAAACCTCTACACCATCAACTTGTCAAAGGTCCAAGATGACAATCAGGTATGTCTACTATCAAAGGCCTTGATGCAACAAAGTTGGTTATGGCATCGACGGCTTTCTCACCTCAACTTTCGGTACATCAACAAGCTGGTCAGTGAAAAGCTAGTGAAAGGACTTCCAGAGCTGAAGTATGAAAGAGAACACTTGTGTGCAGCATGTGAAAAGGGAAAGATGAAGAGAGCCCCACACAAACCAAAGTCTGAACCAAGTACCAGCTCTCCATTAGAGTTGATGCATATGGATTTATGTGGTCCTATGCGAACGCAAAGCTTAGGAGGAAAGAAGTATGTGCTGGTTATCGTGGATGACTATACGCGATACACTTGGGTCAAGTTCCTACGGTCTAAAGATGAGACGCCCGAAGCTCTCATTACATTTCTGAAGACAACCCAAGTCAATCTGCAGAAACAAGTCAAGATTCTCCGAACTGACAATGGCACAGAGTTCAAGAACAAGATAGTTGAAGAATATCTCGAATCGGTCGGGATATCACATCAATATTCTGCTGCTTGCACGCCTCAACAAAATGGAGTTGTCGAAAGGCGAAATCGTACACTTGTCGAGGTCGCTCGAATAATGCTCAACCAATCTGAATTACCTCTATTTTTGTGGGCTGAAGTTGTTTCGACTGCGTGTCACACTCAGAATCGCTCCATGATACACCGCAAATTTCAGAAGACTCCATATGCATTGATCAACAACCGAACACCAACCATTAAATATTTTCATGTTTTTGGTTGTAAGTGTTATGTTCTAAATGACAGAGAGAATCTGAACAAGTTCAGTGCTAAGGCGGATGAGGGCATCTTCGTTGGTTATTCCTCTACATCTACTGCATATCGGGTTTATTTGAAGAAGTCAAAGACTGTGATCGAGAGCGTCAATGTTACATTCGATGAGGAAATGGCTTCTGAGCACATCAGTTCAGAACCTGTAATTACCGGAGTACTAGCTTCTGGGCCAATCAGTCCAGGACCTGCACCTTAAGAGAACAAATCAGATGGCGCTTCATCGTCTACTTCTAAATTATCTGATTTGGATTTATTATTTGAACTGTTTTATGATGAATTTCTTGGATCTCGTTTGCCTAAATCTGTTGTGGTTGACAGGATGGAAGACTCGTTAAATACTCATCCAATCACTTCCGATATCTCTACTTAATCCAATTCCCCGATTCGGCAAGAAGTTCCAGTTCAAATGCCTACTCCAACAGTTGAAGTTGTGACCAACACCGACGAGACAGAAGTAGCTGACTCCGTAGGATGTACTGTAAGGACTGATCAACAGATTGACCAAGTTGTACCTACTGCAACTTCTGCAACTACTACTTCAACTGAAACCCCAATTCAGTCTGAACCATCTGAAGGAGATAACAGTGGATTTCTAGATGCTGAACATGATCAATCTACATCTAATTCACTCCCTCATGAACATAAGTGGACCAAAGAGCACCTAGTACATCAAATTATTGGAGATACTTCTAAACCGGTACAAACTAGGTCTGCAACATCAAATCTATGTATGTATGAATCCTTTCTGAGCAAGATCGAGCCTACTCGCGTATCTGAGGCCCTTGCTGATTCAGATTGGGTAACTGTGATGCAAGATGAGCTGAATCAGTTTGAAGCACTGAAAGTCTGGAGACTCGTACCCAAACCTCAAGGTAAAACCATCATTGGTACGAAATGGGTGTTCAAAAACAAGAAAGATGAAGATGGTACTGTTATCCGTAACAAAGCACGACTTGTTGCCAAAGGATATAGGCAAGAGGAAGGGATAGACTATGATGAGACTTATGCTCCAGTGGCGCGTATAGAGGCAATTCAGATGTTCTTAGCCTACGCGGCCCATAAGAACTTCACCGTTTATCAAATGGACGTGAAGACAACTTTTCTAAATGGAGTACTCAAGGAGGAAGTCTACGTCTCGTAGTCAGAAGGGTTTGTAAATCCAGATAAGCCTAATCATGTTTACATCTTGGATAAAGCTCTTTATGGACTGAAACAAGCTCCTCGCGCCTGGTATGATATCTTATCTCAGTTCTTGGTCAAGTCAGGATTTACAAAAGGAACGGTTGATACCACTCTTTTCATTAAAAAGGATAAAGGCGATATCATTCTTATTCAAATATATGTGGATGATATTATTTTTGGTTCTACAAATCCTAAGTACTGTAAGAATTTTGCAAACCTCATGGTGTCACGTTTTCAGATGAGCATGATGGGAGAGATGAATTTCTTTCTCGGATTGCAAGTCAAACAATTTTCAACGGGGATTTTTATCAATCAATCTAAATACATTCTTGATATTCTTCGAAAGTTCAAAATGGAAAATTGTAAACCGATTGGTACCCCGATGGCACCTGGTACTAAGATTGGCACCGATCTTTCGGGAAAGGCTGTTGATGTTAGGACTTATAGAGGGATGATAGGTTCTTTAATGTATCTTACTTCTAGTAGGCCGGATATAATGTTTTCTACATGCTTATGAGCTAGATATCAGGCCAATTCTAAAGAATCCCATTTGTCTGCTGTTAAGCGGATTTTCAGGTATCTGAAGGGGACTACAGATATTGGTCTGTAGTATCCTAAAGATACAAGTTTTGAACTAACAGCTTATTCAGATGCAGATCATGTTGGTTGCATGTTAGACAGGAAGAGCACCTCTGGTCATATACAATTCCTCGGAGATAAACTCGTCGGTTGGCATCGAAGAAGCAATTATGTGTCTCCACATCAACGGCAGAAGCAGAATATGTAGCTGCTGCTAGCTGCTGTTCTCAGGTCTTGTGGATGAGAACACAACTGCGAGACTATGGATTTCATTTCAATAGAATCCCGATCTATTGTGACTCAAAGAGCGTTATTACGATTACTGCTAACCCTGTTCAGCATACTAAGACTAAACACATAGATGTTAGGTATCACTTTATAAAAGATAATGTGGAAAAGGGAACAATTGAACTTTACTTTGTAAAAACTGATTTCCAGCTTGCAGATTTGTTCACCAAACCTTTAGACGAAAAGATATTTAATTTTCTTGTCTCTAGGCTTGGTATGCAAAATCTTAAGACCTAATCGGTGGTTACCTATTAAAGTTTCTTATTGTGTCTTTTCTTCATTTCTTTATCATTATTTCTGCAAGATATCTGCTATTTAATAGTTTGTTCATGATCTTAGGGGGAGTGTGAGAAGTACCTCATTGATGGTCAATGTTATTTTGAGGGGGAGCATATTTAAATGCATTGTGTTTACTGATGACTTATTAGTGATGCATGTTTTTAGGGGGAGCGTTAAAGTCAATGGAGTATGGCTATGACTTTTGATTGTCTCTGATCAGAACTCGTATATTAATTGTTTTACTGCTTTATGTCATTTCAATTTTAGTGAATAAAGTTACTTTAACTAGACTTTTAGACTTTTGTAGGTTGAGAGATGCTTCAAAGATCATATCTTTATGACTTTAAGCTAGACTTCGTGAGATGTAAGACTGCACTCAAAAGGTATAATCCCTTATCTTCATCTCATCTATGGTTGAAAGAAGGACAACTTTCAATCATAAGAAAACATGTTCTTAAATGTTCAAACCACTTCCCGATTCTCAAACAGATTTCTTGAATTGGAAGTGTGATTTTAAATGTTTTCTGCTTCATCTATGCACTTTAACTGATAAAGTTAAACCATCTGAGCATCATATGCTTTATAGGATAACATGGGATCAGTGTACTAGGACTTAACTGAACTTCTATGAATTCACGTTAACCAGTGTCTCCTACCCAAGAAGTAAATCCTTAGTGATTGAGTGTGAGGAGTTCCATGAAATGAGTGTGGGATGTGTGATGAGAGAAATTGTAAAAGAGATTTTGGTTAGCTGTGAGCTTAATGATAAAAAGAAAGAGAGTGAGAGATCAGAGTAAAAGAATATTAAACTCTGCGCCAACTACTTTCTGAGCCGGGCAACCACATTACTAATGTTTCACAACTTCTTCGTGAACATTATTGAAACAGGTAACTAGCCCATGCCAACTCTTGACATTAACCCACCAACCACTCATTTTCTTCTTAACAAGAAAATGTTTCATTTTTCAAAGGGGACGCAGCACATATGCTATCTGATTTTCATTTGGAAAATCTGGATACTGAAAAGAAGGAAGTTTGCCCCACCTTCGCACTTCACTCATGCACATTGAGTCTGTGTTTAACTACTTGTCTCGGTGGTTTACACATTTTGAGCCTTATAAGCAATCATCATATGCTTAATTTATTCTATCACTTGCACGAACACACAAAGAATTTGTTTCTTTGTCATAACGTTCATAGAAATTGCCTTTGTGGTATTTCGATGATTGAATGGAAGCCCTGGGGGAGTGATCATCATAAAAGCTCCTTTATATTGTGTATTTATTACACACAGTGACTTTGTGTTACTGACAGGCAATTTTAACTGGTTTATTTGTTGATTCAGGTGTTACCTTTCTATTTTGTCTGGATTTGCAAAGATCTGGATGCACATCTTTATGAATTGACGGATAATCAGTGGTTCTGTTTGCATGATAAGTGGTGGACGACATTTCTTGAAGAAAAGTTTTGATGAACTCTTTGCTTTTTTCATCAAAAAGGGGGAGAAGCGTCAATCAAGAAATGGGGAGATCAAAAGTTTTTTGAAAGAATGAAAGAATTTATGAAGATATGCTGAAATGAAGAAATTTTCTTTGAAGATGATTTGCTGAAGCACTCTGAGCTGAAACTGGAGATAATTTCTTTCCAAGAGATTTTATTCTCATCGATTGGGGAGATTGCTACATTCTGAAGACAAAGAGGAAGATTGCATTTTCTGAGCTTAAAGAGAAGGATTAAATTGCTAAATCTTTTTAGTAATGATCTTGATCCAAAGGGGGAAATTGTTAAAGCACAGTTTTATTGGATTCAAGATCATCATTATCTGAAGATGGAAATCTGAAGTCAAAGCTGATAAAGTCGACTCTCAATAAATAGTCTAGGGTCTTTTGTAATAAATAGTCAAAGTGTGTTTTCGTATTTTCATTTTTAGTCTTTTTCTTATTATTGATTAAGTTTTATTCAGTTGGGCTCAAGCCCATTAGGCTTATAAGCCTAAGTATAAATTAGTTATTATTAGTGTTAATTAGGTTTAGTTGATCAAGAGAGGAATTAATTATTGTTGTTAGGCTAGCTATTGGTTTGCGCCGTATACTGATAGACAGAGAGATAGAGTAGAGTCGTGAGATAGAGAGAATACAGAGAGGAAGATTCAAAGCTTGTAATCATTGAATTCATTGGTATAATCGTATCAGGTTTGCATTATCGTATTGCTTATTCGTTTACTTGATTGATTCATTATTTATTGGGACACACAATAACCTTCTTGGACGCGACACCACTAGAACCTGGGATACATATTGACACCAAACAAGTGTTAGGCCAAAAAGTCTAGTGAGGTTGTACACCAAACAATAAACATAAGAATAGCAATTACATAGCTTTTTAACAAGGAACAAAACCATAGATGGAATCAATGGGGGAGACCCATAACACCAATAAAATTCCACCCAAGAGACGAGATACCCTAGTGTCAACTTCCATAAGTGACACCACAAGGCCCGACACATCCGAGGGTACAACATAGGCATTACCCCCCAAATGGCGGAGGTCTAGGCACATACCAACATGGTGGCACCCAAGACTATGTCCTCCTAGTGTCTATTTGACTTGGTTCATCCACACAACTCATTTGTGACCAAAGGAACATATTTGCCCTCATAAGGTGTATGTAATACCAATGTATATCACATGGTCCAAATATTCATACCTATTAAACAAGGAGATACAAAGGACATAACATCATACACACCATACATATTTATGTATATAACCACAATAGAAAGCTTACCCATAATGGAAGTATTTCCCAATATTTTGGGTAACCATAGCATAGAGTTGTATAAGAACAAATATCACTCATCAACTTGTTCATATTCCCAACATAGACATATTTCTACTTTTCAAAGGTTAACCCTTCATATTCCAAGGCACCATTATGTCAAATAAACAAACATGAGGAAAACCCTAATTCCATATAACAAAGAAGATCAATATTAATGCAAGTAATAACATGTCTCTTATTTATAAAATTTTAGGACACTCACAATCTAGGTTTTGACCAAAAACCTAGAAAAGTTGACAAAACCCTAAATTTGATGGAGATAGGGATTTGAGACTTGGAAATCTTGCACCCTCTACAATAAATGCTCAAATACTAGCTTTAATCACCACTTTAATGTCTTCAACAACCCAAAGGTTGAATTTAATGAGAAGAGAATACTCAAGGTGTGAAAATCGCACCTATGCTCTTAGAAAACGGGAGGAGAAAGTTTGGAAATAAGACAATGAGGAAAAAGGGAAAAATCTGATTTTTAAAAGTGTTCAGCTCCCCGACGGCGATTATGCCTGGTGACTTTGCCATTTGGTATTGTCGTTGGCATTATCGCGACTTCCATACACCTCTCGGTACAACCCCGCCGGTTGTGACCTGTGAGAGTGCCCGGATGGCACAATCGCTGTCATTATCGTCCCGGGAGTACCGAGGCCTCCTCCAACCCCGCGAGATTGCCCGATGACTTTGACACTTGTCATTGTCGCCGACATACTCGCCAAATCTGACCAGATTGGTTTCTTCCTTCATTCTTTCTCGCTCCACAACCGAAACTAATTAAGACGCAATAATTTAATTTAAGGTTAGGGTGCGGTAATTCGAAATCACGAAAAGGTGGAGCGATGCTATACGGTAATTCAAGTTTCTTACTTACCCGGATTTTCGGGTATTATAATTACTATGGAATATTTAATTTGCATACAATGTAATAAGAGTAAATATTTATGGAAATGTTTTTTAAAGAGAGGAATGAAAAACATAATCTGGGTGAGATATGAATGATCGGAACGGAAAGTGAGAAAATTATTGAAAAATTTTGAAACTTTTTTTTTATAAATTTATGTCATGTATTCATAATGACGTGTCATCCATGTCACCTTATTTAAGCCTTGTAAGCAAAAGAAAAGAGGGTTAACCGGTTTAAAAAAGTAACAAGTTACCCATTGCTTAATTGGTATAAATTTTCAAAATACAATGCCCTAATAAAAAAATAATTTGAAAGTATATTGTTGTAATAAGAAAACATGAAAGTACAATATCATAATAAGGAAATTTATAAGAGTATGTTGTTATTTCATGCATTTAGCCCTTAATAATTCTAGTTAGGGGTGTTCGTGGTCTGGTTTGGACGGTTTAACCCTCCAAACCACAAACCAAACCGCAATAACGGTTTAGGAAAAGTTCCAAATCGAGCGGTTTGGTAACAAGTGACCAAACCTGTTAAACCAGACAACAAAAAGACGGTATGGTTTGACCGATTTAGGCGATTTGGACCTCTTATGGGCTTTAAACTTAAAAACCATAACATCTATATTCAAAATGAAACTTCTACTAATATAACATTATTAAAAAAAAGGATACCAAATTATAAAAGATACATCTATCCTTGTAACCAAAAAACATTGAACAAGTTGAAAAAAAGGTTAAACAAATCCACTAACAATAGTTGGAAATTTGGACAAACATTGAGAAAGTCGAAAGACACTTTTGAATTTTGGATTTAATTTTGACGGAGTTCAAAAATTTGCCAATTTAGATGACATGGTCAATTTTTTTAAATAGAAGGAGAATTATATTAAGGCTATGTTCGGCAAAAAAAGCTAGCTTATCAGCTAACTTTTTTTCCTGGTATACGTTCGGATGATCATAAGCTAGCTTATTGAAACGCTACTCAAAGTAGCGTTTTGAAAAACTAGCTTATAAGCTAGTTTGCCGAACATAGCCTAAAAGACTAGCAAGAAGTTAGAAAAAATTACAAAGAAACGGTCATTGGCTTTTTCAACCAATCAACCCATGAGGAATTTGCCATCCTGCATCTGTTAGAGATTCAAAAAAATGATTTTGCAATCATATGATCAAACAAAGAATCTAGTCACATCTTGTTGTAAAACATCCCGTTACGATATGTCCAAATCACCCATATCAATGACAAAACAGCCGCATCGAATAGTTCTCGCTTCACCACGTTAACATTGACCGACTCCGACCATTTAGTAACTCTCTTACGGATGAGAAGTTACGATTTGAAGACCCCCACGAAATCGCCACTTTTCTCCAAATAGAGAAGGCCACTTGACAATTAACAAACACGTGATCTGAAAATTCTGGAAAATCACCACACATGGGGGATAATAGTGAATCCAATTCAATACCTTTTCGATCCAAGTTCAAACAAGTTGGAATACGATCTGCAGCTACACGCCAACCCAACACGTTAAATTTGATCGGAACCCAATTATTCCATCGGGGAGGTTCCGAACCCGCAATAAAAAATACCTCGTCAATGCAACCGCGGATTCTTCTGAATCTTCTAAGTCAAAACTCCATCTATCCACAACATCTCTTGTATTGAACTCGATCAAAACCAAAGAAAGAACCGAAAGTTGTTCACATTAAGAAATGACATGGTCAATTAAGAAATGAAAACTAAAAGTTAATGTCTTTGACAAACTCTTTTTTAGTTGTGCCATAAAGTTGAGGCTATAACATTAAAACTAAATATAATTACTATGTGTGTATTTTTGACAGTCGGTTCGGGCCAGACGTCAAAAAAATGTTCAAACCACTTACCAGATCGGGCCGTCAGACCATTCAAACCGCAAAAAATGGTCCGGTTTAACTTGGTTCGACCGGTTTGAACGGTCTAACGGTTTTTTTGAACACAAAATTACGGGTTAAAGAAAGTACCTAATTTTATTGAGTTAGTTACCATCTATCTGTTTTACGACAAAATCAACTATTTACTATTCTCACCGAAATATAGGGGAATATACAATATGAGGAAGGATCATGCGAGAAGTTAAACATTTTGTGAATGTAACATGTGTTTAATCATATATGATTAAGCTTGTGTATCATATATGATATCACACTTCTCACCTTCTCAGAAAATATTTAGCTTCTCGTTTGAACCTGTCTCTATACAAAAAATCTTGAAGTTAATCGACGAGATGAGAGATATCTTAAATTAATCATATGTCTAAAAATAATCCTATATTGATAACGATAGTGCATTGGGTAAGATGGTCGACTAATCCATAAATATTTTCCTCAAAAGTGTTGATCGTTTCAAAATTGTACAAGATCTTGACATACCAAATATAGAAGATTCTTACTATTGTCTTAAAAGGAAATCTAGTCGAATGACTTAATCATTTTTATTAATTTAAAATATACTCCACGCTTACTTTGATAAAGTCAGTCAATACAAGATTGGTCGAGTATGTAGGTGGTCTTTCTCTTTCATTCTTTTTATACAATAACGTCTACCGTTCTTAATAAAATTCATTTGTAATCAAAAATAAAATCCAATTATTTTAAATGCTATTATATTTTAGAAAGATGGTGACAATCAAGTTTAGGCAAAGAAAAGTTGTTGAAATCTGAAATGGAAGTCAAAGAAAGTTTGACCATGGAAGAGGTAGGCAATTAAAGATTATGTTTGTTTTTAGTAGTAGTAATAGTAGTATAAGTGTGTTGATTGTTTGTTTGTTTGGTTTACTATTATTGTACCCTCAAAACACGCGATTCATCCGAGGGATGGAATTGTTAACAAAAATTATGTTTAGGGATTGAGAATCCAAAGTGGGAAGTCAAGGGAGTAGTGATTAGATAGAACGAACCCCCCCAATTCTTCTTGTTCTACTTTCGTTCTTTCTTTCTTTCTTTGTATGTGTTGTTTTATGTTCTCCACATCTTCATCGGAAACACTTGCTCCTTCACATCGACACCTGACCCTCCATGGTATTTTCTTTTCTAGGATCATGCTTCCTTCCCACCTTCATTACAGATAGTCAATATTAACGGGTGTGTGCTCTATTCTATTCTATTCTATTCAATTTTTATGTGGGTTTGGGTAAATTTTGTTTTCTATATCATGATGATGATGATGCCTGGTCCTTCGTTTACTGGGTCTTTTTTTTGTTGTTGAAAAAATGGATTCTCTTCTGTGTGCCTTTCTATCCATTTAAGGAATCAGTTGTTTCAACCGTCCTCTCTCTCTCTCTCTATATATATATATCAGCAAAGTTGAAGGTAATTCGGTAATAGTTTTCATTACCGTAACGAAATACTACCATTGCTATTGAGATAAATCAATGTTTGAACTTGGTAATGCACTGCAGATCAGTTGGAAGCTGAAGATGGAAAATGGTGTTGGGTTTGATGGAGGAGGCAATTTGTCGCAACAGTTATCATCTGCCTTGACTATAGACGATAGTGTAAATGGCTATACCAACAACATTAATGGCATGAACAAGAGTGATGGATTGTTTCAGGTCATGAAAGCGGTTGAAGCTGCTGAAGCCACCATCAAACAGCAGGTATTTTCATGGTGAATCACTAAACTGACATGGCCGCTGTTTAATTATAGTATTTCTATGCTTTCATTGCATTGGATCCTTGGTATTGAATGACTAGAACAGGGCTGATTTTAGTCTAATCCAAAATTGCAGGAGAAACATTAGATAGAGGAGTTTACTTATATTCAGTTTACTGCCTCATAGTCAGACTCTTGTGCATCTTTCTCTCCCTCTCCCCTCACTCATATACCCATACCCACTTCTTTTAACATTTTCTAGTTTGGTAATATTATTGTATGTCTAATGTTGATCTGTAACTCCTCGTGGTTCTCATCCTCTCCTGTTTCTGACTCCTCATATAATTTCTCTTTTGACAGGTGGAAGAGAATCATAGATTGAGGTCTGAGCTTCAAAAGAGGATTCAGGAACTTGAAAACTATGTATATGTTCTCTCTTTTCTTATGCAGCTTCATTGCTTTTTAACAGCTGTCATAATTTCCCCCCACCAACTATTGAGTTAGATCGCCTTCTTAATATCATAGCACAAAGTCACTATCAACTTTATGATATACCTTCTTCTTCATACGTTGGTGCTGGTTGATTATTCTTTGTTCTCGTTGACTTCTTGGAGTGAGTTGGGTGCATCAATCATTCAATCTTTATGCAGGCACTTAATTCCTAGGTATTTTTATGATTTAAATGTCACAGTCGACTTGTGTTTGAATCCTAGCGCACTATGGTAATTTAGTCCTAGATTTTCTTCCTACCTATACTGTGCTTTATGCACATGTCCCCTTATTTGTGTAACCTATTTCCTTTCCTCTGTCCTGTTACATTGTCTCAGATTGTCTGTTTGCTTGTTTTAACACACTCTCACACGTATCTTAGTCGGTTGTTTTAAATAATTTGTTTTGCAAGCCGACCAGGGGTCTTCATGGAAAGAGCCTCTCTGTGTGGGATTTACTGGGTCTGTTTGGATTAGTTGTGCTATGTGAGAAACGAGTTTTTCACAACATGCAATTGTGGTTGGGGGGGGGGGGATCAGGAGGGACGGGGTGCCCATGCTACTGCTCTATCATGCCGACGTAGTGGAAATTTTATTTTATTAGGAGTCTTAAAGGTGCATCCGTTTTAACTTGATGTGTGCTCCCTACGTTAAGAAAAAGTGGCTGCTGCCTACTGGTAGTGCCATTGCATGTGGCACTACAAGTTGCTAGTTTGAATCCCTTTGGCCTTAATGAAAAAAAGAATGGAAAAAACCACTTGGCTGTTGCAAAAACCACTTTTATGTCGTTTTTAATTAAACTGTACTTTTTAATGATTAATTTTTGTTTTATTTTATATTATGTTAATTACTTAGTGCGCCAACGTTGATTCTTTTTTTGAAGTATTAGGCAAAATACTCACGCACACTACTCACTTTTGGTGAAGTTTGAACCCTTGAACTCCTGGGAGTCTGGGCTCTACCAGTAACCCAGGTATCGCTTCCAATGACCTTTTGGTCGCTTTGAAAATTTTCTGGATATGCCTTGACATTTGGTGCTTGCTGTAGAAAAATGTGCCATGAATGCCTTCCATCTTGTTTCACATGTACTTGAGATACAGAATTCTTTGGTATTTCATATGGAGTTATAATTAAGCTATTGATGATTTATATATAATATGACATTTGTATAGTACCTTTATGTTTGTATGTATATTTTAAATCTCATATTCACTATGTACTATCAGTGTGGAATCTGAATTTGTTAAAAGTTGGCTGATACCATTTTGCATTGTCTCCAAGAAAAGAGAGGTGGTAGTATGGAGGGATTAAGGTTGTTTGGAATAGAAGGCTTGTAGTGGTTTCTTATAAGAGAATGCTTGCAGGACTAACTGCTCTCTATTCCCAAAATAAATGTAACAATTCCCTTTTCGGTTGTTCCCATAATAAATGCAACATTCCTCCTTTTGGCAATTTTTTGATTGGAAACTGCCTCTTTGCCCATTAGCAATCATTATGAAGAATTCATGTTCGTCGTTATTGAGGTTGTCTTACATATTTGACTGATAGTCACACACTTTAATTGAGGTATATGCTAAGTCAAACATTGCATTTATTTTGGAACGGTGGCAGTATCATAATAAGAAATTCCTTCTGTCTTCTACTTCCTGCCACATAGATTGTGGAGTAATTTAAAGGGAATGAACAATGGTGCTTGTTATGCCTGTTAAGACTGCACGATGAAGTTGACATTAGTGAGAAGAGGGTTTGTTTAGTTTTCTGGGACAACCATTTGAAGAACATGCATTTTCTCTTCCTAGTTTACATGAAATTTGAGCATTTTATCTCTCTTGTAAATGAGAACTACACCATGTAAACTTTTTTCATGCTAATCCTGTTTTTAGTGCTACAATTTTTTATGTGGGCTGAATCTCAATATTTCTCAAGGCATGCTGCATACTTTGGAGCTTTGCAAACCATCTTTCTTTGTTGTAGAAGAGTGAGTGTTAATTTTCTGGCAGAAATCAAGTCAAACGAAGGCTGAAAATTGTCACCCGACTGATCATTGGAGTGATCATGGTTATCTACCTCAGGCAAATAATAGAGCCGTTTCTCAATTGATGAGCCCAACAGAAGGAATTAAGACTGGAAATGAATCTAGTTGCTATGATTCATCCAGACTAGTCCTCAGACAGGGTTTTACGGGGAATGTTGTGGATCCCATGATTCAAGTTTCGAGGGGGAGCCATTTGGAGACCCAAAACATAAACGGAGCAATAAAAATGCTTTCTAGTGGTCACACAGCAAAAGAAAATGGGGGCTTGAGTCAGTTTTCTTCAGCGTCCCCGGCATCTTGTTCTCCTTCAAGGTATTTTGGATTGTATTGCCTCAAGATAAATCATGGATCGAGTATAAGGTGTATGCCCCCTTGATCATTTGGCTATATCGTTACGAATGGATTTACACACATATTATTAGGTATCAACTGGAAGGAGAATATGATACGCAGTTCAATGTGTCTGGACATGGACAAGGGATGGTGGCAATTTCTGAGCTAAAGAATGCTGGCAGCCCCCTAAAGCAGGTATAGTCTTGTGTTTATTACTATCATGTTTTTTTAGAACTCTTCGAATTACGAAAGTTATATTTCTTGCAAACGTTGCATTTCCATGCAATTGATTCGACCATGGTGTTATTTCTGCATTTGTCAAGATCCTGAATTGGATTTGGTGTTTAGATCCATGATTTATTTTTTGTTGTGGTATTTGGCATTCGTGTGTATACTGCTTTTGGTAATATTATATTTTGTATCTTTTACGGCAGATTAATATCAAAAGAAGATTTTAACAGTTGATAACCGCACCAGAAGTGTAGAAGTTTAAGTTCAGTAAAATGAAAATATGTTACAATATGTGATGATCATGCAAATCCCCGAGTCATGACCATATTTTTTTTTTGTTGCCAAACATGACATTTTTTTCTGCAATATTTATGGGTATAGGTTGTTGTTGACACTCGGGATCAGGAGCAAGAGATTTTGCTATTGAGAAGGTATCTTGTTGACTACTCAATCAAGGTATGGAACCGTTCTGGTGATCTAGTAGGTTTGTATGGGTTCTTTTGCTTTATTTTCATGTGGTAATATAGCTACTATGGTTGACAGGAAGCACAAATACACAATGAGAAGCTTGCTCTGGAGAAGCGAATAGCTTATATGCGTTTGGTAGGCAGGATATTTGTTTATTCTTATCTCACTTCTGGCGTCCTCTTTCTTCACCATGCACTAAAAGTTATGATGGTTGCTATAGGCCTTCGATCAGCAGCAGCAGGACCTAGTTGATGCATCATCTAAAGCCCTCTCCTACAGACAAGACATTATTGAAGAAAATATACGCCTAACATATGCATTACAGGTATTGAGTTTTTAATTTTCAACCCTCTGCAGACTCCTTCCTTAAGAAACATCTTCCTTAAGGAACACTTCATTCCCATGTATATAGGCAAGGAATAAAATGACATCTCTTTCCAAATGATTTGTATATATGATTTATTCAAGCGCAAGAATGTTCATTATATAGATTTTGGATTAACCAAGTTTACTCATGTTTTAATTGGATATTGTAATCTTAGGATGAAATTCTTGGTATCAGACATTTCACGCTACTAGTGCAATATTTTCCATTGGATTCTGTAATATTCTGAAACAAAAATAGAATACTTGGAAAAGAAGAGATGATCTATATTAAACAATATTGTTTCTATGTATAGGTTACATATTATCATGAAATAAGAGGTAAACATGAATTGATCAGATATAGGCATATAGCCCTATATCTTAACACGTTCCATGTCCTGAAATGTTAATTGGAAGTACCTTAGATATAATATGTAATGATTTCTCATGGGCGGACTCTTTCCAGAGGGTGTATGAAGCGGCGGGAACTTGATTTATGGTGTCCATGCTAATTTCATGGGGGGAAGGAGCTATTTGTGTTATGTGGAGACCATAAATTAATAAGTGGAAGCTAACATCCTTGGGCTTCTGGAATTGTATGGTGTAGTTGCTTGGAAGTTGAGTTGTAGATATTTAATTGGGAGAGTGGTTAACATACATGTATAATAGGAGATATCCTGATACTCTTAAGCTGTTCAATTAATATCTTTTTCTTTCATCCTTGTAATTTGCTAAGATTGTATTGCATATTTCCAGTATAGCTGCTGATCTCAGTTGCATCTCTTCTGGAATGATTTTCATTTGCACTTTAAGCTATATAGATGTAAGGGTGAAGAATCGTGTGAGAAGTTGAGATTAACGTGAGAAGTGAATCTGAACCGTTGATCCTTATAATCAAATGTCCTCCCATGAATTGTGGCTTAGAAGGGAATTGATCCGGTGCATCTCGGTGTATCTTATCTCGGTGCATCTCATCCTAATGTGCATCCATTTCTCATCGAACGGTTGATAACCACTTCTCACGCTTCTCACGTTAACCTCAACTTCTCACTGGAACCGAATCCTAGATGTAAGGACTATATGTTAGTCAAGGTTTCTATGGTATGGCTTTTGGGTGGTCTGGTTGATTTTTAATTCTATTTTCAGTCTAACTGTTATTATTGTTCTCTACGGAGTGCCGTATCTGCATTTGCTATGGGAATTTGTTGAAGGTGCTTTTTAGATCTCCCTGTCTCCAATGTTCACAGGGATTTGGTGGTTGTAATACTGTAATTGTTTTATCATATTATTAGTTTTCTATATGTGTCTTGTCCTTTAAATGGAAGATACTATTTTTCTAAGTGGTGAGTGCAAAATATTTCCACGGCTTCTGTCAACAGTATGTTAAATTCCATGAACTTATATATGTATTTGAAGTTCGCATTATGTTGTTCTCAGGATGCCCAAGAAGAAAGATCAACATTTGTATCATCTTTGATGCCTCTTCTTGCTGAGTATTCTCTTCAGCCACCAGTTGCGGATGCTCAGTCCATCGTTAGTAATGTTAAGGTTTGTGCTAAGTAGTCTGTAGCCTTTTTTTAACAATGCCGGTCTATAGTTGGAATGGAGATCAATAGAAATAGCAGGTGATAGGAATTGATATTCAAAACACCAAAGTCCCTTCATCAACCAATCTACAGCCGTTCTGCAGTCACATTCTGTTAAGCATTCTATTAGTTGATAATGTTGATCGGCAAAAAAGTGAAGATGATTATAGAAGAGATGGGAAACTAGCATACACCAAGAAAGACAGTAATATATCTGACGACGATTGATATATTTAATATAAGAGGTTAATGGCAAAGATTTTCAGCTGACCCCAGTTATCTCAGTAAGATTAAACAAGTATTATTGAGTTATATATATAGCCATATAATAGACAACTTGTTAGTTGTTAGTCTGGAAACAGGAATTGTTTTTCTTATTCTTGTTGTAACCAGGTATTTGTTTTGACATCTTAGTTAATACGAATCATATCTCCAATTTGGTTGTTATCGATTTGGTTTGTAGCGGAGTGGTTAATGCCCTTTGTTGTTTTCAATATTCTCCTCCATGAATGTTGGAAAATTTGCTGTTGACAGGTTCTTTTTAGACATTTGCAAGAGAAGCTCATAGGTATTGAGGTACGTTGTGTTTTGTGTCTAATGACTTGACTTGCAAATGTAACCTGACTTCTGTGATTGTCAATATCTTGTGATGACTGGTTTCTTGTGGCTCTGCTAGACAAAGCTAAAAGAGTCTCAATATCAGCTAGCAGCTTGGCGTTCTGATGTGAACCCCTCAAGTTTTGCACAATCGCCATTGTATTCCTTTGGGGTAGGGGAAACCATATTGATTTCTCATTGTTTTACTATGATATTCACCAAAGTGTTGTAAATTTCTCAAAAAACTTCCATTTTATAGAACAAGAATGGGTTAGAATTGGTTCCACAACAAGCATACTCTGATGGACAAGTACCAATTGCCTCAGACGATCTGACTGCAAGAGGCTGGGATGTACCAGGGCACTCAGATGGTGTTGCAGAAAATTCAGAGCTTGACTCGGGGAGGTATTCACCTCTCATAAGCAGGTAATAACTGAGGCTTTTTAAATTAAGACCGTTCAGCCAATTGAATACATTTTTAACCATCTGGCTCTGTTAGGTATATATATTTGTTTGATTGAGTTCTGTTCTTGAGTAGTCATCTCTTGATGAATTGCCATTGTTGCATTATCATATCACTCGAGTAGGAAAAACTTTAACTTTGCTCTTGAAAAATACAATGATAAAGGGGTGAAGGGCACACCACACCGCAATAATGAGATAGTTTTGTAGTCAAAACAATTGTTTGCGTTAGGAGGCTACGTGTCCAGAATTTTGTTAAGCAATGGATCAACTTAATTAAATTGGGTCTTCTAGAAAGGGAACTTGTAGTTGAAGTAGAGGGCTAATGAAGGGCCTCACACTATCACGGTTTATATATACATATACATATAGAGGGAGGATCAAACGAGAATAGTAACTATTTAAAAGAACACAAGAACTAACAAAATCATTAGTGATTTTACATTAACGCACAAAAAAGCCACGCGGACCTGAAGCCGCGACCAAAGTTCCTTTTTCATGTGTTAATGTAAAATCACTAATGATTTTGTTAGTTCTCATGTTCTTTTAAATAGTTACTGTTCTCGTTTGAACCCGACTCTATACATATATATATGTGTGTGTGTGTGTGTATGTGTGGCTGCCGTGAATGCTCATGAGAACATGTCTAGTCTAATTGGGAAAACAACTATTCCTAAATCTCAATCAAAAATCGGATCTAATCCTGCAAGAAATGAGTCAAAGCATTTTGATGAGACAGAATATAGTATCCGAACACATGAAATTTCTGCACACATGGATATTCTTACTTGAGAGTATTGCTTTTTACATATTGTTATATCGTGAGGTGGTCATCTTGAGCTTACATTGTCACATGATTTCTTGTGCCGTCTAAAGAAAGAATAGATGGTACTCCTAATTTGACGGTTTGTCCCCATCAAGACTAATTTGTGTTGGATGGATGCTTTGGAAGGTAATAGATTTGGTGAGGAGAGCAAAATGAAAGGTGATGAGGATGGCATGTAGACTCACAAGGGATCAGCGGCAAGAGCCAAACACATGAAAAAACTGAATTTTACGCTGAAATTTGCAACAAATTCTCTTAATTTTTTTTATTATTGTTGGAAGGTTGCTAATGTATAGATTGTAATAATGGACCATGGGCCGATTCAATAGAAACTGTAATGACCTAGTTATACATAAGGACATAATTAACCCCGCTTATTTTTACACTCAAGTTGGAGCATAAATGTTAAACATGCTTAACTTCTCACATATAACATTAATTTGAAATCCATGCAAGGGTTTTGCCAGAATATTAAAAACCCGATCTTCACAATATATGCGCTATCTTGTCATAAAGGTTGAGAATTTCACTCTTGATATTTAACAAATATGATAGCAATGATGGTTGAGCTATAAGCAGGTGAACAAATGTCATCTTGGCCACATGATCAACTATCTTGTCATAATCAGATAATCTTTACTATCAACATAAGAAATAGCTTGTAGTGAGTAACTGGACTTTTAGGCGAGCAAGAGAACCTTAAGGGTTAGGTTGACATATGTACAACCATTCGTAATCAACAGTATCCTTGCCTGTAATAGGATCCCTTGCTTTGTTTTTCTAGAGGGCAGCAAGTCATCTCTTAGTGGATTGTAACACTTCAATTTGGGTGTGTGGTGCCTCAGAAGCACTTCGAAGATGTGATATATGTTCATTACTAAGACAGGCATAGCTACTCAAGAAAAGATGTGTATAAGAAAGATGATAGGATATAGAGTATCCTAACCTATCAATAGATTGACCAGTACAAGTGAGTTTTCTTTTCCTTTGACCTATAAGAATTAAGAAATATCATAATATTTGAGAACTTTGTCGGAGATATTTTGGAAGCAAGAACAACATTAGTTGGAAGTGACAGATTAGGGTAGTTGATTGCAACTAGGAATGTGGTTGGGGAGGGGGGATGGGAGGCTAGAGGATGGGTTGAGGTGGAGTGTCTTAAAGGTTGGTGGTTTCTTGTGTTATAGATAGGGAGTTTCTTGTTGTGCCTGATGTGCTTTTTCTCATGTTCGGCTCTTTAGATCTTTTATCACTCTTGTTTTTTTGTGGCCTTTCTTTATGCCTTCTAGTTGTTATTTTTTTTTTTGTTAAGCTACCTTCGGGTGGGATAGTGGGATATATTGGGCTTATTTGGTTTGGTTTACCTTATTACATTGTCTGCTTGCACACCCAAATGAATCGTTATTCTATCTGTATATTTTCTGATTACCTGTTGCACACGCCTTTGCATCGTGCACAAGCTGGAGGTCTTCACGGAAACATCCTCTTGACCTTAGTGATTGAGTAAGGCCTGTGTGCATCCTATCCTCCCAGACCCTACTTCCATGTGGGATAAGTTTTTGGTTTAACAAGGTTCTTATCAAATCTAGGATATGGACCCTGACACCCTGTTGTCTTGGATTATTGTGCATCTGTCTCCCCGTTGATGTTGACCCATTAGAAGTCACAGGAGTCGAGGAGTGATGAAGAGCATTAGAAGAAACTTGAACCAACACCTCTTGGTGCTTAATGGTAGATATATCTGAGGTAGAGGACTTGGGAAGGACTTAAAAAAACCACACTTCAAAAACTGACATCAGTAGAGACAATGTTCTTTGAACAAGGATCATTGAAGTGACATCTTTTCTGAGACCTAGAATATCCAGAAGTAGGACGATAAACATGCACATAACAAGGCAATAATATTTTTTTTGGGGTTCATTGGGAAGGACAATGTTCTTTGAACAAGGATCATTGAAGTGACATCTTTTCTGACACCTAGAATATCCAGAAGTAGGACGATAAACATGCACATAACAAGGCAATAATATTTTTTTTGGGGTTCATTGGGAAGGACTTTTCAAATGCTGTGGAATATTATAATGAACAAGCGTAGTACACATCACCTCTAATAAATTGTCTACTTTTTGTTCAAAAACTTAATATTTTTTTAAATCCTAATCATGTCTATAAACTTCGTAAATTCCTTAGAAAATTCTCTTTTGCATCATTGCTGCACAGAACTTCAAATTTGGCTCAAAATTGATGCCGGACACTTACTCAAAACTTAAAGAAGAAAAATATTGTGGTACAGAATGAGCATGTACGACCATATTGTACGAGAATAATTATCAACAGAAGTAATAAAATACTTAAAAATCATAAATAGTTCCATCAAGACATAGTCCCAATCATCTGAGTGAATAAATATCAAAAGGAAAGTTAGACATGGACGCACTTGACGGATATTAACTAAGCAAAGACCCTACTTTTTGTTGCAGTATTCACATCTTCTAGGAAGGATGGCTTATTGCATATTTTGGACAGTGCCTTCCCTCAAATAATGCGGTGGGAGATGAGACATCCAATTCATATAAGACCATAAACTCGTGGCCGTCCTAATCGTATGAGAAGTCTCATGTTCCTAGAGGACTCTATGAATAAAATGTTAGAGAACAACTTGTATCTATGATGATTTTACTTATCTACAGTAGGCTATCCAGAAAGGTAGGCATATAAGGAAAATATAAGAGTCTAAGACTAAAGTTAAGGTTTACTAAACCAACACCTCCTATGGAATAATTGTACTATTGGCTAATATAAGTTGATGATCGACATAAGGAGATGGTTTGGAGAGTATAACTTGATTATCTGGCATCATAGGAAGCACCCATAATCTATAATCTTGGAAGATGTACATGCATTACAAGTCAATTTACGTCATTGTGCTATAGAAGCATGAAAGGTAGAACCTTTAAGGTTGAAGCACATAAGCAGTATGTACCCCTCTAGCTCAACTGGAAGGATTTTGCGATTGGAAAGTGCATTTCTAAAGACAAAGCTCTTGACAATATCAACGTTTGGTCTGAGAAAGGTCCTTACATCCTCGGTTTTTGTTGGCAATATCACCCTTACCACAACACCTGGCAGTACTTCTCTTCCTTAACCTTGTGTTGCACGTAGGGATGGAAACGGGGCGGGTATTAGGCGGGTAATGCATCCCCCGTCCCTGACCCCCATTTAAGCCCTCCTACCTCGACTAATCCCCGACGGGTTCGGGGGGAAGGAATCCCCGACGGGTTTGGGAAACGTTGGGTACCCGTTTAGTAAAAAACAATGTGTTTTAAAATTAAAATTATAATAAATCGTCACTATATTCATTACCAGTATTGAAATACCATATATATATATTTGTCATTTAGTAATAAATATAGACATATTTTCATATTTTTATTTATACAGAGACTATATACATATATTAAAAAAAATAATCGGGGTCGGATTCGGGTATGAAAATAAATCCTCGCCTCGTTACCCGTCAACCCGTCGGGTACCCGTGGGCACCCGCCCCAACGGGTAAAATTTCTATCTCTCGCTGCATGCACGAGGACGAGGCAAAATGACTCTTGAGTACCACTTGTTGGTTGAGGCTCCTAGACATTTCCCTTGTTAGGCACTAGGTCAACTGAGTAGTGGTTGTCCTGCTGTGTCGAAGAAGCATAGGATGGACCTAGTCATGTTCATATGATAAACCACCAATAATGGTGGGGATACCTAGTAACCGGCAATCAAAAGTCCAAAGGAAATGCTTCTCAAGCTTGTGAAATAGCTTCTTGAAGTGAGTATAGGATTCACACAAGGAATGAGTTTCGAGAGAACAATAATAGGTAGCTAATGGATGGTCCCAAAGTGGTTTCACGGTTTAGCAGGTCATGGAAGAGCTATAGATTTGTGGCAACATCGGGATGTCACTGTTGACAACTTCCGATTCAAAAAAATTTGGCTCACTATAATTATTAGTCTAGATGACTAGGTGGAAATCCTTGGTAGCATAATAAATGCTTTCCTAATAATACTAAACATTTGCCTAAAGTATTGGAACTCTGATGGCCTGACGATGAAGCGCAAATATATCTCAAGTCTCAATATCTAATCATAGTTTTTCAAATTTACATTTATGACTTGGTTGTCTTCCACACTTTCCCTCCCATCTTTTCTGGGAGGAGCATCTCAAAGTATGGGGCAAAGGATCAAAATTTGTCTTCCAATTGGAAGTGGTGCATGTTGTGGTTGTTTCGGTATAATACAACAAAATTTGCTATCGATAAGAACAATACTACTTCATGCTGTCCCTCTTCACTCCTTACCTGAGATACATACATGGAATACGTAGGCTTTAGCTTTAGTCAGCATTTATAGTTTCATGAATATAACAACTTTCATAATATTTGTAAGCCGGTGAATAATAATTCACTAAAACTCTTGTCATGCATAAAATACTCTTTTGAGATCTCACTTGCCACATGTAAGTATGCCATACTTGCCTTGAGGTTTGCTAACCCCGGGGTCCATAAAGGCTTTCCTATAAGGTCCGTTCGCAAGACGTCCCTTCTTGTAATATTAATCGTCATACATAACATGCATAAGACTTTCATGCCTTGTACATATAAAAAACATATATCTTGGCCACATTAACTTATCCTCGTTTCATGTAAAGCAAACATGCCAAAACATCTTATCAAATTCTTCATAATGCATAAAATACATTTATATAGCATATATGTATCTCAGTAAATCTCATAACGTACTCACCTTGATTATGCCTAGCTTTTCCTTGATTTCTTACTTCAAGCTTGGATGTATTGAGAGAGGGAGAGAGAGATTTTGGTATGGAACTAATGGTCTCACTTATTTATAGGTGTTCACAAGGCATTAGCTACTTGCTCTCGTAGTTGTACTCTTATGAGAGTTTAACGCCTCATGCTTAAGATAAAAAGAATCTTGAGACATTGTGCTTCTAGCCTTGACAACTCATAACTAGCTTGCTTTGTCATGCTTATTAGACTTGCTTTGTCATCAATAACTTTGCCAACACATGCTTCTAGCCTTGACAACTAATAACTAGCTTGCTTTGTCATGCTTCTAGCCTTGACAACTAATGACTAGCTTGCTTTGTCATCAATAACTTTGCCAACACATGCTTATAGCCTTGACAACTCGTAACTAACTTTGCTTTGTCATGCTTATTACACTTGCTTTGTCATGTATTTAGGTTTGATTTCTCATGCTTTGCCTTGTAAGCTACTTGCCATTGAAAATATGATGATTTTAAAGATGCTACAGCTGTTGGAATCTTTTTTGTACTTAATTTAATCATTACCCTTGTATTTAAGGCTTAAAACATTGAAATCTGACTAATAAAAAAACTTGGGTGTTGCATTGAAAGAGGTTTACCAGAGCTAAACAAAGAGTGTGACTTTTGCTTCATTTTAAACTTCGATAATAACTGTTAGTCAGGCGTCACATTCACTCTGACTTTTGCAGAAAGAATCATTCTCCTGCGACAAATGCACAGATTGCTGGTGACCAGGGTAAAATGAATCCTACAAATAAAAATGAAGAAACTACCAACAAACAAGTTACATTTACCGACCCCGTTAGCTATAACGATGTTGAGGATTTTGACAACCATAATGAGGGAAATGAGGCAAATGAGGGAGAACCATTTGTCAATTGGAATTCCAAGAACACACCTTATACAAACACACTCGAAGATCCCAACTCATATTCTCCATATTTAACTCCAGTTCTTGAAGAACCTAGTTCTTCCTTCTCTGAAGGTAATATTCTTGTGTCCATATTGAACACTGGCTATTTTTTGAGCATAGGCTAGTTAACCTTTGCACTGGTCTATTACAATGTTCAGCTGCAGATGATGATCCGTTACCTGTAGTGGAGGCACTCCAGATTTCAGGCGAAGCTTTCCCAGGTCGAGAACTTCAAGCTAGCGGATACTCTCTCAATGGAACCACAAGTTGTAATTTTGAGGTGCTGCTTATTAAGCTTATTGAGCTTCTCTAATTTGTTGTTTCAACATTCAATTTCTAGTCATTTGTTTTAATTGAAGTTCAATTACATTTCTATAAGCATCTTTAATTGATCCCTTCTAGTCTTCATAGTCTTCATAGTCTTAATTCTTATTTCACAGTGGGTACGACATATGGAAGATGGGTCTGTTAGTTATATAGAAGGTATTCCTCCTTATGCTCTTTACGTCTTTATTCTTGTCTTTCTTTGTCCATTTTGATGAGAGATATTGTCAAGCAGGTGCAAAGCAACCAAATTATCTTGTTACTGCCGATGATGTTGATACATGCCTTGCCATCGAAGTCCAACCCATGGATAATCGAAAACGAAAGGTATTTCCATTTTACCTGACAGTTGATTATTGTTTTTCATTTACTTAATATTTGATACGGATAAGATGGTCATATCCATAATCACATCTGTATGTATGATATCCTGATAACTTTTACTTTTATTGGTGTAAATTGGCAAATGAGGATGATGCTTTATATTTCAGTGAACAGTTTGTCTTATGACGTCAGGATACTTTATTCATAGGTTACACGAACGTATATGTATGAAGTAATTAGGATCATTAGTATCTTCAACACTCCTCAAGATAGAGGATATATGTCGATCAGCCCAACTTGTTGGATATAATGGTGATTTGTAATCCACGTAGAGGTTTTATCAAGATGTCTTGATCTTTTGACCATACTTTTAAACTAGCACAATCGGAGGTTGCTGAGAGGTGCAGACTAACTTTTCTCCGTATATCTCTGATCTAGTCAAGCTGTATAGCATAGATACCATTGCAAGAATGTCGAGGACATACTTCTATGGTATAAAAAAAGCGCTTGTGCTAGCGGTCTTGATACCTAAGGAGTACCAACTTTTAGTATGCAATTCTTTCTAATTGAAGGATTTTAAATCTGCAATGGCTTGTTAATCATTTGTAGAAATGATGTCTTCGACACAAACCATTGGTATATGATTAGTCCAAGCAACTGGCTCATGCCAATTTTCTTTCTAGTTTGCGAGAGACCGGAAAACTAGAATCATGGTGCTCACTTTATGACAACCTCAATGCCGCACAATATCGACCTTCACTCTCCTCACAAAATTTCTTGCCTTCGCCACAGCGGGCTATCCCTAGACCCACCTTGCCAATAATTCAAATTTTGTTATGATACTCTTGCACTCTATTATGATATTTGAGGGGAAAAGTATTTTCCCATTAACTGAGCCAACTTCGAAAATGTTCCAAGACTTGTTCCTGCAAATTTTGACATCTCATCTCCCAGGCATAGGAATTTCTTTCACCGAGAAATGCCACCTACGATGACTCGTGTTCCACTCTTTCCAGCATCACATCAGCTAACATACCTTGTGTCCTTCTCTTCAGACCCCAATGGTTTTCCTTCTCTATTACCCCCTTGTGTTTTCCCTTTCCCTTTGTGCCTGATGGATCCTCACTCTTTACTTCCCTTGTTTTGGACATGGTTTTCAACGATCTTCTGTAACAACCCTTCCATTGATGCAAACCTCTTGTATATTGTGGCAAATCAACCAACTATTGTGAATTTTTCCTTTCCAATTTGAGCCTCGATTTTTCGTTCTATTTCATTCACTTTTTTGAAGTCATGCCTATTTGATAAGAACTGAACACTTCTATTTAATAAAAGTGACTAGTAACAAATTAACAAGGCTGGTTTACCTTCGAGAAGGTCGGACATCTCTTCAAGGATGCCTAATTTAATTCTAAAGTCTTTCCTAAATAAAATCAAGCATGATAATCTACTTCTCCTAATCCCTATTTGTAGAGAACTATAAGCCTTCCTTATTGACCAATTAATGCTTGTAAGTAAATATGAACCCTTATCTGTACATACACATGGATATGCCTCAGCCTAACATAATCATGTTGTCATCAATATTTGTGTTGGTTGAATAAACAACCACATTTGTGCAAATAAAAGCAAACACGCTAGAGAAGTAATGTTGCAAAAATAGAAATGTCTCGCCAGAATGAGTTCCACCTTACCAAGAAAAGTTGTGCCTTAACAAATGCTATATGAGGGGTCAAAGAAAATCTTGCATATGACAGTTGCAAAGCAGAGGATGAGTAGTGGTATATCAGGAAATAGCCAACTTCTCAAATCCGAGTACTTAATCACCATACTCATACTTCCACTTGAATATTGAACAGAATCATTAGGCTGAATCTAGGGTTGACGTCAGTTTGGTACTAGGTTTCAAAGATTCACAAAATTAGTTATGCAGGGATGCAATGGCAGAGGCTCGCAACAGCTAGGGATGTCTAAGGTTTGTGATGGCTAGGGCCTGCACGACTATTATCTGGGATGGCTAGGGTTTGTGTTGGGGTTTGAGAAACTAGGATTTGCTTGCAACACAGTTGGGAACATGGGGGGTTTTCGACAGTGGGTGGGGGCCATGGTGGATCACAATGATGGATGGTGGCAACGTGGGGGGTTCTCGACAATGAGTGGGGGCCGTTGTGGATCACAATAACGGATGGTGGTAATAGGTGGTTGGAACACATGGTTGCACATGATGAAAGTTGACAATGGATGGTGATGACATGAAGCACCTGGCTAGGGTTTGTATCAAAAGCTTTGTAGCCCTAGTACCATAATGCTTTATATCTAAGAGAAATTGCATCTTATTAAGGCTATGTTCGGCAAACTAGCTGATAAGCCAACTTATGAATGATAAGCTAGCTGGTAGTTGATAAGCTAGCTGGTGACTGATAAGCTTGCTGGTAGCTGATAAGCTAGCCGATGAAAAAGTCACGTTTGGCAAAAAATAGCTTATAAACATTTAAATTACCAAAAAGGACATTAATTATTTATTTATAATTAAAAGTTAATATATAATTATGAATATTAATGAGGGGCATAATTGGAATAATCACAAAAAGTTCCTCATAAGCTACTCCAAGTAGCTTATCAAAAAACAAGCTTATAAGCTAGCTTATGGCCATCCAAACATGTACCTAGAAAATAAGTTAGCTTATAAGCTAGCTTATTTTTGCCAAACAATGCCTAAGTAGAAAACATCCGTATGTATAGGTTACATGAACATGAGGAGATGGATAGAGGCCAACAAGAGAAAGATGAAATACTAAGGATATCTTCAATCTAATAATTCTGGAGTTTGACGAGGGTTCGACAAAACCAAAGAAAATCAAATGAGCTCAGTATATCCCACCTGAAGGTGGGTCTTGGGGGAGGGGATGTACATCGACATGCCCTCTACGCAAAAGATTGAAGCGGTCGTTTCCGTAATGACCCCCAGCTTGTGCAAAGTGTGAGAAAAAAAGAAGAGAACATACGATAAAAAGAACCTGAAAACAAGAAAGTAGTGCTATAATATTTAAAATGGGTTATAGAAGAAAGCAACAACACTGAAACATACAAATAGAGCAAAGGTACAAGAAAAAATAACAAGGTTATGAAGACCTACACACCCATAACTTAACCTATGGCTGAGGAGGCTTATCTACCGGTTCATTAACCCTACCTTCATCCTCTATCTCTAAATCCCTTCCTCTCGATTAAGGTGGCTACAGATCCCTACCCCTAGTGTGTCATCCTAGTCGTGTGTCTCCAAGAGCTCCTACAAGAGGTCATGACCTCAGAAATACCTAAAGCTGCCAGTCTAACCTCAGTTGCTCATCCCATTTCCTTCTGAGCCTACCCCTCCTTCTCACCCCCTCGACCTTTACACTTTCTACCCACACCGGAGCCATCATCTCTCCTACAAATGTGACCAAAGCACCGCAATATTCCCTCTTTCAACTTATACATGATGTGTGCAACTCCCAACACCGCTCGTTATACCTCATTTAATATCCTATCAAACATGGTCCGCTCGGTCCATCTAAGCATCCTTATTTCTGCATCTTCTAACTTCCTCTCATGAACCTACCTTGTTGACCAACATTCTGAATCATAGATAACTCGATCGTTTTTTTTTAAATCACGGTTTGATATAGCTGTTATCGTGTTGGTTAAGCAGTGGTATAGCGGAAAAAAATTAGGTTCATATAGTAAATGCACTCACACACACACACATATATATATAAACTAGTTTCATATTTAGATTTATGTATAATTATCGTATAAAATGGTACTGGAAGGAGGAAAATGGCACACACACTTTTGAAATCAATAGCGTTCACATATTAACCAAGGCACATAGTATATACATGATCTATTAAAGGAGGTGTTTCAAGTTTGACTGAAATTACCAAGCTTGACTGAAGTTACCAATTAGCAGAGAGGCTGTTTGAACAAAATACACCTATATAGAGAGGTTGTCTCAACCTATTTGGAGAGGCTGTCATTTTCACATTTAACAAGCCTAACCTGAGGATTGAAGAATAGAGTACGACCACCCACCAGCTACGAGGAAGACCACCAGGCACCTGCGAGAGCGAAGAAGACCACCAGTGAGTTCTCTGTTGTTTCTAATGGAGATGTTGTATCTAATGGATATATTGTACCCAATACCTGGTAAGATGAAGCCTACTCTATATTTAAAAACTAAAAATCCGAACTCTAAAAGCCTATTAAAATTAGCAATTAGCCCATTAGAAAATAACGCTATTTGCAACCACTTTCTTTTCTTTCCTAGAATGTTAAATAGCACTGCTAAACGTGGAACTGCTATATCTAACTGCTATTTGACACCGCTATTTCGTTCATGACCGCTAAATGCTATAGCGGTGCGATTAACTGCCCAACTTGGAATAAAACCGGTCTGACCGTAAAGTTTTCCCTTTAGAAAGGCTCTGTAAGGGTTAGACAAACAATGTATTAGTAATGGCGATAGGACAATATATTATGTCATGAGCCACAAATGCAATTATTGTTCCATTTTCACACTCATATCTTACCAAATAATTAATATCCATCCTCATTTAACACGGTACAGACATTTATGTTATTTTGGTCTTTCATATTAAGAAAGATATTTAATATGTATGGTCATATCCTTATTCGCATATGTTTTTGGAAAATACAATCCTATATTCCATTTGCTTATTGGCGAATACACATAGATTCCTTAAATCAAAATTAGCAATAAGACTTGTGCAAGTATACCCCCGCTTCTGCTGTCCCCTTTAACAAGTACTTTGGTAAAAGTAGTGGACATTGTACCCAAAGGGAAAGGATGTCAAAGTTAGAGAAATGAGCATAAGAAAACACTGACTTTGAGGGGGCTCGCTTTAATACTGAAACTGATAAAATAGAAATAAGGTGTGGCTGTAAACTCTCCTGAAATGCACTCAACAGTAGAAGTTCTGCGGCATAAAAATGCTACAAAATGACAGTAAGCAGCATTCCAGATTTTGTAAGGAGGGTGTAACCTCTGGCAAATTTTATTTAAAAAAAGAGATTATAATCTAAGGCCGGGACTCCTACTCACAACACAAGCATATCTCCTCAACCTTCTAAGCACAGACCCTGAGGTGAAGTTGGAGTGCATTAATCGATGTTAAACAAAACAAAGTGGTCGGAACGTCCTCCATATGACATGGCTAATAACCAACACAATATCAACATCAACATCATCCCTATACAAGTGGAATAACTTAGCACCCTAACATCTAGAAATCTTTCCATTAAAAAGAGATTGAACATGTGGGAGGATCCGATTTCTCAGTGAGTGAAAGATTTGTCCCCGGGTCTACGAAAATAGCCCAGTAACTTCGGGAGAAGGAGTGCCTCCTCACAAAGGGGCGAGACTCGCATTCCCGCTGGTAGCATAGAATTACAAAAGCCCTGCGCCGGGGGGGGGTCTTCTAAAGAGTCGCTGTCTTTCATTAGTCTTTTCTGAAGTCGGGACTGGTCTTGTATTGTCATCATCTCCACACTTATGGGGAGTCTTCCAGAGGTTTGCCACCGTCTGCAGCTCACTACCTCGTCAGTGCTGAAGCTAGTCGTGACGTACTCTTGAATAAAGGAGTGTTGGGTTCTTGCCACATATAATAAACCGTTTTAGCTAGTACTAACCAGCGAACGATGCTCTATTAAGACTTGTGGTTAGGTACATGCCTGATGATATCATCCCAATCAGCTGCATTAAAGATTTGTTTACAGTTTACACAAACACCGACAGGGTTTAACCCATCTTGTGGCTAAAGGAAACAAAAGAGGAAGAAATAAATACTTAAAAACATACTTAAATTACTTGATTTACAACTAGTTAATGCAAGAGAAATTGAATACGTGAAGCAGTAAGTGAAGGTAGTAAACATGCAGAAAATAAAGCTAATAATTCTGGAAATGAAATGCTTACGACAAGAGAAAGATAATTGTGATTCCCCTTCCTCCAGGAGGATTTTCCGACTCTCTTTTCTTCTTCCAGCAACCCCCTTATATAGGTGCAAAATAAAAAACTCAAATAGCCGAAAGACTAATGATTCTCCTTCGAACATCAGGAGGAAAATGGTACTGCTCATAAGTTGTTCTTCCTTTTTCTCTCTGCTGTCAAATTTTGGCAAATGCTTGATAGGCTATGTGCTCCACACCTTCAAGGCTTTTACACAAAAAAACGAAGACATCATCGAATTTGTCCCATCTGATTATGTACATCGTACTACACACACTCATCACATCTCTGCCAAAACCTCTTACAGCTTCAATTCTCATGCTGTAACTTTGATAGAAGTATGCTGCAATATTTTGTTTGATATTCAGCATAAAAAAGAACAACCTAGACATCCTTAGGACCTATTTATACCAACAGCTCAAAGAAACATAAAAGACAAACAAATTCTAAAAACTAGCTAAAAACAGATTACAACATGAAATAATACATACGACAGCGAGTAAAAGAAGTTGTAAATAAGTCTCTAAACGAGTCAGCAGAAACTCGCAAAAACACTAATATAGTTATCATGATTGTTGTTGCCCCCTCGAGTGGAATACATAACCTTAAATTTTTGTACTTTTTATCATGACCTTGTATACATGTGATTATAACGATCATGTTTCAATTACATTTTCAGGGTGAACTTGTAACGGTTTTTGCCAATGAACACAGAAAAATTGTCTGTGGTAAGCTTTTTCTATTTCTTTTTCTGGCCTCCATATGTTAGTTTACCTTTCTTGTGATGTGTGCTATTGCTTGTGTTCTCTTGGCAGTTTTAGAATATGTTATTTGAAAGCGAAGTTGCAAACTTACTGGAACATATTTAGTCCATGTGGTGTGGCTCTTATAATCTCTTATTTGCTACAATTTATTTAACGCTTGATGCTCGATCATGGGGTATAGAGTAATGTGTTTAACATTTCTCGCTGGAGCATGGGGATAGTCGTCTAATCCAGAATATAATCTTGGTTGTCGATCTTCTTAATGTAAAATAAACTAATTTTCACCATCTTTAACTAATGCTCAATAACCTTCTCCTGTGGTTTTGTTTGAAACATAGCTAAGCTTGATACCAATATATATTTACTAGATTTTGGATGTTTGCCCCTACTTTTTGGAGATTGCGACGATTTATGAACATATCTTATTTGTTCTAAGCAATTTATTAAACCTAGGAAGCTATACTATGTGTCTCTTCCTAAAACATCTTGAAACCTCAGCAAAAATACTATCCGGTCCAAAACCTTCTCTCTTCACCTTTTTGAAGACTCTTTAGCCTTGTTGAAGACTCGTTCATCTTAGATGCTTTATGTTGTATACAAACCTTCATAAAATAATCATCAAGATCTTCAATATCTCCCTTGTATGCATTAAACAACATACAAAAGTGGCAACTCTACCTCTCTTAATGTTAATCTCTTTTGCTGTCAGTCTTTGATCCTTATTTTGGATACATTTCCATTTGGCCACGTCTGTTTTTTCTTTTCTTAATCTTATCCAACTTGTAGGTATCCTTCTTGCTCTCTTATGTTCCTAGTTTTGTTAAGTTTCTCATATATCTTCCTCTACCACCCTTACGGCTGTCTTAACTTCTCTTTTGGTTAGCTCATACTTATCCTTTTCCTTTTCATTCTTACAGTCATCAACCCATCTATAGCATTTTCATTTGCATTAACAACCTCTTGTAGCAACTCATCCCACCACTCACTGTCCTTGTGTTGATGGTTACTTCTGCCACTTTCTTTATGCACCTACTTCTGGAGTACCCTTCTTCACTGGCTCTTATAGAATCTTCTACTCTGAAACAACCACAATTTCGGAGGCCCCTCAATTTGATTCCCTTGCTGTAGATTCAGTTTCAGCAAATAAACCTGCCACTCATAGCACAGTGCTTGAGTTGGTAAACCCCTGATAGGTATTGCTCAAACCATATTAACCCTTGCTGATTTTTACACGGTGATCTCCAAGAAGTTTACATAACATTTCGTCATGGTATACCTACTCCTTCACCTAATGATGTTCGCAAACTAACTAAACCGCTCCTTATATGACATGAAAGTAGAGTATGGCTTGAAAAGTTTCGATCTACTCTTCTTGGTTTTCATTTATTCAGAGTCAATGTGATTCTTCCTTTTTTCTTCAAAAGGCATCTAAGGGAACGCTCTTTTTTGTTTATGTGGACGGTAGTGTTGTCACTGGTTCTGATATGGAGGCTGCTACATGCATGGTTTTCAAAATCGTTTGAGGCGCGCGCCTCGTGGCAAGGCGGCATAAAACCGCTTATGAGGTGCCGCTTTTCATGTTTGTAACGTATGCCTTTTATAGTTGAGGCGGTGCATGAGGCAGTGAGCCGCCATTGAGGCGTACGCCTCCAGTTTAACAGCTGGATGCCTGAATCTTTTTTATTTACTCACTTCATCACAAAATAAGTGTCGCCTGTGTTCCAAATTCAATGCTCAAATTCCAGCTTCAAGTGTTCTGCAGCTCATAATAATCATATTATGGAAAATGAGGCGTGGGAAAACCCAATTCTGTCCAATAACACCAAAAACTTCATGTTTGTCCCAAAATAAGTGTAGTTTCAAAAATTGATAACCAAATTCTCAAATCTACCCTTAATTAATGCACCAATATTTAAGAGTTGTGAAGAGAGAGAGAGAGAGAGAGAGAGAGAGAGATTAATTAAGAGTAAATTTGTCATTTGGTTAACTAAAAAATGTAATTATTATGTATGTCTAAAACTGTGTGCCATTTCTACCATGGACACTTATTTTGGAACGGAGGAAATAATATTATTTTATTTTGACACCTCTTATCTTTATCAGCTGAATCTTTGTATTTAGCCTATAAAAGTCCACTCCACTTTGTTGATATATTAATATCTTTTTTTTTATGAGTTGTGAGCACATATATATATATTATTAATTGATCAATATATTTTTGTTTGATACTATATATATATATATATATATTTGTAATGGAAAAAGTGCATATGGATTCTTCTAGTAATTTAGTATGATATATATATATATATATAGGGGAGAGATTAAATGCAAACCGCTCTAATTTTGCAAACAGTGCAAATCGTCGATTTCATTGGTTAAGTTAATGAAATTGGTTCATAAAGTTGTTTAATTTGATGAAATTGTTTCATATAATTCTTTTGTTAATGAATTTTTTCATATATTTGTGTTTTTTTATGTAGTTTCATGTATTTTTCTCATTCTAATGAAATTGTTTCATGTATTTTCTCAGCCTAATGAAACTTTTTCATTTTTACATGAAAAACACAAATGTATGAAACAATTTCATCAAGAAAAGAATTATATGAAACAATTTCATCAAATTAAACAATTTTATGAAACAATTTCATTAAGTTAATCAGTGAAATCGACGGTTTGCACGGTTTGCAAAATTAGGGTGGTTTGCAAATGAAACTAGACGGAGATTCAGTGGAAAACCTCAAAAAAACGGAAAACTGAAGAACACTCTGATAGCCTTTCATCTGGACGAAATGCACTTGTGCATACAGGTAAATTATGTTGTTTTTTTGGTTTTTATGCACTTGTGCATATGCACGTATGGATGTTACAAATTACTTGTATGCACAAGTGCATACCGTCCAGAGTTTTTTTGAGGTTTTCCCCTAAACCTAACCCTATATATGTACTATTGTGTCTATTTACTTTTCAAAACCTTGGCCACATGGAAGACCTTGGCCAACTTACTTCTTGGGTTAGAAGTGCATCATCAACTGCAAGGGACTTTGTGAATCCACACAAGTATATTCAAGATCTGGTTCAGTTAGCTGGTCTGACAGAAAGTTGTCTAGTAGATATCCGATGAAAATTAATGTGAAAACTCCGAAATTTGGGAATGTTTCTTGTGGATCCTAGTTTATGTTGGAAGTTGGTTTGGTAGTCTAATCTATCTAACCATCACTCGACCAGATATTTTTTATGTTGTTCACACTGGACATTACCATATTCATGAGATTATTTTATGAAAAAATTGAGAATCAAAGCTCTGAAAGGGCAAGCTCAATCATAGTTCAGAAAAATGTCAGTGGAGAGTATTTTGTATTAAATCTGCTCTAAGTTATGTTTTCTGTTGAAGTTTATATTCCATGACCATAAGGTCTATGATATGGCAACCGATAGCTATAGCTTGTATATATTATCACTGAAATTACTGTATATTGGATTTAATGTCGTGTTGTATTCTCTTATAATAAGCTGTAACAAACTAGCATATTTTCCTTGTTCTTACAGATCCAGATATGCAAGACCATATCAGAAGAGCTCTTCAGGCCGGTCATGCCGCACATAGGGTATCCTTGTGGGTATGACTCTTTTAAATGTTTTGGTATATTGTTAGTAGTAGCTATAGTCTTGGTTGGTTTATTTCATGTTTGTTTAATTTTTGCCAGATTCCCCAAAAGAGCAGCTGTTTAAATATGTTGTGCTTAATAGTAATCAGTGTCCACCTTTAGGACCCTTTTTGTCTGATATATATATATATATATATATATATATATGCAAAGTTTTCCTAGAAACATTCTATTTAAGTTGTTTTTTCTGTTTGTTAATGTACAGTCCGGATACCTTGACATATGGGAGCCAGTTACATTGGTCATCAAGAAGGATGCAATTAACATGAAGGGTAGTGGCACTTCAGTGACTGACAAGTTTGATTCAAGCACAACTGTATGTTTTCCTGCCCTCTTGATGTGGGATGTTTGAAGTTGTACAATGGGAAAGTTTTCCTAGTTTTTAATTTGCACATCTCGGCTGTTAATTGATGATATTATTTATTTATCAGGTATTTGTTCCTTGTGGAAATCCAATAGAGTTTGCTTTTATTAGTTCGTCAGGAAGTGTTGAGCGACGGTTTCGGGTGGAGCATGAATCAGGTGGCGGTGGCAGGTGATGATAGAAATATATTTATGGATGGATGAAAGTTGATTGTGTTTGTTATGCAAAAGAGTTTATGGGTATTGTTGTTTTGCATGCATGCAGTTCAAGGGATGTAATTGTTCTGACGATGAGATTCTTCATCAAACGGGTATGTTTTAGTTTTGAAGAAGCTGTATGTATGTTTATGTAGAATGTAGAATGTAGAATGTTGATGAAGTGAGGTTTGTTGCAGGTTATGGAGAAAAAGAAGATGAAAAAGAAGGGCTTATTCTTTTGATTCAGATACATACATAAATACATACAAGAGAATTGATCAGTTGTATTCAGTAAAGGGAATGGGAATGGGAATGGGAATGGGAATGGAATGTTGATTGATGTTGGGAAAGTAATTAGTGTTGCAAGGTGAAAAAGAAAACTACGTACGTACTCTTTGTTTCGTTTTGTTGCTTGTTTGTAGTATTATTATTCCTTCACTCCTACTGTTTTTTGTTTTTTTGAAGAATGTATGTATTCAATTGTAATTGCTACATTTATTTTTTCGATTCATGTGCTAGTTATGCCATTCCATTCTTTCAGTTCTAAAAGGAATATTTTAAATTCCATTCCATGTGCAAACACCATTCCATTCATTCAATTTCTTGCTTCATGTGTGTCAGTCTCAACAAATGAAGCTATTAAGGATCCATCATACTGTCAAAATGAAGCTATTAGTTGTGTATATCATGTAGTAGCTACTAACTAACATAAATCAAGATATGATTTGTTTTACATGTATGATGGAAGCGATCTAGCCACACTCTTTAATTAAATAGCATTAAAGAAACGTTTGCATGCTTAAATAGTCGATATAATGATCTGTTTTGTTAGTATATTCAGTAATTAAGAAACTACATGGCTTGTGACGGACGTCGAGTCCGACAAATAATAGTTGCCTATTACCTTATGCACAACGCTTGCGATAATAGTAAGTAAGGTAGTGTCATGAGATACTTTTGGTGTCAACGGTCGACTCCAAGATGTGTCATGTGCAAGTGATTAAAGCAATAAATAAAAAAGGGGGGGGGGTTGTGGATGATATTGTTAATTAAGCTAAGCATGCAAAATAGATTAAGATTGTAAACGATGAAAAAAAAATATAGCAACAAACATTAACCAACTAAATCTTCGAATTGTGTATCATTGACTCACTCAATAAAATATTTTCTACTACTGAAAGATTACTAGATTAGAAACTGAAAGTAAAGTAATTAAATTTCCACAAGCTTGAAACCTTGTTTCTACTTACTAAAATAAACTATTTGACTTCCTCTTACTTGTTCTAAAATAAGGAGCATCTTTTAGGGAATAAAAAAAACATAAAAACCATTGGATAATAACCTCCCAAGGTCAAAGTGTTCAAGTACAAACATCTTAAGGTACAAAAGTAACTTCACAAAAAGGTTGATCAGCCCAACAAGTATGGTCACAAATGTCGTAGCAACTAGCTGCAGTAGGTACACAATTATCATTTATTCCTCGTTTTTTTTTATCAAAACAAGAACAAACTATCTAACTTAGCTCCATACTCGATAAAGGTTAAAGAAGAATAAAAAGACTCAATTTGTGATTGGAAAAACTAAAATAATATATAACTTAGCTCCCCATTCACCTATGGTCACTTCCACACCTATACCATCTACATCATCCCCCTCCTCCTCATCACTCCCTCCACTACATACATCTACCTATCCCATGCAAATATGAGCTAAAAGTGGCATACTTAAACCTAAAGTGCAATTTAACCTCTCTACTCAATCCATATCGCCATTGCCATCCAACCCCAAAGTGGCTATGATTGACCCATATTGGAATGCCGCCATGACCAACCAGTACAATGCTCTTATGAAGCAAAACACTTGGGATCTTGTACCAAGATTAGTGGGGGTGAACATTATTCGTTGTATGTGGCTATTTCGCCATAAATTCAGGGAGAATGGCGATCTTGAACGCTAGAAGGCCTGACTAGTGGTTAATGTGAAATCACTAAAAATTAGGGTGGATTTTGATGAGATTTTTAGCCCATGGTCAAACCAGACACCGTTCGTATTGTCCTAAACATTTCCATGGGACGTGATTGGCCAATTCAAAAATTGATGTTAAAAATGCAATTCTGCATGAGAACCTAAAAGAAATTGTTTTTATGCATCAACCACCATGGTTCATCAATCCATCCACTCAAGGACATGTTTATCGGCTTCATACGTCTCTTTATGACTTAAAACAAGCCCCGAGAGCTTGGTACCAATGTTTTGCTAATTATCTTTCGCAGATTGGTTTCTTCTGTAGCAGAAGTGACAACTCTCTATTCATCTATCGGCACGGTACCAACACTGCTTACTTGTTACTATATGTGGACGACATTGTATAGACATCCTCTTCGAATAAGCTAAAATCCGTACTCATTGAAGCCCTCAAAGTTGGATTTGCCATGACCAATTTAGGCAAGTTGATTTATTTTTTGGGCTTCCTCGTCACTAGAACACCACAGAGTATGCTTTTAACTCAACAAAAATATGTCGAGGACATCATTGATTGGGACAAAATGGCAAACTGTAAGATCATGTCCACCTATGCTGTTAATATCACGATATATCGGATATCGCCCCTAGACAAAATATCGGTGACAAAATATCGCTATTTATATCGGTCCCGAGAATATCGGCGATATTGACCGATATATCAGAAATATTTTGATCAAAATATCAGTCTGATATACCGATTTTTTGGAAATGATTTTTTGGGCCTGATTTAATGACTTACCGGGTTGGGCTTTGTTTTTTTAAGCTTTTTTTGTTAGAGATTTGGGCATTGTTTGGCAAAAAAAAAGCTAGCTTATTGAAAAGCTACTTATAGTAGCGTTTTGAAAAGCTAGCTTATCAGCTAGTTTGCCAAACATAGCCTTAGAGTAATAGTTGGGCTTTTTGTGTTTTTTCTAAGTTAGGTTTTTCTAATTTCTAAATTGAGTCGACTTCTTTACTGTTCTACTTCTACATCGACGACTTCTATGTTCTTCAGTTCTTCTAGACGACTTCTACTCAGACCTCAGTAAGTAACTCACTGTTCTACATCGACGACTTCTTTTCTTCTCCTCTTCTCTTCTGCTGCTTGCACGACGACTACCTCAGTAAGTGATTTCTTTTGTTTCTTCTCCATTCGTGTTTCAACTTTCAACCAACAACTTCAAACTTACTGCCTTCTGTTTTTTATCTTTCTTAATTTCAACCAATAACTTCTGTTTTCAACCAACATCTTTGATCTTTCTTAATTTCTTTAGTTACCAAGTATGTAGCACTGATATCCGATATTAACATCATAGATGTCCACCCCTATTGACTTAAAGTCCAGACTCGGTGCTCATGATGGCAATCAGTTGAAGACCCATCTCTCTATCGCAGCTTTGTCGGTGCCCTCCAATACTTTACTCTCGCTTAGCTATACATTCCCAATGTCGTACAACACATATGCTTGTCCATACATGCTACAAAGAAACCACATTATAACGCTCTTAAGCATATCATTTGTTATCTCAAGGGAACACTTGATCATGGATTGTATCTCTACCTGTCCGCTGCAAGCCATTTAATATCCTAAACAGATGCCGATTGGGGTGGCTGCTCCAACACTCGCTAATCCACATTTGGTTACTGTGTATTGTTGGGAGATAATCTTATTTTATGTCCTGCCAAATGACAGGGTACACTTTCACGATCGAGTTGTGAGGTTGAATATCATGGTGTAGCAAACAACATTGTTGAAACATGGAACCTCCTTCTCGATCTCCAATGCTTCCTTCAAATAGCAACTCCTGTTTAAAGTGACAATATATCTATCATCTATTGTCAGGAAACCTAGTCCAACACCAACGAATCAAACACATTGAGATGGACATACACTTTGTCCACGAGAAGGTTTCCTTTGGATCATGTTTATGTTCTTGTTTCGTGCTCCTACTAGTAGGCAAGCATCATCACAAAGGGTCTTCCCTGACAAATTTTCCTTGACTTCAGATCTAGTTTGAGCATTCGACTTCCTCACGCTCGAACTGCGGGGGTGTGATAGAGAGTACATTTTCGATATATTTTCCATATATATGTTTAGATATGTTTGAAAAATATTGTAATTATCTCATGTATTTACCTTGCATTACATATTGTATTTCTTTATATATTGGAGGAATGAAAATGAGAGAAGGCAAACAGATTCTCATCAAACTTTAATAAGTTGTACCTCAAGAGCAATGGATCTAGAACTGAGAGTCCTTTTGTAGCGTTATGGTCTAGGTGAAATGAAATAAGAAACATAACTGACAAGCAACAACAAGGTCCCAAATTAGGCCCTAGAACAAATTCCATTTGAATTTCTAAATAAAAGTAGAAGAGGCAGAGAGAAATTGAGAAGCGGGAATGTGTCTTGGTATTATCATGAGCCCCTAAAATGGATACCATTTGAATTTTGAAAAAAAGAATCAAAATAAAGAAACTTGGAATAGACCATTCAGAAAGAAAGCATCAACTTTTTTAAAGAGTCTGATGTGCACTAATTAGTTAGTGCAAACACTCTTTTTCTTATTATAAACATGACATTTTACCTTCTATATCCCAAACCTTGAGTCATTTTATTCACTTATTTTCCATTTACTTGTTTATTGGAGCTAGAGTTGTGAATGACTTGTTTTAATACTTAAGATGGCTAATCTGGTACTTTTTGACAGATTTTAAAGTGCAAATCTATGCTGCAACATTCTAGCAACAACAAACTGTTGGGGCTTTTTGGTTAATACGCGGGAGCTTATTTTGGGAAGACAAAAGTTGAATTTGTACTGTTGTGGGAAGCTTCTAGAATTAAGAAAGACTGGATATTAGCTTAAAGTCTTTCCTCTTTGTGTTTTAGCTTTTATATACTTTATGTACTTTGGTACTTTAAGTGTAGTAAGATGACTATTTTACCCCTCTCTCTTCCTAGTATATAAAGAGAGCTTGGGATGGTGTTTTGATGTACCATTTTCAGATTTCATGAATCACCCTTGGAATTAATGAATCATATGAAATTTGAAGTTACTTTCCATCTTTCATTTTAGCATTTTTACTTTATTTATTTATTACGCTTTCTGTATTTACATTATGCAATTTACATTCCACATTTTATATTAAGTACTTTACTTTACGTCATTTATATTTATGCACTTATTTATTGTCATTTATTGTTTTATGTCTTTACTTTCCATTATGAGTAGCTAACTTTATTAGCTTGGATGTGAGACGGAAAAGTGGGATTTTAAACCAAAGAAATGTGGATATTGTTTCGCAATAACAATGCTCCATTATTTCATCACAAGTTTTATAAAAAAACAATGACACTTCTTGACGAGTTGATCACTTTGAAAGTGTTAAAGTGATGTGGTCTTAGAGATAAGCCATTGATATGCACGTCAACTTGAATCATATGCGAAGTAGACTTGAGAAAGTTACTAATAAAGAGATTTATCATCTATGTTATTCAACTTGATTTATTCTCGACGGGTTGTGTAACATCCCGCCTACCTCGACAACAATATTGTCCGCTTTGCCCCTGGATTTAACCAACGTGTAGCGCACGGATTTGTTTCTGGTGACCTGGTGAGAAACTTCCCAGGGGGTCACCCATCCTGGGACTACTCCCACCCAAGCACGCTTAACCTCAGAGTTCCCAGAACCTGACGTGCTTGTGGCCCCAAAACGCGTTGTTGTTAGGAAGGCCAAGATATTACTTATAACACCCAGCATCACTCCTGTCCACGCCCGATATGGGATATGCCTAAGGTGTTACAAACACCCCCCCTTGGGACTCATCGTCCTCGATGAGGTTTGCCCCATATCCCGAACGGCACAGGAGTGGCTCTGATACCAACTTGTAACACCCTAAAAATAGGGATAACAAAAAGCCGAAAAATCGGACATAAGGTATACTGAAAATTGCCATAGCAAGAGCCGCCCAAAAGTGGGGAATATAAAATGAACAACCTGTTTAATCACATTTGTAATTTAACGGACAATAAACAACAACCAACTAATCTAATTTCTACATCTAGAAAAGAGATTACAAAAAGGGTTGTCATCTATAAACCCAAACGGTCTATATCCAAAAGTATAACGCGTCCGTGTGCAAAATCCCCAAGCTCTCACCCCAAGGCAACTACACATGCTTAGAACCGGCGCCGCTAGAACCTGAGATACACATCGACACCAAAACGAGTGTTAGGCCAAAAAGCCTAGTGAGTTGAACAATTATAAGCATGCATGTACAGTTACAGTTCTTATCAGCAGTTAACCATAGTTCAACAAATGTGGAGTCAATAGGGGAGACCTATAGCACCAATCAAGTTCCACCCAAAGAGTCGATATACCTTGATGCCCTATAACAAGGGACACCCGAAAGGCCCGTCACATCCGAGGACTACAACCATGGCATTACCCCGAATGGCGGAGGTCTAGGCACATACCATCACAGTGGCGCCCAAGACTACATCCTTCTAGTGTCTACTGACTTGGTTCGTCCAACATATCATATAGGAGGTATTGCGGTAATTAACCCAACAAAACATTTCGATACCAACCATGGGTACAATGTTACCATCCTAACACATAAATCCAATATAAGGCCCAATTTCCAACATAATCAATGTTTAGATATTCAATCACTAAAATGCATTCCAAGTAGAGTTTATCATCTACTATACCACATATAACCCAAATCATGCCAAAATATCCAATATGTACATTTAAGAAGTAAATCCCAAACATCAAATCAACAAGGTAATTCATGGCATTTCCCACATAATCACCTTCCCCACATTTCTTCATAACTAAAACCCTAATACTTGAACATATGGAGACAAATAACAACAATAGAAGAATATGATGTGTATCTAGTTTTAACAAAGGTTAGTAAACTCACTATCTAGGTTTTGAACCAAAAACCTAGAAAAGATGGAAACCCTAGAAAATGAAGGATGAACTTGGAGAGAAGAAGTTGTCTTGAAGAAACCCTAGAAAGTTTTCCTTGAGATGATTTATTGCAATAATCAATGCTCCAACCACCAAAGATGTTGTATTTATGATAGTTAGGGTTTTATGAGGGAAGGGAACTGGTTTGAAGGCTCCAAAATCGCCAAAGGAAAAGAGAGGTGGATGGGAAATGAAATGAAATTCGGCCAAAGGACTCATTTAAAGCCCTGCACCCCGACGGCGATAGTGCCCGGCGATAGTGCCAAGGGCACTACCGCGAGTCACAATCACGAACTACTAGCCACCCGCGGTACATACCGTGTGAGTATGCCCAGCGATAGTGACACTTGTCACTATCGCGTGTCACTATCGCGGGCCACACCCCCCTCTCGGTACAACCTGGGCGATAGTGCCCTCCGCGATAGTGCTAAGGGCACAATCGCGAGTCACCCAAAAATGGGCCAAAACTCAACCGAAAACCGCAACGAGCACAAGGTTTGAACGATTAAAGGTAGTAAAGCAATATGTGACATTTTAACATAGTCGAAGATCCTAAAATGCACGTAAAAACACATATGCACACACATAACGAAATTAAGGCATTAAAGGAGACAAAATACTTACCTTAATAGTTTACGGGTGTTACAATCCTCCCCACCTAACTGGGATTTCGTCCCCGAAATCTTACCCTAGGCAAACAAGTGAGGATAACGCTTCCTCATATCATCTTCCGATTCCCAAGTAATGTTAGCACCCCGATGGTGCTTCCATTGCACTTTCACCATAACCACGTCTTTATGCCTCAACTTCTTCACTTTTGATTCTAAAATCGACTCTGGTTCTTCCACACAACGATTCCCACTGTCCACCCGGATTTCCGACAACGGAATCACGCTTTCCTCTTCGGCTAGACACTTTCAAAGGTAACACACGTGGAACGTAGGATGTATCCCATCCATTTCCGGTGGTAAGTCTAACCGATAGGCTTGCAAACCAATCTTTTCCAAAATAACGAACGGTCCAAGGAAACGAGGACTAAGCTTCCCGCGCTTCCCGAAACGTATGATCCCCTTCCACGGAGACACCTTCAACATGACTCGGTCACCCACTTGAAACTCAATCGGCCTTCTCTTCTTGTCCGCATAACTCTTTTGTCGATCTTGGGCCGCCTTTAGCCTTTCCCGAATCTCCTTCACCTTGTCGGTCGTCTCTTGAACTACTTCCGACCCGGCGAACTGCTTTTCGCCCGCTTCCAACCAACAAATCGGGGTCCGGCACTTCCGTCCATACAAAGTCTCGAACGGTGCCATTCCGATACTAGAATGGTAACTGTTGTTGTACGCGAACTCCACCAACGGTAGGTGTGAATCCCAACTTCCCCCGAAGTCTATCACACATGACCTTAGCATGTCTTCTAACGTCTGGATTGTCCTCTCGCTTTGGCCATCCGTTTGAGGATGGTAAGCCGTGCTCAAATTTAGTCGGGTACCCAACTCCTTCTGCAGACTAGCCCAAAAGTTCGAAGTAAAACGACTGTCCCGATCCGACACGATAGATTGCGGAACTCCATGCCTCGATACCACCTCATCAATATAAAGCTTAGCCAATTTCTCCATCGGCAAGGTCTCCCGCATTGCAAGGAAATGTGCGCTCTTGGTCAACCGGTCAACGATTACCCAAATGGTGTCGTGGCCACGCAAGGTCTTTGGTAGCTTAGTCACGAAATCCATAGTGATGTTGTCCCATTTCCACTCGGGAATGGACAACGGTTGTAAGCTTCCATACGGTCTTTGATGCTCCGCCTTGACTTGAAGGCACGTGACACATTTTTCCACATAGCTAGCCACATCTAGCTTCATCACCGGCCACCAATACATTAACTTTAAATCTCTATACATCTTGGTGCTACCGGGATGTATAGAGTATTTTGACTTATGCGCTTCTTCGAGTAGCAATTCTCGGTTTCCTCCCAACTTCGGCACCCAAATCCGTCCTTGAAAGAGTTTGAGTCCACGACCGTCTTCCGTTAAGAGTTCCCTTTGTTTCACCATGACCTCGTCTTTGAGGTTCTCTTCCTTAAGTGCTTCCTCTTGACTTGCTTTAACACTTTCCAACAAACTTGACACCACATCGATCCTCGCAAGGGACATTTTGACACCCCCACCATGACTCCTTCGGCTCAATGCGTCTGCCACCACATTGGCCTTACCGGGATGATAGAGTAGATCACAATCGTAATCCTTCAAAAGCTCTAGCCATCTCCTTTGGCGCATGTTGAGTTCCTTTTGGTTGAAGATGTACTTGAGACTCTTGTGATCTGTGAAAAGAGTACACTTAGTCCCATACAAGTAGTGTCGCCACAACTTTAGCGCGAAAACTACCGCCGCCAACTCTAAATCATGAGTCGGATAGTTCTTCTCATGATCCTTTAATTGCCGCGACGCGTAGGCTATTACTTTCCCCCTTTGCATTAGTACACACCCAAGTCCCATCTTGGAAGCGTCACTATATACCACAAAGTCTTCCGATCCTTCGGGTAAGGACAAAATTGGAGCTTCACACAACTTCCTCTTGAGCGTCTGAAACGCTTGTTCTTGTGCATCAGTCCAAAGAAATTTGACGTTCTTCCTTGTAAGAGAAGTGAGCGGTGTAGCCGTCTTTGAGAAATCTTGAATGAAACGCCGGTAGTAACCCGCTAACCCCAAAAAGCTTCGGATCTCCGTCGGGCTTGTTGGAGGTTCCCAACTCATCATTGCCTCAATCTTCGCCGGATCCACTTTTATCCCGTCCTTTGATACAACATGCCCCAAGAATTGCACCTCTTGGAGCCAAAATTCGCACTTCGAGAATTTCGCGTGGACACCTTAGGCATATCCCATATCGGCCGTGGACAGGAGTGATGCTGGGTGTTATAAGTAATATCTTGGCCTTCCTAACAACAACGCGTTTTGGGGCCACAAGCACGTCAGGTTCTGGGAACTCTGAGGTTAAGCGTGCTTGGGTGGGAGTAGTCCCAGGATGGGTGACCCCCTGGGAAGTTTCTCACCAGGTCGCCAGAAACAAATCCGTGCGCTACACGTTGTTAAATCCAGGGGCAAAGCGGACAATATTGTTGTCGAGGCAGGCAGGATGTTACAGGTTGGCCGCTCTTCAAAGTGTTAAAGTGCAATGGACTCAGAGATGAGCCACTTGGAACACACCAACTTGGATGATATGGGAATCCACTCGAGAGAGTGATTTTATGCAAAAAGATTTGTAAATCCATATATTTTGAGGACTTTATTTGTGCACTACCACTAGTTGGATACTACATAGAGATATGTTGGTTGAATCAAAACATTAGTACAAATATTGAAGTTCGAGAGGAATACCCTCAAAATAGATGGTGGGTTCATACTGCAGCATCCTTGCAGCATAGTCTACTGGAATTTATGTTTAAATCTCACCTAAAAGTATTATACCCTTGCTTGTTTTATCATTCTTTCATTCTTATCAAGTGTTAACCCAACCAAAACAAAGTCTTCAAAATCACCAATTGGAACCATTTCTTTTATTACACTTTTATTGTGCTTTTGCTATAATCTCCTTGGACGATATTCGGTATTCTACCACTTTATTACTTGAAAGACGATATTAGATCCCATTGTATACTTACTTTGAGATCCAATTTTCACATGTTTTAAAGGTGTTCAAACATCCTGTCAGAGTCTGGTGCTTTCCTCAACAACTCCCTAATCGGTGGTGGTGAGGATTGTAACACTTGTGATTTTGGGATTCCTTTTGGGATCTATTCATGATTGTTCGACATTCAAGATGGTAATGGAATGAATATTTTTTATAATTATCATATTAGAATATTTGGGGATTGAATCGAACGCGAAAATGAAGAAAAAGCGAGAACTAGAGAGCTACGTGACCTAGCGCACAACTAAGGTCGCGGTCAAGGTTGCACAAGCCTCTATGCTGGAGGGTGTGGTGTGGGGGACTTTCCAGGCGTCCTAGGTCATGGGCGAGCTCGCGTGAGAGGTATGTGTTCCCTTTTAAGGCCGATTTTGGGTTTCCTTCCTCGTTTCTTCCCCTCTCTTCCTTTTCTCTCATATTGGACGATTTTGGCACCAAGAGATGCGATTTTGGGAGCTTTTTGAGGGGAATGGAAGGAGCATCTTAGAGATTGAAAATCCATGGTGGGAAGTTTTAGATTCTTAGGAGGTAAGACTTTTGAATGTTTTAAGATCTAGTTTGGGATTCCTTTTGGATCTGAACTTGTGGTTGAAATCTGGTGCATATTTAGGCTTGGGTGATGTTTGGAGAAGGTTATTGGAGGAACTTTACTTGAGAACCTCAAGCCTTCACTTTTGGAAGCTAGAGATGGGGTTTGAAATCTAGGTTTAACTTAACATAGAAAGTTGAGTTTCAAGTTGCTTTATGAAAACTATGTACATGCCAAAAATATCCATTTTAGAGTTTTAAGGTGTTTTCTTGAGGTTTATCAAATGTGTTGATTATTTGATGAGATTTGCATCTTAGGTATATGTGATTTTATTTAATCCGGTGAAATGCTTACATTCAGGATTTTTGGACATTTTGATCAATAAATCATAAGAGTGTAATCTTTTCATGATTTATTACACATATGGAGATTATTCGACGTAATGCACTTTTAGTGTATTTGGTTTTATAAACCTTTTGGAAAATGCATATTATGGTGCTATGGGACATTATGGAAATATAAATGGGATGATTTCATTTGGAAGATGATATGTCCCAATCAATGATGGGTTTTTGAATTAATAATAACATGTTTGCGTAAACGTTGGTCAAATGCATTATTGCTTATGTTGACTTTTATTGAGTAGTCAAATAACTGTGGACCTTATTGTTTTATTTTGACTCATATGAGTTAATTATCCAGTTTTAGATTACTCACAGTTAAGCTTTCTATGTATTTGTATTGTATATTTATTTGGGAATTAAATGTTTTGAGTGCATTGGATATTCATTTGAAGTAATGTAATTTAGACTGTAATGCATTGTATACATAAGCATATGAGTCAGTCATGTTGGATATGGGAGGAATTTTGATATTCTCAATTTGTAACCAATGCTCGAGTAAGCATGATGGTCGTCTCGGTTTTGCCGAGGTGAACTCTAATGGGTCGGACTCCGAGACCGTGGGTTATGGGTGTTCGCGGTTCGGTTTTGTACAGTTTAGGACTAAACCGCAAACCGCAACACATATGCGGTTTAAAGATTTTCCCAAACTGCAAACTGCACTACATATGTCTCAACCGGCAAAAAAAACCGATGGTTTATGCGGTTTGCATCTAACGTATTTCAATCCAATAATTATAAAATCACAATTATAAAATAAATTCGACGATGATGTTTGCATATTCCGTACAATAAAAAGTTCCAATACGCATGAAATACGAAATTAAAAATAGTGTAACACAAACTAAAGAGTTCGGTAATTAATCCAAATACATATGAAAAATTAACTTAAAAATAATTTCGACCCATGATGTTACAAAAAAAAAAAAAGAATAAAATTAATCAAATAAGAAATTTGTAACATAAAACATAAAACGAAAACTGAAAAATTAAAAAATAGTTTATAGTGTATTAAGTATTTTTCATTTGATAAATTATTTTGTATATATAATATATATATTTAAAAAATATATAAAAATATGTGGTGCGGTGCAGTTTGAACCGCAAACCGCACCGCATAGTGCGGTTTGATGAAATGCAAACAACAAACTGCACCGTGAAAGTTCTAAACCGCACGTTGTGGTGCGGTATGGTGCGGTGTGGACAGTCTGTGCGGTTTGGCAGTTTAGATGAACATCCCTACCGTAGGTATTTGCGGAAGTGATCTTTTGTTGAGTTGGACTCTAGGTATTACGGTGATGAAATTGTGAGGAGTCGAGCATTGGGACCCATGCTTTGAGGCTTTAGCCTAATAGAGTTGACACTAAGTCATAACGGGTATTGCGAGGATGAACTCGTGTGGAGTCGGACTCCGTGACCATTGGCTTTTGAGGTGTAACTCTAATGTGTGTGAGTAGGCACTAAGATCAGAGGTATTGCGAAGGTGAACTCGTGTGGGGTCGGATTCCGGGACCTTGGTATTGCGCTGGAAACTCGGATGGAGTTAGACACTAGACCTGGATCTTATGGTGATACTCAATAACATTGATGAATGACTTACTTTGTGTTTCACCACAATCTATGAAAACGGGTCTCCCCTGTCACTGAAAGGTGTTTTTTATGAGATATAGAGTATCATGTATGTTTTCACTGATGTTTTGGGTACGAAGTGTTATCCATAATTCATGGTTTTCAATATTGAACCTTATTCACATTTTAGTATTTTGGGTGATAGAGTTTTATTCATGTTTTCAACATTTGAATATTAAACTTTATTCACGTTTGAATGAGTATTGGGTTCTGGTTTCATATTAAATTAGGGGCTTTGGTCATTGAGATCACAAAAATGGTAGGTTTTGGGAAAGATATTGATTTTATAATGAATACATTTCATTTTGGGAAATTATGATTTAATTAACGTTCTTTCAATTTTACCGTTTTACTTTAAAGATGAAAATTGTTTAAACTCACTAGGCATTAAGTCTAACACTTTTTTTTGTCAGCGTGTGCATTAAATCCTTGTTGGGGTTTGGTTCTAGCGACACTTTAGAAGAGTGCTAGTTAGAGGCTTGTAAATGACTTAGCTAAATTTGGGATATCTTCCGTATTTTGGAGGTAACGACTGTTGTTGAGTTGTAGTAACATCCGTACATAACCTAATTCTTTTTGAGGTTCAGTTTGAAAGTTGTGTGGAACTTTAATTTAGTTATGCTTTGTAAGTAACTCAAGGATCCCAATTGAGTTTTAATTTGCAACAATTATAGTGTTACAATAAAAGTTTTAAATTAGTTGTTCTTTTTCGATTTTTGGGGTGTTACAAGGATAAATGTAACACCCTAAAAATAGAGTAGATTTAAAACTTAAAATTTCGGCAATATGACGTATATAATACGGAGGTATATAACATCCTGTAAATATAAACAACTAAATCCCAATAAAGTTGGGGTAGTTTGCACCAATTATAGTAACGAATGAATGAGAAATAAAACACAACAACCTATTTAATCTAGAACAATATTTAAGACTAGATTAATGTGGGTGTCTCTATATCTCCAAAACGCTCTTCTCAAAAGTTTCCCAAAAAGCCCGGTCCTTCAAAACTCCTAGGCGCACGACCGAAAAATCAAGGTGCCCTATGCACACCGCTAGTAGACATGTGAGCCAACAAAATGCCAAGACAAGTGTTAGACCAAAAGTCTGGTGAGATCTTAAAGGTTGAACAATTTATAATTGAAATAATAACATCATAATTAATTGTTACCGATATAACCAAAGGTTGAACCAACGCCAACATTCAATGTTGTAAAGATATTCCATGCCTGAACAAATACACACAAGAGATACCTTTTGAAATACGGGGGAGACCCGTTTCCATCGCGGGTGACAAGAACACGTGAATGGAGTCACCCGTGATGTTATTGGATTACACCTCATGTCCCGGCTCTAGTTCCCATGCCATCAAGACATCACAATCCTCAAACCGTTTATACCTTTATTGCCTACTCCGTGGAGTTACACCTCAAGGACTTACGGACATTATTGCCTATCCAATCTAGACGAGTTACACCTCAAGGACTATAAAGTCCCTCATTGTCTACTCACTAGTGACCCAACGTGGTCAACAATTATAACCAAGTATATCATGCCATCTAAATCCTCGTGCACAAGGAAGTAGATATTAAACTTCACATTTATGATCATGACCAAATAAGGATAACATTTCTCATGCATATACATTCCATTCCAAAACATGATAATGCACATTTCATGTTCATATTAAAAATAACCCATTTCATCACCAACAAAAGATACAAATAACTATTGTGACAAGTCTAGCTACAAGCATGGTTACTTGGGTTAAAACCCACTTTTGTAAGAAATGACTCTCCATCAACACATAACTCATTTTACATTTCTATAGGAACATAGGAACCCTCATGACATTTAATGCATTCAAGATGAACAAATATCCATATTCTAGCAAAATCCACCAAATCCAAATTTAGGTTAATTCCAAAGTACCTACAATTCTCACATAAGCAAATATTAACATTGATAGTAAGGTAAGGGTTAGGGAACTTACCAATAGGTTTGTAATGTAAAAACCCTAAAATCCCCAAAGTACCCAAGCTAGGTCAAAATGGTTCAAACCAAGAATATGTAGCAAAAAGGGAAGATCAAGAGTAAAAAATGTGAGCTTTGACATGTATAAAGTTTAGAAAGGTAGATTGAACTCACCAATAGGTTTTGTTAGAAAAACCTAGAAACTCTAGTTAGAGCTTGAGGATGAGGATGAGGATGAAGATGAAGATGGTGAGATGGTAGATCTTTGAACCCTAGTCTTCCAAACCTTAAATGATGATTCCAAACTTGATGAAATGAAGGAAAATGGGGTAATAAATGTTTTAGGTCGGATTTAATGAAGAGGGAGAAGAAGAGAGAATTTTTGAGAAGTGGTTTAGGTGATTATGAAGTTGGGGGCCGATTTTCCTCTTTTAACACGCACAGTGGTCGCGCGCGGATGTTTGCACGGCTGGACTCGCGCGGAGAGACACGCCAAGGCCTGGAGTCGCGCAAGGGCAGATCCCCGCGCGGAGCACTGTTGCTACTTTTGTCATCTTTTCGGCTACCTCACTCAACCCCCTTTTAAGACAGAACTCAAGGTAAAACCAAGAACTAAAACTATACTACAAGCGAAACACGGATTTAAGGTAATAATTGCTTACCCAGAAATCGGGGTGTTACAATAAAACTAGTGCATCAACGACTTGTACACTATGCCGTATAAGTTGTAACTATGGGCGTCAGTATCTTTCCACACATTGAATATATAACTAATAAGATAAATAACATCTCTAAGTACTATCCAATTTTTTCCCATTAAATTTAATAATAGAGTAAATTACGAATTTGGTCCCTTAGGTATATCATTTGTTATGGATTAGGTTTATTATTTTCATTTGTTACAAAAGAATCCTTCATACCAAATGTAAGACAAACTGCATAAATGAAGGATTCTTTTATAATAAATAAAGATAAAGGATCAAATCCATAACAAATGACAAACCTGAGGGAACAAATCCATAATTTACTCTTTTTTAAAGGACTGTAATTTACTCTTAATAACATATATATACATATGTGTATTCAATCAAATAACATAGTTTTTTTACAATTTTTTTTATATTTTTAATTGTCAATAGCTAACTATTACTGTTTTAAGTATGAAAATAAAAATGCACTTGGAGGCTTGGAGTATTACGGTTTTTTATTTTTATTTGCTACTAATAGATTATAATTATGTTGTTAAATATTGTTTCTAAAACAAAATACATATTTTTATCCTATAACAAATATTAAAAGAGTAAACTACGATTTTCATTTTCTTGTGGTATTTAAAAGTTACAACTTTCATCCTTGTGCTCTTAAATTTATGGTTTTCGTCCTTATAGTTTATAATTCATTATTATTCTCTTTCTTAAGATTAACTCTGTAATGGTTTATTATTAAGTATGAGGGAAGAAAATAACAATAAATTGTAATCCACATGAGCGAAAACGAGAATTTCGAAAATACAGAGACAAAAATTGTAGTATAACTCAACTAAAAAACAAGAATATTTTAAGCATTTCCAATTTAGTTACTAATAAAAACCTCATTTTTTGAACTTTTTTCATGCCACATTATTGCCAACTCAATCAATTATTAACGTACGTAAAATTCCATTATGGTAGTCACTTACAAAAATTTTCTTTTTGTGGGTCTCATGTATTTCTTTTATGTGGATATATACGTCAAAAATATAGAGTTGGGTTCAAACGTGGACAATACCCATTTAAAAAAATAAGAGGACAAATCTCAACCACTTGTTAGATCAAATCAATGGCTGAAATAAGGAATGACAAAATCAGTAATTATTTGCCAAAAAAAAAACAAATTTCCACCGTGGTCAAATGAAATTAGGGGTAAAATGGGAACTTTTTTATTGTTATTGAACTGATAATTTAGGCGGGCAAAAAAGTAGGGATCTGATTATCCCTATCAGATCACATACCTTCCTCTTTTCCAAAAATCTCTCAATCATCATCCCAATGGGGTTGAAATCTTGAAAAAAACTTCTCAAATACACTCTGCTCTACCGAATCAACTATAGCAACAAATAGGTTTATCAAAAACTAGGTAACAACACCGTGCCTTGCGCGGGGAATCGAACAATTATTATATGAACGTAAGTACGACGAATAGTGTAATCTATGAATATATTATCTTTTGAACTTATAAATAATATAGCAGTAGAAATAAATGTTGGTCGATTTCATAAGTCATTGAACCAAAGAAATCCAATTTGTGAAATCTAAAATAAATATTCTAAAATGAAAAGTAGAGTTTGTGATGTTTGTTGTTAAAGTTCATCCTAAACGTTTTTTATGTTGCATTAGCAACATGGAATATATATATATATATATATATATATATATATATATATATATATATATATATATATCCATTTCCATCATAAGCGGTTAAAGTAGTTGAAACAAAACAGGATTTGTTAAGCAGTTATGCAGAGAGACACCACCCCCATTGTCATTGAGAACACCAACTTGGAGACGGATGGTAGAGACGGGACATGACAAAGTTTCGAATGCCCACCTTCAGGAAGACGATTGCGTTTCATTTTCTCGACAGATGAATCCAAGATAGTAAGCATGTATGTCATGAAAACATTTGCCATTAGCGGTCACACATATAATTCGTTAAAAACTAAGGTTAGCAAGAAATAGAAAGAGAGAATGAAAAAAATATACCTCACAACTTGCGTCGTTATTTAGTAATGTAACTAAAAAAGAAGATGTGCATTTGCAATTGGAGGTTCATTCGTAGGTATGGAAAAAGAAACAAATGAAGGGAAAGTTAGTAATATAATGAGTTATGTTTAAAAATATAGTGAATGTATTACCTGTAACGTGGGAGTAGGCGTTGTAATATTATGAAATACTTCATTGTAAACAATATTTTTAATAAATTTTGTATCATCCATCTCATCGTTTGCATTGAGAATGATCAATCCTGCTCGTTGGGTGACTCGAGAGGCTGCAACGTACAAAATTTGTCATTAGGTGTGCCACACATAATGGTTAAAAACTAATATTATCAAGAAATGAATATAAATTAGAAACATTTGAAAGCGAGTAGAAAGTGAGAATGAAAAAAATGTACCTCATAATTTGAGTCGTGATTTAGTAATATAACTACAAAAATAAGACGTGCATGTGCAATTGGAGGTTCATTCCTATGTATGGAAAAAGAAAGAAATGAAGGGAAAATTAGTAATATAATGGGTTATGTTTAAAATATAGAGAATGCATTACCTGTAACGTGGGAGTAGGCGGTGTAACATAATGAAATACTTCTTTGTAAACAATATTTTTAATAAATCTTCTACTGCATCTCAACGTCTGCATTAAGAATGATCAATCCTGGTCGTTGGGTGATTCGAGAGGCTGCAACGTACAACATTTGTTATTAGCGGTCCCACACATAATGTTTAAAAACTAAGATTAGCAAGAAATGAATATAGATGAGAAACATTTCAAAGCTAGAAGAAAGAGAGAATGAAAAAATATTCCTCACAATTTGCATCGTGATTAAGTAATGTAACTACAAAAATAAGACGTGCATGTGCAATTGGAGGTTCATTCCTATGCAGGGAAAAAGAAAGAAATGAAGGCAAAGTTAGTAATATAATGAGTTATGTTTAAAATATAGAGAATGTATTACCTGTAACGTAGTAGTAGGCGGTGTAACATTATAAAATACTTTTTCGTAAACATTATTTTTAATAAATCTTGTATCCTCCATCTCATTTTCTGCATAAAGAATGATCAATCCTGCTCGTTGGGTGATTCGAGAGGCTGCAACGTACAACATTTGTCATTAGCGGTCCCACACATAATGGTTAAAAACTAATATTAGCAAGAAATTAATATAAATGAGAAGCATTTGAAAGCGAGAAGAAAGAGAGAATGAAAAAATATATGTAACAATGGAAAAATAAAGAGAATGAAGGGAAAGTTAGTAATATAATGAGTTATGTTTAAATATAATGTATTACCTGTAACGTGGGAGTAAGCGGTGTAACATTATGAAATACTTCTTTGTAAACAATATTTTTAATAAATCTTGTATCCTCCATTTCATCGTCTGCATTAAGAATGATCAATCCTGCTCGTTGGGTGACTCGAGAGCCTGCAATGCAAGGGTTATATTATTATCATCATTTAGTAAGATAGAGTTGTCTAAAAATACTTAAAATATTGTTAATTATAATGGTAATTTATTTATCTAACATAACTATATAATGATATGTTATAATGGAATTGACATGTTAAATAAAATTAAATATAATATCAATATTATGTAATTTATTTAAATAGCATGAATACATAATGACTAATAAGTGTCATGAACATACTAATTAATGGTAACGGTCATTTTTTTATGCAACATAAATAAGTGAACTAAATGTTAATAAATGAGTCTTTGATAATTGTTTATTGAAAATAATAATAATTTATTTTTAATGATAACATTAATTTATGTTTATATCATAATGAAATAGACATGAAATGAACATGATATGTAACATAAATAAGTAAAGTAATTGTTAATAGTACAATCAATAATTATTTATAAGTCGCATTATATTACTAAGTAATATATATTCACTATTGATAATATTATCTATGTATACACACATAGATGCAAGGAAAATACTTTAATCGTCATTTATGAAGATAAAGTTATCTAAAAATACGTAAAATATTGTTAATGAGAATGATAACTTATTTATGTAACATAATTTTATAAAAAATGATAGATTATAATAAATATGACGTGATAAATAAAGTGAGATATATAAATATAAAATAATTGTTTAATGTGTGTATATATATATATATATATATATATATATATAATGAATTTATTTTATAAATATTTGTTAATGATAACATATCTATATAATGATATGTTATAATGAAATTGACCTATTAAATAAAATATAACATATTGATATTTTAATTATGTAATTCATTTGTATAAGATGAGTACATAATAACTAATAAGTGACATGAACATAATAATTAATGGTAACCGTCATTTTCTTTATGCAACATAAATAAGTTAACTAAATGTTAATAAATGACTCTTCAAAATATTGATGATAAGATAATTGTTTAAGGATAATATTAATTTATGTTTATAACATAATGAAATGGCTCGTTATCTTACTATGTAGTAATAAAAAAACTATTGATTTATAAACAGTTTAAAAAATATTATGTGAAATACTTTTCATTAATATACATTATGTTAATAATAAGTTTTTGATTATTCAAACATTGTTAGGTTAGTAAAGAAAATAAGATTAATGTAAGGTTTGATTTATAAACATTGTTAGGTTATTTAAGAAGATAAAAAAATTATTATAAATAATATGTTAAATATAAGTTTTGATTTATAAACATTGTTAGGTTAATATGATTTATATTCAATGTTAGTTTAATAAAATTTTGATTTATATTGATTGTTAGCTTACTATTATTTTTAAATGATATAAAAGAGAAGAAAAAAATCAATAATAATATATGTTTGAATAATAATAATAATAATAATAATCGTAATAATAAAAATAATAATAAATAAATAAATAAAATGTGAGATAACTATTTTGATTGGTAGAAATTATAAGTAGTAATAGTTAATTATAATAAAAAAATCAAAAAGAAATTGAAAAGCTTTTCATTAATATGTCAATACAATTAAAAAAAACTCAAAACTCTAGGAAAATAGATAAATGACCATGAAAGCCTCTCCTTCACTTTCTTTCCTATGCCTTCCTTTATATATATATATATATTGATGATTGTTAGGTTATTCAAGAAGATAAAAAAATTATTATAAATAATATGTTAAATATAAGTTTTGATTTATAAACATTGTTAGGTTAATATGATTTATATTCAATGTTAGTTTAATAAAATTTTGATTTATATTGATTGTTAGCTTACTATTATTTTTAAATGATATAAAAGAGAAGAAAAAAATCAATAATAATATATGTTTGAATAATAATAATAATAATAATCGTAATAATAATAAATAAATAAATAAAATGTGAGATAACTATTTTGATTGGTAGAAATTATAAGTAGTAATAGTTAATTATAATAAAAAAATCAAAAAGAAATTGAAAAGCTTCTCATTAATATGTCAATACAATTAAAAAAAACTCAAAACTCTAGGAAAATAGATAAATGACCATGAAAGCCTCTCCTTCACTTTCTTTCCTATGCCTTCCTTATATATATATATATATTGATGATTGTTAGGTTATTCAAGAAGATAAAAAAATTATTATAAATAATATGTTAAATATAAGTTTTGATTTATAAACATTGTTAGGTTAATATGATTTATATTCAATGTTAGTTTAATAAAATTTTGATTTATATTGATTGTCAGCTTACTATTATTTTTAAATGATATAAAAGAGAAGAAAAAAATCAATAATAATATATGTTTGAATAATAATAATAATAATAATCGTAATAATAATAAATAAATAAATAAAATGTGAGATAACTATTTTGATTGGTAGAAATTATAAGTAGTAATAGTTAATTATAATAAAAAAATAAAAAAGAAATTGAAAAGCTTCTCATTAATATGTCAATACAATTAAAAAAAACTCAAAACTCTAGGAAAATAGATAAATGGCCATGAAAGCCTCTCCTTCACTCTCTCTCCTATGCCCTCCTTTATATATATATATTGATTGTTAGGTTAGTAAAGAAAATAAGATTAATGTAAGGTTTGATTTATAAACATTGTTAGGTTATTCAAGAAGATAAAAAAATTATTATAAATAATATGTTAAATATAAGTTTTGATTTATAAACATTATTAGGTTAATATGATTTATATTCAATGTTAGTTTAATAAAATTTTGATTTATATTGATTGTTAGCTTACTATTATTTTTAAATGATATAAAAGAGAAGAAAAAAATCAATAATAATATATGTTTGAATAATAATAATAATAATAATAATCGTAATAATAAAAATAATAATAAATAAATAAAATGTGAGATAACTATTTTGATTGGTAGAAATTATAAGTAGTAATAGTTAATTATAATAAAAAAATCAAAAAGAAATTGAAAAGCTTCTCATTAATATGTCAATACAATTAAAAAAAACTCAAAACTCTAGGAAAATAGATAAATGGCCATGAAAGCCTCTCCTTCACTCTCTCTCTTATGCCCTCCTTATATATATATATATATATATATATATATATATATATATATATATATATATATATATATATATATATTGATGTTAGGTTAATATGATTTATATTCAATGTTAGTTTAATAAAATTTTGATTTATATTGATTGTTAGCTTACTATTATTTTTAAATGATATAAAAGAGAAGAAAAAAATCAATAATAATATATGTTTGAATAATAATAATAATAATAATCGTAATAATAAAAATAATAATAAATAAATAAAATGTGAGATAACTATTTTGATTGGTAGAAATTATAAGTAGTAATAGTTAATTATAATAAAAAAATCAAAAAGAAATTGAAAAGTTTCTCATTAATATGTCAATACAATTAAAAAAAACTCAAAACTCTAGGAAAATAGATAAATGGCCATGAAAATCTCTCATTCACTCTCTCTCCTATGCCCTCCTTTATATATATATATTGATTTTAGGTTAATATGATTTATATTCAATGTTAGTTTAATAAAATTTTGATTTATATTGATTGTTAGCTTACTATTATTTTTAAATGATATAAAAGAGAAGAAAAAAATCAATAATAATATATGTTTGAATAATAATAATAATAATAATAATCGTAATAATAAAAATAATAATAAATAAATAAATAAAATGTGAGATAACTATTTTGATTGGTAGAAATTATAAGTAGTAATAGTTAATTATAATAAAAAAATCAAAAAGAAATTGAAAAGCTTCTCATTAATACGTCAATACAATTAAAAAAAACTCAAAACTCTAGGAAAATAGATAAATGGCCATGAAAGTCTCTCCTTCACTCTCTCTCCTATGCCCTCCTTATATATATATATATATATTGATTGTTAGGTTCTAAACCCTAGTTTTTCTTCTAACGATTTTCGTTCTTTTTTGGTTGAAGGTCGTCGAAAAAGTAACAGGATTGCAAAGAAATCAGGTACTGGGACCTTCAGAAACACCAACAACAATCCTATTGACGTTGACGAATGTGAACTTATTTTGGTAACATAAACCAACAATCATGTTAGTCTTCAAATCACTTGTTATATTGGTAATATAAACCTGTTTTAGTGTTTAGGATTAGGGTTAATGGTGTTTATAATTGATATAACATGATTGACATGTTTATATATATGATTTCTAACCATCTGTGATATGCATGACTGACGTGTTGTAATATGCATATGTTGTGATCAAATGTAATTTGGGTTCAGGGGGTTAATATAATTTATAATCATGTGTGATTCCCAAAGGTGTTAATATGCATGTGCATATAAATTTGGTTAACAATGTGATTGGGGTTGGGATTCATGGGATTGGGATTCATGGGATTCTTGCATTACCAAATGTTACTAGTTGTTCATTATTGTATGATTATGGGAAACTAATCACATGTGGTATTGGTAACATAAACTTGTTTTGGGTGGGGGGGGGGTGAGATTGAGTTTAATGGTGTTCATATTTGATAAACAGAATGCTCATATGATTTATAGCATCCGTGATTCATAATGTGACTGTTAGGATTCATGGTGTTGGGATCGTTGTCCCTACCAAATGTTGCTAATCATTCCTTATTGTATGATCATAGAAGACTAATAACTTGTGATATTGGTAACATAAACTTGTTTGGGGTTTGGAATTGGGGTTAATGGTCTTCATATTTGATATTGCATACCTGGCATGTTCAAATGATTTCTAATGATTCACAAATGTTGAAATGTATAGTTGGCAACATATATGATTTATGTTGTTTGATGCAGAAATTAGCACTACTTGAGTACTTAAAATTAGTGCATCATCCACGGGTGAATAACATGTCAAAATTTAAAGCAAACGAGTACAAAATGAAGTAGAGAACTGATAATTACAACAATTATGGAATCTTTGTTATGTGTCCATAGAGACATTCAAAGACGAGATAATAATTAATTATAATGCTGGAGGAATCAACAGGTCAGGAAGCTCAAATGATCAAATTCAAGAACAAGTACTTATCAAAGATCTTGCTTTCAAGCCATAACACTCTGAGGTATAAAGTGATCAGGAAGACGGCATATTTTGCAAAGTTGGATCCCAAGCTAACCAAGAAGACGATACAAGATGCATCGAAAACCAAGAGTGCACGCCTTGTTTAGGTCTTGATTATTGATAGTTGTTTTTTAGATAAATAGTCAAGTTCTTGAACAATTCACTTTTGGGATATTACTTTCATCTTAGGAAGACTTACAACTAGTATTTTGTAAACAATAGTTTCCATAATTAGTTAAGGGATAATGATGTGGTTCTTTTGGAATGGTATATGGATAAAACTTTTGGCAAATATTGTTATGTTAAGCAGTTTAATCAATTAATTTGTGTATTAGTTGTTGGATGAAAATGATAATAAAACATGTCAACTTTCTTTATAGTATAATCACATGTGATTTTGTGATGCACACTATATGTATATATTATACCTGTCCAACTTCTTTATACTATAATCACATATGATTTTGTGATGCATACTATAGCTAAACAATCTGTCCAATTTCTTTATAGGATAATCACAAATGATTTTGGGATGCATAATATACTTAAACAATCTGTCCAATTTCTTTATAGTATAATCACGGATGATTTTGGGATGCATACTATACTTAAACAATCTGTCCAATTTGTTTATAGTATAATCACATTTGATTTGGGATGCATACTATAATTAAACAATATGTCCAATTTCTTTACCATAGTATCATATGTGATTTTGGGTTGCATACTATATACCTATATGTCCAACTTATGTATCATATAATCATCTGTGATTTTGGAATGCATGCTATACATAAGCATTTTGTCTGAGATGTTTATAATACAATCATATATGATTAAATCCTATTGATTTGCATATAAATTATGTCATTCATAAAATGTAATATTAACATTTGAATTATAAACCAACAATGGAGAACATCACAAATTAGTATCGTATGCATATGTATGATTATACAAATAATGAAGAAAAAAACCCTAAAAAAGATATACAAATCAGAAATGATATGCTCGAACAATAATGAAATACTATTAATTTAAAATAACTTGACATCTAATTCAATGTAATTAACAACAAAACACAATTACTATTTAACGTAGTTCAAACACATAATTAAATCAATACTACACCATCAAATCATCAGATTAATCGGACATTCCTTTCTTTACCGGGAAATTGTGGGAGTCATAGTTTGTGTGTTCACGACATCCTCCACACAACCTCTTTGGTCAATGCAAGCTCCAAGTGTTTAAAATAATGAACCAACAACTGGTGTAACTCCTTCTAGGACATCATGTACCAAATTATCTGGGGCACTATACCTTTCCTTCAAGAATACCATCAAGCTTCTAATCTTGTTAATCATCTTAGGAACAATTGTTTCAGAGTTGACATTCACTGTGACAGGGTCTTGGAAAAAAAACGACAAACATATGTCATATTTACATAAAAAATGTGATAAAACATATACTTATATAATTATAAAAACACGATAATGTAATAAACATGTATAAGTACAATCATATGTGATTGCACATGAGAATGGTGATACTCATGTCTCTAACAATCAACATCACATATGATGTTGATAATATATTTAACTGTTCAAAATATTAGTGTGTGGGACCGGGAGATCATACACAAATTACCACATAATCACATATGATTTTGTTCACGTCTGTTACCTTCAACACCCATTTATTGAATAAAACATTGTACATCAACCATGAATCACAAATGATTACATTTGATATGAATGTGCATATTGTTCTTCATCGTAATGAAATTCTTAATAAACTCATACAAATAAAACCTAAACTATTAATAACTACAAATCAAAAAATGAATTACCTTGAACTTCCTCCATTACTATAATCCCACCATCCACATCACTGAGATTGTTAATCGGAACTTTGAACATATCAACTTGATTTGTTGGATCAATTGCAGATACATAATTGGTTTCATCTACCAAGTCACATCAGATCGTTTCAATTAACTGCTCTCAATTGAAGGCACAAACATAGAATTTCTTTTTAGGTTTCTCAACTACACCAACCCAGGATCGAAATAAATAATATGGAAGAAAGACAAAAACACTTGCATCCCAATTTTGGAAGAAATACAAAAACACTAATTATTGTGATCCTGAATTTTGGGAAAGTAAATACTATCCAAAAATACTAAATTGGGGAAGATTACATATATACCCTTTTCACCTATTTTATGGATATTAATATTTTAAAAAAATTAATTGATTGAGAGTTATTCTCTTATTTTCTTAAATAGTTACCATGTATGAACCTTCCTCCAAACATATATTAAATAACTAATTAATTAATTTTTAAAAAGAATCAAAATTCTTTTACAAAAACTCAAAACCAAGATTTATAAGTCATTATTTTTTATACAACAATTTATGATCACTTTCATTTAATAAACTAATAGGTGATCATCAGCTCATTATTATTGAGTCAACTCAGTACCATCTCCATTTTTTTTTTGGAGCATTTTCATACCATTTGAATTATACTTTATTATTATTTAACCCAATTTAACTTATTATTCAATTATACTGAAGAAAATGAAATGTTATCAATTAAAATTATTACAGGCATACAACAATGGATGGTAGAATTAGTTAATGATCACTTGGTGATTACATAGACAGCATATACAATTCCAGGGAGCCATCCACAAAAGGTCAGCAGTACACAGATCCAGAACTCCACCTACATGCAACCACATGCAATATATAATTAATTAATTAAACCAACATTTCTCTCTAGCTTATTGTTTGTGCAACTTGCTTGCCATTAATTTTTTTTGAATGGGTGTCCTAGGCTATGCCTAGACTAATTCCTTGGTAAATTATGATTGTAAGACTGATTAAACCTCAGTAGCCACAATTGTTGTGTACGCCTAGATTCGAACCATGGACAGATGAGATATTCCATTACATCCCCCGGGCTTTAACCAGTCGCTACAACCCTTGTGGTTTAAATTGATGGTAATCTTATAATCAAGTTATTAGACATATATACATGGTTATGAGTGGTCAAGATACGTACCTGACAGCCAAATTTAAAGAACACACCAAGTGGAGGAAGGATAATTGCTAAGAGGATGTCTATACAAGTTGCGGTAGACATCTTGGGGTTTTATCAGAAAATGGAAAGCAAAGATGGTAATTAATACTATAGATAGGTGGAGATAAATATATATATATATATATATATATATGACGAAGGTGAGAATTACAAGAAATTAAAAGGGTATGTGTAGGGTTGATATTATCGTCTATTTCAAGAATATTCTCAATTAATTACTCATATTTGTCATTTTATCAACAATTTTAGCATATTTGTATGAAAATCGATTGTAGTTTATTATTGATAGATAAAACAAGTAGAGGTATATAACAACCCAAAACAGCTAACCAAACAACCATAAGCAAGTATATAAAATTATGCTAAAAACGGTCCCAAGTCTACAAAATTTAACTCAAGGTTTGCTGTGAACAAGTTAATACACAACTGAGATCAACTGACATAAAGCAAAAAGGAAATCTTCTAAGCGGCTCCGAATCACACCTTCTCTTTACCCTTGAACGATCCTCCTACTTCACGATTTCCTGAAAAAGGTTTTTAGTTTGAAATAACGAGGGTTAGACCGAAAATTCTAGTGAGTTCCCCTCAAATAACAGTTCATGCCATTACTACAAAAAGGATTTTTTTATTATAAACATATAAGTACCAACTCAGTCTTTAAAACACATCGCACCCACAAGCACACTTTCAGCACATACACTGTAGTCACACGAAATAACTACGTGTCTGGCTCACACTACCTTAATCTGGGGGACACCCCTCCTGGTATGAGCACAGGCGGGACCCCCCCCCCCCCCCCCGGGGTCTTAGGCCATACTCGCCAATCACAGTGTATGCATACATTTAACCAACACAAGAGTGAAAAACCACATTTAAAGTAAAGCTCACATATTAATAAAGCATACATAAATAAATAAAATGCTTTAAACGACTTCCACATGCTTTTAACCTCTTAATCATTGAAGATCTTTTAGTTTAGAAAACTCACCTGTCGTCTTGAGCTTAAATTCTAACACCTGAGATTGCCGAGCAACGGTTTCCTAAAGTACAAAAATAGGATCACCCGGTCAGTCACTTGGTTACTTCTACAAACAAAGGAATAACCCCTTTTACCGCCACTAAAGTAATGGTTTAGAAAAACTTTTCCAGTAAGTCGACTTGACGAATTCCAGACTCAGCGAAACCACTCCCGGGGTCGCCCGACCGAGAGTTCCCCGGGTTCACCCGGTAGAGACATCCCCGGGGTCTCCCGGTTTGAAACATACCGGGATTGCCCGGGCTCCACACCCCCCGGGGGTCGCCCGATACTCATCCCCGGGGTCACCCGGTGTTACAAGCCCGGGATCGCCCGGGTTCCTTGTCCTCGCACTCGCCTGGCTGTAACAAGCCTAGGACCCGCGCCGAGTTTCGCAGCCAAGGGTTTTTCCCTTTTCGGCCACTTGAATCCAAACCAAAACTCTCCAATCCCACTCTTCTCCCCCCCCCCCCCAACCCCAAGGTCGATAACCAACACGACAGATGGGTTACTGTCCTCCCTAAATCACTCGATATCAAAAACCCCAAAAACCAACTAACTTCATACTTACAAAACATCGATTACTAACCAAAATCAACAAATAAAGATAGAATTTCTACTCTAAACTATTAGAGCACATATTTGTTGGATGCAAGATCATTAATACCGAAGGTCAAAGTTTAATGATGTAAAAGTTTCAAAGTCAACTCTCAAGCATCAAAGTCAAAGTCTTTGTGTAATAAGTCAAAGTCAAAGTGTCTTGTATTTGTTTTCCTTGTTGTAATTGCTTAGTATAAATAGGTTTCTTGTATTTGTAATCTTGGTAACATTTCAGATTGTATGTGAGTTGTTCACACGAAGCAGATTAGAGAAGAGTTTGATAGAATATCATTCTAGAAAGATATAATCATGTTGTAGAGAGAGAAAGTGAGAGTTTGTAATATATGATCATTATCAATGACATATGATTTTCACAAATTGTTCATCTTGATTATTTGTTATGATTAGAACTTGAAATTAGGACATAACAATTGGTATCAGAGCAAAAAAATTCAGAAATGGACTAATTTAAAGTTTTTGATCGACATTTTGTAGAACTCGCAAAAACGACTGTATGAATGTAAAATTTGGATTTCAGAGTTGTTTTTGGGATTAGAATTGGTTGTTTAGATTCGTTGTTACATCTAGAACAAGTTTAGATTGAATTATTTTTGTCTAATTCACACCATATTAATGTGAATTTTGGATTTTTGTAAGATTTCAATTCGTATTTGTATTCGTACTGTTCAAAGATCAAGGTTGTAATTTTGATGTTTTAATTTGAAATTCCTTGATTGTAACCTGTTCGTGGTATGAAGTAGAGGAAATCTGCAAAGTTTCAGATCATTTGGTGGAGTATTGAATCAAATTTGGTGTGAAAATCAAGTTTTTGGTCGATAAACTGAAGAACTCGCAAGATCTGAGAAACGTGCAGAGGAAGAACACGCACAACATTGAAATTCGCAAAATGATGAAGAACTCGCAAGTTGTGACGTGCGAGAAGTAGAAACTCGCACAACATTACCTGCGAGTTTGTACTGTTCACTTGATTTGGTGTGCGAGAAGTGGATCGTGCGAGAAGTGACAATCTGCGAGTTTCCATTTAGCACGAAGTAAAGTGTCAAAATATTTTCTAAGTCTAGAACGCGCAGGATGATTGCGCAAAGTGTGTACGAGAAGTGTCAAGAACTCGCAAGCTTTGGTGTGCACGAAGTAAGAACACGCACGAGCCTTCTTGCACGAACCTCAGAACTCGCATCATTCATCGTGCGCGACCCCCGTGCTAAGTCTGCAGAGGGGGACAAAGTTGTTTTGAAACTTAGAATATTTTCTGACTTTTTCAATATTTGACCAAATTTGATTTTTTGAAGTACAAATTGTTTCTGAATTTCTGACGATCAAATTTCAAGTTCTTTTTATAACAAATATTCAAGATGAGTTTTTCTGACAATGAAGAGAAGATTGCTAAGCTAAGAATAGAGAACACAAATCTCGCTTCTTCAGTTGACTACTATTCTAAGCAGTCAAAGAGATATTCTGATGAAAGGAAGTTACTGAGAGAAGAAGTCAGTGCATTAAAGATTTTTCATGAAGAACTTCTAAAACAGACTTCTAGGTTTAGTAAAGATAAGATACTAAGTTTAGAAGCTGAGAACACTGAGCTGAACAGAAAGATCTTTGACTTGGAATATCAGATTATCCAAATCCAGCAAGCATCTTCTGTTCACAGTTATGAGGAAAAGGTTAAGAATCTGGAGGATGCTAATGTTGAGCTTCAAAAGAATATATCATATTTGGAACAAAAGATGGTCAAAGATAGAGATGACTTTGAGAGTGAAAAGAAAACATTTGCAAAGAAGTTCTCAGACTTTTCCAGGAAGAGTGGTGAAGAGAAGAAAGCGGTTGAGCTCAAATGTATAAAGCCTTCTCAACAAATTTCTAATTTTGAGAAAGTTATTATTTTGGAAAGGGAAAAGTTTGACAAAGAGAAGAAGATCATAGAACAAAAGAATGTTGGATTCTTTAAAAAGATATATGATGGAAGAAAGAATGTGGAAAAGGACTTTGAAGAAGAAAGAAATATATTTGAGGAAGAGATAAAGAAGCTGACAGCAAAGTTATCTGAACTATCTGAAAGTTCACTAACAGAGCATAAAGCGAAGTCTGAATTCAAGAAAGAGATTGACCTACTTGTCAAAGAAAGAGACAGTTTCACTTCAAAGATAAACGAGCTTGAAGATATTATTTCAAAGGTTGTGGTGACTGAGCAAACAACTCCAAAGTCAAAAATCCACACACCTAGAAATAGTTCAGTTGGTTCTAACAAGCTAGTCTCAAGCTCACATTTGAAAACTGTTTCTTCAAGAAGGTCAGTTAATTCCTTTGATTAGATTCGTACAACTAACATTTTTTATGATTGGAAAATAGATGATTCATGTACACATAGAAGGAGAAGAAGGAGATATGCAGAAGAGAAGTTGGTTTGGAAGGTCAAACCAGTTGAATATGAGAAGAATGATGAAAAGCAGGAAGAGAAGAAAGGAAAGAAGGAAGAGAAGATAAGTAACAAATCATTTGTACATGGATCAAAAGCAAAGAAGAACAAAGTGCTGAAAGGTAAACTTGATCTTGTTTACTCGAGAGATCAATTGTTTAGGTTGTCAAGGAAAAGGTATTGTCCCTACTATAATACATATGATTTTGTTCATAAGTCAAGTGATCATTACTGGTATGGTTCTTATTCCATTACTCCCAACAGAACTGCAACTAACAAACATGGACCCAAATACCAGTAGGTACCAAAGCCAAAAAATGATTTTGTGTTGCAGGCACCTGAAGTCAAGGGGGGAGTAAGAGAACCGATGTAAGGCTTCTGAATAAATCAGTTCAGAACCCGTACTTCAACAGAGTTTGATTTCTAAACACAACATTTTAGGACTCGTACTTCAATGATAAAAAGAGATGATACTCCCGGGCTGATAAGAGATTTTACTCTAATACTCAAATGAGGACATCAACCTTCAAGGGGGAGTACATATTTTTTCTGGAAATATGCATCCGGAAGAAAATATGAACTACACTTCAGGGGGAGTTGTAGATCTCTATCATGTGTTTTTTCACTAACATATTTTAGATGCATAATTTCAGGGGGAGTAAGAACTATGACTTCTGATTATTTCAGATCAGAACTCGTACATTAAATGTTTTACTTCTTTATGTCGTTTACATTTCAATAAAGTTTTGTGAATAAATTTTGTACTTTGACGAACTTTTTGACTGATGCAGATTGAGAGGATGCTTACAAGATCATATCATTATGATTTTAAGCTGACTTCATGAGATTTAAGACAGATCGAAAAGGTTTATTTCTATTCTTAATCTCATATATGGTTGAAAGAAGGACGACTTTCAATCATAGAAAACATGTTTTTTAAATGTTCAAACCACTTCTGATTCTTAAATGATTTCATGAATATAGAAGTGTGATTTTTAAATGCTTTCATTTTATTTGTGCTTAAATGATTATAAACCGTGTGTTTCCAAAGATTAATACTTGTGTATTATCTTGTCTATATACTGTCAAGTATTCACACACACCGGTTTAATATTTTGCTTGAATTTGTTCTTACCATATCTCTAAATTGAAACAATATTTTTCGATGGTAAAACACCCCGATTTTATTCAACGTTTGAGCGTGATTTCATTTCTAAACGTTTTTTTTTCAAGAATGTCTATATTTTGAATCGTATAGACAATATTCAATTTTTCATGACATAAGCCTTAATCGATAAATCATTTCAATATTGATCTTTTTCATACAATGTCAGATTTTCAAACAAGTTTCTTGTACTCATTTCATTCTTTCAATATACTTGTTTGAAATATCTTCAACGTTTAACATGCTCAAATCTTCATGATTACATCTCTGAGCATACATATATCTGACTTGTATTTCATAATTTATGATTTAACTGATAAAGTTAAACCATTTTGAGCAACATTGATCTTTATAGGAAAATATGGGTTCATTGTGTAGGACTTAAACTAAACTTCTATGGATTTACATTAACCAGTGTTTCCTACCCAAGAAGTTAATCCTTAGTGATCGAGTGTGAGGGGTCAAAAAGAAATGAGTGTGGGATTGTGTGACGAGGTAAAATGTGAATGAGAGTTTGGTTAGAAGCGAACTCAATGATTAAAAAGAAAGAGGGTGTAAAAACAGAGTAAAAGAATATCACACTCTGCACCAACTTTTTCTGAGCCGGGCAACCACATTACTAATGTTTCACAATTCTTCGTGAACATTATTGAAACAGGCAACTAGCCCATGCAAACTCTTGATAAAAACCCCACCAGCCACTCATTTTCTTCTTAAAAAGAAAATGTTTCATATTTTCTGGGAACGCAACATATATACTATCTGATTTTCATTTGGAAAATCTGGATATTGAAAAAGAAGGAAGTCTGCCCCCACCTTCATACTTCGATCATGCACAATTGAGTCTGTGTTCTACTACTGTTGTCTTAGTGGTTTACACAATTTTGAGCCTTATAAAAAGCAATCATTGTTAGGTTTATATTTTCTAGTAATAAATGTATTTATTCCCTTGTTGCTACATTGCTTTGTTTTGCTCTACCTTGTAAGGTTAGCCAAGGGATATTTAAGTCCCTTTTGTTCTATGTTCTTTGTAACTCATCTCACACTTTTGCGCCTAATACATTTTGCTCCACATTCATATTCTCTCTACTTTCTCTCTTTTGGATTTAGATTGTGATCTTGGATTTACAATTGGTATCAGAGCCAATCTGAATCTGAGAGATTTTGAGAGAACTAGATTTTGATTTGAATTTGTAGAAAAATTAAAGAATTTGATTGATTTTCTTGAATTTTTCAAGAAAATATCGTTTTTTGATTTTTTTTCACAAATTTGAGTTGAATCTTGATTCGTTTTTCTTGAGAATTGGTTCGTTGGATCCAGTTTCAGTAGCATAACATCTTTGATTCACATCGATTTGCAAGAAAATCGGTTTTTGGAGGTCAATTTCAAGGTTTACGAGATATTAGTTTGTTCAACGTCAGGCTACTGTTTGTTCATTGAGTTCTTCATTTTTACGGTTTATGCTTGAAATTGGTTGTACTTTTTGATTAGAAAAGTGTAATCGATCATATTTGAGTGGTTAAAAACCATTAGATTTGAGTTTGTGTTCAGATTTAGAAGGTTTTATCTCACTTTGCACTAGATCCATCTTTTGCGCCAATCTCATTATGATTTGCGCCAGTCTCATCGGATCGTAGTTCTCTGCAGATTCAGTGTTCTACGCAAAGTTCTTTTTGCGCCTAATCTATTAACGAAAATTTCACTTTGCACCGGATTCTTCAGTTTTTCACCAAGTTTAGGATTGTTCTCGCCTTCAGTCTTCTCGCGAAAAGTCTATTTTTCGCCATCAGTTCTTCACGCAATGCTTTCTTTGCGCCACCTTCTCCTCGCACAAACATCTAGTTTGCGCCACCTACTTGCGCTAGCCTCTCTGCTTCCAGACTTGGCATTTTCTGAAGTTTACTGACTTTATGGATATTTCAAAATTTTCTCTTCAAGCTCAGATTTACAAGAACGACATCATGATGTCGTTGGGAACGGATACTCGTCCTCCGGTTTTGGTCAATGAGAATGAGTTCCCTCAATGGAAAGATCGGTTCATTAATTTCTTTGAGCATCAAGCAAACGGAGAAAACATGATGAAGTCACTCACTCAAGGACCTTTCGAAAAACCCTTGAAAGAGATTGACAGCAACTACACCGGCTGCTATGATTTTGAAGCCTACCGACGAGTACACAGCCGAAGACACTTTGCGATGTAAAGCCGATTGTGAGATAAAGTCTAACCCGATCCTAGCCTCGCCAAATTCTATCTACAACCGGATTGACTGTTACAAGAACAATCCAATGCTGATGTGGACACAGTTAGAGAAGATTATGCTTGGATCAACGGTTGCAACACAACTCCGGCAAACGCGCTACATGAACAACTTTGAGGAGTTCAAAGCCAAGGATGGTGAGTCTCTGAAGACTGTCTTCTACAGGTTCTGGGCAGTGCTGAACTATCTGCACAAGATCAAAGTGACCAAGACTGAATTAGAGGCTAATCTGAAGTTCCTCAACGCTCTTCAACCGAAATGGAACAAATCATGCCACCGATTGAGGAATGATGTTCGGGTCTCTACCATCAAATCCAAGATCTTTATGAGATTTTGATGACAGATGAGAGCATCATCAAGGAGAAGAAAGCTAAGCTTGATAAGAAGAACAAGCCGAAGACAGTGGACCCGATTGCACTCCTCGTGAGCCAATTGGTTGAACAAGCATTGTCTGAGAATGCTTATGACGGGGCCACTGATGACGATGTCGAGGCATTAGAGAAAGCGATGATTCTTCTCTCCCAGCACTACAACAAGAAGTTCCAGCATCGTTCGGGTTCCAACAACCTTCGCTTCACTTCGGGGTCTAAAAAGTACGAGCCTGCCAAAGTGCCCGAGCCTAAGAAAGCTACTGCGTGCTTCAACTGTGGAAAGTCGGGTCACATCGCAAAGGAGTGTCGGGTAAAGGTTGTCCGGGATTCTGCATATTACCGGAAGAAGATGGAACTTGCTGAAAAGAGAGAGATCGGAACCATCTTGCTAGCTGAGGCGGAACAATGGCTAGATCACTCCGATAACGAAGCAGAAAATGAGGAAACTGCCGCCATGTGCTTTATCGGAGATGATGACAGTGACAATGAGGATGAGGATACCTCTACTGACGAATCTGAGGTACCTTCATAATTTGATTACAAATTTATTTCATCACAAATGAACGTCATTATCACTGCCTTACATGACTTACGTTCAAAGTTTTTATCTGAAAAGCATATTAATCAAGAAAAGTCTATCTTGATTGAAAAATTGCAAATTTCTTTGAAAGATGAAAATTTTATTTTGACATATACAAAAGAGAAATTTCAAAAGAAATTGGATGACTTAGAAATTTCAAATCAGACTTATCTTGATTCTTTGACGGAAATGACTAAATTAAACCAAAATTTTACGGATAAAATAATTGAATTAGAGGAAAAATTATATGTGCGAGATCAAACTGAGCAAACCATTTATATGAATAAACCAACGAGTTATGATTCAATAAAAGAAAAATGGGGACTTGGTTTTGAAAATCCGCATTTTTTAAATCAAGCTATAGAAAAAGTCCCCACTTTATATAAATTCGATTGTTTAAGACTTGCTCGATATGCTCCTCAATTTAAAATTGAGTGGACAAATGAAAAGCAAATTTTAGATATCGAAAATGAGAAAAGGATGAACAACACTAAAATGGAACTACCGTTTGTTTATACTCGTGAAAATGCTAAATATTTTCTGGAAATTTTAAAGAAAAATCGAAAATCCAGAAAAGATTTAAAAATTGTTTCTTCTGTTAAGTCCTCATTATATAACGATTATTTCGATATATATGCCATTAACGCTAATAAGGAAAATATATCTCCGGTTTCTTATGATACTAAGAGATATATTCCCCCATTAGTGTTAGAGGGCAAAATCGTTGATCTTGAAGTTAAAATGGAAGAACAAAGTCTTCAAAAAGAATTTGAAAAAGATTTAATTTTTTCTTTCATGACATCAAGTTTTGAAGAAAAATTAATTTCTCAAAAACAAGATTTAATTAAAGATTTTATTTCTGGATTTTCATCAGCTTTTGAGGAAAACAAAGCGGAAGTTCCAATCAGTAATAGTTTGCGCCAACCACTGGTAGAGCAAACTGACAGTTTGCGCCAGCAGCTGGTAGCGCAAAATGCAGTTTGCGCCACCAGTAGGTCGCGCAAACTTTGTTCAGACTTGTATTTTTCTGAAAAATTTTCTGACTCCGAGGCAAATTCAGGTTTATTGTTTGATCAGTTGGGCTTCTTAGGTAAAATTGTTTCTTCACATTCAAATCTTAAATCGGAAATTCTTCATGACTCTTTTACGCTAAATGATGAGTATTATAAACCAAAGCGTAAAAGAAGAAGGTCAAGGAAGTCAAAGAAGCAAGCTAATGTCATTTCTGAAAATTCTAATTCTTTTGACTCTAATGTTTCAGATAGGACTTTGAGGACTTCTACAAGGCAGATATGGAGGGTCAAGCAGAAATCTGATGAATCTGCGACTGTTGAGGATAGATATATAGACGACATTTGTAATAATGATTCATTTGCGGGCTGTAATAAATACAACAAATATTCAATAAAGCAAATGATTCAAATTGCAAAAGATGTCTCATATTCTTCCTCTGGTTCTAGTTCAGATGATTATGCTTCGTCCTCTACTGATGATTATGTTCATTTTTCTGATAATTTTACTCATGCTTTGTTTGTCAAATCTAACAACTTTTCTCGTTCTAGAAATGCAACTAACAAACCTGGATATCCAAATTTCAGTGGATTCCAAAAGCTAAATCTGTGTTGCAGGCATTCAAAACTTAAAGGGAAATCATAACTTCGACTTCTAAACATATCTGTTTAGGACTCGTTCTTCAAATGTTAATGACTTCTGAGTAAAGCAGCTCAGGACTCGTCCTTCAATGTGTTTTCTGGACATATGAGAAACTGTGAGCGCATCTACTTCAAATTCCGCTGCACCTATCTCTGACAGTGATGCTGTTCTAGTTACATCAAGCTATTCAAGAATCTGAGCTAGTTCGACCAGAACCTGAATAAGTGCAAACCAAACACATTGATATGAGGTACCATTTCATTAAACATCATGTAGAAGAAGGTACTATTGAATTATATTTTGTTCCAACTGAATATTAACTTGCCGATATTTTTACAAAAGCCTTAGACGAAAAGCGATTTAATTTTCTGCTTTCAAAACTCGACATGTTGAATTTAAAAGTTTAAACCTACACAAATTTTATTCTATAAAGTAAAAGTTTTACAGTTCTTCTTTTTTTGAATAAAATGTGTGTCTAGGATAAATTTTCAAGTTGCTTTGTTTATATCTAAGTTTTATATGTTCAAATTTCAAGTCTTACAATAATCGAAAGGTCAGCAAAACATGTTTGAATTTTTTGAGAATGCTTTTAAGTTGTGTGACTCGGAATATTTATAGTTTACAATGCTTAGAAAACCTAAAAAGTTAGAATTATGGATCGTAATGAAAATATAGGCTAAGCACTTAGATGTAAAACCAAGTGATTGAAATGAAATTTAAATTAAATATAAAATACATAAATCACTAAGTTTAAAAGTTTATACCTGTGACCTTTCTGGTTTGGGAAACTAAGTTCCGTGGGATGCTTGTCATCTGGTCCCCTAAGGTCAATTGGTCTGGGAGTGATCGAACCCAAATCCTTCTATAGAATCAGATCGAAAGTCATGTTCTACTGGTATAAATGGGTTTAAGATGTGTCGATGTAGCCTTTCTGATCCGGGAGAGTAATTTCCAAGGGGTGCTTGAGACCTAGTCCCTTAAGGCCAACTGGTCTGGGAGCGACTGACCCAAATCCTGCAATAGGATCAGATAGAAAGTTACGTTTACGACATGTTTTTTTACTTACAAAACTTCTTGATTAAAAGATGCCAATGTGCACAACGTTAAAAGATGCCAAAGAGCACAATAATTTGAAGATGCCAATGTGCACATATTATAGAAAGATGCCAATGAGCACACATCTCATGATACTTGGTGATACTTTTAAAGTTGCGATAAACCTATAAATTTGTGAAAGTCTTAATTCTTGACAGCTTAGTGTGAGTAAAGGCAAAGTTTTCTATTATATTTTTAGAATTACATTTACTTGAAGCAAATCAATGTTCGCATGCTAGCACACTGAATAGATTGATGAAAGTTTTTGAAACTGAACATGTATTAACTTGATATGCAATGAAACTTGTATCTGTATCCAAAAACACACACTTGATTTCAACTGATGGATTAATATGTGATATTTTACTGAGTAGAATTTAATTGGTATAGTGTTTAAAAAATTTATATATTTAGTTGTTTCAAAATCGATATTCAGTATATTTTTCTTTCTACGATTGATGTTTTGATACTTGTGTTCTCATATCTGTGTAAGTGGGTCTGTGCATATTTCGAGGGGGAGTGAATAAGGAGAAAATTCTGAAAGAACATCTGTTCATATCTCATTTCGAGGGGGAGTACAAAAAGTGACTACAATGGACAATGCATTTGTGTAGGGGGAGTAAAAGAGCTCAACAGGTGAATCATTTCAAGTCTCAAGTCAGATTTACGCCTCCTACATATTTCTTGCTAGCTTCTTCGACTCAGTCTTGCAGATCTGAAGTTGCCTCATCTCTAGCGTAGACATGACCAAGATGATCCAGCTTATCAAGGTCATGAGGGGGAGAAGTTAAAGAGACAAAGAGTTCAAATTTTATCTGCTTTTCTTGAGGATTCTCAAAAGAACATTTTTGTTTCTAGGAGAAGAGAGATAAACATTTATGCCATTCTTGGAGTTGAGAAAGAGTCAGCTGATTTTCAATATGAATATTTGATGTTCATCAAATGCCAACGTCGCAGAAAGCTTCTTGATTCTTCTTCTCACCTGATAGTAAGGGTTATCAGCGTTTCTATAAAGAAGTTCGTTCACATCTGGTATCCGGTGTTTGAGGTTGAAAGAAGAGACTACAAAAGATATACTTTCTCTGAGGCTGACTTCAATGACTTATCTATTGATGACATTGAGTTTTTGTACAATCACTTTAGGAATCTTTATCACAGGTCTGAAGATATCTCACAAGCTTTGGTTGCAATAAAAAGATTCATTCGGCATTATATCAGATTCTATCGAGTATTCGACTTCCAGATGGCCGTTGAAAGCTTTCAACCAGTGGTTAATCTTCAAAGACTTGATCGTGGCTTTTTGAACATTAATACATACTCTCTATTCATCATTCTCCAGAGTCCATATGGTGTTATATACAGAAATGCTTCTGGTCAGAACTGCTTTCTAAGGTTTGAAGAGATCAACCACTACTCTGATGGCACTTTAAAGGTGATCAAACTACAATTGGAGCATCGTCTGAAAGCTGCTGAAAGAAGATTCTTAGAGTCAAGAAGAGATGTTTTCCTGATTGATAATGTTGAGATTCTCCTTCTCAAGAAAACTTTGAATTCTATTGATGAGAGGATGAATTTCCATTCTACCCTAAGACGCTTGGAAGTTTTACTTGGACTTAATCGACTTCGTCAAAGAGAAGAGCGACATTGATTACTAAGGGGGAGATTGTTAGGTTTATATTTTCTAGTAATCAATGTATTTATTCCCTTGTTGCTACATTGCTTTGTTTTGCTCTACCTTGTAAGGTTATCCAAGGGGTATTTAAGTTCCTTTTGCTCTATGTTCTTTGTAACTCATCTCACACTTTTGCGCCTAATACATTTTGCTCCACATTCATATTCTCTCTACTTTCTCTCTTTTGGATTTAGATTGTGATCTTGGATTTACAATCATCATGTGCTTAATTCTTTCTAACACTTGCACGAACACACAAGGAATTTGTTTTCTTGTCATAACGTTCATAGAAATATCTTTGTGGTGTTTTGATGATTGAATGGAAGCCCTGGGGGAGTGAACATCAAAAAGCTCCTTTCCAATGTGTATTCGTTACACACAGTGACTTCGTGTTAATGACAGACATATTAACTGATTCATTTGTTGATTAAGGTGTTACACTCTACTTTGTCTGGATTTGAAAAGATCTGGATGAATATCTTATTTTGGATTGACGGAGAATCAGAGGCTCACATTTTGAAAGATCATTGGTCAGATACAGACATTTCTTGTTGAAAGTTTTGATGATCTCTATGCCGCAATCATCAAAAAGGGGGAGAAAGAATTCAAGAAATGAATGATTCAGAAATTTTAAAGTTGGGAGAGAAGATAAAGAAAATTATTGGAAAGTATTCAAGAATTGATTGTGAAAGAAAGATGTTAAAGAAAGATTGTTGTCCAAAGCTGAAAGAGGTCAAAGTTTACTGAAATTTTGTTTGAAGATAAATTTGCTGAAGTAAATTGTGCTAAATCTGAAGATAATTTCTTTTCAAGTCTGAAAGAGATTTTTGTCAACCTTGGGGAAGAATGTTATTATTCTTGGAGAACAGACTTTGGAAGATTGATGAAAGTTTTTGAAGATATTGAGTTTATCAAAGAAAGGGGGAGAATGTCAATTTTTCATATGAATAAGGAGAGAATGTTGATTGCTTGAGAAGATCTTGTTTACATCAAAGGGAGAAGATTCAAATTGAGCTTAAAAGAGAAGACTGAATTGCAATATCCTTTTATAGATGATCTTGATCCAAAGGGGGAGAATGTTAGAGCACAGATTTGTTGGATGCAAGATCATTAATACTGAAGGTCAAAGTTCAATGATGTAAACGTTTCAAAGTCAACTCTCAAGCATCAAAGTCAAAGTCTTTGTGTAATAAGTCAAAGTCAAAGTGTCTTGTATTTGTTTTCCTTGTTGTAATTTCTTAGCATAAATAGGTTTCTTGTCTTTGTAATCTTGGTAACATTTCAGATTGTATGTGAGTTGTTCACACGAAGCAGATTAGAGAAGAGTTTGATAGAATATCATTCTAGGGAGATAGAGAATCATGTTGTAGAGAGAGAAAGTGAGAGTTTGTAATCTGTGATCATTATCAATGACATATGATTTTCACAAATTGTTCATCCTGATTGTTTGTTATGATTAGAACTTGAAATTAGGACATAACATAAACAATCAAGAGAAGAAGAAGCTATGAACTTACCTTGATGGGAATCTGATTTGTTCTTCCTTCCGAGCTCCTGATCTCTTCCACACCCAATACGCACTCCAAGTTTTCTCCTGACCCTTAACTAGAAATTTTCCCCCAAATGTCAGAGGTAGGCGGCTAGGGTATTGGGATAACCCTTTAATACAAAGTTACAACTAGCCCCCCCCCCCCCAATTTTGAGCTTTGACCAAATAATCACCCAACTCTTAAGTTATGCAATTGAACTCGATTATAACAATATCCCCTCCTCAAAAGAATTTCGTCCCCGGAATTCCATCGCTGAACAAACTAGGGTATTGGGACCTCATATCCGCCTCCCTTTCCCATGTTGCCTCTTGCCCTTTGTGGAACTTCCGCTATACTTTCACCAAACAAATTTCTTTGTTACTTAACTTCTTCACTTTGTGATCTAAAACTGCCACCGATTCTTCGATGTAACTTAACTTCTCATCCACGCGTATGTCCTCCAATGGCATCACTACATCTGCTTCCGCCAAACACTTTTTCAAATTTGACACATAAAAGGTGTGGTGAATCCCACGCAGGTTCTCTGGTAAATCAAGTTTGTACGCCACCTCTTCTACACGTTCTACAATGGTAAACGATCCGACGAACCTTGGTCTCAACTTCCTTTCTTTCTAAAACGAATTACCCCTTTCCAAGGAGAGACCTTTAACATGACCTTGTCCCCCACTTGAAACACGATTGGTTTCCTTCACTTATTTGCATACATCTTCTGACGGTCCTGCGTCGTCTTCAACCTATCTCGAATCTGGTTCACCTTATCAGCCATTAATTGCACTATCTTCGGGCCCGCTAATTTTCGTTCTCCTACCTCATTCCAACATAAAGGTGTTCTACACTTGCGCCCGTAGAAAGCTTCGAACGGTGCTTCTTGAATACTCGCATGATAGCTACTATTGTAGGAGAACTCTATCAACGGTAGATGAACTTCCCAAGAACCCTTAAAGTCAATCGCACATGCTCGAAGCATGTCTTCCCACATTTTAATGATTCTCTCGTTTTGGCCATCCGTTTGAGGGTGATACGCAGTATTCAACTTGAGTTGTGAGCCCAACTCCCTTTATAGACATCTCCAAAATGATGACGTGAAATGACCATCCCGATCCGACACAATAGACGACGGTACTCCATGCCTGGATACTATCTCGTCTATGTATAACTTAGCCATCTTCTCTAACGGGTACGTCTCCTTGATCGGTAGGAAGTGAGCGGATTTCGTTAGTTGATACACTATTACCTAAATGGCATCGTGCATGTTAGGTGACCGCGGAAGTCCAGTGACAAAATCCATCGCGATTTCGTCCCATTTCCATACCGGTATTTCCAACGGCTGAAGTTCCCCGTACAGTCGTTGATGCTCCGCTTTCACCTTTAAACAAGTCAGGCATCGATCTACGAAGTAAGCGACGTCTTTCTTCAAACCTGGCCACCAGTAATTATGCTTCAGGTCTCGATACATCTTGTTGGTTCCCGGGTGTACGGAGTAACGTGATTTATGTGCTTCTTCCAATACTCTCTTTCGAAGTTCTCCCAGCTTTGGAATCCACACCCTATTCTCGAAGCATCTCACCCCGCGGCTATCAACGATCAACGAGTCTACAACTCCAACAATCCTCTCATTCTTCAAGTTCTCTTCCAAGATTGCTTCCTTTTGAGACTTCCTGCCTTCTTCCAAGAAATTAGAAGTCGCTTCGACTCGAAAGGCCACGACCCTTGTTGCTTCCCCACGCTCTTTCCGACTAAAATCGTCGACCACTACATTGGCCTTGCCCGGATGGTAGAGGATCTCCCAGTCGTAATCGCTCAACAATTACATCCACCTCTGCTGCCTCATATTCAATTCCTTCTGATAGAATAGATGCTGAAGACTCTTGTGATCGGTGTAAATTTGACACTTAACACCGTACAGATAATGTCTCCAAATCTTCAAAGCGAACACTACCGTGGCCAATTCTAGGTCATGTGTCGAATAGTTCTTCTCATGATCCTTCAACTGACGAGACGCAAAGCGATCACCTTTCCCTCTTGCATCAGAACGCACCCCAAGCCCAACCTTGAGGCATCACTGTAGATCACAAATCCTTCCGATCCGTTGGGTAATGCTAAAATGGGTGCACTACTCTAGCTTTCCTTCAATTTACTAAAAGCATTCTTTTGAGCTTCTGATCACACGAATTTAACGTTTTTTCTAGTTAGGACAGTTAACGACGTAGCTATTCGCGAGAAATCCTGAATGAACTTCCGATAATAGCCTGCCAACCCAAGAAAACTCCTTACTTCCGACGGCGATTTCAGCGCTTCCCAACTTTTGATAGCCTCAATCTTCGCTGGGTCCACCTTGATTCCCTATTCTAACACCACGTATCCTAAGAATTGCACCTTTCTCAGCCAAAATTCGCACTTCGAGAATTTGGCGAATAACTTCTCGTGTTTAAGCAACTCCAACATCGATCGAAGGTGGTTCTCGTAATCGCTCATGGATCGTGAATAAATTAGTATATCATCAATGAATACAATCACACACTTATCCAAGAGTGGACTACACACCCTATTCATTAGATCCATGAACATTGTTGAAGAGTTAGTCAAACCAAAGAGCATGACTAAAAACTCATAATGTCCGTACCTCGTACGAAAAGCAGTCTTAGGCACATCCTCCTCTCTTACCTTTAACTGATGATAGCCCGATTGCAGGTCTATCTTTGAAAAGTAGCTCGCTCCTTGCAGCTGATCGAAAAGATCATCAATTCGGGGAAGCGGGTACTTATTCTTGACTGTTACTTTGTTAAGCTCGCGATAGTCTATGCACATCCGCATAGATCCGTCCTTCTTCTTGACGAACAACACCGGCGCTCCCCATGGCGAAGTGTTGGGACGAATAAACCCTTTTTCGAGTATTTCTTGCAGCTGAGTCATCATCTCTTTCATCTCGGTCGGTGCCAGTCGGTAGGGTGCTCTTGCGATCGGTGCCGCTCCAGGCACCAGATTTATTTGGAACTCCACTTGCCGATTAGGAGGCAGAGTGGTCAAGTCTTTCGGAAATAGCTCCGGGTAATCACTTACTACCAGAACCGACTCCAACCCCTTCTTCTCTTTCTTGGCATCTACCACATACGCTAAGAACCCCATACACCCTTTCCCTAAGCACCACTTAGCCTTGATCATAGAGATCAAACACGACTTCCTATCCCGACGATCTCCATACACTACCACCTCTTCCTTATAAGGCAACATTATATGGATCAACTTCTTATTACACACTATATGGGCATCATTAGACGCTAACCAATCCATCCCCACGATGACGTCGAATTCCCCCATACCCATCGGGTATAGTTGCAACGGAAACAAATGGTCGTCGATGTCAATAGTACACCCTTCATATACTTCCCCCATCCAGACTCGACTATTATCGACTACTTCTACCCCAAACCCAAGGTTTAATTTATTGGGTTTCACACGAAGATTATGAACAAATCTCGGCGACACAAACGAACGGTTTGCGCCCGAATCAAATAACACCTTAGCAAATGTCGAGTCTATAAGAAAAGTACCTGTCACCACATCCGGTGTCTCCATCACCTCCGCCGCTGTCATATTAAACGCCCTTGTTCTTGCTTGGGCTGGCTTCACCCTCCTATCTCCTCCTTTCCCACCGAAGCCCCCAACGGCTCCCTTCCTCAGCTGTGGACAGTAAAACTTGATGTGATCTGGGAAGCCATACTGATAGCAAGATCTCGGTCCTTGACAATCCCGAGCCATATGTCCCGATTTTTTACATTTAAAGCAACCATCTCTGTCTAACACGCACTCTCCTTTGTGCACCCGATTACACTTGTGGCACGACTTCTCCCCAAACCTCTGAGTCGCCCGCTGCTCGGGTCTCGCGCCTTTAAACTTCTTAGGATCACGAACTGACCCTTCCCACTTCCTCTTCTCGCCACTCCTTTCATTCATCTAACGAACTTTATCTTTTTCAGTCATCTTAGCTGCGTTAACGACCGCTTGAAAGGTAGCCAGTTCCTTTGTAGATGTCAGTTCTCGAATGTTTCTCCTTAAACCAAACAAATACCTGTCTATCCATCGTTCCTCATTTGGTACGTACCCTTCAGCAAATCGTGCCTTTTCCAAGAATTTAGTCGTATACTCCCGAACCGTCAGCTCTCGTTGCTCTAAATTCAGGAATTCCTCCTCTAATTTCTTCACGGCTGCTAGAGGGAAAAATTATTGCTTGAATCTGGCTACAAAAGTTTCCCAGGTCATTCCCTTAGTCGCTTTTGAACCCTTTCCTCCGGTCTCAGCCTCCCACCAAAACACGACATTGTCTCTTAGCATAGATAACGCAAACACTACCTTGTCCTCCTCGATGCACTTACTGGTGTCAAAAGTCAGCTCCATCTCCCCAATCCACTTGATCACTACAACCGGAGCACGTTCTCCCTTGAAAACAGGAGGCTTGCACACAACAAAGGATTTGTAGTTACATCCCTTCTCCGTCGATACTGTAGCAGCTAAAACCAGGGTCGATTGCAAGTGGCTGCCCACCCTAATCACCGGCGATTCCGACATCATAGACTTGCCCTTCTCTTCACTCTTCTCCCTACTGGCCGATGCTTCTCTAGTTTGATAAGCCAATAAGGCTTGCAGAGTTTCCTGCAATTTCTCCATTTCTATGGCGAAGGTCTCTTAAATTACAAATGCTTGCGTTCGACCCCCACCCCGGCTCTTCGAACGACCCCTTCCTCTCCCGGTAGCGGAACTTTCTTGGAGGGAAAGTTCCTGTTCAACCCCAACTTCTACACTCCTTGCTCGACGTTCGACACACGTCGTCTTACGCCCCCAACCCCCTTCTTGGTTCCCTCCACTTGAGTGACTACCTTTCGAGGTGTCTTTCCCTTCCCTTTGGGTCGACTACGACGCTTTCCTCAAGTGGCAGCCGACCTATGAGTGGCTACTGGTCCATCCACAATGACTTCATTCACCGGTACTGCTTCAGCCACCGATGCAGACCTACTCTTCGTCACCCGCTCAGACATGCTTACTGAAAAGGTGGAAACATGCAACATTTAATCCAACAAGTCCAACGTAACAAGGTAAATTAAGCACACACATGAACCTGTAAACTTGCAATTACATTGGCCAGATGTAATTCCAAATTTACCTTACATGCTAGTCCTCACCACCTTATTACTCAATTCCCTATGGTCTTCCTATTTCTCAGTTGTGCTTCTATCCTCCTAGTTTAAGTCTAGGCCCGTCCGATCACCTAGATTCCTTAAACTATGGCTCTGATACCAATTATAACAACCTAAAACAGCTAACCAAACAACCATAAGCAAGTACATAAAATCATGCCAAAAATGGCCCCAAGTCTACAAAACTTAACTCAAGGTTTGTTGTGAACAAGCTAATACACAACTGAGATCAACTGACATAAAGCAAAAAGGAAATCTTCTAAGTGGCTCCGAATCACACCTTCTCTTTACCCTTGAACGATCCTCCTACTTCACGATTTCCTGAAAAGGGTTTTTAGTTTGAAATAGCGAGGGTTAGACCGAAAGTTCTAGTGAGTTCCCCTCAAATAACAGTTCATGCCATTACTACAAAAAGATTTTTTTTATTATAAACATATAAGTACCAACTCATTCTGTAAAACATCACACCCACAAATACACTTTCGACACATACACTGTAGTCACACGAAGTAACTACGTGTCTGGATCACACTGCCTTAATCAGGGACACCCCCCATTAGCATAAATGTGACACCCCCCCCCGATATGAGCACAAGCGGGACACACCTCCCGTCTTAGGCCATACTTGCCAATCACAGTGTATGCATACATTTAACCAACACAAGAGTGAAAAACCAAACTTAAAGTAAAGTTTGCATATTTATAAAGCATACATAAATAAATAAAATGTTTTAAAAGACTTCCACATGCTTTTAACCTCTTAATCATTGAAGAGCTTTTAGTTTACAAAATTCACCTGTCGTCCTGAGCTTAAATTCCAACACTTGAGATTGTCAAGCAACGGTTTCCTAAAGTACAAAAATAGGATCACCCGGTCAGTCACTTGGTTACTTCTACAAACAAAGGAATAACACCTTTTACCGCCACTAAAGTATTGGTTCAGAAAAACTTTCCCAGTAAATCGACTTGACGAATTCCAGACTCAGCGAAACCATTCCCGGGGTTGCTCGATCGAGAGTTCCCCGGGTACACCCGGTAGAGACATCCCCGAGGTCTCCCGATTTGAATCATACCGGGATTGCCCAAGCTCCACACTATAACATCCCAACCAAAAGATAAACAAACGGATCAAATCTTAAAATAAAAACTCAACGATTAATAATAATCCAAGCCAAACGGTCCCAAACATACCATGTATACATCAAGGTTTGTTAAAAACAACCTATACACAACTGAGATAAATAACACCTAAATGACGATCTTCTATCCGCCCCGCTAGACTTTCTCCTTGCCTTTAATTGCTCTGACTACCTCACAACGGCCTGAAAAGATTTTTAGTTTTGAAAGAGTGAGGGTTAGACCATAGGTCTAGTGAGATCCCTCTAACAGATAAGCAACAATATACTTTCCAGAATTTAAAACCACATTTAATAATTTCACATAGATAAAACACGCTACGGACCACACGACCGTCAAAGACGATGTGTCTAACTCGCGCTGCCTTAATATTGGGACACGCCTCCAACGACATAAACGGGCCACACTCCCCGGCACGAGTAGGCGGGCCACACTCCCCGACTTAGGTCACGTAACCCACAAATAATGTATGCATACATTTAAACAACAACAATTTATAACACGCTTGAGCAATTTCATAAAATCATGCCATCATAAATAAATCAAAGTTTGAAATAAACTTCACATGCTTTCATCATCAAAAGGTTTAGTTTAGAAAAATTCACTTGTCGTCCCTTAGCTCATACTCTTCGTCTACCTCTAAGATTCGACCCGAAACCTATAAAGGAAAAATATCGATGGATGAATTCTCCCACTTTCTAATTACAAAAGGAAGTTATCCTTGACATAAACCCCAACGCCTCTTTATCCTCAAGTATTTAACCCACCAGACTCATTCGGGCCTAACTACTTTTAACCCCAAAGCCCACTACTTAATTAAATTTTAAATAGGAAGGATCTGGGCTTCGGCCCATAAAAGTAACACACGGACCGGGGCCAGCAGGCCGACCGGTGTGCTGCAGGTCGCCCGAGGCGCCTTACGACCGGGGCGTGGGTTCGACCGGATAAGAAATGACTGGTACCCCCCCTTGACCGGTAACCAACTTCGACTGGGATCCCTCCTCTCATCCTACGACCGAGATCTCCCCTCGGTCCTTCGACCGGGGTCTCCCCTCCCCCTTCGACGCATCAACCGATGTCACTCCAGAATATTATCGATCGGATCCAATTAAATAAGTCTCGACCGGTATATAATTGAGACCGATAAAGAGAATCGACCGGAGTCCCCCTTATCGATCGACCGGGGTCTCCCTTCCAAATCGACCGGGGCTTAAGACGACCTGACTTATCGAACGAAAACCCCAGATCTCTGATACCTTTACACAGATTGAAGAATAAACCCCAAGATCCCACAGCGGATTCAATCCATACACCAACAGATACATCAACTCTAATTCATTAATCAAACCATTAACCAATTCAATTTCAACCCAGATCTAATTATTTCAGATTCAAAACTCAACCCAGGGAGTTCCAACTTCAGAACAACTTTCAATGCAAGCTCCATTAATAGATTTGGAAATAAATACTAACTCTTACTATTAAGGAGTTTAAGATTAGAGTTTTACCTTGAAGAATTGAAGAACACCAATCTCAGCTCCTTTGCTCTCTCTCACGATCGATTGCCTTCGAGAACTCTTTCTCCATATGCCAAAACTTTTCAGCCGCTTCAATAACCCAAATCCCTAGAGTTTAATCCCTTGTTCCCCATTTTACATAATTGACCCCTCAAAAAGGACCCTTTCAAATATCTCACCCCAAACTTTAAAATTCCTACTTTTAACCCGGTTGTTACAATATCCCCCCCTCACAAGAATTCCGTCCCCAGAATTCCTTCATTAAAATATACTGGGATATTGACTCTTCATAATCGACTCTAACTTCCCAGTCGCTTCTTGCCCTGAGAGGAATTGCCACTGAACTTTTACCAAGAAAATTTCTTTATTCCTTAACTTTTTCACTTTACGATCCTAAATTGCTACTGGTTTCTCTACAAAGCTTATCCTTTCATCTATTTGGACATCTTCTAACGGTATCACCACGTCACTTTCTGCTAAACACTTTTCGGATTAAACATATGGAATGAGGAATGAATTCCACTCAGATCTTCGGTAGATATAGTTTGTAGGCTACTTTTCCCCTACTTGTTCGACAATAGCAACGTCTCACCAAATCTAGGTCTTGACTTCCATTTCTTTCCGAATCGATCACGCCCTTCCTATACGAGACTGATAACTATACATTTGTCACCACTCGAGACTAAAGACTCATAATTCTCAATCTAACCAAGATAGCACCATTCGATTAATCAAGCCATTATGATAAATACCCAACCATACGTAACCATCAGATTTACCCCTCGATTACAACAACTTCCATAACCAAGAAAATTTTACCGGAGTCAACACCACGAAGGCATGCATCACTGATTACACAAACACTCCACTCGCCAACATAACACATCATCAACTGTAGACATCACCTACATCTCACAGTCATGAGTTTCTTCATCATGTAACTTGCCATCGCAAGCAACCACCTTTAGTACAGCATAAGTCCAACGCAGAAGCACCTTCTTTTTCTACCCCCAATGATCCAACTTCTCGACATTAGCCAAAAATCACACGCTAGAATACCTCGTTCCGATGTCATCACTTCAACTTCTCACATTTTTGGTGGAAACTTCCAAAATTCCAAAACCCTCGCAAACTATCAGTCCTAACTGGCCAACAATGCGACACATACTTCCATTTCTCATTGTATTCACAATCACCCAACCACATGCGTAATACAAAGCCGACTTCACCCGCTCAACACGGAGTGACCAAACGCAATCAAACTTTCCCAAATATTTCACACAGAACAACGGATTCACTTAGAACCCCCTTTTCACCCATTGCCAAACTGACACTATGGTCCTTCGTTCCGAACACTATATCCCAACACCTCTATCTTCTTCCTTGAGGGTTTCAAACCCACTTCTAACGACCGACTCACTGATTAGAGGCGTGGACCTTTGAGTCAGCCGCACCACTCACACCGCACCGAGACGCCATCTTCTCTCTCTTTTACCCACACTAAGGATTTACAAACTTGCTAACGTCAGCATCTGAAAATGTACCTCTGCCTGATATCTTTACCTTCTTCTCGCTGCAAGATACACTACTCGCCCAACCTTAATTACCCTATTCCTTGATGATTCACAAAAGTCCAATTCCATTTACATTACTTTGCTTGATCAATCGACTTTCCACCCTTCTTACGCGAGATAATCAACCCCACTCTTTCCAAGCATTGTCCACTATTCGAAGTCGCTTCACAATCTTCACTCTCCAAACAGGATTACCCAATCTGCTAGAATCCTTCCACCCTGAAGAAATACCTCAACATACCCACTGATTTCCTATCTACTACACAGTTCGAACTATAACAACTATAACAACCCCCCGAATTGAGCAGTTCGACCCTTTCAATAATCATTCTAGAGATATACAATAATCTCGCCCCAAAACTCGCCGAAAACCAGAACACACAGTTCCTCTCTTTGATAACCGCCAACTATCATTTGCAAATTATTCATAACTTAGCAATATTCCAATAACTAAGCATTCACACCTCCCAAACACATACACACTATTTACAAATCATTCCCAGATATGCCATAAAGGCATCACCAACTCATGGTTGCAACCACCACTCTACTACCTCCTCCTAGAACAACTGCAAATCTCCACGACCACTTGCCACACATACCAATACCGTCATTTTCTCATTGATCATAGTATTAAGATTGGACTTCAAGGCATTTCACGACCTTGTCTTCCCTGAACCTGAATAAATCGCAAAACTATGATCCTCAAATTCCCCCAACAAGATTTCACTCCTTGTTGGCTCAACAGTACCTGTTGGAATCCAAATCCAATGGTCTGAAGGATTAAGCATGATACCTCGAAGACTTAAATGCTCAAAGCACAACCCCTCCCAGTGGTGCTATATATAACTACGCTCTCACATAACCATCAAAACCTCATCGGTAAAGAATCACCCAACCGAACCATAGATCCTCCGGTTTTGTAAGATCCGCACAATGTTGTCTAACATCGCATTAGGTACACACCTTTTCTGAATAACTCTTCACTTCCTCTCAAAACTCCTCAAAACTAACCATAACTACTCCTTCATTTCCAGCGTTCCGCCATTCACCACAAAAAATGGCTTTCTGACTTCCACGACAATAGTCGACATTGAGATACTTCCACTAAGTCTCCAACCACCAAGGATCCCCAATGACATCTACCTCTTTCACTGTAGCAGTTAATTGCTAAAATATACCTTTACGACATTAAATTCCACTCCCGACGCAACCATTTGCCGACATTCACATCTCAAGTCTCGGAATCACGGTATGCCACTATAGTACCATTATCCTTAATTGCAACCCTTTCCCCTCGACCTAGAGAATTCATAGCCTTCATGCATGACACACAATTAATTAAACTCTCGATACGTTTGAAAATTTAAAGGATACCTACATCAGAAAACAAACTCACGTGTATACGACATGACATTGACTTAGCTTTGCACAACGGTTTCAAGAATCGTTTTGCCTCAACTCCACAACAATCTCTCTTCACCACACCCCATTGACGGGGTTGGCACATTTGAAAATATTTCCGATGAACTCTACACACACCATTTATAAAAATACCCTAGAAAGTGCTTACACTGAGCGTGCCAGCGACTCTCACTCTTGTTAATATAACAACACATGTTTATACCAAACTCACTTATAAATTCATGCGATCAAATGTTGTTTTGATTTTCATAGCCAAGGTCGACTCGTTTATAAAGAAATATATAATTCTTTTCAAAATTTATCACCCACAGTCAAAAACTTGTCTTTTCAATTCAAACATATATTCACATGCGTCGACACATTTTCAAAACAACTACTTCGTAAGACACACACTTGCCAAAACGTCTGATATGAAAGTTATGAAAAAACTCCAACAATTTATTTGACACACCGTGCATGAGACTCAGTGACATTGAAGGCTATTTACTCTAACAAGGTCAACTGTTTACATTTACTATAATTTATCCCAGACTCCTCGCTTCCGACCAACCAGTCAGTGTTCTCTACTGTGCCACAACCTCCGGCACCATCGTCTTCTAACAACCTTGAAAACCCAAAACTAGTCATCACCGTGACAATTGATTCATAAACCAAGCGGTAACTCATTCCCATTTGATCCTCACTACATACTATCAGTCAACACTGATATCGTCTCTCAACCACCCTTCAATTAACTACAACTTTAGAAGTCTCAATTCTATCCTTTGATTCTTGGATTAACACTCTCCTGCTTCTCACTAAACGTCATACCACTTTACCAAACCGAAGAGTCCATTGGAGCGACAAGCTCGCCTCCTATCATCATTCGCTTCCTTATGGACTCAGGAGGTCCTTTCTCAACGAAATATCTACATCCCGCACGATAAGCATCCTAAACGGCATAACCTTACTTCCAAAAATGAACTTTCACCACACGCTAAACTAACACTATCAATCTATGGATAGGACTCTCTACCCTGAACCACACTCAACAATAGTAATTGAGTATGCCCATGCACCTGTAAATTCATAATGGCATTGGCCAGATGCGATTCTGAATTTACCTTACATAAGAGTACTCACTATTGTTATCACACCTCACGATGATCAAGGTATTTCTTAAAGGTTTCCTAAATCTCAGTTGTGTTCATCTACTCCACAGTTTAAGTTTAGGCACATCCGGTTACCTAAATCCCTTAAACTATGGCTCTGATACCAACTATAACATCCCAACCAAAAAATAAACAAGCGGATCAAATCTTAAAATAAAAACTCAACGATTAATAATAATCCAAGCCAAACGGTCCCAAACATACCATGTATACATCAAGGTTTGTTAAAAACAACCTATACACAACTGAGATAAATAACAACTAAATGACGATCTTCTATCCGCCCCGCTAGACTTTCTCCTTGCCTTTAATTGCTCTGACTACCTCACAACGGCCTGAAAAGATTTTTAGTTTTGAAAGAGTGAGGGTTAGACCATAGGTCTAGTGAGATCCCTCTAACAGATAAGCAACAATATACTTTCCAGAATTTAAAACCACATTTAATAATTTCACATAGATAAAACACGCTACGGACCACACGACCATCAAAGACGATGTGTCTAACTCGCGCTGCCTTAATATTGGGACACGCCTCCAACGACATAAACGGGCCACACTCCCCGGCACGAGTAGGCGGGCCACACTCCCCGACTTAGGTCACGTAACCCACAAATAATGTATGCATACATTTAAACAACAACAATTTATAACACGCTTGAGCAATTTCATAAAATCATGCCATCATAAATAAATCAAAGTTTGAAATAAACTTCACATGCTTTCATTATCAAAAGGTTTAGTTTAGAAAAATTCACTTGTCGTCCCTTAGCTCATACTCTTCGTCTACCTCTAAGATTCGACCCGAAACCTATAAAGGAAAAATATCGATGGATGAATTCTCCCACTTTCTAATTACAAAAGGAAGTTATCCTTGACATAAACCCCAACGCCTCTTTATCCTCAAGTATTTAACCTACCAGACTCATTCGGGCCTAACTACTTTTAACCCCAAAGCCCACTACTTAATTAAATTTTAAATAGGAAGGATCTGGGCTTCGGCCCATAAAACTAACATGCGGACCGGGGCCAGCAGGCCGACCGGTGTGCTGTAGGTCGCCTGGGGCGCCTTACGACCGGGGCGTGGGTTCGACCGGATAAGAAACGACCGGTACCCCCCCTTGACCGGTAACCAACTTCGACCGGGACCCCTCCTCTCGTCCTACGACCGGGATCTCCCCTCGGTCCTTCGACCGGGGTCTCCCCTCCCCCTGCGGCGCATCGACCGGTGTCACTCCAGAATATTATCGACCGGAGCCAATTAAATAAGTCTCGACCGATATATAATTGAAACCGGTAAAGAGAATCGACCAGAGTCCCCCTTATCGATCGACCGGGGTCTCCCTTCCAAATCGACCGGGGCTTAAGACGACCTGACTTATCAAACAAAAACCCCAAATCTCTGATACCTTTACACAGATTGAAGATTAAACCCCAAGATCCCACAGCGGATTCAATCCATACACCAACAGATACATCAACTCTAATTCATTAATCAAACCATTAACCAATTCAATTTCAACCCAGATCTAATTATTTCAGATTCAAAACTCAACCCAGGGAGTTCCAACTTCAGAACAACTTTCAATGCAAGCTCCATTAATAGATTTGGAAATAAATACTAACTCTTACTATTAAGGAGTTTAAGATTAGAGTTTTACCTTGAAGAATTGAAGAACACCAATCTCAGCTCCTTTGCTCTCTCTCACGATCGATTGCCTTCGAGAACTCTTTCTCCATATGCCAAAACTTTTCAGCCGCTTCAATAACCCAAATCCCTAGGGTTTAATCCCTTGTTCCCCATTTTACATAATTGACCCCTCAAAAAGGCCCCTTTCAAATATCTCACCCCAAACTTTAAAATTCCTACTTTTAACCCGGTTGTTACACACACACCCCGGGGTCGCCCGGTACTCATCCCCGGGGTCTCCCGCGTTACCCTCCCCGGGGTCACCCAGTCACAACAAACCCGGGATCGCCCGACTGTAACAAGCTGTAACACCCGTAAACTATTAAGGTAAGTATTTTGTCTCCTTTAATGCCTTAATTTCGGTATGTGTGTATATGTGTTTTTACGTGCATTTTGAGATCTTCGACTATGATAAAATGTCACCTATTGATTTACTACCTCTAATCGTTCTAACCTTGTGCTCAGTGTCGTTTTCGGTTAAGTTTTCGAGTCGAGCTGTGAGGCCGGCGATTGTGCCTTGCGATTGTGCCTTGGCACTATCGCGCAGGGCACTATCGCCCGAGTGGTACCGCTGGCTGAGATTTTCGGCGATTGTGCCACGCGATAGTGCCTTGGCACTATCGCCAGGGGCACTATCGCCCAAGGAGTACCGAGAGTGGGGGTAACCTCGCGATTGTGACCCGCGATAGTGCCAAGGCACTATCGCCGGGCACTATCGCCCGCGTGACCTGGTTGTTTTTAAAACTCTTTGGGCAGTCTTATTTCACACTTAAGAAGAAAAAACATTTTACAAAAACGGGAGAACTTCTCTTAAGGGCGATTTTTAGGGTTTCTTCATCTACCACATTTACTTCTAAGCTTTTGGGTGGTTGGGAGCATTAAGTGATCTTAAAACTTCATCCAAGTGTTCTCCTTGAAGTGTGCTTCAAGATTTTCACTCCTCATCTTCAAGACTCGCCTTCTCCAACTTCTAGGGTTTCCATATTTTCTAGGTTTTGGGTTCAAAACCTAGATTGTGAGTTTACTAACCTTTGTTAAAACTAGATACACATCATATGCTTCTATTGTTGTTATTTGTCTCCATATGTTCAAGTATTTGGGTTTTAGCTATGAAGAAATGTGAGGAAGGTGATTATGTGGAAAATGCCATGATTTACTTTGTTGGTTGGAATGATTTGGGATATATGTGGTATAGTAGATGATAAACTCTACTTGGAATGCATTTTAGTGATTGAATATTTAAACATTGATTATGTTGGAATTTGAGTCTCATATTGGATTCATGCATTATGATGGTAATATCGTACCCATGGTTGGTATCGAAATGTTTTGGTTGGAATATATTCCGCAAGACCTCCTATATGATATGTTGGACGAACCAAGTCAGTAGACACTAGGAGGATGTAGTCTTGGGCGCCACTGTGATGGTATGTGCCTAGACCTCCGCCATTCGGGGTAATGCCATGGTTGTAGTCCTCGGGTGTGCCGGGCCTTTCGGGTGTCCCTTGTTATAGGGCATCAAGGTATATCGACTCTTTGGGTGGAACTTGATTGGTGCTATAGGTCTCCCCTATTGACTCCACAATTGTTGAACTATGGTTAACTGCTGATAAGAACTATAATTGTACATGCATGATTATAATTGTTCAACTCATTAGGCTTTTTGGCCTAACACTTGTTTTGGTGTCGATGTGTATCTCAGGTTCTAGTGGCGCCGGATCTAAGCAAGTGTAGTTGCCTTGGGGTGAGAGCTTGGGGATTTTTGCACATGGACGCATTATACTTTTGGATATAGATCAGTCGAGTTCATAGATGACAACCCATTTTGTAATCTCTTTTCTAGTTGTAGAAATTAGATTAGTTGGTTGTTGTTTATTGCCCGTTAAATTACAAATTGTGATTAAACAGGTTATTCATTTATGTTCCCCACTTTTGGGAGGCTCTTGCTATGGCAATTTTTAGTATACCTCATGTCCGATTCTCGGATTTTTGTTATCCCTATTTTTGGGGTGTTACACAAGCCTAGGACCCGCGCCGAGTTTCGCAGCCAATGGTTTTTCCTTTTTCGGCCGCTTGAATCCCAACCAAAACTCTCCAATCCCACTATTCTCTCCCTTCCATCCCAAGGTCGATAACCAACACAGCAGATGGGTTACTGTCCTCCCCAAATCGCTCGATATCAAAAACCCCAAAAACCAACTAACTTCATACTTACAAAACATCGATTAATAACCAAAATCAACAAATAAAGATAGAATTTCTACTCTAAACAATCAAGAGAAAAAGAAGCTATGAACTTACCTTGCTGGGAATCTGATTTGTTCTTCCTTCCGAGCTCTTGATCTCTTCCACACCCAATACGCACTCCAAGTTTTCTCCTGACCCTTAGCTAGAAAATTTTCCCAAAATGATAGAGGTAGGTGGCTAGGGTATTGGGATAACCCTTTAATACCAAAGTTACAACTACCCCCCCCCCCCCCCCACAATTTTGAGCTTTGACCAAATAATCACCCAATTCTTAAGTTACGCAATTGAACCTGGTTATTACAAGGTAAGCATTTTTTTATTTTTTTTCCGTTTAATTTTAAGAATTGAACCACGTAAATATTGGAATTAGTGCTTAGAGCATCTCCAACAACTTTGCTATAATTTTCTCTAAAATAGAGAAACATAAGTGGAAATATCTAAAAAGTATTATATTCAACTCCAACAGATTTGTTATTTTAGAGATTTTGAAACAACTTATATTATTATAATATTCTATAATTTATCATTTTTTACTGTTATGTGAAAATCCATGATTATCAGTATGATAAATTAATTAAATTTAAAAATTTAACATTATTAGAAATTTGTCAAAGTTATAAATGTCATATTATCAATGGATTATCGACCTTTGATTAAAAGAAACTTATTATGACCTATTTTTAAGCTACCAATAGACAAGTATTTAGCCGTTTAATTGTTCTTTATGTATGCCAATATTCATATACGTTTATTTGCTTACATTGGTTATAAATATATAGGGTTGAGTTTAAATGAAAACTCATATTTCATTTTGCATATGAGAACAAATCTTAACCATTAATCAAAACTTAGAAAACTAATCAATAGTTAATACATAATAAAGTTAATTGAGGAGTGATTAAGGATAAAATTGAAAATTTTAATAAGCGTCTACCTTGTTTGACTTTTTATTTTATTTTTAATTAAAAAAATTTACTCCCTTAAACTTTAAAATAAATTATCTTAAAAATTAATAATATTTTAATCAAAAAAATTACATCAAAAAAAAAAAAAGAATTTCGTGCTCTTCGATATGACATCCATCTCGATATAGTTTGTTTTTTTTTCCTTTTTAACCGTTTTTTACGTGAAATTCTATATATGTGTTATATTTATTATGAATATGCATGCACGTTCTCGGATGTCCACATTCAACATGAATAACAAAGGTGAACGTTCATTCACTATTCATGATGAATAATACAACATTCAGGATGAATAATAAACGAATCCATGATTCATGTATTATTTATCATGAATCATGTATTATTCACCCTGAATACTGTATTATTAATCCTGAATGATACATTATTCATGATGAATAATATATGAATGACCCATGAAGGTGTAGACACATGGCACACTCTCTTTTGTTTCCCAATTCACAACCGAAATTTGGTTTAATTCATTATGAATATGTATGTGCATCCCCGGATGTCCTACATTCAGTATGAATAACAAATGTGAACGTTCATTCATTATTCATGATGAATAATATAGTATTCAGGATGAATTACACAACATTCATGATGAATAATACACAAATTCATGAATCGTGAATTATTCACCCTGAATTTTAAATGATACATTATTCATGATGAATAATACATGAATGACCTGTGAAGATGGGGAGATGTGACACGCTCCCTTTTGTTCACAACAGAATTACTTGATAGGTTCTCGATTCGTCTTGATGGGTGTTGGGTTACGGTGCTGAAGAAACGTGATGCCTTACGACGTTCAAGAAAGTGTTGAAGAAGGTGATGTTGAGTTACATACTTACGGTGTCGAGGTATTGTACAAACTTGAAGGTACATAAATATTCACAATGAATATAACACATATATAGCATTTCATGTAAAAAACGGTTAAAACGACAAAAAAAAACTATATCGAGATGGATGTCATATCGAAGAGCACGAAATTCTCGTTTTTTTGATATAATTTGTTTGATTAAAATATTAGTAATTTTTAAGATAATTTATTTTAAACTTTAATTGGGTTCATGATGCCCAAATGCAACCAAATATTCCATTCGATGTCTACAAAACTAGACAGTAATTTCCTCAATTAAAATGCCAATATATATACAAAATTATGAATCCAAATAACTACTCTCAAGTTTCCAAGAGGTTTCATTTCAAATTTTTATATGATACTCCCACCCATAATACATCAATTTACTCAATTACCCGTTCCATCATACTTACCCACATTTCAAAACCCAAACTTGATTTTCATGTAAAAACATCACAAGGTTATAGGAGGCATATTGTCATGTATAAAATCCATAACTAGACCCAAATTGCATACTCTTGACCCCAAATCATACCTTTACACATAACCCCCAAAATCTCCAAAATTAGGTTTTAGTGAAAACTCACCAAACTCAAATAAATCAAAATGGAGATGTTGAGAAGATTAAAAATTCACATTTTAACATGTATACAATTTATTAAAAGAGAATGAACTCACTAGTTAGTTTTTTAGTGAAAAACCTAGAAAACCAAGTATGTTGAGGAGAGGATGAAGATTCCAACTATCCAAGCTAGCTCCATAAATCTTGAGGCTCTAGATAACAACAATGTGCTTCCAAACTTGAAGCAAAACCTCTAGGGTTTCTCAAAATCGTATTAATGGTGGAGAAGTGTTTGGTGACGAATAAATGAGGATAAAAGGGGTGAAATACCGTCTATAGGGTCTGTAGGGACTTCCCGCGGTTTGGGTCGCGGCTTGGAGGCCGCGCACTAAGCCGCGCGTGTCTCTGAGGTCCAAACATCCAGTGAGTCCCGCGGCTTGGAGGCCGCGTCCTAGCCCGCGCAACTCACTGTCCTCTCAGCCAAGTCTCAAAATTCAATTCCAAAACCAAGCCACGATCCTAAAATTCAAGGTTTCAAAAGGATCTATATTAGCAAAATTCTAAGGCTAACAAATAGGTTCATAAGAGAGACTCCTAACGTACATTAGATTTTACGGGTGTTACAATCGTCCCCAACTTGAAGAGGATTTCGTCCTCGAAATCATAGTTATGCAAATAAGTAAGGGTATCTTCGCTTCATATCCTTTTCGGCTTCCCAAGTCACATTGGCACCACGATGGTGCTTCCATTGCACCTTTACCATTGTGACCTCTTTATGCCTAAGGGGCTGTTCGGTAGCAGCTTAATGGGCTGAATAAGGGATATGGCTTATTCGGTCTGCCATATCTTATTGTTCGGTAGCAGCTTAATTGGTCCGTTGGTGGCTGACCGAATCAGCTAGAAAATTAAACTCATATGTACTCAACCATATATTAAAATTTACTTTCCCTAACTACCCTCTTTAATGAAAAGAAGCCCTACCCCTGTTAATTCATTCCAGCCGTATCTACCCTCTCCAAGCACTCAACCATCAAAGAAGAGAAGAAATCTGGAACAGTGATGGAAGCAGCTAGGACTCCATCGTTTCCATATCTGGTATTCTCTTGAGCTCTCTCACAGCTAGGACTCCATCGTTTACATATCTTGTGGGTTGAAACCCATCGATTTTGTGGGTTCTTGATATCATGGTTTCTGAAACTCCATCGATCCCATCTGTTGAAACTCCATCGATTTAATGTTTGAAACCCATCGATTTTGTGGGTTCTTGATATCATGGTTTCTAAAACTCCATCGATTTTGTGGGTTCTGATTTTTTTAGAGCCATCTATATATTTATGTGTTCTTTGATTTTCTGATTTCTTTAGAGCCATCTATATATTTCTGTGTTCTTGAGTTTCTAAAATGTATATGTTTCTTCGATTTTCTGAAATGTATATGTTCCGAGTTTCTGAAAAGTATATGTTTCAGAAATGTATATTTACTGATTTTCTGAAATTGATATGTTTTTGTGTTCTTGAAATGTATATGTTTTGAGTTTATGTTTCCTGTTATATGTATATATGTTCTAAGTTTCTATTTCTCTTATATATATGTGCTGAGTTTTTGTTTTTTGTTATATATATGTTCTGAGTTTATGCTTTCGGTTATATATATGTGCTGAGTTTATGCTTTCGGTTATATATATATGTGTTGAGTTTATGTTTCGGTTATATATGTGCTGAGTTTATGTTTCGGTTATATATGTGTTGAGGGGGTAAAATGATCATTTCTGACATTCAGACTGTTTATTCAGCACAACAAACGAACAACAACTTAGCTGTTAACACACAGACAACTATATCCATATAGACATCTATATCCATACAGGTCTTAACAGAAAACGAACCGAACATCGCCTAAGTCTTTTGACTTCTCTCTCCAAAATGGCTTCCGGTTCTTCGACACAACGGTTGTTGTCTACCCGAATCTCCGATAACGGTATCACGCTTTCTTCTTCCGCCAAACACTTCCGTAGATAGCACACATGAAATGTGGGGTGGATTCCGTCCATCTCCGGTGGTAGGTCTAGCTTGTAAGTTTGTAGTCCAATACACTCAAGGATAGTGAACGCTCGAAGAAAACGGGGACTTAACTTCCCTCGTTTTCTAAACCGGATTAAGCCTTTCCAATGAGACACCTTCAACAACACACGATCTCCCACTTGGAACTCCACCGGTCTCCTCTTTTTGTCGGTGTAACTTTTCTGACGATCTTGCGCCGCTTTCAACCATTCTTGAATCGTCTTGACTTTATCGGCCATCTCTTGCACAATTTCCGGACCAGCAAATTGCTTTTCTCCCGCCTCTAGCCAACACACGGGGGTCCTACACTTTCGTCCGTACAAAGCTTTAAATGGTGCCATCCTGAGGCTAGAGTGATAACTATTGTTTTATGCAAACTCTACCAAAGGTAGATGGGTATCCCAGCTACCGCCAAAATCGATCACACAAGACCTAAGCATGTCCTCCAGAGTTTGAATCGTCCTTTCGCTTTGTCTGTCCGTCTGTGGGTGGTATGTCGTGCTCAAATTCACCCGCGTGCCCAACTGCTGATGTAAGGCTCCCCAAAATCTTGATGTAAATCGGCTATCTCGATCGGAGACTATAGACAAAGGTACACCATGTCTAGAGACTACTTCATCTATATATAGCTTTGCCAACTTATCCATCGGCAAAGTTTCCCGCATCGCTAGGAAATGAGCACTCTTTGTCAAGCGGTCGACAATTACCCAAATTGTGTCATTACCTCTCGACGTTTTTGGTAGTTTGGTCACGAAGTCCATAGTGATTTTGTCCTATTTCCACTCAGGTATCTCCAATGATTGCAAACTCCCATACGGTCGTTGATGTTCTGCCTTTACTTGGGAACATGTCACACACCTCTCCACGTAATGCGCTACGTCCAATTTCATAACTGGCCACCAATAGTGCAGTTTAAGATCCCTGTACATCTTGGTGCTTCCCGGGTGAATGGAGTATTTGGATTTATGAGCGTCTTCCAAAAGTAGCTCTCGACTTCCTCCAATCATTGGCACCCACACGCGTCCATTAAAGCATTTGATCCCACGACTATCGTCTATCAAGAGTAGCCGTTGTTTGGTCATCCCTTCATCTTTGAGATTCTCTTACCTCAAGGCTTCGGTTTGCGATGATTTAATCCTCTCCACGAGGCTTGACACCAATTCAATTCTTGAAAGTTTGGCTTGAAGCTTCCCACTGTACTCCTTCCGACTCAAGGCATCGACCACCACATTTGCTTTACCTGGGTGGTAAAGTAGTTCACAGTCGTAGTCCTTGAGTAGTTCCAACCATCTTCTTTGCCTCATGTTAAGCTCCTTCTGATAAAAAAAACATACTTTAAGCTTTTGTGGCTCGTGTACAAGGTACACTTCGTGCTATAGAGGTAGTGTCACCACAACTTTAATGCGAACACTACCGCCGCTAACTCTAAGTCATGTGTAGGGTAGTTCTTCTCGTGCACCTTCAATTGTCTTGACGCATAGGCAATCACCTTCCCTCTTTTTTCATGAGTACACACCCTAGGCCCATCTTGGACACATCGCTATAGACCACGAAATCCTCTGATCCCTCCGGCAAGGACAAGATCGGGGCTTCACACAACTTCTTTTGCAAAGTTCAGAATGCTCTCTCTTGAGTATCGGTCCACTCAAATTTCACGTTCTTCTTAGTCAAAGCGGTCAATGGTGAGGCAGTCTTGGAGAAGTCTTGGAGAAGTCTTGTATGAATCTTCGGTAATAACCCGCTAAGCCCAAGAAGCATCAAATTTCAGATGGACTCTTAGGCGGTTACCAATTCATCATAGCTTCAATCTTGGCGGGGTCAACCTTCACGACGTCTTTCGTCACCACGTGCCCTAAGAATTATAGCTCCTTCAGCCAAAATTCACACTTGGAGAATTTAATGTATAATTTCTCTTCCCTTAAAACCTCCAACACTTCTCGAAGGTGTCGCACATGATCAGATTCGTCCTTGGAGTAGATTAGGATATCGTCGATGAACACGATTACTGACTTATCGAGGAACGGTCGGCACACTCGGTTCATCAAATCCATGAACACCGTCGGGGCGTTCGTTAAACCGAAAGGCATCACCAAGAATTCGTAATGCCCGTAGAGCGTTATAAATGATGTCTTCGGGATGTCGCCTTCCTTGACTTTTACTTGGTGGTAGCCTGAACGTAGGTCGATTTTCGAGAAGCAACCCGCCCTTTGGAGTTGGTCAAATAAGTCGTCGATCCGGGGGAGTGGGTACTTGTTTTTCACGGTCACCTTATTCAGTTCTCTGTAATCTATGGACATCCACATAGTTCCATCCTTTTTCTTTACGAACAAGACCGGCGCTCCCCACGATGACGAGCTCGGTCTCACGAACCCCTTCTAGAGAAGGTCTTGCAGTTGTTCCATCATCTCTTTCATCTCTGATGGGGGCAAATGATACGGATCTCTCGCTATTGGGGCCACTCCCGGTGCTAGGTCAATCTTGAATTCTACTTGGCGATCGGGTGGTAGTCCAGGAAAGTTATCCGAGAATACATCGGGGAATTCCTTTACCACCTTTACATCCTCTAGCTTCTTCTTCTCGAGTTTGGCGTCTATAACATACGCCAAAAAGGATGAGCATCCTTTCGATATACACTTGCGTGCCTTCACCATGCTGATGATTGCTACTTCGCCCTTCCGTCTTTCAACTTACACGGTCACCGTCTCCTCATCCGAAATTGGAACTCGAATTATCTTCTTTGCACAAAGAATTTTGGCCCGGTTATTAGATAACCAGTCCATTCCTATGACAACATCGAATCCCCCAATAACCATTGGCATCAAGTCAACCGGGAATTCTCTCCCTTCGATTTCTAGCTTGCAATCTTTCAGAACGTCTCAGACCACTACTTGATCACCATCCGCTAGTTCTACTACTAAGGCGTCCCTCAAGCTACTAGTGGGTACAAGCAACTTGTGACATAAAGCACTCGACACAAACGAAAAACTTGCGCCAAAATCAAATAGTATATGTGTAGGTACGGAGTTTAGAAGAAACGTACCCAACACTACATCAGTCGAAGCCTTCGCTTCTTCAATGGTCATCTGAAAGGCTCTCCCCGTCGCTCTCGGGGGATCCGTCTTCTTTCCTCCGTTACCCCCAACTTTCAACTTTGGGCACTCACTCCTGATATGGCCCGGTGGTCTGCATTCAAAACAAATATGTCCCCTAATCGGACAATCCCTGAAATTGTGACCCGTCTTACCACACTTGAAGCAGGATTCAGACAACAATTTACACATACCATGGTGTCTACTCTGGCACTTGGATAAGTATGGAACCTCTTTTCTAAAATCGGTCCCTCGCTGACTGTTGTTGAACTGACTTGATCTCTTGGAGGGTACATAAATTCTCTCCCATCACCTTTTCTCGTCGCCCCCGTTTCTCTCTATCTTGTTTTAACCGTATGAATCTTCCACCAATTATGCCTCTTCAATTGTCTCTCGGAGAGTAGCGGTTCTGGACGCGCGCACCAGATTCTTCATTTCGGACGACAATCCTTTGGTGTAGGCCTTGATATTCTCTTTCTCTGTCGAGACCAGGTGTCCCACCAAACCCAGTTTGTCCATAAATTGGCGGTTGTACTCTTTCAGTGAAGAGTTTTCCTTCGTCAGATTTCAGAATTCTTCTTCGATTCAATCCATGGATCGCTCGTTACAAAATTCTTCCATCAACTTCTTCTTGAAGGTCGGCCAACTCAATTGAGCTAAAACAGATGCCTCCACTGATGAGGAGTAAACATTCCACCATGTGAGGGTCGCCCTCTCAACATCTGAGAGCCAAAAGTCGCTTTCTGACTCTCACCACATTCACTTGACCTGAAGGCCTGCTCTGTCTCCCGGATCCAATTCATACAAGCTATCGGATCGTCTGAGCCCTTAAACTCTGGCGGTCGGCAACCGAGGAAAGCCTTAAAGGTGCAAGTCTTAACCACTTGCCTAGCTCCCGGGGTTGCAGTTTCATTAGTGGGAATTTCGGGTCCCGTACCCCCGGACCCCGCCACTAGAATGTTCTCTGCTACCGCCTCATGCCTGTGGTGGGTAGCATCTCGGTCTTCCAATAGCTTCAGAAACACTTCTTGTTGTTGAGCCATAGTTGCATTCATGGCTTGCATCATCCTATCCATCATTCTTGTCTCTAGGGTCACTTCTTCTATTATCGGATCGTTTGGAGCTATGCCACGATGGGGTATGTGTTCCGGTCTGTAACACCCTAAAAATAGGGATAACAAAAATCCGAAAAACGGACATGTGGTATATAAAATTTGCCATAGCAAGAACCTCCCAAAAATGGGGAAATATTCAAATCTGTTTAATTACAGTTGTAATTTAATAGACAAATAAATAACAACAAACTAATCTAATTTCTATATCTAGAAAAGAGATTACAAAAAGGGTGTCATCTATAAACCCAAACATCTTCTCCAAAATATATGTCCAAGTGCAATTCCCCAAGCTCTCACCCAAAGCAACTAAGCTTGCTTGGAAGCAGCGCCACCAGAACCTGAGATACACATCGACACCAACAAGTGTTAGGCCAAAGAGCCTAGTGAGTTGAGCAAGAAATAGCATATAAGATCAATTACAATTCTTATTAGCAGTTAACCAATGTTCAACAAAAGTGGAGTCAATAGGGGAGACCCATAGCACCAATCAAGTTCCACCCAAAGAGACGATATACCTTGATGCCAACTAACAAGAGTGACATCCGAAAGGCCCGACACATCCGAGGACTACAACCATGGCATTACCCCTGAATGGCAGAGGTCTAGGCACATACCATCACGGTGGCACCCAAGACTGCATCCTCTTAGTGTCTACTGACTTGGTTCGTCCAACATAATATATAGGAGGTCTTTAGGCATATTTCAACCAAGCATATTTCAATACCAACCATGGGTACAATATTACCATCCTAATCAGTGTAAAGTCCAACATAAGACTCGTATGACAATTATTTTCATCATGTAGATGTTAAATCACCAAAAAGGTATTCCAAGTAGCAATCATCAATATACCAAGATAAACATGCATTAAATCATGGCAAGATATACTTAAACATACTTCCATGAGGAAACCTCAAATACTTAAACATTTAGAGATGAACATTTCAAGTGAAGAATGCAATAAAACAAGTAGATGATTATGATGTGTATCTAGTTTTAACAAAGGTTTAGTAAAACTCACAATCTAGGTTTTTGATTAAAACCTAGAAAATAGGAAACCCTAGGTTGAAGAGATTAAGACTTGGGAAGGAGAGGTGAGTCTTGAGAAACCCTAGTAAAAGTTCCCTTGAGGAGAGTTATTGCAATGAACCAAGATCCAACCACCAAAAGGGTTTGTATTTATGAGGGTTAGGGTTTTATGGGGAAGAAATCAGTTTGGGAGCTCCAAAAATCGCCAAAGGAAAAGATAGAAATGAGCAAGTGAGGTTAAAAATCGGGCAAGGAACTCATTTAAGTCTCAGATCCCGTCGGCGACAGTGACATTGTCACTGTCGCGAGTCACAATCGCGATCCCCAAAGGACCTACGGTACAATCCCCGCGAGAGTGACTCGGCGATAGTGACCATGTCACAATCGCGTGTCACAATCGCGCCACACTCCAAAAGTCCCGAAAGTTGACCAAATTCGATAACGAGCGCAAGGTTTAGGTACTTAAACTGATTATATAACTCATATAGCATTATAACATTATAACAATGATCATGCGCATATAAAGGAGCTCAAATTCTCAAATAATCACAATTAATGAAGTAAGGGAAACAATTACTTACCTTATAAATTTCTGGGTGTTACACGGTCCCCTGCCTAACACGCCCACAAACGGTGGGGGCAAGTCTGCATTGGTCACTCTAGGTTGGTCGGCCGTGGATGCAGCTGTATCTTGACCATCCGGCCGATTACGCGTATTTACCATTGTCTGCCACATACCCGCGGGAATATAGGTGAGATATAGATTATGAATTATAGACAAGGAAACGTACTACTACATTCGTCAATCATCATAACAATGGAGACAAGCATAATCACGTAAAACATCTTCATAATAACGTTAGCTAAGTGAAATTATGAACATATGATACGTAAGAATTTTCATTACCATCACCATAATTCCCAACAAGTGTAATTTCCGTCGACTCTACTACAACCTATCTTAAGAGTTCTACCCATTTTCACAAAATCAAAACTTAAAGTCACGGCTTAAGTCTAGGTATGCTACAACTACACCTAGTTCACTTAAACTACTTCTCTGATACCAACTTGTAATACCCTAAAAATAGGGGTTAATTTAAACCTGAAAACAAATGCGGAATAAATGAGTCTAATATAAAAAGGATCATCCCAAAAGGGGAGTAGATGCATGGCGTTTACAATTAAATAACTAAAGGGAAATGAACACAACAACCTACTAATCTAGTCCATCTAGTTCTAGATTACAAACGAGTGTTGACATTTCACCTACAAAAGCGTACCGCTTCTATGTCCCAAAACACGCCTCTATAACCTTCCAAAAATGCTTTAATCCTTCGATTTACCCTCCGCTCAAGCCCGAGGAAAACCGCCGCTAGAAGGACCTGTTATACATGTCATTTTAAGAAAAAGTGTTAGGCTAAAGCCTAGTGAGATCAAACATTTATAAATAGCAAATCAATACTCTCATTTGAAATAATTTAAGAAATTCCATTGGAATTCATATAGGTAGTCTCAACAATAATACAAATACCTCTTGGGTTGACGGGGGTGACCCGCTTACTAACACATAACTGACGGAACACAAAAGTAAGCCACTTGACGTGTTAGCAAAACCAAACACATAAAAGTACCTGCAATGGATGTCAGGCTCAGTAGCTTTAAACATACACCCACAAAAAGTCAACTTCAACCACATAGGGCCCTTACGTTGAGATCCTCATCCAATATCTTGTACTTAGCATGTAGGGCTTATACCTCATTTGATGCCTAAACGTGCCTCAATGTGGAAAACTAGTGTTCCAACATTGGGTCAAAGATTATATAAATATATATGTATATGGGTTCCTGACGCCCAAATGGAACCAAATATTCCATTCGATGTCTAAAAAACTAGATAGTAATTTCCTCAATTAAAATGCCAATATATATACAAAATTATGAATCCAAATAACTACTCCCAAGTTTCCAAGAGGTTTCATTTCAAATTGTTATATGATACTCCCACCCATAATACATCAATTTACTCAATTACCCGTTCCATCATACTTACCCACATTTCAAAATCCAAACTAGATTTTCATGTAAAAATATCACAAAGTTATAGGAGGCATATTGTCATGTATAAAATCCATAACTAAACCCAAATTGCATACTCTTGACCCCAAATCACACCTTTACACATAACCCCCAAAATCTCCAAAATTAGGTTTTAGTGAAAACTCACCAAACTCAAATAAATCAAAATGGAGATGTTGAGAAGGTTAAAAATTCACATTTTAACATGTATAAAGTTTATTAAAAGAGAATGAACTCAATAGTTAGGTTTTTGGTGAAAAACCTAGAAAACCAAGTATGTTGAGGAGAGGATGAAAATTCCAACTATCCAAGCTAGCTCCTTAAATCTTGAGGCTCTAGATGACAACAATGTTCTTCCAAACTTGAAGGAAAACCTCTAGGGTTTCTCAAAATCGCATTAATGGAGGAGAAGTGTTTGGTGAAGAATAAATGAGGAGAAAAAGGGTGAAATCCCATATATAGGGTCTGCAGGGACTTCCCGAGGTTTGGGCTGCGGCTTGGAGGCCGCGCACTCAGCCGCGTATGTCTCTGAGGTCCAAACATCCAGTGAGTCCCGCGACTTGGGCCGCGACTTGGAGGTCTCGCCCTAGCCCGCGCAACTCACTGTCCTCTCAGCCAAGTCTCAAAATTCAATTCCAAAACCAAGCCACGATCCTAAAATTCAAGGTTTCAAAAGGATCTATATTAGCAAAATTTTAAGGCTAACAAATAGATTCATAAGAGAGACTCCTAACGTACATTAGATTTTACGGTGTTACAATACCCGATCTTATTGCATGTTTGTTCTCTAGTAGAGTTACAACCTCAAGATTCTCATTCGACCTTTAGTGTATACTCACTAGTATTCAAGATAGGAGCCTCAACTCCTTACTTGATAACCCAAGATGTCTAACTCTCATACATAAGAGTTAGATCATCAAAACCACAAATCCCACGGTCACGGAGTCCAACCCCTAAAGGTTCACCTCCACAATACCGGGATGACAAGAATGCCAACTTGGACATTTTTCCCAAAGTGATCAAATACGACCGACTCATATGCCTATGGATCCAATGCATTGCAGTCTAAAATACATGACTCCAATTGAATGACACAAACACTCAAGACATGTATTCTACAATAAAATGCAATAAATGCAAACCATATCCAAGGCTCTACATTGAGTTATCAAAAAACGAACAATTGTCTCCAAGACTCTTCGAAGTCGAAACCTAGCCAAAAGCTCAACAAGTTAATGGACCAATAGTTGAAGATTCTTAAAAAAAGCGCGTTTAACTGGCATTTATGCAAATACATATCTCAAAGATATGATTAACCCAAAAACTAATCATTGGTTGAGACAAACTATTTTCCAAATGAAATCATACCCTTATATTTCCAAAATGTCTCGTAACACTATAATATGCATTTTCCAAATGGTTTATAAAACCAATTACACCAAAAATGCATAAATCATGAAAAGAACACATTTTTGGGATTTACTCATCAAAATGTCAAAAACTCCAAATATAGGCATTGCATAAGATTTATCAACCTAAATTTACCAAATATGAAAACTTCGTCAAATATTCAACACATTGATAAATACCAATTAGAAACATTATCACATAAAAATACACATTTTGGCATGTATAGTTTTCACAAAGCAACTTGAACTCACATTGCTAGATTTAGGCTAAATCTAGGTTTTTACCCCATACTTTGAATTTTCTTGGTGAAAAACTTGAATCCACAAGCAACACCTCATAAATTTTAGATCCAACACTTGCCAAGTGTTTCATTCACCTCCAAATATCAAAAACCTAAGACAAAAAGGAAAGAAGAGGAGAGAAAATGAAGAACACATCAAACCCTGGCATAAAATCGAGAGAGATGAGACGCTTACCACCACAAAATACTCTTGAATCTAAATAAACTTCAACACTCATAATAGATCCTTAAAGAGCTCTAAAAAACGAAGTCATAGCAAAAAGAATCACCAAAATCGGAGCTAAAATGAGGGAGATATGAGCAAATGAAAAAAACCCTAAGAAAATCGGGCATTTAACCCTCTAGATCCCGACTGCGATTGTGCTATAGGGCACAATCGCGCCATATGTACCGAGACTTTCTTTTTTTGTGCGATAGTGCCAAGCTATAGTGAGATATTTCACAATCGCGCAATCGTCTGGCCATTCCTCGACCGTTTTCCCGCCCGTTCCTCGACCATTTTCTTGACCCTTCACTAACCGTGTTCTCGGCCCTTCACCGATCATTTCCTCGGTCGTTCATTGACCGTTATCTCGGCCGTTCATTGACCGTTATCTCGGCTGTTCACCGACCGTTATCTCGGCCATTTTCTGATTTTCTCGGTCGTTCACCAACCGTTCTCCCGACCATTCCTCGACCGTTTTCTCGGTCGCTCCTCTAAATTTATTTTATAAATAATACCAAAATTACGGGTGGTACACACACACACACACACATATATATATATATTTATATTTATATATATATATATATATATATATTAATATGGTTATCAAAATTTTAATCACGAGTATATATGTTCATATAATGTTTTTACTATATTATATAAAATATTTACAACTTAAACCGTAGAAAAGTAACACATAACCAATTGATAAAATATTCAAATACAAAACAAGTGTTGAGCCCTACTAATACGGGAAAATACTCCATAAAACTGATAAGAAGAGTAGACTCTGTAACACCCCGAACTCTGGGAATCCTGTTAGCATCTTGTTCACCTTGTGACTTACTATGTGTTGGGATTTATTGTCAATTATCAAGTTTTACTGATTTAAGCATCGTGGGCTGAAAATGTCAAGTTTTAGGATGTGGTGACTCTTCTCGCGACAGTGCCTGCGATAGTGACAGGGTGTCACTATCGCGAAGGCACAATCGCCGGGGGCTTGGAGCTCTCGGTACAACTTGCGCGATTGTGCCAGGCGATAGTGCCATGGTCACAATCGCGGTGGCACTATCGCCCATTTTGTACCACGGGGTCGGGGATTCGCGCGACTATGCCCGCGAGAGTGACAAATGTCCCTATCGCCGTCAGTGTGTTGGGTATAAAAAGTTTAAGTCGCGAAAATTAGGTCATTATCTGATTTGGGGAGACTTCTCAGTCGAGTTCTTTGTTGATTTTTGGGTAAGATCATCTTCCTAGCTTCCCTCCATCATTAATGCTTCCATCTACCCCATCTTTAATCATTTATGAATTCATTCTAGGTGTGGTAAAGCTTAAGTGGAAGTGTTCATGTTAGCTAACCTCAAGTCTTCATATTCTCCATTCTAGGGTTTGGTTTTCTTTTGAAAACTACCAAGGTGAGTTCATACACTTTTATAAAACTTTATACATGTCAAAATGTCGATTTTAAATACCTAAACACCTCCTTTTTCATATACTTGATTTGTGGAAACTTTGTATCAAATCTAACTTTTGGAGATTTTAGGGTTTGTGATAATATCATGGAATGGAGGTGAATAACCTTGATAATGTTTCTATTAGCATGTTTATACTTGGGAAATGTATTTAAATAGATTGCTTGATCATGTAAAATTATGAACTTGGAAAATATGAACTTATGGTTAACTGCTGATAAGTTTGTATTTTGGGTTTTAGCATGTTTTGGAATTGAGGCATGTAAAGGGTATTCATGTGTCAACTAGTGACCTTTTGGTAAACAATGTAGAATGCCTTTGTGAAAACCACCTCTTATATCATCTTATGCATATTATCAAATGTCGGATCACGCGTTTGGCCTTACGGACATTATGTGGCTTAATTGCTTGCATTGGGAGTCATGACCCCATAATTGTTGTAACTTTTGATCCGACGTTGGGACTTTAGTTTCTCACGTCGAGGCACGTTTAGGCATCGGATTGGGTTATAAGTCCTACATGCTAAGTATTACGATATTGGATGAGGATCTCAACGTAAGGAACCTTCGGGGTTGAAGTTGACTTTCCATGGGTGTAAGTTTAGAGCCACTGAGCCTGACATTCCTTGCGTGTACTTTCTATGTGTATTGGATACTGACTTGTCAAGTGGCTTACTTTTGTGTTCCGTCACTTGTGTTAGTAAGCGGGTCTCCCCCGTTAACCCAAGAGGTGTTTGCTATGGTAAAGAATCTTATCACTATTATCATAAATTCAATTCTTTTATTTATACTCATACTCGAATATTTCTAACTACAAATGTTTGATCTCACTAGGCTTTAGCCTATCACTTTTTCTTAAAATGACATGTATAACAGGTCAGGCTGGCGGTGGGATTCGTCGGGATTGAGTAGGCGGCCTCGGGGTCAGGAGCGATCTTTTTGGGAGATATAGTGATCGGTGCAAATTGATAATGGACATACATTTTGGAAGAATAGCAACACCCGACCTTAATCTTTCTTGTCTAAGTTAGATTATTAGGTTGTTGAAATTTATTCTTCATTTGATTAGTTATGTATTCGTCATAACCTTTATTCCCCGTTTCTCGGGATGATACTTTGGGATTGTTATGACAGGTTTTGTATAACCAGGTTACCCAGTTTACAACCGTTATATTGCGAAATTTTTGAATTTTTATTTCTCCAAAATTTATGGTGTTACAAGTTGGTATCAGACCATTAGTTTAAGTGAACTAGGTAAGAACGTACAATACCTAGACTTAAGCTGTGAATTTAAGTTATGATTTAGTGAGGATGGGTAGAACTCCTAAGATAGGATTGTCTTAGAGTCGACGTAAACTATACAAATTGAAAGTTATGGTAATTGTGATGAAAATTCTTATGTATTACATGTTCATAATTTCTCTTAGATAACGTTATTATGAGGATGTTTTACGTGATTATGCTTGTTTTCCATTGTTATGATGATTAACGAATGTAGTAGTAAGTTTCCTTGGTTATAATTCGTATAATATTTATCTCACCTACATTATCGCGTTGTGTGGCAGTCAATGGTAAATACTCGTAATCGGCCGGAAGGGCAGGATACGGCGGCGTCTACAGCTGATCAGCCTAGAGTGACCAATGTCGACTTGCCCCCACCATTTATAAACGTGTTGGGCGGAGGACCAGAACACATACCCCAACATAACATAGTTGCAACCCATCCGATTATGGAAGAGGTGACTCTGGAAACAAGGATGATGGAACGAATGATGCAAGCTATGAATGCAACCATGGCCCAACAACAAGAAGTGTTCCTGAAATTATTAGAAGACCGAGATGCTACCCACCGCAGGCATGAAGCGATGGCGGAAAACATTCCAGTGGCGGGATCTGGGGGTACGGGACCCGCAATTCCCATTAACGAAACTGCAACCCCGATCGCAAGACAAGCAGAAAGGACTTATACTTTCAAGGCATTCCTCGGGTGCCGACCACCGGAGTTCAAAGGCTCGGATGACCCGGCGGAATGTGTGAGTTGGATCAGGGAAATGGAGCAGGCTTTTCGCTCAAGTGAATGTGGAGAGGATCAGAAGGTGATCTTTGGTTCTCGTATGTTGAGGGGTTCGACCCTCACATGGTGGGACGTGTACTCCGCCTCTGTTGAGGCGACTATTCTGGATAAACTATCTTGGGCAACCTTCAAGGAGAAGCTACTAAAGGAGTACTGTAACGAGCGGTCGATGGACCGATCAAGGAAGAATTCCAAAATTTGAGGAAGGGTGATCTGTCTGTGAAAGAGTACAATCATCTATTCATGGACAAGCTGGGCTTGGTGGGACACTTGGTCTCGACTGAGAAGGAGAAAATCTGGGCCTACACTAAAGGCCTACCGTCGGGAACGAGGAACTTGGTACGAGTATCCAAGGTCGCTACTCTTCGAGCGACAATCGAGGAAGCACAGTTAGTGGAGGACTCTTACGAACCGAGCAGGGTCGAGAGAAGTGGATGATCCAAGAAATCAAAATGGGAGGTTTATACCCTCCAAGAGGTCAAAAATCATTCAACCACAATCAAAGGGGAACCGGTCCTAGGCGGGACGTGCCATGGTGCTCCAGGTGCCGAAGCAAGCACACCGACCCTTGCAATTCGGGGTCTGAACTGTGTTTTAAGTGTGGCAAGCCCGACCACAATTTCCATGATTGTCCGATCAAAGGACAAATTTGTTTCGGTTGCAAGGAGCCGAGTCATATCAGAAGTGATTGCCCGAAGGCAAAGGCGAACTTTAACGGAGGAAAGAAGGTGGATACTCTGAAAGCAATGGGAAGAGCATGAAAAGATGATAAACATTCATTTCTTTATCTTTTAATCTGAAAGATATCTGCACTTTAAGGTGTGTTCATGATTTCAGGGGGAGTGAGAAAACATGAAAAGATGATCTACATCAAATTGAGGGGGAGTTTATAGTTTTGGTTTAGGTTTATGCTTATCACTGATGAATTTTTCTGTTGCATAAATACAGGGGGAGTAAGAGTAAAAACAAGGAGTATGAATGTTTGACTTTTGATTACTTCAAATCAGAACTCGTATATTAAATGTTTTACTGCTTTATGTCATTTTATTTTTAAATAAATGTTGTGAATAAAGTTGCTTTGATGAACTTTTTGATTGATGCAAATTACAAGATCATATCTTTTATGACTTTAAGCTGACTTAATGAGATTTAAGACTGATCGACAAGGTTTATTTCTTTTCTTAATCTCATATATGGTTGAAAGAAGGACGACTTTCAATCATAGAAAACATGTTCTTAAACGTTCAAACCACTTCCCGATTCTTAAATAGATTTCATGATTTGGAAGTGTGATTTTAAATGTTTTCATTGTATTTGTGCTTCAACGACTATAAACCGTGTGTTTCCAAAGTTTAATACTTGTGTATTATCTTTTCTATATACTGTCAAGTATTCATACACATCGGTTTAAGATTTTATTGAATTCGTTCTTACCATGTCTCTAAATTGAAACATATTTTCGATGGTAAGACACCCCGATTGAATTCCAATGAATTTTGAGCGTGATTTCATTTTGAAACGTTCTTTCAAGAATGTCTATATTTTGTTTCGTATAGACTACATCCAATTTTTGTTGACCTAAGCCTCAATTGATAAATCATTCATATTTTGATCTTTATCATACAATGTCAGATTTTCAAACAAGTTTCTTGTATTAATTTCATTCATTCAATATACTTGTTTGGAAAAGTCTCCAATGTTTAAAATGCTCAAATCTTCATGATTATATTCGTGAGCATACAGACATCTGACTTGTATATATTTTGTGCTTTAACTGGAAAAGTTAAACCATTTATGAAACATGTTCTTTTAGGACAATACATGGGTTCATTGTGTGAGCTTAACTGAAACTACTATGGATTCACGTTAACCAGTGTTTCCTACCCAAGAAGTTAATCCTTGAGTGATCGATTGTGTAAGGAGTCATATACTGAGTGTGGGTTGAGTGATGAGATAAAATGTAAAAGAGAGTTTGGTTAGATGTGAGCTCAATGTTTAAAAGAAAGAGGATAAGAGATCAGAGTAAAAGAATATCAAACTCTGCACCAAATTTTTCTGAGTCGGGCAGCCACATTACTAGTGTTTCACAACTTTTCGTGAACATTATTGAAACAGACAACTAGCCCATGCCAACTCTTCATATAAACCCCACCAGCCACTCATTTTCTTCTTAAAAAGAAAATGTTTCATATTTTCAAGGGGACGCAGCATATATGCTATCTGATTTTCATTTGGAAAATATGGATATTGAAAAAGAAGGAAGTCTTCCCCACATTTGCACTTCGATCATGCACAATTGAGTCTGTGTATAATTACTGTTGTCTCAGTGGTTTACACAATGTTGAGTCTTATAAAAAGCAATCATCAATGCTTAATTCTTTCTATCATTTGCACAAACACACAAGGAATTTGTTTTCTTGTCATAACGTTCATAGAAATATCTTTGTGGTGTTTCGATGATTTATGGAAGCCCTGGGGGAGTGAACATCACAAAAGCTCCTTTCCAATGTGTATTCGTTACACATAGTGACTTTGTGTTACTGATAGGCATCTTAACTGATTCATTTGTTGATTCAGGTGTTACACTCTAATTTGTCTGAATTTGAAAAGATTCGGATGAATATATTCTTTGGATCGTCAAATAATCAGAGGCTCAGTGTGAAAGATCAGTGGTCAGAACAGATTTTTAGAGACATTTCTTGTGAATAGTTTTGATGATATCAATGCTGCAATCATCAAAAAAGGGGGAGAAGACAAAGTTACAGAAATGTCTGAGAACAAAAGTTTGTGTTATAGATGGGGAGAAGATCAAGAAATATTTGAAAGGGGTTCAAGAGTTATTCGTTTGATAAAGGAAAGTTGAAGCTAAAAAGAGAAAAGTTCAAAGTTTACTGAAATTTTATTTGGAGATAAGTTTGCTGAAGTAAATTAAGCTGAAACTGAAGATAATTTCTTTCCAAGTCTGAAAGAGATTTGTTTATAGTCTTGGGGGAGAATGTTACTATTCTTGATGAACAGACTTTGGGAAGATTACTGAAAGTTTTTGAAGACAGTGTTTATCAAAGAAAGGGGAGAATGTAATTTTTTCATATGAATTGGGGGAGAATGTTGTTTGTTTAAGAAGATCATTTTTACGTCAAAGGGAGAGATTATAAATTGAGCTTAAAGAGAGAAGATCGCATTGCAAAATCTTTTACTGATGATCTTGATCCAAAGGGGGAGATTGTTAGGGCATAAATATGTTGAATACAAGATCATAGAAGTCTGAAGATTAAAGTCAAAGATGAATTCAACTCTCAAGCATCAAAGTCAAAGTCTTTGTAATAATTGTCAAAGTCAAACTTTGTATTTTCTGTTTTTTCTAGTGTTGTATTAGTTTAGAGTTCTGCGAGTTTTATTTCATTTGTAGTTTGCTCGTTTCTTGTCTTGGTATAAATAGTGTTGTGCGTGTAATCTTGAAAAAGAGAGAATTCATAAGTATTGAGAGAGTTTCAGAGTTAGAGAGAGAAAGCTTTGTGAGCATATTGTAATCAAAATATGAGATTAATAAAAAGTGAGATTTGATGGAATTATTTGTCATCATTTGATTTGCATTGTTATCTGGGATAACAATCCTGTTAGCATCCTGTTCACCTTGTGACTTACTGTGTGTTGGAATTTATTGTCAATTATCAAGTTTTACTGATTTATGCACCGTGGGTTGAAAATGTCAAGTTTTGGGATGTGGTGAATCTTCTCGTGACAGTGCCAGCGATAGTGACAGGGTGTCACTATCGCGAAGGCACAATCGCCGGGGGCTTGGAGCTCTCAGTAAAACTCGCGCGATTGTGCCAGGCGATAGTGCCCTGGTCACAATCGCGGTGGCATTATCGCCCCGTTTGTGCCTCGGGGTCGGGGATTCACGCGACTATGCCCACGAGAGTGACAAATGTCACTCTCGCCGTGTCACTATCGCCGTCAGTGTGTTAGGTACAAAAAGTTTAAGTTGCGAAAATTAGGTCATTATCTGATTTGGGGAGACTTCTCAGTCGAGTTCTTTGTTGATTTTTGGGTAAGATCATCTTCCTAGCTTCCCTCCATCATTAATGCTTCCATCTACCCCATCTTTAATCATTTATGAATTCATTCTAGGTGTGGTAAAGCTTAAGTGGAAGTATTCAAGTTAGCTAACCTCAAGTCTTCATATTCTACATTATAGGGTTTGGTTTTCTTTTGAAAACTACCAAGGTGAGTTCATCCACTTTTATAAAACTTTATACATGTCAAAATGTGGATTTTAAATACCTAAACATCTTCTTTTTCATATACTTGATTTGTGGAAACTTTGTATCAAATCTAACTTTTGGAGATTTTAGGGTTTGTGATAATATCATGAAATGGAGGTGAATAACCTTGATAATGTTTCTATTAGCATTTTTATACTTGGGAAATGTATTTAAATAGATGTCTTGATCATGTAAAATTATGAATTTGGAAAATATGAACTTATGATTAACTGCTGATAAGTTTGTATTTTGGGTTTTATCATGTTTTGGAATTGAGGCATGTAAAGGCTATTCATGTGTCAACTAGGTACTTTTGGTAAACAATGTAGAATGCCTTTGTGAAAACCACCTCTTATATCATCTTATGCATATTATCAAATGTCGGATCACGCGTTTGGCCTTACGAGCATTATGTGGCTTAATTGCTTGCATTGGGATTCGTGACCCCATAATTGTTGTAACTTTTGATCCGACGTTGGGACGTTAGTTTCCCACGTCGAGGCACGTTTAGGCATCGGATTGGGTTATAAGTCATACATGCTAAGTATTACGATATTGGATGAGGATCTCAACGTAAGGACCCTTCGGGGTTGAAGTTGACTTTCCGTGGCTGTAAGTTTAGATCCACTGAGCCTGACATCCCTTGCCTGTACTTTCTATGTGTATTAGCTTTACTGACTTGTCAGGTGGCTTACTTTTGTGTTCCGTCACTTGTGTCAGTAAGCGAGTCTCCCTCGTTAACCCAAGAGGTGTTTGCTATGATAAAGAATCTTATCACTATTATCATAAATTCAATTCTTTTATTTATACTCATACTCGAATATTTCTAACTGCAAATGTTTGATCTCACTAGGCTTTAGCCTAACACTTTTTCTTAAAATGGCATGTAGAACAGGTCAGGCTAGCGGTGGGATTCGTCAGGATTGAGTAGGCGGCCTCGGGGTCAAGAGCGATCTTTTTGGGAGATATAGTGATCGGTGCAAATTGATAGTAGACATACATTTTGGAAGAATAGCAACACCCGACCTTAATCTTTCTTGTCTAAGTTAGATTATTAGGTTGTTGAAATTTATTCTTCATTTGATTAGTTTTGTATTCGTCATAACCTTTATTCCCCGTTTCTCGGGATGATACTTTGGGATTGTTATGACAGGTTTTGTATAACCAGGTTACCCAGTTTACAACCGTTATATTGCGAAATTTTCGAATTTTTATTTCTCCAAAATTTAGGGTGTTACAAACTCTATCACTCGCACAAAGCCACACGAATTCATAAAATAAAATCGAGAGAGACAAAATAAAGATGTATTATGTTGCATTGCATTATACAATACAATTTATGATTTTCCACTGTGAACACTCATCCATTATTTGACTTCTTCATCTTTTATTGGGGTTCAACTACACACAACAAGATCTATTTAAGTGATCAATCAACCATACTTTAAGCTTGCATATCATAGGTCTCATTTGTTCTTATTGGATCTCAATGGATCATCTTTTTTGTTCACATTCTCACCAATCTTCATTTGTATTCTTGCCTAGAAACTCTAATCTTCTCTATAATTAATTCAGTTTTCATTTACTCTACCAATTACTTTCTCCATATGATTTATCTTTTTGTATCACAATAACACATATTTCTTGTTTCAAAACTAAGAAAATTCTTACCTTTAAAAAACTTACCAACCATAGTAGAGGATCAAACTCATATCTCTAGACCCTTGTTTCATCATATATTATTGGTTGCTAATTACCTAATAAGAAGTATATGAATCTTAAGTATTCTCCTGTCTATAATAGACAAGCTCCATGAATTATTAGCATTTATTTTATTCAATTTTTAAAAATAAAAAAACATTTATTGAATATATTTTTCATACTTATTGTGGCCTTTGTTTTTATATACGTCTAATGCCCATAAAATGTCAGAAATGAGTCTCCAGAACATCAGGTAACATGTAGTATTTCTATTCTGATTGTTGTAATTACATGACCCCTTATCCAAATAATTCATTAGGTAACATATGGTATTTCGATTTTGACTGTTGTAATTACATGACCCCTTTATCCAAATATTTTTGTTACCAAGTCTTATGATATTTGTATATCAAATGTTCTGACTGATAATGATACACACCTTCATGTTCATTACAGTGGATGCTTATTCATTTTATGTATCTTTTTACCTAGTATCTTTTACATTTATGAACTCTCTATGGGTCTTAGTTGGTTGTGTATATGGGACTCAATGTTGTATTTTGTCCATTTCGTTGTTATGTACAGGATTCTAGGACAAAGCACAAAATCGGGATAGATTGTAAATCATATAGGATGTATGACCTGATTTATATCCGCATTTCAGAAACATGCATCAAATCCAAAGCCCTCTCTACGTCGACCAATTTTAACAAATTTCAAACTCTTTTTACCTCATCTAAAACCAAGGCCCTCAAAATTTGGCATGCTAGACCAGGAAAAATCTCGGTTGATCACTTTACACTTCTTACCACATCTAGTATCTTGGGACATATATAGCAATCTCAAATAGTAGTTGTTTTTGTGTATCCTAGCTAATAATGATTCCTTTAGTTTTGTTTCTTTAATTCGGTCTAATTCAATTCAATGTATAGGGTGAAAGGTTTTGAGCAAACCTACTACCACATTATATAGGCAACAAAAGCATATTTAAAATTATCTATGGCAATACAAACTAACAACTTTTCAGGATACATATGTTCTAGATGATTAACTACAAAAGAATGAACCAAGATTACTTACTTTTTTATTGTGATTGGATGTTAAGGACCAATAGTATGAATCCCTCTAGTGGCTCATACTTAAGAACACCAAATACCAACAATCAAGAAGAGGTTTAAACCTTAAACCCTTATTAGGGTTTATGATTTTGGGAGAGATGGAGAGGGGATCGACGACCACAAGAGAGAGAGAGGAAAAACTTGTTAGGGTTTGATCCCTAGCAGTTTATTTATAACCACTTTCCTGCTTCTCTATTTTACACTTAGCCCCCTTGAACCGATAAGCTCGTTAAAACTATTTTAACCAATTATCATTTATCCCCTGTATTTTATATATAATTAATCTAATTAATTATATATTAGCTTATAATTAATTTATCATCAAATGAAAAATTAATAAACTAATTGTTTCCCTTTATCCTTCTGATTGTTTATTTGGGTCTTAAGGGCAACCCAAAAGGACCCTGCTATTATAAGAAATATGACCAATAGTTAATGACTCTGGACACTATATCCAACAGTCTCCCACTTGGACAAGTTATTAACTCTATTTGGTTCAATACTTTCAAATAATCAGCAGAGAGCAAGCCATCCAATGCAGCTGTCGAACTCTAATAAAGATTCGGTCATAAATAAGTGATTTAATGTTCCTTTGTTCTACAAGATATCATATGAACCTGAGACATGGATAAATGTCTATCTCATGGATCAAGATTATGTTTCCCGATTTCCGATATGTGTTGAATTCTTCAGAATACTCAATCGAACACATCAATTCTAGTCAGGGTTTGGCCAAACACTTAATGTCAACACCAAATCATCGAGGGGCCCATGGATATCGCTTCTCCTGTTTAGGCAGAAGGAACAAATAAACTTTTAGTACACAGTTCGTTTCTACTCATCATATTATACATGGACATACCCTGTATAGCTGCCAGTTACGGTCAACGTTGGAGCACACCAAAACATAACAGAATCCTAGAGCAGAACTCTATGTATCTCCGTTTGAAGAACATAAAATATTATTATCTCAAAATTACTCTGACTTAATCCATGAAGTAAACTTTTGAGTGCGGGTTGTTCCAATACTCAAATCACTATTAAGTACTCATGAGTGTTGGTTGCATTCTCTATGTTTCTAACACTCCATGACAGTCTTGAATCACTACTTACTTCCAGGAGTATGACTGACTGTAGAGGTTTAAGTAAATTAATACTCAGGAAGTTGGTTCTAAACATGCAAAACGAAACACGATAATAAATTAAATGTAAATGGATGCAATCCAGCATATATTATAATCTCCATATAATAATCTCCAAATCAAATACAATTTATTGTGTTTTAATACATCAAACTAACAACTAAAACATTCAAGGTGTATTGATAATTTTAACACCTATGGCTTCAGTATGATACTCATGTTTGGGTCGAGTTAATGCTTTCGTGAAAGGATCCACCGGATTCTCTTCAGTCGGCACTCTACTCACCACGATCTGATTTTCTGCAACCTTGTGTCGCACAAAGTGATACTTCCTCTCTATGTGCTTTGACTTCCTGTGGTCTTTAGGTTCTTTAGTTAATGCGACTACACCTTCGTTATCATAGAAGATTTCAATGGGTTCATTGATGCTTGGTACAACGCCCAGATCACCTATGAAATTCTTCAACCATGCAGCCTCTTTCGTTGCTTCACTAGCTGCAATATATTCTGATTCACACGCGGAGTCAGCCACCTTGTCCTGTTTGGAACTTTTCCAAGTCATGGCCCCACCATTCAACAAGAACACCCATCCTGACTGCGAGCGGGAATCATCCCGATCTGTCTGGAAACTCGCATCAGTATAACCTGTTACTCGTAATTCATCTTTTCCACCGTAGACCAAGAACACATCTTTAGTCCTCTGAAGATACTTAAGAATGTTCTTTACAGCCGTCCAATGACTTTCGCCTGGGTTCCCTTGATACCTACTCACCATGCTTAAGGCAAATGAGACATCAGGTCTAGTACATGTCATGGCATACATGATCGATCCTATAGTAGATGCGTATGGAATTTGACTCATCCTGTCCAGTTCTTCACTAGTGCTGGGACATTGATCTTTACTCAATCTTATGCCATGTTGCATGGGCAAATACCATTTCTTGGATTCACTCATATTGAATTTCTTCAATATCTTATCCAAGTATGTACTTTGGCTAAGTCCAATTAAACGCTTGGTTCTATCTCGATAAATTCTTATTCCAAGTATGCATGTTGCATTTCCCAAATCTTTCATGGCGAAACATTTCCCGAGCCAGACCTTTACATCTTGCAACATCGAAATATCGTTTCCTATGAGTAGTATGTCATCAACATACAAGACTAGAAATACAACATTACTCCCACTAGCCTTAACATATACGTAGGACTCATCTTCGCTTCGAGAAAATCCAAACTCCTTGACCTTTTCATGAAAACAAATATTCCATCTACGAGACGCTTGTTTAAGTCCATAAATGGATCTTTCAAGCTTCACACCTTATATGGATGCTCGGTATGTACAAAACCTTCAGGTTGTGCCATATACACATCCTCATCAAGTTTCCCATTAAGGAAAACGATTTTTACATGCATTTGCCATACTTCATAGTCATGAAACGCAACTATGGCAAGTAATATCCTGATAGACTTAATCTTTGCCACTACTCTCGTCATAGTTTGGCGACCTAAGGGGCGGACACTTTTTGTTATCTAAAGGCGAAGACTCTGAAGTGGGCGAACACTCGGCGAGGGCCTGCACTCACTCTGCTTCACCACCCCTGGAGGTATGGAAGAAGCTAGCTTTTTATTGGATTTTCATTAAAAAGCAAGCTAACTTCCCCGATACCAACAGTCAGGGTATGGAGCCAGCGTCGTTCGAAGGCTACCCCTGGGTAAAAGTACTAATCCGTCTATCTACTTACTACCTAACTAAGAGAATGGTATTTACTGAGAGAAGTAGTACGAGGAGCTAGATTGTTGTTGTCTTCTTTTTGGCAGTGGGATAGGGAAACTGTGAGAAGGTTTCATCATAATCAATCCCTTGAGTTTGAGTGTAACCTTTCGCAACCAGTCTATCCTTGAATGTGTGCACATTCCCATCCATGTCGGTCTTCTTTTTGAATATCCACTTACACCCAACTGTCTTGCAACCTGGTGTATAATCAACCAATTTCCAAACTTGGTTATCATACATAGATTGAATATCGCTCTCCATGGCCTCTTTCCATTTTCCAGCCTCAGGGCCTGCCATCGCTTCCTTGTAGTTGGATGGCTCATCCGCACTATCAAATGTTTTATCATTGACTAGTGTATCTCCTTCCTTTGTAATATGAAAACCATAATAAAACTCAGGAGGTCGATTAACTCTACTAACTCTACTAGTTCTGCGAAGAGGCAATGGAGGTATGTTAGTTTCCTCAACAGGTGGTTTAACCTCATGTTGAGGTCTAGTGTCAACTATAGGTTCATCATTGGTTGTTTCTTGAATTTCTTCAAGATCAATACTGCTCCCACTATCCTCTTTGGAAATGAGCTCCCTATCCTGGAAGACTCCCCTTCTAGCTACAAATACTTTGTTCTCAAAAGGTTTGTAAAATATATATCCAAAGGATTTGTAGGGATAACCAATGAACTGACACTTCTCTGCTCTAGGTTCTAGCTTGTCGTTAGTTTCGCGCCGAACGAAGACTTTACAACCCTAGACCTTTATATGTGTTAACGAGGGACGAGTCCCAGTCCACATCTCAGAGGGTGTCTTTGCAACCTTCTTAGTTGGAATGAGGTTTAAGATATGAGCTGCAGTTTCTAAGGCATAGCCCCAGAATGATATTGGAAGTGTAGCACGACTCATCATGGACCGAACCATATCAAGTAACATTCGATTTCTTCTCTCAGCAACACCATTGAGTTGTGGTGTTCTGGGAGGAGATAATTGTGAAACTATTCCACAATCCCTTAGATAGTCGTAGAATTCATGATTTAAGTATTATCCACCCCTGTCGGACCGGAGCATCTTGATCTTCTTGCCCAGTTTGTTTTCTACTTCGTTTTTGAATCCTTTGAACACTTCAAAGGTGTCCGATTTGCTTTTCATCAAATAGATAAATCCATATCTACTGAAATTGTCAGTAAAGGTAACAAAGTATCTCTCACCGTTTCTCATGGCAGATATGAACGATCCACATACATCTGTGTGGATTAAGTCTAACAGATCCTTACCCCTTTCCATTTTTCCTTTGAAATGTGCTTTTGTCATCTTGCCAAGTAAGCAAGACTCGCATTCTTCATCTGACTTTAAGTCAAATGATTCCAAGATCCCGTACGATTGGAACTTGGCGATGCGTTTCTTGTTTATGTGGCCAAGACGATGATGCCATAACGACGACTTATCCAATTCACTATTGGAGGAACCAACATTTAGAGTTAAGTTATTATTATTTCTACCAGCACAAATCACGCTTTCATACACACCATTACAAGGAGAGGCTTTAAAAGAAAAACAACCATGTTTATAAACCAAAATGCAACCATTATCAAATTGAAATTCAAAACCATCCTTGTACAATACATGAAAAGAAATAATATTTCGAGCCATTTCCGGCGAGTAGCAACAATCTAATAACTTTATTGAAAAACCACTACTAAGCACGAGCTCAAAATCTCCAATCTTGGTAACAGCAACAGTCATCCTGTTTCCATGATCAGATTTAGCTCCCCATGTTTCAATGTCCTACTTCCCTTTAGTCCCTGAAAATTAGAGCAAATGTGAGTACCACATCCCATATCAAGGACCCAAGAGTTAGAAATCGAAGTACTATGAAGTTCAATCATAAAAATACCTGAGGTTCCACACCCTTTGACCTTGTTCTTTTTCAAGTCCTCCAGATATTTTGGGCAGCTTCTCTTCCAATGGCCCTTTTCTTGACAGTAAAAGCATATGGCCTCTTTAGGGTCACTTATGGGTGGTATGTCAGAAGAATCAGCTTTTCTCTTAAGGCCTTGGTTGCGAGGAACAACTTTAGCCTTTCCCTTCCCTTTGGGATGAGAAACTTTCTTCTTCTTACAACCACCTTCCCTAATGGCCAGAACGGGAGCAGTTGAGTGAGCACTTTGAGTCTTATCCATACTTGCTTCAGCAGATCTCAACATGCCATGGAGCTCCATCAAGGTCTTGTCCATATTGTTCATATTGAAGTGTTTATATGCCCCACTAAGAGAGTTTACCACCATGTCAATGGCAAGCTCTCTTGGGAAATCGACACCTAGATTGCCCAACCTGTCAATGTACGCCTTCATCCTTTGCACATGCGCACATACAGGGGCACCGTCCTGTTGCTTACATTCCACAAGCGATTTTACGACTTGAAACCTTTCTTGCCTCGCTTGCTCCTGAAACATTTCACAAAGCTACTCATTTAGTTCAAACGCCCCCATGTTCTCGAAACTCTTTTGAAGTTCCGGGGACATGGACGCCAACATGAGACACACGACTTTTGTGGATTCCGCGAATTGCTTGTTATATTCAGTTACCGCTTCAGGGCTTGCATCATCATTAAGTATAGGAAGATCCTCGTCGAGCAAATACTCTTTGTCTTCGTACCTCAAGGCAATTCTCAAGGCACGAATCCAATCCAAGTAGTTTGGCCCAGTCAACTTATCTTTACTTAGGATAGAGAGTAAAGTAAGGTTGGATGTTGAGTGAGTAGGAGGAGGAAGAGGAGGAAGATTTTCAGCCATCTGTAGATATAGTTTTAGTTAGTTTGATATTTATTTACCCTAAAATATTTAACAAGGTTAGGATCCATATTTTACTCTATGATGCGAAAAGGGATGCCGTAAGCACATCACAAAGTTATTTAGGTAAACAAATGTTATTTGTTAATTTCATTCACTATGAAACTCCTAGGTCTTTTTAGATTCATTAATTTTTGTCAATGACATGTTAATCTCGATTATGCTTATCTTCTATTTGTGATTGGGATGTCGATGATCACAAACTAGATAGTGAATCGACCATGCAAAAACACATGGACCCCTCGGCTCAAGTACGCTTGAGAATCACGAGTGCCACATCATTTTCGACTATAGTTTCACATTAATGTGTCGGCAAACCGCACACACTCCGTTAACAAACTGTAAGAATATGTGTGTTATTTTCATGGGTAGCATAAGACTTTCACATTTCTTAGTATATCTGAAACGAGATTTTAGTTTTAAACTTCATAGTTAATACTTTTAACTTGTCGCATTGACCTATCAAACCTTTTTGGTAATTCCACTAGTCCACACAAGAGGCGGTGAGTATGGTAACGCATGGCGTTTTAAAAACCATTGACTCATTCGGCAACCATATTATAGGCAACCTCCTTAAACCCCCTTAGAGTGCTTATAGTGAGTACGCCTAGTCTCGGCTTGACTATCAATGTATAGTTTAATTATATATATATATATATATATATATATATATATATATATATATATATATATAGACCTTAATTATATATATAAATTGAATGGAATTTTAAAACAATTTAAAATTATGATTATCTAATTAATTCTAATTAACCATGTGAGGACACATTTAATAATTAATATAAGCGTTTCCATAATTAATTCCAATTAAACATGTAAGGATACATGTTAATAATTAATGTAGATATTTAAAATTATGATTATCTAATTAATTCTAATTAACCATATGATGACACATTTAATAATTAATATAATCGTTTTCATAATTAATTTCAATTAAACATGTAAGGATACATGTTAATAATTAATGTAGATATTTAAAATTATGATTATCTAATTAATTCTAATTAACCATGCGATGACACATTTAATAATTAATATAAATATTTGACATACAATTTATATTCACTATATAAATAATGTTCAATATTTATCTTACAATATTATTCAAACTTAAATATATATATATATATATGTATGTATGTAAGATTATTTATTCAATATTTGTCAAAACTCAAATTTGTATATTTAAGGCAAGTTAGAAAACTAGCCAAAAACAATTAAGGTTTAACATTGCATAAAAAAACGGTTACTCTATACCCTTTAGGGATTTTGATAAAACTTACAGGATTTAAACAAAACATAATCGCTAATAATTTGTATGGAAGTTAAAAAAACTTAGTTTCTAAAAATTAGGTTTTGAGGTCGTGACCATGAAACCCTAACTTAGGGATTAAGCAATTCAATGGCCAAAAATTTTTGAAATCGAAATTGTAACCTCAAACCCTATTTTTCGAAAACTTTAAACCAACACAAATAGTTTTGCAAATTAAATTGAAACTACTTTTGAGCTAATATCTAAAAACCTTGGCTTTGATATCACTGAAAGGTTTTGAGCAAACCTACTACCACATGATATAGGCAACAGAAGCATATTTAAAATTATCATCTATGGCAATACAAACTAACAACTTTTCATGATACATATGTTCTAGATGATTAACTACAAAAGAATGAATCAAGATTACTTACTTGTTTATTGTGATTGTCGAAAACCACAATGTTAAATCAAACCTTTGATCTCGCTTCTTAGATGTTAAGGACCAATAGTATGAATCCCTCTAGTGGCTCATACTTAAGAACACCAAATACCAACAATCAAGAAGAGGTTTAAACCTTAAACCCTTATTAGGGTTTATGATTTTAAGAAGAGAGAAAGGAGAGAGAGAGGAGAGAGAGGAGAGAGAGAGAAAAGAGAGAAAGAGGAGAAAATATGATGGAATGGTAAGGAGGGTATTTGTGTCATTTTGAAAAAATCTGATAGAATGGAATTCAATTCCATCCATTTTAAGAAGGAATGACCAAATCCATGATTAAAGGAATTTATGGAATTCAATTTCATTCCATTGGTAACCAAATAGCAGGATGGAATTTGGTCAATAGAATTGACCATTCCAATTCCATCAGATTCCGGTGGAATCCAGCGAAGCAAACGCCCCCTTATATTATTCCCTTATATATTTCATATCATGAATAAGACCATGCATCCAACCCTCACTCGTTGGTCACCCATTTCCATTTGATCAGTTACCGAGTACATCTTTTCCGACATGTACCTTTGTTTTGCATTTTAGGTACGCCTAGTCCTGATTAATTTATTTGTAAAAAAAATTCAGGATTCAGCTACAACTTCTTCAAATCCTATATATGAGACGTTATCATCATCATGTAAGACAAGTCACTATAGTATAGACGGGCACCTTCATGTCCATGTCCATGATCATTATTAATTACTATTCCACTTTTATTCACCTTTTACAAGGGAAAACTTATTGACACCCTAAAAACCTTATATACATACCCCATCCACCCCACCCCCATACCCATACCCATACCCATACCCACCCTATCACTCATAATTAACTCAATGTGTTTAACTTTTTTATTTTATTATAAAGTTTAAATTATATTCCCAAGGTAATTTACACCCAATGTTGGGTGTAAATAATAGGACCCCTTTCACAATTCCATTTCTTATAGCTAGGGAAGCTCATCTACTAGCTTTAAATTCTATGTCGGATAAATTGTAGACACTCAACAAAGCTCATAAGTGAGATTGTCCCTCTTCAATCTTAATATGATACTTAGAAAGCCTCTTATACTAATTGTAATTAATAAAATTGATTTTTTTTTAAATTTCAACTAATAGTTAATAATCAGTTATAAATAAAAAATAGAAAAACATTGCAATATTTTATTAAGCCAACTTGATATTAAGATGTTACTAATTTTTTTTTAATTTCAACTAATAATTAATGTCAAGCATGTCACACAATTAAGTTACCTACAGATGATGTGCAACTGAGTTCAGAACACAGAATGTAGCTACAAGAACATATAGATATTATAATCCCCATATAGACAGCCAGGGGTATAAAAATAGCAGATGCATGCATGCATGCATTGTTAATATATATATATATATATATATAGTATATAAATATATTGTCAAAGCCATATATAACCGTAAGCGTGCATCATCTTCGTCATCTTAGCTCGCATTTACGTTCTTCACAATACATAAACCCTACAAGCTTGAATCACCCTCTGTAAGGTAGACTGCACCGAAATGCAAACAAAATATTAGCCATATACTTAAAAACCCATTTTTGGATTCATGTATAGGGATCCCATCCTCATATAAAACTGAGATAAATATATAAAAAATCATCCGAATCTTTTGAAAGGTTCAGAATGTATTCATGAAGAGGGTTCCTTCTAGTACCATTACACAGTAAAGAAACAATTACAAGTACATTTTAAAATAACAGAAAAAGGTTTGGTTTTTATGTTTGTTCAAGTACAAGTTCCATGTTTAAAGAGATGTATGTACTAACCCCAACTTGAGGGATGTATAAGAGCTTTCATAGTCTTGTGACGGACCAGCAGAATTGCAAATGTTGGTAACGGATTCGGATGATTCGTCTTCACCAATTACATTCTCAGCATCAGTGTGAATTTGTTTTTGAGCATTTGATATCTCCACCATCTTCATTCCACCATCAGATGAAAAGGTTAATGAAAAATACAGTTACAACAAAGAAATGCAAGTGAAAAAGAGGAAAATCTTAAGAACGACTGGTACTTCTTGTCTAAGTCGGTCGTTCTCCTCCATCAATTGCTTTCCCTATTGTTATACTAACATCGTCACAAACTCAGAAATCCACGAGTAGTGTGTTTCAAGATTCGGTCTTTTCAAATTACAAAAATTGGTACAAGTATATTGTAGTTCTGACCTTCTCTTGAAGATGATTAATCTCGTTCATAATTACCTCACCCTGGAGAAAATAAACAACTCGTGAATCAAAAACTGGAACGTAAAACCTATATATATAGCTACCACTGTAAAAGAGTTGATCCTATAGAATACAACGTAGCTTTGACTGTTTGCTAATTTGATTAACATATACAAAATTTTATCCATTTTACAAACATTAACATAGCTATTGCACGATAAAACACTACTATGAAAACTTTTCAGGTGAACAAAATGTACACATATCACACCATGTGGCTTTTTAATTAAGGTACATATATCAACATTAATAATAACAATAAAATTGGTGTGAGACATGTGCATTCAGCCATGCCATGCAAGAGTTATGGCTGTGAACTTAGACATTCCGTCACTGCAATTTTATGAAGGGAAGGGTAAGAGATGCCAAAGAATTGGACCTTCTTTGCAACGACACGCCCCAATCCAGCTTCAAGGGATTTTTCCAGCTGGTGCAGCTCTTCAATACTTAAAAGATGAAGCTCCTCACCTCTCAACCGCCTGCCTTTCATGGAGGATCATGTCGAAATCCAAGTACACATGAAGCAATTACAATAGACTTGCCCATGAAAATGTACCTTAATTGAAGAGTTCTCTCTGCAACTTCTTTGCTTAATTTGGCATAGTTGGCATCTTCAACCAGCTACATATATCACAAAATTTTCAACACTTGCAGAAAAAGAACATGGCTAAGATCACTTTCTATTAAAAAAAATCGACTCCGTTCATTTTGATCATTCGTAACTTTATTTTTGAGTGTCATTTGTGATGAGAGGGAAAATGAGAGCATAGCCTGAGATCCCATTTCAGAGATGTAAAGTAGAAATGAAGATGGATCCATATATAAGATGAACAACAAATCAAAGAAATTCAAGTGAATTAGGCCCTTCGAACCCCTTTCCAAATTATCCAGCAACTAAACAAAATTATTATCTCTAGGCACAATCATGCAAATAAATATGAATCTATGATCAACACTTTTTGGTTCAAAAGATTCCACAAAAAATGGGCAAAAAATAAAATAAAATGAAGATTAATGTGCTGCAAGTTGATTATACACCATTACGCTAGTGCACCAAGGCTCCTCGACTTTCAAGAAAAGGGGAGGGAGGCCTTTGTATGTAAGCTCTAACTTAAGTTATGAAAAGAGACAACTTTATTACTCAAAACTCATAACCTTATACCCATTACAAGCTTGCACCACTTTTAATCAACCATATTATTAGAAATCAGAAGAAGAATAAACTTGAGATATAAATAATAACAATCATAGAATAATATAAAAAATAAGCTGACCTGCAATTCAAGTGATGGTTGGTCAAGCTTCTCAAGATTTTTCGAATGCAAGCTATGCCTTTCAAGTATTTCTTTCATGCTGAAGAACATCCAAGATAGATAAATGAATTGAAGGACAAGTTAAGGGGTAGAAATGACGAGGGACATACCCTAGAACATGCTACAATATAATAACTTGCTCTAGTTTCTCCAATTAATCAAGTCATTTAGATCAATGTACTCATGTTTAAGCATAGATAGAGTGATATGAACCATATACTTTTGACAACCCAAACTTACACTCCACATTTGATTTTAAAAATTCAAGCCGACTACTTTCTTAAGGCACTAAATTCCCAGATTTATCAACATACAGAAATATTTATTCATTGTGAACTTTGAGGTTCAAAATAATTCATTTGACACTAAAAAGCAAATTTAGACTCCTTTGCAAGAAAAAGGGGTAATACAAACTAAGATTGTTGTGTAGTTAAATTGGAATCGTGGAATTATAGTAAGAAAAGTTGCTTCCAGATCTCTCTATGAGAACAAGATGTGAATAGTTAGCAAAGAAGAGTTCCTCTGATGTGGTTGATGATGTCTTAATGTAGTTTTGTGTTTCGTTCTTTTGGGTTGATTTTTAACATGATGTTTTCTCATCTAGTCTAGACTAGACCCCTTAAAGCAACAATAAGGGTGTGAATGCTGCCTGGTATGAAAATTTACTCCATTAGAACAAAAACATGAAAATTAATCCAAGGTCAAATTTGAATGAGTTTTTTTATTTCTACGATCAAATGCAATCACTCTTTCAGAGTGAGAGTGAAGGTATGAGGAAGCAAGTACTTAGGCAAAAATCTTAATGTTTGCTTTCTTAACAAATTATTAGTGATTTTAGTCTTACATAACGTAAAGCATGTATTACCTTTCATCCTAGAAAAATTCAAACAGTTACGAAGAATTTAGCATCATGACAAGTAAACTAAAATATTGATTCGAGTCCCAAGGATTCTTTGATTTTGACCTTATTGAAAGATAATATAAATACTTGACAATTAGTCGATCAATTTTCCTAACTATCTACCCCAAAGAAAATGAATGAGAACAATTCCGAAGAAGCAAAAAGTAAAGATTTGAACACATAACTTCCAATGTATTACCACCTATAAAAAGCAAGGATTATGGCCAATTGTGGCTATATCTACTAATATAGCACTATAATGATCATTAGTTTGCTACAAAAAATGACTCAGTAACAACCTCATCAAGTAATACGAAATGCATGATACCTACATTTTTTTATTGATATAAACACAAAATATTCTCCAACATGTATATATGTATCCGTAGGCCTCATAAATAAGTTAACAACATTTTGAAATAGATACAACTCATCAAATGTAAGAATCATCTTCTGGCATTACAACTATATATAATGTATGTAAACAGTGCCTAACCCTTTCTACTACAAGATCCATAGCATGATCGAGGAGCACCAACTACTACCCATAAATTTATATTACAAAAGAGAACCACCCAACAATATACATATCAATCTCAAATGGCAAAATACAAAAGCAGCCTAACAATTAAAATATCTGTGGCATATAATATAGATTCCATTCTAACAAAAAAAAATCCAAGAAATTTACCATATGATCCAAGTGTAACTGGATTTTTATCCAAACAAAAAATTTATAAGAAAAGAATAGCTATTCTTAATTATTCAAGTGGTTCAAATGAAAAAATTACACCTTACAAAAATGAGTAATGGTTTCATTTTTACATTTCACAATTTGTTCAAAATCTTTCACCCTGCATATATAGTTTTGTTTAATTTATTAATTTTAACAATCTCGGGATCCTTGGCTTGCAATTAAAAACCAAATTCTATGGTTCAGACAGTCGCAATATCTTGACAATGAAATAGTAAACCCTAATTCTGAAATTCCATGAGAATCTCTAGTACCCAAAAAAGGAAAAAAATCTTGAAACATATATCCACATACATACATACATATGAACATATATATATATATATATATATATCTAAAGAGACACACATATCAGAATTGAATTGAATATTACCTGGAGCTAGAATAGTGGAAGAGTTTGCCAGTAGAGGAGAAGATAATAAGAGCAACATCAGCATCACAAAGTACAGAGAGCTCTTCAGCTTTCTTGAACAACCCTCTCCTCCTCTTAGAGAAGGTCACCTGCCTTGCAGTAGCATTATCAATCTTTTTAATCTGTATTTTTTCCCTAGCCATCATAAGTCCACTGGCGCACAGACACTCACTCACTCACTCTGTGTGTGTGTGTGTGTGTGTGTGTGTGTGTGTGAGAGAGAGAGAGAGAGAGAGAGAGAGAGAAGAGAGAGGCAGTGAAGTGATCGATAAAATCAAAATCCAACTGAAACTTTTTCAAGAGAACAAGGAATAAACCAGCATACAAATGAAGGGCCTTCTTAAAATTGGAAATATTTAACTTCGCTGGTCACCAAAGAAGTAAAGAACCAAAAAGATTGCATTATTTCTTTTGCCAAATTTGGTGGGCAAACAAAATACTAAAATTAGTAACCCTAAACATAATCAAAAGCAGACAGCAACATCCATTTACCCAATTCTCTCTTCTACCCAGATCAAGAGCAAGAACATATGATGATGATGATGATAGTGACGACGACGACTAACTGATCAATAAGGTACTGATGAATCTTTTTCAATCAAAATTTTAACTTTCAGAGAGCGAGAAAACGAAAAACCCATCAACAATGCAGTGAAGATTTCACAGATTGGAATAAAATTTTATGGGTTTGAGCAGTGGTAAGGGTGAATTGGGGAAAGGGAGATGGTCTGTGTTTGTGTAAAAACTGATGTGTAAATAAGACATGAGAAGGAAGGAAGGAAGAGTGACTTTATTATGTTTTGTTTATTTAAGAGGAAAAGATTCTTTTTATGGTGAAACAGAAACGCTTGGTTTGATACACCTCCCTTTTAGCATCAAGTTTTAAAAGAAAGGGTTATCAGGGGAATTTGATGCAAATGCTCGACTCCTGGGAAGACCCACGAGTGATGTCGGAATTCATGTGTTCTTCGTTTCGTAATCGACTCTCCATGGTCTTTCTTTTCCATTATTTATAAAAATCTATTTGATTTTTACAAATAAAGAAAATCGTTATCAAATTTTCAAAAAAAAAAAAGTAATTGTAAAATTAAATTTTAAAAAGTATTATTTACTACTAACATTTTAACAATCATCATTTATATACATTATATGATTTTGCACAAGATTTACTCTTTTCTTAAATAGTAATTAGTGTTCTCAGCAAAAGAACAGCAGATCATGCATGTACAAAAGCATATATGATTTTACACTAACCCGAAAAAATCGGACGCAGACGATGTGTGGGTTGCGTGCATAGTCGCGTGAATCATATATGATTTTGTATGTACTCGATTGTTTTCGTGTTTTTCTTAAATAGATGTTTTCGTATGAACCCACACACACACACACATTCATTTGAGAAATGGTAAATATATGAGAAATAGATAAGTAATCATAGTCATTCATATGGTCAAGATCGGATTTGATTAATCAAATGTTGCGGCTTTGACCGGTCAAAAGTTGTGGCTTTGACTGGTCAAAAGTTGCGGCTATCCCAAAAATAAAAGAACAATTTCGTAAATTTTACAAAACACACGGGCTGTGTTCATATATGAACATGTATAATTCACATATGAACTATATGTTCATATATGAACCAGTGCAATTCACAACTGAACTCTTTTAACTGATTCATATATGAACATTTGTGATTCATATATGAATCTGTATGAATCACAAAGATTCATATATGAACCTTTGTGAATCACAAAGATTCATATATTAATCTGTATGAATTACAAAGATTCATATATGAATCAGTTGAATTGAATCTGTATGAATCACAAAGATTCATATATGAACCTTTGTGAATCACAAAGATTCATATATTAATCTGTATGAATTACAAAGATTCATATATGAATCAGTTGAATTGTTCAACTTATTCATATATGAATTTTTGTGATTCATACAGATTCATATATGAACTAATCCCGTGTATTTTACGAAATTACCCCTCTACCTTCTATAGACCACACAAGAAATTATCCGGTGTTTCGCGGTCAAAGCCGTAAATGTTGACCAGATTAATGGCTAAGATTACTTCTCTATTTCTCATATATTTACCATTTCTCAAATGAACTTCTCCATATATATATATGGTTGGGTTTAAATGAAAACTCATTTTTCATTGTGCACATGAGGACAAATCTTAACCATTGATCAAAACTTAGAAAACTAATCAATGGTTAATTTTGAATCAACGTCTACCTTCTTTGACTTTTTTTTTATTTTTAATTAAAAAAAATTTACCCTCTTAAACTTTAAAATAATTTATCTTAAAAATTACTAATATTTTAATCAAACAAATTACATCAAAAAAACGAGAATTTCGTGCTCTTCGATATGACATCCATCTCGATATAGTTTTTTTTTTCGTTTTAACCTTTTTTTACGTTAAATTCTATATACATGTTATATTCATTACGAATATGCATGCACGTCTTCGGGTGCCCACATTCAATATGAATAACAAAGGTGAACGTTCATTCACTATTCATGATGAATAATACCGTATGCAGGATGAATAATACAATATTCAGGATTTTTTCGTTTTAACCGTTTTTTACATGAAAATTCTATATATGTGTCATATTCATTATGAATATGCATGCACGTCCTCGGGTGTCCATATTCAGTATGAATAACAAAGGTGGACGTTCATTCACTATTCATGATGAATAATACAGTATTCAGGATGAATAATACAATATTCATGATGAATAATACACGAATACATGATTCATGTATTATTTATCATGAATCGTGTATTATTCACCCTGAATGTTCTATTATTCATCCTGAATGATACATTATTCATGATGAATAAAATATGAATGACCCGTGAAGATGTAGACACATGGCGCACTCTCTTTTGTTTCCCAATTCACAACCGAAATTTGATTTAATTCATTATGAATATGTATGCGCATCCCTGGATGTCCCACATTCATTATGAATAACAAATGTGAACGTTCATTAATTATTCATGATGAATAATATAGTATTCAAGATGAATTACACAACATTCATGACGAATAATACACGAATTCATGAATCGTGAATTATTCACCCTGAATGTTGTATTATTCATCCTGAATGATACATTATTCATGATGAATAACACATGAATGACCTGTTAAGATGTGGAGACGTGACACGCTCTCTTTTGTTCCCCGATTCACAATAAAGTTAATTGATAGGTTCTCGATTCGTCTTGATGGGTGTTGAGTTACGGTGCTGAAGAAACGTGATGTCTTACGACGTTGAAGAAAGTGTTGAAGAAGGTGATGTCGAGTTACATACTTACGGTGTCGAGGCGTTGTACAAACTTGAACGTACATAAATATTCATAATGAATGTAACACATATATAGCATTTCACGTAAAAACGGTTAAAACGACAAAAAAAAACTATATCGAGATGGATGTCATATCGAAGAGCACGAAATTCTCGTTTTTTGATGTAATTTGTTTGATTAAAATATTAGTAATTTTTAAGATAATTTATTTTAAACACCAGAATCTAACAAAACACGGGTAGGTAGAGAGTTTACTAGAAACGTACCCGACACCACATCCGTCGTTGCCCTAACTTCATTCGTTGTCATTTGGAAGGCCCGGCTTGGAACCTTCGGTGGGATCTCCTTATTTGGCACAACCCCGCTGGAAGCTCCTTGATTGCCCCTTGCTAACTTGGGACAATCCCTCTTGATGTGCCCCGGCTCCCGGCACTCATAGCAAACTCCTCGGGAGGGGCAATCTCTACTTATGTGGTCCTTCCGCCCACACTTAAAGCACTCCATCGGACTAGAGAAGGGCTTCGGATTACAAGGCCCGAAGTGCTTACTCTTACACTTGAGGCACCACCTCGCCTCCCGTCGTGGCACCATGATCCTCCCCCCGTTGAAGGGTTTGGATGGTCGAGCGGGCCCGGTTGGCCCTTCCCATTTCCGCTTCTCTCCTTGTTGCTTCTTCTCTTCTCTCTCTTGGAGGATGTCGTTAAAATGAGATTTAGGCGTTACAATTAAAGTGTTGCTTCTTCTTCTCGTCTCTTTTTACGGTCGTTACAATTAAAGTGTTGTTAAAATGAGATTCGAGCACTTAATACGGTATGGAGAATTTATAAAATTACAAAGTTACAAATTTTATGGCATGCAGTTAAGCTTACTGATTGGGATTTAATCAAAGTTGATCTAGTTGATCAATGGTTGATATTTGATTTGTTTAACCCATGAGGATTTTAACAATGGGGTTAAATGAGTTATTTGGGATGATTTAGGAGATTGATTCAATCTTTGACTTCAGGTCAGGTCGGGTTTGATCATAGTTGACATTTGATGACGTTTTGGCAAAATAGGCCATTGATGAAACATTGTGGTGTACATCGTGTAAGTTACAAATCAGGAGCTATTGCTAGTTAATCCACACAATCATGTGAGTCTTCATGGGACTTTTTATGGGTTGCATACATACATATATAATTATTTCGAGCATGCTAGCTATATGTTGAGTGAAACGCATGATGTTATATATGTTATGTTTGGTGAACATATGAGTATATATGTACATGTTATTATGTATCTTCCACGATATGTATGAGGTGTTCTGTGGTGTCATGGTCTCGATGTTTAGACTTTACCTGTAGTTATGTATTTGGTTTCATTCTTTATAGGACGAACTATAGGTTAAAGAGTATTGCGGGTCCTTGTCGCTTCATGAGTGGTAGCTCATGTTATTTACAGGCCCATTCCTGACATTTTATGGGCCTTGAGAGTATGTAAAATTAGGGCCCTCAAAAAACATTCAATAGATATTTTTCATTAGTAAAAACTGAATACAAGAAATGCTAATAATTTATGGAGGAAACAAATCTTAGGGGTTGTTCTTTTTTTTTTTCCAAACATTTTAATGACTCTTAATTCTAGATCATTCATATTTTTTTAACATTTAGACTATTTGTTTTTTGTTCAGTTTTCAAAACCTCTTAACTCTTAAATACGTCTGAAATAATAAGAAGTCGTGACCTAACATCTTAAAACCTCTTATCGCCACCTCAGCTCATATGCTCTTATTTCTCTCAAGACGCCTCCAAGCGTTACAGAAACATATCGTCTTATTTATTCATATTTCAGACTTCAACACCACCTCTTATTAACCATAACTAATAAAATTTCAGACTTTAGACCTCTTAAAAAACAAACGCCGCCTTATTCTTCTTTAGTATAAATAAGAAAGTACTTAAGATTTATGTACTCCTTATTAGGTAATTAGCAATCAAGAGTATAATGTACTAAAAACAAGGATATTTTTGAAGTCTTAATATACAGATATGAGTTTGACCATCTACAATGGTTGGTAAGTTTTTTAAAATGTAATATTTTTCTTAGTTCGTAACAAGAAATAGTGTTATTTTGATACAAAAATAGAACTTATGTAGAGGAAGTAGTCGAGAGAATCAATGAGAGAGATCACTGATAGAAAAGATTATCAAGGTTTTCTAGACATGTAGACAAATGAGGATCATTAAAAATATGGAAGAAAAGTTTATTCATTAAGATCCAATAAGAATAAATAATGAATGAAACCTATAATTCACAAGCTCAATGAATTGTTGCTTGAGCACTTAAATATAATATTATGTAGTGGAATCCCAATGAAAGATGAAAGTCAAACAATTGATGAAAATATTTGACTTTTTTTTCCTTCTTTTCTTGCTCCACTAATAAGATGTTAGGACGAAAGTTTACAGAACATGTGTTAAGACACAGTCTCATTAGATTCAAGATCATCCAAAACGAAGATCGCAATCTGAAGTTAAAGCTGAAAGTTACTCTCAACCAAAGTCTAAGGTCTATTCTGTAATAAAGTCATAGTTGTTTTTAATATCTAGATATTATAGTTTTAGATATTAAGTTTTATTATTAGTTTATGTTTTTGATAATATCTTAAAAGATATTATCTCTCTCTCTCTCTATCTATCGATCAGTACATTAGATCACAAACAACACATACTGATAAGGTGTAATCAGAGAGAAAACAAACAAAGCTTAAAACTGTAACCGATATCAACCTTGTAATCCGCGTTTGTAATCCAAACAGGTTGGTAATCTGCGTTTGTAATCCAAACAAGCATTCGACCGGACTCTTCCAAATACCGGTCGAATTGTTTGTTTACCGGTTGAATCACACATACCCACTCTATCGGTCTTCAACACTTCCCCGGTCGAACTCCTCATCAATATCGGTCTTCACAATTTGCACTCCACTCACAATTTGCATACAAACTCATGCAAACCAACTCACGTGTCTTAACAATTTTATTTCGGTCCACATTCCTCTCACACCACTTACTCTCACATTTAATCTCTTTGAATATTGAATCACGTGTCCACTTCCGGTCATATACGGGTCAAAGGATATTTTACATATTCTACTTCCGGTCGATTCATATTCAATACCGGTCGAAGTGAAAAGAATATCAGTCGAGATCTTTTACAAAGTATCGGTCGAATTAATTGTCCCGGTCGAGTAAATTCCTTGTTTCCGGTCGAGCATTTTATCGGTCCAATCTTTTTACCGGTCAATCAGTTTTACCGGTCGAAAATTTTACCAGTTCTTACATCTTACCGGTCAACTCTCACTTTGTGCCATACACGTCTCGCGCAAACCTCCCAGTTCGCGCGACCCGCTTCTCGCGTAAAACCCCATTTGCGCCAGCTTCTCCAATCGCAAAGTTTGAATTTTTCTCCATTTCCAGACTTGGTTAAATTTGGAAATTTTTGGAAATTTTTATTTCTGAATTTTATCTGATTTTAATTTGCATTAACGATCATATCTGTCAAGTTTTCTCTTATTCGAAACAGAATGACATCCAGAGAAGTTCGAGCAATTGGAACCGACTCCCAGCCACCAATACTCTTCAGGGGAGAGTATGAACTGTGGAAAGATCGGTTCATGGACTTCATTGAAAGACATGATTTGGGTGTGTTCATCAGAAAATCTCTGCAGCAAGGAATTATGATAGTTCCAAGAAGAATGTTTACTCTTGTAAAGAAGAATGGTGAGAGAGAAGAAAAAGAGCTCCCATTAAATCTTAATGAATACACAAATGAGCAAAGAAAAAGATATGAAGCTGACAGTTTGGCCAAAACGTTTATTCTGCAAGGAATAACAAAGGAGATTTCAAACGAGATCTTCTTTACACTAGAACATGAAGAGGCTACAGGAAAGTTGTTATGGGAACATATTTAGAAGATTATGATAGAATCATATATGTCATCAAAAGTTAAGGCTTTGGAAGCTGAGAACTCCGAATTAAAAGGAAAGATTTCTGATCTTGAAGCTCAAAAACAGAAGTTAGATCTTGTTGAGAGCAACGAGAAGCAATCTAAAGACTTGAAGAATGCAAATTCTGAGCTACAAAAGAAAATATCTGAGTTTGAAAAAAAGTTCTCAGATCTGTCAAAGAAGGGTGTGGAAGAGAAGAAGGTGATTGAGCTTCGAAGTTTAATTCTTTCTCAAAAAGTTAAAGACTTTGAGAAAGTAATCATATTGGAAAGAGATCAGTTTGCCAAGGAGAGGAAGGCAAATGATCAGAAGGGTGCTAAGAAAGGATTTGAAGAAGAGAGAAGCACCTTTGAAACTGCAATAAAGAAGCATACCGAGAAGCTATCTGAATTATCTAAGAGTGTATTGACAGAGAAGAAAAAGAAGTCTGCATTTGAGAAGAAGATTGAGCTCCTTATCAAAGAACGAGACAGTTATTTTTCAAAGGTAAAAGAGCTTCAAGATATTATTTCAAAGACGGTGGTGTTGACTGAGCGAATGACTCCAGAGTCAAAAATCCACTCACCTAGAAATAATTCAGTTGGTTCTAACAAACCAGCCACAAGCTCACATCAGAAAACTGCTCTTTTCAAAAGGTCAGTTAAATCTTCTAATCAGATTCATTCTACTAATCTTTTCTATGACAGGAATATAGATTGTTCAGGTACACATAGAAGAAGAAACAGCTTCCAGGATGAAGTTGAACTGGTCTGGAACAGAAAACCAGTTAAAGAAGAGCTGAAATGTAAGAAGTCATGTGTACATACGCCAAATGCCAAGAAGAACAATGCGCTGAAAGGTAAACCTGATTTGGTCTACACGAGAGATCAATTAATCAGGTTGTCAGGTAAGAAATTTTATTGTTCTTATTGCCGTACACATGATCCTGTTCACAAGACAAGTGACCATTAGTGGTATGGTTCTTACTCAGTTACCCCCATACGAACTGCAACTAACTTTCATAGACCCAAATACCAGTGGGTACCAAAGAAAACTAAACCTTTGTTGCAGGCACCTACTGTCAAGGGGGAATAGGAGAACAATGGCTTCTAAGTACATCAGCTTAGAACCCGTACTTCAACGAAGTATGGCTCTTGAATACAACAGTTCAAGACCCGCACTTCAATGATCAAAAGACCTTACTCCGTGCTGAACATGAAGATTGTACTCAGATACTCGAATGAGGAAATCAACCATAAAGGGGGAGTACATACATACTTTTCTGAAATTTTATGCATAATATTTCTGATAATTTTTCAAATGCATAATTTCAGGGGGAGTAAAAAGGTGATGACTTCTGATTATTTCTGATCAGGACTCATACTTTTAAACTGTTTTACTGCTTTTTGTCTTTTAATTTCAAGTGAATAACGTTACTTTGACTTGACTTAAGACTTTTGCAGAAGTTTGAGAGAAGCTTAAAAGATCATATCTTTATGACTTTAAGATTAGCTTCATGAGATGTAAGATCGCACGTAAAGGTACAATCCTTTATCTTAATCTCATAAATGGTTGAAAGAAGGACATCTTTCAATCATTAGAAAACATTGTTTTTCATGTTCAAACCACTTCCCGATTTTTTTTTCAACAGATTTTATATTTTGGGAGTGTATTTTAAATGTTTTCATGATCTAAATTGTTCTTTAACTGAAATAGTTAAAACAATCTGAGCTTCACGTGCATCATAAGAAAACAAGGAATCATTGTGCTAGGACTTAACACAACTTCTATGGAATCACGTTAACCAGTGATTTCTACCCAAGAAGTTAATCCATAGTGATTGAGTGTGAGAAGTCAAAAGAAATGAGTGTGTCAAACAAAGAACTAAGTTTGATTAGAGTGAGCCAAAACGTTTAAAAGAAAAGGCGTGTGAGAACAGAGTTAAAAGAATATCACAACTCTGCACCAACTTTTTTCTGAGTCGGGTAGCCACATTACTAGTGTTTCACAATTCTTTGGTGAACATTATTGAAACAGGCAACTAGCCCATGCCAACTCTTGATCAAACCCCATCAACTACTCATTTTCTTCTTCACAAGAAAGTGTTTCACATTTTCAAAGGGGATGCAACACATTTGCTATCTGATTTTCATTTGGAAAATCTAGATATTGAAAAGAAGGAAGTATGCCCCACCTTCGCACTTCAATCATGCACATTGAGTCTGTGTTTAACTTACTGTTGTCTCAGTGGTTTACACAATTTTGAGCCCAATAAGCAATCATCTGTGCTTAATTCTTTCAAACACAAGCACGAACACACAAGAAATTTGTTTCTTTGTCATAATGTTTATAGAAATAACATTTGTGGTGTTTCGATGATTAAATGGAAGCCCTGGGGGAGTCAACATCAAACAACTCCTTTCCAATGTGTATTTGTTACACAGTGACTTAGTGTTACTGACAGACATGTTAACTGATTCATTAGTTGATTCAGGTGTTACATGATTATTTTGTCTAGATTTGCAAAGATCAGGATGAATAACTATTGAATTGACGGATCAGAGACTACAAGTGGTTGACATTTCTTACTCAAAGTTTTGATGAAGTCATTGCACTTTCCATCAAAAAGGGGGAGAATCTAAAGCTTGAAGAAATGTTCAGTCCATTACATTACAAGACCAAGAACTGCGAGATCAAAGTATTCTGAAGACATGATGATTTCAGATAAATTTTCTTTGAAGATACTTTGCTAAAGCACTCTGAGCTAGAGAAAGAGATTGCATCTTCTGAGCTGAAAGAGAAGATCGTATTGCCAAATCATTTTCGAAATGATCTGGATCCAAAGGGGGAGATTGTTAAGACACAGTCTCATTGGATTCAAGATCATCCAAAACGAAGATCACAATCTGAAGTTAAAGCTGAAAGTTACTCTCAACCAAAGTCTAAGGTCTATTCTTTAATAAAGTCAAAGTTGTTTTTAATATCTAGATATTATAGTTTTAGATATTAAGTTTTATTATTAGTTTATGTTTTTGATAATATCTTAAAAGATATTATCTCTCTCTCTCTATCTATCGATCAGTACATTAGATCACAAACAACACATACTGATAAGGTGTAATCAGAGAGAAAACAAACAGAGCTTAAAACTGTAACCGATATCAACCTTGTAATCCGCGTTTGTAATCCAAACAGGTTGGTAATCTTTATATTGTTTGTTGTTTTGATTATCTGGTAACGATCAAGGACTCACAACATGACATGTATAAGAGAAATTACTGAATACATTTAGTAGGGAAATTTATTATTAATCACAAAACCATGTAATACGTCATAACTCATAAGAACAAAAATAGATAGGTCGTCAAACAATAGTACAATATCATCTTGAGAAGCAAATTACACAAAGTACATAAGCAAAGAGCAATAGTCATTATAAGCAAAAATAGATAAAAATATCCAACAAAAACATATAGCAACAACAAGCACATAAGCTTAAAGTTGTTATCCGTTGAATTGTTGAAACACGAAAACAATCAAGTAGATAGAGATAGCAATAACCTATAACATTGGATTTTGAAAAATTAAAGAGCAATAGGATATAACGAATGACCAATTAATTTTTTTTATTTAGTTCTTCAATGTAATTAATTAATATGTTTTTGGGCCCTTATTATCTACTAAATTATATTTGCCTATTATTATACGCTACAATTTTTTTGGATCTCTTTAATATATTATGTTTTTTAGATTACTACTATATACCGACGAAAAAATTTGGACCCCTAATATTTTTGGGTCATGGCATGCGCTCGTGCCGCCCTCCCCAAAATGGTCCTGACTATTTAACTTGGTTTAGAGTAAGTTGAGACTTTCGTTATGGTTTATGACGTTGATTTGTATTTCACTACTATGGTTGGTAAATTATAACACAATTAAAGAGAATGATGTACATTACTCATGGTTAAAATGAAAATGTTATAATTACTAATAAAAATAATTGAAGAAAAATGTTTTTAAAAAGTAAATATAGTCTATTTACCCGTTAAAAATAAATAATAAGAGTACCGTCTAAAATAAAATAAAATAAAATAAAATAAAATAAATGGTTTTAGTACTCTTACATAAAACCAATAAATGAATATTATTTCAAAAAAATAAAAATAAAAATAAAAAATAAATAAAATAAATGAATATTAAGTACTATGATTACATCAATACCCACAAGGCACGTATAGCACGAAAATAAAGTTGAAGAAAATAGTAATAAATAGAAATATATTTTATTTTTAATTTAGCTATTATATTTTATAGCTATTATTAAAATCGTCCTACAAAACTTATTCGCTTACAGAATTTTCAAAAAGAAACCTTCTCAAAATCATTTATAGGTTTTTAATTAAAATACATGAACTATTAATTTTTTTAATATAATAATTTCGAAAACAATTTTTAAAATTTAATAATCAAATAAAGTGAAAATAGATTGCTATTAATTATAAATTAGCGTAAAGGTATATTATTATTATTATTAACTCTAATTTGGCAATAACAATTATATGATTTAGGATAAATTATTTTAAAATAGGATTATATGATTTTTATTTTGGAAAACATAATTCTAAAAGCTTCATTTTAACAAATGTAATACATCTTTTCATAATAGATGTTAAATTAAAATATTTTCATAATGTTAACACCTAATATAATAAACGAGGACCACGACAAAATGATGATTTTTCATTCGTTAGATGATAGGTCTTTTTGAAATTATAGTTGAATCCCTAATATTATGGGTATTATCAAATTACACTTGGGTATTGTTTGCTCATGAAAAAAAAACCCTTTATCTGTCATTTATGTCTTACCGGAAGAAGGTTAAACTTATAATATTTTGTGTTTGTTTTTCTATGTTAAGAGCTTAAAAACATTTGCAAGTGTCATATCTATGTGTCCTTCATGTTGTAGCCCAGTGGTAAGGTAACATCCTGGGAGGGTCAGTGGATGGTATCCCTGACTACCCAGGTTCGAACCCCGTGGTGAGCATCCTGTGACATCCATGATCATGAGTCTGCCACATAGTGGTACCCTTAATTGGGTTGGATCGTGATCGACGGGGATTAGTCGGGTGGCACCCTTAAGTGGGAGCCCGGATACCCCACTTATCTATGTGGCACCAAAAGTGTCGTATCTACGTGGCACCAAAATTTGATTTGTAAGTCCTTTTGCAAATGAAAATCAAGCCCTATGTGGATGGTCTTAGTGTCTTCTTATTGCATAAAAGATAAGTCATTTATTATTAGCCTCTTGCTATTCTTTTATTTACCTAAAATAAGAAGAAAACATTTGAAACCCTAAATCACAATAAACGAATAACAAACTTGAGCTTTACTATGATTATGAACATTTGAAAATTGAAAACATCTAAGATACATAATTCTCTCAAAAAAAATACCAACAATCTAATATAACTTTTTTAAATATTATTTTTGATGACATTCAATTAAAATTTATGTTTTTTATTTATTGGTAATAATTTTTCAATATCATTAACTTTTATTCTATTTAATATTTAAATATTTATAAATTTACAAAATAAATGATATTATTAAGGTGGATTTGGTCCCTGTGTTTTCACAATTTGTTTTTACTAGGGTCCCTATCATATGTTTATTGTGGATTTGGTTCTTATGGTATTCAATTTGTCTTAGTCATGGTCCTTCTGAGTAACCCATTTGTTAACTCCGTTAAACCAGGAGACATTTTAACCTTTTTGACTATTTTTTTTTTGTCTTTTTCCTATAAAAAATAAAAACAATATTTTTATACGCACACAAATATATATAATGATATCAAAATAAATAAAATAATACATTATTTTATATTTGATATGTTTAAATTAAAATTTTAATTATATTAAATATGATTTAGTTTTATAGTTTTAGTATTTTTGTCTATTTGGATATGAAAACCTGTGTTGGTCCTTGACCATAATGACTCACACATAAAGTGTTTATAGAGGGGAGGATTTGAATACAAACATAGTAAATTTGCTTTTTTTAATTTAGTTTATTTCCAACATAAAATTACACATATGTTGCGGAAGTTAGGATGTAAGACCTTTATCCTAAACTATTTGATGGGACAAATTTACACACTGAAAGAGAGGAGAAAAAGGCTTCTTTCAGATATGAGAGACTAAGATAGCTCTCAGATATTGACGTCAAATTTGCTTTAAAGTTATCACAAAGATATGTTCTTTCAAAATGGTGATTTGCAAGTTAACATAATGAAGTCATTTTATAGCCTTCATTGCATTAAATGCTCTATTTCAACTTTAACATGTGTCTTCATCTGATTTATTGATCCATACATGGTTGTACTTTTCACTTCAGCCTTTTGAGTTGATGTAGATGCTTGTTAACCCTTCACATCCTTTTATATGTAGAGGGAACAATAAAGTATGATAAGTATTAAAATAATATTTTGGAACATACTTAGGGGGTGTTTACTTGTGGCTTAATGGGCTTAATAACTGATTGGGCTTATTCACACAGACATTTTGACATGTTTACTTGGAGCTTAATGGAAAATATGTGGGCTTATTCGCACAGTCCAAGTAGCTCACTTGTCCAGATTAAGCCCAAAATTTGACCTCCCTTGCCCCTATGTTAAAAAACGCTCCTTGAACAAAAAGAAAACCTAGATGCTCCTTTTTTCCCATTCTCATCCTTCACTTTCTTCTTCTTCAAGAGATCATTCCATTCTCGTCCTTCACTCTCTTCTTTTTCAAGATATCGATTTGGGTTGTCGTCAGGGTTGTTTCTAGGTAGCGGCGGCGACGGTGCAATCGTTGGAATTTTTCTAGACTGAGGCGGAGCGAGCAGATGCGGTTCATGGTTGTGGTTTCGATTCGGTAAACAACCCTTATTCCCAACCCTAATCTAATCCCTTTTGTTCATATCTCTTCCCTAATCAAAACCCTCGTTTGTTTTGCCTTTGAAATTGGTTTTTTGACATCTGAACTTAGGTTGTTGTTCGATTCAGACTTCGGTTTGGTGGATTCCCATAGATTTCCTTATGAACATTCAACAGAACATTAGATATTATTTTGGTTGTATTTGTCAATATTATGATGTATAAATTGATGATAAACTGGTATAAATTGATTGTGATCGAGTTAAAAATTGTATTGAAATTTGTCCTTTGGATGATGATAGATGCAAACCATGAATCTCATGAACCGATGGGTAAAATAGTCATTTTTTCCATTCAGACTACTAATTCAGTGAAAAAAGTAAACATGAATACATTTTTATCTGGACAGACAAATTTATCCGGACAGACCAATTTATCCATAAAGGACTTAATCGGCGCCTGACCCTGAGATGTGGATCATCCAAGGCACATTTGGTAAACAACCCCTTAAACCGATATGCCTTTGCATGTTCCCATTCTTTAGGATAAGAGTTGAGAAGAGTTGGTGAACCAAACTTGTTGAACAAGTTTGCACTTCGAATTCGGCTTGCCAGTAGTAATATTTGTCAGACTACGTATTGATTGTATCTTATATTGATCTTCTTTGGCTATATGATAAACCAATCCGCTTTGGTGACAATCTGACCACTCTTCAACTAATCTTCGACTTTGCTGAAGTCTTTTTTACTTTTGGAATAATACAGATAATAATAAGATTTTTACAAGTAAAAATCCTATTTTGTCTATTCTGAAGTATAAGCTATATAACAGTTACCAGTTATAGACATTTGTGAAAGATAGATATGTCGGATATTAATGCATGGGAATAAGTCAAATGAGTATGGGAATCCGTTGAGAATATCAATCTGATGGTTGCTTAAGAGCATTCATCGGATTGAGACTTTTATCCTAATACATTTTAACCCAATGGTTGTAAATCCGATGAGTAATAGGGTTTAAATCCTTCATCGGATTTAAACCATATTGAGTCCCTAATTTGATGGTTTGGAGTATACATCGGATTGGGCTTGTTTTTGTTGACAAAGAAGATAATTTATTTCTAAGTGTTTAATCTTTGTATGTCTATATGTATTATGTACAAATCCAATGGTTGAGACTTATCAACCTAGTTGAAGTTAATGTAAGGATTTGTTCAGTTTTAAGTTACAAAGATGATACTATGTATATTAGTTAAAAATCTAATTAGTTGATTTTGAGTTTTTGAATGAAGAACAATATAAAAATTGGAAACCTAAAAACGATTAAATCGTCTTTAACAATTCTTCATTTAAAAGCTCAAAATCAACTATTTATATTTTAACCAAAGGAAAGATTCATACATACTATTATCTTTATAACTTAAATTGAACAAAAATCCCAATATAAGCTTCAACCAGGTTTTCATAAATAGACAAAAATACTAAAACAATAAAACTAAATCGTATTTAATATAACTAATTTTTTAATTTAAACAAATCAAATCATAAAATAATATCGTCTTTTATTAATTTTGATATCATTATATATATATATATATATATATATGTGTGTGTGTACGTATAAAAATATTGTTTTTTATAGGAAAAGACAAAAGAATAGGAAAAAAAAAGTTAAAACAACCACTGATTTAAAGAAGCTAACAAAGACGCTGATCAAAAGGATCATGGTCAAGACAAATTAATACCACAAAGAGCAAATCCATGATAAACATACCATAAGAACTCTAATGAAAAAAAAAAAAAACCAAATCCACAATTCACACTTATAATTTTATTTTTAGATTTCTCACACCACCTATCCAAATTTTAAATTTCCTACCAGGACAAATTACCCTCAAAATTTTGATAACTTCTATGATTTAACCAAAATTGGCATTTTCTTGGGGTGACATGACGTGTACCTTTGCTTGTGGGGTTTTCATATAATTTAATACAGTGAATTATATCCATAACCTTTCATATAGGTTAATGTGAATAAGGTAGGAGAGGGTATGTGAGTGGGAAGGAGGTAGGGATAACAACAGCCTTTAATATAGGATATATTGCATTAAAAACAATTTTATTTATATTTATTTAATATTTACGAAATATTTTTAAATGAAAAGATTAATAACCTAAAAAATGTAATTAAAAATTTATAGATTATTTTAAACCAAATTAATTATATTGACTTAAAGATGATTTACACCTTCATTAGTATTGTTTTCATTAAGAATTATTTAATCATCAACTAACAGTAATTATACTAATATAATGATTTATTAAATGATATTTAAATAATTTTAAAAATTACATATGTTCACTATAACATGATCGAGTTTATAAAATGAGATAAATGTTTAATATCTTAATAGATTGTTTTATAAGACTTAAATTTTATGATTAAACAATTGTACATCATATGTAAAAGTGTTACAATATGATATGCCAACCCATGCCCAAGGACGACCCAAGCGCAATCTGGTTTGTCTAGCTCGATACCGAGATTAAAACCAAAAGTCATCCGGATGTGCATGCAGTTATCCTTTCCACTTTTCAAGGCTTATCTAATTATTGTTTTATTATTTTCCTAGAGTTAGTCGTCTACTATAATTGTTATTTTCTTTCTATAAGTACTGTGAACTCTTTTCAATAAAAGATCATCAAGAAATATTAATCAAACACGAGTGTTTGTATGAGAAGATTTGTCATCTCGAATCAACAATTAAAATTGGTGCTTTCATTGCTTCTCTATGATTCCCAGTCGCGAAACACGTTCCCTCAAGGAATCCTTGGCTACCAAGGCAGAGCACCTCGCCCAACTTCTCGCCACCACCAATGTGTCATCCACCTGCCTCGATAACCTCACTGCCCAAATTGTAACCAAACTGACGCCACCACCAAACAACATGACTCACTTTCAACCCAACTCGCCAAACAAACTGAAACCACCGCCAATCTCGTTAATGCAATCCTCAAGATCTCTCCCAAAACACCTCCTACTCCTTCGAAACAACCGCCACCACTCCCAAACGACGTCATGCCTAGCCCTCCCAAAATCGTCCTTCCCTTTTTCGATGGTTACGATCCCCTCGATTGGCTATTCCAGGTTTATCAATACTTTCATCTCTATCAAATTCCATCCGACCAATGAATTTCTCTCGCGATACTTTACCTCAAGGGTGATGCCCTTAGTTGGTACAAGTACCTTCATCATAACAAATTTCTTGGCATATGGGAAGACTTCACTCGCGCACTACCATTGTGGTTTGGTCCTTCCACGTTCGAGAATCACCAAGCCACCCTATTCAAAGCATCAAACGGGTTCCGTGTCGGCCTATAAAACAAAATTATTTAGCAATTACTTAGCCAAACTTATCGAAGACAAACTTTCTGAATCCCGCAATTGTTCCAACTACACTCCACGACCTGCCCCCTACCCTCCTCCTTCCTCTCAGCGGCCAAACACCACACCTACCACCCTTCCAATTACCCACCTCCATGACACCAACCTCATCCACCATACCTCTTCCTCGCTTTAGTTCTAACGAAGCGAAACCCGCCGTGCCCAAGGACTGTGTTTTCGCTGCCCGAAAAAGTTTCATCCAAGGCATCGTTGCACCCCCCCCCCCCAATTCCTTCTACTCAAAACCGACGAATCCATTCCGACCACCATCTCCATTCCTCTCTATCACGTTAATACATCACCCACCCTACCTCTCTCAACATTCCCTCGTCGCAAACCGATACACTCCATCCTCTTAGTACCCAGTTTCTTGCCATATCCCATACCGTTCTTCATGGTTCATCTTCCCTCGTGCATTGCGCCTTACTTGTCACATTGCAGGTCACCTGATTACGATCCTCATAGACTCCGGGAGTACCCATAACATCATAAAACCTCATATTGCATCCTTTCTCTCCCTCCCACTCGACATTACTCCATCATTTCTCGTCATGGTTGGCAACGACCACTTCCTCCAATGCACCGACCAATGCCCTTCCTTTATGCTTACCCTCGCTGACACTTTTCAACATCTTTCTTCCTTGTCCTATCGAAAGGCGATGGTATTGTTCTCGACATGTCATGGTTGGGAACCCTTGGTCCTATATTGGCAGTTTTTTTCGTTCCCCGTCTGACATTCACCCATAATGGCTTATCTGTCTCCCTTTCCGGAGAACCTCTATCCGGTCTCGTCACATCCGGTGCGATATGCCACCTTTTACAAAAACAAGCCATCTCCTATTGGTATTTGCTCATATTAGACACCCTTCCTACTGCCCTTGCCACACCCTATAATAAAATCATAACATCTGATGTTTCTGCCCACCTATCACGATTCAACCACCTATTCAATACACCTTCATCCTTACCACCTAAACACCCTCATGATCACTACATTCCCTTACTTCCAAACATTAAACTCGTCAATGTTCGTCCCTACTGCTACCCTTACTACCAAATATCTATTATGACCACCCTCATCTCCGACATGCCCTGTGATGGATCACTAAAAGAATCCATAGTCCTTTCTCCTTGCCAGTGTTGCTTGTGAAAAAAAAGACGGTACATGGCGTTTTTGCATTGACTATCATGCCCTCAACGCCATCACTGTTCGTGATGCGGTTTTGTTGGTCCCGAAGGTGCTAAACAAGTTTGTAGAAGGGGGGGGGGTTGAATACAAACACAGAATTTAAAGTTTAATAAATTGTTTATTGATAAATCAAAATACAATTTACAAGTTTGTTGCGGAATAAGATTAAGACAGACTCAATCTAAACAAACTTAAGAAACACTAAGATAATTGCACAAGAAATTCAGAGAGAGAGGGGATTAAGAGATATAGAAAACAAGGGTTTCTATATTGAGTTCAAGGATGAAGCACACTTTCAGATGAAGGGGTGAACTTCCTATTTATACCCTATGCATTAAATGCATGGCAGGATACTTTACACGTGGCGTTCACTGATTGTCTTTGGGAGTCTGACTTTTGGGAGACATGCTTTCGGCCGGGTCATGAACAGTGTAGTTGACAGAGTTGTTGTACGAATGGTTGCAGAGACTTGTCCGTTCTGACACATCGTACTAGGTTGTGCAAGGATAGACAAAAGGAAACTTGAGGCATAAGCTTTGTGATCGATTGATCGCTGAGTATCTCTAAGTTCAGAGATAAAGAGGTTCAGCTATCGCTGAAGCTTTTTCTCATGTTCCTTCGCGTATAAGTAGAGTTGTCTTTGCTTCACTGATATCCGCATCAGGTCACTAGTAGACTTCTCTTTGTTCAGCAGCTTCGTCTTTGATTCAGCTATGAACATCTGTTGACGCGAGACTTGTCTTCAGGGATTACGTTGGCTGTTTACTTTAGGAACTATCAGTGATAACTGAACAGACTCAGTCTGATCATTGATAGTGAAACACTAATACATATAAATGTTTATAAGAAAGACTATCAGCGATAACTGAACAGACTCAGTCTGATCGTTGATGGTGAAACACTAATACATATTAAAACGTAATTTTCACTAAGTATAGAAGAGGGTCGTTATCAAATCACTGAGAGAGTTTGGATCAACAATCTCCCCCTATTTGATAATGACAAAGTAACTGAAGAAAATTACTTTATGATTCAAAATGATGGAATAATCAGGACTCGTAACATACATGTCCCAATTACTATTTTGAGGGATCTTTTACAGCACTGATGAAGTTAAGTACTTTACTGAAATTTCATTAATTCAAGAAGAGAATTACAAGGAATGAAAATTACAAGTAAATAACTAACTACTGTAAGTACAACTAATAGATTACAGAAGAGAAAACTAATCTATCAGCTATAAGAAGATTTAGGAGGATTTATCATATACTCAGGTATTTCTTCTCCTTTCTGTCTTCGTTCCAAGGATTCTTGGCTGATAATTTCTTTGATTTTCTCAGCAGCAGGGAAGAAGTCACACCATAAGCATAAGAGATCCTTGAGATGATTCAGAGGACAGATAGGAATCTCAGAGACTCTTTGAAATCTGAGTTCCTCATCATCATCTCTGAAGAATATTCCATAAGGATTGTCAATTACTTGACCAGCTTGGAAAGGACCACCAGGAGGCAGAGATAAATCCAGAACTGAAAGATCAGGAGGAGGACCAAATAGTGCATCTCTTGAAAATTTGATAGAAGTTTCATTCCTGATGATGGCGACGTCTTCAGAGGAGGAGGACCCAATTCTTCTCTTGAGTTTCTTGGGATTGGGAGGGATAGAAGATGGCAGATTCAGTACAGAAGTGACTCTGTTGATGAGAGCTTTAAGAAGTCCTTCAACGTAGCCTCTGTATGTAGATTTCGATTTCTTCAGCGCATCCCAGAATTCTATCCACTCTGTAAACCCGAAACCTTCAAGTTTGGAAACGTACATAGCTTTTTGAGTTCCATCCTCTCTGGTAATCTCCATGGTCACTGAGAGTTGATCCTTCTTCTTGCGACCAGAGATAGTCACGGCTGTTATTGGAAGAAGATCAGAGCGATAACCCATCTTCTGTTTGCACCATTCGATAGACTTATCGTTGATCTCTTGTTCTTTGGAGCGTTCCTCTTCAATTTCTTTCAGCAGTGCAGCTTGAACTTCCACAGGCTTTCTTTTCAGCTTCTTGTCCTTGACTTGAGAAGATTGAATCTTTAAAGCGAGTTGAGCATCTCGTCTGCATTCAGCGAACAGTTTCTCAGCTTTGGCAGATTCTTCTCGTTCAGCATCAGTGAGGAAGTCGAGCTCTGAGAAGGATGTTTGAAGAGGAATTTTCAGCCGTTGACTTTCTAGTTGAGCGATCATTTCACCTATTTTCTTTACCACTTCCTCTGACCAACGAGATGGTCGAGAGGGCCTTCCTGGATGGAGCAGGGAATCTTCTTCTTCTTCATCATCAATCTCAGCGATAGAGATTAGGATTATTTCTTCAGCGATATTAGCTGGAATTATTTGTAGTTCAGAACCCTTAAGCAGGGGTGAGAACTGTCTGGATAGAAAATGAAGGAAAGAAGGGATAAGTGTATATTTTTAGAAAAAGAGAGAGAAATGCTAGAAGGAAATAGGGGTTTGGAAAGAGTAGGAGAGTGGTACAATAGAAAGACATACCTGAGAAGGATGCTCCCCCTCAGATTGTGATCCAGTCCTCAAGCATTCTTCAGCGATTGGTTGCTTGTCTTTGCTCTGCGAAGGAGCGCTTAAAGATGTATCACCTCTCACCCCTGCTTTGACAACCTCTTGCGAAGTTGTCCCTGATACGTTCGGCTTGGAGAACCACATAGATTGGTCTTCTTCATCGTCGTCGTCATCATTGGAGGGTTGATCCTTTTCTTGATCAACAAGATCTAGATCATCTTCCTCTTCATCTTCTTCTTCCTCATCATCTTCAAAGAGAAGAGAATGAATAGAAGAGGGTTCTTTTGCCTTCTCCCCCTCTTTGTCATTATCAGCGACAGGGGGTTGGTCAGCTGCTGGAGTAGCTGTTGAAGCTTTCAGCACTTGAACGTCAGCCTCCAGACGCTTGACCCGTTCTTCAACTGCAGGGATGTCGCATGTGGCATCATGGATGAATTCCACAGCGATGTTGAGATTTGTCTGATCATCTTCAGTGAAGGAGGGGGGCAGCGCTGGAGCTGGTGCAGTTACCTTTTGGAGAAGTTGCTGAAGAAGGGACGTGCAGAGATCAACCTTAGAAGAGAGATCTCTAACTTCAGTGGTAAGAGACTCAAATCGCCCCTGAAAGAGTTGAGAGGACTCTCTGAGTTGGACGACTTGTTCTTCTACAGCTGAAAGTTGGGAGTTCTCAGCTTTGGATGAGCAGGTGGCTGTCAGCCTCTTCAGCTCCTCACCAGCCTGATTGACGGCGCTGGTGGTGTTGTTGATGGTGTTGGTGAGAGCGTCCACCTTTTCTACCAGACTGTTGACATGCGTGTCAACAGACGCCAAACTAGGACCTGAAAATGATATCAGTTCAGATACGGGCTTATTTGGAGAGGTGGGGAAAGAAGTGTTTAGGATAATAGGTTTACCTGACGTATCAAACATTTTGTAGAACTGTAAAGATTCCTCAAACGTTTGATGTTCAGGTCCTATAGGTAAAGAGGAGGTAGCGGGTTCAGAGACCAAAGAAGGAGAGAGAAGATTTATGGGGATAGAAGTAGGGTTGGGGTTAATCTCAGCGAATGAGATAGTAGGTGGGGTCACTAATGATGTGACAGCGATTGAAATCGCTGACACGACAGGTTGAGTGACTTCTGGAGTTGTGGAGGAAAGACCCACAAATGCATCTAAGGTAGCTTGTTGAGAAGCTCCCTCAGGTATAGTACTAGAGGGTGTACTTTCCTTAGTCTTTTTGGCCTTCTTAGAAGGACCAATCGGACTAGCTGATGGTCGTTTGGAAGTAGTGGTAGCGACAGGGATAGCAGACGAAGGAACCGTCTGCGTGGTCGCTGAAAAAGAAGAAGAATGGAGAGATAGACGAGAGCGAAGGAGAGAGATACTTACCTCGTTGGCGAGTGGCTTTACCTCCAGTGATCGTTGACCTATCCTGGCAAAAGTGCCATCATCTTTGGTGGGATAGGTGTTGGGATAGAGGAACTTGATGTACGTACATATGAAACGTACGTACGAGATCTTGGGATCTCGTTCAGGCTTTTCTAATCTCAACCTTAGGTCTTCAAAGATGGCAGTGGCGTAGTCAAAGTTTTGACCAGCGATAACTGAGTAGGCCATTTGCAGTTGTGTTTTGCTGGCTTGATCCAGCGAACCACTCTTCCCGCTCATGCACTGAATTATGTGCGAGAAGATGAAGTTCAGTTGTGAAGGCATCTAAGCTTTGAGAATCTTGGTGAGCTTTTTGTTGGGAATAGAAGATCTCGGTTTGTTTTCCCAACAATAACCCATTGCATCCAGAAAGGATATCAGCTCAGCATCAGTGGGGAGTGCGTCGAACCCACTCTTTGGTTTGTCAGGGAATCTCAAAGATTTCCTGAGGCTAAGAGCGGTCATGCTCCCTGGACCCAAATCCGTGCTGAAGGAGATTGCAGGGACTCGTTCACCCTTTTTGTTGGTGAGTTCAGTTGCATCAGCAGTGAACCAGAACTGCTGGAGTAGAGTCTTTGAAGGCTTAGGATCCACAGTGATCGTGTAAGCTATGCATGATTGTTTGAGAAATTCAGCAGCTTCCACCAGATGTGGGTATTTGTCAGCTTTAAAGTCAAGTCTTCCCAAGTGATTACATTTAGTAATCTCAACTTCAGTGATAGCGAATCGTACATGCTTGGAAGCAACGATTGAAGCTTGTGCCATTTCTGTTATGGAAAGAAGCATAATAGAAGAAATGATTATGATTAAAAAATAATATGATTACCAGTTTCCATAGAAGAAGGGAAACTGGAAAAATATCAAGTTATTTTTAGGAAGAGAAAAATAGTGTTATGGGTAGAAAGAATGAAGAACACTTTAAAAACCAAAAGGTTTTTATTTCTAAAAAAACATAAAATCAGAAAAAATGATTTTTAGTTTTTAAATAAGAACGTTTTATAAAATCCATGAAGAACAAGAACGAGTAGGATTTTAAAAAGAAAAGAAAGCATACGAACAATGCACATAAACATGAAATAAACCTGTTTATTCTGAAGAAGAAGAGTTGCAGATTCAATATTCTGGGTTTACTTGCTTGAGTGTTCTTGAGAAAGATTGTTTCTTGCTATGAAAGTTTTGAAAGCGTAAACCGTATAAAGGAGAGAAGAATTCCTTTTATACAAAGAGATAGAGGAGAGAGAAGGAATGAAGCGGGAAAAAATCATCATGACATTGACACGTTCCACAAAGTTGATTGGATAGAAGAGCAACGGACGAACGTGTCAGAAAAGGCGTGTCGTGAATTATCCGCTCAAATGACGTCATAGGAGAGAGAGACGTTTCATTTTTCTGTTTTGAAATTTATCACTGAAGAGAAAATATCAGCAATAGAATTTTCTTTTTGAAAGTATCCCTGATGAAAAGATGGGGATAGATTTTCTTTTAAAAGGATCACTGAATATAAATATCAGTGATAAATTTAATTAAAAAGCTTTTAATCATTTGAAGAAAGATTCAGTGATTAAGATTTATATTTTAAAAAAATCTCAACTGAATGAAGATTCAGTTGTAGGGATTGAGAAAACATACCTGAGAGTCAGAATATTTATCAGAGAGAATGATGAAAGGGGAACTTTTGATTACTGACGCAATACATGAACGCTGAAGAATTATTCTTCAAGGTTCAGCATTCCAAGCTTACTGATGAGAAAGTTGAGCCTTGTCTCATCAAGAGGTTTGGTGAATATATCAGCAAGCTGAAAGTCAGTAGGAATAAAGTGAAGTTCAATATCACCATTCATCACATGATCTCTGATAAAGTGATATCTGATCTCTATGTGTTTTGTCTTTGAATGTAGCACAAGATTATTTGCTATAGCGATAGCACTAGTGCTGTCGCAATAGATAGGAATCTTTGATAACTGAAGGTCATAATCTAACAGTTGATTTCTCATCCATAAGATTTGAGAACAACAGCTTCCAGCGGCTACGTATTCAGCTTCAGCTGTGGAAGTGGACACAAAATTTTGCTTCTTGCTTGTCCAACTTACCAGCTTTCCTCCCAAGAGTTGACATCCACCAGTGGTACTCTTTCTGTCAAGTTTACATCCTGCAAAATCACTATCAGAATAACCAGTTAGATCGAACCCTGAGTCTTTGGGATACCAAAGACCGAGGTTAGGAGTTCCTTTCAGATATCTGAAAATTCGCTTTACAGCGATCAGATGGGATTCCTTGGGTTCAGATTGATAGCGTGCACATAAACAAGTAGAGTACATGATGTCAGGTCGGCTTGCTGTGAGATACAACAGAGAGCCTATCATTCCTCTATAGGTAGTGACATTAACAGGTTTTCCAGAAGGATCTTTGTTAAGTGTCAGGGGTGGTGCCATAGGAGTTTTCATCGCTGAAGTTTGAGTAAGATCAAACTTCTTCAGCATATCTTTAACATATTTACCTTGGCTGATAAAAGTACCTTTGTCAGATTGTTTAATCTGAAGACCAAGAAAATATGTCAGCTCACCCATCATACTCATTTTATATTCTTTCTTCATTCTTTCAGCGAAGCGAGTACACAGAGATGGGTTAGTAGAACCAAATATTATGTCATCGACATATATTTGTACAAGAATTATATGACCTTTTATCTTTCTAAAAAATAACGTATTATCAATCTTGCCACGTTCAAAATTTTCAGAGATAAGAAAAGATGAGAGAGTGTCATACCAAGCACGAGGGGCTTGTTTTAGACCATAGAGAGCCTTATCCAATTTATAAACATAATTTGGATGCTTAGGGTCATAGAACCCTGGTGGTTGTTCTACATAGACTTCTTCATTCAGCTTTCCATTTAGAAACGCTGATTTTACATCCATTTGATACACGATGAAGTCTTTATAGACTGCATAAGCTAAGAATAGTCGAATTGCTTCGAGCCTGGCCACAGGGGCAAAGGTTTCATCATAGTCTATGCCTTCCTCTTGTCTGTATCCCTGAGCAACAAGTCGAGCCTTGTTGCGGGTTACAGTTCCATGTTCATCTAACTTGTTTCTAAACACCCATTTGGTGCCTATTACAGTTTTATCAGATGGTCTAGGAATGAGATTCCAAACTTTGTTTCGAGAAAATTCAGTCAGCTCTTCTTGCATAGCGTTGACCCAGTTTGGATCTCTGAGGGCATCATCAGTCTTCTTTGGTTCTATTAAGGAGAGAAAGTTTACAAAGAGACAGATATTACCTGAGCTTCGTCGTGTCTGAATACCTGCATCTGGATCACCAAGAATTTGATCTATTGGGTGATCTTTGGTCCATCGCTGAGCAGGAGCATTATTGCTTAACTTAGAGGTTGGATCAACAATTTGAATGTTTACTGATGAGGACGATTGAGGTTCATCAGCGATTAACTGTTGAGTAGATTCACTGGAGAGGTTTTCAGACGAAGGCAGATTTGATGGTAGGAGTGTGTTTAGAGGTTCAACTGAAACCCATGATTTGGATTCAGCGGTAGGATGTATAATGTTTGGATCATCATCAGCGACTGGAGGATCTGAATGCTGATGGTTTGAGAAGAAAGGTTCAGTTTCTCTGTAGTGAGAAAGCATCCAAGCATTTAACTCTTCATTGTCAGCGATTGGTTTGGAGTTCGCTGAGCGAGTTTCATCAAAAGTGACGTGAATTGTTTCTTCTACGGTTTGTCTTCTCTTGTTGAAAACTCTGTAGGCTTTGGAGATGGAGGAATATCCTAGAAATATTCCATCATCAGCTTTTGGGTCGAACTTTCCAAGTTGATCTCTGTTGTTTAAGATAAAGCACTGACAACCAAAGATATGAAGAAAGCTGATAGAAGGCTTCCTTCCAACAAAAAGTTCATAAGCTGTCTTCCCAAATCGCTTTATTATCAGCGATCTATTTTGAGTAAAACATGCAGTGTTTACAGCTTCAGCCCAAAATTGAGTAGGGAGATGAGAATCGCTGAGCATTGATCTAGCAGCTTCTATGATCGTTCTGTTTCTTCTTTCAGCGACTCCGTTTTGCTGAGGTGTTCTTACTGAAGAGAAGTTGTGAGAGATTCCCTTGTTCTCAAAGAAATTGTTCAGGGAACTATTTTTGAATTCAGTTCCATGATCACTTCTTATTGAACGAACAGTAAGATTGTTCAGCACTTCCATCTTTTTTACAAAAGATATTAGTTCTTCTGGAGTATCACTCTTACAGCGAAGAAAGATAACCCAGGTGTAGCGAGAATATTCATCTACAATGACAAGTGTATATTTCTTTCCAGCTATTGATTGGATGTTGACAGGGCCAAACAGATCCATATGCAAGAGCTGAAGAGGACTTGTCACTGAGGAAACTTGTTTCGATTTGAAACTTGCTTTTGTTTGTTTTCCTTTTTCACATGCTGAGCAGAGAGATTCTTTAGCATATGAGTGCTGAGGAAGACCAGAAACCAGTTCCTTAGATGAGAGAGAATTCAGGGTTTTGAAGTTTAGATGAGAGAGCCTTTTATGCCATAGCCAGTTGACATCAGAAGAGGCTTTAGATAGAAAACATAAGTTTTCAGTGATAGTAGAGTCCATATCTATTACATAGACATTTTCTCTGCGATGACCACTGAGAGCAAGTTTTCCTTTCTCATTTAACACTGAACATGCTTTCTTAGTAAAGCGTACTTCATAGTCTTTATCACATAGCTGACTGATGCTTAGAAGATTGTGCTTCAGTCCATCTACATAAGCGACTCTTCGAAAGGTAGTTGTCCCATTGCTGAGGACACCAAACCCTCGGGTATATCCTTTACCATTTCCACCAAAGGTCACAGAGGGACCTTTCTCTTCCTTGTATTCAGTGAGCAGGTATCTTTGTCCAGTCATATGACGAGAACATCCACTATCAAGATACCAGATGCCCTTTGATCCCTGCACACATAAGGAAGATTAAGCGTTGTTTGGTACCCACTTTTCAATGGGTCCTTCAGAGTTAGTGGATAAGGTAAGTTCAGTAGTATTCTCAGCTGATGAAGATTCAGCTTCAATGGTAATCTTCACTTTGGTTAATTTCTTAACCTTAGTGGTATTTTTCACCTTGGTTGATTTTTCAGCCTTGGTGACCTTCTTAGCTTTAGAAACATTTTTCTTCACTTTAGCTATTTTATCAGCTTCAGTGGCAGTTGGACATTTACTTGCAATATGATCAGTAAAACCACAGTGATAACATTTTCTATATCTGAAAATGGTTTTAGGATCAGAAGTAGAAGGTTTTGCAAGTTTAAGATGAGCAGGGCCAGGTCCAAGAAGACTTTTCTCTTGAGATCTGGGAGGAATTTTCATTTCTTCAGATCTCGAGGTTTTAAGATCAATCTTCAGCTTTGGAGGACAGAGATCAAAGATTTCTATCACAGAGCTAGAGGATTGCTTAGCTGAAGGTTTAGAAGGAACTTTCAGCTTTGCTTTCCTGGTTGCCTTCTGAGGAAGGAGAATGGACTTTCCTTTATCCGTAGACTTAGTGTCTTTGGAATTTTCCTCAGGGATGTGATTTGAAGAAGAACAGGGATAGAATTGATTATAAGAAGTGTCAAAGAAATAGGTGACAAAAGTTCCAAACTTAAGCGAGGAACTTTCTTCCTTAGGATCGTCCTGAGGTGTCCAAAAACCAAGACCAGTTTTATCACTATCAGGAGTTTGAGCATTTATTATCTCAGAGATCTTTGTTGATGATTTGCACCATTTTTCAACATGAGCCTTTTCTGTTTTTAGAGCAGCGATGGCTTGTTCGCGTTCAATACTGATGATTTCATTTATAATGACTTGATCTTTCAACTTTTCTTCTAAAAGATTTAGTTCTTTGATCTTTTCATGATATTTCTCCAGCTCTTGAGTTAAATGAACATTTTTATTCTCAGCTTGAGTTTTGTCGTTTAGGGCATTATAAAGGTCAATCGTCAGCACATCAACAGCGCGACTTCTCTCAGCTTCAGGTAGAGAGGGATTTGTAGAGATAGATACCTGAGATGATATGTAGCTCATAGAAGGTTCAGATGGTTCTTCCACTTCTTCTTTAATCTCAGCCATGAGGCAAAGATTAGCGACTTCTTCTTCATCAGAAGATGATTCTTCTGATTCAGCCCAGTCGTGTTCTTCAACGATGAGACCTTTACCTTTTCGCTGATAGCTTTTCAGCTTTTGATATTTGTTCTTCAGCTTATGGTATTTGTCATCACTGGATCTTCTTGAGGTAGAAGGTTTGAAGACCTTTTTCGACCTGCACTCACTAGCAAAATGTCCAATCTTTTCACAGTTATAGCAAGTGGCAGTAGCCTTATCAACCGGAGTTGATTTTGGCTTTTCAGTAAGAGAGAAAGGTTTACTTCTTCGGAAGTTACTCTTTCTTGCAAATCTCTTAAAAGAGTTTGTCAAGAGTGCTAAGGACTCATCAAACTCTGAAAGATCAGGGTCTGGTAGATCCTCAGATTCAGAATCTAACTCAGTGATGGTGAGAGTAGATCGCTGAGATGGAATTATCTCTGAAGAGACTAAAGCAACAGGAGTACTTTTTGAGTCTTTAGAATCTTTTACAAGATTTTTCTTCAGAAGATTTGATTGCTCATAGTTGAGCAATATTCCATACAAAGTGCTTAAAGAGAGAGTGTGTAAGTCTTTTGTCAGCTTAAGACATATTGAATAACTGTCCCAGCTTTCAGGAAGACATTCCAAGAATTTTGTTAGGACCTCAGAATTAGAATAGGTCCTACCAACAGTTCTTAGGTCAATGATTAGGCAGTTAAACCGCTGATGGACGTCAGAAAGAGATTCATTCTTACCAGCGATGAAACTTTCATACTGTCTTACCAAGTTAATCTTTCGAGTCTCTTGGATTTCAGTGGTGCCCTCATATTGAACACATATGGTTTCCCACATTTCTTTAGAAGTTTTCAGATGCATGATGGAATGGAAAACTTCATCAGGCAGAGCCATTGAAATAATGGTCTTTGCTTTTGCATCTATGCCTACCTTCTTTTTATCTTCATCACTCCACTGTCTTATTTCCTTAACGACATATCGTTCAGGGACAGCTTCAGTGGTGGCAGTAGCGGGAACCACATCTATAATTCTAACAGGTTCATAGGGTCCGTTTTCTATATATTCAGGTATAGTAGGATCCGCACCTTCAAGAAATAGCATCATTCGATTTTTCCATAGAGAAAAGTTATCTCTGCTAAATCGAGGAGGTTTAGAAAGTGAACCATTATCATAGTAGTTTTTGTTTGTGTTTAATGCCATTTTAGAATAGCAAGGAAGAGTATACAGCAAGATCTTGTTTATTAGATTTAAACAAACCGCTCTGATACCACTTGTTGGTCCCGAAGGTGCTAAACAAGTTTGTAGAAGGGGGGGGGGGGTTGAATACAAACACAGAATTTAAAGTTTAATAAATTGTTTATTGATAAATCAAAATACAATTTACAAGTTTGTTGCGGAATAAGATTAAGACAGACTCAATCTAAACAAACTTAAGAAACACTAAGATAATTGCACAAGAAATTCAGAGAGAGAGGGGATTAAGAGATATAGAAAACAAGGGTTTCTATATTGAGTTCAAGGATGAAGCACACTTTCAGATGAAGGGGTGAACTTCCTATTTATACCCTATGCATTAAATGCATGGCAGGATACTTTACACGTGGCGTTCACTGATTGGCTTTGGGAGTCTGACTTTTGGGAGACATGCTTTCGGCCGGGTCATGAACAGTGTAGTTGACAGAGTTGTTGTACGAATGGTTGCAGAGACTTGTCCGTTTTGACACATCGTACTAGGTTGTGCAAGGATAGACAAAAGGAAACTTGAGGCATAAGCTTTGTGATCGATTGATCGCTGAGTATCTCTAAGTTCAGAGATAAAGAGGTTCAGCTATCGCTGAAGCTTTTTCTCATGTTCCTTCGCGTATAAGTAGAGTTGTCTTTGCTTCACTGATATCCGCATCAGGTCACTAGTAGACTTCTCTTTGTTCAGCAGCTTCGTCTTTGATTCAGCTATGAACATCTGTTGACGCGAGACTTGTCTTCAGGGATTACGTTGGCTGTTTACTTTAGGAACTATCAGTGATAACTGAACAGACTCAGTCTGATCATTGATAGTGAAACACTAATACATATAAATGTTTATAAGAAAGACTATCAGCGATAACTGAACAGACTCAGTCTGATCGCTGATGGTGAAACACTAATACATATTAAAACGTAATTTTCACTAAGTATAGAAGAGGGTCGTTATCAAATCACTGAGAGAGTTTGGATCAACAGGTTTCCTATTCCTACCGTCAACGAGCTTCTAGACGAACTTCATAGTTCACGGTTCTGTTCCAAGATCGATTTATGTGATGGATACCACCAAATATGTCTCACTGCTAAAGATACCCACAAAACGGATTTCCGTACTGTCGATGGCCATTACAAATTCCTCATCATGACTTTTGGCTTGTCGAATGGCCCCTTAATATTCCAGAAAGATTTATTTCATGATGTCCTATGGTGCTTTATACTCGTTTTTATGACATTTTGGTCTATAGCCCCTCACGTGAATCACACCTCTAATATCTCGAGGCTGTTTATACTACCCTCATGACTCTTCATTACTTCGCCAAGTTATCTAAATGTGTCTTTGTCACTAGAGAGGTCGATTACCTTGTTCATGTCATCTCCGCCTCTGGGGTGTCCGTTGATAAAACAAAGATTTGAGCCATCCTTGAATGGCCAGCCCCTAAAAATATCACATCTCTATGCGGTTTCCTTGGCCTCACCGGCTATTATCAGTGTTTTGTTCTTCAATATGCTCGCATCACCTCCCCCTTGACCGACCTCTTACAAGGCTCTCATTTTGTGTGGTCCGCTACTGCCAACATAGCCTTCACAACCCTCAAAGCAACCATGTCACACTTGCCAACTCTTACCCTCCTCGATTTTGGTAAACCATTCGACATCACCACCGACGCTTTAAGACCAGTATCGGCACGATATTCTCTCAAAACAACCATTCTATTGCTTTTTTCAGCAAAAAGATGGGACCCCGTATGCAAGCTGCATCAACTCGCGAACTCTTTACGATCACAGAAACGGTTCACAATTGGAGACAATACTTACTTGGCCGCCGTTTTAGAATTTTTACCAACCAACAAGGTTTGAAGCATTTGCTCACTCAAGTCATTCAAACCTGTAACACCCCGGATTTTCGTTGTGTAATCTTGTTATTCTTGTGTTAAGCTTTTGTCGTTAGCTCCGTGTTTGGTTTGAAGTTGTTTTGAATTTTGTGAAGTTTGGGGATCAAACAGTGAACTACGTGAGTTACACCGCGACTAGAGGTCGCGGCACAACCCGCGTAACCCTCTGTTTAATATGAGATTTTGGGAACTACGCGAGTTACACCGCGACTAGAGGTCGCGGCATAACCCGCGAAACCCACTGGATTTTTAGGGTTTTTGGGACACGGGCGAGTTATGCCGCGAGTTGAAGTCGCGGCATAACCCACGTAGTTGCCTGGCCGACATATACTGAGTTTTCCCAAAATATCTCATTTGTCTCAATATCTCTCTCTCTAAACTCTCTTTCTCTCTAAACTCTCTCTCTCTAGAGTTTGGAAGTTATAGTTGGTGTTCGATCCGAGGTTTCGGTGTTTTAAGCTTCACCTCTACGTCGTGATCATTATCTGATTCTTCGGGTTTTCGTATAAACCTATTGGGTGAGTTCCTACTACCATTTTACAAACTTTATACATGTCAAAACTCTTATTTGCGAAATCTGAAGTATTTCTACGGTATGATTTTATGTTCTCTACATTTTGATATAAAAGAAGTTTTGGTAATTTTCGGGGTTCCCGATCACTTTTGACCAAAATGTCGGGTTCCACCTTATTGAAGTAAAATGATGTTTTACTTAAACATTATGTGATTATGTAAAAAGAATATTTTAGAACCCATTTAATGATTTTCATTCTTACCAGAAGTTGAACTGGAAATGATATCTTGTTTATGAAATATATTTATACCATATGTTATTTATGGTTGGTCACGTATGTTGTTGTGACGAGTCTGTACCATTACTAGTGAATCCCTAGGTTTTGAGTCGACTGTATTATTGGGAGGTTATATTCCCCATTTTGTAACTATGGATGCATATGTTCCTAGAGGGCAACTTGGTATGGTTATGTGAGGCCGGATACTAGCCATGGTTCATAGTGATCCTAGTGAAGGAGTATACATTGGTTTTGCTTGGGGCTAGGTCTCACACTTTAGCACGGACTTATGTGTTCGTATCCTCGGATTCCAATTGTTTAGCTCATAACTCGGATTTTGGCTTACTTAGTGTTACGCCACCATCCTTGGTAAAATGGTCCTTTTATCACCATTTAAGAGTTTTGGACCGAAGAGGCCCGGTTGTGGCAAAATGTTATCTTTGCGAGCTAAACCTTTATGAAAAGATTTCTTTATGATACTGACGTTTATATCTTTCGAGCTTTATAAACTGTATGTTCTCACCAGGCTTTAAGTCTGACACTTTTTCTCAAATGATGTGTATAACAGGTTTCCCTTAGCGGTGGGTTGCCGGGGTTTTGAGAAACGGGTTTGGTCTCGAGGCATTTTGAGATGATTAGTATTGTTTCAGGGCATTTGTTAAGTCCCATTCTTTTGGTACATTTATGAATCGTCAACTGATGTAATCTTGATATAGGTGTCTAGATTAGTTTGTTGACAAACTCTATCGATACAGGTTTTTGTAAAGTCTTAAGGACTGATCCCCTTCTTGGGAGTTTATTATCAATACGAATGTCATGTTGACCAAGTTTTGCAGGTTTTAATTTACTCTGATTTTTAGGGTGTTACAAAACCCTGGACCAACACAAATGGACTGTCAAACTTCTCGACTATGACTTCGAATTTTTTATCAAATTCAGGCGTGAGAACAAGGTGCCAACGCACTTAGCATATTGAAGACTCAATTATCCGTGGTCTATTGGTTCCTACCTTTCCTTGGTTGGATCAACTGCATGACTACTTATCTTCGACCCCCGAAAGGCTTACAGTGGTTGAATCAACTTGCAAAAGACACTTCAACACATCCCAACTATCACATCCACGATGGACTTATTGATTACAAAAACCATTTGGTAATTTCCCCTAGTGTTACTGTTCATGATCAACTCTTAAAGGAGTTCCATTCCAGCCCATTAGGTGGCCATTCAGGGGTTCTTCCAACCTTTTGTTGTCTCTTGGCTTTGGTTTATTGGTCGGGTATATACTGTGACCTTGAAGACTTTATTCGTTTGTTCGATATGTTAGCAATTTAAATACCCGACACACAAACCGTTTGGTCTCTTACAGCCCCTTCCTATCCCCAATCAATTATGGGAAGACATATTGATGGACTTGATCCCCGATTCCCACAACAAAACATCAATATGGATTATTGTGGGTCATTTGACTAAATTCCCTCATTTCATCGGTCTTCCCTCGTTGTACACAACTACTTCATTAGACAACCACCTTCCTCACAACGATCTATCATCTCCACGGTATTCCCAAATCAATCGTTTTCAATTGTGACCCGCTTTTTTTAAGCAAATTTTGGAAGATACTTTTTGCCCATTTGGGTACCATTCTCCACCATTCCAGCGCCTACCACCCCCACTCGATGCATAAACAAATGTTGTTAACCGTTGCCTCGAATCCTACCTTTGTTGCTTTGCCCGTGATGAACCCAAAAGATGGTCTTGTTACCTCCATCTTGCCGAATTTTAGTACCATTCATCTTATCATAGAGTCATTGACATGTCACCATTCTGAGCTCTATATAGTCGCAAACCACTGACCATACCCTCATATACCCTAGGCTCATCTTCGGTAGCCTCTATCGACGCCACCTTGGCCTCCCACGATCATGTCATCCGAGATCTTAAGGCCACATTGCGTCGTACACGGAAACGAATGACAGAATGAGCCAACAAGCATCGTCAAGAAAAAGAGTTCAAGGTCGTGTATCTCGTGTCCATACGCCTTTATGTGTATCACCAATCTTCTGTCCAAGCCCACGAATCACCCAAAGTTGGCACATCGTTTCTTTGGCCCTTACAAGATATTGGAAGACATGGGGTTCATCGCATATCGTCTCGAATCACCGAAGGGCGACCTTTTACATATAATATTCAATATTTCTCTCCTTAAACCCTGTTATTGGCGACCTAATAGAATATCACTCCCCAATTCCAAAACCCGTACGGGATGACGTACCTATTTTGATTCCTGAAGCCATCACGTATTCACGTACGATTAGTCGCGATGGTATCTTGGTATGTCAATTTTTAGTTCACTAGGTTTCTTGTGAAATTTCAGAGTTAAGGGTAGACGAAGGCAACCGTTGTGTGGAAGAACCCGACGCCATCTTAGAGAGAAAGTCTAAGAAGTTGCGTCATAAAGAAGTCACCTTGGTCAAGGTGCAGTGGAAGCATCACCAGGGAGCGAATGTGACGTGGGAAGCCGAGGAGGATATGAAGCGAAGATATCCTCATCTTTTCGAATAGTTAGGATTTCGGGGATGAAATCATTCCCAAGTTGGGGAGGATTGTAACATCCCGGATTTTCGTTGTGTAATCTTGTGTTAAGCTTTGCCGTTAGCTCCGTGTTTGGTTTGGTGTTGTTTTAGAGTTTTGAGAATTTTGGGGGAGAAACAGTGAATTACGCGAGTTACACCACGAGTTGAAGTCGCGGCACAACCCGCGTAACTCTCTGTGGATATGGGATTTTGGGGAACTACGCGAGTTACACCGTGACTAGAGGTCGCGGCATAACCCGCGTAACCCACTGGATGATTAGGGTTTTTGGGACACGGGCGAGTTATGCCGCGAGTTGAAGTCGCGGCATAACCCGCGTGGTTGCTTTGACAGCTTAAAGAGTTCAGTTCCCAAAGATCTCAGAATCACAAAATCTAAATATCTTTTCTCTCTCTTCCTTTTCTCTCTCTTTATCTTTCGATCTTCGAAGTCTCGTTTGGTTGCTAGTTTTCGGTGTTTCTAGCAAGGGGTCGGTGTTTTAAGCTTCACCTCTTCGCCGTGATCGTTATATGGTTTTCTAGGTTTTATTCCAAAACCTATCGGTGAGTTCCTACTACCATTTTACAAACTTTATACATGTCAAAACTCTTATTTGCGAAATCTGAAGTATTTCTACGGTATGATTTTATGTTCTCTACATTTTGACATAAATGAAGTTTTGGTGATTTTCGGGGTTCCCGGTCAGATTTGACCAAAATGACGGATTCCGCCTTATTAAAGTAAAATGATGTTTTACTTGCACTTTACGTGATTATGTAAAAAGAATGTTTATGAACTCATTTTAATGATTTTCATTCTTATCAGAAGTTGAACTGGAAATGGCATTTTGTTTATAAAATGAACTTATATCATATATTTATTTATGGTTGGTCACATATGTTGTTGTGACGAGTCTTTACCATTACTAGTGGATCCCTAGGTTCTGAGTAGACTGTATTACTGGGATGATACATTCCCCAAATTTGTAGCTATGGATTCACTTGTTCCTAGAGGGCAACTTGGTACGGTTATGTGAGGCCAGATACTAGCCATGGTTCATAGTGATCCTAGTGACGGAGTATACCTTGGTTTTGCGCTTGGGGCTTGATCTCACATTGTAGCACGGACTTTGTGATTCGTATCCGCGGACTCCAATTGGTTTAGCTCGTAACTCGAATTGTTGGCCTAACTTTGTGTTACGCCACGATCCTTGGTAAAATGTTTTGTTTTCGATCCTTTTATGGCATGTTTATAACGAAAAAGCCCGTTTGTGGCAAGGACCTAAATTGTAAACTTAATCTCTTTGGAAATGTTATCTTGGAACTGATGTTTTATCTTTTGAGCTTATAAACTGTATGTTCTCACCAGGCTTTAAAGTCTTACACTTTTTCTCAAATGATGTGTATAACAGGTTTCCATTAGCGGTGGGTGCCAGGGTTTTTGGAGAGACGAGTTTTGAGTCTCGAGGTTTTTGGAGTTATTTTAGTATTGATGCTGGGCATTGTTAAGTCCCATTCTTTTGATGAAATCCTTGTATAGGATTGTATAGTCTAAAGAACTGATCCCATTTATGGGAAGTTAATGGATTTACTTTCGTCATATTTGTCAGGTTTTCCATGTTTTAATTTACTCTGATTTTTAGGATGTTACAGGTTGGTATCAGAGCCCTAGTTTAAGCGAACTAGGCATGAATGTAAGATGTCTAGACTTAGACTGCGTATGCTAAGAATTGATCCGCGAGATTTGGGTAGAGCTCCTAAGATGGGTTAGTCTTAGAGTCAACGAAAAGTACAGTTATCAGGCGTTGTAATAGTGGTGACAAGAACCGTTATGTGTTGTATGTTCATAATTTCACTTAGCTAATGTTATTATGAGGATATTGTACGTAAGAGTCCTTGATTTGCTGTTGATATGACAATTGATAATGTGGTAGTACGTTTTCCTTTCGTGTTTTCCTTTCTCTCTCTTATCTCTTCCTTGTTCTATGAAGCTGTTCACTATGGTGAATACGCGTGGTAGACCGCGTACTCATGTTGATGGTCTGGAAGTGACAGCCTCCACCGCTGATCGGCCGGAAGGAGTTGAGGTTGTTGTGCATCCGCCAGTTCAGTAGGTACTAGGTGGGGGGCCAGAGGTCATTCCGCGAGTAGACCTGGCTTCGTCTCACCCAGTCATCGGGGATGCTAATCCCCAGTCAGAGTTGTTGGCCAGCGTGATGTTGGCGATGAGAGAAGAGATGGCGAAGCAGCAGGAGTTTCTGCTGAAAGCAATGGAGGACCGCGACGTAAACAATCGGAGAAGTGAGACGGTTGTGGAGAACGTCGTAGCAGGTTCTGGAGGCGATGGTATAAGGGTCACAGCGGTAGAGCGCGGGATTTCTGGTGCTCCGGGGAATAGGAAGAGTTGTTCCTATAAGTCCTTTCTGAGTTGCGGACCGCCAGAGTTCTTCGGTTCTGATGACCCAGTGGTGTGTGTAAAGTGGATCCGAGCGGTTGAGCAAGCTTTTGGCTCTTCCGAATGTGGTGATGATCAGATGGTGTGATTCGGTACCCAACTGTTGAGGGACACTGCATTCATCTGGTGCAATATCATCCAATCCACTCTATCACCTGAAGTGTTGGCTCAGTTGTCTTGGGTCGAGTTCAAGAAGAAGTTGCTAGAAGAGTTTTGCAACGAAAGGACGATGGACCGAATTGAGAAAGAATTCCGGTCCTTGGTGAAGGGAAGCCTGACGGTGAGAGAGTACACCCGTCAGTTAATGGAAAAGCTTGGTCTGGTGGGGCATGTTGCCCCAACAGAGAAAGACAAGATGAAAGCTTATCTCAACGGCTTGCCAGCGGACATGCAATCTATGGTCCATAATTTTAAAGCTTCTAACCTCCGAGAGATGGTGGAGGAAGCTCAGTTTATGGAGGAAATGTTCGCGAAGAGCAAATCTGAGAATTCTATGGTGGTGTCTGATAAAAGAAAGTGGTAGAGTAGTTCAGTACCTCCCAAGCGGACCCGACCTTTTGTCGGAAACCGCAACTTCAACAGTTATCAAGAGGCAAAGTGGTGCCCGAAGTGTCGACCAAGCATCACGGTAACTGTTACAGCAATTCTCAAACTTGCTATAAGTGTGGGAAGCCTGGTCACACTGTTAGAGATTGCCCGGTCAGAGGACCCATCTGTTATGAGTGCAAGGCACCGGGGCACGTGAGGAAGGATTGCCCGAAGCTGGTGTCGGGTAGCACGCCAGCAAGGAAGGAGAACCCTCCGAAGGTTCCGGGTCGAGCATTTCAGATGACGGCCGAAGAGGCCAGAGCATCCGCTGACGTGGTATCGGGTACTTTCCTTATAAACTCTGTACCTGCTCGTATTTTGTTCAATACGGGTGCTAGTTTCTCTTTCGTATCTGAATTGTTCCGTCAGAAAATTGCTATGCCCACTACTAGTTTTGAGGATGTGTTAGTAGTAGAAATAGCTGATGATAGACGAGTTTTGATCCGCGAAGTTCTGAAGCAGTGTGCTCTTAGTATCGAAGGGAGAGAATTCCCGATCGATCTACTGCCAATGTCAATCGGGGGTTTTGATGTTGTAATCGGTATGGATTGGTTGTCAAACAATCAGGCCGAGTTCGTGTGTTCCAAGAAGATGATTCGACTTCCCAACCCCTCTGGAGAGGTCGTGGTCATCTATGGGGAAAAGAGAAAGGGTGAAGTGGCAATAATCACAATGGCAAGAGCACGCAAATGTTTAATAAAAGGATGTTCGTCTTTCCTAGCCTATGTGATCGATGCCAAGTTAGAGAAGTCCAAACTGGAAGATGTGAAGATTGTGCGTGAGTTTCCAGATATCTTTCCGAACGACTTGCCCGGGTTGCCACCCGATCGACAGGTAGAGTTTCGGATTGATCTTGTGCCTGGAGCAGCACCAATTGCTGGGATGATACATTCCCCAAATTTGTAGCTATGGATTCACTTGTTCCTAGAGGGCAACTTGGTACGGTTATGTGAGGTCGGATACTAGCCATGGTTCATAGTGATCCTAGTGAAGGAGTATACCTTGGTTTTGCGCTTAGGGCTTGATCTCACATTGTAGCACGGACTTTGTGATTCGTATCCGCGGACTCCAATTGGTTTAGCTCGTAACTCGGATTGTTGGCCTAACTTTGTGTTACGCCACGATCCTTGGTAAAATGTTTTGTTTTCGGTCCTTTTATGGCATGTTTATAACGAAAAAGCCCGTTTGTGGCAAGGACCTAAATTGTAAACTTAATCTCTTTGGAAAAGTCTGACACTTTTTCTCAAATGATGTGTATAACAGGTTTTCATTAGCGGTGGGTGTCAGGGTTTTTGGAGAGACGAGTTTTGAGTCTCGAGGTTTTTGGAGTTATTTTAGTATTGATGCTGGGCATTGTTAAGTCCCATTCTTTTGATGAAATCCTTGTATAGGATTGTATAGTCTAAAGAACTGAACCCATTTATGGGAAGTTAATGGATTTACTTTCGTCATATTTGTCAGGTTTTCCATGTTTTAATTTACTCTGATTTTTAGGATGTTACATACCAAACACGAGCGTTTGTGTGTCCCTTGGACCGTACGTCTTGACACAAGGTTAGAATTCTAGCTCTTCCTGAGTGGTATCTCACTGATGCCCCCCCCCCCCCCCCGGGGCGGAAGGAGGCTTTCTTCGCCTTCCACCTAAGTTGTGCAGGAAAGGCCCAAGCCATTGTTATCTCGAATTGACAGTTAACACAATACGTCTTTAGGATGTTCTTTTTGGGTTTTTACTAAGTTTTTAGAATAATTTTGAAATAAAAACATCCTATTTAATTTTTTATATGAATTATTTAAAAAATGCATTATAAACACAAATCTTATATAAAATATGCCTTAATAAACGTATTACAACATTTTTTGTTTAGAAAATTTTAACATCATATAAATCTGATTCTTTTGTAATAGTTGCCATTGGTGATTCTCAAACTTTTTGTGACCAAAATGTAAATCCGACAAGAATTTATTGTCAAAATTTATATTCAACTCTAAAACAAACGCGTCTCCATTAATAATTGAGAAAAATAATAGCCACTTTAATTCATATTTAATATCACATTCACTACTTAAAAAGATTTATATTACCAGAAATTCCATATAAAATGTCGAAGACCATTATCAAGTAAATGATTTACCCAATTGAACGAGTCTAGCTTCCTCATGGATCATAAAAAAGACCACCCACTTCTCATCACATAAAGCATATTCATAGTCTTGTTATCGGTTCTTTTTTTTATTGTGGCATAATTAATTTTTTTGACAATCCAAGGTTTTGTTGGCATAGTAAATGGTAGTAACAAACATGTTTTGCTTGATTTCAAACATATTACCAAGCACCTAGAGTGCAAGATTAATGTAGATATTCAATCAGTTGAACCCCAAAATTAGTATAGAGCTCTAATATCCCTTATAAGGGAATGTTACCAAATCATACTACCAAATGAGCTAAATCCCAAAATACAAACACAAGTTGAGATCAATGTAACACTCGAAATAACCAATATGGAAATGAAATAGTAATCATAATGATTGTAACACCCGGATTTTTTGGTAAGTGTAATTTCAAGTTCTTATAAGTATTTTAACCTTAGAATAGCCTTGATGAAGTATTTTTGAACCATTGTTCGGTTGGGTATCGAATTAGGCAAGAAAACTCAAAATTTGAAAATTAGGTGCTCGCGACCGCGAACAAATAAGTTGTGCAGGCACGAGGAGAGGGAAAAAAGTGGGCAGAAAGTTGTTGAGCCAGCAACCCCTTTTAAATTCGATTTTCCTTATTTTTCTTCATTCCTTTATTCACCAACACACTTCTCTCTCTCATTTTCAGTCCTAGATCATTTCCTTCTCCATATTGACTTCTTCAAGAGCATCTAAGAGCTTGACAACTAGAGATTCACGTCTTGCGGGTTGAAATACAAGATTTTCATCTTTTTCATCATATTTCCACCATTGTTGACCATATCGTGGGGTTTCTTAAAAACCCATTTGTAAGTTCAAAATAACCTTCCAAATTTTTATTCATGGTAAAACCTTTCATTTTAACATCCTAGAACATCCCTTTTGATGTATCTTCAATGTATTTGGGTTTTGGGTGATCTGAGCTTTTGACTAAGGTTTGTATGGATCTGATTTTGGGAGTTACTCTTGGTGTATTTTAGGTTTTTTTGTGACCTAGACACATTTTCTAGTGATGAATGTTGGTGGATCTAAAGGCTTCATAAAGGAAGCTCAAGGTTGGGGTAAAACCTAGATTTAACCTAAATCTAACAATGTGAGTTCAAGTTAATTTGTGAAAACTATGTACATCAGTACATGCCAAAAATGTCCATTTGAAGTGCTTATGTGTTTTACATGATAATTAGCAAATGTTGGATTATTTGATGAGTTTTATCTATTTGGTATATTTGATTTTATAAATCTTGTGAAATACTCATATTTGGGATTTTTGGACATTTTAATAAATAAACTATAAGTGAGAGTATTTTTAATGATTTACCTCAAAAATGGAGATTAATTGGTGATAATACATTTTAGGTGTGTGTGGTTTGGGGAAATGTTTATTCTTGTGTTATGGGACGTTTGAAATTATAAATGGTATGATTTCATTTGAAAAAAATGATTTATCTCAACTAAAGTTGAGTTTTTGAGTTATTCATGCTTTTGGAGCACATGTTTGCATAAACATGGGTTAAATATGTTTTATGGCATATGATGATTTTTATTGAAAGTTCATTTGAATTATTGAGATTTTGGTTTGGTTCCGACTCATATGAGTCTCAGGGACATTTTTCCTGTTTGATTTGCTCCATGTCGAGCTTTTGGAGTTATATGCAGTTATAACATATTTATCTACAAGTTACATGCTTTGAGTGCTGGTCATTCAATTGGGGTCATGTAATGTTATAGACTGTAATGCAATGGATTCATAGGCATAAAAGTCAGCCGTTATTGATTTGAAATGGGACGATTACTCCCAAATTGTAGCTAGAAATAGGCATTGGGTCATCGGGGGCAACTTGGTACGGTCTTATGGGAGTCCGATACTAGCCATTGGCCACATGATGTATTTTTCTTGTAAATGAGTGTAACTGGGATCATCGGGGCCTTGAACTGTGAATCGCGAATAATAGATCTCATTAGGGCCATGGATCCTTAGGATGAGCTCTATACGTAGGATGATGACCTACTTTTGTGTTCCGACACCAACCACAAAAAATCGGGCCTCCCCTGTCACCGAAAGGTATTATTTTGGTTATTGAGTTTTATCCATGTTTTTTGGTGACGTTTCGAGTATGGAGTGTTCTCCAGAATTTATAATTTTGAGTATTGAACATTACCCACAATTTGGTATTTTGGATAATGGAGTTTTATCTGAATTTTAGTAACTATGCATTAATCATTATTCACGTTTTGAGTGAGTATTGGGTTTCGAGTTCATATTTGGGATGAATGTTTTGTATTGGATTTTCATCATAAAAATGGTGGGTTTATGAAAGATGGTGTTTTCATATTTAATACATTTTACTTTGAAAAACGTGATTAAAATAACACTTTTTCAATTTACGTTTTATTTAATTGATGAAATCTCTTGAACTCATTACGCTAAGCCTAACCATTTTTATTTTTTCGGCATGTGAATCAGGTCCTTGTTGGGGTTTGGTACTAGCGACACCTTGGTGAAGTGAATGCTAGTTGGAGGCACAAGAAGGATTTAGCTTTTTGATGACGTCTTCCGTATTTGGAGATAGCGACTGTAATTATGTTTTAGTAACACTCGACCTTGATCTAGTCTTTATCTAAGACTTGGTTATCATTTGTTAATGTTAAATCTAGGTTTGCTATTCGAGGTAATCCAAATATTAATTTATAGAAAGAGATTTATCCTTTATTCGATATATTATAAGAAAATTTTAATTTAGTCGATCTTTCCATATTTAAGGGTGTTACAGTGCTTAATGTCTAAAACCAACTAGAATGGTTTCAACCAAGTGACAACACATATATCAAAATGCAATAAAATATGCCAAAAGCAACCAAATAGAACCAAAAATTACTATCAGTGTAACAACTAGTTCTCCGATGTTGCTGCTGTTAGTATGCGATATATATATTTCAATAATATATATAAATACAAATATTGAATAACAAAATTTAATCAACCAATGATTAAAACAAATCAAATAGAAAGGGAATCGACAGAAATCGTAAAACGAATAAACCGTATATCGAAACAATCGATGCTGAGGCTCGTGTTGAACACGATTCCCTTAAACAGATTTGCCGTCTGTTCCCAGGGTACAACAGCGTAAGCAGTGTGTACTGCCGGATATCACCACTTGCTTGAAAAAATCGCTGGAGAAACCACGTATGCTCGAGAGAATTGAGAAAACTATGTGTTCAAGATTGTTGCGTGTGTTTGGACTGACAATAGACTCCTCTATTTATACTAATCAATTGAAAACCGAAGGATTAATGTTAATTAATCCTATTAATCATTTCAATAATGAGTATAAAGGAGTTACAAAAAACCAGTGAATGTCGCGACTTGTCATGCGGGTGAAGTCGCAGCACAACCCGCGTAACTCACTATCTCGTCTACAAACAGTGAATTTCGCGACTTACTACGCAAGGAAGGCTCGTGGCTTAACCCGCGTAACTCACTGTTTATCGTCCATAAACAGAGCATTTCGCGACTAATGGCGCGGGTAAAACCCGCGACCTAACTCGCGAAATACACTGGTTCACAACAAAAAATTTCGCAAAAACCAACCTGCGCGAGCACAAGATTTCGAAGCTGCATTCGTGTCCGCAGGTCGCGCCCACGCACAAGTTCGCCGAATTTAGCCTACGAAGGCCGCAATCGGCACCCCCCTGCGCGCGGGTAGGTGATGGAGTAAAACCAAACTAAGGACTTGAAAGTCCCTCCCACATTTTTAGTTATAAACCACTAAAATTTTTGGTCTTCCTTCCTATGTGGGACAAGTTCCCACACCCATTTGGTTTTGCCTATTTTCATCCCAAACACTCAACTTTGAGCATCGATATCTCATTCACACATATTTCGTTTTGGACACATAATATATCGTTTTGAAGCTCTCATATAGGAGAACATAAACCCACGAAGAGTTAGATATATACAATATATATACATGTATTTATTTGTGTCCAAAGTTAGTAAAAAATCATAATTTTTACTAAAATTTTCCAACAATCCCCCACATGAATGGAGATCGATCTTTGCATACGAAAATTTTCCTACGAAATTTCCAATGGTCGAATCTTGCATAGGATAGGTAGGTGTTATCCTTTGAACCTTCCCTTGTGAAACACACTTAGCCTCCTAGTTGTCAGTAGACTCGATGTCCTTGAACTGAACTGCCCTTTATGTAGGCGACAATACATTTCACACAAAACTCTTCCTAACAAGGTCATATCCTCATAGTCGTGTTCGTTATGGTCATGAACACTAGCCTGGTTCAGCGAGAGCTGATAGGAATTGAGCCCCCACAATTCCCTTCGAAGCGACCCCACTTCTCTCTCACATAGGTGATTTTCAATAATCATTAAAAGCCATAGGCTTAGCCTCAACATCACTGATTCCAGAATTGGAATTGGAAGTCTATGAACTCCCCCACAGTGACCTCCTCTATTCATACAACTAGATTGTCCTTTTGAACCCAGATCTTGGGATCTCCAGTCTTCTGGGTAAGGTTTCCTTTGCATGAATTACTCATTCAAGGGCTTTAATTCCATTCCTCTCGACGACTTGTACACCAAATCTCTACTTAGGCCTTTCGTAAGCGGATCCGCAATGTTATCCTTTGACTTCACATAGTCAATAGAGATAACTCCAGTAGAGAGTAATTGTCGAATCGTATTATGTCTACGTCTAATATGTCTAGATTTCCCATTATACATTGTACTTTGAGCTCTACCAATCGCCGATTGGCTATCACAATGTATACATATGGCCGTTACCGGCTTAGGCCATTTGGGAATATCTTCCATGAACTGACGTAGCCATTCTGCCTCTTCACCACATTTATCTAAGGCAATGAATTCAGATTCCATCGTGGATCGGGCTATAACTGTTTGTTTAGACGATTTCCAAGATATAGCCGCACCTCCAAGTGTAAACACATATCCACTTGTCGATCTGGAATCTTTTATATCAAATATCCAATTTGCATCGCTATATCCTTCGATCACCATTGGATATCTTCCATAATGCAGTCCATAGTCACGTGTGTATCTTAGATATCTTAACAATCTAGTAATACTCTTCCAGTGTTCTAAACTGGGATTACTAGTATACCTACTTAGCCTACTCACTGCATATGCTAAGTCAGGTCTAGTACAACTCATAAGATACATCAAACTGCCAATTATTCTTGAGTATTCTACTTGTTCAACACCTTCCCCTCTATTTTTAGATAGGTGTTGACTAGTATCAATCGGAGTTCTAGTTATACTAGTATCTCCTTCATTGAATTTCTCAAGAATCTTGTCCACATAATGTGTTTGATTTAATACCATGCCATTTTGGGTTCTTGTGATTTTTATCCCAAGAATCACATCCGCTAAACCCAAATCTTTCCTGTCAAATTTAGATTTTAACATATCTTTTGTGGACTTTATCATTTTTCCATTGCTACCAATGATAAGCATATCATCAACATATAAACACAAGATGACATATCCATGAGTGGTGTCTTTCATGTAAACACATTTATCACACTCATTTATCTTAAAACCGCTTTCTAACATGGCTTGATCAAACTTTTGATGCCATTGCTTTGGAGCTTGCTTTAGGTCATACAAGGATTTAATAAGTTTACAAACCTTGTTCTCTTGTCCCGGGGCAACAAATCCCTCGGGCTGCTCCATATAGATTTCTTCTTCTAAATCTCCGTTTAGAAAAGCAGTTTTTACATCCATTTGGTGAATTTGCAAATTTCTAATGGCTGCAATCGCTAACACCAATCTAATGGATGTTATTCTTGTCACCGGAGAATAAGTATCAAAGTAATCTAGACCTTCCTTTTGTCTATATCCTTTGATCACTAATCTCACCTTGTATTTGTCAATATTGCCATCAGCTTTCATCTTTCTTTTAAAGATCCAACGGTAACCTAGTGGCTTACAACCCAGTGGTAGGTCCACTAATTCCGATGTATGGTTTTGTAAGATAGATTCTATCTCACTATTGATGGCTTCTTTCCATTGAGGTCCCTCCGAAGACGTGACCGCCTCACGATAGGTATTAGGTTCACTTTCCACCACGTAGGTGAGAAAATCGGGACCAAATGATTTTTCAACCCGAGCTCGTTTACTTCTTCTAGGTTCTATATCTTCTTTATCAGATAGAATTTGTTCATCCTCTTGAACAATTTCTTTACCTTTAGAAGATGACGCTTGATCTTCCTTGTTCAAACAAGGAAACACGTCTTCAAAGAATGAAGCATTTCTTGACTCCATAATTGTATTCTTGTGTATCTCGGGATTTTTAGATTCATACACAATAAACCGATAATCACTACTGTTTTGTGCATATCCAATGAATACACAATCCACTGTTTTAGGTCCTAACTTTTGTACCTTAGGAGGAGGTACAACCACTTTAGCTAGGCACCCCCACACTCGTAAGTACTTGTAAGATGGTTTTCTACCCATCCAAAGTTCATACGGAGTCTCATCTTTTTTCTTGCGGGGTATCTTATTTAAAAGATAATTAGCCGACAAAATAGCTTCCCCCCATATGTTCTGACTTATTCCAGAACTGATCAACATGGCATTCACCATTTCTTTCAAGGTGCGATTCTTTCTTTCAGCCATACCGTTTTGCTGAGGTGAATAGGGTGCTGTAAATTCATGTCGAATTCCATTATTATAACAAAATTCAGCAAACGGTGAAACATATTCACCTCCCCTATCATTTCTAACTACCTTGAGTTTCTTGTTAAGTTGATTCTCAACTTCATTTTTATACAAGACAAACTTGTCTATTGTTTCACCTTTACTCTTAAGTAAATACATGTAGCAATATTTCGTACTATCATCGATAAACGTGATGAAGTATTTGTTCCCACCTCTAGTAGGAATTGATTTTAAATTACACACGTCAGTGTGAATTAAATCAAGGGGTTCGGTTTTCCTTTCAATCGATTAGAAAGACGTTCTAGTAAGTTTGGATTCTACACATGTGGGGCACTTGTGATTTGAGTCAATATCAAATTTAGGTATGCGGTTTAATTTAATTAAACGTCGAATGGAATTATAAATTACATGTCCTAAACGTCCATGCCAAATGTTTGAAAACTCAAGAAAATAAACAGAACTTGAAATAGTTTTATTCATTTCATTGAAAACGGTTACATTCAACTTAAATATGCCATCTAAAGCATATCCCATTACCCACATGCATACCACGCTTGGACAAAACAAATTCGTCCGACTCAAACACTAGTTTGAAACCAAACTTGTTTAACAACCAATCTGAAACGAGGTTCTTTCGAAGTTTAGGGACGTACAAAACATCCTTAAGTGTTAAAATATTTCTTGTCATGACACACATGACGAGTCGCTCCGGTGTCAAACCACCATTCTCTATAGTTTACACCAATCACATTCTCTTCCGAGACCATGGCCGTGAGACCCGTGATTATTGCCACCAAGTACTCGTTCACCATCGTAGAAAACAAATTTCCCGTGAACGTTTAGTACCGCAATATCAATCTGTTTATACAAAACAGAAACTATAATTAAATCAACCACAAACTTGATTGATAATCCTTTTATACAAACGAGAAAAAGGATTTAAAACAAAACAAACTCGTTTTAGAATTTGTTAAGACAAAATTGAAATAAATTCGATTTACATCATTTTTCTAGAAAATCGAAACAAACTCGATTTTATATTATGTTTCCACAAATTGAAACAATCCCAATTTAAATCTATACAAAAACCGATATAGATTCTATTTACACATAATCGATACAAAATCGATTTAGAATCTTTCGAGATAAACTTGATTTTAAAAACTGTTTACAAACAGTAATTTAAATCGTCAAATACGATTTTTAATATGTTTACACAAAACCTAAAAAGAATTAAATCGAACAAACGTCGATAGAAATTCTTTTTCACATAAACGAATTAATCGAAACAAACTCGATTATCAATCCGTTTGTACCCTTAAATCGAGACACAACTCGATTCTTATCAAATCGAATTAAATTCGATATAGCCAATTGAATCGAACTAAACTCGATTCAATTTCTGTTTACACAAAACAGATTATATACCACAGGAATTAATCTGTTTAAAAACAGAAAACCAAATATCGAGACAACCCGATACGTCAAAAAGAAAATTTTGTTTAAGATTGTTAGTATGCGATATATATATTTCAATAATATATATAAATACAAATATTGAATAACAAAATTTAATCAACCAATGATTAAAACAAATCAAATAGAAAGGGAATCGACAGAAATCGTAAAACGAATAAACCGTATATCGAAACAATCGATGCTGAGGCTCGTGTTGAACACGATTCCCTTAAACAGATTTGCCGTCTGTTCCCAGGGTACAACAGCGTAAGCAGTGTGTACTGCCGGATATCACCACTTGCTTGAAAAAATCGCTGGAGAAACCACGTATGCTCGAGAGAATTGAGAAAGCTATGTGTTCAAGATTGTTGCATGTGTTTGGACTGACAATAGACTCCTCTATTTATACTAATCAATTGAAAACCGAAGGATTAATGTTAATTAATCCTATTAATCATTTCAATAATGAGTATAAAGGAGTTACAAAAAACCAGTGAATGTTGCGACTTGTCACGCGGGTGAAGTTGCAGCACAACCCGCGTAACTCACTGTCTCGTCTACAAACAGTGAATTTCGCGACTTACTACGCAAGGAAATACACTGGTTCACAACAAAAATCAACCTGCGCGAGCACAAGATTTCGGAGTTGCATTCGTGTCCGCAGGTCGCGCCCACGTGCACAAGTTCGCCGAATTTAGCCTACGAAGGCCGCAATCGACACCCCCCCCTGCGCACGGGTAGGTGATGGAGTAAAACCAAACTAAGGACTTCAAAGTCCCTCCCACATTTTTAGTTATAAACCACTAAAATTTTTGGTCTTCCTTCCTATGTGGGACAAGTTCCCACACCCATTTGGTTTTGCCAATTTTCATCCCAAACATCAACTTTGAGCATCGATATCTCATTCACACATATTCCGTTTTGGACACATAATATATCGTTTTGAAGCTCTCATATAGGAGAACATAAACCCACGAAGAGTTAGATATATACAATATATATACATGTATTTATTTGTGTCCAAAGTTAGTAAAAAATCACAATTTTTACTAAAATTTTCCAACAGCTGCTTGGGACGCAAGTGCATCAATGATAGAGGAGAGAGCAGGTGCAAGAATAGTTTCCTGAAAAGATGATGGGGTTGAAGGGGCCATGTCGAGATGGACAAGGACACGAGCCTTATCATTTATAGGCCTAATGTGTTAATTTGTAATTTAAAAAAAAGGCCCCCTAACAAGTATGAAAAAAATATGTAAAAAAGTCGTATGTTTGTTCAAGCTAAACAAAGATTTTCTTTATAATCTATACCAAATGCCTCTTGATGTGATTGTATGGTTTTAGATTTTTTTTGTACATTAACATTTATCTGTATTCTCATTTGCTAAATTTTCACTCGTTGTTATGAAAAAGTGAATTATGAAGGTCTAACTGATTTGGAAGGTTAGTTAATTGTTAATTCAAGTATTTTAACTAGAGTTAGTTAAAAAAATTGTTTCTCATTGTGATTCAAATGAAAATACAAACAATTGGCTTCTCATAAAACGTCAAAGTATAGTGTAAAAAAACTCAATTAGAGTGTTTATGTAAAAATCAAAAGGGCATCAAATGAGCATTCATGTTTATAAAAATATATTTAAGTATAGGTTGATATTCAATGGATGTAAAGGGAACTGAACCGATCCAATCATCCATTGGATATTGGATTTTCCCAACCGAACAATCCAATCATTCATTGGATGTTGGATTTTTCCAATCCAGTGGATGATTAGATCGGTTCGTTTCCATCCATTTGATGTTTTTATTGGATATCCATTGGATCAGATTGGATATCCATTGGATATTTTTATCAGACATCCAATGGATGATTAGATCGGATCAGATCCATCAAATGTGTTAATTTAATGCAGTTTTCTAACAATGAAACGAATTGATTAATCACTTTTAATTTGTGTTAATACCAACACAAGTGAGACTAATAATTCAAAAACCAACACAAAATAAATTTAGATTTAAACAAATTGGATGATGGTTGGATGGAAAACTGGATGGTAATCGAATGGTTAATTGGATGGGTAATTGAATATTGGTCAGTTCGGTTCGGTCAGTTTTGGTCGTTTCTAGACTGCCATCCAAGAACCGATCCAAATTGGATGTTGAGATTTTCAATCCGATCTGATCCAGTTATGGTCGGTCGTTTCTAATTGGATCAGACGGTTCCTATTGGATCAGTTGACTTTCTACACACCCTTATATTTAATTGTTAATCTTGTTCAAATAAAAAATGAATTTTGTTCTGTATTTTGAAGATTTAAGTTAGAGATGAAAGAATAGACCTTCTGAATTTGTTTAATATGATGTAATGAACATGTTTTGAATAGCAAGACTCAAAACCAAAATGGATTGGGAGAAAAACGCATTTTAACAATAAGTTTTTTGTTATTTTATGAGTTAATGTTAAAGCTTGAAATTGTCTGTATTATTTTAGTTTATAAAGTGTTTTTTGTTGGATGGTTTTAGAAGCTTAATACACATGTTTAACTAGTACGAATAACGTTGTGACACTGGACAGTAGCGTACTGAATGCTTAAAGACTTAATATTAAAAATACTTAAAGTAGCAAGTTAGAATAACTATGTGAGCTATTTAACCGGGGTGTTTAAACAAGGAAAGTGAGCCTCCTATTTATACTAAGAGGAGCTCACTACTAAACAAAATAAAGCATCTAAAAGTACATGGTCACATGTAGGGGTGGCAAAAAGTGACCCAACCCGCCAACCCAACCCGAACCCAACCCAATAGTAGCAGGTTGGGTTGAGAATTTCAACCCATTTAAGTTAAATGGGTTAACCCGTCTAACCCATTTATTAATTGGGTTTGGGTTGGGTTGAAATTTTCAACCTGATTTTGACCCATTTACAACCTGATTCTAACTCATTTACAACCTGTTACTAACCCATTTATAATATGTTTCTAACCCATTTATAATATTACCTAATAATTCTTTTTTAGTTATTTATAATATTACCTAATTGTAAGAGTGGTAAATGTAACATTGTAAGGGTGATAAATGTTATTGTAAAAAAATTATACAATAACCGTTTTAGAATTTTTATATAGTAGTATCTATACTATATTATAAAAGAGACGTAAAAAACTCTTAATTACAACATTTTAAGCACAAAATACAACTAATTAAAGCCAATTACTTAATTTACAATTTCATAATGACTTGGTACAACTTATCCAAACACAATATCTCACATCATCATATATTTGTGGAATGAATACTCATTTATTAGTATAAATATTTGTTTTTTATATTTAATGGACGATTTGATCAATATTATCTATTATTATCAATATTTATTTTTTATTTTATGATTTGCTCTTAATATATATATATATATATATATATATATATATATATATATTAGTTATAATCTCATAACTAATATATCTATAATATATTATAAAAACATGCATTGATCTAATAAATATATTTTAATAAAAAATAAAACAGGTAGTTTATCTCATAGTGTTTATCCTGTATTTAATATGTTTATTTGCAGTTAGTTATACAAATAAAAACATGGGACTTTAATAAGTTATAATTATGTTTCATTAACTTGTAATTTTGAATTTTAACTAATATATCTATACTATATTATAAAGCATTTAAGTTAAACTCTTAAAAACTAATTTTTATGCATTAGGTACCACTTATTAATGCATATTATTTAAAATCCAAAATTACAAATTGATTAAACATAAGTACAGCTTATAAAAGATCAATGTTTGAATTCTTGTAACTAACTGCAGATAAACATTTATTTTTGTTTTCTAAAAATTGATATAATTAACCGATAAATATAAGAAAATTCGAGATAAATCACATTATTTTTATTTTTCATTGAAGTATGTTATCTTTTTAATTTTAAATATAAAATATCTTAAATATAGTTATCATTTAAATTAAACATTTTTTGACCTGTAACAAAATACTATATTATTATTTTTTATAAAAAAACATAATTAAACTAAACTAAAATATATTTTTGTTTTAAATATAGGTTTCTCAAAATCGTAAAATAAAATAAAAAAAAGACTAACAAAAAGTATGAATAATGATCGAGGATTCGAGTTCTAGATTTCAGAAACCCGCTGCATTACCAGGGTACATTTCTAATAGATATAAATTCGACATTTTATTTGGATTGTAATATTAAATTAATATTATTAATAATAGCTAATGATTATCAATAATTAAATTAATATTATTAATAATAGCTAATGATTATGAATAATAATGTATGATTGAGACTGTATTTTACGGTTATCACAAACAATTGAATTCTCTCTTGAATTATCCTATAGACTTAAGTTCGCATGAGACCAAACAGTTTTTGTGAGACCGGTGAGACCAAGCTTTAAAGTATGAAACTTCACACAAAAAAAACTGTAAATGTAAAAAAAATCGAACTTTTCATAGGGAAGACACCGTAAATGTTATGTTCACGGTGTTTTCGCTGTGAACGTTCGTTTTTTTTACCTTCACACCGTCTTCACTGTGAAGGTTCGGGTATACCTTCACAGTCTTTTATCTATGAAGGTTTGATTTTTTTTTAACTTGATTTAGATTTTTTTACCTTCATAGTGTGATTACATTATGAAGATTCGAATGTTTTTTTACCTTCACAGTGTTTCAGTGTGAAGTTTCATGTTTTAAGACTTGATCTCACGTGAACCTGACCCTTATCCTATATATATATATATCCAGAGGCACCTTCATTTGCAAACCTTCTAAAGGTTACAAACAATACAAACTAGGTCATTTATGTCTTTTTACAAATTTCGTAATTTTAGAAAAAAATTAAATTCTTTAATTATCTCTCCATCTCTCTCTCTCTCTCTCTCTCTCTCTCTCTCTCTCTCTCTCTCACACACACACACACACACACACACACTCACGATCCACCGTCACCATCCACTTTCGGTGACGTCCTCCCACTTCCGATGACCTCCTCCCACTCCGGCGACCTCCCCATTTCTAGCAAATTTCATAATTTTTTCGACTTTCATATATAAACTGTTTTTTCGAAAGTTTCAAGTTTTTTTAGTTTCATAAAATGTTTTTTTGAAATTTTCACGTCTAATCATCTAATCATTAATATTGGATAAATGTATGAAACTTAAAAATCTTATTATTCATATAGGAAAAAAAATACGAAACTTAAAAAATATATGATTATTTCGAAAAAATCTGAATATTCATATGAGAGAAAAATATATGATACTTTAAAATATGATTATTCATATGGAGAAAAATATATGAAACCGTTTATGAAAATATATGAAACTATAAAATTTCAAAAAAACAATTTATGAAACTCGAACAAACATTGTATGAACTTCAAATTTCATAAACTCGTCGGAGATTCGGGGGAGGAGGTCACGTGGGGTGGCGAAGGAGGCTCCTGGCGGATGACGACGGCGCACGACAGTCGTCGGATGAAGTAGTGGAGAACCGCGGTGGTTTTCGGTCGCCGGCGTAGTGATGACGATGGAGATGATGGTGGTGGTGACCGGATTATTTTTTAGATAGAATAAGAGATAAATATGGAGAAAATTAAGGATATCTTGTAATCATAATTAGATAATTCAAATTAACTAATAAAATTTAAATTTAAATTTAAAATAACTAAAACTATTCCTAAACTACCCTTTTCTTATTTTCTCCCTATTTTTTAAATTAATTTAAGTCCTAAAATTTATTAACCGTTGATCAAAAATTTGGATGACCTAGATGGGTTTGTATAGTTTGTAACATTTAGAAGCTTTCTAAATGATTATCCCTCTATATCTCCATCAACGAATATAAAGTAATTAAATAATATACATTAGTCTATATCTATATCTATATCTATACTATATTATAAAGAAGACATAAAAACCCTATAAAAACAAGTCTTAAAGCTTAATGTACCGCCATTTAATATTAATTACTTAAAAAACAATCATTAAAGCTATATGTACTACATTTAATGTTATTTATTAATTTTCAATCATTATCTCTAACAATTTTAACTCCCCTAAAATCATTTCCCACTTTAACTTCCCTAAAATAACTCTCAGCATAATTAAATATAGAATAAAAATCAAATTTTAAATATAAAAAATATAATTAAAAAAATCTAACATAATATTTTATAAAAAAAATTATATTATGAAACCAAAATAAATTACATTATATTATTAAGTCTAAATTAAACAAATTTATATAAAAAAACATTATCACTATCTCACAACTATCCAAAATCGTAATGTAAACGATAAAAAAAAGAAAATAAAATGAAACATTAAAATCGTGAAGTATCTAGCTGCATTGCGCGAGTACACTTCTAGTTATATTATAAAGTACGAATAAAAAACTCTTAAATACAAATTATTAGGCATAAGGTACCATCATTTTATGCAAGATTTTAAAAATCTCTTAATTTACAAGTATCAAAGCATAAGATACATATTACTAGTGCAAGTTTCCAACACCCACCAATTTGGTATGTTTAGGACTTCCTTTTATGTAGACCTTTTCTTTATCACTATTAATTAATATATTATATTACTATAAATTTGTTTTAATTATATTATTAAATATGTAATTGATTATTTTTTTAGACGTCATTAAAATATATAAGATAATCATTGAATTCTAACAAAATACTTAATTTTTTTAATATAAAAATATTATATTATTAAGCCTAAATTAAACACATTTATAAAAAAAAATATTATTACTTTCTCAAAACCATCCAAAATCGTACTGTAAATCGACAAAAAAATAAAAAATTAAAATCATGATGTATCTCCCTGCATTGTGCAAGTACGATTTTAGTTAATCAATAAATCTATACTATATAATGAAAATTTTAAAACGGTTATACGGTTATTGTACAATCTTTTGTACAATAACATTTACCACCCTTAATCTTTTGTACAATAACATTTACTACCCTTATAATGTTACATTTACTACCCTTACAATTACTTATTTAATTTATTTTATATCCCTTACTTTTTCATTTTTCATTTTACACCGTTATCATATTAACACAAATAATCGTATATGAACAAAAATGCAATGAAAAAATACGTTCATTTTTTTACAAATTATACCATTATAATTGTCTCGTCAATACCTTCAAAACGAGCCCAATATTGAATATTTTTTAATTTAACCATGCTATTAAATATCAGAATATATACGAATTATCTATACTACTAAAACAGTTATTGTACAATCTTTTGTATAATAACATTTACCACCCTTACAATGTTACATTTACCATCCTTACAATTACTTATTTAATTTACTTTATATCCTTACTTTTTCATTTTTCATTTTACACCATTATCATATTAACACAAATAATCGTATATGAACAAAAATGCGATGAAAAATAAGTTCATTTTTCTACAAATTATACCATTATAATCGTCTCGTCTGATCTTCAAAACGAGCTCAATATTGAATATTTTTAAATTTAATCGTACTATTAAATATCATGAATATCTACGAATTAATTTGTTTTCTATCCATACGTTTTATTTATTTTTCCACCATTAGCACATTAAAAATACATAATCGTAAAATACGTTTCATTCTTATTATAAATTATATCATTATAATTTTTTTCGTCAATAATTGTAATATAAACTAATTATTAAATATCTTTATAGGTTTAGGGTTTTATAAATTGTGATTCTTAGGTTATGATTGATTGTTGATGACATATCTATAAGAAAGTGACATTAATTGTTCGTTCTTTACTTACATTTCGCTGCATTGCGCGGGTATATGCATAGCTATATAATGAAAATTCTAAAATTATTGTACAATCTTTTGTACAATAACATTTACCACCCTTAATCTTTTGTACAATAACATTTACTACCCTTACAATTACTTATTTAATTTACTTTATATTCCTTACTTTTTCATTTTACACCGTTATCATATTAACACAAATAATCGTATATGAACAAAAATGCAATGAAAAAATACATTCCTTTTTTTATAAATTATACCATTATAATCGTATCGTCAATACCTTTAAAACGATCCCAATATTGAATATTTTTTAATTTAATCGTACTATTAAATATCATAATTTATACTATATAATGAAAAAACTAAAACGGTTATTGTACAAACTTTTGTACAATTACATTTACCACTCTTACAATGTTACATTTATCACCTTTATAATTACTTATTTAATTTACTTTATATCCCTTATTTTTTAAATTTTTTATTTTACACCACTATCATATTAACACAAATAATCATATATTAACAAAAATGCAATGAAAAAATACGTTTATTTTTCTACAAATTATATCATTATAAGCGTCTCCTCAATATCTTCAAAACGAGCCCAATATTAAATATTTTTAATTTAATCGTACTATTAAATATCATGAATATCTACGAAATAATTTGTTTTTATATCCATACGTTTTATTTTTTTTCCACCGTTAGCACGTTAAAAATACATAATCGTAAAATACGTTTCATTATTATTATAAATAATATCATTATAACTTTTTTCGTCAATAATTGTAATATAAACTAATTATTGAATATCTTTATGGGTTTAGGTTTCATAAGTTGTGATTCTTAGGTCATGGTTGATTATTAATGGAATGTATATAAGGAAATAACATTAATTGTTCGTTCTTTACTTACATTCCGCTGCATCGCACGAGTATATGCCTAGTATAAAAAGAAAAAAAATGAAAGCAAAGTTTGGGTAAATATTTAAGGAGTTGGGCCCATCCTATCCTTTGTTACTTGCTTCCCCCCAACCCCATCCGAAAACCAAAGAAAACCCCACATACATACATACATACATGATACATACAATTAGAAAGAAAACCCCACATACATACATACATACATGATACATACAATTAAAAGGAAAGCGATCCTTCGAGAACCGTGAAGCGCAAATTCTTTTGCGTTCCAAATTGCTGTAAATCACCCATTTTCATAATTCCATCTCTCTTTTTTTTTTTTTTAATTTTCCCATTCAATTATTATACTATTAAAATTAAAATAATAATACGTAGTATTAAAATATATATATCATAAATTGCTGTGATTAAAATTGGGTTTTGAAAATAATTTTTAATTATTAATATAGTAGTTAAGCACTTGGTTCCAAATGATTATATTTTTCAGAAAAATATATTAATATTTTTGTTTATTTATTTTAAGGAATTAACTTGATTCAGACAATGTAGTAGTATATATATATATTTCTTTTTTAGTATAAAAAAATACTAAAATAACTAAAATTGGAATTAAATTCGTAATAGCATAAAATACGTGAGGAAATAGGGAAAAGAGGGAAAGTTTTTGCAACCAAAGAAAGATTTGAGAGAGAGAGAGAGAGAGAGAGAGAGAGAGAGAGAGAGAGTGGTGTTGCTCGTCGTCGGACTATCTATCTTCTCCTCCTTCACCCGCATCTGCAGAATTTCTTCCGAAAAGCAGCAAATTTCCCTCACTTTTCAGGGGTTTGTCAAAGGAAGATTTATTTAATCAATGTCGAACAACAGGTGGAACTGGGAGGTGAGCGGTTTTGAGCCCAGGAAATCTCCGACGGAGCAACCTCCACCTGCTCCTGCTCCTGTTGTTCGGAGATACTCGATCTCTACTCCATCAATTGTACCACATTCTCAACTCATTTCTAAACACTCTATTGCGACCAAGCTTCATAATTTGAAGGATAAAGTCAAGGTATATCCCTTCCATCAACTGCTAATTTCATCTTTCTTTCTTTTAATACCCACTGCCTTCAAACGGAAGGAGTATTCTTTGAATCCTATTCAATCATTATAACGCCTCACGCTTTTTACTTTATAACGTGCTGTGCGAATCAGTGCTTGAATGGCTGGATTATACCTGTTAAAGAATCAAACAACTTCGCCAGACTTGTTATGGGGAAATAGGACACCTTGGCAACTGTACCAGATATTCACAGAATCCCGCATCATTATTCGTATCTATAATTATCAAGTCTGAACAAGCCTTTAGATGGATAAATCTACAAAATCAAAGACCTAATAATAATCTACAGATTTCTCAAGTGTACCAGATATTCACTGCTGTATTGCAAAGACATATGACATACTTACAAATCTACCAGTTTCTCATGTTGTTGCTTAAAGTTGTTCATCAGCAAGCAACAGCTGCTTCGTGTCTACTAGAGATGTCTACAGTGATTAATCTAGTGCAGTAAGGAATGCTGTTGGATGAGGTGGATATGTAGCAATAAGAAGTAATTTATATGTACAAAATGGACACGTACAAATAAGAGTAAAATAACTTTGATATCTGTTTATGCAAGCTTAACTGATCACTTCTTATCTTATGTTTTAACCTTCTCCTTTTCTTTTATATCTACCAACTTTTTCTCTAGAAAAGCTTACGCACTGGAAATTATGTTCTATGTGATAGGTAGCTTTTAGTAGGTCCATGATGAAGCCATGTTGTCAAGTTGAGCTACGGACCTTCTTGGATGTGCTATGCTGGTTGTTACCTAGTCATTTAGCTAGAAAGGGATATTTAATCACTCGCTTACTTGCCGTTTAATTGATGTTCACATCATAGGTTTATAATTGGTCGAACAGAACACATGTATTTACATTTAAAAGTTATCCAACATGATTGTATGTTGATTTTTTATTCTGAATTTCTGATCTTTTATACTTAATTATGCTTTTGTGACACATTCTTGAAAGTTTGAGCGCCATAAGTGGCAAAAGTTGCTACTCTTGTGCTTAGTATAGCCCTAAATGTGTTTTGCAAAAACAAACTTGGATTGCGGCTATGTTGATCTGATCACAAGATAATTTTGGTGGTGTACCATGTTTTGTGAAGTGTTGGAAATACCCTAATGCTATTTACAATGAATTAGAGTGTGGACTCTAAAATGTGAATGGGAGGTCGAGTCTATATGCAAAGTCTTTATCTAAAAAATGGAGCGAAAAAACTTTCAACCTCTAACCACAAATCAAGAACTTAAATGCAATACATGATAATACATTACGCTGATGTAAACATCCACCACAAATCCGCAAGAAGATCCATCGAGAAATATTCATTATTGATAGTAGATCTCAAATTAATCCAAGAGCATGGGAGTAGCCATTAGCAATGAGATGGGACTTTCAAGGGGGGGGGGGGGGGGGGGTTGGTTGACAAGTGGAGTTGTTTGGATGGGGCTTCATAGTGAGGAGCTCATTTGAAATCGACATATCACTTTTTAGGAAGAAGAGCCTTTAGATTCCATTTGTTATTGCTTTATAAGTTATACCATATACCGATCTAGATGCTCATGTGCCTCTTGTCACATTCTCTAGAATGGGAAAACATTCAACTAGTATTATGTAACTCTATAATTTCCTTGTTCACAAATGTCAATAATTTTTTGGAAGAAGGATTTCTTGGAATGGGATAACAAAATATGATCACAAAGCTTCTTGGTGGATGTAATCAGAGAGTAATCATCAATAAATGTAACGGAATACTTAAATCCAAGTTTTGAGGTAACAAGACATGGTTTCCAAACATCAGAATGGACCAACTAAAATGGGGATGAGGCTTGCTTATTACAGACTCTAGGACTTAAAATGAATACGCTGATGTTTGGCAATCTGACAAGACTCACACCGTAGAAAAGGTAAATAAGAAAACTCAGAACACAACTTCTTCAAATTCTGTAAAGATGGATGACCTAATCGACAATGAACTTCAAGAGGAGATGATGAGCTAGAACAAGCTATGCTGTTAATATCGGCGATATATTGGATATCGGTCCTAGCAAAAATATCGGTGGATAAAAATCGGTAATTATATCGGAATCGATAATATCGACAATATTGATCGATATGATATTTTGACCAAAACTTGGTCTGATATACCAATTTTTGGTTTTATGGTTTTTTTGGGCCTCTTTTAATTGACTATTGGGCTTTAATGCTTTATAGTTTTTTTTGTTATAGCTGGGTTTTTTTAAAATTAGTCTAGAAGTAGTCTTAAGTTAGGTTACTCATTTTTATGTCCCGATTTCTTTCTGTTTCTTTTTGGAGCATGACAACTTCTTTCTCTTCTACTGTCTTCTCCTTTGCTGCTGCAAGAGTGCACGACTTATTCTGTTTCTTCCTGCCTTCCTGGTCGACTTCTTCTGTTTCTTCTCCTCTGCTGCTTGCTGCTTTGGGGCTGCTCTTTGTTTTGTGAAACTTGTTTAAGTTGATGTTTTGATGTTTAAACTATGTTTTTAATTAATGCATATGATATGTTTATGGATGCACATTTATATATATATATATATATATATATATATATATATATATATTATATGACTCTAAGAAATATTATATGAACCGATATTTTTAGACTGATATATCAACGATATACCATCTATATCCGATATTTCAAATATTGGACCCTTACCGATATACCACCGATATCCGATATTAACAGCATAGGGAACAAGTCCATGAGTAAGGTATTTGATGTTCAAATATGTATAGGCTGTCAGTTTCCCGCCTCTACCAATATTCCTCTTTGACGACAGATCCTGAAAGACACAAAAATCAGGGAAGAATGAGACAACAATTTAAATCACGGATAATTTTGCTGATTGATAACAAATTGAACGAGAAATTAGGTAGGCTTACTACGGAAGATAACGAAACAGATGGGGTAAGATCGATGGTGCCAAAACCAAGGATAGGTGGGGTAGACCCATCAACAATTGTGACATCTGACATGTGATGGGGACATGTGTTTATTGAAATTAGAGAAGAGGGTGGGATTACCTGTCATGTGGTCTGAAACACCTGAGTCAATGACCCATTTGGAGACAGAAGATAATAGGCATGTACTAGAGTTACCTGTCTTATCAAATGCAGTAGTCAGAGCAGTGGAACTCTCAATCCCAAAAAATTAAGCATATTCTTCTGCGGGTATAGTAACAATACTATATGAGGCAGAGGCAACGTGTGCTAATGAGCTCCTTGGATTTTTGGCCAAAAGCTTCTTACACGTGCGCTTGGTGTGACCGAACTCATGGTAGTAGTAACACTAAACATCATCAGAATCTGGAATAGTAGCCCGTGAGTCAGTTGTTCGGTCACTGTGGCCACCTCTAGAGCCCCTTCTGTGACCCCCACGAAATCCTCCTCGGGAGCCACCACGGAATCCCCCTCGATTAACCAGAGCACTGTTGTGATCCGAAGTTTGAGAAGACCGAAGATTCTCATTCCGAAGAACACGGAAAAATGTTTCTTGAAGAAAAGGAATAACAGTTTCATTGAAGAAAAGGAATAACAGTTTCATTCAAGAACTGAGATATGATAGAGTCAAATTCTGGTCGCATGCGAGTCAAGAAACTGATAACAACCACTTGTTCCCTCTGAGTCTGCATGGCTTTGACATCAACACTTAATGGAAGAAGAGAGTTAAGCTCCTCATATACTTCCTTGAACTCCATGACATAAGTAGTGAGTGATTGGTCCTGTTGTTCTCCACGATGAAAGGACTTACAAACACTATAGATTAGAGAGATGTTACTTTGTCCAGAATATAAAAAATCAAGGTAATCCATAAGTTCCTTCACGTATTCACAGTGACTAACCAGAGATGAAACAAAAGGCTCAATAGTATTGAATCTGCAAGTATAAACGAGCATCACTTTGTAACCATGAATTAGAACCGTCACCTTTAGGAGGATCAGATGTGAGATGAGAATTCATTTCCATGCTTCGGAGATAGATACAAATAGTTTTGCTTCACTCAAAGAAGTTGAAGCCATTAAGCCTATTGTCGGTGAGTCTAACATTTACTGGAAGCATCTCGGGTACACGTGGACCACTCTTGCTACCAAATGGTTTGTCTTCTCCAGTCATCTTCAAATAAATCACGAACCAGAAAACGTCGAATTAGGACAAAGGACAACAAACTAGAAAGAGAACGGTGCACTCACATCACAGGATGCCAAAAGCCGATGAACAGAGATGAAAACGATCAACGGCGCACTCACAGGGTGCCAAAAAGTCGACGAACAGAGATGAAAACGATCAACGACACACTCACAGGCCAAAAAGCCAATGAACTGCATCTTGCTCAGCAGGCGTAGCTTGGAGTGAGAGTGTAGCGGGGGTAAGGTAAGGATCCCTCAAAGGACAGGACCGGGTTCAGGCTCAACCAAGTCTTCGTCCACCATTTCTCGAACCAGATCCATGCCTTGGGCTTGAGTTAGATGAAAACAATCAACAATCAGAAAACTTTCGATAAAAAAAACGTACCAATGCTTGTCATGAAACCGTGCTTTGATACCATGTAATCAGAGATTATATTATTGCTCAACTTATATTTTACGATGAAAGGGTACACGGATATATATAGGCAAGAAACCTAGACAAAGAGAAACCCTAAGGGCCCATTAAGCAAATAAATGTAGTATTTACATTCTAACAGTGGAAGAGGGCAACTTATGGCAGTGGATAAGACATCAGGTTTCATGGCATTTCACGATGCATAGTAGATGCCACTATCATCATCCCCTGGTCATCAGTTGCTATGTTTGGCTGAACCTTGGTCAAATGGCTGGTCTTCTGAACACATACTTGGCCAGTGATGACTCTCATCATCTCTTCATTGGACATAACTCTAGAAAACAAATTGGAAATGCAACAAATACAGGGACTGGTGGACATTGAGAAGGATGAGCGAAGAGAGTCAGGAGACGGATTCCAGGTGATCAGGGATTATGTAACATGTCCAACCTTTAAGGCTATTGTAAAGAAGGGCAGCCACATCAAAATGATGGATCAAGGAGGTCCGTGGCTAGTCTAATGGTGGCTTGAACATGCAGTGATGGTTGCCACTTGCCAGAGTAGGCAAGGGGGGCAGCTACCCTGCTGGTAGATGTGACCAGGTTAGGGTCGACTGTGCCTAGTCTATAGGGTGCCCCTGGGGCTGGAAGCTGTGGACAGAAAGCTGATGACGACAGAGGTTAGGACAGCAGTGAGAGGCCTGTCAGAGGTCAGAACACCAGTGACTGGCCTCGTAAGGGTTCTCATGGTGGTGAAAGGTAGAAAGACTGCTGCCTAAACTGCTGATGGCCATGGCATTGGCAGCAGTGCTACTGCTGTTTACAACATTCTTTACTGGGTGCAAGGATTTTACTCTTAGAGCATACCTTGTACCATGTAAATACCTGGGTTATAAGGAAATCTATATCTTTGAGGGGAGAACCTTGAATATAGTACGTCCACTGGACCTGGACAAGTAAATCAAATTACTATCTCTAACATCAACTACATACTAAAACCTTGAAAGATAAGTAATTGCGGCAGTGAGTGATTGAGAGTGCTGCTGGTCACAGGGTAGATAAGATGTACTATGATACCTGATGGTATCGGCTTAGTTTTTTTTTATAAATGTTTAACAATTCACTCTTTGCTTATTAGGATAAGATATTGATGATCGAGAAATTAGGAAACTTGTTATGCTTCTTTGGTAAATAGTCATTTATAATTTTATATATAGTCTATTGATCTCAGCTGACTTAAAAGTGATCTACATGAAGAGGCTGATTATTACAGATAGCCAACAAACAAGATAGATGTTGCATTTAACAATTGAGGCAATCTAGCTTTCCAAGATAGTAAATTCCCAAGAGGGCTAGGCGGCTAGCAAGTCATTAAAGGCTGCATCAGGATTTGCCTGCTATATACGTATGAAAGTAATTTTTTCATGCTCTGTAGCTGGCTGTGCTGTATGATTGTTAAGTAGTAATTGAATTATTTTTATAGTTTCTTTTGACGTCAGCCAAATGACTATACTACATTGACAGCATGCAAGAGAAGATTATGCAGAATTGAGACAAGAAGCCATTGATCTCCAGGAGTACTCTAATGCAAAACTTGATCGAGTAACACGTTATCTAGGTGTTCTTGCTGATAAGACCCGTAAGCTAGGTATGAATAACATTTTGCTTCACATTCTGCATTTTATTGTAGAAGATATGTACTCTGTAACTGTGTATTTCAGTTTGATCTCTTCTCTACATGAAATACGATTCTGGTATGATCTGTAACTTCTGCTTTCACATGCATGAACCTTAAGACTAGACAGATCTATGGACATGATAGAATGTGTGGAAATATTCTTGTTAGTGTTTTCTTACCTCTCTAGTATATATTTCTGGAGTACATAGTGAATTGCAGTCAAGTGTTCTCAAAGGTTATAAGCTAACATGTCGTTTTTCTTAGTTGCTCTGCTCTGTTTTTACTTTATACTTTTATACCGATGACTTGATTCTAGTTGAAGTTCACAAACCTATTTCTTTCTCTTACTAATTCGTCATGCACCCACCCATTAGTTTCACACATGAGATGAAAGGAATAGAATCACATCAGATGGGTGAGGAGGGGACCACTTCAGGGGTTATAAAGGCTGTTAGTCATTCGGTTAGAGAGGGGTAAAGTGGGGAGTTGGTCTGTTTTGGCTAGTATAAATAATAGGGCAGTAGCCATAGTAGGGTATCCAGAATATTAGTCTTCTCATATAGGAGAGACTAGCCTCTCGAATTGCTAGAAGCTCCATTCGTTGTCATCATCATTGTTTTCCGTTCATTTGGTAGAAGTGAAAATAATTTGGCCAAGCATTACTGTATTTGTTTCACCCCTGTTATCCGGTTCATAAAATTTTCATTTGTTTTCATTCGAGATGATATATGGTACACATCAACAATTGTATTAATTTCAGATCAGGCTGCTCTTGAAGCTGAAGCTAAAGTTGCCCCACTTATAAATGAGAAGAAAAGGTTGTATAATGAGTTATTGACTGCCAAAGGTAATGATTTCTTAACATTTGGAGCATCTTCTATCGGATGTATTCTCATGTACATCAACTTTGTGCAAGATATGAATAAGCACAGTTATTAATCTAACCGTCTCTAGATTATCTCAATACTCGAGGTACGGTTACACCATACTGAGAAACTTACTTTAGGTGTGAGACATTTTCCTAATTGTATCTTCGTTTAAATCAATTCCACTGTGGCACAATGTGGAAAGGTTGGAAGAGACGGTGGTCTTTCATGACAATTGTCAAATAGTGGTCTAAAATGGGTTTGGAATCACTCAATAATGGTAAAATAGTTGTTTTTCTATAAGTTTTTGAAGGTTGAATTTTATTAACTAGAGGAAAGTGAGGAAGAATATTTACACGGATTAATATTATCTTATTGGGCAGCTGCATCCTGGTGCATCTTCGTATTTTTTTTCATCTCAAAGCTTCATCCATAATTTCAGGAAACATAAAGGTCTTTTGTCGAACAAGACCACTTTTTGAGGATGAAGGCCCGTCGGTTGTTGAATATCCTGATGATTTTACTATACGAGTCAATACTGGTGATAACACTGTCTCCAACCCAAAGAAGGATTATGAATTTGACAGGGTTTATGGACCACATGTTGGACAAGGTTTGCCACACTCTCTCAAACGGGTATTGATGATAACCTGTATAACTTGTGGTTTCTGTTGTTTAAATAACCTAGTACATCTTTTGATTGGCAGCTGAAGTTTTCACAGATGTTCAACCATTTGTTCAGTCAGCTTTGGATGGTCATAATGTATCAATATTTGCTTATGGGCAAACATGTTCAGGAAAGACACATACGATGGTCCGTCTGTAGTCTCTCAATCTATGCATGTGTTTGTAATTTATATTTGAAATTTAACATCGTTATGTGTCGGTAAGACTGTTAAGCTATTCAAGTCATTTTAAATTTCATTAGATGTATGGTAAACTAAGGGCCTGTTTGTTAGCAGCTTAATGAGCTTAATGTGACTCACAACTTATTCAATTAGCTATACATGACTGTTTGGTAGTGGTTTAATGATATAGAAAGTGGCTTATTCAGTAAGCTTTTAGGGGGGAGCTTTATGCAGAAACCCAAGTTTTCTCCAAATCTGTCATTCCCGATTAAAAAACACACCCTTTTCCATCTACGAAAAACCCCTCCCAAACAAAAACCTTTCTAATCTATACAGACAGATTATTCCACACATACAACTTTATCCACTCGGGACTTAATAGAAAACCAACCAAACAGCCCCTAAGTTTATATATCTTAGAATTCAATATGTATTTATGTTAAATGCTGGTTATGATGTGAAGGAGCAACTTGTTTGATGTATTCCACCTTTGATTGACTTATCCTCTTGCAGGAAGGTTCTAGCCATGATCGTGGTTTATATGCCAGATGCTTTGAAGAGTTGTTTGATGTGTCCAACTCAGATACAACTTCGACTTCTCGATTTAATTTTTTCGTAACGGCTGTTGAGCTACATAATGAGCAGGTTACTTTTTACATAATTACTTCCTTGATCATCTAAACATACACATCGATACACACCTAACCCTCAAACCTTACTTCTTAATTTGTTTTGCCTTGTTAAGGGTTCTAACTGTAAAGCGTAACCTATTATGTTTTGATGGTTATCTCCTGTTTTATAGATGATCGATTTGCTTTCTAAGTCAGAGAGTGGTCTACCAAAGGTCTGGATGGGGCTACTGGATTCTGTTATAGATCTTGTACAGGAAAAGGTTGACAATCCGCTAGACTTCTCCGGAGTCATAAAAAAGGCACTTCTAAGTAGAAGTGGTGACAAAACCAAGATCAATGTTTCTCATTTGTACGTGTTTAATTCCTTTGACTTATTTCTCTTTAATTTGTTTTTATCCATTTCAGTTTTGAAGTTTTATACAGTACCTACTTTCATGTTAAAGCAAGAGCATCTGCTGTAACTTTGGATCATATAATCAGGATACAAACATGTATTATCCAGTTGAGGTTTTCTTCTTATGAATGTGCTAGATGTCCTTTTGTGATCACATTGCGCGTATCCTCTATCATAAGTCCACGTATAGGCACCTGTTCCACATAGGCAATGCGATGACTATTTTGGGGACACTACTCTCACAAAGTTCTAGTGACGCTTAGCGAAGGTCTTTGGTTGGAAAAGAGGCCCTAAGGTCCCTGTCAAAATTCCACACTAATTTCGAAGTATAACGACAGACTATCAGCGACTAAGGACAAGTTATCACAGACTATGATCGGAAGCATCATATTTGCATGGTCTTTACATTTGCATTAGTTAGCATGTTTGCAATCCAACTATATAAGACAGCTAAGGAGGTCTGCATTTGTTGCTTCCGCACATTGAATATCCCCTTTATCTTCTTCTGTCCTGAGGATTGTTGTTCTCTGAAATTTAAAATTAGTCAATATTTTCGTAAAGTTCTTAGCTCATATTCTACTAGATTTAATGGGTTGATAAAAAATCTGTACTGAAGATGATTAGCTGCTATATTGCTATGGCATGGCTTTTATGAGACGGCAGAATTTACAATTCTATTCTGGTGCTTGTTGGTTCTATTACACATTACTCATGACCATATAAACCTTGTGGATTTATCAAAATGCATCACTTCATTTTATGGCCACTAAAATTGTGTTGTATTAAGCATTTGTGTAACAGCTTATCTAGTAAGTGTGTTATTATCTACCTTGTACTTGTTCCATCTTGTATATTTATAACCCTTTCTAATAATCGTTACATATTCATTTCAAAGGAAAAGAACTTGAAAAACTTTTGCTTTGCTATTTTTGCGCAGGATAATCACCATACATATATATTATGACAATTTGGTTACTGGCGAAAATTTGTATAGCAAGCTTTCTCTTGTTGACTTGGCTGGAAGTGAAAGCCTAGGTCTGGAAGATAATAATGGGGAGCAGACAACAGATATGCTACATGTGATGAAATCACTTTCTGCGTATGTAGTTTCTTTATGTTGTTAAGTTTGAAAAAGATGTGTAGCTTCTTGTTCGAGTACTGTGAATCCCAGTACTGTATTTGTTTAGCTAATAGTAACTCCAGATTGTTGTGGGTAGCAATTTTTTTTATGATTAGTATATTACTGAATCATGAATAGAACTGATGAACAACTATAAAAAACGGTAGTACAACATCTTGCACTAGGTTTCTATAAATGGTTGTGATATAGTGACTGTTGTTCCATAAATTACATAAGTTGTGGGCTTGTAACCAATAGACCTGAGTCTTTGCTTGCCGAATGAATAAAAAGATGGTGAATGGCAGTTTGAGATGTTGGTTAAATCACTTCTTGTACCTGTCAGTCTTACTTCCTATATGTGTGTGTAGGTTGGGAGATGTATTAGCTTCCTTGACATCGAAGAAAGAAGTTGTCCCTTATGAGAACTCGATGCTTACAAAAGCACTTGCTGATTCACTTGGTACTCATGAAAAAGTTACATGTCTTTTTTACTTGATCAGATTTGTTGTTTGTCGAGTTTTGTTTATTTGCTTCTTGAGCATGTGTTTTTCTTAAATTACGAGGGAAATTGTTATTGCTTGACGTAATTTCAGGGTGTAGGGGCCTGGGTGGACTTGAATTCGTTATTTTTGACAGTTCATAATGATGTGCCAATTCATGGTAGACAAATGCTCAACATCTTTCCTAACATTAATATCGTTGCACCCTAACAATCATGTGCTGATTTCTTTGATCATGACATATATAGTATTGATGTTCTTTTTGCATTAGTGTTTTGATGCCACTGCTTGGGAGTGCTGAAGCAGACCACAATGGAATTCTTAATAACAAGACAAATGAACTTTCAAATAATATTTGTGTGCTTTTAAAGTCATTTTCATGAATAAATTGGAACTGATTTTTTAATACTGGCATGATTTTCTTACCAATGAGATTTGTCAACTTCGCAGCTATGATGCTGGCATATTCACATTTGGATTATTTAAGACTACCCTGAATAGTGTCTTGCATGCTGCCATTTGATATTGTTGCCATCTTGTTAAGTTGTAGCTTTCTAACTCAGGCTTCCATATTAAAACATTGTCTCTCTGTATCTGTCATCACAGGTGGAAGCTCAAAAACCCTGCTCATTGTAAACATATGTCCAGATGTTTCAAATTTGTCCGAGACATTGTCATCTCTGAATTTCTCTGCTAGAGCTCGAAATGCTGTACTTAGTCTTGGAAACCGGGATACCATTAAGAAGTGGAAAGATGTTGTAAGTTGGCAAACTCTCCATCTGTGTGGCCATTTGAATCCTGGAGTAGGTTTTGCTCGACATTCTTTGTGTTTAAGTAACTTCAAGCTTTCAAAATGAAACATATTTGAGTTTCTTGTTCATTATTGTTTAGACCCTGACATGCAACTTGCAAAGCACATAGAAGTTTCATGGTCTCCTTTCCTACCCCCGGCAACCACATTTATTACTTGCCTGACGAGAAATTCTAGTTTAGTTTACGAACTATAATTTTAACTTACCACCATTAAATAGAATATATACATATATGTAGAAACCTAATTTGCGTTCCAATATGTAGGCAAATGATGCTCGTAAGGAATTTTACGAGAAAGAAAAAGAAAGTCTTGATCTTAAACAGGAGGTTGTGGGACTAAAACAAGCACTCAAAGGTGCAAATGATCAGTGTGTGCTACTATTCAATGAAGTTCAGAAGGCCTGGAAAGTTTCTTTCACGCTGCAGTCAGATTTAAAGGTTTGCTTTTTGTTCGGTACACTTTGATGCATATATTTTATTATACTTTCAAAATGTGTTTCTTTTTCACATAAAGTTCTCTCATTGCTAGTTTTCTCATGCATACAGAAGGCTCAAGGTAGTTAGTTCCTAGGCTTGTGCAAACAAATCGCTTGGTTCCCTTTTCGGATATTCAGTTTGCCTGAATTTTTTGTTGAAGAGAAGATGTACCTTGTTTCACATAGAGGACAAGTTTGAACAGTGGTCTTCACGGGTCGGTTTTGTGATGATACTGCGCTTCTTGAACTTAAATCAAACTGACCATACTACTTGTCTGACCCAACAAACATGAATGAAAGAAAGGAAACTACATAATTCTTCCAGTTTTTTTCTTTCTTTTTATTAATTTCTGGTAAACATTGATCATTTGTTATGCCCAAAAAGTTTTTTATTTGCTTAAAAGGGTACTATTCAGTCTGGTGGCCCAGTAAATAATTGTGACAGCAGAACAATCTCTACATGACAATCCTACATGTTGCTGAGGTGCATTCATTATTGATTTGGTACAGTCAGAGAACATTATGCTTGCTGAAAAGCTTAAGATAGAGAAGGATCAGAATATCGATCTGAGAAATCAAGTTGCTCAACTACTGCAGCAAGTGCAAGCCCAGAAATTGGAGTTACAGCAGCGTGATTCAACAATCGAGTCTTTACAGGTTTGTCATATGCTTTATAGTTTCTAACTAGCTCTATATTTAGCATATTTGACAAAGAATTCTTCATGTTGGTGTAGTTTTGTATAAATCAAAAATTGATTTTTTTACACATTACCGTAACTTCAGCATTGCCGCCTGTTTGGCTGAAAAGTCATGTTTATGGGTGGTGTTCATTATTTCTTATATGGTTTGATAATTGGACCCTTAGAAATATTTCATCGTTAATTTCCATTCATTGTTTAAGACCTATATTGGTTGTATATTTCAAAACATTTGAAATTCATCATTTTGCAACATCAGATATAAGATTTAGGGGGTGTTTGGTTGGGGGTATTGAGGGGTAAGGAATGGGAATGATAATAAAAACTGTTGTTTGGTTTGATATAATATAATGGGCACATTACCCCAAACCCATTAATTTCCATTCCTGACCAAATTGGGGGGAAATGAAAATTTTATTGCCGCTCAATCATCTTTTCTCATGCGTTCATTCATTTGTCGATGTTGAATGTAAATTATTTTTTATTTTCATGTTGGATGTCACATATTTGTATTAAAGATATTATATAAAACATTTTTTATTAATTATATTGGTTTAACCAAACAACATCAATGCAATGCCCATTCCTATTCCCATTCTTTTGCATTACCATTTTCATTCACATTTCTTATAATGAACCAAACGCCCCCTTACTTTATAAGAGCCATTCCATTACTGTATTTCTTTCACTTGCAAAAAAGATCGTGATTTTAAAGCTTGTAGTTGTTGGACTAGCAAAATTATAAAAAAGAAAAGGGTATGTCCTTGAATATGATAAAGTAGCCTATGTTACAGTTACAGAGGTTCTTAACTGGTAAGGAAATATATGACAAGTGCATGAAGCCTGCTTTTCAAGTGTCATGTATTCACCTATGCATCATCAAATAATTTTGTTATTCAACTTTAAGATAAGCATATTTCATCTTTTATGAGGTTTTTGCAATCTTATGGGGCAGGCAAAACTGCAAAGCATCGAGGCACAGCTATATGCCTCCCTTCAGTCAAATGATAATAAGTCCAAAATCAGCTCAGATGCAACAGGAGAAGGCATAGAGTCTGCGACTGTTACCAAAAAACTCGAAGAAGAACTCTTGAAACGTGATGCGCTGATTGAGGTATCTACTGTTAAGGTTATGAAAAGACAAATAACGATGCATTAACTATGACACAAAGTAGTCCCTTAAATGATAAATGAATTAAGGAGAAGAGGTCTGAGACAATGTGTCACATGGCATTGGACAATTATCAGCTATGTGGATGACGGTTGGAACTTCATGCTATTTACATTCCTAGATAGTTGAAATCAAAGATCATGAATACAGGACAGCCGTTGTCTATTAGATCAGGCCTACACATCGATCAACATATGGATTGTGGGGCAATCTAGAAACAACACCTTTCAAAGATGAGTGCTAGATTGTAAGTCTCGAAAAGGTAAGCTTCGGATCGCTTCCAATATGGAAGATGACAAAACTAGACCTAATAAGAGATGAACTGAGTGCTAATCTCTTGAAGTGAACAAATATGATACTCTCAAGAAACCTGATAATACTGATACCAGAAGCAATGCTAGTTGTAGCCTTGTAGGAGAGGACTGAAGCTGACATGGTCTGTTATCACTTAAGGAACAAACACTTCCATAGCGAAGTACACAAAATTCCCCTAACAATATTTAATGGAGGTAAAAGAATACATATAATTAGCAATTGTCAGAGTTACTTATTTTGAATAAGGAAATTATTCTCGTGCATCAAATTACTGGTTGGAATGATTGACAATTGTGTACATGGTTCGGTCTTTTATGACTGTATTACATGAAAGCCCTTGCCCCTTGGTAAAGGTGCCATGGGGGATAGATGTCGAAGGAGCTGACAGTATGAGGTCTCTAGTACTGTACTTATTGTTGATGTAAAGTTCACCAAAATATCTTCACTTGTGAGTTACTTCATGTTGGTTAAGACTTGAGATCTTGTGATATTGGTAAAAGATGGATTGTGAGCCTTCTTTCATCTTCCATTGTGATGGGATTTTATTTTTAGCCTATCCAGAGTAAATCCAGGTTTGATGTTGGTCAAAAGGGGATTTCATTCTGAAGTAAGTTCTTATTCATTCATGGTCTAATGTTTTTTCAGAGGTTGCATGAAGAAAATGAGAAGCTCTTTGAGCGATTGACGGAGAAGGCATCTCCAATTGGAAGCCATCAGGTTTTCTATGACAAAAGTTTTCTACTAAGTTTTTTTTTTTTTTTTTTAATTTCTCTTGCTATCAAGGCTCCCTTCAGAGCATCCATGTATGCGGCCTTGAAAAATCATAGGAGCCACTGGCAACTGGGGATATATATTTGTCATCAGTTCAAAAAAAAAATCACAGATACAATATATTGCATTTGTTAGACATAAGCTCCTGTACAGTAAATCGTACCAAATTCAGTTTTATCCTTCAGGATGAATTTCTCACTTGTTTTCCTTTCTCAGGCATTAATGGCACCTCCCAAAAATTTAAATCAGGCCCATGACCATGCAAGGTGAAATCAGTATATTGGTTTGAGATTAGTTTTGGTATATTTTTTTTCGATAATTAATCTCAACAAAATTTTACTTTATTTGGTTTATAGGAATGACAGTAATAATAAAGAACGCACAATGGAAGTTGTCTCTTTCTCTGCCGAAAAGAATGATGGTACTCTTGCTTTAGTTAAGCCAGGAAATGAGAAGATCAAATCAACCCCGGCGGGGGAGTATCTTACTTCTGCTCTAAATGACTTTGATCTGGAACAATATGATGGTCCTGCTGCTATTTCCGATGGAGCAAACAAGCTGCTAATGCTGGTATGATTGGTGTCGGTTCTGAATCTTGCAAAATCAATTCAGATAGTTTTTTTTGGGTTGTTGCCAATACTTTGTTTATTCCAATTGTCGTGGCTCTCTCTCTCAAATGTAAGAGAAGAGATCAAACCACATAGAAGGCAAATGTGGTGATGTACATCAGTACATGTACCTGGTCCTGGATCTGCTATGCCTTTTCTTATCCTTCAAGATTTTCTGACTGCTAGAAGAATGGTCTATATCTGTATCCTCTGTCATGTACTTCTTAAAGGCTCCAGCATGTATGTTTTCTCAAATGAAACGATAAGGCATATCTCTGGTGTATTGGTTTGCTTTTGAGCTTTGTTTGGACCAAATACAGCAATCATTAGGATTTGAAACAACAGTCTAACTTTCAACTGCTTTCTTTACGCAGCAAGTCTTGGTATAGAATAGCAGTAATTCTGTTCCTTGCGGGTTTTAGTTAGATTTTGCTTCCTTTATGGAATTTTTTTTAACTTCTATCTGAATGTGATTTGAGTTGTGCAGGTTTTGGCTGCGGTCATTAAAGCTGGTGCTTCTCGAGAACATGAAATACTTGCTGAAATAAGAGATGCTGTTTTTTCATTTATCCGTAAAATGGAGCCACATAGAGTGATGGACACCATGCTTGTTTCCCGTGTTAGAATTTTGTATATAAGATCATTGCTGGCTAGGTCACCTGAGCTGCAATCTATCAAGGTAATAGTAGTCATTAAAATATTTTATTTAAGCACTGTTGTTTGTGCCTGCCCCTCAGTTAGATTGTGAAAATGATCTTTAATGTTCTAGGTTCCTCCGGTTGAGAGGTTTTTGGAGAAACCTACCACTGGACGCAGCAGAAGCTCCAGCAGAGGGAGCAGCCCTGGAAGATCTCCTGTGCGTTATGATCCCAGCATTAAGAATGCTCTAATTGATGAACATATGCATGGTTTCAGAGTAAATCTAAAGCCAGAAAAGAAGTCGAAATTATCCTCCGTTGTTCTGAAGATACGTGGAATTGATCAGGTGTGTATGGCAGAAATTATTTCATACATAGCAAATTAGAAACTGTGTCTTTTATTGTTTATTTGTTAGTCCATTGTAATGGGTGATTAAATTTCACACTAGTAGTTTGGCTATTAGCTAATTCCCTGAAATGCCCTTCTATTTAAGGAGGTATTTGATATATGTGCATCACGATATAGGATGAAAGCCGGTAAAGTTGATCTCTTCGTATACATCATTTACTCGTGTTCTCCAATTTGTGGGCCTCATTGTAGTTCTACTTGCTTCAAGTAATTGGGACCGATAATCACATTTTCATTTTCATCTAACCATATATGACAAAATGGAAGTTGAAATGTTAAATGGTCTAAACAAATAGGCCTAATATTTATGATAAAATGTAGACCTCAATTCAAAAAAGAGGGGAAAATGTTGTTTTGGTTAAGAGTTGGGTCATATTTCGTTCATAACAACAGTGAAACTGCTATATGAGGAATATTGCCTCAAGACTTTTATGCAGCCTATGGGAGGAAAACAAAAGAAACAGTAGGAGTTGAACTAGAACACATGGACTTGGGGACAGTTTGGTGGGTAAATTTCGGTGAAGTGTAGCATTACTCTTCTAAAACAGAAGAAAAAAAACCAAGTAGAAAATACTTGATTATTAGGGAGTGCTTATAAAGATCTACCTCACATATAAATCTTGGTCTAGCTTCTTTAAATGTATGAACAAGAAGCCTGCCTAGGTCACTATGCACAAGCAGAGTATATGTATTTTTTTAAGCTTTACTGAACACCTCTCTGTGTCTTCAATGTCTTCAGAACAAAGAATGATTTGATCCTAGCATGACAGTTTGCAATTTTGGCATTGTGTTCTGTTCGTGACTTGTAATGTCAATTTTTACCCTTGAAATATCGTCGAACATGTAATCAGTGACTTTGTAATAATTTCTGAACTTTTAGACCTGAAGGAGTGAGTAGTGCTTATTTGAAATGTACAGGAATCTTGGAGACAGCACGTTACAGGTGCTAAGCTCAGGGAAATAACTGATGACGCCAAAGCATTTGCTACTGGGAACAAGGCTCTTGCTGCCCTTTTTGTTCATACTCCTGCTGGAGAGCTGCAGCGTCAAATCAGATCTTGGCTTGCAATGAGCTTTGACTTTCTTTCTGTGAGTGGCATGGATGCTGTAGGTGGGGTGACGGGTCAGTTGGAGCTTCTTTCTACTGCAATAATGGATGGTTGGATGGCTGGCCTTGGTGCTGCAATGCCTCCCATTACAGATGCACTTGGACAACTGTTAGCGGAGTATGCAAAGCGGGTTTATAATTCCCAACTGCAGCACCTCAAGGTAAGCCACCGACCTTTGATGAACTAATAATCTATGGTTTACACAAAGCCACCCCCAATTACTAGATCTTAAACTTTTATATTTGCATTATCAGGACATTGCTGGTACATTAGCAACTGAGGCGGCAGAAGACTCATCACAAGTAGCAAAACTGCGTTCAGCTCTGGAATCTGTTGATCACAAGAGAAGAAAGGTAACCTATTAGCTAGCTTGACTAATATCTGTATTCTCTTTTTCAAGCTTCCATGTTTGCTTTTCTGATCATTTGTTTGATATTGTGATCAGATTCTGCAACAGATGAAAGGTGATGGTGCATTATTGACATTAGAAGATGGTGGCTCACCCATCCGGAATCCTTCTTCTGCAGCAGAGGATGCCCGACTTGCATCTTTAATTGCTCTTGATGGCATTCTGAAGCAAATCAAGGTTTGTATTTTTTTCTTTCTTTTGGTTAGCAACTTAATATTGATGCACTTTTTGAGGAAGTAATTGTTAATGTGACAGGATATAATGAGACAATCTTCGGTTAATATAATGAGTAGAAGTAAGAAGAAAGCATTGGTGTCATCATTAGAGGGCCTTTCAGCACAAATGTCTTCCCTGCTAGAGATTGACCATCCGTGTGCACAGAGACACATTGCAGATGCTTCCCGTGTTGTAGAGGTAATATATATATATATATATATATATATATATATATATACACACACTTTTTTTCTGTCAAAGTGTTTGCAATAATAGTAACCGAGTGTTGTATGAATAAATAATATTAATTGCAGTCGATTGTTGAAGAAGACGAAGTAGTTTCAGCAGGCGGTGGTGGTGGTGAAAATGAAACTGACGTGGCACAGTGGAACGTGTTGCAGTTTAATACGGGATCTACAACTCCATTCATCATAAAATGTGGAGCGAATTCGCATTCGGAGCTGGTGATCAAAGCAGACGATCGGGTACAAGAACCAAAAGGTGGTGGTGAGATTGTACGGGTTGTTCCAAGGCCTACGGTTTTAGAGAAGATGAGTTTGGAGGAGATAAAAGAGGTGTTTGGTAAACTACCAGAAGCGTTAAGCCTGCTTGCCCTGGCTCGAACCGCAGATGGAACGAGGGCTCGATATTCCAGATTATACAGGACCCTGGCCATGAAGGTTCCAGCGCTTAGGGAGGTGGTTGGTGAGCTTGAGAAAGGTGGTGGCCTTAAAGATGTCGTCAAGTCCTAACCAACTCTTATATAATATGCTTGTTTATATCTCACTTCTCTACAACTCAACTCTACTCTACTCTATTATGTGTGGTTTCAGAAATCTCTCCTCTCAACAGGCATTTCTTCTAGTCATCCCTTTGGTTGTCACATCAATTCTTTGTTTGCTCCTCAAACTATAGCTGTAAAATTAAGTTGGATGATAAAGATGGCCAACTGGGCTCTGAATCAAAAGTTGAGCTTGAGTATTCATGTACTTGACTCGAAGTTGATAGCAGCCATTCTCTTCTCTAGGCTCAAATTTGTGAGTAGTTAAAAATCCAAACTATAGACTTGGACTTGATAGCAATAATCTAAACTCAAATAAATCCATAAAAGTAAAGAGAAAGATGGCTTATCAATATGAAAGCTAAGCATATTTTATTTCGATATAGGACAACATTAAAGATAGCTATAACTATGGATTTATTTATGGTTATTGTTTAGGGTTTTTGAACAATAATATGAAACACCGTGTTGAAGTTTAACAATATAAGAAATACTTGTAGAATACAGATCGATGGTGAAATTAATAAATTTTCTAGAATTAAGGTATGCAATATTATGTGGAATAGACTCTAAATAAAATCGGTTGATTTCAGATTTCCTTCCTTCTTGACTGAATAATGAATACCTATTTTCAAAATGTGTATCACTCTTATTTAGTCCTAACAAATAAACATAATAGAAATGAAAGTTTCTTTCAAGTTGGAAAACTTGATGAATTTGATTATATCTAAAACATATCCAACTATTTTATTACATTGATGACAAATTTAGACTAGGGGTTGTTTACCAAAAAATTTGAATAAGTGTTGACTAGAATAAGAGGTCTGACTCACGTAAGTGCTGATAGAAAATTGTTGTTTACCAAATATTTTACATTAAGTGATGACCAATTAAAAATGTCAATTATACCTTTTATTTAAAGTACAATTGACATTAATTTATTGTTTAGCAAATATTTAAAATATTTTTAAATTATTAAGTATGAAAATATATCAATACTAATGTAACAAAAAAAAACAAATTTTATATGTAATTAATATTTATTTAAAGCAACAAGGGAATTTTTGACTAAAAATATTAATTTCATAAATGTTTTTCTCTTTCCTATAACCTTGAGCCCTGTAACCTAGAAACTATGGTTCTCTTCATCCCAAAACAATCATGAACTTAAACCATTCTTTCTTCATCTTAGTTTTTTCCTTAAAAAAAGTTCAGGGTTTGCATACCAGAAAACACCAATCTTCTTCCCAATCTTTGTTCTTTCTAGTGCCAAAACCCAAATGGAAACCCTAAAATATCTCTGAGTTCTTATCTATTTAGAAAAAAATCTATCGTCTACCAATAACTGGTGAACTATCACTTCAACGTTAGCGCATGATTTTCCCAAATCATCATTTTGAGAAATATTTAGAAGGAAGATAGACATAAAGGCAATGTTTTAAAAACCGGTTTTTTGGTTGACCTGGTGTGGTGACCGGGTCACGGTTCAACCGGTCCAACCGGGTGGTTGACCCGATTTCAAAAAATTTATGTATTTTTCATTTTCTTGTAGGAGTAGGTTCAAACGAGAAGCTAAACATTTTACGAGAAGGCGAGAAATGTTTAATCATATATGATACACAAGTTTAATCATATATGATTAAAAACATGTTATATTGGCAATACATAAACGTTTAATCATACATGATTAAACACACTTACAAGCCGTGTAATCATATATGATTAAATACTTCTCGCCTTCTCGCAAAATATTTAACTTCTCGCATCATCCTCCTTCTATATATGTATATATATAAAACCAAGAATTTGATGTCCACAAGTTAAAACATTAAAAATACACATAACAAAAAGTTTACATCAATCCAAAAACATTAAAAAAAAAACACATAACAACAAGTTTTATATCAATCTAAAAACATAAAAAATACAAATATAAAAAAATTAATTTTTTAACCGGGTCAACCCGGGTTTTTGCCGGTTCAATCATACCGGTTCAACCGGTTTTCTCAAAAACCCGGCGGTTCGATCCTGTTCATAAATCCCCAAAAACCCGGTGATAGTTGACCCGGTCTCTCGACCGGTTCCCGGTTCAACTGGTTGAACCGGCCGGGTCGACCCGGGTTTTAAAACATTGCATAAAGGTGAACTCCAAACCCCCCCCCCCCCAACTGGAACCTCCTTTTTATTTTCTTTCAATAGATGTTGAAATTTCATATCTGAAGATGGAAGTGCAACATTCTCGTTCAATTAGTTCTTAGTTTCCAGTCTTTGTTGTTGCCGCACTAGAAGAAATTCTAGCAATATCTTCAAGCTCAATTACATAATAAGATCTGGGTTGAGAAGAAAGTGGTGGGCTTTGGTGTGGGAAAGGGAGGGGTAAATTAAGGAAAATTCAACATTGATTGCAGTCAGAATGGTTTCAATCTCTTACTCTGTTAAGATGTTCGGTCAACACTTGGTCCTCGCAAGAGGTTATTATTTTCTTGGTAAACATCTTATCTCTTACCCAAGTTAGAGCCTCTTATCGGATAAGAGGTGGTAAGAGGCTAGTAAACACACCCTAAAATACATATTACGGGTCTCGATCAGCGTAAAAAAATATGCTTAGCTAATAGGTTTTTTCATTCACATCAAACCAAATTTTGTTCGCTCTTCTACAACTTAATTTAAAGAACACTTGAGGGTTATCTTCCATTCAAAGTGTCTTTCGTATCCCAAATAGAATTAAATGGACGAGGATGTTGAACATCAGATTGAACATTGCTACAAACTGACAAATTCTTTTTATATAACAAAAATTGTTTTGTAAGGAAATATTAATATTGTCATAAAAAAGACTTACTTGCTCGTGCTCTTCAATAAGTGGATCCTTTTATGTATGCATAATAGGCAAACTTGGTCCTCGTGATAGTGCACTAGATTCATTGACATCAATTACCTCTTGAATCATTATTCTTTGTGACATCCATATAGAAGAAACCCTTTGTTAAACTATAGCTAAAAAACATATACACTATTGGAACAACATGTCACAAAACCACAAAGAGATTTTTAGGTAAATAACCTTAAATGAGATTTTAATTAAATCCATGACCTTCTCATGAGTATAAACCCATTTTTTCTTGAATAGGTCAGGAGGTCATGCATTTAATTAAAAACTCATTTAAGGTCATTTTCTTAAATCACCCACACAAACAAAAGATGATAGTGGATCATTCAAATTCTACTAACATAACATTATTCGACAGGTCGGTAACCTAGAGGCAACTTGAATCTCAAGGTGGTTGGATTGGACTCAATCTAGGTTGACCAATTTAAGAGACATGTGCTTCAGGTCATACAACAAATAAATGTCTTTTATAATGTCACAGACTTGCCACGGTTAAATAAAAAAATACTACAGTATTAAAAATGTATGTTTGCAAGATGTAGGTTCCTAATCACCACCAATACTACCTTTAGATTAAGCATTTAAGGTAAAATCCAAATGTAGTCTTAAATAATCTGTCACAAAAAATCAAGGATCAACCTGCTCACTAATATTAAAAATTCGACGACATTTATAAATTCAACTAACAAAGGTAATGCAAAAAGATTTATTGAATAGCTAATCGGGAGGAATAAAAGAAATCATGCAAGAGTCCCACCCACGAATCATGCTTGATATAGAGATTGATTCGATGCATTTTTTCTTGATGAATTTTATCCTAACGTGCATCAACGGTTGGTAACCACTTCTCGTGCTTCTCAAGTTACTCAACGGAAGTCCAGAACCCAACTCTATACATAAATTAATATAAGTTATGTATAAGTTATATATATCTATTTAAATGTGAAAATGGTAGAAAATGAGAATTAACGGTTAATGGTTGTTAGTGATATGGGTCAATGTGTTACAAAAAATTAAACAAATTTTGGGAACAAATTCATATGAACCGAATCCGTAATTTACTAGGGACCAAAAGTGTAATTTACTCTAGAGTAAATTACACTTTTGGTCCCTGTGGTTGCCACATAATATCAACTTCGGTCCCTCTTTTAAACTAATTACAATTTTGGTCATTATGGTTGCCAATTTGCTTCACTTTTGGCCCCTCAGGCTAACTTATGTTAAGTGGATTCGTTAACCTTAAGGGTATTTCCGTCTTTTCAATATTTAACTTAAAGGGCTTCTTCTCCGTTGAATCATCCCCTCCGGTGAACCTCTAAATCAAAACTCAAATCAAGATTTAAATCAAATCCCAAATCTAAATCAAAATTCTCAATCAAAACATAAATCAAATCTGAATCAAAAATACAAATCAAACACTAAATTGGAAACCCAAATGAAAAACCTTAATCAAAACCCAAATCACAAAATCGAAACCAAAACTTTTAAGCTAAATCAAACCTTATCCACATCTTCAAAACCATATTTGGGTTCTTTAATCGTATGTAGACCTCCGAGAGCGACATGAAATGGATATGTTCGAACAAACCATATTTGAGTTCTTTAAACCAAGATGCATATCTTCAAAACTGAGATGGAACCGATGGGAGTAGATCCATATATTAAAAAAAGAGACGGAATGAACCAGATCTGGGTTCTTCAAGAAGGATGTTTGACTAAATAAAGTCAAAATCAGACTTTGGTTTAACAGAGGGGGGCAACCACCCTTAGAAACCATCATGTTTATCCCCTCTGAAATTATCTCATATTCTTTAAGTGGATTTGTTTTACATTACATATCCAAAAGTTTTCAAGAACACAACATAATTTGTATTAAGAAGCTCAGATCTGCAAATCTGGAGTCTGACAATGGAATCAGACACCACCATGGTTGCAACGCGTTCCCCGCCAATATAAGGGTCGAGTTTTACCAGTGCTCGGAATGCTAAATGCAGAGAAATATCATCACAACCTCAATACTTTCTCAGTAACAGTAGTGACGACCTTCGATACACCTTCAAATCAGAAATTAAAACTAACCGAATTAATCAGAAGTTGTACCAAAGTCTAAAAGCATCATGTTCATAAACAACCCCCAGATATGTATGTATATATATACAGAGAGATATATAGAGAGAGAGATACGAGAGATAAACTGTAACACCCGAAAATTTATAAGGTAAGTAATCGTTTCCCTAATTTCGTTAATTGTGTTAGAGGAGAAGATGAGACCTATTATGTGCATGTGCTCACTTTTATAATGCCTTTATGATCTATGAACTGTGTATGCACGTTTCCCGTTTGAACCTCGCGCTTAAAAATCGAAATTGGTTAAAGTTTCGGTCTGACCTGGGTGTGGCGCGACAATGCCACGCGACAATGACCAGTGTCATTGTCGTTGGTCATTGTCGCATGGAGTGTACCGTAGGGTGGGGGAGTGCAGCGATTATGACACGCGACAATGACACGAGCAATGTCGCCGTGTCAATGTCGCATGGGATGTACCGAGACCTCGTGTCTAGGTGTGACTATGACACGCGACAATGCCCATGGGCATTGTCGCCGGGGCATTGTCGCCCGCGGAGAGCAGACTTCATTGATTAAAACCCTTTCAACCCTCATTTACCACACTTATCATTTTGAAAACGGGAGAGCCTCCTTTTGGGCGATTTTTGAGCTTCTCAAACACACACACATTTATTGCTAGGGTTTGGGTTGTTGGAAGCATTAAAATGGTCATCCAAGCTATATTCAAGTGTTTCCTTGAAGTGTTCATCAAGATTCTCGTTCCTCATCTTCAAGTCTCATCTTCCTCAACTTCTAGAGTTTCATCTTTTCTAGGTTTTGGTCAAAAACCTAGATTGTGAGCTTACTAATCTTTGTTAAAACTAGATACACATCATTATCTTCTACTTGTTGATGTTAATGCATCTCTCAAATGTTCATGTTTAATGGTTCAAGTATTTGGGGGTTTTACCCATGGTTTTATGTATATGAAAGTACCATGTTCTATATGTGTATATCTTGGTATGTTGATGATTCCTTCTTGGAATGCCTTTTTGGCGACCTTATATTCTCATTAAGTTTTTGGATGGAAATTATGTCATATGTTGGATTTACATGATTAGGATGGTGATAGTGTGTTCTTGGTGGACATCCGAAATGTGACGGATTGAAACACATCTTAAGACCTCCTAAATGCATTATGTGGACGAACCAAGTCTGTGATTCACTATAGGAATGTAGGTGGGTGACATTTGGAGAATTTCCTAAGGCGGTAGTCTCTTATGTACCTAGACCTCCGCCGTCGGGGAATTTCCAAAGGCGGTAGTCCCCGGTGCGTGTCGGACCTTTGGGTTGCCAGAGAAAGTGGCTTCAAGGTGCATTGCCTCTTTAGGTGAACCGGATTGGAGATATGGGTCGCTCCCGTTGACTCCACATCTACGTGATTATTTGTTAACTGCTGATAAGAACTGTAACTGTTTCTGGCATGATTTTTACTTGTTTAACTCACTAGGCTTTTTGGCCTAACACTTGTTTGGTGTCGATGTGTATCTCAGGTGTTAGCAGTGCGGCTCCTAGGCCGGTATAGATGCTTTGGGCGAGAGCTTGGGGACACGACACTTGGACTATTTTGAGAAGCCTTGGGTTTATAGATGACACCCCTTTTTGTAATCTCTTTTCTAGATGTAGAAATTAGATTAGTTGGTTGTTGTTTATTTATCCGTTAAATTACAATTGTGATTAAACAGGTTTAATTGTATTATTCCCCTTTTGGGGAGGCTCTTGCTATGGCAATTTTAGTATACCTCATGTCCGTTTTTTGGATTTTGTTATCCTTATTTTTAGGGTGTTACAGAAACCATGAATCTTGATTGACATCTTGCTTTCATTTGTTTCTAGTTTTGATCTTCATAGATATTACGATTATTCACCATCTCTCACTTGACATTTGAATGTAATTATTATTATTATTATTATTAATAATAATAATAATAATACATTTATTCAATTTTAATAATTGAACATTCAAGAAATACCAAAGAGACGAAAATACCCCTGGCTTAACAGACCTAAGTTAGCCTGAGGGACCAAAAGTGAAGCAAATTGGCAACTATAATGACCAAAACTGTAATTAGTTTAAAAGAGGGACCAAAATTGATATTTTGTGGCAACCACAGGGACCAAAAGTGTAATTTACTCTTTACTTTATGATTTTTGACTTGAGTAAAAGACGAAGACGCTGCTGGTCGTTTGGCGATGAAACATGGATCCGTAGATTCAAATTGGCTACAGGCACCCTAAACCTCGATGTTATGGAAGTTCTAGCTCATTGAATGCCTGCCCTCATCACCTTCAATACAAAGAAAAAAAATCAGGCACACAATGGCTTCGTTAACCTGCACCAAGTTTACACTGCTCGCTGCGGCTGCAATTCTACTTCAGATCACCGGTCTCTCGCTCTTCGTCTTTGGATTCTTCCCCATTAGACCAGCTCTCTCTGGTGTCAGGTACAAATTCATCTTCAAGAGTTTCAAATTAAGAATTTAACAGTTTGATTGACTTAACTTCTGAAATAGTGGACCAGAGAGTTTCCAGCCCCCCTCAGCCTCATGTGATTCATTTAAGGATAAAAATCTCACAGCTCTGCATCCTGACCAACTCAAATCATTATACCAGGTAACTTTTAGCACTCAAATATTGTTATACTTGCTATTTACCACACTAACATCAGCTTTCAAGTGTTCACCCTTTGTTTAATTTGAGGTAGATATATCTTAATCTACTGTACATTAATAACAGCCACCATAATTTCAGAATTTCCATTTGGGACTTCCCATATTAATACTGACAAGGTTCTTTTCAAGACAATACCCATGTCTTCTTGGACACACAATTTAACCCATGATGGCTGTGGGACTGGTAAGGTGGCCCCTCCAACGAGTGACGTCATTCCATTTTTTAGTAATACAATGTTTTGGTTATCTGCCCTCATCACAGCTGCAAATTATTGATGATACACATATTTCCTTTGACATATATCTTTAGTATTGTCGCAGTTTGAAGAGGAAGGAGGGAATAGTTTTTTATTTCTTCATGAAAGCCAGGGGCAACAGTAGATCTTAACTCTACACTTGACTTGTTTCTTTACCATGATTGGATGAGTTTATGTAGTTTGGGATGGGACTAATCTTCAGATTCGTAATTATTTCATTTTGTATAATACTCGACAAAAAATGCTAATTACATGTCATTGTACAAGCATCGTTATTGAAAAGTGTAAAAATGTACAAGAATTCATATTATTTGTGTATTTTTGGATGCTCTAGGTTTGACAATGAAATGTTAAAGCTCAGCAACTTGTTTCTAATGATCAAACAATAACTGCAAGGTTCTTATCCCTAACTAGATAGGTAAGACATGACATGCAAACAATCAAAAACTAGAAAAGAGATCATGAACAAAGTAATGTATCTCCCTTTTCTTTCTTTCTTTTTTCTATTAGAGGAAGTAAAGCTTTGCTTATTTGGAGATACTCCTTTGAAACAGGTGTCACAATCTGGTCAAAATTTTCACCAATATACGTTCTTTCTTCATTTTATGGGCTTTATCATCCTCATATTTGATCCCTCCCAGTAATTTGTCCATTTGTTCTTGTATTTAAACTGGTTTGAACAACTTATTGCATAACTGGAGCATTGGTTGGCATTTAACTGAGTGAACTTCCATAATGCAGGAACTCTCTTCAATCACACCTTCTTATGACCGATTGATACTAATGGTATGGAGTGATGCAATAATTTGCAATAACTGAACGTATTTAATCTCAGGGAGAACACTCTTGGTTCCTTGCTCATCTAGAGAGAGTAAATTCATTATGCCAATATAATTATGTGATGTTTAGGTTATTGATGGTCTTCCAGCAGAATTTGTTCTTGGAAGAGATGGCCAGCCTCCACCAATAGTTTTAAAGGATGCGATGCCATATACTCAGTCTTTGTTGGCCAACAGAATGGCATTGGGTTACCATGCAAAGGCTGCACCTCCAACCGTTACACTGCCACGCTTGAAGGTACTAAAGTTATCTTTGATCTGGATTTTTAATTTTATTTCCCTCATCTGTTGACCATTTACAACAGGCCATGACTACTGGGTCAATTGGGGGATTCTTGGATGTTTTGTTTAATTTCAACACTCAAGCTCTTTTGGAAGACAATATTATAGGTGAGTTGGAAAAATCTTATGGATTTATCAATCATATTTAAGTTGATCTTCTGGAGTTGACCAGCCTGGTGTATTACTTACCGACTAATTTGTTGCAGGTCAATTTTTCAAAATAGGTTGGAAAATGGTTATGCTTGGTGATGAAACATGGCTTAAGTTGTTTCCAGGCCTATTTACAAGGCATGATGGAGTTGGTAGTTTTTTTGTAAGTCTTCTGCACTTGCTCTTTTACTCGATATTCTTTCTGCTCAAGCATTCATTAAGTAGCTTGTAAACAAAAAGCTCTTGAGTGGTACATCATATTTATTTTATGCGTATCTTACCATCATCACATCACATAGTCTTAAGTAAACCCACAACCTAAAATAGAAGAACTTCTACTATTCTTCTTCATACAAGATTTGTAGCGATCAATATAACTTTTCTGAATTAGACTTCAAAACCAAACAAAACCATCCTAGTAAATCCCATGCAAAGGTAGGGCCTGGGATTTTTTTTCTTCACATTAGACTTCCTCTTTCTTATTAACTATTTGTGTTTGATTGGAATTGTGGGAAAATGTAAATGATTATGTATTTAATAGGGGATCATATATGAATACAATCCCATATAATCCGTGATTGTGTATAATCCCATAAAGTCAGGGATTTTCATAGGATAGTTTCCTTATATTAGGGCTTAGCCTCTTGTATTTTTATATTCTATATCATTTCTATTAGTAATACCGGAAACCCTAACTCTGTTATGGTATTAGAGCCTTTGAAAATTGGGAATCTCTTTAGACTTCATTGCCTGCTTTTTTTTTTCTTCCTTTTCTCTTGGCCTTCATTTCCCGTTTCTCTTAAAGCTATTTTTCTGGCCTTTATCGCCAGAAATTCATAAGCCTCCTATATCTACAGCTCACAATCAACAACCAAAAGAATGGTCGAGACTAAGTCAGACCTAGCCTCGCAATCTCAATCCGCTCACATTTTACAGCCGGGAGAATTGCAACAAAATCCATGCAGCATACAGGTTGGTTGGCAAGAACCATGTCGAGTGGTCCCAATTGGTTCAAATACCTTACTTTTTGACTTGTTCCAACTCATCGTCTCCGCTTGAAGTTCATTGTCGATTAGGTCATCCGTCTTTACAGAATTTGAAGAAATTGTGTCATGAGTTTTCTTATTTACCTTCTCTACAGTGCGAATCTTGTCAATTTGCCAAACATCAACATATTCATTTAAGTCATAGAGTCTGTAATAAGAGGGCCTATGTAATAAGCTGGCCCCGTGCCCATTTGAGTTGGTCCATTCTGATATTTGGGACCAGTCCGGTTACTTCAAAACTTGTATTTAAGTATTTCGTTACTTTTGTTGGTGATTACTCTCGCACTACTTGGTTTTACTTTATGAAAAATCGATACGAGGTGTTTACACATTTTTGTTCACTCTATGCTGAAATTAAAACATAGTTTAAAGTCTCCATTCAAACTCTTCGTAGTGATAATGCAAAAGAATATTTGTCTCAAACATTTCAGTCATATATGCTTCAAAATGGTATTCTTCATGAGTCTTCATGTGTTGACACACCAACCCAAAATGGGGTTGCAGAACGAAAGAATCGTCATCTCTTAGAGGTGGTTCGGGCTCTATTATTTCACATGACTGTTCCAAAACTCTTTTGGGCTGATGCTATTGCTACTGCTTGTTTTCTCATCAACCGAATGCCCTCTGTTGTTTTTGGATGGAAGAAGTCATTTCTCAGTTCTATTTCCTACAAAGTCATTGTTTCCTGTCGACCCAAAGATCTTTGGTAGTACCTGTTTTGTCCGTGATACCCGACCATACATAACTAAGTTGGATCCAAAGTCTCTGAAATGTGTCATTCTTGGTTACTCTTCAAAAAGGGTAGAAGTGCTTTTCTCCCACGCTTAATCGATACATTGTATCTCGGGATGTTACATTCCATGAGAATATATACCTTTCTTTCTTGTGTCCACTCCTTGCAACCCATGAGATAGCGATGATTTGTTGGTATTTACCGTACCGGTTCCCGAGTCTTCTATCCTATTTGACTCGACACAGCATCAAGAGCCTACTAAACCATTGATATTTCATGTGTAATAGGTGGCAACGACCTACATCAGATCTCGACCCTATACCATCTTCGTCATCGTCTGCAGATCCTCCTAATGATGATCCTCCTGCTTTGAGTGATCCACCATCTTCCGATACACAGGATCCTGATCTTGATGTTCCCATTGCCCTTCGGAAAGGTAAGCGCTCATGTACTTACCCTATTTCTTCTGTTGTTTCCAATGATAAACTTTCTTCTCGTTCTCGCTCTTTGATCTCTACACTTGATTCCTTTTCTGTTCCTAAAACGGTTGGTGAAGCTTTGGCCCATTCTGGATGGCAGGATGCTATGATTGATGAGATTAATGCTCTAGATCATAATGATACATGGGATTTGGTAGAGTTACCTGCTGATAAAAAGACAATTGGCTGTAAATGGGTATTCACTGTGAAAGTTAATCCAAATGGATCTGTGGCTCGTCTGAAAGTCGGGTTGGTAGCTAAAGGATATGCTCATACTTATGGGGTCGACTACTACGAGACATTTTCTCCTGTGGCTAAGGTACCCTCCATCCGCTTGTTTATTTCATTAGCCACTACTTATGACTGGGTACTACACTATCTGGATGTGAAAAATGCCTTCTTGCATGGTGGTTTACATGAAGTTTATATGGAGCAACCACCTGGGTTTGTTGCTCAGAGGGAGTCTGGCAGAGTCTGAAAGCTTTTGTTAAATCATTGTATGGTTTAAAGCAATCCCCTCGTGCTTGGTTTGGACGGTTTAATGCTGTAGTGGCTGAGTTTGGCTTACGGAGGAGCTCTTATAATCATTTTGTGTTCTTTACTTCATCCTCTTCTGGATGCATTCTATTAGTGCTATACGTTGATGCTATTGTGATTACCGGGAGTGATGAGATTGAGATCAAGAAGCTGAAAGATTTCCTTGCGTCTCGGTTTCAAACAAAGAACCTAAGTCATTTAAAATACTTCTTGGGAATTGAAGTATCTCGTACTTGGAAAGGGATCCGTTTGTCTCAATGGAAATATTGTTTGGATGTATTGAATGACTCTGGGATGATTGAAACAAAACCGTGGGAGGCCCCAATGATTCCGAACATGAAATTGAAAGCAGACGATGAAGATCTACTTGAGGATCCAGAAAAGTACAGAAGAATTGTGGGAAAGCTAAACTACCTGACGATTACACGTCCTGACATCGCTTTTCTAGTGAGTGTTGTAAGTCAGTTTATGTCATCTCCAAGAACTCCACATTGGGAGGCTGTTAGACATATACTGAAGTACCTAAAGGGTGCCCCTGGTCTTGACATTCTTTATCAAAATCACGGTCATCATGTCATAGAAGGGTTTACAGATGACGACTATAATGGAGATCCTACGAACAGGTGGTCTATGACAGACTATTGTGTGTTGGTTGGAGGAAATCTAGTCTCGTGGAAAAGCAAGAAACAAAATGTCGTTTCCCGGTCAAGCGCTAAATTTGAATATAGGGCTATGGCCCAAACCACTTGTGAGCTGATATGTTGCGTAATCTACTAGGTGAACTTAGGTTTGCTCAATCTAAACCGATGAATCTATATTGTGATAATGAGGTGGCTATCAACATTGCAAATAATCCTGTTTCATGAGAGAACAAAACATATTGAAGTGGACTGCCATTTCACTCGTGAAAAAGCTAGAAGATGGAGCAATCTCAACTTCCTTTGTTCGAACACGAAGTCAACTTCCTGATGTCTTTACCAAAGCTTTACCTGGTTCTTGGATCTCTTCTATCTGTAATAAGCTGGGCATGATTAACATCTTTGCTCTAGCTTGAGGGGGAGTGTTAGATTGTAAAATATGTAATTATTTTACTTAGGCCCAGTTACCCCGTGGGTCTTTAGGGTTTTCTTTTTTAGGGTTCCTTTTTTCCTAGATTTCTTGCTTATGTATATCCTTGTACTCTTTCATTGTATGTAATAAGTCAAGCAATAATATAATCCCTGATTACACTACTCATATTCCAGAACCGGTCCCTAATACTACTCGTAGCTTTACTCCTATTCTAGAACCTGTCACCCATATTTCTGATCCTACTCATAGTTCTGATCTTACTCATAAGTCTGATCCTATTCATAGTTCACAAGTTCTAGAACTAGTAACATCCAACCCAGTCCCTAAACCTACTCCTAAGACACACATCCTGGAGCCTGAAAGCATAAGGTTCAGAAAGGACTTAAGTGTACTCAAGACAAAGAAAGGAACATTCCTGAATCTGAGCAAGTTAGAGAATCCAACATTGGTCCTTTAAATGAGGTAACAATTTCTGACTGTCCATCGTTACAAACTGAATCTCAGATAGGTGACCAAGACCTCCTGATTGCCTTCAGAAAGGGAACGAGAGAATGCACAAATAGACCATTATACCCCTTGTCTCACTACCTACCCTTCCAAAAATTCTCGCCTACCTACAATTCCTTCCTCGTTAACCTTAACTCCATCACCATTCCCACTACCCTATCTGAGGCATTATCCAATGAAAAATGAAAACAAGCCATGAATGTTGAAATGCAGGCACTTGAGAAGAACAAAACTTGGGATTGGGTAAAATTGCCAGAAGTGCAAATGGGTCTATACCATGAAGTATAGGGCCGATGGGTGGATTGAGAGGTATAAAGCAAAGTTGGTGGCTGTTAGAATGTAAAATATCTAATTCTTTACTTAGGCCCAATTAGCTTGTGGGCCCTTAGGGTTTTTAGGGTTTCCTTCTTTTTCTAGCTTTCTTGCCTATATATAACCTTGTACTCTTTCATTGTATTAACAAGAAAATCAATAATATAATCCCTGATTACATGGTATCAGAGCCGCCGCTTCTAAAACCCTAATAGCAGCCGCTTCCAAAACCCTAATAGTAGTCGTCCCACTTTCTACCATCCTCCGGCGTGAACAGTGTTTCGGCGTGAACAGTGATCTGGTGTGAATAGTGCTCCGATGTGAATAGTGTTCCGATGTGAACAGTGCTCCAGTGTGAACAGTGTTTCGACATGAACAGTGCTCCGGCGTGAATAGTGCTCCGGCGTGAACAGTACTCCCGAAGTTTTTTGGTACACTTTTTTGGTTCGAAGATTTTTCCCGTTTTATTTCATCCCTGTTCGTCTTGTGGCACCCTGTGAGTGCGCTGTTCGTTTTCGTTTTTGTTCGTCGGTTTTCTGGCACCCTGTGAGTGCATTCTTTGTCCAACTTCGATTTTCTGGTTTGTGATTCATTGGAAGATGACCGGAGAAGACAAATCATCTGGTAGTACGGTTACTATACCCGCGGAAGAATATGCTCGACTTTTAGGGACTGAGAATTCCACTGCTTCGACTGCTACATTTGCTGAGACAGGTAACTCTAGTACATGCCTATTATCCTCTGCCTCCAAATGGGTCATTGATTCAGGTGCTTCAGATCACATGACAGGTAATCCCACTATCTTCTCTAATTTCAATAAACACACGTCTCCATCACATGTCACAATTGCTGATGGGTCTACCACATCTGTCCTTGGTTCTGGCACCATTGATCTTACCCCATCTGTTTCGTTATCTTCTGTACTGAGCCTACCCAATTTCTCATTCAATTTGTTATCAGTCAGCAAAATTACCCGGCTTTAAATTGTTGTGTCACATTCTTTCCTGATTTCTGTGTCCTTCAGGATCTGTCGACGAAGAGGATTATTGGTAAAGGGCGGGAAACTGACGGCCTATACATATTTGAACAACAAATACCTTACTCTTTGGCTTGTTCCAACTCATTGTCTCCGCTTGAAGTTCATTGTCGATTAGGTCATCCTTCTTTACAAAATTTAAAGAAGTTGTGTCCTGAGTTTTCTTCTTTACCTTCTCTACAGTGTGAGTCTTGTCAGTATGCCAAACATCAACGTATTCATTTAAGTCCTAAAGTCTATAATAAGCGGGCCTCTTCTCCATTTGAGTTAGTCCATTCTGATGTTTGGGGACCATGTCCGGTCATTTCAAAACTTGGATTTAAGTATTTCGTTACTTTTGTTGATGATTACTCTCATACGACTTGGCTTTACCTTATGAAAAATCGATATGAGGTGTTTACCCATTTTTGTTCATTTTATACTGAGATTAAAACACAATTTAAAGTCTCCATTCAAACTCTTCGTAGCGATAATGCAAAAGAATATTTGTCTCAAACATTTCAGTCATATATACTTCAAAATGGTATTCTTCATGAGTCTTCTTGTGTTGACACACCAACCCAAAATGGGGTTGCTGAACGAAAGAATCGTCATCTCTTAGAGGTGGCTCGGGCTCTATTATTTCATATGATTGTTCCAAAACTCTTTTGGGCTGATGCTGTTGCTACTGCTTGTTTTCTCATCAACCGAATGTCATCTGTTGTTTTGGATGGAAGAAGTCCTTTCTTAGTTCTGTTTCCTACAAAGTCATTGTTTCCTGTTGACCCAAAGATCTTTGGTAGTACTTGTTTTGTCCGTGATAGTCGACCACACATAACTAAGTTGGATCCAAAATCTCTGAAATGTGTATTTCTTGGTTACTCTCGACTTCAAAAAGGGTATAAGTGCTTTTCTCCCACACTTAATCGATACATTGTATCTCGAGATGTTACATTCCATGAGAATATACCTTTGTTTCTTGTGTCCACTCTTTGCAATCCAAGAGATAGCGATGATTTGTTGGTATATACCGTACCAGTTCCCGAATCCCCTATCCTATCTGACTCGACACAACATCAAGAGCCTACTAAACCACCGATAGTTCATGTGTATAATAGGCGGCAACGACCTACGTCAGATCCCGACCCTATACCATCTTCGTCATCGTCTGCAAATTCTTCTAATGATGATCCTTCTGCTTCAAGTGATCCACCACCATCCGATACACATGATCCTGATCTTGATGTTCCCATTGCCCTTCGGAAAGGTAAGCGCTCATGTACTTACCCTATTTCTTCAGTTGTTTGCTATGATAAACTTTCTTCTCGTTCTCGCTCTTTGATCTCTACACTTGATTCATTTTCTGTTCCTAAAACGGTTGGTGAAGCTTTGGCTCATTCTGGATGGCGGGATGCCATGATTGAAGAGATTAATGCTCTAGATCATAATAATACATGGGATTTGGTAGAGTTACCTGCAGGTAAAAAGGCAATTGGCTGCAAATGGGTATTCACTTTGAAAGTTAATCCAGATGGATCAGTGGCTCGTCTGAAAGCCTGGTTGGTAGCTAAAGGATATGCTCAGACTTATGGGATTGACTACTACGAGACATTTTCTCCTGTGGCCAAGGTACTCTCCATCCGCTTGTTTATTTCATTGGCCGCTACTTATGACTGGGTCCTACACCAACTGGATGTGAAAAATGCATTCCTGCATGGTGATTTACATGAGGAAGTTTATATGGATCAACCACCTGGGTTTGTTGCTCAGGGGGAGTCTGGCAGAGTCTGTAAATTGCGTAAATCATTGTATGGTTTAAAGCAATCCCCTCGTGCTTGGTTTGGACGGTTCAATGCTGTAGTGACTGAGTTTGGCTTACGGAGGAGCTCTTATGATCATTCTGTGTTCTTTACTTCATCCCCTTCTGGATGCATTCTACTAGTGGTGTACGTTGATGACATTGGGATCAAGAAGCTTAAAGATTTCCTTGCGTCCCGGTTTCAAACAAAGGATTTAGGTCCTTTAAAATACTTCTTGGGAATTGAAGTATCTCGTACTCGGAAAGGGATATGTTTGTCTCAACGGAAATATTGTTTGGATGTATTGAATGATTCTGGGATGATTGAAACAAAACCGTGTGAGGCCCCAATGATTCCGAATATGAAATTGAAAGCAGATGATGGAGATCTACTTGAGGATCCAGAAAAGTATAGAAGAATTGTGGGAAAACTAAACTACCTGACGATTACGCGTCCTGACATCGCGTTTCCGGTGAGTGTTGTAAGTCAGTTTATGTCATCTCCAAGAATTCCACATTGGGAGACCGTTAGACATATACTGAAGTACCTAAAGGGTGTCCCTGGTCTTGGCATTCTTTATCAAAATCACGGTCATCATGTCATAGAAGGGTTTACAGATGCTGACTATAATGGAGATCCTACGAACAGGCGGTCTACGACAGGCTATTGTGTGTTGGTTGGAGGAAATCTAGTCTCGTGGAAAAGCAAGAAACAGAAGTCCAGTTACCCCGTGGGTCTTTAGGGTTTTTAGGGTTTCCTTCTTTTTCTAGCTTTCTTGCCTATATATAACCTTGTACTCTTTCATTGTATTAACAAGAAAATCAATAATATAATCCCTGATTACAGTGGCCAAGGGATATGCACAAAATTTTGGTATCGATTATTTGGAGACATTTGCGCCAGTTGCAAAGATGAACACCGTTAGAGTAATTTTGTCCCTACTTGCTAACCTTGGTTGGGAATTACATCAATTTGATGTAAAGAACGCATTTCTACATGGAGAACTTGAGGAGGGGATTTACATGGAAGTCCCACCTGGTTATGGGAAAAGGATGGGTACCAATACACTGTGTAAATTAAAGAAGACATTATATGGTCTGAAACAATCTCCTCGAGCATGGTTCGGAAGATTCTCCAAAACTATGGTATCCCTAGGGTACAATCAAAGTCAAGGAGATCACACTTTGTTCATCAAGCACTCAAAGTCGGGGAGAATAACGGTCCTACTAGTATATGTAGACGATATCATTGTGATTGGTAATGATGGAAATGAGAAGCAAGAAACATAGTGTCATAGCACGGTCCAGTGGCAGAAGCAAAATTCGAGCAGTGGCACACGATATATGTGAACTATTATGGCTGAGAATCATCCTAAAGGATTTGAAGATTAATTGGGAACGGCCAATGAAACTCTATTGCGACAATAAGTCAACAATAAACATAGCTCACAACCGTGTTCAACATGATCGGACCAAACATATCGAAGTTGACAGACATTTCATCAAGGAGAAGCTAGACTGTGGCCTAGTTTGCACCCCATTTTTTTGCCAACTCATGAGCAACTTGCAGACATATTCACTAAGGGGCTAAGTAGACCAATGTTTGAGAAGATTATATCCCAGCTAGGAATGGGAAGTTGTAAATGATTATGTATTTAATAGGGGATCATATATAATCCCATAGAATCTGTGATCGTGTTATCATGTATACCCATAAAATCAAGGATTTCATAGGATAGTTTCCTTATATTAGGGCTTAGCCTCTTGTATATATTATGTATGATTTCTATAAGTAATCAACTCATTGGAAACACTAAATCTGTTACAAACTATTTATGTGTTCTTTGATGTTTCAACTTATCATCGATTTGAACCAATATCATTGACTTGAATCAGTACTTCAATCCGTGCTTCACAAGGACAGAGTAGAAAAGAAAAAGGAACTGGAGAAAAAGAAAATCATCTCTTGGAAGTACATTAAAATAACATAGAAGAACCAGCAAACATAGAGGTGTGTCCTTTGTCTACATTTTTGGTTGTTTTGTTTCTTTGGGTGTCTAAATGCACAAATGTAGAAACAAACACACCAATAAGAGCCGGAGCTTATGGTAATGCACTCTCCAATGAATTTGGAGCTTTAAATCCATGCGCAACAATCGATAAATGTCATCTTGAATTTTTTTAAATCATCCACTTGAGAACAATTTATTAAGAAAAAAGGAGCATGCTATTATGTGGTGCAATCATGTTTTCATAATTAATGTAAGTTTATGGAGAAACATGATGTAAATAATGTTGGTGTATTTAATTTGTTCAGGAGAAAGCTTATGTTAAATAATCCACATTGACAATTGAGAAATGCTATCTTGGCGTATTTGTTAGTCACTCACTTTGAGACATTTTTATTGAGGAAAAAGGAGCAGGCCACTATATGGTGTAATCATGTAAATTTATTTAGAATAATGTTCCTCAAACTTCTTAGGTTCCATCATCATGTCACTCAGACCTAGTATAACATGTTGACATGTAATATGAGTCATATCTCGTTTCCTGTTACTCCAAAAGCGAATCTAAACTCATGCTGCTCCATAATAGACATCCTCAACCTCACATTTATTTTCTCAACCTATACACTGGAGTAGTGTTTCTAGCCTTAATCTTTGTGTTAATCGGCCATATATCGATTCTTTTCCCTTTTTATTTGTTGTGCTATTTAGTTGCCTAGAATTTCAAGAACTTCTGAATTTTGGTTACACTTCGTAAAATTTTAAATCTCTCTTCAATTGTCCTTGACATAGGTTAAAGATACCGTGCAAGTGGATCATAATGTTTCTCGGCATCTGAGTTATGAACTTTACAGCAGTGACTGGAATCTTCTGGTAATATACCTTTTCTAATTTCTAATTTTGATAATACTCTGAGGGATTCTATGCAGCTGTTATCCATGGTTACTGTGTTAGAGTTGTTGTGGTAGTGATTATTCTTTAGCAACTTAATATTTACAACTTTTTGTCTTTTTCTCATATTATGGCACCCATTATTATTTTGAAGGAGACAATTGCAGTTCTCTAGTGTTTTTGTTTTAGAGATGAAAAATGGACTTTCTGCCTATGTGTTATGTTTGTGCTTATATTTTAAATGCTTATCTCAGATCAAGTTCTCTGCATCCTTGTTGGGGTGATTAGTTTTCTTATACAACTTTGAGCTTATTAAGCTTGTGTAGAAATGGGAGGTAAGTTGCAGAGAAGGAGAAATAATGCTGTATATTTTTTGTCTACAATCTCCTACTGAGATACAACTGTAATTATCTCACTTTATTGGTTTAGGTTATTTTCCAAATCCTTTGACTATCAATGACTAATTACAAAAGTTAGGAACTAATCAAGGAAACTAAATACGATAATATCTTTGGCGTTCTCGACACTTCCCCTGGTTTGTAGATATCTTCCATTGCTAGCCTCACAATCAATTTATCAAACTGCTTCTTTGCTAATCCTTTAGCAAGCATATGCACAGCCTGTTTTGCAGTAGGAATGTTTGGAATGCATGTCAATTCCTTCTTAATCTTTTCTTTGATGAATTTCGTTATCTATCACCGAATGTTTTGTTTTGTCATAATGAATTGGGTTGTGAGAAACTGAAATTGCTATCTTGTTGTCACAGTTATAACTTCATAGGTGAAGGGTTTCCATTAACCTCTTAACTGATAGTATTAGTCACATTCCATTTGCATCTGATTTCAACTTTGCTTCAGCACTGCCTCTAGCCGCAACACCTTGTTTCTTGCCCCACAACATCACTATTTTGCCTCCGATAAATATGCAATAACCAGAAATTGATCTTCTGTTTATTCCATCCCTTTCCCGGTCAACATCAGTGGAAACTTCAACTTGTAGGTCCTGTCCTTTCTTTCTTCGTACAATAGTCCTGTACTAGGTGTCCTCTTTAGATACCTCATACCCCAAAATTCTATACACAACTTCAAAATGTTCTTGTCTAGTTGAATGCATGAACTGCTTTACTATACCAACTACACACTTTGTTACTATCAAGATTTCCTTCAAGACTAGGTGCTAGATTCATGTATGTAAACCAAAACCAAACCAAATGAGTCCAGTATATCCAACCCGGAGGTGGGGTCTGCGGGGTAAGACGTACCAGACCTGACGTCTAGCATAAAGAGTAGAGCGACCATTTCCATGCAGCTGGAGAAAAGTGTGAAACGGATTAAAGACACACATATGCTAAAATTTGAAAAGCTAGATATGTGTAAACAATAGCAATACAAATAGAATGAGACAAAGGTATTTATATAGGTAGATTCATAGACTTCTTTCTCAAAATTTTCATTTAGAAATGCATTTCTTACATCCAAGTGATGCAATATCTAATCGAAGTTCAAAAGTATAGATAGTAAGACTTGGATAGAGTTTATTTTTGCCTCCGTGGAAAATGTCTTTTGACAATCAACCGTATAATTATGTGTGAAACCCCTCGCCACAAGTCTTGCTGTATACCTCCCAACGCTATCATTAATAGTCATTTAGTCAATACACATTTACAACCCACAACCTTTTTACTGTGAGGCAGATCTATAATTCTCAAGTACCAACTTTATAAGAGCATACACTTCTTCTAGAACCACTAATTTCCAATATGGGTCATTTAGGGCTTTCTTAATATTTCTAGGTACAATCAAATTAGATATCTTGGAGACATAAGCTTTTTAGTTTTGGGGGAAGTTTTGGGAAGATATTTATTTAGCATTGGAATGATGACTACATGCTTTTGGTTATTTTATAATAGCTATTTGAACATCAAGAAACAATGGGTTTACACTGGTTCCTAGGAGATAGAGTTGAAGTGGGGCTACCTCGAGTTTCTAGAATCTTGTTGCTTGAAGGTCTGAATAAACTCAAGCAAAGATGATAGACACATCTTTGCAACCCATTTTATGCCCCTTGCCTATTATAAACCTGAAGCTCAGAGTTGAATTTATTTTGTTGTGGTATTTCTGTTGGTGATTTTAGTGTCATCGACCATTCAAGTGATTGGATATAACAGGAGTGCTAATGGGTTTCAAACTATGATCTAATACAAGTTAGGCGGTGCGGAGTGCACACTTGTTATAAGACGAGTTTAATCCATGATACGACGAAATGGCGGGGGTCAAAGGGGACGCGCTCCCTTGCGGGGTCCAAGGGGTTTGCCCCTTGGCCTGGTGGTGGTCCCGCTGACCGATCAATTCAATCAAAATGAAGAAAACTTCACATCTGATCAGTTTGGAATTTAAGATCAAAAGGTGTAATTTCAGACTTAGTTCTGAAAATTGGCGCTCTGGTTGGAGTGCTTCTGGCCGGGACTCTCTAGTCGTGAATGACCAGAGAATACTGAGGCTCTGGTCGACTACCTCTGGACTAGAGGTTCTCTCTGCCAGAGGCTCTGGTTGGTCTCACCCTCTGGTTGGCTATCTCTGGATAGGCCAAGTCTAATCTCTGGTCTCGTATAACCAAAGCTCTAGACCCGCAGTTATTGAACATTTATTGTGCAGTTATTTCCAATCCATGATCATAGCTAAAACGGTTGTAAACGTTTATTGTGCAGTTATTTCCAACCCATGTAACCAACCATTATTGCTAATAATTTGCCATTATTGCCATTTTAGTTATTTTTCCTTATTTTACGAATGGGACTAGTATATATACCCTATATACTTATGTTTTAGTGCTTACGAATTTGAAAAAACTTCATATACTCTCTTGTAGTGTTGCTCTCGTTTTTGTGCCTAAAAACGATAGCGGTCTTGAGTTTTATCCCAGATTGAATTTCGTGTAACCCAAGCATAGGGGCATAGGGTCAAAATATCAATTTGAAAAGTGAACTCACACGATTCTCAAGCAATCCGATAACCTGATTGATTCTATTACCTTATTTTCTCTAACATTTCTCCTCTGGTGTGATATGTATGCTAGGACAACACTTTTGATTTCGTTTTTCTGCATACGTGGATTTGATACTTCCAATGCTGTGCTGCATAGGACTCACAGAGACTTCCCAAAAAAAAGTTACATCCATTCTTGCGAAATACTTTTTCTAATTGACTAAAACGTTTATATTGTTCTTGATTCGGTGAATAACCAACAACAGGTAAATCAGAATGCATTCTATAGGCCGGAAACGAAATTCCAAAATATTCTTAGGGTGCATATGCAAAGGCCGGGGGCTAGGGTGAGCTGAGGGGGGACAACGTAAGTTAGCGAATGTGTGTAAGCCTTCCAAGGCTCTTGTGGGCATACTATTAATCCAATTAGAAATTGTCACCACTTTACCCACAAGTATTTTGGCATATGGATGGAAAAGATTTACAGATCATTTACGATGTGTAGATTTATGCAATATTCCTTTTCCATTGAGAAGGTTCTCAGACATTCATAAAAATTGCATTTTGTTTGTTAAAAAATTATTTTTGATCATGTTATAAAATTTTCTTAACTACTTTTCCACATGAAGATTTCTCATGCATTAGTTACAACCAACATAATCGTGTGTGATCAGCAATGGAAGTTACAAACCATCTTTTTCCAGAAACAGTTGGAATTTTGGTGGGAACCAAACATTAGTATGAATGAGATGAAATGTTTTTAATGAATTATTCAGTTTTGATTTATAAGTAGTTCGATCTTTCATAGCAAGAACATACCTTTCATAGCAATGCCACACCTTTCACAGTTCAAAGAACAATCCACATTTTGAGATCTAGGAAATAAATGATTTCAGATTTAAGAAATAGGATGACATAGCTTAAGATGCTAAAGTAGGATTTCGTGACAAACAGATTTGAACGGATTACGCAAGGTCCTTGAGTTCTTTTTGTTACTGGTTAGGATATCATTAAAGTAATAACGACGATCGACCATCTTACCCAGTTGTCCTCCCCAAGCACCGATCCTGGATAACCCAATCAAAATCTAAGAAATTGACATGCCAATTAGAATCTTCTGGAAAGGTTACTCATGGACATAAGGTTGCTGGTTAGCTGTGGGACATGGAGGACTACTTTCAGGGTATATTATAAAAAAAATTCATTAGAACTTTTCGTGGAATTGGTGAGAAACTTCCATTAGCTGTTTTGAATTATTTTCATGATAGGTGATAAATAGTTTAGCACGAGTAGTCATATGGTTTGAGGCACCTGAATCTAACTTCATAATGCTCTCACCAATTGGTGGTAAGGGTTGTTTTCCAAGGATACACCCTCTAACTTCATCATATTCTACCTTCATGCCAGCCAAATACTTGATTTGGTTTGTTTTCAACTAAATTCTTGAAGTGGTTACTAAGTGGATTTTTCACTCATAGTCATTTAACAAGTCTGAATTTTGCCACACTTGCTTCAGGTTTTTAAAGCTACGAAATATATTAATCACTTTGTTGCATATCTCTAAGTTTCAAGTTTAGTTCAAATGTTTGGGAGGGTGTACATCTGATTGGCATTCTCCCATAGTTCCATTGCCATCGTCGAACACATGTAGTAGGATCCTCCATGGAATTTATCACCATGCTATTTTAGCATCACATGCTACATGTAACGAATCTATAGTGGGTGGCTCTTTTGTTTCACCGATTATATAACCCATCTTTCCTCATCCTTGTAGATACATGCATACTAATTGAAACCAAAGCAGGAAGTTATTGCTGGTCAGTCTGATTGTGGTGATCTCGAGATAATGTTATCAAGGTGAGATGGCTTATGGCTAAAGGATGATGTAGGTGTATTGGTTAGGGAATTCTTATTGATTTCTGACATAATGATGATCTGAAAGGCAAAATTTAGCTTGAGAAAGAACCAAGCTCTGATACATTGTAGAAATGGAGGTAAGTTGCAGAGGTCGGAGAAACAATGCTGTATATTTTGTCTATATTTCCCTACTGAATTACAATTAGGGATAATATACATGAAAATAGGAACTTCTAACTAATTACAACCCTAGTTATTTCTCTCTACTGATTCACATTATTTTCCAAATAAGTTGACGATCAATTCCTAATTACAAACTGTAATACGGGATTATATTATTGCTTAACTTGTTACATACAATGAAAGAGTACAAGGATATATATATATATATATATATATATATATATATATATATATATATATATAGGCAAGAAAACTAGGAAAAAGGAAACCCTAAAAGACAAAACCCTAAGCGCCCACGGGCTAATTGGGCCTAAGTAAAATAATCACATATTTTACATTCTAACACTTCCCCTCAAGCTGGAGCATATATATTAATCATGCCCAACTTGTTACAGATAGAAGAGATCCGCGAACCAGGTAAAGCTTTGGTAAAGACATCAGCAAGTTGACTTCCTCTTCGAACAAAGGGAGTTGAGATGGTTCCATCTTCTAGCTTTTCACGAGTGAAATTGCAGTCTACTTCAATATGTTTTGTTATCTCATGAAACACGGGGGTATTTGTAATATGGATAGCCGCCTCATTATCACAATATAGATTCATCGGTTTAGATTGAGCAAACCCAAGTTCACCTAGCAGATTACGCAACCATATCAACCTACAAGTGGTTTATGCCATAGCTCTATATTCAGATTCAACGCTTGACCGGGAAACGACATTCTGCTTCTTGCTTTTCCATGAGACTAGATTTCCTCCAACCAACACACAAAGCCTGTCATAGACTGCCTGTTCATAGGATCTCCATTATAGTCGACATCTGTAAACCCTTCTATGACATGATGACCGTGATTTTGATAAAGAATACCAAGACCAGGGGCACCCTTTAGGTACTTCAGTATATGTCAAACAACCTCCCAATGTGGAGTTCTTGGAGACGACATAAACCGACTTACAACACTCACTGGAAAAACGATGTTAGGACGTGTAATCGTCAGGTAGTTTAGCTTTCCAACAATTCTTCTGTACTTTTCTGGATCTTCAAGTAGATCACCATCGTCTGCTTTCAATTTCATGTTCGGAATCATTGGGGCCTCACACAGTTTTGTTTCCATCATCCCAGAGTCATTCAATACATCCAAACAATATTTACGTTGAGACAAACATATCCCTTTCCGAGTACGAGATACTTCAATTCCCAAGAAGTATTTTAAAGGACCTAGGTCCTTTGTTTGAAACCGAGACGTAAGGAAATCTTTCAGCTTCTTGATCCCAATCTCATCACTCACAGTAATCACAATGTCATCAATGTACACCACTAGTAGAATGCATCCAGAAGAGGATGAAGTAAAGAACACCGAATGATCATAAGTGCTCCTCCATAAGCCAAACTCAATCACTACAGCATTGAACCGTCCAAACCAAGCACGAGGGGATTGCTTTAAACCATACAATGATTTACGCAGCTTACAGACTCTGCCAGACTCCCCCTGAGCAACAAACCCTGGTTGCTCCATATAAACTTCCTCATCTAAATCAACAGGAATGCATTTTTCACATCCAGTTGGTATAGTACCCTGTCATAAGTAGTGGCTAATGAAATAAACAAGCGGATGGAGGGTACCTTAGCCACAGGAGAAAATGGCTCGTAGTAGTCGACCCCATAAGTCTGAGCATATTATTTGGCTACAAACCGGGCTTTCAGACGAGCCACTGATCCATCTAGATTAACTTTCACAGTGAATACCCATTTACAACCAATTGCCTTTTTACCTGCAGGTAACTCTACCAAATCCCATGTATTATTATGATCTAGAGCATGAATCTCATCAATCATAGCATCCCGCCATCCAGAATGAGCCACAGCTTCATCAACCGTTTTAGGAACAGAAAATGAATCAAGTGTAGAGATCAAAGAGAGAGAACGAGAAGAAAGTTTATCATTGAAAACGACAGAAGAAATAGGGTAAGTACATGAGCACTTACCTTTCCGAAGGGCAATGGGAACATCAAGATCACGATCCTGTGTATCGGAAGGTGGTGGATCACTCGAAGCAGGAGGATCATCATTAGGAGGATCTGCAGATGATGACGAAGACGGTATAGGGTCGGGATCTGACGTAGGTCGTTGCCACCTATTATACACATGAACTATCGGTGGTTTAGTAGGCTCTTGATGCTGTGTCGAGTCAGATAGGATAGGAGACTCGGGAACCGGTACGGTATATACCAACAAATCATAGCTATCTCTTGGGTTGCAAGGAGTGGACACAGGACAGAAAGGTATATTCTCATGGAATGTAACATCTCGAGATACAATGTATCGATTAAGCGTGGGAGAAAAGCACTTCTACCCTTTTTGAAGAGTAACCAAGAATGACACATTTTAGAGACTTTGGATCCAACTTAGTTATGTGTGGTCGGGTATCACGGACAAAACAGGTACTACCAAAGATCTTTGGGTCGACAGGAAACAATGACTTTGTAGGAAACATAACTGAGAAATGACTTCTTCCATCCAAAACAACAGAGGACATTCGGTTGATGAGAAAACAAGCATTAGCGATAGCAGCAACCCAAAAGAGTTTTGGAACAATCATGTGAAATAATAGAGCCCGAGCCACTTCTAAGAGATGGCGATTCTTTCGTTATGCAACCCCATTTTGGGTTGGTGTGTCAACACATGAAGACTCATGAAGAATACCATTTTGAAGCATATATGACATAAATGTTTGAGACAAGTATTCTTCGTCGACAGATCCTAAAAGACATAGAAATCAGGAAAGTATGAGACAACAATTTAAAGCACGTGTAATTTTGCTGACTGATAACAAATTGAACGAGAATTTTGGTGGGCTCAGTACGGAAGATAACGAAACAGATGGGGTAAGATCGATGGTGCTAGAACGGACAAGTGGGGTAGACTCATCTGCAATTATGACATGTGATGGAGACGTGTGTTTATTGAAATTAGAGAAGAGAGTGGGATTACCTATCATGTGACCTGAAGCACCTGAATCAATGACCCATTTGGAGGCAGAAGATAATAGACATGTACTAGAGTTACCTGTCTCAGCAAATGCAACAGTCGGTGTAGTGGAATTCTCAGTCCCTAAAAGTCGAGCATATTCTTCCGCGGGTATAGTAAAAGTACTATCGGAGGCAGAGGCAACATGTGCTGATGAGCTCCTCGGATGTCTGGCTAAAAGCTTCTTACACGTACGCTTGGTGTGACCGAACTCATGACAATAGTAACACTCAACATCATCAGAATCTGGAATATTAGCCAGCGATTCAGTTGGTCGGTCATTGTGGCCACCTCTAGAGCCCCCTCTATGACCCCCACAAGATCCTCCTCGAAAGCCCCCATGGAATCCCCTTTGACTAACCAAAGCACTGTTGTGATCCAAAGTTTGAGAAGACTGAAGATTCTCATTCCGAAGAACACGAATAAATGTTTCCTGAAGAGAAGGAATAGTAGATTCATTCAAGAACTGAGATCTGATAGAGTCGATTTTGGTTGTAAGCCAGTCAAGAAACTGATAACAACCACTTGTTCCTTTCTGAGTCTGCATGGCTTTGACATCATCACTTAATGGAAGAAGAGAGTTAAGCTCCTCATATACTTTCTTGAACTCCATGACATAAGTAGTGAATGATCAGTCCTGTTCTCCACGATGAAAGGACTTGCACACACTATAGATTCGAGAGATGTTACTTTGTCCAGAATATAAGAAATCAAGATAATCCATAAGTTCCTTCACATATTCACAGTGACCAACCAGAGACGAGACGAAATAGAAGGCTCAATAGTATTGATGAGCATCACTTTGTAACCATGAATTGGAATCATTACCTTTAGGAGGATCAAATGTGAGATGAGAGCCCATTTCCATACTTCGTAGGTAGATATGAATGGTCTTGCTCCACTCAAAGAAGTTGGAGCCATTAAGCTTGTTGTCAGTGTGTAACATTTACTGGAAGCATCTCGGGTACCCGTGGACCACTATTGCTGCCAGATGTTTTGTCTTCTCCCGTCATTTTCCAATAAATCACAAACTAGAAAACGTCGAAGTTGGACAAAGAATGCACTCACAGGGTGCAATAAAACCGACGAACAGAGACAAAAACGAACAACGCACTCACAGGTGCCAGAAAACCTGACGAACAGAGATGAAAAACAAACAAAAACTTTCGATCCAGAAAACGTACCAGAAAAAAACGATGCATAAATTTTTGATTGGGGCGTTGCCCCACGAACCCCCCAGCGAACTTATCGATCCGCGAAAAACAGTGTTTGCCATGAAACCGAGAAAACAATGTTTGTCATGAAACCGAGCTCTGATACCATGTAATCAGGGTATTGTTGCTTAACTTGTTACAGACAATGAAAGAGTACAAGGATATATATACATATATATATATATATATATATATATATATATATATATATATATATAGGCCTGAAAGCTAGGAAAAAGGAAACCCTAAAAGAGAAAACCCTAAGGGCCTACGGGCTAATTGGGCCTAAGTAAAATAATTATATATTTTACATTCTATCACAAAAATTTAGGAACATATTAAGGAAACTAAATACAACAATATCTTTGGCATTCTCATCACCTTTCTATATTTGTATCTTTGGATATGTTGGTAGTATGGATAATTAGCAAAAAATTTGTATCTTTGGATATGTTGGCAGAGACATTTTTCAAACTGTTGAATTGACGTGCACATGTATTTATAAACTCATAAAGTATCCTGATAGACATAAGGTATTTGAAACCTATTTGAACTATTTATTACAGGCAAGTTCATTGGGATTAACACTAGAATTATTTGCACTATCATTTCAGATTCTTCATTATCTTGGTTTGGATCACGTTGGACATCTTGGCGGGCGTAGTAGGTAGGTATTTAACTTTTAACGCTACTCACTGCATATAAAGGAGACTTCATTGCCGCTGCTGCTTCCTGTTTCAGTATCTTGATGGGACCGAAACTCCGGGAAATGGATGAAGTAATAAAAATGATTCACTTGAGTACTATCCACGCTCAAGAAAGTGATCATGGGCGTACTCTCTTGGTTTGTGCCTTTTTTCTAACTATATTGTATTAGTGGTGTGGTGTCTCGCTAATGCATACTGACCATAATCACTAATCCTTCTTTTTCTTTTATTTGTAAACAATTCTTCATTGTGTTAGCTAACCCTTTCTATTTAGATTTTGTTATTTAGAAATATTCATATTGCTTTTCTTGCTGTTGTTTGTTGATAACAGATTTGACGGAAGGAAGAAAAATGTTCATTTTTCCTATGACCTAGTTTTGTTTGTTTCTATCGTTACAGCTTAAGCTTATTAATCCTTCTGAAGTTTTACAATGTGAAACAAGCTGAAAGCATACAACTGAAGTTGTGATAATGTTTTATGTACATATAATTTTCGGTTCGGTGATTAACATGGAGTTCTGAGTGTACCCTCTGAAGTCATCATGCCTTTATAACTGGCCTGGCTGTTGTGTGTGTTAGAAAATGGGTAGGAGGAAATAAGGTAAAAGAATCAATCACGTAACCGGATTGCTTGAGAATCGTTTGAGTTCACTTTTCGAATTGATATTTCGACCCTAGGTTTGACAAAATTCAATATGGGATAAGACTCGAGACCACCATCAATTTTAGGCACAAAATCTAGAGCAAATTACAAGAGTATATGAAGGCTGTTCAAAAACGTCAGTCCAAAAAGGTAAGTATATAGGGTATATATACTAACTCGATAGGAAGAAAAATAACTGAAATGGCAATCATGGCTAATTATTAACAGTAATGGACGGTTATAACCGTTTTAGCTAAGATCATGGGTTGGCAATAACTGCAAAGTAACTGCTCCAAAGTTAGACGTGCAGTCCAGAGAGACTAGAAGTTTCCAACCAGAGCCTCTAAAAACATACAACTTGAAGGTTCCGTTCATTCTCATCACGTTTTTCCACTCCATTCCAATTCCAAAATTCTATAGAGGCTTTGGTTGGGGAGTTGCCCAAAACCCCATGGGGGCACCGCCTCTCGATCCCGCCCGTTGATCGGTCAGTGGGACCACCGCCAGGGGCTCTGCCCCTTGACCTCCGCCATTTCGTCGTGTCCGGGATCAAACTCGCCTTATATACAAGTCTGCACTTAGCACCTCCTAACTTGTATTAGAATTCATTATAACACCCTAAAAATAGGGGTCAATTTAAACCAAAATAAATATGGAAAAGGCATCATATAAATAAGGTATATCACCCTAAAGGGGAAATAGTAAGGCGCTTACAAACCAAAACGAATTAAAGGATATAAATCGACAACCTATTAATTTAAATCAACTAATTCAAATTAGTCGCTATCCTTGCAAAAACAAAACAATGTATGCCGGTCTATACACCTCCAAAAATGCTAACTCCCGACCATATAGTCGTCTACTCAATCCCGAAAAGCCCCGCCGTTAAGATGACGTGTCATACATGACATTTAAGAAGAAGTGTTAGGCTAACGCCTAGTGAGAACAAACATTTATTAGTAAAATTGTAAAACGATTTGGAGGGAGAGTTATTTTGATAGCCAAAACTAAATCAATCATGTAAGCAATTCATCAACAATCATATCATATTTAATCCAATAACAACCACCTTTATGAGCTCAACTCCTCTAAGTCTATTGCTCAAGAAAACGCCAAGTCAACCCCTCTAGGTCTATTCTTGGAAATTCCAAAACGGGAACTTTTGCACCAAGGAATTACATCTTACAGCCCATGGGACGTTGCCGACCATATAGGTCCACACCTTACTTACCATGGTGACCCGATGCCTATTCCGTGCTAAAATGACGGACTCAATGTCACAATCATAACATTGAGCCACCGTGCCTATGGATCCATTACACTAAAACCAAAACCAAAACGCAAGGGAAATACCCCAACTATTATTAATAGACAAACACCTTGACATCAAAACCCAAAACACAACTACACCAAATTTAGATGTAGCAATCTCCCATCATGGAGGAGGTTTATATAATTCCAAGACCTCACCAAATACCATGTATGAACATTGTTTCGACGTAAATAATCATTAATCCCAACTTGGGTCAAAAATACCAATCACCATGAAACCCTAGTTTAGTTGGGTTTTCTTCATATTCCAAAATTTATAAAGTACATGAAGAAATATCATAAGTAAAGATTATTAAATACCTCTCATCCCATTCCAAACACATATATTGAGGTCAAACCCTAACATCTCCCCAAAACAAGTTTTTAGGTCCAAACCACCAAAATCAAAATATATAAGCTAGGAGATGTGTAGAAGTTTAAAATACTAGATTTGACATGTATGAAGTTTAAAAAGATGGATGAACTCACCTTGGTAGGTTATAACACAAATAACCTATAAAAATGGATGACTTGATAGAGAAATGAGAGGAGACTTGAAGCTTCAACCACTAGGGTTCTTAATCAAAGACCACCAACCTAAACCAAACCCATTAATGTAATTGAGAAACCCTTCTAGTAGCAATGAATGAAGAGAGAGGAAACCTTACCTTGCTTTCAAGAGGAAAATCGCCCAACACAAAAATCATATTGGAAACAAATGAGCTATAAACGGGTCTGGAGCTATAAATGGCCTGATGCCCGCTCGCGATAGTGCCTCGCAACTATGACAATGTCATAGTCGCTTGTCATTCTCGCTCCTTTCCAACACCTCTCGGTACATCCTTGGCGACTTTGCCAAGTGATAGTGACAGGATGTCACAATCGCTGACATTGTCGCCGACTCCACCCTGCCCTCGGTACATCCTTGGCGACTTTGCCAAGCGTTAGTGATAGGATGTCACAATCGTTGGCATTGTCGCCGGCTCTGTACCGAGCCTGAAACCCAACAAACGTGGAACGTGTTGTGATTGCCACGCATCTCCGGTGGGAGTTCTAATTGATAGGCTTGGAGCCCCATGCCTTAATCACGGTGAACGGTCCAAGGAAACGTGGGCTTAGCTTCCCACGCTTTCTAAACCGTATAATTCTTTTCCATGGGGACACTTTCAACATCACACGATCCGCCACTTGAAATTTTATCGGACGCCTCTTCTTGTCAGCATAACTTTTCTGTTGGTCTTGACCCGCTTTCAAGCGCTCGTGTATACCCTTAACCTTGTCGGCCGTCTCTTGGACTATCTATGGGCCGGCAAGCTGTTTTTCACCCGCCTCGAGCCAACACACGGGCGTTCTGCACTTCCGCCCGTACAAGGCTTCAAACAGCGCCATTCCAATGCTCGAGTGGTAGTTATTGTTGTATGCGAACTCCACCAAAGGTAGGTGCAAGTCCCAACTACCCCCGAAGTCAATAACACAAGATCTCAACATGTCTTCAAGCGCCTGAATCGTTCTCTCGCTTTGGCCATCGGTTTGGGGATGGTAGGCCGTACTCAACTTCACACGCGTACCCAATTTTTTTTTGCAAGCCATCCCAAAAATGTGAAGTGAACCGACTATCGCGATCCGAAACAATGGACAATGGTACACCATGACGAGATATCATTTCATCAATATACAACTTTGCTAACTTGTCCATAGGCAATGTTTCCCGCATGGCCAGAAAATGGGCGCTTTTGGTCAAGCGGTCCACTATCACCCAAATCGTATCGTAACCCCTTATTGTCTTTGGCAATTTTTTCACGAAATCCATGGTGATATGTTCCCATTTCCACTCTAGAATCTCTAACGACTGAAGGCTCCCATATGGTCGTTGATGCTCGACCTTCACTTGCAAACAAGTCATACGTCGCTCTACGTAACGTACCACATCAAGTTTCATAACCGGCCACCAATAATGCAATTTCAAGTCTTTATACATCTTCGTGCTCCCCGGATGGATAGAATACTTTGACTTATGGGCATCTTCAAGAAGAAGTTCCCGGTTGCCCCCAACCTTTGGGAACCCAAATTCGGCCATTGAATAGTTTTACTCCACGGCTATCCTCCGTCTAGAGTAAATGTTGCTTTACCATAACTTCCTCCTTGAGATTCTCCTCTAATAAAGCTTCGACGAGTGTTGACACCAATTCAATCCTCGAAAAGATGGCCCGAGAACTTCCCCCATAGTCTTTTCGACTTAAAGCATCTGCCACTACGTTCGCCTTACCCGGGTGGTAGAGCAACTCGCAATCGTAATCCTTAAGTAGTTCCAACCACCTTCTTTGCCTCATATTCAATTCCTTCTGATCAAATATGTGCTTCAAACTCTTGTGGTCCGTATAGAGTGTGCACTTCGTGCCGTAGAGGCAGTGTCACCAAAGTTTCAAGGCAAACACCACAGCCGCCAACTCTAGATCATGGGTGGGATAGTTGATCTCGTGCACTTTGAGTTGCCTCGACGCGTGGGCAATAACCTTGCCCCTTTGCACCAACACACATCCTAAACCCATCTTCAATACGTCACAATACACCACGAAGTCCTCCGATCCTTCGGGTAGAGGTAAGATCGGGGCTTCGCAAAGCTTTTTCTGTAAAGTTCGGAACGCCCTCTCTTGTTTCTTGGGCCACACGAACTTCACATTTTTTCGCGTTAGGGCTGTCAAGGATGATGCTATCTTGGAGAAATCTTGGATAAATCTCTGGTAATATCCTGCCAATCCTAGAAAACTTCGGATTTCCGATGGGCTCTTAGGAGGTTCCCAGCTCATCATGGCCTCGATTTTTGATGGATCTACGTGACCACATGGCCCAAGAATTGGACTTCTTGAAGCCAAAAGTCACTTTGAAAACTTAGCATATAACTTTTCCCGTCTTAGCACCTCTAAGACTTCTCGAAGGTGTTGCTCGTGATCTGTCCTCGGAGTACACGAGTATGTCATCAATGAACACTATTACAGACTTGTCGAGGAATGGTCAACATACTCGGTTCGTCAAGTCCATGAACACTGCCGGTGCGTTAGTCAACCCAAACGACATTACCAAGAATTCATAATGGCTGTACCTTGTTCTAAAAGCCGTTTTTGGAATATCACCTTCCTTCACCTTCACTTGATGATAGCCCGAGGGTAAATCGATCTTAGAAAAACACCCCGTCCCTTGGAGTTGGTCAAACAGGTCGTCGATCCTCGGAAGGGGGTATTTGTTCTTCACGGTCGCCTTGTTAAGCTCTCTATAGTCAAATAAACATCCTCATTGTGCCGTCCTTCTTCTTTACAAAGAGGACCGGTGCTCCCCAAGGCAACGAGCTCGGTCTTACGAAACCCTTCTCAAGAAGGTCTTGGAGTTGAGCCATCATTTCTTGCATCTCGGAGGGAGCTAGTCGATAAGGGGCTCGAGCAATCGGCGCTGCCCCCGGAACAAGGTCAATCCGAAACTCCACTTGGCGAACGGGTGGTTGGCCGGGCAAGTCATCCGGGGAAACATCAGGAAACTCACACACCACCCTTACGTCTTCTAGCCTTTTCTTTTCAAGCTTGGCATTTATTGCGTATGCCAAGAAGGACGAACATCCCTTAGCTAAGCACTTCCGTGCCTTTGCCATAGAGATAATCGCTACATCACCCTTCCTCCTTTCTCCATAAATCACCACCGTCTCACCACCCGAAACGGGTAGTCGGATCAATTTCTTGGAGCACACAATCTCGGCCTGGTTCTCCGCTAGCTAGTCCATCCCGACCACCACGTCAAACCCGCTGATCAACATGGGCATCAAGTTGATAGTAAACCTCTTCCCTTCAATCTCAAGCGTGCAATTTTTCAAGACATCGCGAATTATCACTTGGCCACCATTTGTTATTTCTACCACTATAGCATCTTCTAAATTACTAGTGGGCATGACAAGTTTTTGACAAAACATATCGGATATGAAAGAGAAGCTGGCACCCGAGTCAAATAACACACGTGTAGGTACGAAGTTTAGAAGAAACGTACCCGATACCACATTGGCGGATGCCTTGGCCTCTTTGGTCGTCATCTGAAAGGCTCTACCTGGTGCTCTTGGAGGGTCCACTTTCTTTCCGCCGCCTCCTCCCATCTTTAATTTCGGGCATTCTACCCTAACATGCCCCGGTTCCTTACATTCGAAGCATATTTGCCCCTTGACCGAACAATCTCTGAAAGCATGGCCATGCTTACCACACTTGTAGCAAGTACCGGGAACGAAGTTGCATGGCCCGAAGTGTTTGCTTTGGCATTTGGAACACCACCTAGCATCGCGCCTAGGATCGGTTCCCCGTTGGTTGTTGTTGAAAGGTCTTGGTTTATTCGAGGGCACGAAACTTCCCTCCCATTTTCTCTTCTCAAACTGACGACTACCGTCCTCCTTACCACGGTTGTAGGCGTTTTCCATCAGTTGGGCTTCTTCGACCACCTCACGGAGAGTGGAGGCCTTCGATACTCGGACCATTGACATCATGTCCGACGGAAGACCCTTGATGTAGGCTTTAATCTTCTCTTTCTCGGTCGGGACTAGATGTCCCACCAATCTAGCTTATCCATGAATTGTCGGTTGTACTCTCTCACCGACAAATTACCCTTTTTCAAGTTCCAAAATTCTTCCTCCATCTGGTCCATTGCAGTATTCTTCCAATACCTTCTTCTTAAAGGTCGCCCAACTCAACTTGGCCAATACTGAGGCCTCAAGGGAAGTTGAGTAGACATTCCACCATGTGAGGGCCTCCCTTCTAAGCATCTGAGATCCAAACTTTGCCTTCTGGCTCTCACCGCACTCACTAGTCCTGAAGGCTTGCTCCATTTCCCGGATCCAATTCATGCAGACAATTGGGTCATCTGCACCTTTGAACTCGGGTGGTCGGCAACTAAGAAAGGTTTTGAAGGAGCAAGTTTTCCCTTCCAGTCTCGTGTCTAAAGTCTCGTGTCTAAAGTCGCTGGACCTTCAGTCGGGATCTCATTTCCGGTACCCCCGAATCCCGCCACTACAACATTTTCAGCAACCGCCTCATGCCTACGATTGTTGGTGTCCCAGTCCTCCAAAAGCTTTAAGAATAGCTCTTGTTGTTGTGCCATGGCCTTATTCATGGCCGACATCATCCGATCCATCATTCGTGTCTCTGCCGTTACCTCTTCCATAATGGGTTCCGACGTCTCCGGATTGCGTTGTGGTATGTGTTTGGTTCTTCCACCCAACACATCATTCAAACGTGGAGGCTCTTCCTATTAGCTGTATCATTTTTATATATTTAGAATTAGTCTTATCTATTTTAGGTTGTATATTTGGTCAATGATCCTCCCTAAATGAGTGGAGATCAGTTCCTGATTTGTAGCTTCTCCTTTGTATTTATATTCGAATTATTGTGAATAGAATTCATCTCAGGAAAATACATTTGCCTTCATGGTATCAGAGCTAGGCTCGATACCCTAGCTTTCGTTCTTCTCAAACCACCAGAGATCAAACCACGGTTTGATTTCTTCTCTGCCATCACCTTCCAACTGCTACCCATGGGTGCCAAGCCTGAAAATGTCACCAAGACCCTTCACCCCGTTTACACCGTGACCAACATTTGAATGTCCGGGTGCTTGACGGTACGAAGGTCTCATACTCTTCGAGGGTCAAGTTTACATGCCAAGGGATACAAAGTCATGTCACACATTGACGGGACACTGCCTCCGGCCAAAACTGATGCAGATTATGAAGCATGGACTGAAATTGATGCGATTGTATTGCAATGGATTTACGGTACGTTGTCCGATGATTTTTCAGGTTCGTGTCTTGGTAACCGAGTCGACTGCCCACGAAGCCTGGTGTCGAATCAAAGCCATTTTCCTCAACAACAAGGGCTCTAGGGCGGCGGCCCTAGAGCATGAATTCAATAACTCACATTAAAATCCATGCCGTCGCTTGAAGCTTACTGCCAAAAACTCGAGGAACTGGGCAGTCAAATCAATGATGTGGATTGTTTGGTTAATGATCAGAGGCTCGTTCTTCATCTTGTTAGAGGACTTCCGACAGAATATGACATCGTCGCCTCGTATATCAATCCGAGTCTTCCCACGTGGGAGACTGCATGTAGTATGCTCGAGTTGGAACATCACCGACAAACTGCCCGAGAAACCATGTCTACACCGACTGCCATGGCTGCTGTTTCCTCAGAACCACTTCATGATCCTTCAAACTATGTCAACAGAAGACGCCCCAATAACATGCCCGGACATAGGCGGCCCAATAACTCCTCCGGCGGTTCCTCCTCAACAGCCCTAGGCGTGGTTCAGGCTGGACTCAATCGACTCAGTCGCCATGGAACTCTCAGCCTAATCGGCCGCCCAATTGGGCTTATTGGAGCCCACCACCATGTCCGTATCCCACTAACCCTGGATGGGCCTCTCCTTGGGCTGGATCTCCTATGCCATCCTAGCCCACACCTCACGGCCCACTTGCACATCACAAGTCAGGTCCAAAACCAGCGGCGAACCAGGCTAATCTCACTACCTTTAATCCACTTGAGTTAACTCAGCTTGGCGAAACACTTCAGACAATGACCATGGACCCAGTTGATGATCAATAGTACATGGACTCGGGTGAACAAACCATCTCACCAGCGACCAAGGTAAGATTTCTAAACCCTCGTTAAATTGTCCCATTCGCTCAATATTTGTTGGTAATGGTGCTCCTGTACCGGTTCGTGGATCGGGTTCCTCCACCATTTCAACACCCACACGTAACCTACACCTAAACAACATTCTTTACTCACCCAACATCATTAAGAATCTCATTTCTGTTCGTAAATTTTCTGTTGATAATGTTGTTTCCATTGAATTTGATCCCAATGGGTTTTTTTGTAAAGGATTACCAGAATGGTCAGATGCTGTCCCGCCACAATAGCTCCAGCTGACTATATCCTCTCACTTATCTGCTCATTAGCGCCACCTTTTTCACCTCCGGTGCTCGAGACTTTTGGCATGATCGATTGGGACATCCCGGTCTTCCTGTTTTGGATTTTCTTAGTTTGAATAATATTATTCCATGTACTAAACGTAGTAGATCTTTTGTTTGCAATTTTTGTCAGCTTTCCAAGCACAAACGATTACCGTTTTCCGATTCTAATTCTACTACTGTTTTAGTGTTTGATATTGTTCATTGTGACTTATGGACATTTCCTGTCCCCAGCAAAATAGGTTATAAATATTACATGGTTCTACTAGACGATTTCACGCAATATGCTTGGGTTTTGCCAATGAAATTCAAGTCTGAAACATTTTCCAAATTTTCTCAGTTTAATAAATACATCCAAACTCAATTCAATCTCACAATTAAAGATTTTCAATGCGACTTAGGGGGTGAATTCGATAACTAAAATTTCAAATCTTTTGCTGAAACAAACGGTCTACTCTTCCACTTCTCTTGCCCTCACACTTCCCAACAAAATGGGAAATCCGAGCGTATGATTCGTAGACTTAACGAAATCATACTTACACTTCTCACACACGCATCTCTCCCACCCCATTTCTGGGTTGAAGCATTACATACCGCGTGCTATCTCCACAACATTCTCCCCACCAAACTCTTAAAATTCACCACCCCTATGACTTATGATTGCTCTTTATCATCGGCAACCTTCCTATGACAACTGTGCGTGTTATCCTAACACAACCGCGACACAGAAACACATGTTGGAACACCGCTCCACTCGTTGTATGTTCCTCGGGTACCCCGCCAATTTTCGCGGGTATCGGTGCCTTGACCTTTCTTCCGGCAAGGTCCTCCACTCTCGTCACGTCACTTTCGACGAGACATCTTTTCCATTTTCTGAAAAACATCCCACTGCACCCTTCGACTACTCATTCATCGAGTCTGACCCATCTCCTACCATCTTTGACCCACCAGCCACTTTCCCACCTACTCCCCTGCCACCCCACCTACTCCCCTGCCACCTGCCCAAGACTCTTCTGCCAAGAACACTTCCCCATCTCCCACTCTTTAACAACCCCCTCTTATCCATACCTACCACCGCCGGAATATACAACCACCAGTCACCACAACCACCCCCCCTCCCCCCCGCCCCCGCCCGGCCACCACCACCACCCGCATCATCCCACCCCATGATAACCCGTTCCCGAGCATCCAGATCTCAACCTCCTATTAACCTACATACTACTGCCCAAACTATAATATCTCCAATACCAACTTCCCACATCAAAGCCCTTCCCGATCCACATTGGCACGACGCCATGACCGAAGAATACCGAGCTCTAATGGACAATCACACGTGGGACTTGGTACCTCGGTCCCTGATGCAAACATTATTCGGCGCATATGGTTATTTCATCACAAGTTTAACGCAAATGGCACCTTACAACGATACAACGCCCAGTTAGTTGTTAACGGGAAATGTCAACAGGTCGGAATCGATTGTGATGAAATGTTTAGTCCCGTAGTCAAACCGGCCACAACTAGCCGTCTCCCGGGGGTGGTCAATTCACCAACTCGACATTAAAAATGCATTTCTTCACGGGGACTTAAATGAAACAATATATATGTTTCAACCTCTGGGGTTCACCGATACCACTCACCCTAATTATGTATGCAGGTTACGCAAGTCTCTTTATGGACTTAAACAGGCCCCTCGGGCGTGGTATGACAGATTTGCTGCCTATATTACTAAGTGTCGTTTTCGGAGTACCGTTAGTGACACTTCCCTATTTGTCTACAAAAAGGGACATGACAAGGCCTATTTACTGTTATATGTTGACGGCATCGTTCTCACGACCTCTAATGATCAACTTCTCACCAATATCATCGCTCTTTTATCTCGTGAGTTTGCTATGTCAGATTTAGGTACCCTTCATCATTTCCTCGGGATCCAAGTTAAACATAAAGACGGCTGCCTGTTCCTTTCACAAGAAAATTATGCCGCTAACATTCTATCCCTGGCTCATATGGTAGATTGCAAACCCAGTTCCACTCCTGTTGACACTTCCCCTAAAATGAGTGCAACAAGTGGTAAACTACTACCTGATGGACACATTATCACCAATTGGCAGAAGCTTTACAGTATCTTACCATCACCCGTCCGGACCTTACATATGCAGTACAACAAATTTGCTTATTCATGCATGCCCCACGTGATCCACACTTCCAATTCCTCAAACAAGTTCTCCGTTATCTTAAAGGAACAATTACTTATGGTCTCCGTATCTCACCCTCAAAATCGACCCAACTGATTGCATATTCTGACACCGATTTGGGGCGGGGGGGGGGGGGGGGGAGGGGTGCCTTGACTCTCGCCGCTCCACTTCCGAATGTTTTCTTAGGGGATAATTTGGTTTCCTGGTCATCAAAACGTCAAAACGTCAGGCGACCATATCACGATCAAGCGCCGATGCAGAATACCGTGGGGTTGCAAATGCAGTTGCCGAAACGAGTTTACTGCGTAACTTACTTCTTGAACTATATGTTCCCACTCGCAAGGCTACAATTGTTTACTATGATAATATATCGGCTGTATACTTATCTGAAAATCCCGTACAACATCAGCGTACAAAACATGTGGAACTTGATATTCATTTCGTCAGAGAAAAGGTCAGAATTGGTACAGTCCGGGTTTTACATGTTCCAGCCGATTTTCAGTACGCCGACATCTTCACCAAAGGGTTACCGCGTCATCTTTTCAACCGGTTTCGGTCCAGTCTGTGCATTCGTCCTTCTATTGCTCAGATTGAGGGGGTGTATTAGCTGTATCATTTTTATGTATTTAGAATTAGTCTTATCTATTTTAGGTTGTATATTTGGTCAATGATCCTCCCTAAATGAGTGGAGATCAGTTCTTGATTTGTAGCTTCTCCTTTGTATTTATATTCGAATTATTGTGAATAGAATTCCTCTCGGGAAAATACATTTGCCTTCACTTCCGCCGCAGTTACTCGCGGTTGGTCGGCCGTGGATGCCATTGCCTCATGGCCTGCCGGCGTATTCCGGGTAGTAACCATCACATTACTACTACATTCATTAATCATCATAACAACAATAATCTAAACATGCTTACGTAGCGATACATTCATAATAACAGTAGCTAATTGAAATTACGAAAATACTACACATAAGGATTCTTGTCAATTCTTAATTCGTGCAAGTCCGTCGACTCTTAGACTATCCTATCTTAAGAGTTCTACCCATTCTCACAATTCATACCTTAATCGTCCTCAACTTAAGTCTAGGTATCTTACATTCATACCTAGTTCACTTAAACTAGGGCTCTGATACCAACTTGTAACATCCTAAAAATCAAAACGAATTAAAGGATATAAATCGACAACCTATTAATCTAAATCAACTGATTCAGATTACAGTCGGGTGTCGCTATCCTTCCAAAATAATTTCCAACAAAACAAAGTACGCCGGTCTATACTTCTCCAAAAATGCTAACTCCCGACCATATAGTCGTCCACTCAATCCTGAAAAGCCCCACCACTAAGATGATGTAGTCATACATGACATTTAAGAAGAAGTGTTAGGCTAACGCCTAGTGAGAACAAACATTTATAAGTAAAATTGTAAAACCATTTAGAGGGTGAGTTATTTTGATAGCCGCAACTAAATCAATCAAGTGAGCAATTCATCAACAATCATATCATATTTAATCCAATAACAACCACCTCTATGAGCTCAACTCCTCTTAAGTCTATTCTCGGAAATTCCAAAACGGGAACTTATGCACCAAAGAATTACATCTTACTGTCCATGGGACGCTGCTCGATCATATAGGTCCACACCTTACTTACCATGGTGACCCGATGCCTATTCCATGCTAAATGACGGACTCAATGTCACAATCATAACATTGAGTCCACCGTGCCTATGGATCCATTACACTAAGACCAAAACCAAAACGCAAGGGAAATACCCCAACTATTATTAATACACAAACACCTTGCCATCAAAACCCAAAACACAACTACACCAAATTTAGATGTAGCAATCTCCCAATCTTGGAGGAGGTTTATATAATTCAAAAACCTCACCAAATACCATGTATGAACATTGTTTCGACGTAAATAATCTTTAATCTCAACTTGGGTTAAAAATCCCAATCACCATGAAACCCTAGTTTAGTTGGGTTTTCTTCATATTCCAAAATTTATATAGTACATGAAGAAATATCATAAGTAAAGATTATTAAATACCTCCCATCCCATTCCAAACACATTTATTGTAGTCAAACCGTAACATCTCCCAAAAACAAGTTTTTAGGTCAAAACCACCAAAATCAAAATATATAAGCTAGGGATGTATAGAAGTTTAAAATACTAGATTTGACATGTATGAAGTTTAAAAAGATGGATGAACTCACCTTGGTAGGTTATAACACAAATAACCTATAAAAATGGATGACTTGATAGAGAAATGAGAGGAGACTTAAAGCTTCAACCGCTAGGGTTCTTAATCAAAGACCACCAACCTAAACCAAACCCATTAATGTAAGTGAGAAACCCTTCTAGTAGCAATGAATGAAGAGAGAGGAAACCTTACCTTGCTTACAAGAGGAAAATCGCCCGACACAAAAATCAGATTGGAAACCAATGAGCTAAAAACGGGTCTGGAGCTATAAATGGCCTGATGCCCGCTCGCGATAGTGCCTCGCAACTATGACAATGTCATAGTCGCTTGTCATTCTCGCTCTCTTCCAACACCTCTCGGTACATCCTTGGCGACTTTGCCAAGTAATAGTGACAGGATGTCACAATCGCTGGCATTGTCGCTTAATTCACTCTGCCTCGGTACATCCTTGGCGACTTTGCCAAGCGATAGTGACAGGATGTCACAATCGTTGGCATTGTCCCCGACTCTGTACCAAGCCTGAAACCCAACTTTGATCTTCTTCGCGTTAACCCTCGAAACATGCCGTGAACTCATGGTCGTCCCATACACCCACTTGTGAAATGGGATTTGACCAAATACTTATGTGGGTTTTACAAACACAATTTGAAACCCCATTGGCACTTGTTTTACTTCCAATTACACAATTGTGTGTTCCTCAATGAGTTGATAAGATGTGAATGAATGGTTACAGTGGATGAATAGAATAATTTATAATGCAAAACATTGGCTCCATTCCTCATGACTTTACTACAAATTTATGTTGCCATTTTTGTGTCTCTTATGAGTATTTGGCTTCTCATACGATTAGAACACCCTTAGGGGGCGTTTGGTTTGATGGAATGATTTCGAGGGATTTGGATTTCGTGGAAGGATTTGGAATTAGAGGGATATGGATTTGAAAGGATTTGGAATCTTTGGTGTGTTTGGTTGTAGGACTTGGAATGGAATTGAATTCCATTATTTAAAAAAAATCATTAAAAAAGTTACAAAAAAAATTAAATTACCTTTTATTTAACTGATTATTAGAAAACCAATCATGCGAAATCCCTTGAAATCCTAGCCACATTCTTAGGATTTCAAAATCCTATGCTCGAGGGATTTCATATTCGGACAATCCTGCAAACCGAACATGGATTGGTATGGATTTGAAATCCAAATCCCCCCAAATCCATTCCATTCCTGCAAACCAAATGGGCCCTTAGAGGTTTGAATGATGATTGCCACATAAGTGTTGTGGAGTGGGACGGTTAAGACAGCTTAGTCAAAATCATATATTGCCTACAGGTATGTGGCAATTGAGCATGTTCTCTTTGACCGTAGATGATTATGATGTTTGACTTCGGCAAACGTCATGCCTATTTAGGTGATCCTTGGTCCACTTGAAACACATATTTGTTTCAATTCATAAAGGCAATTCAAAATTGTGTTTTCAAGAAAGAAACAAATTTCATGCCGCATAACTTGAATCTTGTCGGGTTATAAACATGTTGCATAACTTGAATTCAAAAAGTATCCAACATATAAGTACCATAGTCTCGATCTTCCCCTTAACAAAACGTAAAATCTTCGCATCATGCAAGATGGAAATCAAGTGCAAGAGACATTATTAATGAAACCCAAGCAATCCTTTAACTGGGCATACATTCAGGCTTGGTTAACATGTCTACTAGATTGTTTGTGGTTCCGGTCTACAAGACTTGAATGCTCCCTTTATATAATATTTGAGAAGTTACTTATTCGCTCGATCAATCGTCCGAATGTGTATAGATACCATAAGGGCCCAATATCTCAATAGGAACTTTGTCTAAAGCTTCGAATGAAACTTCATATCTAAAACATAGGAATTGAACTTCATACTTTCTTTGTGAGACGGAGATTCCTTCTTGGCTTCTCACTTCCTCCCTTCCTATGAAGTATTTGAGTGATCTGAGGTCTTTCATTTCAAACTCTAAACCGAGGTAGGCCTTGAGTTTGTTGATTTGTCATTGTTATGTCATATACACAATGAGAATTGAAATCTTACCATTTTCTGAATGGTTGAAGAACACGGCGTGATCCATTTTTTCATGACTATATCCTCTACTTGTTACAACTTGAGTGAGTCGGTTGAACCATGATTACCCGTTCAATATGGTTATCTTTTTTAGATTCAAAGTTCTAATCCATATTTCAGTTCATTATGGAAAACATAGTTCCAGTTTCAGACTCGAAATCTAACCAGAGCTTGCTATGCACCTAAGGGATACTTCCACATGATCTTATGTGATCATTTTATGATAATTAAGCAGCCATACACTTTCAATCAATCATATATCCCATGAGCACACCAAATACTCAAAGGTTGATTTGTTCGATGTAGGTATGTGCTATTACGCCTCATAATATCAGGATGTATTTGAAAACATTACAACAAACATTCGAATGCATGACATTGGGTTTATATGTAGCAAGTTGGGAATGACCGATAAATATGCTCCTAGTTGAGAAGAGATAATAAATTCGAGTTTTCAATTTTTTTTCTCTTGACCCATGGGTATACATAGATTATGCGTGCGTATATACTTAAATAGCTACACTTTAGCTATATAACTAAGGCAATTATTTCCATTTTGGTGAATAATACTATCATCTTAGTGTTTTATTTATTTTAACATTCTTTGAAGTTAAGGTCTTTTTACTAATTTAAGTTATATCGCTTGGATTTATGTCACCTTTCATGAGTTTTCAAGTGGAGTTGGCATTCCTTTTTCCATTTATGCTGATAATCTCTTGGTTCATTATGAGTTCTTTGTATATGTCCATCTTAATGGTCTCGTATTACTCTGCATACTTAATCAAATGATCTTCATAAAGTTTAAGTGTATGTTCTACTCCATGCTATCAACAGTCTCTGTATGTGTGCGTGTATCTAATAATCTATTTCTCGACCATTATTCCATATGTGTGTATATTATATATATATATATATACACACACATAGATATCTTATTTCAATTTCATCTGTAGGTAGTAGTTAGTGATCATGGTATGCAAAGAAATGGGAATCATGGGGGATCTTCATATGAAGAAACAGACTCGTTGGCACTTTTTATCGGCCCAAGAAACAGTCATGCATCAGCCACAGATGATACAATTAATCAGGTATTAGTATGCATTTTCTCTTAATCACCTTTGGTATGATAAAATGTTTGTATGCCTGCACTAATAATCGAGTTTGTTGTATATCATTGACTAGCTGAACGGGTGCATTGTTGAGCTCATTCTTTTGTGGTCCATTAGTCTTGTTAAATTTGTTAGATTTATATGAGTCATGTTTGGGGGGAAACCGCAAAAAATGAAAAACTGAGAAATACCCTAATAACCATTCATATGTACGCTATGCACAAGTACTTTGTCTAGTATCACATTTGCATAACATGCACACGTGCATAGAACCAGGGTACATGTTCAATTATGTGTATGCACATGTACATACCGTACAAATGAATGGTTATCATGGCGTTCTTCGGTTTTTCGTTATTTTGAGGGGTATGCCCCCGAACCTAACTGTAGTAGGAGGTATATATATGTGTGTGTATGTATAGGATACCGAATGAGGTTTTTGGAGGATAGAAGTTGCCCCTATCTTAAATAAAAGAGAAGGAAGATTGAGCTGGTTAGGGCTATTCGTGGAAACCATAGACGACATTGGCCAGGAGGGTGGAGATTATCATGGTTGAGGAGGAGATCAAATTACACTTTAAAGAAGGAACATGAAGGACATATTTAAGATCTAGTTTAGCAGATGATCTAATTGTACCAATTCCAGCAATGGAAGAGAAAGTGCCATCGACAATTTTGACACTAGGGTTATTAGAGCAGGGATTATGTGAATCAAATAAATGATATTAACCTGTCATAAGATCGGAGACACCTGAATCAATTATCCAAGGTGTTTGAGAATGTTTGAGAGTAGAGGAGAAATTACCATAGTGTACAAGTAAGCATGAGGCACTGTGAGACTCAGAAGTAGTTGTAGAATTCATAGTTGATGCATTCAAAAGTGTATACAAAATGCTCAATTTGTTCCTTACTGAATGAGGGTGAGGCGATGTCTGTTGATGTGGTACATCTTGTTTGAGTTTGGTAAGCCTTTCTTTCGGGGAGCCCGGTTGGCTGGTTTTCCATTAAGTTCCCAACAAGTGATTCGAGAGTGTCCATGTCGTTGACAATGATGGCACCAGGGCCTTTCAACTTGGCGGTTTGGTCGCTGATTAAGATTAGACTGTCAGAGATGTTAGAGATGCCAGGGGGGTCTCTACTGGCTGAGAATTTCGAGCCTCTTAGGCAGTAAGCATGGCCCGACGTACTTCTTCACGGCAAACTTTAGAAAAGGCCTCTTCCGTATTAGGAAATGGTGAGTGATAATATTACGGGAATTGTGTTTATCTTATACACAATAGGAGAGAATACATATGTTTATATACATAGGGATCCTATATTAGGAAACTACGAAAGAGGCCAGGAGGCCCAAATAGTAAACCCTAGATATCTAACACTCCTCAAGTTGGAGCAAAGATGTTAATCATGCCCAACTTGTTACAAATGAAATCGATTTGGGGTTTTCGCAATGGCTTTGTAAGAATGTCTGCAAGTTGGTGCTCTGTCCTGATGATGTGTACCGGTTGAATCGATGGAGGGTCTATCTGTGTTCTGACAACCCGGTTTCTGATCAGATGACAATTAACTTCAATGTGCTTAGTCCTCTCAATAAATACTTGATTCTTGGCTATATGTATAGATGACAGATTATCACAATATAATCTCATCAAGTCGTCAGTAATTACTCCAAGCTCTCTTAGAATTCTTCTTACCCATGTCATCTCACATGACACATCTGCCATGGCTCTGTACTCTGACTCGACACTCGATCGGGAGACTGTATGTTGTTTCTTGCTCTTCCAAGAAATTAGATTCCCACCGACAAATACACAATATCATGTAGTCGATCTCCTGGAAACGGGACAACCAGCCCAATCAGCATCAGAGAAACCAGATATCCTACCATCCCCTTCTTCAGTGAATGCATCAACTCGGCAGTGGCCCTGATCTGAATAAAGTATCCTTAAGCCTGGTGTGGCTTTGAGATACCTCAAAACGTGAAGTGCAACCTCCCAATGGCTTTTATAGGGAGCATACATGAACTGACTCAAGACACTAACCGAAAATGATATATCTAGTCGAGTAACCTTTAAATAGTTTAGCTTGCCAACCAATCTTCTGTATCTCTCTGGATCTTTTAGAGGAGTTCCATCATTTGGAAGAAGTTCTCTTGTAGCGAGCATTGGGCTGTCGACTGGTTTACATCCCAATAGACCACACTCAGTAAGCATATCAAGAACATACTTTTGTTGAGATAGAAGAATCCCTTGTGGAGATCGAGATACTTCTATCCCAAGGAAATAACGAAGCCGTCCAAGATCAGTTACTTGAAACTGGGTCTGTAGAAATTGTTTCAACTCTGAAATCCCGGTACTATCGTCTCCGGTGATAATTATGTCATCTACATAGACCACTAGTATGATTCGTCGATCATCACAATGTCTGAAAAACACAGAATAATCCTCGGAACTAAGAGTCATACCAAATTCCTGGAGAACATCTGAAAATTGTCCAAACCATGCTCGAGGGGATTGTTTGAGACCATACAATGAACGTCGTAATCGACATACCTTTGTGGACGACTCCTCAATAACAAACCCGGGTGGTTGTTCCATATATACCTCCTCCTCAAGAATGCCATTAAGAAAATCATTCTTGACATCCAACTGATGAAGAGACCAATGATTAATGGAGCCAAAGCGATACAAATTCTAACAGAAGGCATTTTGGCCACCGGAGAAAACGTCTCATCATAGTCAATCCCATGGGCTTGGGAGTAGCCTTTGGCAAATAACCTGGCTTTCAAACGATGAAATGACCCATCAGGATGAAGTTTTACTGTGAAGACCCACTAACAACCCACTTTGTGCTTTCCACGAGGAAGTTGTTCCAAATCCCAAGTATGATTCTTCTGTAGGGCATCCATCTCTTCCTTCATTGCTTGCAACCATCCTGGATGGTTAAGAGCCTCAATTACATTCTTGGGAATAAAATGGCTATCCACGGCTGTGGTGTAGGCACATGATTCTGAAGAGAGGTGGGAATAAGCAAGATAATCATGAATGGGATATCGGGTACAAGCCCGTGTGCCTTTGTGCAAGGCAATTGGAATATCGGGAAGAGGGGCACCAGGTGGGTCATAGGGTTCGGTAAATGGTGGTGGAGGTGTATCAGGTACTGGGTCGGACACTGTATCCATAGACGAGGAAGTGTGTGGATCAGGTGGTGGAACAAGAGACTCACCAGAATCATGATGCACAGGTAAGAACTCTTGGGTCTCAGGCACTTGCCTCTGGTGCTGTCGAACATACACATTTGTGAAACGAGTATCAGGCGGTTGTGTCAGAATAGCTATATTTGGTGTCTGGACGGGAATATCAAAGGTCGAAGGATCAGAAGATTCAAAAGGATCCAAAACGAGATTGGTCAACTCTGAACCACTAGAGACAGGTTTGTCATAGAAGGGATTTAACTCATTGAAGGTGACATCAGCCGAGGTAAAATATCTACGCAAGGTAGGACTGTAACAACGATAGCCTTTTTGGACACATGATTTACCCAAGGAACACACACTTGATAGCACGAGCTGCAAGTTTGTTATGTCCCGGGCGATGATCGTGGACATAAGAAACACATCCAAAAATTTTAGGAGCCAAAGGAAATAGAAGTGCCTTTTGGAAACAGAAGATGGCATACGGTTAATCAGATAATTAGCAGTAAGAACAGCATCGACCCAAAAACTGTGGTACATTATAGTGAATCATCATAGTGCGAGCCACATCCAACAAATGGCGGTTCTTTCTTTCGGCAATGCCATTCTGTTGGGGTGTATAGGCACACGATGATTCATGTACAATACCATGCGTAGATAAATAACTTGTAAAATCGAAAGAAAAATATTCTTTGGCATTGTCAGATCTTAAGAGTTTTAATAGGAGCATCAAATTGGGTTTTGACATAAGCATGAAAATCGCAAAAGATGGAAAATATTTCATTACGTGACTTCGAGCATATAAACCCATGTTGCACGAGAAAATTCATCATAATAAAATATTTAAACCCACTAGTAGAAATCACAGGACACGGACCCCATACAATAGAGTGAATTAACTGAAATAAAGCGGTAACATGACTAGACTGTCTAGGGGGATAAGGACAACGAGTGTGTTTACCCTGACATGACTCGTAAAGTAACTCACGAACAGACGACAAATCCGGTCTCAATTGTTTCAGAACTGGTAAAGAAGGGTGGCCTAGCCGACAATGAGTCTCTCTGATACTGGAATCACAAAGATGTGCTACTGAAGACCGCAATGCAGACAAATGATAGAGACCCTTAGATTCAAAACCTGTGCCAATCAACCGGTTCGTCCCTAGTTTCTGAAAGACACAATGTGTTGGAAAAAAGGTTACAGAACAGTTATGTCTTTTTGTAATTTGGCTAACATATATTAAGCTATCTGGAAAAGTGGGAACATAAAGAACAAATGCCAGGTTTAGGTTTGACAGGTTGCTAGTGGATCCCATGCCCCGAATTTGACACGAAGATCCATTAGCAAGTCGGACTGGAGTATGGGGTATCTCGGTATTGTGATTGGATAGCAGGTCTTTATTCCCAGTCATGTGATCCGTGGTTCCTGAATCAATAATCCAGGATGTCGAGCATGCAGAAAAACAAGTAGATGATATACCTGATTGTGCTGTGCTAGCACGAAGAGTAGAAGGAACCTGATTGGAAGATTCATGTTGGGATCGAGAGACATCTTCATCGTGTACTATGCGAGTGGCGGTAATATTATCTATAGATGCAACCTGGGCTCAAGAAGGACGAGATGGTGGTTGAGATCCAGGACGATTAGGGCAGTTATACTTTGTGTGCCCAAACTCCTTGCAATAAAAACATTGGATCTTCTTTTTATATCCGTCTCTTCCACCGTTTCTGCTACTAGAGGTTGCAAAAGCCGATAGGTCACTCCCGGATGACTGGGATGAAGAGCTACTGGAGTACATTTCTCGTGCAAGATGATACATGGAAGCCAATGACTGAGATGATGAGTGACTTAGTAACAAAGGACGAGCACCGAAATATTTGGCAGACAATCCCGAAATGAACGTCATCACATCCATCTTTGCTAGTCGTTCCTCTTGAACTTTAACATCAGGAGTGACGGGGAAAAGAACTCGAAGCTCCTCAGATAGCTTTGATAGCCTCGTGTAGTACTCGGTGAGATCAGAATCGCCTTGCTCACATCTGAAATAGGATCCGAATACAGAATAAGTATGAGACAAGGATTCCTTAGCTAAGAAGGAAGACTACAAGTGGATCCACATCTTCTTTGTGGTAGGGTAGTTTTGAGCAATGCTTAGGACTTGTGGTTCCATTACATTCCATAGGGCCATCCGGATACCACTATTATTGAGCTTCCATTCCCGGGTTTTAGGATCTGGAGGGTCCTTGCTTAAATGATCATCTTTGTCCAAACTCTCGAGACCGGTTTGAACAAACATACTCCATTGAGTCCAATTTGTTGAATTGAGTTTGACCGGAATCTTTAACACAACAACATAGTTAATTATACCGGGAACGGTGAAGTCGCTGGATGTGGGTTGCTGAGTTTTGTCCGTAGATGATATTGTTGGAGTAGCAGCAAAGAAGATCAGATCTGGAAGGTAGATCTAGACCGGACGTCGGCAAATCTGGACGGCGGCGGCAGCAGCAGATTTGGACAGTGGCGGCAGCGGCAGATCTGGACGGCAACAGCGGCGGCAGATCTGGACGGCAGCACCGGACAGGGATCGAGGATCTGGACAAGGAAAGTAGATCAGGACAACGACAGCTAGGGTTCCGATGACGACAACGATTAGGGTTTCATTATGTCTCTGATACCATGATAATATTACGGGAATTGTGTTTTTCTTATACACAATAGGAGAGAATACATATATTTATATACATAGGGATCCTATATTAGGAAACTACGAAAGAGGCCAGGAGGCCCAAATAGTACACCCTAGATATCTAACAGTGAGCAACTAACCGGACTTCCTCGTACTTCATCAAAATTGTTGTCCAATCTAGTCAGTATCTCAAAGACTCGTTCCTTGCAAGTTGTTGTCTCTGTTTTGACGCTGCAATCAGTGCATAGGTGTGGTTCTTGCTACTAGTCTTGTAGATCCGAGAAATATTGGGCGAGTGTTATTGCCTTGTTTAATTTCTTTGAGTTTGGTGTGAATCTCAAAGATCTGAGAGGCATTACCAAGATCAGAATACATACGTCGAGCACTAGACCTGCAACCCATACCTCCTTGGTTGTTTTGAAGAACTTATATATCTATGACTAATTTAAGGGTCCATTGAGTTAATAAATCAAGCAAAAATAATTGAATTCTCAGCCTGGTGAGGATCTTTTGAAGGAGGCGCACGAAGGTGACCGGTAATATATTCAAAATTTCCATGGTCACAAATGACGCTTTTGTCAGACTATGAACACCGTAAAAAATTATCTCTTCAAGCTTGTGGTTGTGATTTGCAAAGAACCGTTGTTAGGGTTGTAGAGTGACCAAATGCAGTTACTTGACTGATACGGTCCATTAGTCCATTTTGTCTAAGAGGAGGTTTCATCAGTGGTGGTCATTGTTGCAGTAACCGATTGGAGACAAAGTGGAGATCGGAGTCGCCCGGTTACGTGGAACTAGGATAGGATGCTAATATGAAATCGATTGAAAAGAAACAATTTTGTTGGAAACAAAATAAAAAATCGACGATTGGAAGACGATGATGGTTGTGAGGACGATTGATCGCTTAATGGTGTTAGTTGCAATGTGAGCGATGAAGACCGAGCAGATACCATATGAAACTAATAGGGATAAAATGTTTTCTTATATTATTTGAATAACAAATGACCCCTATTTATACAACAAGACTAGACAAAATGAGGAAAATATATACAATCAAATCCTCTTAAGTTTTTTTTTTTTTTTTTTTTTTTTTTTTTTTTTTTTTTTGAGAAAGGGTATCCTGGGCCTTTGGCCCAGACTAATCCCTTGGCAAAGAAACCGACTGTGAAAGCATGCAGCCCTGAGGTTAAACCCAGTGGCCACAAAGTTGCGAATGCAGGGAATCGAACCCGGGTTGAGCGCTATGAACTCCCCAGGTGATTACCGCTACACCACAAGCCTTATGGTTAATCCTCTTAAGATTTGATTTGATATAATTTGATTTCCAATCGTCCACACACACACACACACACATATATATATATATATATAGCCTTAGGTTCATTTGAGAAATGGTAAATATATGAGAAATAGAGAAGTAATCCTAGCCATTCATTCATACGGTCAAGATCGGATTTGACTGGTCAAATATTTCGGCTTTGACTGGCCAAAAGTTGCGGCTTTGACCGGTCAAAAGTTGCGGCTATTCCAAAAATAGAAGGACACTTTCGTAATTTTTACAAAATACACGGGCTATGTTCATATATAAACATGTATAATTAACATATGAACTATATGTTCATATATGAATCAGTGTAATTCACATCTGAACTCTTTTAACTGATTCATATATGAACTAATTAACTGTAAGTTCATATATGAATCAGTTGAACTAATTAACAGATTTATATATGAACTAATTAACTGATTCTCATATTAACTAATTGACTGATTCACATATGAATGTATAGTTCATATGTGAATCATATAGGTTCATATATGAACTCATCCCACGTATTTTACGAAACTACCCCTCTACTATAGACCATGCAAGGAATTATCCGGTGCTTCGCGGTCAAAGCTGCAAATGTTGACTAGATGAATGGCTAAGATTACTTCTCTATTTCTCATACATTTATCATTTCTCAAATGAACCTCTCCCTATATATATATATATATATATATCAAGGTTCTAAATGGCGTGAGGCGTGGCGTGGTGGCGAGGCCAAGCCTCAAGCCTTAGGAGCCACGGCGAAGCCATGACGTTTTCAAGGTGTGACTTATGGCGTCAAATTTCTAATTCATATATAATATTATATATAAAAACATATGTTTTGTGCTGTTACTCAATAAGTCAATAGTAATAAGCAAGTTAAATTATGTTATATATTGAAAACTAGCAAATAAGACATTAAAAACATAAAGAAAAATCAAATATCGCATTATGAAAACTGCATGCCTTGTGCCATGGCGGTTGTGCGGCGAGTTTTTTAGAACAGTGATATATATATATATATATATATATATATATATATATATATATAGGGTTTAGGGCTCTGTCATCTTTTGTGAAATCAATCATAGATTGGTATCTTTGTGCAAGATTTTGATGAACGGACAATGCATAGCAAGTTTGGTGTCATTTTCTGGGAAAAGTATTTGGAACCTCTCATCAAACCCCATGTATAGAGCTAGTATGTGTTTGCTGAATAGATTATATTAATAATATAGTGGCAAAGCTACAATTAAGATCACAAATTAGCTCTATATGTGATAAATTCAACATGTCCGACATATGTGCTCCAACCGGAGGAGTGTTGGATATATTACATGTATGTCGTTGCGTTAATATCATTAATAGTATGTCTAATTAGTGTTCAATTGTCTTGTTAGTTGGCTCTACTTTTGAGCCACAATATACTCTTAATGAAGAGACATGTTTTCCCCCACTGTTGAGGGAAGGAAGATCATGGTGTCTTATGTACGTTCACAGGAAATAGTTGATGACACTGGTGAGGAGGGTGGAGAGGCTGAGAGGAGGGGTGGGCTGAAGATGACATGGGACAGGTATATGAGGCTGGACATGGCGATCTTAGATCTTTCCGAGGACATGACTTCTCATAGGAGTTCTTGGAGAAGCCGGACTAGAATAGCAGATTATTTGGGGGGAGTAGTAGCTTTTGTGGATGAGGGGCGGGGGTGGAAAGGTAGAGGATGGGCGTGGAGAAGGACTAAGCTTTTTGATGCCAGTTTGCTCACACTCAAGCTTTACAAATAGTTTCGATTACCTCAAGCTCAAGCACTTCAATAACTTTTCAAAACCTTCAGATTATTTCAAAAATTATTTTAAAAACTTTCAGCTTCTTTCAAGACTTCCCAAAAGAAAAAAAAATTAGCAAGCCGGAGATCTTTCACGAAGCAGCCTCTCTACCTCTTCCGGTAGAGGAAAGGTTTGCACACATCCTACCCCTCCTGGACCCTACTTCCGAGTGGGAAATATTGGCTTGTTTGGTTTGTTTTCCCCACCATCTCCATGAAGGTCTTGAATGATCCCTACAGCTGCAGTTGTTATTTCTGCTCTAATGGAATTGATTGATACAAATGTTTGATTTTGAAATAATTTAGTATTGTAGCGGTTCTGAGAGTGATTGTATATGATCACCTGATAGCGTAATGTGTCTGACTACGTGTGCATCATCTCAATGTTTCATTGCCAGCGTTACTGTGTACTTTGTTGTATGGCTGAATACCTAAATGATGGTTGTCTTATTATTTGACTTTTTTGTTGGTTCAGGTTGACATTGCTCCAACATTGGCTCTTCTTTTTGGTGTACCTATTCCCAAAAACAATGCTGGCTATCTGATCGTTGACTTATTTCATCCTATAGAAGGTTTTCATTTCTCTAGTTAATAACAAGGGTGCAAAAACACTTGAATTAAAAGAATAAAAAAAGGTATTATGAAAGGAATCTTGAGTTGTAACATGAAAGCTACTTTGTTTTCATTCATACAATATCTTACAGTTGGCAGAAGATAGTAATCCTGTACATAAAGTTATTTACAAATGTATGTTGTGTCTTCTTTTCTTGAAATTTTGGTTGATTCTGCTCTGACTATTGCAGACCACCAGCTACTAAGGGTACTGGAACTGAATTCGTGGCAGTTGCTAAGGTTAACTCAAGCCCAATCAACTGATTCTACTTGTGGAAGTTTCTCATGTCGAGCTGTTAAGAAGGATTATTCATCTGGCCACAATGGATATGAAGGTAGTTTGGAGGAGATATCTTCTTGCTTATATCTTGATGCTGCTGCTCTCCATAGGTCTTGGAAGTCCAAGCATGTTTTAAGGTGGGTCGTATAACGTAAATGTGTTGTGCACATCTGAAGCATATAATGGAACACATAATTTGAGTTCTCATTTCCTGGCAATGATAGTGTCTTCATAAATTCTGCATATAGGTCTGTTAGCAATGATGATCTTATGAGCACCGTCTTAGCATACAACGAGTTTCTAAGAACAGCAAGCAAGCAGCTGTCACACAGAGCAACAGATGTAAGCATTTCATGTTCCAATAGATCCAGATTTTTGTTTGACATGGATAAGGAGATGGAATACCATTGCTTAGTGACATGCAAACTTACTGTTGACAGCTATAAATACCTGATTTATCTTTTTAGAGTTGTATGTTCTTCTGCTTTATTCTATTCACTTTTCTACCACTGCAGAAACCCATTGGCCTACTTGCCTCAGGGATTATGGCAATGCTTCTATCATGTGCCATGTTGTTGGGCCTACTTTTCAAATTGGACAAAGAAATATACCCAAGGAGAGAGCCTTCACTCTCAGATTTACAAAACTATAAGTTCCAGTTGGCTGAGGTTTTGGTAGTGGCCGTTATGGTAGTTATTGTTTTGAGCATGGGATCAAGCTCTCTGGTTGAAGAAGAACAATATCTATGGCATTTTATGACCTCCACCTTTTTTCTGGTATTACTCCGCAAAACAATACAGTCAGCTAAGGGCGGGGATTTATCAAATCTACTTAATTCAAGCATGGGGAATGGAAATAGAACCTGCATTCAACTATGCTCCATTGCAGTTATTGTCATTTCTCTAAGGGTTTTGAGAGGCTGGCATCAAGGTGGTGTTAACTGGACTCACCTTCCTGACATTTCAAAATTACTTGAGATGGCTGGGAGTACTTGGATCAGATCTTTCCAACTCCTCTCCGTGGTGCTTGTAATCAGCTTATGTTTATATGCTCTTTCTGTCTTATGGTCAAAGAGTTATGTCATCATTGTGATTGAACTAAGCTACTTATGTGTCGGTGTGCTGGTTCTACAGTATGTCATAAAGTATCAGGGTAGTGGAGTTGAAGCATCTGATAATGATGCAAGCTTAGCAGCACGGTTGATTTACACTTTTCTTGTTATGTTGACAACAGGAACTGTTATTGCATCACCATGGGTTTTGTCATTTCAGAACACTCATACTAATTTACAAGATTCCACTTCCAACGTTCAAAGCATGGATTTGCTTTTGGTGATTAAAGATTGTTTGTACCTTAGTGGGACAACATACATGTTTGGCTGGTGTCTTGTGCAACTTTTACTACAACAACCTGTCAATTTGATGCCTATTTCGCTGCTTCTCATGCAAATACTTGCTACCATTTATTATGCTTCTCATGGTGGTGCAGATGTTAAGCAGTGGGTTGAGGTCAATTCTCAGAGCTCTGTTCACCAACATTTTTGTATGCAAGAAACCTGAATATATGCACTTTTTATGTGAGCTCTAAAATGTTTTTATCTTGAATTACTAAACAGAAGCAAGACTAATGCTTCTATATACACTTGGAGGTTTTTCGTGACAATTTTCAAGCTGATCTTCCTTAGTTTGTGGTAGACATGTTTATCATCTAAATCATTTTGAATTGCCAATATTGCAAGGTATGGTTAAATAGGTCGAGTTTTGCTCCATTTTGCTTTCCTGCAAGTTGTTAAGCTGATCTTTCTTAATTAGCAGTGGGAATGTTTATGATCTGAATTTCATCAAGTCTCCACTCTAATATGATTCTTAAACAACCAATGATATTGAAGCCAGATATGCTGAGTGAGATCTTGTTTAGTGCTATGAAATATTTGTGGTCAACTTTGTATCTCTCTCATTGAATGAGAAATGATATCACATATAACTTCGTGATATTTTCAGGTGATCTTATTCTGCTTGCAAGTTCTCCACTCACTAATTTTTTGTTTTTTCAATCCAGATTTCTGCACTATATTATTTGGGAATGGCAGGCCATTTCAGTCTTGGAAACACTAACACTCTAGCTACCATTGATGTTGCTAGAGCTTTCATCGTATGTTATCTTTGATTAGTTGATTATTAATGATTTTCTGCTTATATCCTTTTTTTTTAAACTGTTGCACCATCCTCGTCAAATGTTTGTCAGGGAATCTCTAGTCATTCAACAGTGCTCAGTGGAATTATAATGTTTGCTATAACATATGCATCTCCAATGTTAGCTCTCCTTGGCATGGTTATGTCAATCTCTATGAAAGATATAAACCCTCGGGAAGCAAATATTGGACAACTTCTCAAGATGATTCTTGGTTTCCCTTGTCTCGTTCCACTGGCCCTGAATTCTGTACTTTTGGTTGCATACACGATCATACTGCTGCTGATGAGGAACCATCTATTTATATGGACCGTCTTTTCACCAAAGTAAGTCTTACAGGCAGTAACCTACACTTTTTTGTCGCTCCTAGATGGTCAATTAGTGCTTATAATCATATGAAGTGATATGACATGATACCCAAATTTCAGTTTTAGTAGAGCCTGACAAGCAATTTCATCGTTATGCTTTCACCATAATTTAATTAATATGCCATTTCTGTTTTTAGAGTAGATATTGATGCAAAACCAAGGAACTTTGGTGCACAACTTGTGTAGTGAGCTGATTGTATTAATTGTTTTACTCCACCTACCCAGGTACATCTACGTTGTTGTCACGACTGTTTGCGTCCTTCTCGGGGTGCTTGTTGTTGCTTCAACAGTCACTTATATCATTTCTGCAGCAGTTTTCTTGGGGAGACGTCAATACAAGCAAGGATCATAGCTTCATCTAATTCATGTTTTATTCTTGATCATTGCTTTGTTTAAGTTTACAGTCTCTAGGATTAGAGAAGAAGATTCTCAAGGATGAGTACAAAGCGATGATGGAGGAGTACAAGGTAATGATGAGAAGCAACTTAATTAGAGAAAAAAGGGTTTATTTGTTCCTGGGCCTCAGCTTTGGTGTTTTAGCTTCAACCTGTTGCCTCTTTTTTGCCATTTTAGTTTCTTGATAGCCGGTTAAACTTGCAAAATCTCGAGAATCAATCGTATGACTCATTAATTGTCTTCAAGTCTTAAAACAAAGTATGTAAAACATGTTTGGTTTCGTTTTTCATTTTAAAACTATACAACATTTAACAATTGTGTTGATGTTTGGAGATGCTCTAATTCAAAAGTTTGTTCAACTTGCAAATAATAGTGCACATCTCTTTCTAATGTGCATCCATTTCTCATCCAACGGTTGATACTTCTCATTCTTCTCATGTTAACCTCAACTTCTCACCGAAACCCAACCTTATATAAATATATATAGGCATGAGATCATGTGAGAAGTACTGTTAAACCATTGATCTATTTTAAATAGGTTTAATCTAATGGTTTACATTAATTAGGGATTAACTCATGAAATAGACTGTAAGGGTATTTTAGTCTTTTTTACCTTTTTTTTAGGGGTCATTCATTGTGAAATGACCCGTTGCAGGAATCCTCTCTACTTCGTCGGAATCCTCTCGCTTCTCTTGAATTATTTCGCCTTTTCCCAAATTCTCTCTACTTTCTACCGAATTCACTCGATTTCAAGTTATGATTGACGTAAATCCTGCATCAAAATAAATTTCTATCGATTTTTTAGGTTTTGATCGATTTCTACGAATTTCTTCTAGGTTTTGATAGATTTCTCTATTCTTTCTCTTTCATTACTGATTGTCTAGTTCGATTTTTTGGTATATATGATAAATTTGTTTGATTTGTTTGTTTTTTCACCAACTTTTTTGTGTTTTTTTGTTGTAGGTTTAATAATGGATTTGGATTGTGATGTTGATTTAGACAACATAATTTCGTTTGATGATATTGATGAAGAAAATATACTTTCATTAGATGATGTTGATGCTCAAGATTTTGGTGCATGTTTGTTTCTTTTTTCAAACATTAATTTATGTTCAAGTGTGCTATTTAGATAGACATACTATTTATGTTAAACTTATTTCACCTTAAATATAATTTATGATGTTTCTTTTGCTTACCAATCCAAAACATATCATAACTGACTGTTAAATAAAAGTTATTGAAGCTAAATGAATCTGTTTTAATGTAGTTGAACATAATTGGATGTTATCTCACGTGTTATGTAGAATTGTAAATGAATCTATTTGAAGGTAAGTGAACCATTTGTTCATCTATTTCCATTAAGTTAATGTACCTTCAGTATTATTCTATGATGTTACTTTTGCTTACCAAACCAAAACATATCATAATCGAAGCTTAAATCAAAGTTACTGAATCTAAATGAATATGTTTGAAGGTAGTTGAACATAATTGAATGTTATTTCAAATGGTAAATAGAATTGGAAATGAGTCTATTTGAAGGTAATTTAACCATATATTTCCAATATTTACATTAATTTTCTATCAAAATACATTAATTTACCAAAGGGCTTTTGGCCTAGCGGTATCGGAGTCTTTGACCTCCTAAGAAGCCAAAGGTTCAAACCTCACCAAAGATGAGGAGCGTGTGTGAGTTTATTTGTTGCATTTATCGTATATAAATATTATGTACTTCAAAAAAAAAAAAATACATTAATTTTTAATATTATTGTTATATCTGAAATAATATTTAATTACCTTCAGTTAAGTCAATTACTTTCAATATTATTTATATTCTCTAAGTTTAATTACCTTTCCTTAATCTCAATTACAATCATTGCTTGCTTGCACAACTGTTTGAAGGTGATTCAATATTGAAGAAAATGCATACATTTCCAATATTAAAATGAATTACTAGAGAAAAACAAGTAACTAAATGAATCTGTTTAAGGTAGTTTGGTAAATAGAATTTGAAATGAATCTTTTTGAAAGTAAATTAACATTCAATTACTATTAAAATACATTAATTTACAATATTTTTGTTTCATCTAGATAACACCTTCAGTTATGTTCATTTACTTTCAATACTATTCATATTCCCTAAGTTACCTTCAATTAAGTTTAATTATCTTCAGTTATATTCATTTACTTTCAATATTATTTATATTCCTAGATGCAAAATTAATTAATACTTATTTCTAAATTAATATTATCTACTATGTAAGTTTTAGATAACATCGTCAATCTGCTCCATTGTGAAAAAAGAATTCATATGATATACCTTTAATATATAGATTGACATCATTTGGGTCACAATTTTGACTATTCAGAATAACACTCCATATAAATAATATAAATCAATTGGGTTTTTATGTCACCTCATGTAAGGTTATGTCTGACAAATTATCTGATGACTGATAAGCTAGTTGTTAGCTGATTATGTATGACAAAAACTAGCTTATAAACATGTAAAATGACCAAAAATGACATATTGAAAAAACAACCAATTATAAATATGTCATAATATCATTCAAATAAATTTATAGGGTCAGGTTCAGGAGAAACCTCAAAAGAAGGGAAAACTGATGAACACTTTGGTAGCCCTTCATCTGGATGGTATGCACTTGTGTATACAAGTAATTTATAACGTACACAAGTGCATAATGCACAGGTGGATAAAAAAAAATAATTTAATTTACTTGTATGTACAAGTGCATACCGTCCAGATCAAATGCTACGAAGGTGTTCCTCAGTTTTCCATTTTTTGGGGGATTTTCCCTTGAACCTCCCTCTCTATATATCTATATATCTATCGAGGTGGTTTCATTTACAAACCACCCTTATAATGCAAACTATGCAACCCTTGTTTTAGTCGTAGATGAAATCAATCAATGGTTAAGATCATTTTGTGCTATTTATGTTAATATGGTAATTAATTTAATATAATAAATAGAGTAAACTACGATTTTCGTCCCTGTGGTTTGGTGTTTATAACTATTTTCATCCCTGGTCTTTAAAAACTGCTTTTTTCGTCCTCATAGTTTTCCCTTTATATCCATTTTCGTCCTCCAGCCTAACTCTGTTAGAAAACTAACGGTAAACCCTCCCATGTGCCTATCATGTGATGGGCAATCTTGTCTTTTCTCCTCATATGAATCCTCACCAGATTATTTTTTTACCCAAATCCATCCACGCCTTCCTTTTCCCTCATACACTCATTCATATTGTTCTTCTCCTCCATGGCTTCTCACTTTAACCCTCTGTAAAAAAACTAGGGTTTTTAATTTAATCATCTCCAATCTTTCTCCCACGCTCTTGGTATTACGTATCACGCACGACCAGACTATTGATGTGGCAATTTCGAGAATCTCACCAAGTGGTTCACCCACACAAAGTTTATGGTAAGGGTTCTTTACTGTTTTTTTTTCTATCGTTTATTGCATAACCAGACTCTTGATACTCTTGCTTTTTTTTTCTATCGTTTATTTCGAGATGCTCTTGCTTTTTTTTTTCTATCGTTTATTGCTCTCTATCATTTATTTGTAATAATAGTGGGTGATTTATGGTTTATTTGCAGAAAATCGTCCCACTTTTTTTTTCTCTGAAGATTAATCATGGTGGGTTTTTTTCCAACTTTCTTGGAAGGAGATATCTCAATGGGAATGTAAGCAAGGTTCTAAATGGCGTGAGGCGTGGCGTGGCGGCGAGACCAAGCCTTAAGCCTTAGGAGCCACGACAAAGCCATGGCGTTTTCAAGGCGTGACTTATGGCGTCAAATTTCTATTTCATATATAATATTATATATAAAAACGTATGTTTTGTAGTGTTACTCAGTGAGTCAATGGTAATAGGGAAGTTAAATTATGTTGTATATATAAAAAACTTGCAAATAAGACATTAAAAACGTAAAGAAAATCAAATATCTCATTACAATAACCGCGCATTAGGCCATGGCGTGCCATGGGCTTAACGTGGCGTGACACACAAGCCTTGGTGCCATGGCGCACCATGGCGGCTGTGCGGCGAGTTTTTTAGAACATTGAATGTAAGTCATGTGGACCTAATAGATGGTGATGAATTTTCATTAAATGACATAGATGAAATGATGCAACAGTTGGGGTATGGTGATGATGGTCAGAAGTTATATTACCATTTCATGATACCAAAAACAGATTTGGATTTTGGTTTACAAGCATTAGCCAGTGACCAAGATATGCTTGTTTTGTTAAAGTATGTTGCTTGTTTTAAAGAACTAGATTTTTATAGTGAACATGGGGCCACCAACCTGAAAACCTTTCTCATGTCACCCCAAGCATCTATCCCTGATCAGTCTTTAACAGAACCTGCAAATGTTGGATGCAAAAAGAATCTATTACTACAATGGGTTGAAAAAGGCAGTAACAATTGCTTGGGTGAGGGCAGCAGCACTGGTTTGAATGATGGCACGTGTTCTGGTCAAGGCAGTGGTTTGGGTGATGGTAGTGATTTGGGTGCAATCACACAAGACTTGGTTGATGAGATTGAACCATTTTAGGGTGATGAACCTATGACAAAAAATGAGGTTGATAGTTTAGATGAGGATGATGATTCACTTGACTGTGATTACGTAGGGGGAACAGAAATATTGCCAATTGTGGACGTGGATGTGGAAGTAGATGAAGCTGCATTAAATCTTTCCGATAAAGACACTTGTTCAGACGATAGTGATCATGAATTCATAATGAACAAACGGTTGAGGAAGGTAAGAAGGGAAAACTTAAGGCAACAAGAATCAACACCTTCCAACAACAAGGTACATTTCTTTGTTGGCCAATCATTTGGTAGTAGGGCTGAAGTGAAAAAATTGATACGGTTACACGCGATAGAAACTAGGAGGGACCTTGCAATTATTAAAAATGATTTAACAAGGATGAGGGCAGTTTGTAGGGGGAAAATTCCTTCATTTAATAGTGATGTTGGTAGTACAACTGGGTCAAAAAAGCAAGTAGATAGGTCAAATGAAGAAGTAAAAACAAGTTGTCCTTGGGTATTGCACGTATCCACATGCAAGAAAGATGAATCGTGGGTTGTTAAGACACTTGTTGATATCCACAAATGTATTCACCCAAGAAAAGTTAAGCAATGCACTGTCAGTTTCTTAGCACAAGAACTTGTAGAGACTATTAAACCTAACCCAAGCATTCCAGTTAAGGCTGTGCAAGACCATTTTCAGAAGAGGTACCAACAAACTTTTTCGTCTATGAAATGTTTTAGGGCAAAGCAGATGGCGGAGACTCGTGTTAGGGGTGATTATGAGCAACAATATGGGAAGTTGAGGGACTATGTTATGGAATTGCAAAGAACAAATGAAGACACGACTGTGGAGTTGGATGTGGTTAGTGAAGTCAATCATTGTCATCCAACAAGGCAATTCAAAAGGATATACGTATGCTTAGGGGCTTTAAAGAAAGGATTTAAAGCAGGAATGAGGGATATTTTGGGACTTGATGGAACCTTTATGAAAGGCCCTTTTCCAGGGCAACTATTAACTGCAGTAAAAGTTGACCCCAACAATGGCACGTATCCCTTAGCTTATGCGGTGGTTGAAGTTGAGACAAAAAATTCATGGACCTGGTTTTTGGAGTACCTTGGGGATGATCTTGAGTTGGGTACGAATTCAAATTTCACATTTATTAGTGATCAACAAAAGGTATCCCTTTATTAATTTCATATTTATTCAAATTTCACTTAATTAATTTGCTAGCAAAAGTGTTTCCAAATGCTGAACATAGGTTCTGCCTACGACATATCCATGAAAACATGAAACAACAATGGAAAGGCAAAGCATTTAAGGATCATTTATGGAAGTGTGCAACAACATCTAATGTACCCTTGTTCAACAAGTTGATGGCAGACTTTAAATCATTCAATGAACAAACATATGACTGGTTGATCCAAATTCCACCTCAACATTGGTCTAGGTCTCATTTTAGTGGTAATTGATCATATACTTGTTAAAGAATGTTGACTTGTTTATACATATTTAAAATATATAGTAGTAGTTTATACTTATTTATTTGTACAGGAATGTCGCGATGTGATGTATTGTTGAACAACATGTACGAAGTTTTCAACCGGCAACTCATAGATGCAAGAGACTAGCCTATCATCACTACTTTGGAATACATTCGAGAAAATTTGATGAAACGTATAATGAAGGTTGATAAGATGATTGCCAGGGCTGAGGGACCATTGACACCGACTGCTACAAAGTTATTCAAGGCTATTCAGGCCGAAGCTTCCCAACAAAATGTGTTGTGGAATGGAGGCCATAAGTATCAAGTAAGTGGATGTTGGATGGAACAACATGTTGTGGACCTTCAGGACAAGAGTTGTTCTTGTAGAAAATGGGAATTAACCGGGATTCCTTGTAAACATGCTGTTGCGACAATCTGGTACATGGTAGAAAATGGAGGGAATGTAGGCTTGCCTGAGATGTGGGCGAATCCGTGCTACTGGCTTGATACGTGGAAGGCGGTATATAGTTTCAAGATTAATCCACTAACTGGAATGGATATGTGGCCCAAATCAAGTTGCCCAACGATAGTGATCCCACCGCTACATCACAAACAAATAGGGAGGCCCAAGAAGAAACGAAAGAAAAGTGTTGATGAGTTGAGTCAACCGGTGGTCAAGGGAGGTAAACTTTCAAGGATTGGGAAAACGGTCACATGTGTCAAATGCAAAAAGAAAGGCCATAATTCAAGGACTTGCAAAGGACAACTCTAGATTGTGTGTGACTGACATTTTTGGTGGTTAACCCTTTTTGGTAGATTGTGTTGTTTGACAATAGTGGGTTAACTCTTTCTTTTGGTAGATTATGTCATTGGAAACACTGGTTAGTTGATGGAATTCTATTTTGGTCCATGTAATGGCATTTTGGAACAATGGTGGAATTCTGTTTTGTTGTAATGGCATTTTGATCCAATGGAAATTTATAATCTGTTTATGGAACAATCTGTGTGTTTATAATCTGTTTTTTTTTCAATCTGTGTGTTTATAATCTGTTTTGGAACAATATGTGTGTTTATAATCTGTTTTGGAACAATCTGTGTGTTTATAATCTGTTTTGGAACAATCTGTGTGTTTATAATCTGTTTTGGAACAATCTGTGTATTTATAATTTGTTTTGGAACAATCTGTGTGTTTATAATCTGTTTTCAATCTGTGTGTTTATAATCTGTTTTGGAACAATCTGTGTGTTTATAATCTATTTTCAATCTGTGTGTTTATAATCTGTGTGTTTATAACCTGTTTATAATCTGTTTTTTTTTTCAATCTGCAATCTGTTTGTAATCAGATTGTAACAATCTGCAACCTGTTTGTAATATGCATTCTGCAATCAATTTTGGAACAATTTGTTTGTAATATGCATTTCTGCAATCTGTTTGTAATATGCATTTCTGCAATCTGTTTTGGAACAATCTGCAATCTATTTGTAACAATTTGTTTTGTAACAATCTGGACAGAATATGCTCCAAGTAATCTGGACAACAACCTAATTTAACAATCTAATTTATCATGTGCAGGCAAACAATCTGCAATCTGTTTGTTGTTTATAAATTGATTTCATCAATCTTTTTTTCACAAAGGTTAATAAGAGTAGGTAGATTTCCATTGAATTTAAATCAATTTTGACAACAAAATTCAGAGTAGGTAGATTTCCATTGAATTGAAATCAATTTTGACAACAAAATTTAAAGTAGGTAGAAAATGTCAAATTCACTACCACTATTGACAGTAGGTAGATTTCCATTGAAACAACTTTGACAATAGGTAGATTTTGACAACAAAGAGACCTAAGCTTAATGTCGATTCTACTGCTACAAATTTAATCATCAAAATAAATAGATTGCACTTACTCAATAAATGGCTAGTTCCAACAACAAATACATTTCTGATCCTAAGCATGCTATGAACATAAAAAGCAATCATGTACTTTATGTTATTACATATCACAGGATCTGATTCTCAAAGAAGAGAAAACCCATTCTCCCACATAGAATTATAACTTCTAGGTTGAGAATACATACAACTTTTAAATGCTATATATATATATATATATATTCTCACCAACTTCTCATTTATTGAACTGTTGGCGAAGGGATAAACAAAGCATCCTTTTGTGGTTTTGATCAGCAGTAAACAATTTTTAAAGTCCTATAGTTGATGCTGCTACTGAAAGGTGAAACTAACAACAAACCAATTCAATTGAAAACAATTGAAAATTTGATGCAGCCTGTGTTTTTTTTCCCACTCATTGCTAATTCATAATTTGACAACAAACCAATTCAATTTTACCTAATGTTGGGTTAGACTATTTGCATCATAGCTAATTGACAACAAACCAATTAAAACAAACCAATTGTCCATTTTACCTAATGCTCACAATTTGACAACAAACCAATTCAAACAGTATGTACATTACCAAACCAATGAAAGATTTATTGAAAAAGTAGGTACACTTTTGGCACATTAAACTTTAACCAAGAAATTTTGCTCATTAACCATGAAACATTAGGTACATTTCCAAAGCTATTGGCTTTGATACATAACTTGGGTTCTTCATAAAGCAACCATACAAAATTTCCCATACTAACCTAACAAAAAAATACAAGAGCTACCCAACAATCTACTGATAAAAGAACAAAATTGCTAGTGCAATCCAACTAATTAATGATATCACTTTCCAAATGCGAACTTCAATTGTCTTGGCTCTTACGATGGCTTCAAGAGTATTTTTCGACCTCAGTAATCCTGGAATGATTTCCATAGATCGTGGACACATAGGGTTGTCGACCCAATCGATAAATCCGCAATTATTTCCCTGTTAAATTGGAAATGTATAAATTAGGTCAAACCAAATCAAATGTGTTGTAAAAGGGGAAACTTACATTTCTTGAACATGAATAAAAACGACGTCCAGGATTTGCCCTTGTCCATGAAGTTCGAATCACTGGCATAGCTCCACAATTGCATACAACCATGGATGCTTTGAATGTTTCGATCGCTGTCAAGCTCTGGATAAAAAATCGACCTTGGTTCTTTGTATCGAAAAGCAATTTTGGGTCTTTAAAACGAGGAGCAACTTTGGATTAAGAAGCAACTTTGGATCGAGAAATAGTTTGGATGGAGAAGCAATCTGGATCGAGAGGCATTTGGATCGAGATATGGAAAAGCAAAATGAGCGTGTGGGGGAAAAACGGGAATCACATTAGGTTAAAAAAGGGATCAAAATAAGAAAAAAATTGAAAAGACAAATTTGCCCATCACATGATTGGCACATGGGAGGGTTTACCGTTAGTTTTCTAACAGAGTTAGGCTGGAGGACGAAAATGGATATAAAGGGAAAACCATGAGGACGAAAAAAGCAGTTTTTAAAGACCAGGGACGAAAATAGTTATAAACACCAAACCACAGGGACAAAAAACGTAGTTTACTCTAATAAATAAATAAATAATGGGCGGGAAGGGTATAATAGTCCTTTTAACATCTAATTTCAAATATGGAAACAAGATAAAATTGCTAATTTCAGGGAAGATATTATCTCCAATTTCAAATCTTCAAACGTGGTTACTAAAACCCGAAGAACATCTTGAACTGTTTCATTCACAGTGATTTCGTTGCAATGAGGTAACATTTAACGATTTCACCGATTCCCAGTGTTTTATCGATTAGAGATCTAATGTTTCACTGACGAAAATGGAGATGAGATGAAGATGAACGGAGGCGAAAACGGATATGAAACTGAGATGAGCGATGAACGAAGATAAAAACGGATGAAACCGAGATGAAACGGAGATGAATGACGATGAATGGAGATGAAAACTGATATGAAACCGAGATGACACGGAGATGAACTGCAATGAACGAAAATGAACGGAGATGAAAAGGGATATGAAGGTGATGGTCATGAGAAGGAAAACGACGATCAATGGCCGGAACGATCTTCTGAATAAGCATACCGGAATTAACACCAAGAACCTCCCGAATAATATCAATTTCATGCCGCACTCTAAAGGAATATCCATTGATATTACACCTTCTTGTTGAGTCTGTTTCAGTGTTTTTCTTTCGAAGAAGAAGAACGTACAATAAACCGTGGAAAAAAAACCTAATTTCTAAAAAAATAACTCTACTTAATAAAAACACATAGTTTTTTGATAAAAATGGGGGAGACGCCTCCAATATAAAATTGGATATTTTTAATTAAAAAGAAAAAAATATCTTAATTAATGGTTACTAATTTAAAGATATCATACTCATTTAAACATATCCAAAAATAATGATTCATGATAACTGCTATAAATAAATGGATACAAAAGAAAAAGACAATATTACCCTTATAATTAAAATTAACAAAACGGACCTTGGAAGGTCCACCACACAATGTACAGGGAGGTTGGAGGCAATACACCATGATTTGAGTCTGTTTCGATAAACTGCACGACGTACGTTCGGTTCGGTTCGCCCAATGTGTGTCTACGCCAATTTGCGGCTCTAGATCGGTTTTTTGTAAGTAATATATGCTTTAAACATTCTAAATAACATTGTAGAAGACCCACGTAAATTTTCATGGGAATCCGGCACGGTCGGTCCGGACGAGAAACCCCCTATACCCTCACCTTTCGCGTATCGGCAAAAACTGGGTTTCGCGCTAAAATGTGCGTAACTTCTGCTACGTGACTCCGTTTTAGGCCCATGACCAATCAAAACGGACCATGGAAGGTCCAACACACAATGTCCAGGGCGTTTGGTGGCAATACACCATGATTTGAGTGTATTTCGATAAACTGCATGACGTACGTTCGGTTCGGTTCCGCCAATGCGTGTTTACGGAAATTTGTGGCTCTAGATCAGTTTTTTTGTAACAAATATATGCTTAAAACCATCTAAACAACATTGTAGAAGGACCACGTAAATTTGCATGGGAATCCGACACGGTCGGTCCGGACGAGAAACCCCCTATACCCCCGCCATTTGCGTATCGGCAAAAACTGGGTTTCGCGCTAAAATGTGCGTAACTTCTGCTACGTGACTCCGTTTTAGGCCCATGACCAGTCAAAACGGACCTTGGAAGGTACAACACACAATGTGAATGGAGGTTGGTGGCAATACACCATGATTTGAGTGTGTTTTGATAAACTTCACGACTTACGTTCGGTTTAGTTCCGCCAATGCGTGTCTACGGAAATTTGCGGCTCTAGATTTGTTTTATGTAAATAATATATGCTTAAAACCTTCTAAATAACATTGTAGAAGGACCACGTAAATTTTCATTGGAATCCGGCACGGTCGGTCCGGACGAGAAACCCCCTATACCCCTGCCATTCGCGTATCGGCAAAAACTGGGTTTCGCGCTAAAATGTGCGTAACTTCTGCTATGTGACTCCGTTTTAGGCCCATGACCAGTCAAAACGGACCTTGGAAAGTCCACCACACAATGTGCAGGGCTTTTGGTGACAATACACCATGATTTGAGTGTGTTTCGATAAACTGCACGACGTACTTTCGGTTCGGTTCCGCCAATGCGTGTCTACGGAAATCTGCGGCTCTAGATTGGTTTTTTGTAAGTAATATATGCTTAAAACCTTCTAAATAACATTGTAGAAGGCCCACATAAATTTTCAGGGGAATCCGTCACGGTCGGTCCAGACGAGAAACCCCCTATACCCCTTCCTTTCACGTATCGACAAAAACTGGGTTTCGCGCTAAAATGTGCATAACTTCTACTACGTGACTCCGTTTTAGGCCCATGACTAATCAAAACGGACCTTGGAAGGTTTACCACACAATGTGCAGAGCATTTGGTGTCAATACACCATGATTTGAGTGTGTTTCGATAAACTGCACGACGTACGTTCAGTTCGGTTCCGCCAATGCGTGTCTACGGCAATTTCTGGCTCTATATCGGTTTTCTGTAAGTAATATATGCTTAAAACCTTTTAAATAAAATTGTATAAGGCCCATGTAAATTTTCATGGGAATCCGACACGGTCGGTCTGGACTAGAAACCACCTATACCCTCGCCTTTCGCGTATCGGCAAAAACTGGGTTTTGCGCTAAAATGTGCGTAACTTTTGCTATGTGACTCCATTTTAGGCCCATGACCAGTCAAAACGGACCTTGGAAGGTCCACCACAGAATGTGTAGAGCGTTTGGTGGCAATACACTATGATTTAAGTGTGATCCGATAAACTGCATGACGTACGTTCGGTTGGGTTCCGCCAATGCATGTCTACGGCAATTTGCGGCTCTAAATCGGTTTTTTGTAAGTAATATATTGTTAAAACCTTCTAAATAACATTGTAGAAGGCCCACGTAAATTTTCATGGGAATCCGGCACGGTCGGTCCGGACGAGAAACCCCCTATACCCCGCCTTTTGCGTATCGGCAAAAACTGGGTTTCACGCTAAAGTGTGTGTTACTTCTGCTACGTGACTCCGTTTTAGGCCTATGACCAGTCAAAAGGACCTTGGAAGGTCCACCACACAATGTGTAGGGTGTTTGGTGGCAATACACCATTGCTACGTGACTCCGTTTTAGGCCCATGACCAGTCAAAACGAACCTTGGAAGGTTCACCACATAATGTGCAGGGCGTTTGGTGGCAATACACCATGATTTGAATTTTTTTCGATAAACTGCACGTTGTCCGTTCGGTTCGGTTCCGCCCAATGCGTGTCTACGGAAATTTCTCTAGATCGATTTTTTGTAAGTAATATATGCTTAAAACCTTCGAAATAACATTTTAGAAGGCCCACGCAAATTTTCATGGGAATCCGACACGGTCGGTCCGGACGAGACCCCCTATACCCCCACCTTTCGCGTATCGGCAAAAATGGGTTTCGCGCTAAAATTTGAATAACTTCTGCTACGTATCTCCGTTTTAGGCCCATGACCAGTCAAAACGGACCTTGGAAGGTCCACCACACAATGTGCTGGGCGTTTGATGGCAATACACCATGATTTGAGTTTGTTTCGATAAACTACACGACATACGTTCAGATCCGCCAATGCGTGTCTACTGAAATTTGCGGCTCTAGATCGGTTTTTTGTAAGTAATATATGGTTAAAACCTTCTAAATAACATTGTAGAAGGCCCACGTAATTTTCATGGGAATCCGGCACGGTCGGTCCGGACGAGAAAGCCCCTATACCGCCTTTCGCGTATCGGCAAAAACTGAGTTTCGCGTTAAAATATGCTTAACTTCTGCTACGTGACTCCGTTTTAGGCCCATGACCAGTCAAAAGGACCTCGGAAGGTCCACCGCACAATGTGTAGGGCGTTTGGCGGCAATACAACATGATTTGACTATGTATCGATAAACTGCATGAACGTACATTTGGTTCGGTACAACCAATGCGTGTCTATGGAAATTTGCGGCTCTAGATCGATTTTTTGTAAGTAATATATTCTTAAAACCTTCTAAATAACATTGTAGAAGGCCCACGAAAATTTGCATGGGAATCCGACACGGTCGGTCCGGACGAGAAACCCCCTATACCCCCGCCTTTTGCGTATCGGCAAAAACTGGGTTTCGCGCAAAATGTGCGTAACTTCTGCTACGTGACTCCGTTTTAGGTCCATGACCAGTCAAAATGGACCATGGAAGGTCCACCACACAATGTGCAGGGCGTTTGTTAGACTATAATTGTATTCAAGATTAAATGAGAGTCATTGTTGTAATTAGTGTTTGTGTGTGAGTTGTAATGTGCTTAGAAGGTTTGACCTTGCTTGGTCATGTTGACCTATATATAAGCAAGTCTTTGTGTTAGATGTTAGGTGTGACATAGAGAGAGCAAGTAAGTAAGTGTGTGAAAGTGAAGGTGAAAAGGTAGTGGTGATTGAGAGAGTAGAACACATAGTTGCACACATTGGTTACACACACAAACACATTCTATCTTGATGTAATACTTGTGATTAATAAACAATAATGTTTGTGTAGATTTGTATGTGTTTTATGCTAGTAATTCTTGGGCCACAATTGGTATCAGAGCCAAATCCGTTTGAAAATGAAGAAAATTTTAAAAAAATCGACACTGTTCATAAGCACTGTTCACCGATCAATTTTGAGTTTTAATGCAAATTTCGAGTTAAATTTGATCAGGTTATGTTCACGAAGTGAATTAGATCGAGTCTGTATCGTTCATTTCAATAATTGCACTGTAATTGATCATCAATTTGATGATTTTGTGTGTTTTTGAGTTTTCGAGTTCTTGCACTGTATTCACATCAATTATATAGATTTTGTGTTGTAAATCGAAAATAGTTGTTGGAAATGAGATCTCGGTGATCAAGTGAACAAATTCTCAAAGATTGGTGCTCAGATTCGAAGTTTTATGTTGAAATCGATGAATCAGATGAAGAACACGCAAGAAGACTGAAGAATGCGCTAGATCTATAAAACGCGCAAGTTCTTCGTTAGAACACGCAAGCTGAAGAAAGTTAATTTTGAGCTAAAACGCGTAAGGCGTTGTTAGCGAGTTTGGAAAAGTTCGAAATTTCTCTAAGGACAGAACGCGCAAGCATGGTTAGCGAGTTTGCTCAAACGCGCATGTAGTGCCTAGCGAGTTTCGGAAACACGCACGTCTCAATCAGCGCGTTTGAACGTGAATAGTAACTTGCGAGTTTAGGCGTTAGCGAGTTTGAGCTGAAACAGTAGTTTGCGATTTCATTTGACATGCGAGTTTGAGCTGGAATAGTGATCTGAAATTTTTCTAAGTGTTGAAACACGCAAGCTTCGACGAGCGAGTTTAGTAAACTCGCATGCTTCTATTAGCGAGTTTCATCGATTTACGAGTTTAGGCACTTGCGAGTTTCGTCGATTTGCGAGTTTGATCTGCTAGTTTGCTTGCGAGTTTGTCTGCGAGTTTGCTTGAGAGTTTATCAAACGCGCAAGTCTCAATCTGCGTGTTTCTCGATTTGCGGAGGGGGACAACCGTGCTAAGTCTGCGGAGGGGGACAAAAGTTCTTTCTGTGATCAAAATCTCTGAATTTTTTTTAAAGATTTCTGTAATTTTCTTGATTTGATTGGATTTAAAGATCGTTACTAGCTATTATTTTTCATCTTGTGAAAAGGTACATACATCTTTCAATCATGTCAAATGAATTTCTCTCTATGGGATCTCATATAAAGCCTCCGGTCTTATCTGTTGGAGATTATTCACAATGGAAGAAAAGAATGATTCAGTTCTTAAATCTAAAGAACAGGGATTATATGACATCTATCATAGATGGTCCGGGAAATCCACAATCATTTGTACCTAGACAAGCAGCCACAGCTACATCTCCAGCAATCGCAGATCGATACGTGCCAAAACCATATCAATTCTTTACTGATGTGGAAAAGGCAAGACATAAGATAGATGAAGAGGCACTTATCTATCTTACTATGGCAATTCCTAATGACATCTACAATCGCGTAGATAGTAGGGAATCTGCAAAAGAGTTATGGGATGAATTGGAGAGACAGTTTCAAGGATCAAAGAAGTCAATTCAGACAAAGCTAAATCAGAGTATAAATGCATATGAAGGTTTTCATGCAAAAGAAGAAGATACTTTGTTGGAGACATACAATCGCTTTAATGTGATTCTGAATGATTTAAGGAGAAATGGAATGAACAAGTCAGAATCAGATATCAATTATAAGTTCATCAAGAACTTGAACCCAGAATGGAAAAGCTATGCTATAAACATTCAGATGACCAAGGACATGGCACAAGAAGACGTCAATGATATCTTCACAACTTTATCTCAGCATGAGGATGAAGTAAAGCAGCTTGGTGCTGAAAAGAAGATGGTCAAAGATTCTTTAGCCTTAATGTCTGAACGTAAGAAAGGGTCAAGTTCCAAGTCCAGTTCTTCTTACAAGTCAAAGTCAAGGAAATCCAAAGCTCTTCTAACTGAATTTACTGATTCAAGCACTGATAAATCTTCTACTGAAAGTGAAGAATATTCAGATGAGGATATGCAACGATTCGCTGAAAATCTGGCTCTTCTCACAAAGCAGTTTAAAAGTTTTGAAAAGAACAAGTACAAGCCGAAATATGAGAGTTACAAGAAAGACAAGTACAAACCGAAATCTGAAAAGAAGTATGAGAAAAGAGGAGAGAAAAGAGATGAAAAGCGAGAAGAGAATAGAGAAGGAAAGAAAGAAGAGACTGAGCCTAAATATGGAAGATGCTATAACTGTGGAAAACCAGGTCATTTTTCCAAGGATTGCAAGTTCAAGCGTACAAAGAATTCTGAATATTATGCTCGGAAAACACTGTTAGCAAAGAAGGTGGAAGAAGGTCAGAACTTAATGGCGGAAGAAGAGAATTGGTTGTACAAGAGTTCTGATGACGAATCTGCACACTTTACTCAGGTGTGTATGATGGCCAAAGTAGATGAGGACATTGGATCATCTTCTGATCATTCTGACTGTGGTTCTGAGGTACGTATTCAATCCTTAAAGGCTCAAGTTAAGTTCATGAAAGAAGAGTTTAAAACTTTAAAAGGCAAACTTAGTCATGAAAGACAAACAATGTTGAATTTTCGTGATGACAATTCAATGTTGAAAGATGTGGTTAAGGAAAAGGAATCTGAAAAAGATTGTTTGAAAAAGGACAAAGATGTTTTAAATTCAAAGATATCTGAACTTGAAAAAGATCTTGTAAACTTAAATGCTGAAAAAGGTGATTTTCAACTAAAATTTGAAGCATGTTTCCAAGAAAGAAACGAGGCATATTGTAAAATCAAGCAACTGGAGGATTTAAATCTGAAAAGAGGACAGACTGAGCAAACATTAAATCTTTTAACGAACAAAATCCAAGATGTCAGATTTTATAATGTTAAAAAAGGTTTGGGTTTTGAACCAAATAATGTTTTAAAAAGAGCACCAGAAAATTTGTACAATTTTGATAAATTGGGCTCTACTCCTACAAAACCCAATATTCATGATACTTTTGTAAAAGGTAAAATCGTGAATGATGATGACACTTCATCTTGTGCTGATTCCACTTCAAGTTTAAAATCTGTTGGTTTTTCTTATAAAGATTTAAATGAAAGTTACAAAACAAGAAAGATAGAATTTAGTGAATTTACTTCTCTATTTTCTCCTTGTTTACCAACAGAATCAACCAAGGTTGAAGAAAATAATACTGAATCTCAGTGTCAGTTTGATGAATCAGATTTAGAAACTGATGTTGAGAATCAAGTGTTATCATCTGATTTATTCACGACAAATTCCTCAAATGGTTCAGAAAGTGAAAATATCATGAATCAAAACCTTAATTCTGATTTTTCAAAAATTATGACTAAGAAGATTTTTACAGAATTGATGAATGCTTCAGATCCTGTTCCTATTATAGAGAAGATGGAATCAAACTCTGAGGTAAATCAAACATCTAATTTTGAGAAACAAATAACAGATCTTCAAAAGACAATTGAAGAGTTAGAAGATGAGAATGTTGATCTCAAATTTAAACTTGACAAGTCTTCTGAAGAAAACAAAGAACTCTCTAAAGAGTTAAATATTTTAAAAAATGATTTGTTTCAACAAAATCTAAAGGAGAAAAAGATGTTTGACTCTACAAACTGGAATGTTCATTCTAATCCAGAGTTTGATACTGTTAATTCTAAATCTTCAGTTGTTTATACTTCTACTCCTGAATATCCTCCGAGTATTTTTGAAAAAGGAGAAACATCTTGTAATTCAAAGGCAAAATAATCTTCTTCAAAGAACACTAAGAAGATTCTGTTTCCTGTTTCAGATGTAAAAAGGCAAAATGGTAAAGGAGAAAGGGTAAAGAATGTGAAGGAAAATAAAGTTGCTAAAAATAAATGTAATATTCGTGATAGTGGTAGTTTGAAGTGTAAAAATTCAAACGTTTCCAAATGTCAAAGTTGTATGCATGATTGTACTTCATTGGATAAATCGAAACTTTTGACATTTGCACGTAAGAATTTTATTTGCAAACACTGTCATGATAATGCATTTATCATTCTTTCTATTCATCCTAAATCTAAAATTGCCAGAAAAACATCTCATGTCAAATCAGCTTTAAATTCCTTAACTCATCAGGCTAAAATTTTTCATGCTAAGACTGATCATTTTTCGAAAAAAAAACATTTCATGAGCTCAATGTTAAAATGATATGGAAATGGGTACCTAAGCCTCGCTATGAGTGGCAAATTAAGGCTAAGGTAGATGATGTTGATGAGTTGCGAAAAGCTAACAAGAAAGGACCCATCTGGATATGGGTACCTAAACAGAAATGAGTTGTTCTTTTTGCAGGCCTCACATACATGGTATATAGATTCAGGATGCTCGCGTCATATGACGGGATTTAAGCATCTACTTCACAATTATGTTGAGGAATTCAAATGTTTTCTTCTGAAGGATGCTTTCAAGATTACATATTTTCAAGAAGTTTTTGTTTGAAAGGGAGTTTAGAAATTATATTGCTATATCTTTTATAAAAATATTTTAAAAAGATTGATGTTTTACAGATATCAAGGGGGAAGATATCTAGTCAAGGATACTTTAATTGCTATATTCATTCCAGGGGGAGTTAAGGATTCTGATCTACAGGTATATCATTCTAATCCTTATACTCTAACACTTGTGAAAGATGAACAACTTTCACTTGTGAAAAATGTTTTTAAAATGTTCAAACCACTTCACGGTCTTACAATGATTTGATGATTTCATAAGTGTGAATTTTAAATGATTTTTGGATACTTCATTGTTTATCTGGCAGTGTGTTCTTTAAAGAATACTACTTGTGTATTTTCTTTTCTATATACTTTGTCAAGTATTCCTACACACACTGGTTCAGTATTTTCAAATTGATTATGTTATTACCATGTATCAAATGATATATCTTTCTATGGTAATACTCCCGTCGTTTGGTATTCACCGTTGTTTGAATCAAACGTCATTTCATTTTTAATATGCTTTCATTGATAATATGTTTATATATTGTTCATATAAAAAACATACGTCTTTGAATTCCCAAAATTTTTTTTCATGATAATTTGATCTGATCTTAATCATTGTCAGATTCTCAAAACATTTCTATTCTTTTCATTCATATAAAGTTTTGAGATATCTTAAATGTTCAAAATGCTCAAATTTCATTTTTGATTTTTTAAATGAGCATACAAACACTGACATATGATTTCTTGTGCTTTACATGTCAAGAAAATCATTGAACACCATGTACTTTTAGGAACATGGGATTCAGTGTGAGTGCTTAATAGATCTTCCATGGATTCACGATAACCAGTGTTTCCTACCCCGGAAGAAATCCTTTGAGTGATTGAGGGGAGAGGGGTCTAAAAGAATTGAGTGTGGGAGTGAGCTGAGGAAAAATGAAAATGAGAGATTGGTTAGATGTGAGCTTAAATGTTTAAAAGAAAGAGGGTGTGAGAACAGAGTTAAAAGAATATCAGAACTCTGCACCAAATATCTTTCTGAGCCGGGTAGCCACATTACTGATTGGTTCATATTTCTTTCGTGACCATCATTGAAATAGGCAAATAACCCATGCCATCTCTTGCATACAACCTCCCTAGCTACTCATTCTTTTCTTAAAAAGAGAATGTTTTACATTTTTTGGGGAAGCAGCACATAATCTATTGGATCTTCACTTGGAAGATACTGATATTGAAAAAGAAGGAAAGTTGCCCCACCTTCGACCCTTTCTCATGCACTTTGAGTCCATGTACAATCATTGCTGTCTCAGTGATTTACATATGTTGAGCCTTATGAAACACAATCATTTGTACTAATTCTTTCAAACACAAGCACGAGCACACAGAGAATTTTTTTTTTCTGTCAGAACATTCATAGAATTACCTTGTGTTCTTCAATGATTGAATGGAAGTCCTGGGGAGTCAACATCAAACAAGCTCCTTATATTGTACATTTGTTGTACACAGTAACTTTGTGTTACTGACAGACATTACTAACTGTTTCATATGTTGATTCAGGGTTACCATTCTTATTTCGTTTGAATTTGAAAAGATTCAAATGAATATGTTCGTGAATCAAAGGCCAATCCAGATCAGATGTGAGAATGATTTTCCTATATGGGGGAGAATGTCTATTATCATAAGGAGGAGATGAAATTTCTTGAAGAATGTGCTTATCAGATCATGGGAAGTTCTTTCAATGACAGATCTGACCTTGAAGTGTTTTAATGATGTTGATTCTTACAAATCATTAAAAAGGGGGAGAATAATCAAAGTTCAAGATCAAATTGAAAGTTTAAAGATTTCAGAGGAGATAAAGTTTTTCAGATGATCAAAGCCAAAGATTAAAGAAAGCTTGTCAAAAAGAAAGTGAAAGAAAGTCAGAGTTTAGTCAAAAGCTAATTCAAAGGGAGAGACAAGTTTGAATAATTGTCAAAGTTTTCAAGATGTCAAAGCCATAAAAGATTTGAAGTTGAAGATAAATTCTGAAGATATGAAGACCTGAAGATTATTGCCAATTTCTTTTTAATCTTGAATCCAAAGGGGGAGATTGTTAGACTATAATTGTATTCAAGATTAAATGAGAGTCATTGTTGTAATTAGTGTTTGTGTGTGAGTTGTAATGTGCTTAGAAGGTTTGACCTTGCTTGGTCATGTTGACCAATATATAAGCAAGTCTTTGTGTTAGATGTTAGGTGTGACATAGAGAGAGCAAGTAAGTAAGTGTGTGAAAGTGAAGGTGAAAAGGTAGTGGTGATTGAGAGAGTAGAACACATAGTTGCACACATTGGTTACACACACAAACACATTCTATCTTGATGTAATACTTGTGATTAATAAAACAATAATGTTTGTGTAGATTTGTATGTGTTTTATGCTAGTAATTCTTGGGCCACACGTTTGGTGGCAATACACCAAGATTTGAGTGTGTTTCGAAAAACTACACGATGTACGTTCGGTTCGGTTCCGCCAATGCGTGTCTACGGAAACTTGCGGCTCTAGATCGGTTTTTTGTAAGTAATATATGCTTAAAACCTTCTAAACAACATTGTAGAAGTCCCACGTAAATTTGCATGGGTATCCGGCACGGTCGGTCCGGACGAGAAAACCCCCCAATACCCCCGCCTTTCGCGTAACGGCAAAAACTGGGTTTCGCGCTAAAATGTGCGTAACTTCCGCTACGTGACTCCGTTTTAGGCCCATGACCAGTCAAAACGGACCTTGGAAGGTCCACCACACAATGTTCAGGGATTTTGGTGGCAATACACTAAGATTTGGGTGTGTTTCGATAAACTGCACGACGTACGTTCGGTTTAGTTCCGCCAATGCGTGTCTATGGCAATTTGCAGTTCTAGATCGGTTTTTTGTAAGTAATATTTTCTTAAAACCTTCTAAATAACATTTTAGACAGCCCACGTAATTTTCCATGGAAATCCGGCATGGTCGGTCCGGACGAGAAAACCCCCTATACCCACGCCTTTCGCGTATCGGCAAAAACTGGGTTTCACGATAAAATGTGCATAACATCTGCTACGTGACTCCATTTTAGGCCCATGACTAGTCAAAACGGAACTTGGAAGGTCCAACACACAATGTGAAGGGCGTTTGGTGGCAATACACCATGATTTGAGTGTGTTTCGATAAACTGCACGACGTACGTTCGGTTCGGTTCCGCCAATGCGTGTCTACGGCAATTTCCGGCTCTTGATCGTTTTTTTGTAAGTAATATATGCTTAAAACCTTCAAAATACCATTGTAGAAGGCCCACATAAATTGTCATGGGAATCCGGCACGGTCGGTCCGGACGAGAAACCCCCTATACCCCCGCCTTTCGCGTATTGGCAAAAACTGGGTTTCGCGCTAAAATGTGCGTAACTAATGCTACGTGACTCCGTTTTAGGCCCATGACCAGTCAAAACAGACCTTGGAAGGTCCACCACACAATGTGTAGGTCGGTTTGTGGAAATACACCATGATTTGAGTGTGTTTCGGTAAACTACACGACGTATATTCGGTTCCGGCAATGCGTGTCTATGGCAATTTGTGGCTCTAGATCGGTTTTTTGTATGTAATATATGCTTAAAACCTTCTAAATAACACTGTAGAAGGTTGAAAGTCCAAGATCTTAAAAATCTTAGAGAGAGAAAGTAGAGAGAGAGTGAATGATACGCAAAGTAAGATGTATTTAATGAATGAGCCGTGAAGTTCTTACACAAGACAAGACCAAAGGGACTTAAATACACTTGGTCAGATACAACACTGATAAGCTCTAAACACAGTATTTGACCAAGCTCTATAAATACAATGATTACTATAAAATCAAACCTAACAATCTCCCCCTTAGTAATCATTGGCGCTTTGGTCTTCAAAAATTGTCTTCTATAACAGCACGGACCAACAAAGCGACTTTGACATGCTTTCTGACTTTTTTAAAAAACAAAATCTTCTCAGCATCTTGCAGATTGAAATTTTCTTTGCTGCTTAAGCTCAAGACGATACACCTCTTTTGAATGATCTTGAATGAATTGTGGTGTTCGGAGCAGGAACAACAAAAGAATTTGTTGTAGCTGAGAAAATAGAATCTTTGAGCGAAACTTGATCAACAGATAATCATTTGAGCTCTTTGTCTCTTTAACTTCTCCTTGACTTCTCCCCCTCATGACCTTGATGATCTTGATGAACTTGGTCATGCAAATGTTGGAGACGAGATAGCGTAAGATCTGCAAAAACAAAGAAACAGAGAAAACAGGGAAGTTTGCACTTCATGATGCAGGCGCAAACCAAGGTTTGCGTTTCATGAAGGGAGCACAAAACAAGGTTTGCGTTTCATGAAGGATGCGCAAACCGAAGTTTGCGTGTTATGATGTAAGCGCAAATCTGACTTAGACAAAATTTTACCTTTTTAAGCCCTTTGACTCCCCCTACACAAATGCACTAGATATGACAATTCAAATTAGCATTCATATAAAGAAAATCATATACTCCCCCTCAAAAACAGATATAATCTTTGAAATACATTCTCTTTGTTCACTCCCTCTTGAATAATGCATAAACCCATTAAAATATATTTATGAGAACACAATGATCAAATATTAATGTAGAAAGAAAAATATACTGTTAGGGCTATTTTGATAGTTAAATAGAAGTACAGGGTATAAAGTGTCATTTATTCTATCTTGTAAGCTTGTTGGGCCTAAAAGCCCATAAGCCCAGTAGGCCTGCGAGCCTACGTATTTAAAGTTGTTTTTATTTCATTTGTTAGTTCAGAAATTCATTATTCAGTTTTCTAGTCATTAGGTTTACATATCCTGATCAGAAATTCTCTCTGTAAACCTTAACCCTTTGAAGTTATATCAATCATATGACTAGTTGCTGTGGCCTATAATCTGTTCATCATTGTTCATATTTACTTGTGATAGTACTGCACTGGGATCTACAATTGGTATCAGAGCAGATAGGCAAAAAGGTTTGATCCAGTAAAAAGGTTTGTCTGAAACCCTAAGATCAATTACTTGTGTTAATTGCTTTACTTGCATTAATTGATTGTTAGTGGTTACATTCTGTGTTATCTGTTTGATCGATATATGTTTGCTTCTGGTTTTATTCGATCGAATTTTATTGGAAAATCAGTAAGATCTTTTGTTCGGTCGATTAAGTTTCTGGAAATTTTTGTTCGGTCGATTTTTTAGGGTTATTTTCTGTTCGGTCGATTATTATTAATGCCCAGTCTATGTGCACATTGTTACTGTTGATTGTTGATCGGTTGAATCAATCTTTTGTTTGATTTTTTTGTTTCTTTCGATCGAAGGAGAAGGATCTGGGTTTTAGTTTCGGTCGAATCCCAGATATTCTTCGGGTTCTTCGGTCGAACTCTTCGTGTTCTTCGGTCTTTAATACTTAATCGATATATTTGTGTTTATCGTAATTAAAGTCTTTCGACCTGAGCATTCAACCGGACTCTTGTACTCCGGTCTTACACCTTCGACCGAATAAGAGTATTCCCCGGTCTTACCCATTTGACCGGACACTTGTACTCCGGTCTTGCACCTTCGCAAGGATACTTGTTTACTCCGGTCTTGCCTTCGACCGGGTGGTTGTAACCTCCAGTCAAACACCTTCGACCGGATTCTTTTATCCCTGTCTTACACCTTCGACCGAATACGTGTATCCCCGGTCTTGTCATTCGACCGGATACCTGCTTACTCCGGTCTTACCTTCGACCGGTATCGTGCATACTCCGGTCTTTCATTTGACCTGATATTCTGTTAGACCAAGTGTTTCTGTGTTTCTTCTATTTTTATTATATTTGGATCATCCTACTTGCCTAACGATCATTACAGTGCTCTTAAGTTAAGAAGTAAAGATGAACTCAAGGGATGCTCTAGCTATCGGTTCTGACCAAAAGCCCCCGGTGCTCTTTCGGGGAGAGTACCCTCAGTGGCATGACCGATTTATGAACTTCATAGAAGCAAAATCCAACTATGAAGATATATACAAATGCCTGACTGAGGGTCCACAAGATTGGCCAATGAAAGTGGTACCGGCAAACCCAGCTGAAGGATGGCCAGAGCGACAGATTCGGAAATCTATTGGTGATTTTACTACGAAGGAAAAGGAAATGTACGAGGCAGAAAAGCTAGCAAAATCGTACCTTCTTCAAAGTCTACCGAATGACATCTATGCTTGTATAGATAGCTTCAAGGATTCATCGAAAAAGATGTGGGACCAAATAGAGAAGATGATGATGGGAAGCCACATCAATAACCAACTAAAGGTGACCAACTGTATCACCAGATATGATGGGTTTAAAGCAAGAAAAGGTGAAACGCTGACGGAAACCTACGAGAGGTTTAATATGCTTCTGAATGATCTTCAGAAAAATAAGATCACAAAGACGAACACGGAAAACAACATAAAGTTTATGAACAACTTACAGCCTGAGTGGAAACCGTTCGTCTCCCATATACGCCACACTCAGACCCTGGAGAAGCTGTACCTTCACGAACTCTATGAAATGCTGCTCCAGGACGAAGAAGAAGTGATGGAGCTTATTGGTAAAGCAGAGGAAAAGCCAGCAACTGATCAAATAACACTTGTATCTGAGAGTAGAGGCAAGTCCGTCAGCCGATCATCTGGAAAAGAGCCCGTGCTGAGTGATTCTGAACCTGAAGATCCCGATAGCGACTCGGATCCAGAACTTGCCAAGATGAAAGAAGCAATGGTGTTTCTCACCCAAGCATTTCAAAATAGGAAGTTTTTTAACAAGTCCTCCAACAAGCAAAGAGTCTCTACTCGACGTGATCATCGAGAAAAGTCTGAAGGTAATAGTCGCTTTGAAGCTGGTAAGAAGTCTGACAAGAGAAATGAAGAAAAGACGAAAGACGAGCCGATCAAATGCTACAACTGTGGTCGGTTAGGTCATTTCGCCAAAGATTGTCGCAAGCCAATTGTGCGCAACGCCGACTACTACCGAGCCAAGCTGCTTCTTGCCAAAGAAAAGGAAGGCGGTAAAGCTCTAATGGCTGAAGACGATTACTGGTTACAAGTGTCAGATGAAGAACCTGAGGATGCTGAAGCTCATTTGTGTTTCATGGGAAACCATTCATCACCATCCGATACTGATGAAGAAGATCACAATGCTCCTTGCCAGGTTTGTGCCCCTTTTCATGAAGTTTAACTTGATCAAATGCAACTCTCATTGCACAAACTTGATTCTTACAAGCTACTTTTAAAAGAAAAAGAACAACTTCTCTCATCTTTAGAAAACCGTGTCACTAAACAGTCTAACTTTATGGAAAAACAAAGCTTAGAAATTTCTAGCTACCTGTGCACGATTTCTAATTTAAGAGAAGAGAATGTGAGTTGTTCAACAGAGTCACAAAAACTAATGACCAAAGTAGATGACCTGACCGATAAGCTACGTACGTCTGAGACCGAGAAAATTGATTTGTTAAATCAAAACGTGGCTTTCAAAAATGAGAACATAAGGTTAACTACTCAGTTAAAGGAGATGGAAAAGAAGCTTTATAGACTTGGGCAATCTCAAAAAACGTTACATCTAATTACACCAAAAGAACCCAAGCATGCGAATAGGGGTATCGGTTACGAGAACCCATATTATTTGAAAAAGGCCTTATCCCAAGTTCCGACGATGTACGCATCCGAATTTCTTGGATTAGATAAGACCTATCCAGAATACAAAATCAATTGGACCAAACCAATTGAGGATGAGGATTGGGAAGAGGATGAGTTAAGAAGGGAGACCTCCACAAAAATGAAACTTCCTTTTGTTTATGATTCTTTAAATGCATCTTACAACGAGGAAAAACCTGTTTTTCTGTCAAATGACTACTTTAGAAGCTATACTCAAGCTGAACTTGATACTAAAACCGTTCAAAATGAGGAGGAACAACCAGACCATAAAGTCTATGTTCCACCTCTGATTTTAGAAAGAAAAATTGTTCAGCTAGAAGAGTCATTTGAACAAGAAAGAGACAGATTTCTAAAGGAGAAACAAGAACTTTTATCCCAAATTGAGTGCCTCTATTCCACTAAAGAGAAAAATGTGTCAGTTAAGGAGAAAGAATACTTTCAAACAGAAATAAAGAGGTTAAATTCACAACTGGCTGCCTTGGCAGCAGATCGTCTGAAAGAGCAATTTCACGAGGCTGAACCTCAAGCTAAGCCTTCAAATCTCCAACGTGAGAATACTCATCTGTTTGAAAATTCTTATCCTGCCTCCGATACATCTTCTTGCAAAGCTTTTATAGGTGACTCGTCACCAATCATTTCAAATAAAGGAAAAGAGCCTCATGTTTTTGAAACAGATCAGTGTTCTGATTGTAAAAATGCTTTCGCAAATGATCCACTATTAACAAACTCTTCCGCTGTCCTGAACTCCTCAAGTGATAAGGGTCTTTTTGATGAGGAACTAGAATTTTCCGCATTCTTGAATTCTGAGGTGTGTTTAGATAGTGATTTGAGCAAATTCGATTTTAATCCTTCTCTACCTAGCCATGTTTATTTTTTAAATGACTCATGTGAGCCTCTGGTTAAATTTTATAAGGGTGAATGTTCAACATCTGCCCCGCAAAAACCTTTTGTGAACAATTCTTCAAAGCCTAAATCTAAAAAGCGTTCATAAAGGAAGAAAAAGACCGGTCGCTCTCAAAGATCACAATCTTCAATTTTCAAATCCTCTGACTATGGGTTTAACGGCATTTCAGATACGTATGGTTGGCGGAAAGAAATGAAATATGCCTGGGTAGCTAAGAAGTCAAAAGAGAGCTCGGCAACATCAGAATTAGTTGATCCTGTTTTAAAGTCTAGAAAGAACAATAACAATCATGATGTTTTTATTTCTAAACCTTTAGTTGAATGTAATGGAACTCTTCCTTTAAAAGTTTATTCGATTCCGCAATTACTTCAACTGTCTCATGATTGTTTGTGTTGTTCTTATTGTGGATCAAATGATTTTGTTGACAGTCGTTTTGCATCTAATTGGTTTGGCTCATATCATATTGCTCATAATCATTCTCAATGTGATGTTTCCCGTGATAGACAAAGACCCAACTCTAAATGGGTCTCTAAGTCGGGTGTTAAATCTAACCCCAAAGGACCCATTTACGAATGGGTACCTAAAAAGAAATAACCTGTTTTGCAGGACGGTCATGTGTGGTATCTAGATTCAGGTTGCTCCAAGCACATGACCGGAAGAAGGGAGCTTCTCACAAACTTCACCGAGAGGTTTTGTGGGAATGTGCGTTTCGGAAATGATCACTACTCTCCCATCAGGGGTTACGGGGATATTGTCAAAGATAACATCACGATCAAGAAAGTCTCCTATGTCGAAGGTCTCAGCCACAATCTCTTCAGTATCGGTCAATTCTACGACAAGAATCTCGAGGTTACTTTCAAGGCTAAAAGGTGCAGCGTTCGAACTGAGGATGGTAAAGAAATACTTGCTGGAACGCGACGCACCAATCTCTATACGATTGACCTCTCGTCCTTGAAAGCTGACAAGGAAGTCTGTTTGTTGTCCAAAGCATCTGTTGAACAAAGCTGGCTATGGCACCGTCGTCTCTCGCACTTGAACTTCAAGAATATCAACAAGTTGGTGCTCGGTGGCCATGTCAAGGGTATGCCAGATCTGAAGTTTGCAAAAGAGCATCTGTGCGCTGCCTGCAAAAAGGGCAAAATGAAGAAGGCGTCCCACAAGCCTAAAGCCGTTCCTAGTACTTCTCGGTACCTTGAGCTAATCCACATGGACTTATGTGGACCGATGCGCGTTCAAAGCATAAATCACAAGAAGTATGTCCTAGTGATGGTTGACGATTTCTCTCGTTACACTTGGGTCCGATTTCTCCGTTCAAAGGACGAAACTCCCGAGTTGATTATATCACTTCTGAAGAGCATTCAAGTCAGTCTCAACCAAGTAGTTCAGACCATCAGGACGGATAACGACACTGATTTCAAGAATCAAAAACTCACCGGTTATCTCACTTCAGTGGGTATCTCGCATACTTTCTCCGCCGCTCGTACTCCTCAGCAGAATGGGGTGGTAGAGCGTCGGAACATAACTCTTGTTGAAGCAGCGCGCACGATGTTATCTCATTACAAGTTACCACTATTTCTTTGGGCATAAGCCGTTGCTACCGCTTGCTACACTCAAAATCGGTCTATCATAAACAAGCGGTTCAACAAGACACCGTACAAGGTCATCAACAAGCGTATCCCGAACATCAACTACTTTCATGCTTTCGGATGCACCTGCTTTGTCTTAAATGATAAGGATGATCTTGGAAAATTCAGTCCCAAAGCGGGTGAAGGAGTGTTTATCGGCTACTCCCAGCACGCCAAAGCTTACCGTGTCTACAACAAACGGACGAAGACTGTCGTTGAGAGCGTAAACGTGACTTTTGACGAGGCCGCTGATATGGCTTCTGAACATCTCAGTTCAGAACCCGCGCTTACTGGTGTGTTAGCTTCTGGACAATTCCGTTCAGAGGCTACACAATCTTCAGTAGATCCAAATCATGCGTCTACGTCAAGAGCACATCTTTCTGATTTGGATTTGCTGTTCGAATTCTTTTATGATGACTTATTTAATGTTAAGTCTAATACTACGTCTTGTGACAGGAATACTGCTCAAGCACCAGAAGTGACACAAGTCACTGGCCCTACCGACTCCGGTGGTCCATCCTCGCCTGGTGCTCCATCTTCTACTACCAATGATCAAGCTTCCCCGAGCTCAAGTGATATACATCCTCTTGCTCAAGTTCCTGATGACGGTGTTCCTGAACAGACTCCTGTTTCAGTTTTACTCCCTGAATCGACTCCTGTTGAAGGTGCTCCCGAAGCTACCTCTCTGGCAATCCCGGATCCTCTTATCGTTTCTTCACCAGCTGAGTCGTCCTCTTCTCCTTGTTCGACTCCCACTAAGGAGATTCCACCTCACAGGCCGTCATCTCTCGAGGCAGTTCAGGATTTACCCCCCAGTGGGTATGTGGATGCTGACACTTCTCACCAGACATATCAACCTCATCCACACACCACCAAGTAGACTCGAACACATCCCTTCATCAGATCATCGGTGATCCCTCCATACCAGTTCAGACTCGATCCACCACCGCGAACGACTGCTTATTTTCCTCGTTCCTCAGCCGTATCGAACCTTCCACCGTCTCTGAAGCGCTGAATGATCCGGACTGGGTAATCGCTATGCAAGAGGAACTCAACCAATTCGAGAGCCTCAAAGTATGGCGCCTAGTTCCCCGACCTAAGAACAAGACGGTGATAGAGACTAAATGGATTTTTAAGAACAAGAAGGACGAAAACGACATCATTGTTCGGAACAAAGCGCGTCTAGTGACTAAAGGATATCTCCAGCAAGAAGGAATTGATTACGATGAGACGTTTGCACCGGTTGCCCGCATTGAAGCGATCCGCATGTTCCTCGCCTACGCCGCTCACAAAAATTTCCTCGTCTTTCAAATGGACGTGAAATCCGCATTCCTCAACGGAGTTCTCAAGGAGGAAGTATATGTCTCGCAACCCGAAGGCTTCGTGAGTTCGGAAAATCCGAATTACGTCTATTTTCTTGACAAGGCCCTATACGGTCTTAAGCAAGCACCACGAGCTTGGTATGATGAACTCTCATCCATCTTAGTTAAGTCTGGCTTCTCTAAAGGTAAAATTGACACTACTTTATTTATTAAAAGAGAGAAGAATGATATCATTCTTGTACAAATTTATGTTGATGATATAATCTTTGGCTCCACGAACCCCAAGTACTGTCAGAACTTTTCTGCCTTAATGAGTAAACATTTTCAAATGAGCATGATGGGGCAAATGAATTTTTTCCTGGGTCTTCAAGTTAAACAATTACAAACAGGAATTTTCATTAATCAATCTAAGTACATCTCGGACATTCTTCGGAAATACCAGATGGAAAAATCTTCTCCAATGAAAACCCCCATGTCCACTACTCTAAAGCTTCACTCCGATCCTGACGGTAAGGATGTGAATGCTACCATTTATAGAGGCATGATTGGCTCTCTGATGTACTTGACGGCTAGTCGGCCTGACATTATGTTATCGACATTCTTGTGTGCAAGATTTCAGTCGAAACCTAAAGATTCTCATTTAGCTGCGGTTAAGCGAATTTTTCGATATTTAAAAGGTACTGCTGATCTTGGTTTGTGGTACCCAAAGGAGACAGGTTTTGAATTGACAGCCTACTCGGACGCTGATCATGCTGGAAACATGCTAGACCGGAAAAGCACGTCGGGTCATGTTCAGTTCTTGGGCGATCGTCTTGTCAGCTGGGCTTCCAAGAAGCAAAACTGCGTGTCCACCTCCACCGCCGAGGCGGAGTATGTAGCAGCCGCCAGTTGCTGCTCGCAGGTCATCTGGATGCGCACCCAGCTCAAAGATTATGGATTTAATTACTCCAGGATTCCCATCTACTGCGACTCGAAGAGCGCTATAGCCATATCAAGCAATCCCATCCAGCACACGAAGACGAAGCACATTGATGTGCGCTATCATTTTATAAAAGATCACGTGGAAAAAGGTACTATCGAACTCTATTTTGTTAATTTAGAGCATCAGTTAGCAGACCTATTTACCAAAGCTTTGAACGAAAAACAATTTAATTACCTTGTGTCCAAGCTAGGTATGCTAAATCTGAAAGTTTGATCCGTTCGCAGCTCTCTACGAGTTTCGTTCAATAACGAATGACTGTGACAACTGCACCAGTGACTTGTCTCTGGTTGCTATTCTCCACACTCCTTGGTTATTGCATTTTACTCGTACAAGTTCTGTGACAGTTACAAACTTCTGTATCAACAAAGTAGATCTCGTGTATTTCTCGTTTTTCTTGTGTTCTTGTTCGTTTTGTTTTCGTGGTGTTTTTCGTGATTTTGTGTGCAGTTCATTTCTTTGTTCCCTGAAGAGAGTAAGTTGTTAGTGATGGATCTACAAGCCGGTAATGTGTTCAGGGGGAGCACTAGCGTCAGATGGTTGGTAAGTCTCACGAGTCCTCCATTCGAGGGGGAGCAGGTAAGAGGGTTCTGTGTTGGGACCTCCTCTTGGTAAGCATTCGAGGGGGAGCTAAGTCTCGTGTCTTCGGTTTTTATATTTTTTTTCTCTCCATAGGTTTAATTTTTGTTTTTCCCCTTAGGATTTTTTTTAAAGTTTTTTTTATATATTACCGAAAAAATACAAAAATATTTTTTTTAGTTTGTGTGTGTTTGTTTTTTGTTTTGTTTGCTTTCTTTCTGTTTTCCCCGGACCAAGCCCTAACCCTAGCCCAAGCCCAGGTTTGGGATTTAACCACCCGGTCGAATCCTATTTTATGGTGCTTATAGTTAAAACTTTTCATATGTGTGTTTATGAGTAGATGTTGGTGGTTATATGTGCTGGTGCGAGTCTGTGCGCCTTGGTGACTGACCCTAATTCACGAGTAGGGTTTGTTCTTCCATTTTTTTTGGAGTTAACATCAGTTGTGGTTTAAATCATGACTGCGTACTAATCGATTAATTCTTCACAGGTACAATGGCACAAAACCAGCCACCAGCGATTGATCCAATCGCAGATGCGGAACTGATTCCCGAGGATCAGTTCCTCCCTCTTACAGCCAATAACTACCATCTCGATGTAACCCAACCTGCTATTCAATATCAGGTCATCATCGAGATACTCAGGGGCCATCCAATCTCTTATGCTCTAACTGAAACTGCAACCGTACCAATCTTATACTTACAGCAGTTCTGGAGTTCTCTCCATGCGTTAGAGGCCGATGGCGGATTCCATCTTGAAGGTCGGATAGATCACACACCAGTGCTTCTCACATGTGATCTCTTCCGACAATTCCTTCGGTTACCGACCGTCGGATCCGTAGCAGGCCAAGAAAACTTCGACCCGATGGTCACTGATGCTACTCTGTGCACCGACCTTCTCTCTTTAGGCTACGGCGCCGAACTTCGCATTCCATCAACCTTCAACCGCAAATACCTATCGACGATATGGTACATGTTGTTCACATACATCAATCGGTGCCTTTCTTCTATAACGAAGGGCATTGATCAGACGAGCGCCCCGATTCTTCGCATATTTCACGCGGTGGCCTTCAATCGCCACGTGGACTTTGCCGACTTTCTCTGGTTTGAACTCATTCAGAGAGTTCGTTCTACTGCATCTCGCCGATCAAACTTCATTCCATTCATGCGGTTCCTACAGATCGTTATCCGGAACTACATGAACCTGTATCCCGAGATACATCGCCGCTCTACGCACCCGACTTGCCCGCATCATCCGACACGAAAGATACCTTCCCGGGTTGATCCAGAAGGTGTTGTCGCCCGACAAATCCCAGTCGGGGTACTAGACCATGCTCGTCCTACAACACTGAGTGCGATAGCTTATAGGCACACACACAACATTCCAGCTCCTATGGTCCGGCCAGGACCTGCCCAGGGAGCAAGACCTGAGCGACGTGAGGGTCCGCGTCCACGAACGAGAGGCGGGAGCGTCCGGATAGCTGGGGCTTCCGGACAGGGTGTGTCGAGAGTTATTATCGTGAGGGGATCTGGCGTGGGCAGTGCCGTTGGAACGAGCCAACCTAGTTCTTCAAGACAACCATCTTTGCCGACTCCAACCGCGACTCAAATGGCAGAAGAGGCAACAGATTCTTAAGCCTTTCATGTTCAGTCCTCTTCTGTCGCCGCCACTGAGGAGACAACAGCGCATTCCGCCTCGGAGGAAGCTTCGGCCCAATCCGAGTCTGCGGCGGAATCAGGTTCAACCGACTCTGAGGAGACAACCAATCAATCCAACAATGAGTCGGACCCAGCCACAAACGTATCGACATCAAATGAAGAGTCTTCTGACTCCGATGGTGACGATAATTAGCCCTCATCTGGAGAGATAAGAAGAGCGGAGGGAGTCTCAGTTGAAAATCAAGAAGTGATCCGTGTGAGGGAAAGGCGGAGTAAAATACATTCCGAGAGTACACGAGTGACGGGACAACATTCATCGGTTGTATCCCCCCTAGCCACGTCTAGCCAGGTAGCCACATCTGCTACCCAGTCTCATGTGTTGGGACAGGGTATTGAAGAAGCCGCCGTGGACCTAGCGGCCCATTTGCACACCCCACCAAGCCACTCCACCATCTCTCAACAGATGGTGGTTTCACATTCTCACGGGGACTTAGCACATCCGCTATCGGGCTCTCACTTGGAGGGTGCCGATATTGAAACAAGAGAACAGTTGCCCCCGTTCTCGACATCTTTGCAAGCACGGAGTCTAGAGCCATTTGTTATACATGCCATTCCTAGGACACAGATTCCTTTTTTGGCTATCGCCGGTAGCCTAAGTGGCCCGACCGGAACATCCATAGTAAATCCGCCTTCGGGTAGTTTACGAGGATTGGGTGGAAGTCCTACCACGACTATCATCATGCCAACCGTGAACGTAGGCGGCTCAACTTCTACAGTCGTAGCTACAACGGGAAGTCTAAGTGACCCCGGAGTTACCCCAACCGAGTTCTTCTCAAGGGAATAGATGGACGGCGCCCTAAAGGCTGTCCAATCTATGATGAGGGAAGAGATGGACAATATCAAACGTATGATCAAAGGCAAAGCCCCTGCGACTGAGCCTGAGACCACACCTATTCCACCTTCCCTAACTGCCATGGATCTTTCTATACCTGAGCTCAAATCCATCCTTCTTGCCAAACTTCTAGCCCAGTCTCTAACCGAACCCACCCAGGATGCCGATTTGCTATCTCTACTTCGTTCTCAAGCATCCTCACCAACCCCACCAACCCCCCAGCCTAGTGTCTCTACCGAAGCCTTCCAGATCCAGCAAACTATGCTTCAGTCACTTCAGCAAACCGTAGCTGTTTTGACTGAACGCCTATCAGCAGTGGAGGATACCTGCCGTAGCCAGGCAAAACGCCTCAAGCGCCGACATGATGATCAGGATGATCCTGATCACCATGAGGGGGAGAAGCGCCAACGCCTATCTGAGCCGGAGTCACTCATGGTGGAAACAAAACAGGTTGAACAGGGTACGGGTTCCGGTACTAGAACAGAGGGACAGAGACAGGAACAGGAACGGGAACCGGTGACAGACTTGGTACTATACGATCATCCGACGGTTGAAAAGCCTGAGGAATTTGAAGATGGTTCTCCGATAGTTCCTGAAGATTGGGCAATAATTCTAGATCCGTATGAAGCGGTGGACATGACAGAAGAATGTGCCAACACTGAAAGAGCTCTGGTGGTTATGCAAGAAGAAATTGATGAAATACTGCATCCAGATGATCAGTCTTTTGTCGTGATTCCTTTAATGACCTATCCAGTTAATCACCCTGACTTTACTTCTACAGTTTTTCCCGAGAGATCTCCTCCAGCTTCACCAGTTAGAGAACCAGTTCATACTACTCCAGTTCGTCCATCCAAGTGGGAAAGAGTCCGAATAAAAGTTCCTTTCCTCGAAGAAAGCCAGAAAAGGATCTTTGCCCACTGGATCAGAAAGTATGATGAAGTCGTTTTACATGGTCTACAGTCAGTGAAAAACAAAGAAAAACAACGTGAACTTGTGTTCGTGTACAGAAAGTTCCAGCATAAGTACTCCAACATGAAGCTCAGGATTGTATCAGTTGATAAGATTATACCTGCCTACTTCATGAAGGTTAGGTATACGGACTTTATGGTTACAAGAGAAGATGGTCAACAATACTTCTTTTCTGATGCTGATTTTCCATGTTTGGAGCCACAAGATCTGCTGTTCATCCTACGTGACTTAAAGACCAGAACCGTCAGACCCGGAGAAGTCATTGATGCACTAGAAACCGTAAAAAGATACATGAAGTTTGCAATGAAACTTGCTTCGGTGGAAGATTTTCAGATTGGGTTAGAAAGCGACCAACCAAAGATTAATCTGCTCAAGCCTGATCTGAGTGTTCCGTCTGATGCTCTAAATGTTCCTGCATTCACAGTCATAAAAATTCCAGAGTTTGGTATGTCATATGTAAACAACAAAGGTGTTCTACGCTTTATCCGTTTTGATCAGATTGCCAGATTCTGTGATGGTACATTGATGCTTCTGAAAGACAAGTTGAAGCGTGCGCTGAGTCAAGATGAAAAAGGAGTTCAGTTACTGGATTCTTCATACAAAGCACTTGTTCTTAAAGCACTGAAAGTTATTGAAGAACGACTGGAGTATAGAACGCAAATCAGATATTTCGAGATTAGTTTTGGTTTTCGGAAGATTTATGTTCCTAACTGGCGTGAGTTTCAACTTCTATTTAAAGGGGGAGATTGTTAGGGCTATTTTGATAGTTAAATAGAAGTACAGGGTATAAAGTGTCATTTATTCTATCTTGTAAGCTTGTTGGGCCTAAAAGCCCATAAGCCCATTAGGCCTGCGAGCCTACGTATTTAAAGTTGTTTTTATTTCATTTGTTAGTTCAGAAATTCATTATTCAGTTTTCTAGTCATTAGGTTTACATATCCTGATCATAAATTCTCTCTGTAAACCTTAACCCTTTGAAGTTATATCAATTATATGACTAGTTGCTGTGGCCTATAATCTGTTCATCATTGTTCATATTTACTTGTGATAGTACTGCACTTGGATCTACATATACTGAATGTAAATTTTGAAACAACTAAACATATAAAATTTTAAACACTAAACAAATTAAATTCTACAGAGTAAAAATTTACAAATTTATCAATCATTTGAAATCAAACATATGTTGTAGGATACAAGAACAAGTTTCATTGCATATCAAGTTAAGACATGTTCAATTTCAAAAACTTCCAGCAATCTATTCAGTGTGCTCACATGCGAATCTTCGATTAGCTTCAAGAAAATGCAATTCTAAAAATATTATAGAGAACTTTGCATGTACTCACACTAAGCCATCAAGAATTAAGATATTCATAAATTTACAGATTTATCGCAACTCAAACATATCACCAAGTATCATGAGATGTGTGCTCATTGGCATCTTTTTAGCAGAGTGCACATTGGCATCTTAACATGAGTGTGCTCTTTGGCATCTTTTAAGCGCGTGCACTTTGGCATCTTTTGATCAAAAAGTTTATTAAGTAAAGAACATGCCGTAAACGTAACTTTCTATCTGACTCTATTGTAGGATTTGGGTTAGCCGCTCCTAGACCAGTTGGCCTTAGGGGACTAGGTGTCAAGCACCCCTTAGAACTTACTCTCCCAGATCAGAAAGGCTACATCGACATATCCTAAACCCATTCATACCAGTAGAACATGACTTTCGATCTGATTCTATTGAAGGATTTGGGTTCGATCACTCCCAGATCAAATGACCTTAGGGGACTAGATGACAAGCATCCCACAGAACTTACTTTCCCAAACCAGAAAGGTCACAGGACAAACTTTTAAAGTCAAAGATTTCTGTATTTTAAGAATTTATTATTCATCTCAATCACTCAGATCAACGTCTAAATGCTTAGCCCATATTTTCATTCTGATCTATAATTCAGATTATTTAGGTAGTCTAAGCAAAGTAAACTATAAAAATCCCGAATCACACAACTTTAAAGCAGAAATAAAAGTTTCAAACATTTTGCTGACTTTTCGACTTTTGTAAGACTTGAAATTTGACCATATAAAAACTTTAATATAAACAAAAAAACTTGAAAATTTATCCTAGACACATATTTTATTCAAAAGAAAGAAAAAATGTAAAACTTTACTTTATAGACTAAAATTTGTAAAGATTTAAACTTTTAATAAATATTTAGTTGGAACAAAATAAAATTCAACTATTTCATCTTTAAAATGAAGAAAATAAATTTGTGTCTCATATAAAAAGAAAAATTTGGGAAATACAAATTCATGAGATAGATAAACAAGCTCAGATTCTTGAAACATTGAGAAAAACTGGAATACCATCATTATCAGAGATAAAATGCAGCGGAAATAAAATGGATGTACTCACAGTATCTCATTAAGTTAGAAGCTTAATCATTGAAGAATGAGTTCTAAACTGATTTGTTTAGAAGTCGTAGTCTATGAAGTACGGGTCCTGAGCTGAAGTACTCAGAAGCCAAAATTCTATTACTCCCCCTTAACATGTGATGCCTGCAACTTTGAATCAGATTAAGATTTGGGTACCCACTTGAATTTGGGCCCATGTTTGTTAGTTGCAGTTCGTATGGGGAAAGAATAAGCAGAATTGACATTTAAAGCACGAGGAATATGATCAGAGAAATAATCACAACTATCAGAAGATAAAGCATGATCATCTGAACTAGAATTAGAAGACGAATATGAGACATTTTTGGAAATTTGAAACATTTTCTTTATAAAGTATTTTGAAACTTTATTACAAATAGCAAATGAATCACTATTATAAAATTTGTCTACATATCGATCTCCATCAAACATAGAATTCAGCTTCGCTTTCCAGATCTGCTTCTTTGATCGAGCACTAAAAGCCCTATCTGTAAGAATTGTATTGGAACAATTAGAACTGTCAGAAAGAACTGTATCTCGTTTCTTTGACCTCTTTGACCATCTTCTTTTACGCTTGGGTTTATAATATTGATCATTGAGCGTAAAAGAATTATCAAGAATTTTAGACGAAATATTTAAATCAGAAGAAATAAATTTATCTAAGCAACCAATCTGATCAACTAATAAATCTGAATGAGCCTCGGAGTCTGAATTATTTTGAGAAAGGATTTTAAAACTTGAAACATCCTTTTTATTTTCCTTAGAATCAGAAGAAAGACTAGAAATAGAATCTGATTTTTGAGAAAATAAATTTTCTTCAAGACTAGATGTCATGAAGGAAAGAATAATATCAAATTCAATTTTCTTCAAAATATTTTGATCTTCTATCTGATCTTCAAGATCTATGATTTTTCATTCTAATACTAACGGAGGAGTATATTTCTTCGAATAAATGATTGGAGAAATATTTCCTTTATCAGAATCAGGAGCATACGAAGGAATAAAATCATCAGATATTGAAGATTTGATAGAAGATATATCATTTAAAACTCTTCTTCCTCTTCTTGATTTTTCAGGAAAATATTTTGCATTTTCAGACGTATAAACAAAAGGAATTTCATTTTTCTTGTTATATATCATTTTCTCATTTTCGAGATCTAACACTTCCTTTTCACTAGTCCAATGAAATTTAAACTGTGGACCATAGTGTGCAAGAGTTAGATAGTCGTATTTATATAAGGTGGGAACTTCGTCTATCATTTTGTTTAAACAATGAGGATTGTCAAAACCAAGTCCCCATCTTTGTTTTAAAGCTTCTTCACTCGGTTTATTCATAAAAATTGTTTGTTCAGATTGATCTCTTCGATAAAGCATTTCTTCTAACTTAATTATTTTAATGTAAATTTGCATGGGAATCCGACACGGTCGGTCTGGACGAGAAACCACCTATACCCTCGCCTTTCGCGTATCGGCAAAAACTGGGTTTCGCGCTAAAATGTGCGTAACTTTTGCTACGTGACTCCATTTTAGGCCCATGAGCAGTCAAAACGGACCTTGGAAGGCCCACCACAGAATGTGCAGAGCGTTTGGTGGCAATACACCATGATTTGAGTGTGATCCGATAAACTGCATGACATACGTTCGGTTGGGTTTCGCCAATGCATGTCTACGGCAATTTGCGGCTCTAAATCAGGTTTTTGTAAGTAATATATTCTTAAAACCTTCTAAATAACATTGTAGAAGGCCCACGTAAATTTTTATGGGAATCCGGCACGGTCGGTCCGGACGAGAAACCCCTATACCCCACCTTTCGCGTATCGGCAAAAACTGGGTTTCGCGCTAAAATGTGCGTTACTTCTACAACGTGACTCCGTTTTAGGCCCATGACCAGTCAAAAGGACCTTGGAAGGTCCACCACACAACGTGTAGGGCGTTTGGTGGAAATACACCATTGCTACGTGACTCCGTTTTAGGCCCATGACCAGTCAAAACGGACCTTGGAAGGTCCACCACATAATGTGCAGGGCGTTTGGTGGCAATACACCATGATTTGAATGTTTTTCGATAAATTGCACGATGTCCGTTCGGTTCGGTTCCGCCCAATGCGTGTCTACAGAAATTTGCGGCTCTAGATCAATTTTTTGTAAGTAATCTATGCTTAAAACCTTCGAAATAACATTTTAGAAGGCCCACGTAAATGTTCATGGGAATCCGGCACGGTCGGTCCGGACGAGAAACCCCCTATATCCCCGCCTTTCGCGTATCGATAAAAACTGGGTTTCGCGCTAAAATATAAATAACTTCTGCTACGTATCTCCGTATTAGGCCCATGACTAGTCAAAACGGACCTTAGAAGGTCCACCACACAATGTGCTCGGCTATTGGTGGAAATACACCATGATTTGAGTGTGTTTTGATAAACTACAGGACGTACGTTCGGTTCGGTTCCGCCAATACGTGTCTACGGCAATTTGCCACTCTAGATCGGTTTTTTGTAAGTAGTATATGCTTAAAACCTTCAAAATAACATTGTAGATAGACCACGTAAATTTTCATGGGAATCCGGCACGGTCGGTCCGGACGAGAAGCCCCCTATACCCGCCTTTCGCGTATCGGCAAAAACTGAGTTTCGTGCTAAAATAATCTTAATTTCTGCTACGTGACTCCGTTTTAGGCCCATGACAAGTCAAAAGGACCTTGGAAGGTCCACCATACAATGTGTAGGGCGTTTGGTGGCAATAGACCATGATTTGACTATGTATCGATAAACTGCATGAACGTACATTCGGTTCGGTTCCACTAATGCGTGTCTACGGAAATTTGCGGCTCTAGATCGATTTTTTGTAAGTAATATATTCTTAAAACCTTCTAAATAACATTGTTGAAGGCCCACGTAAATTTGCATGGGAATCCGGCACGGTCGGTCCGGACGAGAAACCCCCTATACCCCGCCTTTCGCGTATCGGCAAAAACTGGGTTTCGCGCAAAATGTGCGTAACTTCTGCTACGTGACTCCGTTTTAGGTCCATGACCAGTCAAAACGGACCTTGGAAGGTCCACCACACAATGTGTAGGGTGTTTGGTGGAAATACACCAAGATTTGAGTGTGTTTCGAAAAACTGCACGACGTACTTTCGGTTCGGTTCCGCCAATGCGTGTCTACATTGCGGCTCTAGATCGATTTTTTGTAAATAATATATTCTTAAAACCTTCTAAATAACATTGTAGAAGGCCCATGTAAATTTTCGTGGGAATCCGTCACGGTCGGTCCGGACGAGAAACCCCCTGTACCCCCGCCTTTCGCGTATCGGCAAAAACTAGGTTTCGCGCAAAATGTGCGTAACTTGTGCTACGTGACTCCGTTTTAGATCCATGACCAGTCAAAACGGACCTTGGAAGTTCCACCACACAATGTGCAGGGCGTTTGGTGGCAATACACCAAGATTTGAGTGTGTTTCGAAAAACTGCACGACGTACGTTCGGTTCGGTTCCGCCAATGCGTGTCTACAGAAATTTGCGGCTCTAGATCGATTTTTTGTAAGTAATATATGCTTAAAACGTTCTAAATAACATTGTAGAAGGCCCATGTAAATTTTCATGGGAATCCGACACGGTCGGTCCGGACGAGAAACCACCTATACCCTCGCCTTTCGCGTATCGGCAAAAACTGGGTTTCGCGCTAAAATGGGCGTAACTTTTGCTACGTGACTCCATTTTAGGCCCATGACCAGTCAAAACGGACCTTGGAAGGTCCACCACAGAATGTTTAGAGCGTTTGGTGGCAATACACCATGATTTGAGTGTGATCCGATAAACTGCATGACGTACGTTTGGTTGGGTTCTGCCAATGCATGTCTACGGCAGTTTGCGACTCTAAATCGGGTTTTTGTAAGTAATATATGTTCTTAAAACCTTCTAAATAACATTGTAGAAGGCCCACGTAAATTTTCATGGGGATCCGGCACGGTCGGTCCGGACGAGAAACCCCCTATACCCCGTCTTTCGCGTATCGGCAAAAACTGGGTTTCGCGCTAAAATGTCCGTAACTTCTGCTACGTGACTCCGTTTTAGGCCCATGACCAGTCAAAAGGGCCTTGGAAGGTCCACCACACAATGTGTAGGGCGTTTGGTGGCAATACACCATTGCTACGTGACTCCGTTTTAGGCCCATGACCAGTCAAAACGGACCTTGGAAGGTCCACCACATAATGTGCAGGGCGTTTGGTGGCAATACACCAGGATTTGAATGTTTTTCGATAAACTGCACGATGTCCGTTCGGTTCTGTTCCGCCAAATGCGTGTCTACGGAAATTTGCGGCTCAAGATCGATTTTTTGTTAGTAATATATGCTTAAAACCTTCGAAATAACATTTTAGAAGGCCCACGTAAATGTTCATGGGAATCCGACACGGTCGGTCAGGACGAGAAACCCCCTATATCCCCCGCCTTTCGCGTATCGGCAAAAACTGGGTTTCGCTCTAAAATGTGAATAACTTCTGCTACGTATCTCCGTTTTAGGCCCATGACCAGTCAAAACGGTTTGGAAGGTCCACCACACAATGTGCTGGGCGTTTGGTGGCAATACACCATGATTCGTGTGTATTTCGATAAACTACACGACGTACGTTCGGTTCCGCCAATGCGTGTCTACGGCAATTTGCCGCTCTAGATCGGTTTTTTGTAAGTAATATATGCTTAAAATCTTCTAAATAACATTGTAGAAGACCCACGTAAATTTTCATGGGAATCCGGCACGGTCGGTCCGGACGAGAAAGCCCCTATACCCCCGCCTTTCGCGTATCGGCAAAAACTGAGTTTCGCGCTAAAATATGCTTAACTTCTGCTACGTGACTCCGTTTTAGGCCCTTGACCAGTCAAAAGGACCTTGGAAGGTCCACCACACAATGTGTAGGGCGTTTGGTGGCAATACACCATGATTTGACTGTGTATCGATAAACTGCATGAGCGTACATTTGGTTCGGTTCCACCAATGCGTGTCTACGGATATTTGCGGATCTAGATCGATTTTTTGTAAGTAATATATTTTTAAAACCTTCTAAATAACATTGTAGAAGGCCCACGTAAATTTGCGTGGGAATCCGGCACGGTCGGTCCGGACAAGAAACCTCCTATACCTCCGCCTTTCGCGTATCGGCAAAAACTGGGTTTCGCGCAAAATGTGCGTAACTTCTGCTAAGTGACTCCGTTTTAGGTCCATGACCAGTCAAAACGGACCTTGGAAGGTCCACCACACAATGTGCAGGGCGTTTGGTGGCAATACGCCAAGATTTGAGTGTGTTTCGAAAAACTGCACGACGTACGTTCGGTTCGGTTCCGCCAATGCGTGTCTACTGAAATTTGCGGCTCTAGATCGATTTTTTGTAAGTAATATATTCTTAAAACCTTCTAAATAACATTGTAGAAGGCCCACGTAAATTTGCATGGGAATCTGGCACGGTCGGTCCGGACGAGAAATCCCCTATACCCCCGCCTTTCGCGTATCGGCAAAAACTGTGTTTCGCGCAAAATTTGCGTAACTTCTGCTACGTGACTCCGTTTTAGGTCCATGACCAGTCAAAACGGACCTTGGAAGTTCCACCACACAATGTGCAGGGCGTTTGGTGGCAATACACCAAGATTTGAGAGTGTTTCGAAAAACTGCACGACGTACGTTCGGTTCGGTTCCGCCAATGCGTGTCTACAGAAATTTGCGGCTCTAGATCGGTTTTTTGTAAGTAATATATGCTTAAAACCTTCTAAATAACATTGTATAAGGCCCATGTAAATTTCCATGGAAATCCGGCACGGTCGGTCCAAACGAGAAAACCCCCCAATACCCCCCCGCCTTTCGCGTAACGGCAAAAACTGGGTTTCGCGCTAAAATATGCGTAACTTTCTCTACGTGACACCGTTTTAGGCCCATGACCAGTCAAAACGGACCTTGGAAGGTCCAACACAGAATGTAACGCTCTAAAGTTTTAGATTAAATTAAAACCTAGAAATAAGTCAACGAGACATCCGTGATGATATGAACTTCCTATAAAGGGGATCAGTCCTTAAGACTATACAAAACTCATACGGATATAGAATTTGTCAACAATACTAATCTAAACATAACCGTCTAGACTACAACACTTGACGAACCAGAATTCACTAAAAGATGGGACTTAAACAATGCCCAACACCAAAATACTAGACATCTCAAAATATGCCTCGAGTCCACGCTCGACTCTCAAAGACCCTGTGCAACCCACCGCTAAGGGAAACCTGTTATACATATCATTTGAGAAAAAGTGTTAGGCTTAAAGCCTAGTGAGAACATACAGTTTATTCAAAATCAGAGATATAAACATCAGTAACATAAAGAAATCTTTTCATAAAGGTTTAGTTTATAAAAGATAACATTTCGCCACAACCGGGCCTTTTCGGTCCAAAACTCATCATACGATGACAAAAGAACCATTTTACCAAGGATAGTGGTGTAACACAAAGTAGACCACAAATCCGAGTTATGAGCTAAACACTTGGAGTCCTCAGTAATGGACCCAGAGTCCGTGCTACGAGGTGAGATCGCGCTCCCAAGGGAAACCAATGTATACTCCTCCACTAGGATCACCATGAACCATGGCTAGTATCCGGCCTCACATAACCGTACCAAGTTGCCCCCGAGGAACATGTGATCCATAGCTACAATTTGGGGAATATAACCTCCCAACAAAACAGTCTACTCCAAAACCTAGGGATCCTCTAGTAATGGTAAGGACTCGTCACAACAACATATGTGACCAACCATAAATCAATATATGGTATAAGTACATTTTATAACCAAAATGCTATTCTCAGTTCAACTTCTGGTAAGAATGAAAATCATTAAAATGAGTTCATAAACATTCTTTTCAAACGACCACATAATGTGCAAGTAAAACATCATTTTACTTCAATAAGGCAGAACCCGTCATTTTGGTCAAATCTGACCGGGAACCCCGAGATTCACCAAAAACTTCATTTATATCAAAATGTTTAGAACATAAAATCATACCGTAGAAATACTTCAGATTTCGCAAATAAGAGTTTTGACATGTATAAAGTTTGTAAAATGGTAGTTGGAACTCACCAAACAGGTTTATACGAAAACCCGAAAACCAGATATCGACCACGACGAAGAGGTGAAGCTTTATACACCGAAACCCCGAGCAATGCACTTAATACTAGCGATTAACGAACCCTTGAATATCCAAATAAACTTTAGAGAGAGAGAGAGACTTGAAGAGAGAGAGAGAGAGAAACGATTTAGAGAGAGAGAATGAGATTCAAAAATGAGAGATATTTTGGGTGGAAACCCTTAAGTCGGCCAGGAGAGCTTCGCGGGTTATGCCGCGACTTCCACTCGCGGCATAACTCGCCCGCTTACACAAAACCAAACCCATCCAGAGGGTTTCGCAGGTTATTCCGCGACCTCAACCCGCGACATAACTCGCGTAGCTCACTGAGGTTTGTCCAAAACCATCAAAAACCAAACTCAAACTTGGTAACAACCGTGGTGCTAACGACAAAAGCTTAACACTAGAATACCAAGGTTACATAACGAATATAGGGGTGTTACAATCCTCCCAACCTTAGAATAATTTCGTCCTCGAAATCTACTCTTCTCAATGGAACACTGTCCGCAGAGAAGATCGTCACTAACCCAAATGCCAGAATCATTAACGAGATCCTAATACCGACATCCACATGAGCTACCCTTCTTGAGCACAATTCACTCCTAACCGAACGAACACTCAACACTCTAAAGTAACCTTTACTCATAAGGTTACGGTTGCCTCCCAACCTTAGGTGACAATTACTACTTCAGGAAATTCACAACCTCAACTTTCCATCTACCAATTTTTTTCAAACTGCACGGTTCCGAACTCAAAGCCAACGGTCGACGCTAATCTTCCCAAAACTCTCAAATTTCACTGATCCATTCCTATTATCAATAAAGATATTCTTACAAGGCGCACTAAAGCGTCTTTCCGGCAAACGGTTAACATAGATTCTGTTATCACTCAACTCCAATCCGACTCCAAATCTGGAAATAGCCCTTATTAGAATTTCTTAATACATCCCTAAATACTTCGTCTACAACTACTTTATAAAGATTTACCTCTAAACATACCACCAATCTACACATTCGGACTATAAAGGACGGGCGCTACAGAAACTCATGCGTAGCCACTATCTCCAACCTGTGGAACACTTCACCAACCACTTACTCTAGCTCAAGGCTAAGGCCCGACTCCTCAAAGCACTGCTAGAACCGAACTCCCAACCGAAAATGATGCACATGAAGATAAATAAATAAATAAAAGTTTAAGCTTAGCGCCTAGAGAGCTCAAGAGTTTTACATAAGTAAAAGCATTTAAATTGATGAACTTCTCTTTAAATCAAAACCTTTCAAATAATGAACCTTAAAACATAGAAACAACTCCTTTTCAAAGTCATGCACTTTCAAAGACGGATACTTCATTGCAAATACGTTTTATAAATTGACACAATTTGTATAACTCGAAGTATGAAATATTAGTAACACTATCCATATCGTACGTCCGAAAACATGGACACTAGGCCCAATACTCACACGACCAAAAACGAAAGAAAACTAAATATCAACATGCACGAATAACACATTTCATTCAAACCTTAATATACGTGGGGAAAACCCAATATTAAAGCCATCATTTACCGCCGACTCTACATAACCAAAGCCGGTAAAAATATAACATTATTGTTTAAAATACCCCGGGTCTACGACGGAGAGACCCGTACATAAAGAGAATAGAAGAACACGCAAGTAGGCCGCCCACACAGCTTCCTCACATGACCTCTAAACGTTTCCATCTTGGGTGGCGAGAACACGTGAATGGGGCCACCCGTGATGTTATTGGATTTCACCACACATACCGGTCCTAGTTCCCATGCCATACAAGACATCACAATCCTCAGACCTATTATTTCCCCTTGCCATACTCTATCGAGTTCCACTCCAGGGTCTTACGAACATGGGTACCTATCCAATCTAAACTAGTTTCAACTCAGCGGCTCGAGCCACCTATCGCCTACTCGCTAGCAAACCCAAGCGGTCACCACAGTAACCAAAAACTTAGGCTTTCCAAAAACAGACAGACTTACGTGCCTATGGATCCAATACAACACTGTCAAAATTTACACGACTCCAAATGAAAGACCAAAGCTCCCAAAAAGAAAACATGTAACTCCTAATGGCATGAAATAATCGCCATCATACTCCAAAAATTCCACAACTGTTTTTAAACCGTACGAATGTCCTCAAGACTTCATTTAGTCAAAATTGAGCCAACGACCCAACGGTTTACATAAACACCCAAATGAAAGCCGAAATAAATGTTGAAACACGCTTGACCAACTATTATGCATACACGACCCAAAAGTATGATTAACTCAAATCTCATCGTTGGTTGAAACAAACCGTTTTCCAAATGAACTCATACCCTTATGTTTTCAAAAGGCCTCATAACACAATAATATGCATTTTCTGGAAAAGGTTTATAAGATCAGATACACCAAACGACACTTACGTCAATTGAATCTCCAAATATATATATGTAAAATCATCAAAGAAACACCTCAACATGTTTTATTTACCAAAAAAAATCAAAGATCCCAAAATGGGTGTCTCGCATGCTCATAAAATTAAACATTCCAAAATAACCAAAACTTATCAGCAGTTAACAATTTATTGTAAAACACAAACACTTTAAAATAAACATTTTGGCATGTACACTATTTTCACAATTCAACTTTAACTTACCAAAACACGAATAAACCCCCTCATGCTAAAATCCTTCATTGCGGTTATAAATCCGGACAAATGTCCACACGACTCATTTAGTCAAAACCCGAGACAAAAGCCTGACACTTTACGTAAATTTCCAACGAAAGCCTCGTATACCTTAAAACACATTTTAACCGACATTTAACTGTTTTCCCAAATAATGAAATGTCTTTAAACAATGTTTATGAAAATACACACCACCAGGACATGATTTCTCAAAACTCAACACGTATTGAGACCAAAGATTTTCCAAAAGTTTATGAATGCAAATATACTAAGATGCACAAAATCATCAAAGATGCATAGATCATAGTGTAGATCTTACGTGTACAAAATCACCCAGAATATGTAAGTCACACTATCTACTTGTTGAAATATTCAAGTTCGACATGAGCAATTTATGTTGTTGAAACAATCCAAGTTACCGAATACGAAAACTTAACAAAATACTCGCACCTTGAGAAATACCGAGTAAAAACATACGCAACAATTTATACTATGAACGTGAAGATAGGTTCTTGTATTTCAATACGTGCAACAATTGTTTGTACAACTCAAAAGGAAAATCACGATTTTATCTTTAAAACTCCTCTCTATACAACCAAGAGACGTTGCAACGAATGAATTTTCAACTCACCCCATATGCAATAATTCATTCCCCAAAGGGCGGTAAAATAACGGGGATGCAAATAAAATTTCAATTCGAGTTTGAAGCTTCACGTTGAAAAGATAAACACATTTGACAGAATAGAAACTACAACGACAAAAATACCGCTAATTCGCTAAATGCTTTGCGGAAATTTTAACAGTAAGAGTTAATGATGGAATACGATCAGAACGAAAGTCCTGTTTTTTTTTAAATAACATAAATCGTTTATGCAATCATTCACACCAACGTTATACTTAAATCCAATGCACATAGTACACGATATATGATACTTGATAATAAACCCCGAGATTAACACACATAATGATGCACATGCACATGCCTCTCAAAATTATTTACGCGACGCAAAAGTCGTAAGATGAGACACCATAATCCAACTGGATTTTATAAAACTCATTTACGCTAACAATCGAGTGTTGTCAAAATTTCTATTTTTCAATATAAGGTAAGGTGACCATTCAGACAATATTCTGATGAGACACGATTCCCAAAGAACTCATAAATTGCACACAATTTAAAATTAACTTACGCATCTCAAAATATACGCACACGTTAAAAGAATTCGTAAAACAATACTCCATGCAATTCAACAAGACTCACACAAACCAAAATTTCCAAGAACTCCGACTCAAAAGTATGGGGATAACTTTTCCTTTAAACCATTGACATACGTGGAAGAGCTCCAATGTCAAGGTCAAAATTCCACAGCTATTTGCCCATTAACTCCACAAGCGTTAAAACACAATTATTTCGACATCAAAAAATAGCATTTAAACACTAGACTTGAATAAGGAGAGTTTTGATAATAATTTGAAATCAGGTGCAACAAAACCAATGTAAGCACGCTTATGCTCATAGTTAAAAATATGATGAGTGCTAAATGTCTTGCCAGAACGTTATAATGTAATTTACTTCATGGTTGGCGCTCATGAAAAGCAATTTAGGCAACCTTATTTTAGAAATAAATTAAATGCATGAATTCGGTCGGCACTCACATCTTAATACTACGCTTCACAATATCCCAACGTTCTATAATCTACCGGATGCCTCAGGCATCAAAGGGCAACCATCCTATTAAATTAACTTACAAATCTCCTCTATATGGAATCGATCTAACAAGATATAATCCTAACTCCACCAACGAATCTGGCTTAGGATGATTAACTTAATGCGTCCCACGCACTTACTATAATTCCAAATAGACATTGCTTACAAACAACAATCATTCCTTAGCTTACTCGCTTATAAACCTTCGCACTACTCTAACGGTCAACATACTAAGATAGAGCAGACAAACACAAGCACGAGAAAGGGTAAGGAAGAGTTTAACTGAAACACGCACGAAAGAAACGTACCGCTATGTCTACCAATTGTCATAACATTAGCAAACCAATTACACTTACATAAAATATCCTCATAATCACATTAGCTAAGTGAGATTATGAACATATAACACATAAGGGTTCTTGTTACCGTCATCGTAACGCTTGATTAACATAACATCCGTCGATTCTAAGACTAACCCATCTTAGAAGTTCTACCCAGTCTCACAATCAATGCCTTAAAACTCAGTCTAAGTCTAGACATCTTACATTCATGCCTAGTTCGCTTAAACTAGAGCTCTGATACCAAGTTGTAACGCTCTAAAGTTTCAGAGTAAATTAAAACCTGGAAATAAGGCAACGAGACATCCGTGATGATATTAACTTCCCATAAAGGGGATCAGTCCTTAAGACTATACAAAACTCATACGGATATAGAATTTATCAACAATACTAATCTAAACATAACCGTCTAGACTACAACACTTGACGAACCAGAATTCACTAAAAGATGGGACTTAAACAATGCCCAACACCAAAATACTAGACATCTCAAAATATGCCTCGAGTCCACGCTCGACTCTCAAAGACCCTGTGCAACCCACCGCTAAGGGAAACCTGTTATACATATCATTTGAGAAAAAGTGTTAGGCTTAAAGCCTAGTGAGAACATACAGTTTATTCAAAATCAGAGATATAAACATTAGTAACATAAAGAAATCTTTTCATAAAGGTTTAGTTTATAAAAGATAACATTTCGCCACAACCGGGCCTTTTCGATCCAAAACTCATCATACGATGACAAAAGAACCATTTTACCAAGGATAGTGGTGTAACACAAAGTAGACCACTGCCGGTCCAACAATACTACTTATCAAGTTCTAGAAACGACACAATAACGATTACCAACCTGTATTGATTTATAGAAATGGTTACAAGGTTGATCGATTGAAGTATGAAATGTGTTCTCTGTTTTACACCTTTTTGTGTGTGTTTGTATTTTTCGATTATTATCTGATCTGTGAGAGGTGTTGAGAGACACAACTAATATCTAATCTAAAGTGTGTCTAACACACTACCTAGATAATATCTAGATATTAATTCTAGATATTAAATCTAGAAACTAGAAACTAACTAAACTAAGTAAATAACTAAGTTAACTAAATATCTAACAAACTAGATATTAAGTTAACTATTACAATAACAAACAATTACATTGAATTACATTGACATTTATTACAAATAGACATAGACTTTAACATTTGAAGTTTTGAGGAATGCGGGTCTTAGGTATGCGGGTCTGAGGTATGCTTTGCGGGTCACTTGGGAATCGAGAAGTTGAGCTTTGCGGGTCTCTTGGGAACCGAGAAGTGTGCTTTTCGGGTCTCTTGGGAACCGAGAAGTGTGCTTTTCGGGTCTCTTGGGAACCGAGAAGTGTGCTTTTCGGGTGTCTTGGGAACCGAGAAGTGTGCTTTTCAGGTCGTTCTTCCTCTGCTTTGCGCTTTATTCATCCTGTATTGAAAATTTGTCTAAAATCTGTTCCTGTAACGATTAGCAATAACAAACACTACCCTTATGTCTAGAAACACTTCTAGAACAGATTATAAGCATTCGATCTCTCTAAAACACTCTTTTTAGAAATTAATCTGATCGCACAGTACGTTTTTCACATCGACAGTTTTCACACAAAATCCACAATTTGGAACTCGATATAAGCTTTAAAGTGAAATCAAACACTCACAAATCTATCTAGCAGGTATTTCGATCACACCCTGATCGATTCTAACACCTAAAACACTCAAAATCACAAACTCGAATTTTGTTCAAGAACATAGAGTCGTTTTTCTTAGAAAACTTGTTTTGATCTTAATCAGGCTCTGATACCAATTGTCGGTCCAACAATACTACTTATCAAGTTCTAGAAACGACACAATAACGATTACCAACCTGTATTGATTTATAGAAATGGTTACAAGGTTGATCGATTCAAGTATGAAATGTGTTCTCTGTTTTACACCTTTTTGTGTGTGTTTGTATTTTTCGATTATTATCTGATCTGTGAGAGGTGTTGAAAGACACAACTAATATCTAATCTAAAGTGTGTCTAACACACTACCTAGATAATATCTAGATATTAATTCTAGATATTAAATCTAGAAACTAGAAACTAACTAAACTAAGTAAATAACTAAGTTAACTAAATATCTAACAAACTAGATATTAAGTTAACTATTACAATAACAAACAATTACATTGAATTACATTGACATTTATTACAAATAGACATAGACTTTAACATTGAGAGTCGACGTTCCGGCATTAGCTTCAGATTGCGATCTTCAGTTTGGATGATCTGGAATCCAATGAGACTGTGGTCTAACAATCTCCCCCTTTGGATCAAGATCATTTAATAAAAATATTTATCCAATTCAGTCTTCTTGTTCATCTCAGAAGATGCAATCTCTTTCTCTGAAATCAGCATGTCTTCAATCTACTTTCTTTAGAAGAATTCAGTCTTTGACGTGATTCTTGAAACATGTGATCTTTGCCATTTCTTGTGTAGTCATTCTCCCCCTTTTTGATGTTAAGTGCAATGACTTCATCAAAATTTGTGGTAAGAAATCTCAATCTTGCGGTTAGAGCCCCTGATTCGTCAATTCATAAGAGATTCATCTAGATCTTTGCAAATCCAGACAAATGTGTCGTGTAACACCTGAAATCAACTAACGAATCAGTTATCATGCCTGTCAGTAACACTAAGTCATTGAGTGTAACGAATACACATGGGAAATGAGTTGTTTGATGTTGACTCCCCCAGGGCTTCCATTTAATCATCGAAACACCACAAAGGTTATTTCTATAAACGTTATGACAAAGAAACTAATTCCTTGTGTGTTCGTGCTTGTGTTTGAAAGAATTAAGCACTGATGATTGCTTATAGGCTCAAAATTATGTAAACCACTGAGACAACAGTAAGTTAAACACAGACTCAATGTGCATGATTGAAGTGCGAAGGTGGGGCAGACTTCCTTCTTTTCAATATCTAGATTTTCCGAATGAAAATCAGATAGCATATGTGCTGCATCCCCTTTTGAAAATGTGAAACACTTTCTTGTTAAGAAGAAAATGAGTAGATGGTGAGGTTTGATCAAGAATTGGCATGGGTTATTTGCCTGTTTCAATAATGATCACCAAAGAATTGTGAATCACTAGAATGGTGGCTACCCGGCTCAGAAAAAGTTGGTGCAGAGTTGTGATATTCTTTTAACTCTGTTCTCACACGCTCTTTCTTTTAAAACTTTTAGCTTACTCTAATCATACTCATTTCTTTTCTCTTTGCACACTCAATCACTAAGAATTAACTTCTTGGGTAGAAATCACTGGTTAAGGTGATTCCATTGAAGTTGTGTTAAGTCCTAGCACAATGATTTCTTGTTTTCCTATGATGCACGTGGTGCTCAGATTGGTTTAACTATTTCAGTTAAAACACAATATTGATCATGAAAACATTTAAAATACACTCCCAAGATATAAAATGTGTTGAAAAATCGGGAAGTGTTTTGAACATTAAAAACAATGTTTTCCAATGATTGAAAGTTGTCCTTCTTTCAACCATATATGAGATGAAGATATAGAATTATACCTTAACGAGTGATCTTTCATCTCATGAAGCTAAGCTTTAAGTCAGAGAAATATGAACTTGTAAGCTTCTCTGAAAAATTCTGCAAAAGTCTAATGTCAAGTCAAAGTAATAATTATTCACTTATATTGAAAAGACAAAAAGCAGTAAAACTTTTTAAAGTACGAGTCCTGATCTGAAATAATCAGAAGTCATGTCCGAACTCCCTTTTTGATTTGAAGAGCTCCCCCTAAAATCTTGCATAACAAAAGTTTGTCATAAAACGTAAATGCAGAAATCTTATGAGCTCTCCCTCAAATTAATATTGACCAAGTATGAGTTTCTTCTCATACTCCCCCTAGAATCATGAACATTAACATATGAAATACAGATATCATCCACAATTAAGCATAAAGATATGAGGAAAAAGTAAACAATAGTGAACTTTTATAGGTAACTACTGATTATGTCTTAAGATTTAGCATACCAAGCTTAGAGATAAGAAAGTTGAATCTCTTTTCAGCTAACGCCTTGGTAAACAAATCTGCAAGTTGATAATCTGTTTTTACAAAGAAAAGTTCTATGTTTCCTTTTTCTACATGATCTTTGATAAAGTGATACCTGACGTCGATATGTTTGTTTTTTGTGTGTTGAACAGGATTCGTTGTTATTGCGATGGCGCTCTTGGAGTCGCAGTAGATCGGGATTTTGTTGAAGTGGAAACTGTAGTCGCGAAGTTGTGTTTGCATCCACAAAACCTGAGAACAGCAGCTAGCAGCAGCTACATACTCTGCTTCGGCCGTAGAAGTTGAAACACAAAGTTGCTTCTTTGATCCCCAACTTACTAGTTTGTCACCGAGGAACTGTACGTGTCCTGACGTGCTCTTCCTGTCTAACATACAACCTGCATGATCTGCATCTGTGTAGGCTGTTAGTTCAAAACTAGTATCTTTAGGATACCATAGACCGAGATCTGCAGTGCCCTTTAGATACCTGAAAATGCGCTTGACAGCAGTCAAATGGATTTCTTTTGGATTCGCCTGATATCGGGCACAAAGACATGTTGAAAACATTATGTCTGGTCTACTACTAGTAAGATACATTAAAGAACCTATCATTCCTCTGTAGGTCCTAATATCAACAGCCTTTCCCGAAGGATCGGTGCCAATCTTAGTTCCTGGTGCCATTGGGGTACCAATCGGTTTTGTATTTTCCATTTGGAATTTCCGTAGAATTTCCCTAATGTACTTAGATTGATTGATAAAGATACCCGTAGAAAACTGTTTGACTTGCAATCCGAGAAAGAAATTCATCTCTCCCATCATGTTCATCTGAAATCTAGACACCATAAGGTTTGCGAAATTCTTACAGTACTTAGTATTTGTAGAGCCAAAGATAATATCGTCGACATAGATTTGTATTAAAACGATATCGGCTTCTTCTTTCTTAATAAACAAAGTGGTATCCACCGTACCTTTGGAAAACCCATACTTAACTAGAAAAGTGGAAAGGACATCATACCAGGCTCGAGGGGCTTGTTTCAGACCGTAGAGAGCTTTGTCAAGAATGTAGACGTGATTAAGCTTTTCTTGATTGACAAAACCCTCTGGATGAGAGACGTAGACTTCCTCCTTCAGAATTCCATTGAGGAATGTTGTCTTCACGTCCATTTGAAAGACCGTGAAATTCTTGTGGGCAGCGTAGGCTAAGAACATTCTGATTGCCTCTAAACGCGCCACAGGAGCGTATGTCTCGTCATAGTCTAATCCTTCCTCTTGTCTGTATCCTTTGACTACTACTCTCGCCTTGTTTTTGATAACGGTACCAGCTTCGTCTTTCTTAATTTTGAAGATCCACTTCGTACCGATGATTGTTTTACCTTTAGGCTTTGGTACGAGTCTCCATACTTGCAGTGCGTCGAACTGGTTTAATTCTTCTTGCATAGAGACTATCCAATCTGGATCCGCAAGAGCCTCTGATACTCGAGTTGGCTCAATCTTGCTTAGAAAGGAGTCGTGCATGCACCAGTTGATTGACGCTGACCTAGTTTGCACCGGCTTGGATGGATCACCTATGATATGACTTGCAGGGTGCGCTTTGGTCCATTTACGTTCATGAGGCAGTGGATTATAGGAATGAATGTCAGTTGTGTCATCTATAAATCCACTTGCACCTTCTTCAGTTTGATTGGGAGGAGTTATGATAGTTGCTTCAGTTGAAGTTGTTGGTTCAGAAGACTCAGCAGGTACAGCTTGATCCGGCTGTAGTTGGATCTGTATGGTACATCCTGCTGGTTCAGCTTCTTCTGACTCTGCATGACTTGGCACTTCTTGAACTATAGGAGTTGGTATTTGAATTGTGACGTCTTGATGAATCGAGGTACTTGATTCATTTGGAATGTCTGAACTGGTTGGATGAGTAGGCGTTGGTTCTTCTATCCTGTCAACCAAAACAGATTTCTTTATGTTAGTTCCAAGAAATTCGTCATAAAACAATTCAAATAATAAATCTAAATCAGATAAATGGTTAGTTGATGTTGAAGCTTCATCTGATTTGTTCTGTTGAGACGCAGGTTCTGGACTGAGTTGCCCAGAAGCTAGTACTCCGGTTAAAACGGGTTCTGAACAGTATTGTTCGGAAGCCATCTCTTCATCAAAGGTGACGTTGACGCTTTCAATCACCGTCTTTGACTTCTTGAAGTAGATTCTGAATGCAGTTGATGATGAGGAGTATCCAATGAAGATTCCTTCATCTGCCTTGGCGCTGAACTTGTTGAGATTCTCCCTATCGTTTAGAACGAAACACTTACATCCAAAGATATGGAAGTATTTGATTGTAGGTGTTCGGTTGTTGATCAACGCATAAGGAGTCTTCTTGAATCGTCTGTGAATCATGGACCGGTTCTGCGTATAGCATGCGGTAGATATAGCTTCTGCCCATAAGAATAGAGGTAGGTCGGAATGACTTAGCATAGTGCGAGCTGCCTCGACTAGCGTCCGATTCCTTCTTTCCACCACTCCATTTTTTTGAGGCGTACGTGCAGCAGAGTACTGATGAGTTATCCCTTTAGATTCGAGATATTCTTGAACAGTTTTGTTCTTGAACTCTGTGCCGTTGTCTGTTCTTAGAAGCTTTATCGGTTTCTGCAGATTCACCTGGGTCGTTTTCAGGAAAGTGATGAACACATCAGGTGTCTCATCCTTTGATCGTAGGAACTTGACCCAAGTGTATCGTGAGTAGTCGTCCACGATCACTAGAATGTACTTCTTGCCTCCTAGACTCTGAGTTCGCATTGGACCACAGAGATCCATATGCAATAGCTCTAACAGAGCGCTTGTACTTGGTTCAGGCTTCGGTTTATGCGGAGCCCTCTTCATCTTGCCCTTCTCACAGGCTGCACACAGATGATCTTTGTCATATTTGAGCTCTGGAAGTCCTTTGACTAAGTTGTCACTGACCAGTTTGTTGATGTAGCGAAAGTTGAGATGAGAGAGTCGTCGATGCCATAGCCAGCTTTGCTGCATCGATGCTTTAGATAGTAGACAAATCTGCTTGTCAGTCTGGACGTCTGATAAATTGATCGTGTAGAGGTCTGACTTTCGAGTGCCGACCAAGAGTTCTTCACCTTCTTCTGTGCGAACAGAACACCTCTTGGCTTTGAATTTGACCTCTAGGTCTTTGTCACAGAACTGACCTATGCTGAACAGGTTGTGTCCTAACCCTTCTACGTAGCTCACCTTCTTGATCGTTATATTTTCCCGTTGTATATCACCGTAGCCTAATATTGGTGAAAACTGATCATTTCCGTATCTGACTGTTCCGCAGTATTTCTCTGTAAAGTTTGTCAGCATATCTTTCTGTCCTGTCATGTGTTTGGAGCAACCGCTGTCCAAATACCACATATGACGGATCTGCATAAGAGAAATAATGAAACACAGATTTAGATTTTAAGCATTATAAATGAGTAAGACGTTGAAGCGTTAATATTAAAGTGCGGGTTTTGAACTAATGAATTCAAAAGCCTATTTTTCTTAAGCATGGGTTCTGAACAGACGTGTTCAGAAACCATCGTCTTGTCTTTGAAGTCCGAGTCTTGAGATGTCTTACTCAAGAACCATTTTCTCTATTGAGGTACGGGTTCTGATCTGTTGTAATCAGAAGCCACTTCTTTTTCTAAACATTGGGTGCCTGCAACACAGATTTAGGTTTTGGTACCCACTTGAATTTGGGTCCTGCTGTGTTAGCACAAGGTTTTGATTTTGGTACCCATTGCAAATTGGGTCCTCTTTTCTTCTGAAATAGATATGAAGTAGGATACTGATAAGAATGCTCATGAGATGATTCAAACCGCATAGCAGAATCTTGACAGAAATTAGAAGCATGTTTATCATAAAAGGAAGAATGTCTAGCAGTTTTAGATAACAGGAATAGTTGCTTAAAAGAGTATTTCACTTTAGGAGAAACATTCATATTCAAAGTATCTGAACTAGACATATTCTTATTACAATAAACAGAATCAAAAGATTTAAAAGTCTTGTCAAGCTTCCGTTTGGGTTGCCATTTCTTGGTCATATCTGAAACAGTTGAAACCTTTGAGTTAGACATTTGAGAAACAACTGAATGCATTTTCTTTGGGTTACCAGTATTGATCGGCTTCTGTGAATGCTTCTTGCCTTTAGCATTTTTAGCTTTCTCAGAGACTGAGTTATCAACTCGCGTTGATTTTGCACTGTTAACAGGCTTACTGGTTGATCCAACAGATTTTTAAGAAAGGATGAATGGTTTGGAAGTTTTGCATTAAAGTCAAATTGTTCAAGACAATCATCTAAACCACCGTTAGAGTTCAGAAAATCAAACCCTTGATTTGATGAACTAACCATATTCTCAGATTTTGAAGCCTTAGAAAGAACAGAATTTGTAAACACAGTTGTAAAAACATTATGTTCAATGTTTATCAAAAGTCTTTCATCTGACAAGGAATTCTCGAGTTCAGAAATTTTACTTTCTAAAACGAGAGGAGGGACATATAGTTTACCTTGAGTAGGTTTCGCCTCCATTTCCTTTTCAGAATAACTTAGAAAGAAGTCATCTGAAAGAGTTTTCTTCTTTTCAGGTTTCTTATCATAGCTATTATTCAGCTTCGCATAATAAAATGGAAGATGAATTTTAGATGATATTAAATGATTTTCTGTTTCTTTGGCTTCATCCTCTTCAGATAGTTTAGTCCAATAAACTTTAAGTTCAGGGATTCTTCTAGCTAACTTCATAGAAAGAATATCATAAAGTGCAGGCACTTCAGACATTCCCTTTTGAAGATAGTGAGGATTCTTATAACCGATTCCCCATCTTTCTTTGTTCTCTATTGGTTTGTTAAGATGAATGGTTTGCTCAGTTTGACCTAATGAGTATAACTTCTTTTCCAAAGCATCCATTTTTGCAATTAAAGATTTGTTTTCTTCGATAGACGAAGAATGCATTTGTGTAACCTCGTATAAGTCAATCTCACGTTTTAGCAGTTTAGACTTGAGTTCAGAATTCTCACTAAGAATTATTGTCTTTTCCGTTGCGTTGGTGTCATTGTTTTTATGTAAAACCTCAACCAGTACTTTCTTCTCAGCAATTTCATTGCTAAGTTTCTGTATTGATTGGTTTTTGTCAGTAATGACACCCTTTTCACGCTTTAGGTTCGACTCTAACTCTTTGAGTTTATCATTCATGGCATGCAGTTGATTTATGAATTCAGCATACGATAAGTTGCATACCTCTTCTTCATTCTCTGAATCAGCTTCATCTGATTCATGCTTTCCCATCAAGCACAGGTTGACAACTTCATCTTTCTCTTCATCTTCTTCATCATCATCAGAATGATCGAGCCAGAAAACGTCTTCAGCCATCAATGCCTTCCCAGCCTCTTGTTGCTTTTCAAGCAACATTTTGTTCTTGTAGTAGTCCGAGTTCTTGACTTTTGTCTTTCGGCAATCTCTGGCATAATGACCGGTTTTGCCATAGTTTTAGCACGTTATAGGTTCTGTCTGACCTGATCCTTCTGCTTGAAACCTTCTTTCTTCAGGTTTCCTTTCCTCTGATCTCTTTCCTTCAGTAAGATCTCTTCTATCTTCTGGTTTCCTCTCCTCCATTCTCCTTCCTTCAAACCTTCTTCCTTCAAATCTACTTCCTTCAACCCTTTCTTTATGAGCGTAGTTGTTTGGACCAGACGAATACCTCTGACTGATTGAGCTTGGCTTTGTGTAGAATTTCTTCTGGAAAGCCTTAGTCAACAAAAGCAATGCTTGCTTTAGTTGTTCACATTCATCTTCGTTAGAGTTTGCTTCAGCTTTATGTTCATCTGATTCATACACAGTTGCTTTGTTCTTCTTCTTCTTGACAACAAGAGAAACTGTGTCTTCAACCTTCTTTCCTCTCTGCCTTTTCTCTTCTAGAATTTCATCCACTTCTTCTTCATTTTGTTTGAGGGTCTCATACACCTCATGAAGTGGAATCTCATTCAGATCTTTAATCTGCTTCATCTGCCTCGCAAATCTCTTCTATTCTGGCTGTAGAACGCTTAGAAATTTGACGTTTAGCTCAATTTGAGATTTGTGAACCTTGTTCTTGCTTAGCTCATTCAGCAAGGTCACAAACCTGTCATGTACTTCTTCTAAGGTTTCTCCTGCTCTGCCTCTAAATTCTTCATAGTTATTTAGGCAGTTGGAGATCTTCAGTTGATTTCCCAACTTAGAACCCAGCATCATCTTCTCCAGCTGATCCCACATTTCCTTAGCTGAGGCCTTGTAGCTGTCAATCTTTATGTAGATTTCATTGGGGATTCCTTGAAGAATGTATGACATAGCTAGCTTATCACCTTTAGCTCTGTTTAGGTTGTCACCGTCAAGCTCATGGTACTTCAGTTCAACTTGTGTTGGCACTGTTCCAACTAGACGAGTTGTCTTTATTGGTTGCATATTTCCTTCTGCAAATGACTGTCTGATGAACTCACAAAGCTCATGCCTGTCTATGAAGTTTAGAAACCGATCCTTCCACTGTTCGTATTCTCTTTTGAATAGAACTGGTGGTTTGGAATCAGTTCCAATGGCAAGAGCTTCTCTGGAAGTCATATTTGAACAAGATTTAAGATGGGAGAGGCTTTGAGATGCGTGAGGCTTTGAGATATGAGAAGGTTTGCGTTTCAAGTTAGGAACGCAAAGTTGAGGTTTGCGTTTCTAATGGGACGCGCAAATGGAGGTTTGCGTGTCTAGTGAGGAACGCAAAGTTGACTGAATTCTTTTGAAGTTTTGAGGAATGCGGGTCTTAGGTATGCGGGTCTGAGGTATGCTTTGCGGGTCACTTGGGAATCGAGAAGTTGAGCTTTGCGGGTCTCTTGGGAACCGAGAAGTGTGCTTTTCGGGTCTCTTGGGAACCGAGAAGTGTGCTTTTCGGGTCTCTTGGGAACCGAGAAGTGTGCTTTGCGGGTCTCTTGTGAACCGAGAAGTGTGCTTTTCGGGTCTCTTGGGAACCGAGAAGTGTGCTTTTCGGGTCTCTTGGGAACCGAGAAGTGTGCTTTTCGGGTCTCTTGGGAACCGAGAAGTGTGCTTTTCGGGTCTCTTGTGAACCGAGAAGTGTGCTTTTCGGGTCTCTTGGGAACCGAGAAGTGTGCTTTGCGGGTCTCTTGTGAACCGAGAAGTGTGCTTTTCGGGTCTCTTGGGAACCGAGAAGTGTGCTTTTCGGGTCGTTCTTCCTCTGCTTTGCGCTTTATTCGTCCTGTATTGAAAATTTGTCTAAAATCTGTTCCTGTAACGATTAGCAATAACAAACACTACCCTTATGTCTAGAAACACTTTTAGAACAAATTATAAGCATTCGATCTCTCTAAAACACTCTTTTTAGAAATTAATCTAATCGCACAGTACGTTTTTCACATCGACAGTTTTCACACAAAATCCACAATTTGGAACTCGATATAAGCTTTAAAGTGAAATCAAACACTCACAAATCTATCTAGCAGGTATTTCGATCACACCCTGATCGATTCTAACACCTAAAACACTCAAAATCACAAACTCGAATTTTGTTCAAGAACACAGAGTCGTTTTTCTTAGAAAACTTGTTTTGATCTTAATCAGGCTCTGATACCAATTGTCGGTCCAACAATACTACTTATCAAGTTCTAGAAACGACACAATAACGATTACCAACCTGTATTGATTTATAGAAATGGTTACAAGGTTGATCGATTCAAGTATGAAATGTGTTCTCTGTTTTACACCTTTTTGTGTGTGTTTGTATTTTTCGATTATTATCTGATCTGTGAGAGGTGTTGAGAGACACAACTAATATCTAATCTAAAGTGTGTCTAACACACTACCTAGATAATATCTAGATATTAATTCTAGATATTAAATATAGAAACTAGAAACTAACTAAACTAAGTAAATAACTAAGTTAACTAAATATCTAACAAACTAGATATTAAGTTAACTATTACAATAACAAACAATTACATTGAATTACATTGACATTTATTACAAATAGACATAGACTTTAACATTGAGAGTCGACGTTCCGGCATTAGCTTCAGATTGCGATCTTCAGTTTGGATGATCAGGAATCCAATGAGACTGTGGTCTAACAACCACAAATCCGAGTTATGAGCTAAACACTTGGAGTCCTCAGCAATGAACCCAGAGTCCGTGCTACGTGGTGAGATCGCGCTCCCAAGGGAAACCAATGTATACTCCTTCACTAGGATCACCATGAACCATGGCTAGTATCCGGCCTCACATAACCGTACCAAGTTGCCCCCGAGGAACATGTGATCCATAGCTACAATTTGGGGAATATAACCTCCCAACAAAACAGTCTACTCCAAAACCTAGGGATCCTCTAGTAATGGTAAGGACTCGTCACAACAACATATGTGACCAACCATAAATCAATATATGGTATAAGTACATTTTATAACCAAAATGCTATTCTCAGTTCAACTTCTGGTAAGAATGAAAATCATTAAAATGAGTTCATAAACATTCTTTTCAAACGACCACATAATGTGCAAGTAAAACATCATTTTACTTCAATAAGGCGGAACCCGTCATTTTGGTCAAATCTGACCGGGAACCCCGAGATTCACCAAAAACTTCATTTATATCAAAATGTTTAGAACATAAAATCATACCGTAGAAATACTTCAGATTTCGCAAATAAGAGTTTTGACATGTATAAAGTTTGTAAAATGGTAGTAGGAACTCACCAAACAGGTTTATACGAAAACCCGAAAACCAGATATCGACCACGACGAAGAGGTGAAGCTTTATACACCGAAACCCCGAGCAATGCACTTAATACTAGCGATTAACGAACCCTTGAATATCCAAATAAACTTTAGAGAGAGAGAGAGACTTGAAGAGAGAGAGAGAAACGATTTAGAGAGAGAGAATGAGATTTAGAAATGAGAGATATTTTGGGTGGAAACCCTTAAGTCGTCCAGGAGAGCTTCGCGGGTTATGCCGCGACTTCCACTCGCGGCATAACTCGCCCGCTTACACAAAACCAAACCCATCCAGAGGGTTTCGCGGGTTATGCCGCGACCTCAACCCGCGACATAACTCGCGTAGCTCACTGAGGTTTGTCCAAAACCATCAAAAACCAAACTCAAACTTGGTAACAACCGTGGTGCTAACGACAAAAGCTTAACACTAGAATACCAAGGTTACATAACGAAATTAGGAGTGTTACACAAAATTTGCAGGGAGTTTGGTGGTAATACACCAAGATTTGGGTGTGTTTCGATAAACTACACGACGTACGTTCGGTTCCGCCAATGCGTGTCTATGGCAATTTGCGGCTCTAGATCGATTTTTTGTAAGTAATATTTGCTTAAAACCTTCTAAATAACATTGTAGAAGGCCCACATAAATTTTCATGGGTATTCGTCACGGTCGGTCCAGACGAGAAACCCCCTATACCCCCGCCTTTCACGTATCGACAAAAACTGGGTTTCGCGTTAAAATGTGCATAACTTCTGCTACGTGTCTCCATTTTAGGCCCATGACCAGTCAAAACGGACCTTGGAAGGTCCACCACACAATGTGCAGAGTATTTGGTGTCAATACGCCATGATTTGAGTGTGTTTCGATAAACTGCACGACGTACGTTCGGTTCGGTTCCGCCAATGCGTGTGTATGGCAATTTCCGGCTCTTGATCGTTTTTTTGTAAGTAATATATGCTTAAAACCTTCAAAATACCAGTGTAGAAGGCCCACATAAGTTTTCATGGGAATCCAGCACGGTCGGTCCGGACGAGAAACCCCCTATACCCCCGCCTTTTGTGTATCGGCAAAAACTGGGTTTCGCGCTAAAATGTACGTAACTTCTGCTACGTGACTCCATTTTAGGCCCATGACCAGTCAAAACGGACCTTGGAAGGTCCACCACAAAATGTTTAGAGCGTTTGGTGGCAATACACCATGATTTGAGTGTGATCCGATAAACTGCATGACGTACGTTCGGTTGGGTTCCGCCAATGCATGTCTACGGCAATTTGCGGCTCTAAATCGGGTTTTTGTAAGTAATATATTCTTAAAACCTTCTAAATAACATTGTAGAAGGCCTACGTAAATTTTCATGGGGATCCGGCACGGTCGGTCCGGACGAGAAACCCCCTATACCCCGCCTTTCGCGTATCGGCAAAAACTGGGTTTCGCGCTAAAATGTCCGTAACTTCTGCTACGTGACTCCGTTTTAGGCCCATGACCAGTCAAAAGGACCTGGGAAGGTCCACCACACAATGTGTAGGGCGTTTGGTGGCAATACACCATTGCTACGTGACTCCAATTTAGGCCCATGACCAATCAAAACGGACCTTAGAAGGTCCACCACATAATGTGCAGGGCGTTTGGTGGCAATACACCATGATTTGAATGTTTTTCGATAAACTGCACGATGTCCGTTCGGTTCAGTTCCGCCCAATGCGTGTCTACGGAAATTTGCGGCTCTAGATCGATTTTTTGTTAGTAATATATGCTTAAAACCTTCGAAATAACATTTTTGAAGGCCCACGTAAATGTTCATGGGAATCCGACACGGTCGGTCCGGACGAGAAACCCCGTATATCCTCGCCTTTCGCGTATCAGCAAAAACTGGGTTTCGCGCTAAAATGTGAATAACTTCTTCTACGTATCTCCGTTTTAGGCCCATGACCAATCAAAACGGTTTGGAAGGTCCATCACACAATGTGTTGGGCGTTTGGTGGCAATACACCATGATTTGAGTGTGTTTCGATAAACTACATGACGTACGTTCGGTTCCGCCAATGCGTGTCTACGGCAATTTGCCACTCTAGATCGGTTTTTTTGTAAGTAATATATGCTTAAAATCTTCTAAATAACATTGTAGAAGGCCCACGTAAATTTTCATGGGAATCCGGCACGGTCGGTCCGGACGAGAAAGCCCCCTATACCCCCGCCTTTCGCGTATCGGCAATAACTGAGTTTCGCGCTAAAATATGCTTAACTTCTGCTACGTGACTCCGTTTTAGGCCCATGACCAGTCAAAAGGACCTTGGAAGGTCCACCACACAATGTGTAGGGCGTTTGGTGGCAATACACTATGATTTGACTGTGTATCGATAAACAACATGAACGTACATTTGGTTCGGTTCCACCAATGCGTGTCTACGGATATTTGCGGCTCTAGATCGATTTTTTGTAAGTAATATATTTTTAAAACCTTCTAAATAACATTGTAGAAGGCCCACGTAAATTTGCGTGGGAATCCGGCACGGTCGGTCCGGACGAGAAACCTCCTATACCTCCGCCTTTCGCGTATCGGAAAAACTGGGTTTCGCGCAAAATATGCGTAACTTCTGCTAAGTGACTCCGTTTTAGGTCCATGACCAGTCAAAACGGACCTTGGAAGGTCCACCACACAATGTACAGGGCGTTTGGTGGCAATACGCCATGATTTGAGTGTGTTTCGAAAAACTGCACGACATACGTTCGGTTCGGTTCCGCCAATGCGTGTCTACAGAAATTTGCGGCTCTAGATCGATTTTTTGTAAGTAATATATTCTTAAAACCTTCTAAATAACATTGTAGAAGGCCCACGTAAATTTCCATGGGAATCCGGCACGGTCGGTCCGGAAGAGAAACCCCCTATACCCCCGCCTTTCGCGTATCGGCAAAAAATGTGTTTCGCCCAAAATTTGCGTAACTTCTGCTACGTGACTCCGTTTTAGGTCCATGACCAGTCAAAACGGACCTTGGAAGGTCCACCACACAATGTGCAGGGCGTTTGGTGGCAATACACCAAGATTTGAGTGTGTTTCGAAAAATACACGACGTACGTTCGGTTCCGCCAATGCGTTTCTACAGAAATTTGTGGATATAGATCGGTTTTTTGTAAGTAATATATGTTTAAAACCTTCTAAATAACATTGTAGAAGGCCCACGTAAATTTTCATGGGAATCCGGCATTGCGGTCCGGACGAGAAACAACCTATACCCCCGCCTTTCGCGTATCGGCAAAAACTGGGTTTCGTGCAATATGTGCGTAACTTCTGCTACGTGACTCTGTTTTAGGTCCATGACCAGTCAAAACGGCAATACACCAAGATTTGAGTGTGTTTCGAAAAACTGCACGACGTACGTTCGGTTCGGTTCGGTTCCGCCAATGCGTGTCTACAGAAATTTGCGGCTCTAGATCGGTTTTTTGTAAGTAATATATGCTTAAAACCTTCTAAATAACATTGTAGAAGGACCATGTAAATTTCCATGGAAATCCGGCACGGTCGGTCCAGACGACAAATACCCCCAATACCCGCCGCCTTTCGCGTAACGGCAAAAACTGGGTTTCGCGCTAAAATGTGCGTAACTTCCGCTACGTGACTCCGTTTTAGGCCCATGACCAATCAAAACAGACATTGGAAAGTCCACCACACAATGTTCAGGGAGTTTGGTAGTAATACACAAAGATTTGGGTGTGTTTCGATAAACTTCACGACGTACGTTCGGTTCGGTTCGGTTCCGCCAATGCGTGTCTATGGCAATTTGCGGCTCTAGATCGATTTTTTGTAAGTAATATTTGCTTAAAACCTTCTAAATAACATTTTAGACAGCCCACGTAAATTTCCATGGAAATCCGGCATGGTCGGCCGGACGAGAAAACCCCCTATACCCCCGCTTTTCGCGTATCGGCAAAAATTGGGTTTCGCGATAAAATGTGGGTAACATCTGCTACGTGACTCCATTTTAGGCCCATGACTAGTCAAAACGGACCTTGGAAGGTCCAACACACAATGTGCATGGCGTTTGGTGGCAATACACCATGATTTGAGTATGTTTCGATAAACTGCACGACGTACGTTTGGTTCGGTTCCGCCAATGCGTGTCTATAGAAATTTGCGGCTCTAGATCGGTTTTTTGTAAGTAATATATGCTTAAAACCTTCTAAATAACATTTTTGAAGGCCCATGTAAATTTCCATGGAAATCTGGCACGGTCGGTCCAGACGAGAAAAACACCCAATACCCCCGCCTTTCGCGTAACGGAAAAAACTGGGTTTCGCGCTAAAATGTGCGAAATTTCCGCTACGTGACTCCGTTTTAGGCCCATGACCAGTCAATAGGGAACTTGGAAGGTCCACCACACAATTTGCAGGGAGTTTGGTGGCAATTCACCATGATTTGAGTGTGTTTCGATAAACTTCACGACGTACGTTCGGTTCGGTTCGGCCAATGCATGTCTACGGCAATTTGCGGCTCTAGATTGGTTTTTTTGTAAGTAATATATTCTTAAAACCTTCTCAATAACGTTGTAGAATGCCCACGTAAATTTTAATGGGAATCCGACATGGTCGGTCCGGATTAGAAAAACCCCCTATACCTCCGCCTTTCGCGTATCGGCAAAAGCTGGGTTTCGCGCAAAAATGTGCATAACTTCTGCTACGTGACTCCGTTTTAGGCCCATGACCAGTTAAAACGGACCTTGAAAGGTCCACCATACAATGTTCAGGGATTGTGGTGACAACACACCTTGATTTGAGTGTGTTTCGATAAACTGCACGACGTACGTTCGGTTTAGTTCGACCAATGTGTGTCTATGGAAATTTGCGGCTCTAGATGGGTTTTTTGTAATTAATATATGCTTAAAATCTTCTAAATAACATTGTTTCAGGCCATCGTAAATTTCCATGGAAATCCGACACGGTCGGTCCGGACGAGAAACCCCCTATACCCCCGCCTTTCGCGTATCGGCAAAAACTGGGTTTCGCGAAAAAATGTGTGTAACATCTGCTACGTGACTCCATTTTAGGCCCATGACTAGTCAAAACCGACCTTGGTAGGTCCAACACACAATGTGCAGGGCGTTTGGTGGCAATACACCATGATTTGAGCGTGTTTCGATAAACTGCACGTCGTACGTTCAGTTCGGTTCTGCCAAAGCGTGTCTACGGCAATTTGCGGCTTTAGATTGGTTTTTGTAAGTAATACATGCTTAAAACCCTCTAAATAACATTGTAGAAGGCCCACGTAAGTTTTCATGGGAATCCGAGACGGTCGGTCAGGACGAGAAACCCCCTATACCCCCGCCTTTCTCGTATCGCCAAAAACCGGGTTTCGCGCTAAAATGTGCATAACTTCTGCTACATGACTCTGTTTTAGGCCCATGACCAGTCAACACGGACCTTGGAAGGTCCACCACAAATGTGCAGGGAGTTTGGTAGCAATACACCATGATTTGAGTGTGTTTCGATAAACTGCACGACGTACGTTCGGTTCGGTTCCGCCAATGCGTGTCTACGGCAATTTGCGGCTCTATATCGATTTTTGGTAAGTAATATATGATTTAAACCTTCTAAATAACATTTTATAAGGCCCACGTAAATTTGCATGGGAATCCGGCATGGTTGGTCTTGACGAGATACCCCCTATACCCCCACCTTTCGCGTATCGGCAAAAACTAGGTTTCGCGCTAAAATGTGCGTAACTTCTGCTACGTGACTCCATTTTAGGCCCATGACCAGTCATAACGGACCTTGGAAGGTCCACCAAACAATGTGCAGGGCGTTTGGTGGCAATACACCATGATTTGAGTGTGTCTTGATAAACTGCACGACGTACGTTCGATTCAGTTCTGCCAATGCGTGTCTATGGCAATTTGCGACTCTAGATCGGTTTTTTGTAAGTAAAATATGATTAAAACCTTCTTTCACGTATCGGCAAAAACAGGGTTTACGTGACTCCGTTTTAGGCCCATGACCAGTCAAAACGGACATTGGAAGGACCACCACACAATGTGCAGGGCGTTTGGTGGCAATACACCATGATTTGAGTGTGTTTCGATAAACTGTACGACGTACGTTCGGTTCGGTTCCGCCAATGCGTGTCTACGGAAATTTGCTGCTCTAGATCGGTTTTTTTGTAAGTAATATATGCTTAAAACCTTATAAATAACATTGTAGAATGCCCACGTAAATTTTCATGGGAATCCGGCATGGTCGATCCGGACGAGAAACCCCTATACCCCTGTCTTTCGCGTATAGGCAAAAACTAGGTTTCGTGCTAAAATGTGCGTAACCTCTGCTACGTGACTCCGTTTTATGCCCATGACCTGTCATGACAGAACTTGGAAGGTCCACCACACAATGTGCAGAGCGTTTGGTGGCAATACACCATGATTTGAGTGTGTCTTGATAAATTGCACGACGTACGTTCGATTCAGTTCTGCCAATGCGTGTCTATGGCAATTTGCGACTCTAGATCGGTTTTTTGTAAGTAAAATATTCTTAAAACCTTCTAAATAACATTGTAGAAGGCCCACGTAAATTTTCATGGGAATCCGGCACGGTCGGTCCGGACGAGAAACCCCCTATACCCCCGCCTTTCGCGTATCGGCAAAAACTGGGTTTCACGTTAAAATGTGCATAACTTCTGTTATGTGATTCCGTTTTACGCCCATGACCAGTCAAAAGTGTAGGACCCTAGATCTAGACATCTCAAGTGTTTGTAATTGATTAGGTAGGATTAAGTAGGATTAGGATTTATTGAACATTTATTAGAAATGGAAAACTACTCTAATGAGAGAGAGAATTCTTAAAAGGCTACATTTTGTAAATTGCAATTATGAAATGATTACAAGGCCTTAACCATCTGTTTTTAGAGACACTAATCCCACCTACCACCTTTTCTACAACATGTAAGCACAAACCCTTACACTTTAAGCTCTATACAATTACAATTTATAATACATTAACTTTCCAAACTTTCAATGCACTAACATTCTGCCCCTAAAGTTTGTGAAAGTAAATCATCTTTCTTGAAGCTTTAAATCCTCCCCCCCCCTTGATTTCTTGACGAACTTTGGTCAACTTTGACAATCAAAGGCTCGGCTCCCCCTTTGTTGTTGCTCTGACTTTTGCGGTTTCGATTTTAAAACCGAATTCGAGGTAGTCTATAAGCTCAACTAAATGCACCAAGATAACTTTGAATTTTGTAAACCCAACACATTCTTTAACGCCCACAAGAATGATATGCATGGATTAGGACATGACAACTGAGTGCAAAACTTAGTTTTTAAGCACGAATTCGTCGTTAAAACGCGAATCGAATAGGAATTTCCATTTGAAGTCGTAAACTCGTCGCTCGAAGAGGGAATGATGGATCGTGCACCAAGGGATGAGGAACAAAACTTGGTCAAATTTAACAAATTTTGACCAATTTTGTTAAAAAATCTAACGGCACTAACGGAACCGTTAAGTGTACTATTCATCTTCTTCCTCACATAAAATCATGTACTATTCACTTTTTCTTTTCTTTTCTTCAACATTCACGTTCAATCAATTTGTGTATTGCATTTATTATCATCAATTAACCATATTTCAGCAACCAAACACATCCATGTAATCCTGAAAATTTTCCGACGACGTAACAACTTTATTTCGGCGAACAACGAACTTTTCCGGCGAGATCTGTTTCAATAAACTTCAAAAACCACGAATTCTTTCTGGAAATCTTCGTAAATAACGTGTAACATGATCGAAAAGCACAATAAACCAGATTTGGACGTTTTCTCAGAAACATTCCGGTTGAAACAGTTCAATTTCCGGTCATCTGCGTTTTTTCCGGCGAGGTTTATAATCAGATCTGTGTTTACTCGATTTTGTTGTTCAAACTACATCAAACAACCAATAAACGATCGATGGACATTATAGAACATATCTTGGAGCAAAATATGACAAAATCACAGCTTATATCCCGTTTTTCGGCGAGTGAACAGTGATTTTCCGGCGAACTCGTTTTTCCGGCAAGCCTCGAATTTCCGATCAAAAAACTCGATTTTGTTGATCAAAATTGAATCAAACAATCGATATAAACATTTAGGACAGATCTGGAAGAGATGTGACAATATCAACGCACATACCTCGGTTTTCCGGTCGAATTCCGGCAAGATCTACTTTTTCTCCGGCGAAACGACATAAAATGTTCATATCTCTCTCATTTTTTGACGACATTCAGATCCAAAACATGTAGATCGCTCGAAAATCAATAACGAATAGATCTTGACAACTTAAATTGATTCATGCAACGATTTTTCGGATCGATAGATTTGACGCGAAAAACGATACCGAAAATATCGAAAAATCTCAAAAATTATCGAAATGCGATTCTACGAATTGAGATAGATCTGGAATACGATTAAGAACAATACTACAAGAGGATTTAATAATTCGATGAACTTACAAGTAGATCGGGCTTAAAAACGCATGAAATGTCGAGATCCAATAATCGTTTCGATAAAAATGTTATCGTTTGGCTCTGGTACCAATTGTAGGACCCTAGATCTACACATCTCAAGTGTTTGTAATTTATTAGGTAGGATGATATAGAATTAGGATTTATTGAACATTTATTAGAAATGGAAAACTACACTAATGAGAGAGAGAATTCTTAAAGGCTACATTTTGTAAATTGCAATTATGAAATGATTACAAGGCCTTAACCATCTATTTATAGAGACACTAATCCTACCTACCACCTTTTCTACAACATGTAAGCACAAATCCTTACACTTTAAGCTTAATACAATTACAATTTATAATACATTAACTTTCTAAACTTTCAATGCACTAACAACAACGGACCTTGGAAGGTCCAACACACAATGTGTACGGCGTTTGGTGGCAATACACCATGATTTGAGTGTATTTCGATAAATTGCACGACGTACAATCGGTTCGGTTCCGCCAATGCGTGTCTACGGCAATTTACGGCTCTAGATCGATTTTTTGTAAGTAATATATGCATAAAACCTTCTAAATAAATTTGTAGAAGGCCCACGTAAATTTTCAAGGGAATCCAACACGGTCGGTCAGGACGAGAAACCCCCTATACCCTCGCCTTTCGCGTATCGGCAAAAACTAGGTTTTGCATTAAAATGTGCGTAACTTCTGCTACATGACTCCGTTTTATGCCCATGACCAGTCAAAACGGACCTTGGAAGGTCCACCACACAATGTGCAGGGTTTTTGGTGGCAATACACCATGATTTCAATGTTTTTCGATAAACTACACGACGTACGTTCGGTTCAGTTCCGCCAATGCGTGTCTACGGAAATTTGTAGCTCTAGATCGGTTTTTTGTAAGTAATATATGCTGAAAACCTTCTAAATAACATTGTAGAAGGCCCACGTAAATTTTCATGGGAATCCGGCACGGTCGGTCCGGACGAGAAACCCCCTACACCCCCGTCTTTCGCGTATCGGCAAAAACTGGGATTCGTACTAAAATGTGCGTAACTTCTGCTACGTGACTCCGTTTTAGGCCATGACCAGTCAAAACGGACCTTGGAAGGTCCACCACACAATGTGTAGAGAGTTTGGTGGCAATACACCAAGATTTGAGTGTGTCTCGATAAACTGCACGACGTACGTTCGGTTCGGTTCCACTAATGTGTGTCTAAGGAAATTTGTGGCTCTAGATCGGTTGTTTGTAAGTAATATATGCTTAAAACCTTCTAAATAACATTGTAGAAGGCCCACGTAAGTTTTCATGGGAATCCGACACAGTTGGTCCGGACGAGAAACCCCCTATCCCCCGCCTTTCGCGTATCGGCAAAAACTGGGTTTCCGTGACTCCATTTTAGGCCCATGACCAGTCAAAACCGACCTTGGAAAATCCACCACACAATGTGAAGGGCGTTTGGTGGCAATACACCTTGATTTGAGTGTGTTTCGATAAACTGTACGACGTACGATCGGTTCAGTTCCGCCAATGCGTATCAACAGCAATTTGCGGTTCTAGATTATTTTTTTGTAAGTAATATATTCTTAAAACCTTTCTAAATAACATTGTAGAAGGACCACGTAAATTTTCATGGGAATCCGACACAGTTGGTCCATACGAGAAACCCCCTATACCCCCGCCTTTCGCGTATCAGCAAAAACTGGGTTTACATGACTGCGTTTTAGGCCCATGACCAGTCAAAACGGACCTTGAAAGGTCCACCACACAAAGTGCACGGAGTTTGGTGGCAATATACCATGATTTGAGTGTGTTTCGATAAACTGTACGACGTACGTTTGTTTCGGTTCCGCCAATGCGTGTCTATAGCAATTTCAGGCTCTAGATCAATTTTTTGTAAGTAATATATACTTAAACCTTCTAAATAACATTTTAGAAGGCCCACGTAAATTTTCATGGGAATCCGGCATGGTCGGTTCGGACAAGAAACCCCCTATACCCCCGTCTTTCGCGTATAGGCAAAAACTAGGTTTTGTGTTAAAATGTGCATAACCTCTGCTACGTAACTCCGTTTTACGCCCATCACCAGTCATGACGGACCTTGGAAGGTCCACCACACAATGAGTAGGGCGTTTGGTGGCAATACACCATGATTTGAGTGTGTTTCGATAAACTGCACGACATACGTTCGGTTCGGTTCCGCCAATGCGTGTCTACGACAATTTACATCTCTAGATCGGTTTTTTAAGTAATATATGCTTAAAACCTTCTAAATAAAATTGTAGAAGGCCCACGTAAATTTTCATGGGAATCCAGCACGGTCAGTCCGTACGAGAAACCCCCGATACCGTCTTTCGCGTATAGGCAAAAACTGGGTTTCGTGCTAAAATGTGCGTAACCTCTGCAACGTGACTCCATTTAACGCCCATGACCAGTCAGAACGAACCTTGGAAGATCCACCACACAATGTGCAGGGCGTTTGGGGGCAATACACCACGATTTGAGTGTGTTTCGATAAACTGCACGACGTACATTCGGTTCGGTTCCGCCAATGCGTGTCTACGGCAATTTGGGCTCTAGGTCAGTTTTTTGTAAGTAATATATGCTTAAAACCTTCTAAATAACATTGTAGAAGGCCCATTAAAATTTTCATGAGAATCCGGCACGGTCGGTCCGGACGAGAAACTCCCTATACCCCCGCCTTTCGCGTATCGGCAAAAACTGGGTTTCGCGCTAAAATGTGCGTAACTTCTGGTACGATACTTCGTTTTAGGCCAATAAACAGTCAAAAATGACCTTTGAAGGTCCAACACACATTGTGCAGGGAGTTTGGAGGCAATACACCCTGATTTTAGTTTGTTTCGATAAACTGCACGACGTACGTTCGGTTCGGTTCCGCCAATCCGTGTCTATGGCAATTTGCGGCTCTAGATCGGTTTTTTGTAAGTAACATATGCTTAAAACCTTCTAAATAAAATTATAGAAGACCCAAGTAAATTTTCATGGGAATCCGGCACGGTCGGTCCGGACGAGAAACCCCCTATACCTCCGCCTTTCGCGTATCGCCAAAAACTGGGTTTCGTGCTAAAATGTGCGTAACTTCTGCTACGTGACTCCGTCTTAGGCCCATGACAAGTAAAAACAGACCTTGGAAGCTACAACACACAATGTGAAGGGAGTGAGGCAATACACCATGATTTGATTGTGCTTAGATAAACTGCACGACGTACGTTCGGTTCGGTTCTGCCAATGCGTGTCTACGGCAATTTGCGGCTTTAGATCAGTTTTTCTAAGTAATACATGCTTAAAACCTTCTAAATAACATTGTAGAAGGCCCACGTAAGTTTTCATGGGAATCCGAGACGGTCGGTCAGGACGAGAAACCCCCTATACCCCCCCCCCCCCCCCCCCCGCCTTTCTCGTATCGCCAAAAACTGGGTTTCGCGCTAAAATGTGCGTAACTTCTGCTACATGACTCTGTTTTAGGCCCATGACCAGTCAAAACGGACCTTGGAAGGTCCACCACAAATGTGCAGGGAGTTTGGTAGCAATACACCATGATTTGAGTGTATTTCGATAAACTGCACGACGTACAATCGGTTCGGTTCCGCCAATTTGTGTCTACGGCAATTTACGGCTCTAGATCGGTTTTTTGTAAGTAATATATATGCTTAAAACCTTCTAAATAAAATTGTAGAAGACCCACGTAAATTTTCAAGGGAATCCAGCACGGTCAGTCAGGACGAGAAAGCCCCTATACCCCCGCCTTTCGCGTATCGGCAAAAACTGGGTTTTGCATTAAAATGTGCGTAACTTCTGCTACATGACTCCATTTTAGGCCCATGACCAGTCAAAACGGACCTTGGAAGGTCCACCACACAATGTGTAGGGTTTTTGGTGGCAATACACCATGATTTGAATGTTTTTCGATAAACTGCACGACGTACGTTCGGTTCGGTTCCACCAATGCGTGTCTAAGGAAATTTACGGCTCTAGATCGGTTGTTTGTAAGTAATATATGCTGAAAACCTTCTAAATAACATTGTAGAAGGCCCACGTAAATTTTCATGGGAATCCGACACAGTTGGTTCGGACGAGAAACCCCCTATACCCCCGCCTTTCGCGTATCGGCAAAAACTGGTTTTCCATGACTCCGTTTTAGGCCCATGACCAGTCAAAACGGACCTTGGAAGGTCTGACACACAATGTGAAGAGCGTTTGGTGGCAATACACCATGATTTGAGTGTGTTTCGATAAAATGTACGACGTACGATCGGTTCGGTGCCGCCAATGCGTGTATACAGCAATTTGCGGTTCTAGATTGGTTTTTTGTAAGTAATATATGCTTAAAACCTTCTAAATAAAATTGTAGAAGGCCCACGTAAATTTTCAAGGGAATCCGACATAGTTGGTCCGGACGAGAAACCCCCTATACACGTCTTTCGCGTATCGGCAAAAACTGGGTTTACATGACTGCGTTTTAGGCCCATGACCAGTCAAAACGGACCTTGGAAGGTCCACCACACAATGTGCAAGGATTTTGGTGGCAATACACCATGATTTGAGTGTGTTTCGATAAACTGTACGACGTATGTTTGTTTCGGTTCCGCCAATGCGTGTCTATAGCAATTTGCGACTCTAGATCAGTTTTTTTGTAAGTAATATATACTTAAAACCTTCTAAATAACATTTTAGAAGGCCCACGTAAATTTGCATGGGAATCCGGCATGGTCGGTTCGGACGAGAAACCCCCTTTACCCCCGTCTTTCACGTATAGGCAAAAACTAGGTTTTGTGTTAAAATGTGCATAACCTCTGCTACGTAACTCCGTTTTACGCCCATGACCAGTCAAGACGGACCATGGAAGGTCCACCACACAATGAGTAGGGCGTTTGGTGGCAATACACCATGATTTGAGTGTGTTTCGATAAACTGCACGACGTACGTTCGGTTCGGTTGCGCCAATGCGTGTCTACGACAATTTACGTCTCTAGATCGGTTTTTTAAGTAATATATTCTTAAAACCTTCTAAATAAAATTGTAGAAGGCCCACGTAAGATTTCATGGGAATCCAGCACGGTCAGTCCATACGAGAAACCCCCTATACCCCCGTCTTTCGCGTATAGACAAAAACTGGGTTTCGTACTAAAATGTGCGTAACCTCTGCAACGTGACTCCATTTAACGCCCATGACCAGTCAGAACGGACCTTGGAAGGTCCACCACACAATGTGTAGGGCGTTTGGGGGGCAATACACCACGATTTGAGTGTGCTTCGATAAACAGCACGACGTACGTTCGGTTCGGTTTCGCCAATGCGTGTGTACGGAAATTTGGGATCTAGGTCAGTTTTTTGTAAGTAATATATGCTTAAAACCTTCTAAATAACATTGTAGAAGACCCATGTAAATTTTCATGAGAATCCGGCACGGTCGGTCCGGACGAGAAACTCGCTATACCCCCGCCTTTCGCGTATCGGCAAAAACTGGGTTTCGCGCTAAAATGTGCGTAACTTCTGGTACGATACTTCGTTTTAGGACCGTGAACAGTCAAAAAGGACCTTGGAAGGTCCAACACACATTGTGCACGGTGTTTGGAGGCAATACACCATGATTTGAGTTTGTTTCGATAAACTGCACGACGTACGTTCAGTTCGGTTCCGCCAATCCGTGCCTACGGCAATTTGCGGCTCTAGATCGGTTTTTTGTAAGTAATATATGCTTAAAACCTTCTAAATAAAATTATAGAAGGCCCAAGAAAATTTTCTTGGGAATCCGGCACGGTCGGTCCGGACGAGAAACCCCCTATACCCCCGCCTTTCGCGTATCGCCAAAAACTAGGTTTCGTGCTAAAATGTGCGTAACTTCTGCTACGTGACTCCGTTTTAGGCCCATGACAAGTAAAAACAGATCTTGGAAGGTACAACACACAATGTGAAGGGAGTGAGGCAATACACCATGATTTGATTGTGTTTCGATAAACTGCACGTCGTACATTCGGTTCGGTTCTGCCAAAGCGTGTCTACGGCAATTTGCGGCTTTAGATTGGTTTTTGTAAGTAATACATGCTTAAAACTCTCTAAATAACATTGTAGAAGGCCCACGTAAGTTTTCATGGGAATCCGAGACGGTCGGTCAGGACGAGAAACCCCCTATACCCCCGCCTTTCTCGTATCGCCAAAAACCGGGTTTCGCGCTAAAATGTGCATAACTTCTGCTACATGACTCTGTTTTAGGCCCATGACCAGTCAACACGGACCTTGGAAGGTCCACCACAAATGTGCAGGGAGTTTGGTAGCAATACACCATGATTTGAGTGTGTTTCGATAAACTGCACGACGTACGTTCGGTTCGGTTCCGCCAATGCGTGTCTACGGCAATTTGCGGCTCTAGATCGGTTTTCTGTAAGTAATATATGCTTAAAACCTTATAAATAACATTGTAGAAGGCCCACATAAATTTTCATGGCAATCCAGCACGGTCGGTCTGGACGAGAAAGCCCCTATACCCCCGCCTTTCGCGTATCGGCAAAAACTGGGTTTTGCGCTAAAATGTGCATAACTTCTGCTATGTGATTCCGTTTTAGGCCCATGACCAGTCAAAACGGACTTTGAAGGTCCACCACACAATGTGAAGGGAGTTTGGTTGCAATACACCATTATCTGAGTGCGTTTCGATAAACTGCACGACATACGTTTGGTTCGGTTCCGCCAATGCATGTCTACGGCAATTTGCGGCTCTAGATCGGTTTTTGTAAGTAATATATGCTTAAAACTTTCTAAATAACAATGGAGAAGTCCGACGTAAATTTTCATGGGAATCCGGCACGGTCGGTCCGGACGAGAAACCCCCTATACCCCCCGTCTTTCACGTATCGGCAAAAATTGGGTTTCGCGCTAAAATGTACGTAACTTCTGCTACATGACTCCGTTTTAGGCCATGACCAGTCAAAACGTACCTTGGAAGGTCCACCACACAATGTGCAGGGAGTTTGGTGGCAATACACCATGATTTGAGTGTGTCTCGATAAACTGCACGACGTACGTTCGGTTCGACCAATGCGTGTCTACGGAAATTTGCGGCTCTAGATCGGTTTCTTGTAAGTAATATATGCTTAAAACCTTCTAAATAACAATGTAGAAGTCCCACGTAAATTTTCATGGGAATCCGGCACGGTCGGTCTGGACGAGAAACCCCCTATACCCCTACCTTTCGCATATTGACAAAAACTGGGTTTCGCTATAAAATGTGCGTAATTTCTGCTACGTGACTCCATTTTAGGCCCATGATAAGTCAAAACGGACCTTGGAAGGTCCACCACACAATGTGCAGGGCGTTTGGTGGCAATACACCATGATTTTACTGTGTTTCGATAAACTGCACGACGTACGTTCGGTTAAGTTCCGCCAATGCGTGTCTACGGAAATTTGCGGTTCTAGATTGGTTTTTTGTAAGTAATATATGTTTAAAACCTTCTAAAAACATTGTAGAAGGCCCATGTAAATTTTCATGGAAATCCGGCACGGTCGGTCCGGACGAGAAACCCCCTATACCCCCGCCTTTCGAGCATCGGCAAAAACTGGGTTTCACGCTAAAATGTGCGTAACTTCTGCTACGTGACTCCGTTTTAGGCCTATAACCAGTCAAAACGGACCTTGGAAAGTCCACCATACAATGTGTAGGGATTTTGGTGGCAATACACCATGATTTGAGTGTGTGTCGATAAACTACATGACGTACGTTTGGTTCGGTTCCGCCAATGCGTGTCTACGGCAATTTGCGGCTCTAGATCAGTTTTTTGTAAGTAATATATGCTTAAAACCTTCTAAATAACATTATAGAAGGCCCATGTAAATTTTCATGGGAATCCGGCACGGTCGTTCCGGACGAGAAACTCCCCATACACCCGCCTTTCGTGTATCGGCAAAAACTGGGTTTCACGCTAAAATGTGCGTAACTTCTGCTATGTGACTCCGTTTTAGGCCCATGACCAGTCAAAACGGACCTTGGAAAGTCCACCACACAATGTGTAGGGAGTTTGGTGGCAATACACCATGATTTGAGTGTGTGTCGATAAACTACATGACGTACGTTTGGTACGGTTCCGCCAATGCGTGTCTACGGCAATTTGTGGTTCTAGATCAGTTTTTTTTGTAAGTAATATATGCTTAAAACCTTCTAAATAACATTGTAGAAGGCCCATGTAAATTTTCATAGGAATCCGGCACGGTCGTTCTGGACGAGAAACTCCCTATACACCCGCCTTTCGCGTATCGGCAAAAACTGAGTTTTGCGCTAAAATGTGCGTAACTTCTGGTACGTGACTTCGTTTTAGGCCCATGACCAGTCAAAAAGGACCTTGGAATGTCCACCACACATTGTGCAGGGAGTTTGGAGGCAATACACCATGATTTGAGTTTTTTTCGATAAATTGCACGACGTACGTTCGGTTCGGTTCCGCCAATCCGTGTCTACGACAATTTGCGGCTCTAGATCAGTTTTTTGTAGGTAATATATGCTTAAAACATTCTAAATAACATTGTAGAAGGCCCACGTAAATTTTCATGGGAATCCGGCACGGTCGGTCCGGACGAGAAACCCTCTATACCCCCGCCTTTCGCGTATCGGCAAAAACTGGGTTTCGCGCTAAAATGTGTGTAACTTCTGCTACGTGACTACGTTTTAGGCCCATGACCAGTCAAAACGGACCTTGGAAAGTCCACCACACAATGTGTAGGGAGTTTGGTGGCAATACACCATGATTTGAGTGTGTTTAGATAAACTGCATGACGTACGTTCAGTTCGGTTCCGCCAATGCGTGTCTACGGCAATTTGCGGCTCTAGATTAGTTTTTTGTAAGTAATATATGCTTAAAACCTTCTAAATAACATTGTAGAAGGCCCATGTAAATTTGCATGGGAATCTGGCACGGTCGGTCCGGACGAGAAACTCCCTATACACCCGCCTTTCGCGTATCGGCAAAAACTGAGTTTTGCGCTAAAATTTGCGTAACTTCTGGTACGTGACTTCGTTTTAGGCCCATGACCAGTCAAAAAGGACCTTGGAATATCCACCACACATTGTGCAGGGAGTTTGGAGGCAATACACCATGATTTGAGTTTGTTTCGATAAACTGCACGACGTACGTTCGGTTCGGTTCCTCCAATCCGTGTCTACGACAATTTGTGGCTCTAGATCAGTTTTTTGTAGGTAATATATGCTTTAAACATTCTAAATAACATTTTAGAAGGCCCACGTAAATTTGCATGGGAATCCGGCATGGTCGGTTCGGACAAGAAACCCCCTTTACCCCCGTCTTTCACGTATAGGCAAAAACTAGGTTTTGTGTTAAAATGTGCATAACCTCTGCTACGTAACTCCGTTTTACGCCCATGACCAGTCAAGACGGACCTTGGAAGGTCCACCACACAATGAGTAGGGCGTTTGGTGGCAATACACCATGATTTGAGTGTGTTTCGATAAACTGCACGACGTACGTTCGGTTCGGTTGCGCCAATGCGTGTCTACGACAATTTACGTCTCTAGATCGGTTTTTTAAGTAATATATTCTTAAAACCTTCTAAATAAAATTGTAGAAGGCCCACGTAAGATTTCATGGGAATCCAGCACGGTCAGTCCGTACGAGAAACCCCCTATACCCCCGTCTTTCGCGTATAGACAAAAACTGGGTTTCGTACTAAAATGTGCGTAACCTCTGCAACGTGACTCCATTTAACGCCCATGACCAGTCAGAACGGACCTTGGAAGGTCCACCACACAATGTGTAGGGCGTTTGGGGGCAATACACCACGATTTGAGTGTGTTTCGATAAACTGCACGACGTACGTTCGGTTCGGTTTCGCCAATGCGTGTGTACGGCAATTTGGGATCTAGGTCAGTTTTTTGTAAGTAATATATGCTTAAAACCTTCTAAATAACATTGTAGAAGGCCCATGTAAATTTTCATGAGAATCCGTCACGGTCGGTCCGGACGAGAAACTCGCTATACCCCCGCCTTTCGCGTATCGGCAAAAACTGGGTTTCGCGCTAAAATGTGCGTAACTTCTGGTACGATACTTCGTTTTAGGACTGTGAACAGTCAAAAAGGACCTTGGAAGGTCCAACACACATTGTGCACGGTGTTTGGAGGCAATACACCATGATTTGAGTTTGTTTCGATAAACTGCACGACGTACGTTCAGTTCGGTTCCGCCAATCCGTGCCTACGGCAATTTGCGGCTCTAGATCGGTTTTTTGTAAGTAATATATGCTTAAAACCTTCTAAATAAAATTATAGAAGGCCCAGGAAAATTTTCATGGGAATCCGGCACGGTCGGTCCGGACGAGAAACCCCCTATACCCCCGCCTTTCGCGTATCGCCAAAAACTAGGTTTCGTGCTAAAATGTGCGTAACTTCTGCTACGTGACTCCGTTTTAGGCCCATGACAAGTAAAAACAGATCTTGGAAGGTACAACACACAATGTGAAGGGAGTGAGGCAATACACCATGATTTGATTGTGTTTCGATAAACTGCACGACGTACGTTCGGTTCGGTTCTGCCAATGCGTGTCTACGGCAATTTGCGGCTTTAGATTGGTTTTTGTAAGTAATACATGCTTAAAACCCTCTAAATAACATTGTAGAAGGCCCACGTAAGTTTTCATGGGAATCCGAGACGGTCGGTCAGGACGAGAAACCCCCTATACCCCCGCCTTTCTCGTATCGCCAAAAACCGGGTTTCGTGCTAAAATGTGCATAACTTCTGCTACATGACTCTGTTTTAGGCCCATGACCAGTCAAAACGGACCTTGGAAGGTCCACCACAAATGTGCAGGGAGTTTGGTAGCAATACACCATGATTTGAGTGTGTTTCGATAAACTGCACGACGTACGTTCGGTTCGGTTCCGCCAATGCGTGTCTACGGCAATTTGCGGCTCTAGATCGGTTTTCTGTAAGTAATATATGCTTAAAACCTTATAAATAACAATGTAGAAGGCCCACATAAATTTTCATGGCAATCCAGCACGGTCGGTCTGGACGAGAAAGCCCCTATACCCCCGCCTTTCGCGTATCGGCAAAAACTGGGTTTTGCGCTAAAATGTGCATAACTTCTGCTATGTGATTCCGTTTTAGGCCCATGACCAGTCAAAACGGACTTTTAAGGTCCACCACACAATGTGAAGGGAGTTTGGTTGCAATACACCATTATCTGAGTGTGTTTCGATAAACTGCACGACATACGTTCGGTTCGGTTCCGCCAATGCATGTCTACGGCAATTTGCGGCTCTAGATCGGTTTTTGTAAGTAATATATGCTTAAAACTTTCTAAATAACAATGGAGAAGGCCGACGTAAATTTTCATGGGAATCCGGCTCGGTCGGTCCGGACGAGAAACCCCCTATACCCCCGTCTTTCACGTATCGGCAAAAATTGGGTTTCGCGCTAAAATGTACGTAACTTCTGCTACATGACTCCGTTTTAGGCCATGACCAGTCAAAACGTACCTTGGAAGGTCCACCACACAATGTGCAGGGAGTTTGGTGGCAATACACCATGATTTGAGTGTGTCTCGATAAACTGCACAACGTACGTTCGGTTCGACCAATGCGTGTCTACGGAAATTTGCGGCTCTAGATCGGTTTCTTGTAAGTAATATATGCTTAAAACCTTCTAAATAACAATGTATAAGGCCCACGTAAATTTTCATGGGAATCCGGCACGGTCGGTCTGGACGAGAAACCCCCTATACCCCTGCCTTTCGCATATTGGCAAAAACTGGGTTTCGCTATAAAATGTGCGTAACTTCTGCTACGTGACTCCATTTTAGGCCCATGATAAGTCAAAACGGACCTTGGAAGGTCCACCACACAATGTGCAGGGCGTTTGGTGGCAATACACCATGATTTTACTGTGTTTCGATAAACTGCACGACGTACGTTCGGTTAAGTTCCGCCAATGCGTGTCTACGGCAATTTGCGGTTCTAGATTGGTTTTTTGTAAGTAATATATGTTTAAAACCTTCTAAAAACATTGTAGAAGGCCCACGTAAATTTTCATGGAAATCCGGCACGGTCGGTCCGGACGAGAAACCCCCTATACCCCCGCCTTTCGAGCATCGGCAAAAACTGGGTTTCACGCTAAAATGTGCGTAACTTCTGCTACGTGACTCCGTTTTAGGCCCATAACCAGTCAAAACGGACCTTGGAAAGTCCACCACACAATGTGTAGGGATTTTGGTGGCAATACACCATGATTTGAGTGTGTGTCGATAAACTACATGACGTACGTTTGGTTCGGTTCCGCCAATGCGTGTCTACGGCAATTTGCGGCTCTAGATCAGTTTTTTGTAAGTAATATATGCTTAAAACCTTCTAAATAACATTATAGAAGGCCCATGTAAATTTTCATGGGAATCCGGCACGGTCGTTCCGGACGAGAAACTCCCCATACACTCGCCTTTCGCGTATCGGCAAAAACTGGGTTTCACGCTAAAATGTGCGTAACTTCTGCTATGTGACTCCGTTTTAGGCCCATGACCAGTCAAAACGGACCTTGGAAAGTCCACCACACAATGTGTAGGGAGTTTGGTGGCAATACACCATGATTTGAGTGTGTGTCGATAAACTACATGACGTACGTTTGGTACGGTTCCGCCAATGCGTGTCTACGGCAATTTGTGGTTCTAGATCAGTTTTTTTGTAAGTAATATATGCTTAAAACCTTCTAAATAACATTGTAGAAGGCCCATATAAATTTTCATGGGAATCCGGCACGGTCGTTCCGGACGAGAAACTCCCTATACACCCGCCTTTCGCGTATCGGCAAAAACTGAGTTTTGCGCTAAAATGTGCGTAACTTCTGGTGCGTGACTTCGTTTTAGGCCCATGACCAGTCAAAACGGACCTTGGAATGTCCACCACACATTGTGCAGGGAGTTTGGAGGCAATACACCATGATTTGAGTTTGTTTCGATAAACTGCACGACGTACGTTCGGTTCGGTTCCGCCAATCCGTGTCTACGACAATTTGCGGCTCTAGATCAGTTTTTTGTAGGTAATATATGCTTAAAACATTCTAAATAACATTGTAGAAGGCCCACGTAAATTTTCATGGGAATCCGGCACGGTCGGTCCGGACGAGAAACCCTCTATACCCCCGCCTTTCGCGTATCGACAAAAACTGGGTTTCGCGCTAAAATGTGTGTAACTTCTGCTACGTGACTACGTTTTAGGCCCATGACCAGTCAAAACGGACCTTGGAAAGTCCACCACACAATGTGTAGGGAGTTTGGTGGCAATACACCATGATTTGAGTGTGTTTAGATAAACTGCTTGACGTACGTTCAGTTCGGTTCCGCCAATGCGTGTCTACGGCAATTTGCGGCTCTAGATTAGTTTTTTGTAAGTAATATATGCTTAAAACCTTCTAAATAACATTGTATAAGGCCCATGTAAATTTGCATGGGAATCCGGCACGGTCGGTCCGGACGAGAAACTCCCTATACATCCGCCTTTCGCGTATCGGCAAAAACTGAGTTTTGCGCTAAAATTTGCGTAACTTCTGGTACGTGACTTCGTTTTAGGCCCATGACCAGTCAAAAAGGACCTTGGAATGTCCACCACACATTGTGCAGGGAGTTTGGAGGCAATACACCATGATTTGAGTTTGTTTCGATAAACTACACGACGTACGTTCGGTTCGGTTCCGCCAATCCGTGTCTACGACAATTTGCGGCTCTAGATCAGTTTTTTGTAGGTAATATATGCTTAAAACATTCTAAATAACATTTTAGAAGGCCCACGTAAATTTGCATGGGAATCCGGCATGGTCGGTTCGGACGAGAAACCCCCTTTACCCCCGTCTTTCACGTATAGGCAAAAACTAGGTTTTGTGTTAAAATGTGCATAACCTCTGCTACGTAACTCCGTTTTACGCCCATGACCAGTCAAGACGGACCTTGGAAGGTCCACCACACAATGAGTAGGGCGTTTGGTGGCAATACACCATGATTTGAGTGTGTTTCGATAAACTGCACGACGTACGTTCGGTTCGGTTGCGCCAATGCGTGTCTACGACAATTTACGTCTCTAGATCGGTTTTTTAAGTAATATATTCTTAAAACCTTCTAAATAAAATTGTAGAATGCCCACGTAAGATTTCATGGGAATCCAGCACGGTCAGTCCGTACGAGAAACCCCCTATACCCCCGTCTTTCGCGTATAAACAAAAACTGGGTTTCGTACTAAAATGTGCGTAACCTCTGCAACATGACTCCATTTAACGCCCATGACCAGTCAGAACGGACCTTGGAAGGTCCACCACACAATGTGTAGGGCGTTTGGGGGCAATACACCACGATTTGAGTGTGTTTCGATAAAATGAACGACGTACGTTCGGTTCGGTTTCTCCAATGCGTGTGTACGGCAATTTGGGATCTAGGTCAGTTTTTTGTAAGTAATATATGCTTAAAACCTTCTAAATAACATTGTAGAAGGCCCATGTAAATTTTCATGAGAATCCGGCACGATCGGTCCGGACGAGAAACTCGCTATACCCCCGCCTTTCGCGTATCGGCAAAAACTGGGTTTCGCGCTAAAATGTGCGTAACTTCTGGTACGATACTTCGTTTTAGGACCGTGAACAGTCAAAAAGGACCTTGGAAGGTCCAACACACATTATGCATGGTGTTTGGAGGCAATACACCATGATTTGAGTTTGTTTCGATAAACTGCACGACGTACGTTCAGTTCGGTTCCGCCAATCCGTGCCTACGGCAATTTGCGGCTCTAGATCAGTTTTTTGTAAGTAATATATGCTTAAAACCTTCTAAATAAAATTATAGAAGGCCCAAGAAAATTTTCATGGGAATCCGGCACGGTCGGTCCGGACGAAAACCCCCTATACCCCCGCCTTTCGCGTATCGCCAAAAACTAGGTTTCGTGCTAAAATGTGCGTAACTTCTGCTACGTGACTCCGTTTTAGGCCCATGACAAGTAAAAACAGATCTTGGAAGGTACAACACACAATGTGAAGGGAGTGAGGCAATACACCATGATTTGATTGTGTTTCGATAAACTGCACGACGTACGTTCGGTTCGGTTCTGCCAATGCGTGTCTACGGCAATTTGCGGCTTTAGATTGGTTTTTGTAAGTAATACATGCTTAAAACCCTCTAAATAACATTGTAGAAGGCCCACGTAAGTTTTCATGGGAATCCGAGACGGTCGGTCAGGACGAGAAACCCCCTATACCCTCGCCTTTCTCGTATCGCCAAAAACCGGGTTTCGCACTAAAATGTGCATAACTTCTGCTACATGACCAGTCAAAACGGACCTTGGAAGGTCCACCACAAATGTGCAGGGAGTTTGGTAGCAATACACCATGATTTGAGTGTGTTTCGATAAACTGCACGACGTACGTTCGGTTCGGTTCCGCCAATGCGTGTCTACGGCAATTTGCGGCTCTAGATCGGTTTTCTGTAAGTAATATATGCTTAAAACCTTATAAATAACATTGTAGAAGGCCCACATAAATTTTCATGGCAATCCAGCACGGTCGGTCTAGACGAGAAAGCCCCTATACCCCCGCCTTTCGCGTCTCGGCAAAAACTGGGTTTTGCGCTAAAATGTGCATAACTTCTGTTATGTGATTCCGTTTTAGGCCCATGACCAGTCAAAACGGACTTTGAAGGTCCACCACACAATGTGAAGGGAGTTTGGTTGCAATACACCATTATCTGAGTGTGTTTCGATAAACTGCACGACATACGTTCGGTTCGGTTCCGCCAATGCATGTCTACGGCAATTTGCGGCTCTAGATCGGTTTTTGTAAGTAATATATGCTTAAAACTTTCTAAATAACAATGGAGAAGGCCGACGTAAATTTTCATGGGAATCCGACACGGTCGGTCCGGACGAGAAACCCCCTATACCCCCGTCTTTCACGTATCGGCAAAAATTGGGTTTCGCGCTAAAATGTACGTAACTTCTGCTTCATGACTCCGTTTTAGGCCATGACCAGTCAAAACGTACCTTGGAAGGTCCACCACACAATGTACAGGGAGTTTGGTGGCAATACACCATGATTTGAGTGTGTCTCGATAAACTGCACGACGTACGTTCGGTTCGACCAATGCGTGTCTACGAAAATTTGCGGCTCTAGATCGGTTTCTTGTAAGTAATATATGCTTAAAACCTTCTAAATAACAATGTATAAGGCCCACGTAAATTTTCATGGGAATCCGGCACGGTCGGTCTGGACGAGAAACCCCCTATACCCCTGCCTTTCGCATATTGGCAAAAACTGGGTTTCGCTATAAAATGTGCGTAACTTCTGCTACGTGACTCCATTTTAGGCCCATGATAAGTCAAAACGGACCTTGGAAGGTCCACCACACAATGTGCAGGGCGTTTGGTGGAAATACACCATGATTTTACTGTGTTTCGATAAACTGCACGACGTACGTTCGGTTAAGTTCCGCCAATGCGTGTCTACGGCAATTTGCGGTTCTAGATTGGTTTTTTGTAAGTAATATATGTTTAAAACCTTCTAAAAACATTGTAGAAGGCCCACGTAAATTTTCATGGAAATCCGGCACGGTCGGTCCGGACGAGAAACCCCCTATACCCCCGCCTTTCGAGCATTGGCAAAAACTGGGTTTCATGCTAAAATGTGCGTAACTTCTGCTACGTGACTCCGTTTTAGGCCCATAACCAGTCAAAACGGACCTTGGAAAGTCCACCACACAATGTGTAGGGATTTTGGTGGCAATACACCATGATTTGAGTGTGTGTCGATAAACTACATGACGTACGTTTGGTTCGGTTCCGCCAATGCGTGTCTACGGCAATTTGCGGCTCTAGATCAGTTTTTTGTAAGTAATATATGTTTAAAACCTTCTAAATAACATTATAGAAGGCCCATGTAAATTTTCATGGGAATCCGGCACGGTCGTTCCGGACGAGAAACTCCCCATACACCCGCCTTTCGCGTATCGGCAAAAACTGGGTTTCACGCTAAAATGTGCGTAACTTCTGCTATGTGACTCCGTTTTAGGCCCATGACCAGTCAAAACGGACCTTGGAAAGTCCACCACACAATGTGTAGGGAGTTTGGTGGCAATACACCATGATTTGAGTGTGTGTCGATAAACTACATGACGTACGTTTGGTACGGTTCCGCCAATGCGTGTCTACGGCAATTTGTGGTTCTAGATCAGTTTTTTTGTAAGTAATATATGCTTAAAACCTTCTAAATAACATTGTAGAAGGCCCATGTAAATTTTCATGGGAATCCGGCACCGTCGTTCCGGACGAGAAACTCCCTATACACCCGCCTTTCGCGTATCGGCAAAAACTGAGTTTTGCGCTAAAATGTGCGTAACTTCTGGTACGTGACTTCGTTTTAGGCCCATGACCAGTCAAAAAGGACCTTGGAATGTCCACCACACATTGTGCAGGGAGTTTGGAGGCAATACACCATGATTTGAGTTTGTTTCGATAAACTGCACGACGTACGTTCGGTTCGGTTCCGCCAATCCGTGTCTACGACAATTTGCGGCTCTAGATCAGTTTTTTGTAGGTAATATATGCTTAAAACATTCTAAATAACATTGTAGAAGGCCCACGTAAATTTTCATGGGAATCCGGCACGGTCGGTCCGGACGAGAAACCCTCTATACCCCCGCCTTTCGCGTATCGGCAAAAACTGGGTTTCGTGCTAAAATGTGTGTAACTTCTGCTACGTGACTCCGTTTTAGGCCCATGACCAGTCAAAACGGACCTTGGAAAGTCCACCACACAATGTGTAGGGAGTTTGGTGGCAATACACCATGATTTGAGTGTGTTTAGATAAACTGCATGACGTACGTTCAGTTCGGTTCCGCCAATGCGTGTCTACGGCAATTTGCGGCTCTAGATTAGTTTTTTGTAAGTAATATATGCTTAAAACCTTCTAAATAACATTGTAGAAGGCCCATGTAAATTTGCATGGGAATCCGGCACGGTCGGTCCGGACGAGAAACTCCCTATACCCCCGCCTTTCGCGTATCGGCAAAAACTGGGTTTCGTGCTAAAATGTGCATAACTTATGGTACGTGACTCCGTTTTAGGACCATGACCAGCGAAAAAGGACCTTGGAAGGTCCACCACACATTGTGTTGGGAGTTTGGAGGCAATACACCATGATTTGAGTGTGTTTCGATAAACTGCACGACGTATGTTCGGTTCGGTTCTGCCAATGCGTGTCTACAGCAATTTGCGGCTCCAGATCGGTTCTTTGTAAGTAATATATGGTTAAAACCTTCTTTTAGACCACAGTCTCAATGGATTCAAGATCATCCAATCTGAAGATCGCAATATGAAGCTAAAGCCGAAACGTCGACTCTCGATATTAAAGTCTAATGTTTATTTGTAGTAAGTGTCAAAGTATTGTTTAGATAACTTAGTTTAAATATCTAATTATATTAGATATTAGATTTAGTTAGTTAGTTAGTTAATATCTTTAGTTAGATATTATATTAGAATATCTAGATAATATCTAGATATTGTTAAAGTTGGATATTAGGTAGTTGTGTGTTGTAGAAGCAAGAGTTCAACGTATCAAATAACAAAAACACACACACAAAGGTGTAAAAGAGAGAAAACAGAGAAAACACATCCAAAGCTTGAATCGATCAACCTTGTAACCATTGTTATTAATCAATACAGGTTGGTAATCATATTGTGTTGTTAATCGATAAAACTTGATAAACATTGTGGACCGACAATTGGTATCAGAGCCTGATAATAGATCAAAATCAAAATTTTAAAACTCACGACTCTGTGTTCTTATTTGAAAATCGATTTTGAGTGTTTTAGGTGTTAAAATCGATCAGGTTGTGATCGATTAGGTTGCTAGATCGAGTTGTATTGGTTTGATTTCAGTATAAAGCTTTAATCGAGTTCCATTTTGCGATTTTAGTGGTCTGAGTTCGTGTTTTTAAAAGTTACTGTGCCATCGATTTTCTTTTCAAAAAGTGATTTTTATCGAGATCAAGTGGTCACAATCAGTAATAGAAGTGTTTTTAGACATATTGGTAGAGTTTGGGTCTGTTAATCTTGGAAAAACAGGTTTTTTTGTCGATTTATCGAAGTACAGACGAACTCGCGCAAACCAAGGGAAGAACCCACGCAAACCAAGGGAAGAACTCACGCAAACTTCACTTTGCGTAACACACTTTGCGCAACCAACTGAAAATGCAAAGACCACTTTGCGCAACCAACGTAATACACAAACCTACTTTGCGCAACACATTGATCACGCAAAGCACACTTCTCGCCACACGCTACTCACGCAAACCTCGATTCAGTTCTCGCAAACCAACAAGCTTAAACAAACTTCAACTTTGCGCAACCCTCTCATCACTCGAACCTCAACTCTCGCTACACTATCATTACGAAAACTTCAATTCTCGCAACCCAAGTGAAACGCAAAGCTCACTTTACGCAATCAACTTGAAACGCAAAGCTCACTTTGCGCAACCCACTCGTCACGAAAACTTCACTTTGCGCAATCAACCTCTCGCGCAAACCTTCTAAAAACGTAAAGTTTTTCCAGACTTAGAATTTCATTCAGAATGACATCTAGAGAAGCCCTTGCAATCGGAACTGACACCAAGACACCAGTTCTCTTTAGAGGAGAATACGAACAGTGGAAGGATCGGTTCCTGAACTTTATCGAAAGACATGAGTTGGGTGAATTCATCAAGAAATCATTAGAAGAAGGTATTATGGCACCAACTTATGAGACTCGTATGGAAGGAACTGGGGAAACATAATATGAATTTAAGTATCATGAACTAGGAGGTGATGACCTAAAAAGAGCGAAAGGCGACAGATTAGCTAAGTCATACATTCTACAAGGAATTCCAAACGAAATCTATGTAAATATTGACAGCTACAAGGCCTCCGGCAAACAAACGTGGGATCAACTAGAAAAGATGATGCTGGGTTCGAAGGTTGGGAACCAGCTTAAAATCTCCAACTGCCTGAACAATTATGAAGAATTTAAAGGCAGAGTTGGAGAGACTCTAGAAGGAACTTATGACAGATTCGTGACGTTGTTAAACGAACTGAGGAAGAACAAGGTCAACAAATCTCAAATCGAGTTGAATGTCAAATTCCTGAGTATTCTACAACCTGAATGGAAGCGATTTGCCAGGCAGATGAAGCAGATCAAGGATCTGAATGAGATTCCACTTCATGAGGTGTATGAAACCCTCAAACAAAATGAAGAAGAGGTGGATGAAATTCTAGCTGAGAAGAGAAAGGATGCGAAGACAGTTGAAGACACGGTTGCTCTTGTTGTCAAAAAGAAGAAGAAGAAGAAGACAATTGTGTATGAATCAGAAGAAATTGAAGCTGATGCAAACACTGACTCGGATGAAAATGAACAACTGAAGCAAGCAATGCTCATGCTGCCAAATGCTTTTCAGAAAAAGTTCTACAGGAAACCAACATCAAACAGTCAGAGGTACTCTTCTGGTCCAAGCAACTACATCCACAAGGAAAGAGTTGAAGGCAATAGAATTGAAGGGAAGAGGTACGAAGGGAAGAGAATAGAGGAGAAGAAAACAGAAGAGAGAAAGTTCAAAGCTGAAGGATCCAGTCAGTCAGAACCACCTACGTGCTACAACTGTGGCAAAACAGGTCACTTTGCCAAGGATTGTCGCAGACCCAAAGTCAGAAACTCCGATTATTACAAGAACAAGATGCTTCTTGCAAAGCAACAGGAGGCAGGTAAGGCACTGATGGCAGAGGATGAATACTGGCTTGATCACTCAGACGAGGATGAAGAAGATGAAGAGAAAGATGAAGCCGTCAACATGTGCTTGATGGGAAAGCAAGAATCAGACGCTGAAGCTGATTCAGATGATGAAAAAGAAGAGGTATGTGATTTATCGTATTCAGATTTCATGAATAAAATGCATGCCATGAACTTAAAACAACAAGAGTTAGAGTCTAATCTTAAACGGGAAAATGGTGTTATTACTGACAAAAACCAATCGATACAGAAACTTAGCGATGAAATTGCTGAGAAGAAAGTATTGGTTGAGGTTTTACATAGAAACAATGACATCAGCGCGAAAGAACAGACTATAATTCTAAAAGAGAATTCTGAACTCAAGTCTAAACTGAGAAAAAGTTATATAAGCTTACTAAAATGCATTCTTCGTGTACTGAAGAAAACAAAACTATAATTGCAAAAATAGATGCTTTGGAAAAAAAGTTATACTCATTAGGTCAAAGTGAGCAAACCATTCATCTTAACAAACTGAAAGAGAATAAAGATAATTGGGGAATCGGTTATGAGAATCCTCACTATCTTAAAAAGGGTAAATCTGAAGTGCCAGCACTTTATGATCTTACATTTTTAAAACTAGCTCGAAGAATCCCTGAGCTTCAAGTTTTCTGGACTAGATTGTCAAAAGAGGATGAAGCCAAGGAAACGGAAAAACGAAAGAACACAACTAAAGTTCAACTTCCATTTCGTTATGCGAAGTTGAATAATAGTTATAATGATGATCCAATATATCAAAAGAAAACTCTTTCAAATGACTTCTTTCAAAGTTATTCTGTCAAAGAAATGGAGGCGAAGCCTATTCAAGGTAAACTATATGTCCCTCCTCTCGTTTTGGAAAGTAAAATTTCTGAACTCAAGATTTCTTTAACAGATGAAAGACTTTTGATGAATATTGAACAAAAAGTTTTTTCAACTGTGTTCAAAAATACTGTTCTTTCTAAGGCTTCAAACTTTGAGGATATGTTTGGTCTAGCAAATAAAGGGTTTTATTTTTTGAACTCTGACGGTGGTTTAGATGGTTGTTTTGAACAATTTGATTTTAATGCAAAACTTCCTAACCATTCATCTTTTGTTGTAAAATCTTTGAGAAAAACCAGTATGCCTGTTAACAGTGCAAAATCAACGAAAGTTGATAAGTTAGTCTCTGTGAAAGCAAAGAGTGCTAAAGGTAAGATTATATCTAAGCGTTCACAGAAACCGAACACTACTGGTAATCCGAAGAAGAAGCATTCGGTTATTGCTCAGAAGTCTAACTCACGAGTTTCACATGTTTCAGATCTGAGCAAGCAAAGGCCTGAAGTTAAATCTCAGTGGCAACTGAAACAGAAGCTTGACAAGACCGTTTAATCGTTTAGTAGTGTTAATTGTAGTAAGACTTCGCCTAGTAAAGATGTCTTAATTGCTGATGTTGCTATTTTGAACTCAAAACTTGCTGTTTCTCGTAAACAATATTCAATGAAGCAATTATTTCAGTTATCTTTATCTGCTAGAAAGTCTTCTATTTATAATAAACATGTTTCTACCTCTTGTCAAGATTCTGAAGATTGGTTTGGAAACTATCATGTGCATTCATCTCATACTAACTCTTCAAATGCATTTCAAAAGAAAAAAGGACCCAATTTGAAATGGGTACCAAAATCTTGTCCTAACACAGAAGGACCCAAATTCCAATGGGTACCAAAGGCTAAATCTGTGTTGGAGGCACCAAACGTTTAAACAGAAATCGACTTCTGATTATGTACAGATCAGGACTCGTTCTTCAATGACAAGACATTGGTTCTTGAGTATATCAGCTCAAGACCCGAACATCAAAGTCAAAATTAGGTTTTTGAACAAATCAGTTCAAGACCCGCTCTTCGATGATCAAAGTGTTTATTCCAATGTTGTCGTATGAATATCTAAATTTGTAATTTCTCTTATGCAGACTAGTCATACGTGATTCTTGGATAGCGGATGTTCCAAGCACATGACAGGGCAAAAAGAGATGTTGTCCAATTTTAAAGACAAATATTGCGGAACAGTTAGATTCGGCAACGATCAGCATTCACCAATAATGGGATATGGTGATTTAGTACACAACAATGTCACGATCAAGAAGGTGAGCTATGTTGAAGGCCTAAGACACAACTTGTTCAGTATAGGCGAGTTTGTGATAAAGACTTAGAGGTCAACTTCAAAGCTAAGAGATGTTCAGTTCCCACTGAAGAAGGCGAAGAACTCTTGGTCGGTACTCTAGAATCAGACCTTTACACAATCAATCTGTCAAACGTCCAGACTGACAAGCAAGTTTGTCTACTCTCGAAAGCTTCGATGCAACAAAGTTGGTTATGGCATCGACGGCTTTCACACCTCAACTTTCGGTACATCAACAATCTGGTCAGTGGAAAGCTCGTCAAAGGACTTCCAGAGATGAAGTATGAAAGAGAACAACTTTGTGCAGCATGTGAAAAAGGCAAGATGAAGGGAGCTCCACATAAACCAAAGCCTGAACCGAGTACAAGCGCTCCGTTAGAGTTATTGCATATGGACTTATGCGGTCCGATGCGCTCTCAGAGTCTAGGCGGAAAGAAGTACATACTCGTTATCGTAGACGATTACTCGCGATACACATGGGTCAAGTTCCTACGTTCAAAGGATGAGACACCAGATGTTATCATCACATTCCTGAAGACGACCCAGGTGAATCTGCAGAAACCAGTCAAGTTGCTAAGAACAGACAACGGGACAGAGTTCAAGAACAACAAAGTTGAAGAATATCTCGAATTTGTCGGGATATCACATCAATACTCTGTTGCCCGTACGCCTCAACAAAATGGAGTGGTCGAAAGAAGAAATCGAACGCTAGTCGAGGCTGCTCGTACTATGCTAAGTCAATCAGACTTATCTCTGTTTTTGTGGGAAGAAGTTGTTTTGACTGCGTGCTACATACATAATCGCTCCAGGATACATCGCAGATTCAAGAAGACTCCTTATGCATTGATCAACAACCGAACACCGACAATCAAATATTTCCATATATTTGGGTGTAAGTGTTTTGTGTGTTCCAGATTCTAGTTTCTAAAACATGATTAATCAAAACACAAACAATATTTCAATCAATTACCTGTTTTGATTTCTCTTTCAAATCCAAATATTACACTTTCTCTCTCTAGAACTCTCTCTCTCTATCTCTACAGAATTTTCTCTCAAAACGTATTCTATTAACACTTCTAACAATACTGAATATAAAAACTATTTATACCAACTCCTAATACAAGGAAAATAAAACAAATACAAATACAAAGACACTTTGACTTTTATTACAAAAGACTTTGACTTTAATGAGATTTGACTTTTCCAGCTTTGACTTTCTTGACCTTTGACCTTCAGTCTTCTTGATCTTGTATCCAACAGATTTATGCTCTAACAATGTTCTAAATGATAGGGAGAGTCTCAACAAGTTCAGTGCCAAGGCGGACGAAGGCATCTTCATTGGTTATTCCTCAACATCAACTGCATACCGTATCTATCTGAAGAAGTCAAAGACGATTATTGAAAGCATCAACGTCACGTTTGATGAAGAGATGGCTTCCGAACAACAAAGTTCAGAACCCGTTATAACAGGAATACTAGCTTCTGGGCAAATCAGTCTAGAACCTGCGTCTCAACAGAATAAATCAGATGAAGCATCAACTTCTACTAACCATTTATCTTATTTAGATTTATTATTTGAATTGTTTTATGATGAATTTCTTGGATCTAATGTAAAGAAATCTGTTGTGGTTGACAGGATGGAAGACTTAACGACTACTCATCCAACCAGTTCAGATATTCCTATTGAATATAACACCCCGATTCAACAAGAAAATCCAATTCAAATGCCGACTCCATCGGTTGAAGCTGTGACAAATCAAGAAGAGACAGAAGAAGCTGAAACAGTAGGATGTTCTGTACAGATCCATCTACAGCCAGAACAAGTTGTATGAAGAAGGTACAAGTGGATTTATATGAATGTATGTCAACTGCAATCATCGTTCCTCCAGAACAAACTGAAGAAGGTACAAGTGGATTTATAGATGATACAATTGACATACATTCATATAATCCACTACCTCATGAACATAAATGGACCAAAGAGCACCCAATAAGCCAGATCATTGGCGATCCTTCAAAACCGGTACAAACTAGGTCAGCATCAATCAATATGTGAGCAAGTTCGAGCCAAGTTCGAGCCAAAGGGATTAGTCTGGACCAAAGGCCCAGGATACCCTTTCCAAAAAAAAATCAATCAATATGTGTATGCATGACTCCTTTCTGAGCAAGTTCGAACCAACTCGCGTATCAGAGGCACTTGCTGATCCAGAATGGGTGATTTCCATGCAAGAAGAGCTGAATCAGTTCGATGCACTTCAAGTCTGGAGACTCGTACCAAACGAAGTAGGTTTTCAAGATCAAAAAGGACGAAGATGGTACCGTTATCCGAAACAAGGCAAGACTAGTAGCCAAATGATACAGACAAGAGGAAGGAATTGACTATGATGAGACATATGCTCCTGTGGCGCGTTTAGAGGCAATTAGAATGTTTCTAGCCTACGCAGCCCACAAGAACTTCACGGTCTTTCAAATGGACGTGAAGACTGCCTTTCTGAATGGCATTCTGAAGGAGGAAGTCTACGTGTCTCAGCCAGAAGGTTTTGTCAATCAAGAGAAGCCAAATCACGTCTACATTCTTGACAAAGCACTTTATGGTCTGAAACAAGCTCCTCGAGCCTGGTATGATGTCCTTTCACAATTTCTAGTCAAGTCTGGTTTTTCAAAAGGTACGGTGGATACCACTTTGTTTATCAAAAAGGAAAAAGATGATATCATTCTTATTCAAATCTATGTAGATGATATTATTTTTGGCTCTACAAATCCTAAGTACTGTAGGAATTTTTCAAACCTTATGGTGTCAAGATTTCAGATGAATATGATGGGAGAGATGAATTTCTTTCTCGGATTACAAGTCAAACAATTTTCATCGGGTATTTTTATCAATCAATCAAAATACATTATGGATATTATTCGGAAGTTCAAAATGGAAAATTCAAAACCGATTGGTACCCCAATGGCACCAGGTACTAAGATTGGCACCGATCCTTCGGGAAAGGCTATTGATGTTAGGACTTATCGAGGGATGATAGGTTCTTTAGTGTATCTTACTTCTAGTAGTCCAGATATAATGTTCTCAACATGCTTATGTGCAAGATATCAGGCCAATCCTAAAGAAATCCATATGTCTGCAGTAAAGTGCATATTTAGGTATCTGAAGGGGACTGCAGATCTTGGTCTATGGTATCCTAAAGATACAAGTTTTGAACTAACAGCATACACAGATACAGATCATGCAGGTTGTATGTTAGACAAGAAGAGCACATCAGGACATGTACAGTTCCTCGGTGACAAACTCGTAAGTTGGGCATCAAAGAAGCAACTTTGTGTTTCAACTTCAACGGCCGAAGCAGAATATGTACCTGCTGCTAGCTGCTGTTCTCAGGTCTTATGGATGAGAACACAATTGCGTGACTACGGTTTCCACTTCAACAAGATCCTGATATACTGTGACTCCAAGAGTGCCATCGCAATAACAGTGAATCCTGTTCAACACACCAAAACCAAACACATAGATGTCAGGTATCATTTCATCAAAGATAATGTAGAGAAAGGAACAATTGAACTTTTCTTTGTAAAGACTGATTATCAACTTGCCGATTTGTTTACCAAACCTTTAGACGAAAAGAGGTTTACCTTTCTTGTCTCTAAGCTTGGTATGCTAAATCTCAAGGTATAACCAGTAATTACCTATCAAAGTTTTCTAATTGTATACTTTTTCATCATTATTTCATTCTTTATTCTGATTGATATCTGCACTTCTATATTTTGTTCATGATCCAAGGGGGAGTAGAAGAAGAAATTGACAAGAGGTCAATATCATTTTGAGGGGGAGCTCATAAGATTTGTGCATTTACCTTTTAATGTCAAGTTTTTTTTTTGTGTAATGCATGATTTTAGGAGGAGCTCTTCAAGTCAACGGTGTAAGGATATGACTTCTGATTATTTCTGATCAGAACTCATACATTAAAAAGTTTTACTGCTTTTTGTCTTTTCAATTTAAGTGAATAAATTTTACTTTGACTTGACATAAGACTTTTGCAGAATTTCTGAGAGATGCTTACAAGTTCATATCTTTATGACTTTAAGCTTAGCTTCATGAGATGTAAGATCACACGTTAAGGTATAATCCTTTATCTTAATCTCATATATGGTTGAAAGAAGGACAACTTTCAATCATTGGAAAACATTGTTTTTAATGTTCAAACCACTTCCCGATTTTTCATCAGATTTTATATTTTGAGAGTGTATTTTAAATGTTTTCATGATCTAAAATTGTGCTTTAACTGCAATAGTTAAACGATTCTGAGTTCACGTGCATCATAGGAAAACAAGAATTTCATTGTGCTAGGACTTAACACAACTTCTATGGAATCACCTTAACCAGTGATTTCTACCCAAGAAGTTAATCCTTAGTGATTGAGTGTGAGAAGTCGAAAAGAAATGAGTGTGTCAAACAAAGAAAGAAAGTTTGATTAGAGTGAGCAAAATGTTTAAAAGAAAGAGCGTGTGAGAACAGAGTTAAAAGAATATCACAACTCTGCACCAACTTTTTCTGAGTCGGGCAGCCACATTTCTAATGTTTCACAATTCTTTGGTGATCATTATTGAAACAGGCAACTAACCCATGCCAACTCTTGATCAAACCTGATAAACATAAAATCCCAATCACAACAAGCAATTACTCAAGATTTATCATAAATGCTCAAGAACTAGAGAGAGAATCTAGAGAGAGAAAGTAGATCTTGTATTACACACACTCTAGATATTACAATGAATGCTTAGACTCTAGTTCGTTATTACAAGATTACACAACACAAACCCTTATATACTCACTATCTAATACAAAGTCTTAATGGCTAAGGAAACTAAACTAGCTTTGACTTAGACAACGTTGACTTTTACATCATTGACTTTCCTATTAAATCTTGGATACAATATTTGGACTTAACAATCTCCCCCTTTGTATTCAAGATTTAATAAAAATTTGATGTTGATCTTCAGTTCTTGATTCTTCAGCTTTTGTCTCATTGAAGCTTTCACAAACTTTACTCTTGCAGCCTTTGAAGAATCTTGAAAAGTATTTTTAAACATTGAAGCTCTAAAAGTCAACATGCCTTGAACAAAACTGGAAACTTGAAACTTTGAAAACAACTTTGAAAACTTTAACTTTGAAAAATCTTTCGACTTTGATCAAACTTGTATCTTCATCACTTTGATCTCTGAACCATCTTTGGAAGAACAAACTTTCACGAATCGTCTTGATTTAACTTTGAACATTCTTCCTTCAGAATCTTTTGGCTTTGAATTTCTTTATCAGACTTGAACTTTAAATCAGCGGAAGCAAATTAAAATTCTGACTTGAACTTTGACAAACTTTGACAACTCTTCATAACTTTGAAATTGATCTTTGTAACATTCTCCCTCTTTTTGATGATGTGAGCATCATAATCATCAAAATATCATCAATTTCAGCACAGACTTTGATTTATCCCATTTTGATCAACTAACAATCTCCCCTTTGACAGATGCTATACTTTGATCTGAATAGCCGAATCATGAACTGTATATGTCTGAATCTTTTTAAATTCAGACATAATGAGCGTGTAACCCTGAGTCAACAAATGAAACAGTTAGAAGTGCCTGTCAGTAACACGGAGTCACTGTGTACAACGAATGTATAATATAAGGAGTTGGTTTAATGATGACTCCCCAGGACTTCCATTCAATCATTGAAAAACACAAGGTAATTCTATGAATGTTCTGACAGCAAAATAGATTTTCTGTGTGCTCGTGCTTGTGTATGAAAGAATTTAGGCACAATGATTGTGTTTCATTAAGGCTCAAATTGTGTAAACTGTTGAGACAGCAACAGATAATACACGGACTCAGTGTGCATGAAAGAGGTGCGAAGGTGGGGAAACTTTCCTTCTTTTTCAATATCTAAATCTTTCGAGTGAAGACTAGATAGCATATATGTTGCGTCCCCAATGAAAATGAAACATTTCTTTTTCGGGAAAGAAATGAGTGGTTGGTGGGGTAAATGCAAGAGTTGGCATGGGCTCACTGCCTTTTTCAATGATGGTCACCAAAGAATGTGAACCTATCAGAAGATGTGGCTGCCCGGCTCAGAAAGTGGTTGGTGCAGAGTTCTGATATTCTTTTAACTCTGTTCTCACACCCTCTTTCTTTTTAACATTTAGCTCACTTCTAACCAAACTCTCATTTCCATTTTTCCACTCAGCACAATGAGAATAACTCAACCGGATGAGTTATCTCCCCCACTCATTGATTTAGACCCCTCACCCCTCAATCACTCAAGGATAACTTCATGAGTAGGAAACACTTGTTTACGTGAATCCATGGAAGTTCTGTTTATGCTCACACACGAATCCCATGTTATTCCTAAAAAACATGGTTTCTCAACAATCTAACTGAAACAGTTAAGCTAAAAAAGATAACAATGTCAGAATGTATGCTCATTTAAAAATATAAATGAAATTTGAGCATTTGAACTCTGAAGATTTCTCAAAACATTTGCTATCTTACTTTCATTTGGAAAATCTGGATATTGAAAAGAAGGAAGTCTGTCCCACCTTCGCACTTCAATCATGCACATTGAGTTTATGTTTAACTTACTGTTGTCTCAATGGTTTACACAATTTTGAGCCAATAAGCAATCATCTGTGCTTAATTCTTTCTAAACACAAGCATGAGCACACAAGGATTTTGTTTCGATGATTAAATGGAAGACCTGGGGGAGTCAACATCAAACAAGTTAACTGATTCAGGTGTTACACGAATATTTTGTCTAGATTTGCAAAGATCTGGATGAATAACTATTGATGGATCAGAGGCTCTAAGTAGAAGGCCCATGTAAAATTGCATGGGAATCCGTCACGGTCGGTCCGGACGAGAAACTCCTTATACCCCCGCCTTTCGCGTATCGGCAAAAACTGGGTTTCGCGCTAAAATGTGCGTAACTTCTGGTACATGACTCCGTTTTAGGCCCATGACCAGTCAAAAAGGACCTTGGAAGGTCCACCACACATTGTGTAGGGAGTTTGGAGGCAATACACCATGATTTAAGTGTTTTTCGATAAACTGCACGACGTACGTTCGGTTCGATTCCCCCAATGCGTGTCTACGGCAATTTGCGGCTCAAGATTGGTTTTCTGTAAGTAATATATGATTAAAACCTTCTAAATAACATTGTAGAAGTCCCACATAAATTTTCATGGGAATCCATCACGGTCGGTCCGGACGAGAAACCCCCTATACCCCCACCTTCCGCGTATCGGCAAAAACTGGGTTTCGAGCTAAAATGTGCGTAACTTCTGCTATGTGAATCTGTTTTAGGCCCATGACCACTCAAAACGGACCTTGGAAGGTCCACCACACAATGTGAAGGGATTTTTTTGGCAATACACCAGTGTGTTTTGATAAACTGCACGACGTACGTTCGGTTCGGTTCGCCCAATGCATGTCTACGGCAATTTGTGGCTCTAGATCGGTTTTTTTAAGAAATATATGCTTAAAACCTTCTAAATAACACTGTATAAGGCCCACGTAAATTTGCATGGGAATCCGGCACGGTCGGTTCGGACGAGAAACCCCATTTACCCCGCCTTTCGCGTATCGACAAAAACTGGGTTTCGCGCTAAAATGTGTGTAACTTCTGCTACGTGACTCCGTTTTAGGCCCATCACCAGTCAAAACGGACTTTGGAAGGTCCACCACACAATGTACAGGGCGTTTGGTGGAAATACACCATGATTTGAGTGTGTTTCGATAAACTGCACGATGTACGTTCGGTTCGGTTCCGCCAATGTGTGTCTACGGCAATTTGCGGCTCTAGATCGGTTTTCTGTAAGTAATATATGCTTAAAACATTCTAAATAATATTGTAGAAGACCGAAATAAATTTGCATGGGAATCCAGCATGGTCGGTCCGGACGAGAAACCCCCTATCCCCCCCGCCTTTCGCGTATCGGCAAAAACTGGGTTTCGCGCTAATATGTGCGTAACTTCTGCTATGTGACTTCGTTTTAGGCCCATGACCAATCAAAACGGACCTTGGAAGGTCCAAAACACAATGTGAAGGGAGTTTGTTGGCAATTCATCAATGTGTTTCGATAAACTAAACGACGTACGTTCGGTTCGGTTCGCCCAATGCGTGTCTACCGCAATTTGTGGCTCTAGATCGGTTTTTTGTAAGTAATATATGCTTTAAACCTTCTAAATAACATTGTATAAAGCCCACGTAAATTTGCATGGGAATCCGGCACGGTCAGTCCGGACGAGAAACCCTTATACCCCCCGCCTTTCGCGTATCGGCAAAAACTGGGTTTCGCGCTAAAATGTGCGTAACTTCTGCTATGTTACTCCGTTTTAGGCCCTTGACCAGTCAAAACGGACCTTGGAAGGTCCACCACACAATGTGCAGGGAGTTTGTTGGCAATACACCAGTGTGTTTCGATAAAGTGCACGACGTACGTTCGGTTCGGTTCGCCCAATGCATGTCTACGGCAATTTGTGGCTCTGGATCGGTTTTTTATAAGTAATATATGCTTAAAACCTTCTAAATAAAATTGTATAAGGCCCACGTAAATTTGCATGGGAATCCGGCACGGTCGGTCCGGACGAGAAACCCCTATACCCCTGCCTTTCGCGTATCGGCAAAAACTGGGTTTCGCGTTAAAATGTGCGTAACTTCTGCTACGTGACTCCGTTTTAGGCACATCACCAGTCAAAATTGACCTTGGAAGGTCCACCACACAATGTGCAGGCCGTTTGGTGGAAATACACCATGATTTGAGTGTGTTTCGATAAACTGCATGATGTACGTTCGGTTCGGTTCCGCCAATACGTGTCCACGGGTAATTTGCGGCTCTAGATCGGTTTTCTGTAAGTAATATATGCTAAAAACATTCTAAATAACATTGTAGAAGGGCCACATAAATTTGCATGGGAATCCAACATGGTCGGTCCGGACGAGAAACCCCCTTTCCCCTGCCTTTCGCGTATCGGCAAAAACTGGGTTTCGAGCTAAAATGTGCGTAACTTCTGCTATGTGACTCCGTTTAAGCACCATGACCAATCAAAACGGACCTTGGAATGTCCACTACACAATGTGAAGGGAGTTTGTTGGCAATTCACCAGTGTGTTTCGATAAACTGCACGACGTACGTTCGGTTCGGTTCGCCCAATGCGTGTCTACGTCAATTTGTGGCTCTAGGTCGGTTTTTTGTAAGTAATATATGCTTAAAACCTTCTAAATAACATTGTAAAAGGCCCACGTAAATTTTCATGGGAATCCGGCACTGTCGGTCCGGACGAGTAACCCCCTATACCCCCGCCTTTCGCGTATCGGCAAAAACTGGGTTTCACGTTAAATGAGAAGGTCCACCACACAATGTGAAGGGATTTTGGAGGCAATACACCATGATTTGAGTGTGTTTTAATAAACTGCACGACGTACCTTCGGTTCGGTTTCGCCATTGCGTGTCTACGGCAATTTGCGGCTCTAGATCTGTTTTTTGTAAGTAATGTACGCTTAAAACCTTATAAATAACATTGTATAAGGCCCACGTAAATTTTCATGGGAATATGGCACGGTCGGTCCGGACAAAGAAACCCCCTATACCCCCGCCTTTCGCGTATCGGCAAAAACTGGGTTTCGCGCTAAAATGTGCGTAACTTCTCCTATGTGACTCCGTTTTAGGCCCATGACCAGTCCAAACAGACCTTGGAAGGTCCAACATATAATGTGAAGGGCTTTTGGTGGAAATACACCATGATTTGAGTGTGTTTCAATAAACTACACGATGTACGTTCGGTTCGATTCCTCCAATGCGTGTCTACGGCAATTTGCGGCTCAAAATCGGTTTTCTGTAAGTACTATATGATTAAAACCTTCTAAATAACATTGTAGATGGCACACATAAATTTGCATGGGAATCCAGCACGGTCTGTCCGGACGAGAAACCCCCTATACCCCCGCCTTTCGCGTATCGACAAAAACTGGGTTTCACGCTAAAATGTGCGTAACTTCTGCTACGTGACTCCGTTTTAGGCCCTTGACCAGTCAAAACAGACCTTGGAAGGTCCACCACACAATGTGCAGGGAGTTTGGAGGCAATACACCATGATTTGAGTTTGTTTCGATAAACTGCATGACGTACATTCGGTTTGGTTCCGCCAATGCGTGTCTACGGCAACTTGCGGCTCTAGATCTGTTTTTTGTAAGTAATATATACTTAAAACCTTATAAATAACATTGTCGAAGGCCCACGTAAATTTTCATGGGAATCTGGTATGGTCGGTCCGGACGAGAAACCCCCTATACCCCTGCCTTTCGCGTATCGGCAAAAACTGGGTTTCGCGCTAAAATTTGCGTAACTTCTGCTATGTTACTTCATTTTAGGCCCATGACCAGTCAAAACGCACCTTGGAAGGTCCAACACACAATGTGTATGGTGTTTGGTGGAAATACACCATGATTTGAGTGAGTTTCGATAAACTGCACGACGTACGTCCGGTTCGAATCCACCAATGCGTGTCTATGGCAATTTGCAGCTCAAGATCGGTTTTCTATAAGTAATATATGATTAAAACCTTCCAAATAACATTGTAGAAGGCCCACATAAATTTGCATGGTAATCCAGCACGGTCGGTCCGGACGAGAAACCCCCTATACCCCCGCCTTCCGCGTATCGGCAAAAACTGGGTTTCGCGCTAAAATGTGGTAACTTCTTCTATGTGACTCTGTTTTAGGCCCATGACCACTCAAAATGGACCTTGGAAGGTCCACCACACAATGTGCAGGGAGTTTGTTGGCAATACACCAGTGTGTTTCGATAAAGTGCACGACGTACGTTCGGTTCGGTTCACCCAATGCATGTCTACGGCACTTTGTGGCTCTAGATTAGTTTTTTGTAAGTAATATATGCTTAAAACCTTCTAAATAACATTGTATAAGGCCCACGTAAATTTGCATGGGAATCCGGCACGGTCAGTCCGGACGAGAAACCACCTATACCCACGCCTTTCGCGTATCGGCAAAAACTGGGTTTCGCGCTAAATGAGCGTAACTTCTGCTACGTGACTCCGTTTTAGACCCTTGACCAGTCAAAACGGACCTTGGAAGGTCCACCACACAATGTGAATGGATTTAGGAGGCAATACACCATGATTTGAGTGTGTTTCGATAAACTACACGACATACCTTCGGTTCGGTTTCGCCATTGCGTGTCTACGGCAATTTGCGGCTCTAGATCTATTTTTTGTAAGTAATATACGCTTAAACACTTATAAATAACATTGTATAAGGCCCATGTAAATTTTCATGAGATTATGGCACGGTCGGTCCGGACGAGAAACCCCTATACCCCCGCCTTTCGCGTATCGACAAAAACTGGGTTTCGCGCTAAAATGTGCGTAACTTCTGCTATGTGACTACGTTTTAGGCCCATGACCAGTCAAAACAGACCTTGGAAGGTCCAACATATAATGTGCAGGGCGTTTGGTGGAAATACACCATGATTTGAGTGTGTTTCGATAAACTGCACGATGTACGTTCGGTTCGATTCCGCCAATATGTGTCTACGGCAATTTGCGGCTCAAAATCGGTTTTCTGTAAGTACTATATGATTAAAACCTTCTAAATAACATTGTAGATGGCCCACATAAATTTGCATGGGAATCCAGCACGGTCTGTCCGGACGAGAAACCCCCTATACCCCCGCCTTCCGCGTATCGACAAAAACTGGGTTTCACGCTAAAATGTGCGAAACTTCTGCTATGTGACTCTGTTTTAGGCCCATGACCACTCAAAAGGGACCTTGGAAGGTCCACCACACAAAGTGCAGGGAGTTTGTTGGCAATACACCAGTGTGTTTCGATAAACTGCATGACGTACGTTCGGTTCGGTTCGCCCAATGCATGTCTACGGCAATTTGTGGCTCTGGATCGGTTTTTTTGTAAGTAATATATGCTTAAAACCTTCTAAATAACATTGTAGAAGGCCCACATAAATTTGCATGGGAATCCGGCACGGTCGGTCTGGACGAGAAACCCCCATACCCCTGCCTTTCGCGTATCGGCAAAAACTGGGTTTCGCGCTAAAATGTGCGTAACTTCTGCTACGTGACTCCGTTTAAGGCCCTTGACCAGTCAAAACAAACCTTGGAAGGTCCACCACACAATGTGCAGGGAGTTTGGAGGCACTACACCATGATTTGAGTCTTTTTCGATAAACTGCATGACGTACCTTCGGTTCGGTTTCGCCAATGCGTGTCTACGGCAACTTGCGGCTCTAGATCTGTTTTTTGTAAGTAATATATGCTTAAAACCTTATAAATAACATTGTCGAAGGCCCACGTAAATTTGCATGGGAATCTGGTACGGTCGGTCCGGACGAGAAACCCCCTATACCCCCGCCTTTCGCGTATCGGCAAAAACTGGGTTTCGCGCTAAAATTTGCGTAACTTCTGTTATGTTACTCTGTTTTAGGCCCATGACCAGTCAAAACGCACCTTGGAAGGTCCAACACACAATGTGCATGGTGTTTGGTGAAAATACACCATGATTTGAGTGAGTTTCGATAAACTTCACGACGTACGTCCGGTTCGATTCCACCAATGCGTGTCTACGGCAATTTGCAGCTCAAGATCGGTTTTCTATAAGTAATATATGATTAAACCCTTCTAAATAACATTGTATAAGGCCCACATAAATTTGCATGGGAATCCAGCACGGTCGGTCCGGACGAGAAACCCCCTATACCCCCGCCTTCCGCGTATCGACAAAAACTTGGTTTCGCGCTAAAATGTGGTAACTTCTTCTATGTGATTCTGTTTTAGGCCCATGACCACTCAAAATGGACCTTGGAAGGTCCACCACACAATGTGCAGGGAGTTTGTTGGCAATACACCAGTGTGTTTCGATAAACTACACGACGTACGTTCGGTTCGATTCGCCCAATGCATGTCTACGGCAATTTGCGGCTCTAGATCGGTTTTTTGTAAGTAATATATGATTAAAACCTTCTAAGAAACATTGTAGAAGGCCCACGTAAATTTTCATGGTAATCCGGCAAGATCGGTCCGGACGAGAAACCCCCTATACCCCCGCCTTTCGTGTATCGGTAAAAACTAGGTTTCGCGCTAAAATGTTTCTGCTACGTGACTCCGTTTTAGGCCCTTGACCAGTCAAAACGGACCTTGGAAGGTCCACCACACAATGTGCAGGGAGTTTGGAGGCAATACACCTTGATTTGAGTGTGTTTCGATAAACTGCACGACGTACCTTCGGTTCGGTTCCGCCAATGCGTGTCTACGGCAACTTGCGGCACTATATTTGTTTTGTGTAAGTAATATATGCTTAAAACCTTCTAAATAACATTTTAGAAGGCCCATGTAAAATTGCATGGGAATCTGGCACGGTCGGTCCGGATGAGAAACCCCCTATACCCCCGTCTTTCGCGTATCAGCAAAAACTGGGTTTCGCACTAAAATTTGCTTAACTTCTGCTATGTTACTCCGTTTTAGGCCCATGACCAGTCAAAACAGACCTTGGAAGGTCCAACACACAATGTACATGGCGTTTGGTGGAAATACACCATGATTTGAGTGTGTTTCGCTAAACTGCACGACGTACGTCCGGTTCGATTCCGCCAATGCATGTCTACGGCAATTTGCGGCTCAAGATCGGTTTTCTGTAAGTAATATATGATTAAAACCTTCTAAATAACATTGTAGAAGGCCCACATAAATTTTCATGGGAATCTAGCACGGTCGGTCCGGACGAGAAACCCCCTATACCCCCGCCTTCCGCGTATCGGCAAAAACTGGGTTTCGTGCTAAAATGTGCGTAACTTCTACTATGTGACTCCGTTCTAGGCCCATGACCATTCAAAACGGACCTTGGAAGGTCCACCACACAATTTGCAGGGATTTTGGAGGCAATACACCATGATTAGAGTGAGTTTCGATAAAGTGCACGACGTACGTTCGGTTCGGTTCTGCCAATGCGTGTCTACGACAATTTACGGCTCTAGATCGGTTTTTTGTAAGTAATATATGCTTAAAACCTTCTAAATAACATTGTAGAAGGCCCACGTAAATTTTCATGGGAATCCGGCACGGTCGGTCCGGACGAGAAACCACCTATACCCCCCCGCCTTTTGTGTATCGTCAAAAACTGGGTTTCACGTTAAACTGTGCGTAACTTCTGCTACGCGACCCCGTTTTAGTCCCATGACCAGGAAAAACGGACCTTAGAAGGTCCACCACACAATGTGCAGGGAGTTTGGTAGAAATACACCATGATTTGAGTGTGTTTCGATAAACTGCACGACGTACGTTCAGTTCGATTTCGCCAATGCGTGTCTATGGCAATTAGCGGCTCTAGATCGGTTTTTTGTAAGTAATATATGCTTAAAACCTTCTAAAAAACATAGTAGAAGGCCGAAGTAAATTTTAATGGGAATCCGACACGGTCGGTCCGGACGAGAAACCCCCTAAAACCCCGCCTTTCGCGTATCGGCAAAAACTGGGTTTGGTGCTAAAATGTGCGTGACTTCTGCTATGTGACTCCGTTTTAGGCCCATGACCAGTCAAAACGGACCTTGGAAGGTGCACCACACAATGTGCAGGGAGTTTGGTGGAAATAAACCATGATTTTAGTGTGTTTCGATAAACTGCATGACGTACCTTCGGTTCGGTTCCGCCAATGCGTGTCTACGGCAACTTGCGGCTCTAGATCTGTTTTTTGTAAGTAATATATGCTTAAAACCTTCAAAATAACATTGTAGAAGGCCCACGTAAATTTGCATGGGAATCTGGCACGGTCGGTCCGGACGAGAAACCCCCTATACCCCAGCCTTTCGCGTATCGGCAACGACTGGGTTTCACGCTAAAATGTGCGTAACTTCTGCTATGTGACTCCGTTTTAGGCCCATGACCAGTCAAAACGGACCTTGAAAGTCCCACCACACAATGTGAAACGATTTTGGTGGCAATACATCATTATTTAAGTGTGTTTCGATAAACTACACGACGTACGTTCGGTTCGGTTCCGCTAATACGTGTCTACGGCAATTTGCAGCTCTAGATCGGTTTTTTGTAAGTAATATATATTTAAAACCTTTATAAATAACATTGTAGAAGGCCCACGTAAATTTTCATGGGAATCTGGCACGGTCGGTCCGGACAAGAAACCCCTATACCCCCGCCTTTCGCGTATCGGTAAAAACTGGGTTTCGCGCTAAAATGTGCGTAACTTCTGCTACGTGACTCCGTTTTAGGCCCTTGACCAGTCAAAACGGACCTTGGAAGGTCCACCACACAATGTGCAGGGAGTTTGGAGGCAATACACCATGATTTGAGTGTGTTTCGATAAACTGCACGACGTACGTCCGGTTCGATTCCGCCAATGCGTGTCTACGGAAATTTGCGGTTCAAGATCGGTTTTCTGTAAGTAATATATGATTAAAACCTTCTAAATAACATTGTAGAAGGACCACATAAATTTGCATGGGAATCCAGCACGGTCGGTCCGGACGAGAAACCCCCTATACCCCCGCCTTCCGCGTATCGGCAAAAACTGGGTTTTGCGCTAAAATGTGCGTAACTTCTGCAATGTGACTCTGTTTTAGGCCCATGACCACTCAAAACGGACCTTGGAAGGTCCACCACACAATGTGCTGGGAGTTTGATGGCAATACACCAGTGTGTTTCGATAAAGTGCACGACGTACGTTCGGTTCGGTTCGCCCAATGCATGTCTACGGCAAATTGTGGATCTAGATCAGTTTTTTGTAAGTAATATATGCTTAAAACCTTCTAAATAACATTGTATAATGCCCACGTAAACTTGCATGGGAATCCGGCACGGTCGGTCCGGACGAGAAACCCCCAATACCCACGCCTTTCGCGTATCGGAAAAAACTGGGTTTCGCGCTAAAATGTGTGTAACTTCTGCTACGAGACTCCGATTTAGGCCCATCACCAGTCAAAACGGACCTTGGAAGGTCCACCACACAATGTGCAGGGCGTTTGGTGGAAATACACCATGATTTTAGTGTGTTTCGATAAACTACATGATGTACGTTCGGTTCGGTTCCGCCAATGCATGTCTATGGCAATTTGCGGCTCTAGATTGGTTTTCTGTAAGTAATATATGCTTAAAACCTTCTAAATATATATGTAGAAGGCCCACATAAATTTGCATGGGAATCTAGCATGGTCGGTCCGGACGAGAAACCCCCTATCGCCCCGCCTTTCGCTTATCGGCAAAAACTGGGTTTTGCGCTAAAATGTGCGTAACTTCTGCTATGTGACTGCGTTTTAGGCCCATCACCAGTCATAACGGACCTTGGAAGGTCCACCACACAATGTGCAGGGATTTTGGAGGCAATACACCATGATTTGAGTGAGTTTCGATAAAGTGCACGACGTACGTTCGGTTCGGTTCTTCCAATGCGTGTCTACGACAATTTACGGCTCTAGATCGGTTTTTTGTAATTAATATATGCTTAAAACCTTCTAAATAACATTGTAGAAGGCCCACGTATATTTGCATGGGAATCCGGCACGGTCGGTCCGGACGAGAAACCACCTATACCCCCCCCCCCCCCGCCCCGCCTTTTGTGTATGGTCAAAAACTGGGTTTCGCGTTAAAATGTGCGTAACTTATGCTATGCGACTCCATTTTAGGCCCATGACCTGGAAAAACGGACCTTGGAAGGTCCACCACACAATGTGCAGGGAGTTTGTGGAAATACACCATGATTTGAGTGTGTTTCGATAAACTGCACGACGTACGTTCGGTTCGGTTCCGCTAATACGTGTCTACGGCAATTTGCGGCACTAGATCGGTTTTTTGTAAGTAATATATGCTTAAAACCTTCTAAAAAACATTGTAGAAGGCCGACGTAAATTTTCATGGGAATTCGACACTGTCGGTCCGGACGAGAAACCCCCTATGCCCCCGCCTTGCGCGTATCGGCAAAAACTGGATTTCGAGCTAAAATGTGTGTAACTTCTTCTACGTGACTCCATTTTAGGCCCATTACCTGTCAAAACGGACCTTTGAATGTCCACCACCCAATGTGCAGGGAGTTTGGTGTCAATACACCATGATTTGAGTGTATTTCGATAAACTGTACGACGTACGTCGGTTCGGTTCCGCCAATGTGTGTCTACGGCAATTAGCGGCTCTAGATTGGGTTTTTGTAAGTAATATATACTTATAACCTTCTAAAAAACATTGTAGAAGGCCGACGTAAATTTTCATGGGAATCCGACACGGTCGGTCCGGACGAGAAAAACCCCTATACCCCCCCCCCCCCCGCCTTCCGCGTGTCGGCAAAAACTGGGTTTTGCGCTAAAATGTGCGTAACTTCTGCAATGTGACTCTGTTTTAGGCCCATGACCACTCAAAACGGACCTTGGAAGGTCCACCACACAATGTGCAGGGAGTTTGTTGGCAATACACCAGTGTGTTTCGATAAAGTGCACGACGTACGTTCGGTTCGGTTCGCCCAATGCATGTCTACGGCAATTTGTGGCTCTAGATCAGTGTTTTGTAAGTAATATATGCTTAAAACCTTCTAAATAACATTGTATAAGCCCACGTAAATTTGCATGGGAATCCGGCACGGTCGGTCCGGACGAGAAACCCCCTATACCCACGCCTTTCGCGTATCGGCAAAAACTGGGTTTCGCGCTAAAATGTGTGTAACTTTTGCTACGAGACTCCGATTTAGGCCCATCACCAGTCAAAACGGACCTTGGAAGGTCCACCACACAATGTACAGGGCTTTTGGTGGAAATACACCATGATTTTATTGTGTTTCGATAAACTGCATGATGTACGTTCGGTTCGGTTCCGCCAATGCGTGTCTATGGCAATTTGCGGTTCTAGATCGGTTTTCTGTAAGTAATATATGCTTAAAACCTTCTAAATAACATTGTAGAAGGGCTACATAAATTTGCATTGGAATCTAGCATGGTCGGTCCGGACGAGAAACCCCCTATCGCCCCGCCTTTCGCGTATCGGCAAAAACTGAGTTTCGCGCTAAAATGTGCGTAACTTCTGCTATGTGACTCCGTTTTAGGCCCATGACCAATAAAAACGAACCTTGGAAGGTCCAACACACAATGTGCAGGGAGTTTGTTGGCAATTCACCAGTGTGTTTCGATAAAGTGCACGACGTACGTTCGGTTCGGTTCGCCCAATGCATGTCTACGGCAATTTGTGGCTCTAGATCAGTTTTTTGTAAGTAATATATGCTTAAAACCTTATAAATAACATTGTATAAGGCCCACGTAAATTTGCATGGGAATCCGGCACGGTCAGTCCGGACGAGAAACCACCTATACCCACGCCTTTCGCGTATCGGCAAAAACTGGGTTTCACGCTAAAATGTGTGTAACTTCTACTACGAGACTCTGATTTAGGCCCATCACCAGTCAAAACGGACCTTGAAGGTCCACCACACAATGTGCAGGGATTTTGGAGGCAATACACCATGATTTGAGTGAGTTTCGATAAAGTGCACGACGTACGTTCGGTTCCGTTCTGCCAATGCGTGTCTACGACAATTTACGGATCTAGATCGGTTTTTTGTAAGTAATATATGCTTAAAACCTTCTAAATAACATTGTAGAAGGCCCACGTAAATTTGCATGGGAATCCGGCACGGTCGGTCCGGACGAGAAACCACCTATACCCCCCCGCCTTTTGTGTATGGTCAAAAACTGGGTTTCGCGTTAAAATGTGCGTAACTTCTGCTACGCGACTCCGTTTTAGGCCCATGACCTGGAAAAACGGACCTTGGAAGGTCCACCACACAATGTACAGGGAGTTTGGTGGAAATACACCATGATTTGAGTGTGTTTCGATAAACTGCACGACGTACCTTCGGTTCGGTTCCGCCAATGCGTGTCTATGACAATTTGCGGCTCTAGATCGGTTTTTTGTAAGTAATATATGCTTAAAACCTTCTAAATAACATTGTAGAAGGCCCACATAAATTTGCATTGGAATTCAGCATGGTCGGTCCGGACGAGAAACCCCCTATCCCCCCGCCTTTCGCGTATCGGCAAAAATTGGGTTTCGCGCTAAAATGTGCGTAACTTCTGCTATGTATCTCCGTTTTAGTCCCATGACCAGTCAAAACGGACCTTGGATGGTCCACCACACATGTGAAGCTAGTTTGGTGGCAATACACCATTATTTGAGTGTGTTTCGATAAACTGCACGACGTACGTTCGGTTCGGTTCCGCTAATACGTGTCTACGGCAATTTGCGGCACTAGATCGGTTTTTTGTTAGTAATATATGCTTAAAACCTTCTAAAAAACATTGTAGAAGGCCGACGTAAATTTTCATGGGAATTCGGCACTGTCGGTCCGGACGAGAAACCCCCTATACCCCCGCCTTTCGCGTATCGGCAAAAACTGGATTTCGCGCTAAAATGTGTGTAACTTCTTCTACGTGACTCCATTTTAGGGTCATTACCTGTCAAAACGGACCTTGGAATGTACACCACCTAATGTGCAGGGATTTTGGTGTCAATACACCATGATTTGAGTGTATTTCAATAAACTGTACGACGTACGTCGGTTCGGTTCCACCAATGTGTGTCTATGGCAATTAGCGGCTCTAGATTGGTTTTTTGTAAGTAATATATGCTTAAAACCTTCTAAAAAACATTGTATAAGGCCGACGTAAATTTTCATGGGAATCCGATACGGTCGGTCCGGACGAGAAACCCCCTATACCCCCGCCTTCCGCGTATCGGCAAAAACTGGGTTTTGCGCTAAAATGTGCGTAACTTCTACAATGTGACTCTGTTTTAGGCCCATGAACACTCAAAAAGGACCTTGGAAGGTCCACCACACAATGTTCAGGGAGTTTGTTGGCAATACACCAGTGTGTTTCGATAAAGTGCACGACGTACGTTCGGATCGGTTCGCCCAATGCATATCTACGGCAATTTGTGGCTCTAGATCAGTTTTTTGTAAGTAATATATGCTTAAAACCTTTTAAATAACATTGTATAAGTCCCACATAAATTTGCATGGGAATCCGGCATGGTCGGTCCGGAGGAGAAACCCACTATACCCACGCCTTTCGCGTATCGGCAAAAATTGGGTTTCGCGCTAAAATGTGTGTAACTTCTGCTACCAGACTCCGATTTAGGCCCATCACCAGTCAAAACGGACCTTGGAAGGTCCACCACACAATGTGCAGGGCGTTTGGTGGAAATACACCATGATTTTAGTGTGTTTCGATAAACTGCATGATGTACGTTCGGTTCGGTTCCGCCAATGCGTGTCTATGGCAATTTGCGGTTCTAGATCGGTTTTCTGTAAGTAATATATGCTTAAAACCTTCTAAATAACATTGTAGAAGTCCCACATAAATTTGCATGGGAATCTAGCATGGTCGGTCCGGACGAGAAACCCCCTATCGCCCCGCCTTTCGCGTATCGGCAAAAACTGGGTTTCGCGCTAAAATGTGCGTAACTTCTGCTATGTGACTCCGTTTTAGGCCCATGACCAATAAAAACGGACCTTGGAAGGTCCAAAACACAATGTGCAGGGAGTTTGTTGGCAATTCACCAGTGTGTTTCGATAAAGTGCACGACGTACGTTCGGTTCGGTTCGCCCAATGCATGTCTACGGCAATTTGTGGCTCTAGATCAGTTTTTTGTAAGTAATATATGCTTAAAACCTTATAAATAACATTGTATAAGGCCCACATAAATTTTCATGGGAATCCGGCACGGTCGGTCCGGACGGGAAACCACCTATACCCACGCCTTTCGCGTATCGGCAAAAACTGGGTTTCGCACTAAAATGTGTGTAACTTCTGCTACGAGACTCCGATTTAGGCCCATCACCAGTCAAAATGGACCTTGGAAGGTCCACCACACAATGTGCAAGGATTTTGGAGGCAATACACCATGATTTGAGTGAGTTTCGATAAAGTGCACGACGTACGTTCGGTTCGGTTCTGCCAATGCGTGTCTACGACAATTTACGGCTCTAGATCGGTTTTTTGTAAGTTATATATGCTTAAAACCTTCTAAATAACATTGTAGAAGGCCCACGTAAATTTGCATGGGAATCCGGCACGGTCGGTCCGGACGAGAAACCACCTATACCCCCGCCTTTTGTGTATGGTCAAAAACTAGGTTTCGCGTTAAAATGTGCGTAACTTTTGCTACGCGACTCCGTTTTAGGCCAATGACCTGGAAAAACGGACCTTGGAAGGTCCACCCCAAAATGTGCAGGGAGTTTGGTGGAAATACTGTTAGACTATAATTGTATTCAAGATTAAATGAGGGTCATTATTGTAATTGTTGTAATAGTTGTTTGTGTGTGTTGTAAGTTGTAAATGGTTCTAGAAGGTTTGACCTTGCTTGGTCATGTTGACCTATATATAAGCAAGTCTTTGTGTTAAATGTAAGTGTGCAAGACGTGCAAGTTAGTAAGTGTGTGAAAGTGAAGGTGTAATTGAGAGAGAGTAAGAACACACATAGTAGCACACACACAAACACTCAATCTTAATTGTTCATCATAAATAGGGATATGGATTGATGTAATCATTGTGATTAATAAACAAAGTGTTTTGTGTATGTGTTTATGCTAGTAAATCTTGGGCGACAATTGGTATCAGAGCCAAATCCTTTTCAAAATCAAGAATTTTTAAAAAAAAAAAAAAAATTCGACATTGTTCATCGTCACTGTTCACCGAATCATTTTTGAGTTTTAGTGGAAATTTCGAGTTGAGATTGATCAAGTTTTGTTCGCTGAGTGAAATAGATCGAGTATATATCTGTTAATTCTTGTAATGCACTGTAATTGATCATCAATTGGTTTTTTTGTATGTTTTTGAGTTCACGAGTTCACACACTGTATTTGATCAATTTCTAATTTTTTTGTGTTGTGAATTAAATTTAGTTGTTTGTAATTGGTTCTCGATGATCAAGTGAGTGAATTCTCAAAGTTTGGAGCTGAAATTCGAAGTTTAGTTTGTTTTCTGGTGAATCGGATGAAGAACACGCAAGCTATCTGAAGAACGCGCTAGATCTGAAGAACGCGCAAGTTCTTTGTTAAAACGCGCAAGATTCTTCTCTAGAACGCGCAAGCTAAAGAAAGTTATTTTTTTGGTTGAAACGCGCAAGATGTTGTTTGCGAGTTCTAGAAACGCGCTGGTCGACATCTGCGAGTTCTCCAAACGCGCTAATCGAAGCTAGCGAGTTTGAGTAGGAACAGTGTTCAGCGAGTTCTTTGTCGTGCGAGTTTGAAGATTTCAGAATTTTTCTAAGTATTGAAACGCGCAAGAGTGGTTAGCGAGTTTGCTCAAAACGCGCAAGTAGTGCCTAGCGAGTTTCTGGAACGCGCACGCCTCTATCAGCGCGTTTCATCGTGAATAGTTTCTTGCGTGTTTAGGCACTTGCGAGTTTTATCGATTAGCGAGTTTATCAGAACGCGCAAGTCTTTGCGAGTTTGCTTGCGAGTTTGCTTGAGAATTTATCAAACGCGCAGACCTTGATTTGCGTGTTTCTCAGCCTGCGAGTTTCATTTTCAATAGTGATCTGCGAGTTTTTTCACTTAGAATATTTTCTGAGAATTTTCAAAATTGTAACATGCTCTTTAATAGTGAATTTTTTTTTTCTCTAGGACAAAAGTTCTTTCTGTGATCAAAATCTCTGAATTTTTTTTAAAGATTTATGCAATTTTCTTGATTTGATTGGATTTAAAGATCGTTACTAGCTAATATTTTTCATCTTGTGAAGGTACATACATCTTTCAATCATGGCAAATGAATTTCTCTCTATGGGATCTCATATAAAGCCTCCGGTCTTATCTGTTGGAGATTATTGACAATGGAAGAAAATAATGATTCAGTTCTTAAATCTAAAGAACAGAGATTATTTGACATCTATCATAGATGGTCCGGGAAATCCACAATCATTTGTACCTGGACAAGCAGCCACAGCTACATCTCCAGCAATTGCAGATCGATACGTGCCAAAACCATATCAATTCTTTACTGATGTGGAAAAGGCAAGACACAAGATAGATGAAGAGGCACTTATCTATCTTACTATGGCAATTCCTAATGACATCTACAATCGTGTAGATAGTAGGGAATCTGCAAAAGATTTTTGGGATGAATTGGAAAGACAGTTTCAAGGATCAAAGAAGTCAATTCAGACAAAGCTGAATCAGAGTATAAATGCATATGAAGGTTTCCATGCGAAAGAAGGAGAGACTTTGTTGGAAACATACAATCATTTCAATGTGATACTGAATGATCTAAGGAGAAATGGGATGATCAAGTCAGAATCAGAGATCAATTATAAGTTCATCAAGAACTTGAACCCAAAATGGAAAAGCTATGCTATCAACATTCAGATAACCAAGTACATGGCATAAGAAGACGTCAATGATATCTTCACAACTTTATCTCAGCATGAGGATGAAGTAAAGCAGCTTGGTGCTGAAAAGAAGATGGTCAAAGATTCTTTAGCCTTAATGTCTGAACGTAAGAAAGGGTCAAGTTTCAAGTCCAGTTATTCTTACAAGTCAAAGTCAAGGAAATCCAAAGCTCTTCTAACTGAAGTTACTGATTCAAGCACTCATCAATCTTCTACTGAAAGTGAAGAATATTCAGATGAGGATATGCAACGATTCGCTGAAAATCTGGCTCTTCTCACAAAGTAGTTCAAAAGCTTTGGAAAGAATAAGTACAAACCGAGATCTGAAAAGAAGTATGAGAAAAGAGGAGAGAAAAGAGATGAAAAGTGAGAAGAGAAGAGAGAAGGAAATAAAGAAGAGACTGAGCCGAAATATGGAAGATGCTATAACTGTGGAAAAACAGGTCATTTTTCCAAGGATTGCAAGTTCAAGCGTACAAAGAATTCTGAATATTATGCTCGGAAAACATTGTTAGCAAAGAAGGTGGAAGAAGGTCAGAACTTAATGGCGGAAGAAGAGAATTGGTTGTACAAGAGTTCTGATGATGAATCTGCACACTTTACTCAGGTGTGTATGATGGCCAAAGTAGATGAGGACATTGGATCATCTTCTGATCATTCTGACTGTGGTTCCGAGGTACGTATTCAATCCTTAAAGGCTCAAGTTAAGTTCATGAAAGAAGAGTTTAAAACTTTAAAGGGCAAACCTAGTCATGAAAGACAAACAATGTTGAATTTTCGTGATGAAAATTCAATGTTGAAAGATGTGGTTAAGGAAAAAGAATATGAAAAAGATTGTTTAAAAAAGGACAAAGATGTTTTAAATTCAAAGATATCTGAGCTTGAAAAAGATCTTGTAAACTTAAATGCTGAAAAAGGTGATTTTCAACTAAAATTTGAAGCATGTTTCCAAGAAAGAAACGAGGCATATTGTAAAATCAAGCAACTGGAGGATTTAAATCTGAAAAGAGGACAGACTGAGCAAACATTAAATCTTTTAACAAACAAACTCCAAGATGTCAGATTTTATAATGTTAAAAAAGGTTTAGGTTTTGAACCAAATAATGTTTTAAAAAGAGCACCAGAAAATTTGTATAATTTTGATAAAATGGGCTCTACTTCTACAAAACCTAATATTCATGATACTTTTGTAAAAGGTAAAATCGTGAATGATGATGACACTTCATCTTGTGCTGATTCCACTTCAAGTTTAAAATCTGTTGGTTTTGCTTATAAAGATTTAAATGAAAGTTACAAAACAAGAAAGATAGAATTTAGTGAATTTACTTCTCTATTTTCTCCTTGTTTACCAACAGAATCAGCAAAGGTTGAAGAAAATAATACTGAATCTCAGTGTCAGTTTGATGAATCTGATTTAGAAACTGATGTTGAGAATCAAGTGTTATCATCTGATTTATTCACGACAAATTCATCAAATGGTTCAGAAAGTGAAAATATCATGAATCAAAACCTTAATTCTGATTTTTCAAAAATTATGACTGAGGAGATTTTTACAGAAATGATGAATGCTTCAGATCCTGTTCCTATTATAGAGAAGATGGAATCAAACTCTGAGGTAAATCAAACATCTAATTTTGAGAAACAAATCACAGATCTTCAAAAGACAATTGAAGAGTTAGAAGATGAGAATGTTGATCTCAAATTTAAACTTGACAAGTCTTCTGAAGAAAACAAAGAACTCTCTAAAGAGTTAAATATTTTAAAAAATGATTTGTTTCAACAAAATCTAAAGGAGAAAAAGATGTTTGACTCTACAAACTGGAATGTTCATTCTAATCCAGAGTTTGATAATGTTAATTCTAAATCTTCAGTTGTTTATACTTCTACTCCTGAATATCCTCCGAGTATTTTTGAAAAAGGAGAAACATCTTGTAATTCAGAGGCAAAATCATCTTCTTCTAAGAACACTAACAAGATTCTGTTTCCTGTTTCAGATGTGAAAAGGCAAAATGGTAAAGGAGAAAGGGTGAAGAATGTGAAGGAAAATAAAGTTGCTAAAAATAAATGTAATATTCGTGATAGTGGTAGTTTGAAGTGTAAAAATTCAAACGTTTCCAAATGTCAAAGTTGTATGCATGATTGTACTTCATTGGATAAATCGAAACTTTTGACATTTGCACGTAAGAATTTTATTTGCAAACACTGTCATGATAATGCATTTATTATTCCTTCTATTAATCCTAAATCTAAAATTGCCAGAAAAACATCTCATGTCAAATCAGCTTTAAATTCCTTAACTCATCAGGCTAAAAATTTTCATGCTAAGACTGATCATTTTCGAAAAAGAAAACATTTCATGAGCTTAATGTTAAAATGGTATGGAAATGGGTACCTAAGCCTCGCTATGAGTGGCGAATTAAGGCTAAGGTAGATGATGTTGATGAGTTGCGAAAAGCTAACAAGAAAGGACCCATCTGGATATGGGTACCTAAACAGAAATGAGTTGTTCTTTTTGCAGGCCTCACATACATGGTATATAGATTCAGGATGCTCGCGCCATATGAAAGGATTTAAGCATCTACTTCACAATTTTGTTGAGGAACCTGCCGGTACTGTAATTTATGCTAATTCTGAGGTTACTAGATATATTCGAGGACACGGATCTTTAACAAATGGCATCGTGACGATCAAAAGAGTACTATACGTAGAAGGACTTGATCATAATCTTTTCAGTACAAGTCAATTCTACGATAGTCAATTTCAAGTTCGGTTTACTGATAAATGCTGTTATATTGAAGATAAAGATGGTCGTTCAGTTTTTAAAGCCAAGCGAAATGCAAATCTTTATTCTGTGAATTTTCCAACACTTTCTGCATCAAGACCTGTTTGTCTGATTGCAAAAGCTTCACGAGCTGAAAGTTGGATATGGCATCGGCGTCTGTCTCATCAAAACTTTGATGCGATTAATCAATTGGCGAGACAAGGTATTGTGAAAGGTCTACCAGAACTAAGGTTTGAGAAGAATTCTCTTTGTCCTGCTTGTGAAATGGGAAAGATGAAGAGAACATCTCATAAAGCAAAGACAAAATTCTCATCCTCAACACCTCTTGAATTGATACATATGGACCTTTGCGGCCCGATGAGGACTCAGTCTATCAATGGTAAGAAATATATTTTGGTCATGATAGATGAGTACTCCAGATATACTTGGCTGGAATTCTTAAAGAACAAATCAGATGCAGCAGAGCTGATCATTGAGTTTTTAAAGAAGATTCAGGTGTTACATTCTCAATGATCGAGACAATCTTGGTAAGTTTGACAAGAAGGCTGACGAAGGCTATTTCATTGGTTATTCGTTGACATCTAAAGCCTATCGCATTTACAATAGACGAACCAAGACGATCATGGAGAGCATTAATGTGTCATTCGATGAATCATCAACGTTGACTTCTGAACACAACAGTTCAGAACTCAAGCTTAAACAGAAAGTTTCTATTCAAGATGGAATAGAACCTGAAGTCAACCAGAATAAGTCTTCTAATTCAAATAAAATTACAGCTGAATTAGACTTATTATTTTTTGATGCTTTTATGGATATTTGTGCAGATTTTGAAAAATCAAGCATATCCGCATCAACTTCAGAGGTTCCAATTATAATAGCAGATATTTTAGGACCTTCTGAAAATGTCACAATTTCAACCACATCAGGTACATCTCAACATATACATTCTGAAGATACTAATGTTGATTTTGTGCATGCAGATCCAAATTCTGCAACAGAAGTTCCGAGTGATTCTTCTATTGCTCCGGAAATATTTACTTCAGAAGAGGTTGTACAAGATGTCCCGAGCACATCTGGGGTTGATAAAGACTTACCTGCAGTGTATGATGAATATGAGGAAGATAATACTCAAGCTGAAATTCATCCGATTCCAAGTACAATAAAATGGACAAGAGATCACCCAGTTCATAATATCATTGGTGATGCATAGTCGGGTGTACAAACGCATGCAGCATCGGCTAATTTTTGTTTATATTCAAGTTTTTTAAGTTCTCTTGAGCCAAAGAAAGCTTCAGAAGCTTTGCGCGATCCAGATTGGATACTGGCGATGCAAGATGAACTTCTACAATTTGAGAGGAACAAAGTTTGGCGACTTATACCACTTCCAAAAGGAAAATCTGTTATTGGAACAAAGTGGGTTTTCAGAAATAAGAGAGATGAATCTGAAGTTGTAGTTCGAAACAAAGCTCACCTTGTTGCAAAGGGTTATTGTCAACAGGAGGGGATTGATTATGACGAAACGTTTGCTCCTGTGGCACGACTGGAAGCCATACGTATCTTCTTATCCTATGCAGCGCATAAAAATTTTACGGTCTTCCAAATGGACATAAAATCGGCATTTTTAAATGGGATATTGCATGAAGAAGTATATGTTGCTCAACCAGAAGGATTAGTTGATCCAAAGAACCCTGATCATGTCTATGTCTTAGACAAAGCCTTGTATGGACTCAAGAGCTTGGTACGAAACTCTAACTCAATTCTTACTCGCTTCAGGATTCAAGAAAGGTACAATTGATACTACTCTATTTCTGAAAAAGCAAGGTGATGATTTGATTCTAATCCAGATTTATGTAGATGATATAATTTTCGGTTCTACAAATCCAAAGTTTTGTAAAAACTTTTCAAGAATCATGGAATCTCGATTTGAAATGTCGATGATGGGCGAACTGAATTTTTTCCTTGGTCTTCAAGTGTAACAGTTACCCGAAGGCATTTTCATTAATCAGTCAAAATATATTCGAGATATTTTAAAGAAATTTAACATGACTGACAGTTCAGTGATGAAAACACCGATGGCAACGGGCACACTTTTAGATGTAGATCTTTCTGGCAAATCAGTAGATCAAAAAGTGTACCGTAGCATGATTGGTTCACTGTTGTACTTAACTGCGAGTAGACCGGATATTATGTTTGCTACATGTTTCTGTGAGAGATATCAAGCTAATCCGAAGGAATCACACCTGGTTGCTGTAAAACGGATTCTTAGGTATCTGAAAGGTTCTTCTGAGTTAGGCCTTTGGTATCCTAAGGGTTCGTCTTTTGATTTAACTGTCTATACTGATGTTGATCATGCAGGATGCAAACTAGATAGAAAAAGCACATTTGGTTCTTGTCAGTTCTTAGGTGATAAGTTGGTTAGTTGGACTTCTAAGAAACAAAATTGTGTTTCTACATCCACCGCCGAGGCTGAATACGTAGCTGCCGCAAGCTGTTGTTCACAAGTCCTCTGGATGAAAACACAGTTAAAAGATTTTGGATATACTTACCAACGAGTCCCTATCTACTGTGATTCTAAAAGTGCGATTGCGATAACAGCCAATCCAGTACAGCATTCCAAGACAAAACACATTGACGTGCGTTATCATTTTATAATGGATCATGTCGAGAGGGCGATATCAAGATGCACTTCGTGACTACAGACTACCAGTTGGCTGACCTTTTCACCAAGCCGTTGGATGAAAAGAGGTTTAACTTTTTAGTTAGCAAACTTGGTATGTTAAATGCCACTTCATGATTCGAGGGGGAGTTTTTTAATCTTGTGCTTTATTTGAATATATTTTAGATATTTCATCATATGCTATCTTACTAAAGCGGAATCATTTGTATAATGATTACCAAAATCTTTTTCTTGCAGGATATTTTATGTGACAATGGCTTTTGGACAATTCCATTCAAAACCCGTATTCAAATGTTTTCTTCTGAAGGATGCTTTCAAGATTACATTTTTTTCAGAAAGTTTTTCGTTTGAAAGGGAGTTTGTAAATTATATTGCTATATCTTTTATAAAAATATCTCTAAAAAGATTGATGTTTTACAGATATCAAGGGGAAGGATATCTAGTCAAGGATACTTTAATTGCTATATTCATTCCAGGGGGAGTTAAGGATTCTGATTCACAGGTATAATATTCTAATCTTTATACTCTAACACTTGTGAAAGAAGAAGAACTTTCATTTGTGAAAAATGGTTTTAAAATGTTCAAACCACTTCACAATCTTACAATGATTTTATGATTTGAGAAGTGTGAATTTTAAATGATTTTTGAATACTTCATTGTTTATCTGGACGTGTGTTCTTTAAAGAATAATACTTGTGTATTTTCTTTTCTATATACTTTGTCAAGTATTCCTACACACACTGGTTCAGTATTTTCAAATTGATTATGTTATTACCATGTATTAAATGATATATCTTTCTATGGTAATACTCCCGTCGTTTGGTATTCATAATTGTTTGAATCAAACGTCATTTCATTTTTAAATGTGCTTTCATTGATAATATGTTTATATATTGTTCATATAAACAACATACGTCTTTGAATTCCCAAATATTTTTTCTTCATGATAATTTGATCTGATCTTAATCATTGTCAGATTCTCAAAACATTTCTATTCTTTTCATTCATATAAAGTTTTGAGAAATCTTAAATGTTTAAAATGCTCAAATTTCATTTCTAATTTTTGAATGAGCATACATACACTGACATATGATTTCTTGTGCTTTACATGTCAAAAAAATCATTGAACAACATGTATTTTTTAGGAAAATGGGATTCAGTGTGAGTGCTTACTAGATCTTCCATGAATTCACGATAACCAGTGTTTCCTACCCCGAAAGAAATCGTTTGAGTGATTGAGGGGAGAGGGGTCTAAAAGAATTGAGTGTGGGAGTGCGCTGAGGTAAAATGGAAATGAGAGATTGGTTAGATGTGAGCTTATATGTTTAAAAAGTAAGAGGGTGAGAGAACAGAGTTAAAAGAATATTAGAACTCTGCACCAAATATCTTTCTGAGTCGGGTAGCCACATTACTGATTGGTTCACATTTCTTTCGTGGCCATCATTGAAATAGGCAAATAACCCATGCCATCTCTTGCATACAACCCCACTAGCTACTCATTCTTTTCTCAAAAAGAGAATGTTTCACATTTTCTGGGGACGCAGCACATACTCTATCGGATCTTCACTTGGAAGATACTGATATTGAAAAAGAAGGAAAGTTGCCCCACCTTCGATCCTTTCTCATGCACTTTGAGTCCATGTACAATCATTGCTGTCTCAGTGATTTACATACTTTGAGCCTTATGAAAAACAATCATTTGTGCTAATTCTTTCAAAACACAAGCACGAGCATACAGAGAATATGTTTTTCTGTCAGAACATTCATAGAATTACCTTGTGTTTTTCAATGATTGAATGGAAGTCCTGGGGAGTCAACATCAAACAAGCTCCTTACATTGTACATTCGTTGTACACAGTAACTTCGTGTTACTGACAGACATTTCTAACTGTTTTATATGTTGATTCAGGGTTACCATTCTTATTTCGTTTGAATTTGAAAAGATTCAGATGAATACATTCATGGTTCAACGGCTCTTTCAGATCAGATGACATATTCTATCACATCATATTGAGGAGATTCATACTTTTCCTATATGGGGGAGATTGTCTATTATCCAAAGGAGGAGATGAAAGTTCATGAAGAATGTGCTAATCAGATGGTGGGAAGTTCATTCAATGACGGATCTGACCTTGAAGTGTTTTAATGATTTTGATTCTTACAAATCATTAAAAAGGGGGAGAATAATCAAAGTTCAAGATCAGATTGAAGTTTTAAAGATTTCAGAGGAGATAAAGTTTTCAGATGATTAAAGTCAAAGGATAAAGAAAGCTTGTCAAAGAAAAAGTGGAAGAAAGTCTAAGTTTGAAAGAAAGGTTGTTTATTCAGAGTTGTGTTAAAAGTAAATTCAAAGGGAGAGACAAGTTTGAAGAATTATCAAAGTTTTAAAGATGTCAAAGCCGGAAAAGATTCGAAGCTGAAGATTAATTCTGAAGATATAAAGACCTGAAGATTATTGCAAATTTTTTTTAATCTTGAATCCAAAGGGGGAGATTGTTAGACTATAATTGTATTCAAGATTAAATGAGGGTCATTATTGTAATTGTTGTAATAGTTGTTTGTGTGTGTTGTAAGTTGTAAATGGTTCTAGAAGGTTTGACCTTGCTTGGTCATGTTGACCTATATATAAGCAAGTCTTTGTGTTAAATGTAAGTGTGCAAGACGTGCAAGTTAGTAAGTGTGTGAAAGTGAAGGTGTAATTGAGAGAGAGAGTAAGAACACACATAGTAGCACACATTGAGTACACACACAAACACTCAATCTTAATTGTTCATCATAAATAGGGATATGGATTGATGTAATCATTGTGATTAATAAACAAAGTGTTTTGTGTATGTGTTTATGCTAGTAAATCTTGGGCCACAAATACACCATGATTTGAGTGTGTTTCGATAAACTGCACGACGTACCTTCGGTTCGGTTCCGCCAATGCGTGTCTATGACAATTTGCGGCTCTAGATCGGTTTTTTGTCAGTAATATATGCTTAAAACTTTCTAAATAACATTGTAGAAGGCCCACATAAATTTGCATTGGAATTCAGCATGGTCGGTCCGGACGAGAAACCCCCTATCCCCCCGCCTTTCGCGTATCGGCAAAAACTGGGTTTCGCGCTAAAATGTGCGTAACTTCTGCTATGTGTCTCCGTTTTAGGCCCATGACCAGTCAAAATGGACCTTGGATGGTCCACCACACAAAGTGAAGCTAGTTTGGTGGCAATACACCATTATTTGAGTGTGTTTCGATAAACTGCACGACGTTCGTTCGGTTCGGTTTCGCTAATACGTGTCTACGGCAATTTGCGGCACTAGATCGGTTTTTTGTAAGTAATATATGCTTAAAACCTTCTAAAAAACTTTGTAGAAGGCCGACGTAAATTTTCATGGGAATTCGGCACTGTCGGTCCGGACGAGAAACCCCCTATACCCCTGCCTTTCGCGTATCGGCAAAAACTGGATTTCGCACTAAAATGTGTGTAACTTCTTCTATGTGACTCCATTTAAGGCCCATTACCTGTCAAAACAGACCTTGGAATGTCCACCACCCAATGTGCAGGAAGTTTGGTGTCAATACACCATGATTTGAGTGTATTTCGATAAACTATATGACGTACGTCGGTTCGGTTCCGCCAATGTGTGTCTACGGCAATTAGCGGCTCTAGATTGGTTTATTGTAAGTAATATATGCTTAAAACCTTCTAAAAACCATTGTAGAAGGACGACGTAAATTTTCATGGGAATCCGACACGGTCGGTCCGGACGAGAAACCCCCTATACCCCCACCTTTCGCGTATCGACAAAAACTGGGTTTCGTGCTAAAATTTGCGTAACTTCTGCTATGTTACTCCGTTTTAGGCCCATGACCAGTCAAAACGCACCTTGGAAGGTCCAACACACAATGTGCATGGCGTTTGGTGGAAATACACCATGATTTGAGTGTGTTTCGATAAACTGCACGACGTACGTCCGGTTCGATTCCGCCAATGCGTGTCTACGGCAATTTGCGGCTCAAGATCGTTTTTCTATAAGTAATATATGATTAAAACCTTCTAAATAACATTGTAGAAGGCCCACATAAATTTGCATGGGAATCTAGCACGGTCGGTCCGGACGAGAAACCCCCTATACCCCCGCCTTCCGCGTATCGGCAAAAACTGGGTTTCGTGCTAAAATGTGGTAACTTCTGCTATGTGACTCTGTTTTAGGCCCATGACCACTAAAAATGGACCTTGGAAGGTCCACCAGACAATGTGCAGGGAGTTTGTTGGCAATACACCAGTGTGTTTCGATAAAGTGCACGACGTACGTTCGGTTCGGTTCGCCCAATGCATGTCTACGGCAATTTGTGGCTCTAGATCAGTTTTTTGTAAGTAATATATGCTTAAAACCTTCTAAATAACATTGTATAAGGCCCACGTAAATTTGCATGGGAATCCGGCACGGTCGGTCCGGACGAGAAACCCCATATACCCACGCCTTTCGCGTATCGGCAAAAACTGGGTTTCGCGCTAAAATATGTGTAACTTCTGCTACGAGACTCCGATTTAGGCCCATCACCAGTCAAAACGGACCTTGGAAGGTCCACCACACAATGTGCAGGGAGTTTGGTGGAAATACACCATGATTTTAGTGTGTTTCGATAAACTGCATGATGTACGTTCGGTTCGGTTCTGCCAATGCGTGTCTATGGCAATTTGCGGCTCTAGATCGGTTTTCTGTAAGTAATATATTCTTAAAACCTTCTAAATAACATTGTAGAAGTCCCACATAAATTTTCATGGGAATCCAGCATGGTCGGTCCGGACGAGAAACTACCTATCGCCCCCCGCCTTTCGCGTATCGGCAAAAATTGGGTTTCGCGCTAAAATGTGCGTAACTTCTGCTATGTGACTCCGTTTTAGGCCCATGACCAATCAAAATGGACCTTGGAAGGTCCATCAATCAATGTGAAGGGAGTTTGTTGGCAATTCACCAGTGTGTTTCGATAAACTACACGACGTATGTTCGGTTCGGTTCGCCCAATGCGTGTCTACGGCAATTTGCAGATCTATATCGGTTTTTTGTAAGTAATATATGATTAAAACCTTCTAAACAACATTGTAGAAGGCCCACGTAAATTTTCAAGGTAATCCGGCATGATCGGTCCGGACGAGAAACCCCCTATACCCCCGCCTTTCGCGTATCGGTAAAAACTGGGTTTCGCGCTAAAATGTGCGTAACTTCTGCTACGTAACTCCGTTTTAGGCCCTTGACCCGTAAAAACGGACCTTGGAAGGTTCACCACACAATGTGCAGGGAGTTTGGTGGCAACACACCATGATTAGAGTGTGTTTCGATAAACTGGACGACGTACCTTCGGTTCGGTTCCGCCAATGCGTGTCTACGGCAACTTGCGGCTCTAGATCTGTTTTTTGTAAGTAATATATGCTTAAAACCATATAAATAACATTGTATAAGGCCCACGTAAATTTTCATGGGAATCTGGCACGGTCGGTTCAGACGAGAAACCCCCTATACCCCCACCTTTCGCGTATCGACAAAAACTGGGTTTCGTGCTAAAATTTGCGTAACTTCTGCTATGTTACTCCGTTTTAGGCCCATGACCAGTCAAAACGGACCTTGGAAGGTCCAACACACAATGTGCATGGCGTTTGGTGGAAATAAACCATGATTTGAGTGTGTTTCGATAAACTGCACGACGTACGTCCGGTTCGATTCCGCCAATGCGTGTCTACGGCAATTTGCGGCTCAAGATCGGTTTTCTGTAAGTAATATATGATTAAAACCTTCTATATAACATTGTACAAGGCCCACAAAAATTTTCATGGGAATCCAGCACGGTTGGTCCGGACAAGAAACCCCCTATACCCCCGCCTTCCGCGTATCGGCAAAAACTGGGTTTCGCGCTAAAATGTGTGTAACTTCTGCAATGTGACTCTGTTTTAGGCCCATGTCCACTCAAAACGGACCTTGGAAGGTCCACCAGACAATGTGCAGGGAGCTTGTTGGCAATACACCAGTGTGTTTCGATAAAGTGCACGACGTACGTTCGGTTCGGTTCGCCCAATGCATGTCTATGGCAATTTGTGGCTCTAGATCAGTTTTTTGTAAGTAATATATGCTTAAAACCTTCTAAATAACATTGTATAAGGCCCACATAAATTTGCATGGGAATCCGGCACGGTCGGTCCGGACGAGAAACCCCATATACCCACGCCTTTCGTGTATCGGCAAAAACTGGGTTTCGCACTAAAATGTGTGTAACTTCTGCTACGAGACTCCGATTTAGGCCCATCACCAGTCAAAACGGACCTTGGAAGGTCCACCACACAATGTGCAGGGAGTTTGGTGGAAATACACCATGATTTTAGTGTGTTTCGATAAACTGCATGATGTACGTTCGGTTCGGTTCCGCCAATCCGTGTCTATGGCAATTTGCGGCTCTAGATCGATTTTCTGTAAGTAATATATGCTTAAAACCTTCTAAATAACATTGTAGAAGGCCCACATAAATTTTCATGGGAATCCAGCATGGTCGGTCCGGACAAGAAACCACCTATCGCCCCGCCTTTCGCGTATCGGAAAAAATTGGGTTTCGCGCTAAAATGTGCGTAACTTCTGCTATGTGACTCCGTTTTAGGCCCATGACCAATCAAAATGGACCTTGGAAGGTCCACAACACAATGTTCAGGGAGTTTGGAGGCAATACACCATGATTTGAGTGTGTTTCGATAAACTGCACGACGTACGTCCGGTTCGATTCCGCGAATGCGGGTCTACAACAATTTGCGGCTCAAGATTGGTTTCTGTAAGTAATATATGATTAAAACCTTCTAAATAACATTGTAGAAGTCCCACATAAGTTTTCATGGGAATCCAGCACGGTCGGTCCGGACGAGAAACCCCCTATACCTCTGCCTTCCGCGTATCGGCAAAAACTGGTTTCGCGCTAAAATGTGCGTAACTTCTGCTATGTGACTCCGTTTTAGGCCCATGACTAGTCAAAACGGACATTGGAAGGTCCACCACACAAAGTGTAGGGATTTTGGAGGCAATACACCATGATTTGAGTGAGTTTCGATAAAGTGCACGACGTACGTTCGTTCGGTTCTGCCAATGTGTGTCTACGACAATTTGGGCTCTAGATCGGTTTTTTGTAAGTAATATATGCTTAAAACCTTCTAAATAGTATTGTAGAATGCCCACGTAAATTTGCATGGGAATCCAGCACGGTCGGTCCAGACGAGAAACCACCTATACCCCCCCCCCCCCCGCCTTTTGTGTATCGTCAAAAACTGCGTTTCGCGTTAAAATGTGCGTAACTTCTGCTACGCGACTCCGTTTCAGGCCCATGACCTGGAAAAACGGACCTTGGAAGGTCCACCACACAATGTGCTGGGAGTTTGGTGGAAATACACCATGATTTGAGTGTGTTTCGATAAACTGCACGACGTACTTTCGGTTCGGTTCCGCCAATGCGTGTCTACGACAATTTGCGGCTCTAGATCGGTTTTCTGTAAGTAATATATGCTTAAAACCTTCTAAATAACATTGTAGAAGGCCCACATAAGTTTGCATGGGAATTCAGCATGGTCGGTCCGGACGAGAAACCCCCTATCCCCCCGCCTTTCGCGTATCGGCAAAAACTGGGTTTCGCGCTAAAATGTGCGTAACTTCTGCTATGTGACTTCGTTTTAGGCCCATGACCAGTCAAAACGGACCTTGGATGAAGCTAGTTTGGTGGCAATACACCATTATTTGAGTGTGTTTCGTTAAACTGCACGACGTACGTTCGGTTCAGTTCCGCTAATACTTGTCTACGGCAATTTGCGACACTAGATCGGTTTTTTGTAAGTAATATATGCTTAAAACCTTCTAAAAAACATTGTAGAAGGCCAACGTAAATTTTCATGGGAATTCGGCACTGTCGGTCCGGACGAGAAACCCCCTATACCCCCGCCTTTCGCGTATCGGCAAAAACTGGATTTCGCGCTAAAATGTGTGTAACTTCTTCTACGTGACTCCGTTTTACGCTCATTACCTGTCAAAACGGACCTTGGAATGTCCACCACCAAATGTGTAGGTAGTTTGGTGTCAATACACCATGATTTGAGTGTATTTCTCTAAACTGTACGACGTACGTTCGGTTCGGTTCGGTTCCGCCAATGTGTGTCTACGGCAATTAGCGGCTCTAGATCGGTTTTTTGTAAGTAATATACGCTTAAAACCTTCTAAAAAACATTGTAGAAGGCCGACGTAAATTTTAATGGGAATCCGACATGGTCGGTCCGGACGAGAAACCCCCTATAACCCCGCCATTCGCGTATCGGCAAAAACTGGGATTGGTGCTAAAATGTGCGTAACTTCTGCTACCTGACTCCGTTTTAGGCCCTTGACCAGTCAAAACGGACCTTGGAAGGTCCACCACACAATTTGCAGGGAGTTTGGAGGCAATACACCATGATTTGAGTGTGTTTCGATAAACTACACAACGTACCTTCGGTTTGGTTCGGCCAATGCGTGTCTACGACAATTTGCGACTCTAGATCTGTTTTTTGTAAGTAATATATGCTTAAAACCTTCTAAATAACATTTTAGAAGGCCCACGTAAATTTGCATGGGAATCTGGCACGGTCGGTTCGGACGAGAAACTCCCTATACCCCAGCCTTTCGCGTATCAGCAACAACTGGGTTTTGCGCTAAAATGTGCATAACTTCTGCTACGTGACTCCGTTTTAGGCTCTTGACCAGTCAAAACGGACCTTGTAAGGTCCACCACACAATGTGCAGGGTGTTTGGAGGCAATACACCATGATTTGAGTGTGTTTCGATAAACTGGACGACGTACCTTCGGTTCGGTTCCGCCAATGCGTATCTACGGCAACTTGCGGCTCTAGATCTGTTTTTTGTAAGTAATATATACTTAAAACTTTCTAAATAACATTGTAGAATGCCCTCGTAAATTTTCATGGGAATCTGGCACGGTCGGTCCGTATGAGAAACCCCCTATACCCCTGCCTTTCGCGTATCGGCAAAAACTGGGTTTCGCGCTAAATATTGCGTAACTTATGCTATGTTACTCCGTTTTAGGCCCATGACCAGTCAAAACGGACCTTGGAAGGTCCAACACACAATGTGCATGGCGTTTGGTGGAAATAAACCATTATTTGAGTGTGTTTCGATAAACTGCACGACGTACGTCCGGTTCGATTCCGCCAATATGTGTCTACGGAAATTTGCGGCTCAAGATCGGTTTTCTGTAAGTAATATATGATTAAAACCTTCTAAATAACATTGTAGAAGGCCCACATAAATTTTCATGGGAATACAGCACGGTCGGTCCGGACGAGAAACCCCCTATACCGCCTTCCGCGTATCGGTAAAAACTGGGTTTCGCGCTAAAATGTGTGTAACTTCTGCTATGTGAATCCGTTTTAGGCCCATGACCAGTCAAAACGGACATTGGAAGGTCCACCACACAATGTGCAGGGATTTTGGAGGCAATACACCAGTGTGTTTCGATAAAGTGCACGACGTACGATCGGTTCGGTTCGCCCAATGCATGTCTACGACAATTTGTGGCTCTAGATCAGTTTTTTGTAAGTAATATATGCTTAAAACCTTCTAAATAACATTGTATAAGGCCCACGTAAATTTTCATGGGAATCCGGCACGGTCGGTCCGGACGAGAAACCCCCTATACCCACGCCTTTCGCGTATCGGCAAAAACTGGGTTCACGCTAAAATGTGTGTAACTTCTGCTACGAGACTCCGATTTAGGCCTATCACCAGTCAAAACGGACCTTGGAAGGTCCACCACACAATGCGTAGGGCGTTTGGTGGAAATACACCATGATTTTAGTGTGTTTCGATAAACTGCATGATGTACGTTCGGTTCGGTTCCGCCAATGCGTGTCTATGGCAATTTACGGCTCTAGATCGGTTTTCTGTAAGTAATATATGCTTAAAACTTTCTAAATAACATTGTAAAAGGCCCACATAAATTTGCATGGGAATCTAGCATGGTCGGTCCGAACGAGAAACCCCTATCGCCCCGCCTTTCACGTATCGGCAAAAACTGGGTTTCGCGCTAAAATGTGCGTAACTTATGCTACGAGACTCCGATTTAGGCCCATCACCAGTCAAAACGGACCTTGGAAGGTTCACCACACAATGTGTTGGGATTTTGGAGGCAATACACCATGATTTGAGTGAGTTTCGATAAAGTGCACGACGTACGTTCGGTTCGGTTCTGCCAATGCGTGTCTACGACAATTTACGGCTCTAGATCGGTTTTTTGTAAGTAATATATGCTTAAAACCTTCTAAATAACATTGTAGAAGGCCCACGTATATTTGCATGGGAATCCGGACCGGTCGGTCCGGACGAGAGACCACCTATACCCCCCGCCTTTTGTGTATGGTCAAAAAGTGGGTTTCGCGTTAAAATGTGCGTAACTTCGGCTACGCGACTCCGTTTTAGGCCCATGACCTGGAAAAACGGACCTTGGAAGGTCCACCACACAATGTGTAGGGAGTTTTGTGGAAATACTCAATGACTTGAGTGTGTTTCGATAAACTGCACGACGTACCTTCGGTTCGGTTCCGCCAATGCGTGTCTACGACAATTTGCGGCTCTAGATCGGTTTTTGTAAGTAAAATATGCTTAAAACCTTCTAAATAACATTGTAGAAAGCCCACATAAATTTTCATTGGAATTCAGCATGGTCGGTCCGGACGAGAAACCCCCTATCCTCTCGCCTTTCGCGTATCGGCAAAAACTGGGTTTCGCGATAAAATGTGCGTAACTTCTGCTATGTGTGTCCGTTTTAGGCCCATGACCAGTCAAAACGGACCTTGGATGGTCCACCACACAATGTGAAGCTAGTTTGGTGGAAATACACCATTATTTGAGTGTGTTTCGATAAACTGCACGACGTACGTTCGGTTCGGTTCCGCTAATACGTGTCTACGGCAATTTGCGGCACTAGATCGGTTTTTTGTAAGTAACATATTCTTAAAACCTTCTAAAAAACATTGTAGAAGACCGACGTAAATTTTCATGGGAATTCGGCACTGTCGGTCCGGACGAGAAACCCCCTATACCCCCGACCTTCGCGTATCGGCAAAAACTGGGTTTCACGCTAAAATATGCGTAACTTCTGCTACGTGACTCCATTTTAGGCCCTTGACCAGTCAAAACGGACCTTGGAAGGTCCACCACCCAATGTGCAGGGAGTTTGGAGGCAATACACCATGATTTGAGTGTGTTTCGATAAACTGCACAACGTACCTTCGGTTCGGTTCGACCAATGCGTGTCTACGGCAATTTGCGGCTCTAGATCGGTTTTTTGTAAGTAATATATGCTTAAAACCTTCTAAATAACATTTTAGAAGGCCCACGTAAATTTGCATGGGAATCTGGCACGGTCGGCCCGGATGAGAAACCCCCTATACCCCCGCCTTTAGCGTATCGGCAACAACTGGGTTTCGCGCTAAAATGTGCATAACTTCTGCTATGTGACTCCGTTTTAGGCCCATTACCAGTCAAAACGGACCTTGGAAGGTCCAACACACAATGTGCATGGTGTTTGGTGGAAATACACCATGATTTGAGTGTGTTTCGATAAACTGCACAACGTACCTTCGGTTCCGTTTGGCCAATGCGTGTCTACGGCAATTTGCGGCTCTAGATTGGTTTTAGTAAGTAATATATGCTTAAAACCTTCTAAATAACATTTTAGAAGGCCCACGTAAATTTGCATGGGAATCTGGCAAGGTCGGTCCGGACGAGAAACCCCCTATACCCCTGCCTTTCGCGTATCGGCAACAACTGGGTTTCGCGCTAAAATGTGCATAACTTCTGCTATGTGACTCCGTTTTATGCCCATGACCAGTCAAAACGGACCTTGTAAGGTCCAACACATAATGTGTATGGAGTGTGGTGGAAATACACCATGATTTGAGTGTGTTTCGATAAACTGCACGACGTACGTTCGGTTCGATTCCGCCAATGCGTGTCTACGGCAATTTGCGGCTCTAGATCGGTTTTTTGTAAGTAATATATGCTTAAAACCTTCTAAATAACATTGTAGAAGGCCCACGTAAATTTTCATGGGAATCCGACACGGTCGGTCCGGACGAGAAACCCCTTAACCCCCGCCTTTTGTGTATCGGCAAAAACTGGGTTTCGCGTTAAATGTGCGTTACTTCTGCTACGCGACTCCGTTTTATGCCCATGACCAGTCAAAACGGACCTTGGAAGGTCCACCACACAATTTGCAGAGAGTTTGGTGGAAATACACCATGATTTGAGTGTGTTTCGATAAACTGCACGACGTACCTTCGGTTCTATTCCGCCAAAGCGTGTCTACGACAATATGCGGCTCTAGATCGGTTTTCTGTAAGTAGTATATGCTTAAAACCATGTAAATAACATTGTGTGGCCCATGACAAGTCAACACGGACCTTGGATGGTCCACCACACAATGTGAAGCGAGTTTGGTGGCAATACACCATAATTTGAGTGAGTTTCGATAAACGGCGTGACGTACGTTCGGTTCGGTTCCGCTAATACTTGTCTACGGCAATTTGCGACTCTAGATCGGTTTTTTGTAAGTAATATATGCTTAAAACCTTCTAAAAAACATTGTTGAAGGTCGACGTAAATTTTCATGGGAATTCGGCACTGTCGGTCCGGACGAGAAACCCCCTATACCCCCGCCTTTCGCGTATCGGCAAAAACTGGATTTCGCGCTAAAATGTGCGTAACTTCTGCTATGTGACTCCGTTTTAGGCCCATTACCTATCAAAACGGACCTTGGAAAGTCCAACACAAAATGTGCATGGTGTTTGGTGGAAATACACCATGATTTGAGTGTGTTTCGATAAACTGCACGACATACGTTCGGTTCGATTCCGCCAATGCGTGTCTACGGCAATTTGCGGCTCAAGATCGGTTTTCTGTAAGTAATATATGTTTAAAATCTTCTAAATAACATTGTAGAAGGCAATGCGTGTCTACGACATATGCTTAAAACCTTCTAAAAAAATTGTCTACGACATATGTTCGGTTCGGTTCGCCCAATGCGTGTCTACGGCAATTTGCGGCTCTAGATCGTTTTTTGTAAGCAATATATGCTTAAAAAACAGACCTTGGAAGGTCCACCTCACAATGTGCAGGGAGTTTGGAGGCAATACACCACGATTTGAGTGTGTTTCGATAAACTGCACGACGTACCTTCGGTTCGGTTCCGCCAATGCGTGTCTACGGCAATTTGTGGCTCTAGATCTGATTTTTGTAAGTAATATATGCTTAAAACCTTCTAAATAACATTGTAGAAGGCCCTCGTAAATTTGCATGGGTATCTGGCACGGTCGGTCCGGACGAGAAACCCCCTATACTCCTGCCTTTTGCGTATCGGCAAAAACTGGATTTCGCGCTAAAGTGTGTGTAACTTCTGCTACGTGACTCCGTTTTAGGCCCATTACCTATCAAAGCGGACCTTGGAATGTCCACCACCCAATGTGCAGGGAGTTTGGTGTCAATACACAATGATTTGAGTGTATTTCGATAAACTGTACGACGTACGTTCGGTTCGGTTCCGCCAATGTGTGTCTACGACAATTAGCGGCTCTAGATCGGTTTTTTGTAAGTAATATATGCTTAAAACCTTCTAAAAAACATTGTAGAAGGCCCACGTAAATTTTCATGGAAATCCGGCACGATCGGTCCGGACGAGAAACCCCCTATACCCCCGCCTTTCGCGTATCGGCAAAAAATGGGTTTTGCGCTAAAATATGCGTAACTTCTGCTACATTACTCCGTTTTAGGCCCTTGACCAGTCAAAACGGACCTTGGAAGGTCCACCACACAATGTACAGGGAGTTTGGAGGCAATACACCATGATTTGAGTGTGTTTCGATAAACTGCACGACGTACCTTCGGTTCGGTTCCGCCAATGCGTGTCTACGGCAATTTGCGGCTCAAGATCGGTTTTATGTAAGTAATATATGATTAAAACCTTCTAAATAACATTTTAGAAGTCCCACATAATTTTGCATGGGAATCCAGAACGGTCGGTCCGGACGAGAAACCCCCTATACCCCCGCCTTCCGCGTATCGGCAAAAACTGGGTTTCGCGCTAAAATGTGCGTAACTTCTGCTATGTGACACCATTTTAGGCCCATGACCAGTCAAAACGGACCTTGGAAGGTCCACCACACAATGTACAGGGATTTTGGTGGCAATACACCATGATTTGTGTGAGTTTCGATAAAGTGCACGACGTACGTTCGGTTCGGTTCTGCCAATGCGTGTCTACGACCATTTACGGCTCTAGATCAGTTTGTTGTAAGTAATATATGCTTAAAACCTTCTAAAAAAACATTGTAGAAGGCCCACATAAATTTTCATGGGAATTCAGCATGATCGGTCCGGACGAGAAACCCCCTATCCCCCCGCCTTTCGCGTATCGGCAAAAACTGGGTTTCGCGCTAAATTGTGCGTAACTTCTGCTATGTGACTCCGTTTTAGGCCCATGACCAGTGAAAACGGACCTTGGAAGGTCCAACACACAGTGTGAAGAGAGTTTGGTGGCTATACACCGTTATTTGAGTGTGTTTCGATAAACTGCACGACGTACGTTCGGTTCGGTTCCGCTAATACGTGTCTACGGCAATTTGCGGCTTTAGATCGGTTTTTTGTAAGTAATATATGCTTAAAACCTTCTAAATAACAATGTAGAAGGCTCATGTAAATTTTCATGGGAATTCGGCACGGTCGGTCCGGACGAGAAAACCCCCTATACACCCGCCTTTCGCGTATCGACAAAAAAACTGGATTTCGCGTTAAAATGTGTGTAACTTCTACTACGTGACTCCGTTTTAGGCCCATTACCTATCAAAACGGACCTTGTAATGTCCACCACCTAATGTGCAGGGAGTTTGGTGTCAATACACCATGATTTGAGTGTATTTCGATAAACTGTACGACGTACGTTCGGTTCGGTTCCGCCAATGTGTGTCTACGACAGTTTGCGGCCCTAGATCGGCTTTTTGTAAATAATATATGCTTAAAACCTTCTAAAAAATATTGTAGAAGGCCCATATAAAGTTTCATGGGAATCCGGCACGGTCGGTCCGGACGAGAAACCCCCTATACCCCCCCCCCCCCCCGCCTTTCGCGTATCGGCAAAAACTGGGTTTCGCGCTAAAATGTGCGTAACTAATGCTACGTGACTCCGTTTTAGGCCCTTGACCAGTCAAAACGGACCTTGAAAGGTCCACCACACAATGTGTAAGGATTTTAGAGGCAATACACCATGATTTGAGTGTGTTTTGATAAACTGCACAACGTACCTTCGGTTCGGTTCCGCCAATGCGTGTCTACGGCAATTTAGGGCTCTTGATCTGTTTTATGTAAGTAATATATGCTTAAAACCTTCTAAATAACATTGTAGAAGGATCACCTAAATTTGCATGGGAATCTGGCTCGGTCGGTCCGGACAAGAAAGCCCTATACCCCCGCCTTTCGCGTATCGGCAAAAACCGGGTTTCGCGCTAAAATGTGCGCACCTTCTGCTATGTGACTACGTTTTTGGCCCATGACCAGTCAAAACGAACCTTGGAAGGTCCAACACACAATGTGCATGAAGTTTGGTGGAAATACACCATGATTTGATTGTGTTTCGATAAACTGCACGACGTACGTTCGGTTCGATTCCGCCAATGCATATCTACGGCAATTTGCGGCTAAAGATCTGTTTTCTGTAAGTAATATATGATTAAAACCTTCTAAATAACATTGTAGAAGGCCCACATAAATTTTCATGGGAATCCAGCATGGTCGTTCCGGACGAGAAACCCCCTATACCCCCGACCTTCGCGTATCGGCAAAAACTGGGTTTCGCGCTAAAATGTGCGTAACTTCTGCCACGTGACTCCATTTTAGGCCCTTGACCAGTCAAAACGGACCTTGGAAGGTCCACCACACAATGTGCAGGGAGTTTGGAGGAAATACACCATGATTTGAGTGTGTTTCGATAAACTGCACAACGTACCTTCGGTTCGGTTCGACCAATGCGTGTCTACGGAAATTTGCGGCTCTAGATCGGTTTTTTGTAAGTAATATATGCTTAAAACCTTCTAAATAACATTTTAGAAGGCCCACGTAAATTTTCATGGGAATCTGGCACGGTCGGCCAGGATGAGAAACCCCCTATACCCCCGCCTTTCGCGTATCGGCAACAACTGGGTTTCGCGCTAAAATGTGCATAACTTCTGCTATGTGACTCTGTTTTAGGCCCATTACCAGTCAAAACGGACCTTGGAAGGTCCAACACACAATGTGCATTGTGTTTGGTGGAAATACACCATGATTTGAGTGTGTTTCGATAAACTGCACAACGTACCTTCGGTTCCGTTTGGCCAATGCGTGTCTATGGCAATTTGCGGCTCTAGATCGGTTTTAGTAAGTAATATTTGCTTAAAACCTTCTAAATAACATTTTAGAAGGCCCACGTAAATTTGCATGGGAATCTGGCAAGGTCGGTCCGGACGAGAAACACCCTATACCCCCGCCTTTCGCGTATCGGCAACAACTGGGTTTCGCGCTAAAATGTGCATAACTTCTGCTATGTGACTCCGTTTTAGGCCCATGACCAGTCAAAACGGACCTTGTAAGGTCCAACACACAATGTGTATGGAGTGTGAGGGAAATACACCATGATTTGAGTGTGTTTCGATAAACTGCACGACGTACGTTCGGTTCGATTCCGCCAATGCGTGTCTATGGCAATTTGCGGCTCTAGATCGGTTTTTTGTAAGTAATATATGCTTAAAACCTTCTAAATAACATTGTAGAAGGCCCACGTAAATTTTCATGGGAATCCGACACGGTCGGTCCGGACGAGAAACCCCTTAACCCCCGCCTTTTGTGTATCGGCAAAAACTGGGTTTCGCGTTAAATGTGCGTTACTTCTGCTACGTGACTCCGTTTTATGCCCATGACCAGTCAAAACGGACCTTGGAAGGTCCACCACACAATTTGCAGAGAGTTTGGTGGAAATACACAATGATTTGAGTGTGTTTCGATAAACTGCACGACGTACCTTCGGTTCTATTCCGCCAAAGCGTGTCTACGACAATATGCGGCTCTAGATCGGTTTTCTATAAGTAGTATATGCTTAAAACCATGTAAATAACATTGTGTGGCCCATGACCAGTCAACACGGACCTTGGATGGTCCACCACACAATGTGAAGCGAGTTTGGTGGCAATACACCATAATTTGAGTGAGTTTCGATAAATGGCGTGACGTACGTTCGGTTCGGTTCCGCTAATACTTGTCTACGGCAATTTGCGGCTCTAGATCGATTTTTTGTAAGTAATATATGCTTAAAACCTTCTAAAAAACATTGTTGAAGGTCGACGTAAATTTTCATGGGAATTCGGCACTGTCGGTCCGGACGAGAAACCCCCTATACCCCCGCCTTTCGCGTATCGGCAAAAACTGGATTTCGCGCTAAAATGTGCGTAACTTCTGCTATGTGACTCCGTTTTAGGCCCATTACCTATCAAAACGGACCTTGGAAAGTCCAACACACAATGTGCATGGTGTTTGGTGGAAATACACCATGATTTGAGTGTATTTCGATAAACTGCACGACATACGTTCGGTTCGATTCTGCCAATGCGTGTCTACGGCAATTTGCGGCTCAAGATCGGTTTTCTGTAAGTAATATATGTTTAAAATCTTCTAAATAACATTGTAGAAGGCAATGCGTGTCTACGACATATGCTTAAAACCTTCTAAAAAAATTGTCTACGACATATGTTCGGTTCGGTTCGCCCAATGCGTGTCTACGGCAATTTGCGGCTCTAGATCGTTTTTTGTAAGCAATATATGCTTAAAAAACAGACCTTGGAAGGTCCACCTCACAATGTGCAGGGAGTTTGGAGGCAATACACCACGATTTGAGTGTGTTTCGATAAACTGCACGACGTACCTTCGGTTCGGTTCCGCCAATGCGTGTCTACGGCAATTTGTGGCTCTAGATCTGATTTTTGTAAGTAATATATGCTTAAAACCTTCTAAATAACATTGTAGAAGGCCCTCGTAAATTTGCATGGGTATCTGGCACGGTCGGTCCGGACGAGAAACCCCCTATACTCCTGCCTTTTGCGTATCGGCAAAAACTGGATTTCGCGCTAAAGTGTGTGTAACTTCTGCTACGTGACTCCGTTTTAGGCCCATTACCTATCAAAGCGGACCTTGGAATGTCCACCACCCAATGTGCAGGGAGTTTGGTGTCAATACACAATGATTTGAGTGTATTTCGATAAACTGTACGACGTACGTTCGGTTCGGTTCCGCCAATGTGTGTCTACGACAATTAGCGGCTCTAGATCGGTTTTTTGTAAGTAATATATGCTTAAAACCTTCTAAAAAACATTGTAGAAGGCCCACGTAAATTTTCATGGAAATCCGGCACGGTCGGTCCGGACGAGAAACCCCCTATACCCCCGCCTTTCGCGTATCGGCAAAAAATGGGTTTTGCGCTAAAATATGCGTAACTTCTGCTACATTACTCCGTTTTAGGCCCTTGACCAGTCAAAACGGACCTTGGAAGGTCCACCACACAATGTACAGGGAGTTTGGAGGCAATACACCATGATTTGAGTGTGTTTCGATAAACTGCACGACGTACCTTCGGTTCGGTTCTGCCAATGCGTGTCTACGGCAATTTGCGGCTCAAGATCGGTTTTCTGTAAGTAATATATGATTAAAACCTTTTAAATAACATTGTAAAAGGCCCACGTAAATTTGCATGGGAATCCAGCACGGTCGGTCCGGACGAGAAACCCCCTATACCCCCGCCTTCCGCGTATCGGCAAAAACTGGGTTTCGCGCTAAAATGTGCGTAACTTCTGCTATGTGACACCATTTTAGGCCCATGACCAGTCAAAACGGACCTTGGAAGGTCCACCACACAATGTACAGGGATTTTGGTGGCAATACACCATGATTTGTGTGAGTTTCGATAAAGTGCACGACGTACGTTCGGTTCGGTTCTGCCAATGCGTGTCTACGACCATTTACGGCTCTAGATCAGTTTGTTGTAAGTAATATATGCTTAAAACCTTCTAAAAAAACATTGTAGAAGGCCCACATAAATTTTCATGGGAATTCAGCATGATCGGTCCGGACGAGAAACCCCCTATCCCCCCGCCTTTCGCGTATCGGCAAAAACTGGGTTTCGCGCTAAATTGTGCGTAACTTCTGCTATGTGACTCCGTTTTAGGCCCATGACCAGTGAAAACGGACCTTGGAAGGTCCAACACACAGTGTGAAGAGAGTTTGGTGGCTATACACCGTTATTTGAGTGTGTTTCGATAAACTGCACGACGTACGTTCGGTTCGGTTCCGCTAATACGTGTCTACGGCAATTTGCGGCTTTAGATCGGTTTTTTGTAAGTAATATATGCTTAAAACCTTCTAAATAACAATGTAGAAGGCTCATGTAAATTTTCATGGGAATTCGGCACGGTCGGTCCGGACGAGAAAACCCCCTATACACCCGCCTTTCGCGTATCGACAAAAAAACTGGATTTCGCGTTAAAATGTGTGTAACTTCTACTACGTGACTCCGTTTTAGGCCCATTACCTATCAAAACGGACCTTGTAATGTCCACCACCTAATGTGCAGGGAGTTTGGTGTCAATACACCATGATTTGAGTGTATTTCGATAAACTGTACGACGTACGTTCGGTTCGGTTCCGCCAATGTGTGTCTACGACAGTTTGCGGCCCTAGATCGGCTTTTTGTAAATAATATATGCTTAAAACCTTCTAAAAAATATTGTAGAAGGCCCATATAAAGTTTCATGGGAATCCGGCACGGTCGGTCCGGACGAGAAACCCCCTATACCCCCCCCCCCCCCCCGCCTTTCGCGTATCGGCAAAAACTGGGTTTCGCGCTAAAATGTGCGTAACTAATGCTACGTGACTCCGTTTTAGGCCCTTGACCAGTCAAAACGGACCTTGAAAGGTCCACCACACAATGTGTAAGGATTTTAGAGGCAATACACCATGATTTGAGTGTGTTTCGATAAACTGCACAACGTACCTTCGGTTCGGTTCCGCCAATGCGTGTCTACGGCAATTTGGGGCTCTTGATCTGTTTTATGTAAGTAATATATGCTTAAAACCTTCTAAATAACATTGTAGAAGGATCACGTAAATTTGCATGGGAATCTGGCTCGGTCGGTCCGGACAAGAAACCCCCTATACCCCCGCCTTTCGCGTATCGGCAAAAACCGGGTTTCGCGCTAAAATGTGCGCACCTTCTGCTATGTGACTACGTTTTTGGCCCATGACCAGTCAAAACGAACCTTGGAAGGTCCAACACACAATGTGCATGAAGTTTGGTGGAAATACACCATGATTTGATTGTGTTTCGATAAACTGCACGACGTACGTTCGGTTCGATTCCGCCAATGCATATCTACGGCAATTTGCGGCTAAAGATCTGTTTTCTGTAAGTAATATATGATTAAAACCTTCTAAATAACATTGTAGAAGGCCCACATAAATTTTCATGGGAATCCAGCATGGTCGTTCCGGACGAGAAACCCCCTATACCCCCGACCTTCGCGTATCGGCAAAAACTGGGTTTCGCGCTAAAATGTGCGTAACTTCTGCCACGTGACTCCATTTTAGGCCCTTGACCAGTCAAAACGGACCTTGGAAGGTCCACCACACAATGTGCAGGGAGTTTGGAGGCAATACACCATGATTTGAGTGTGTTTCGATAAACTGCACAACGTACCTTCGGTTCGGTTCGACCAATGCGTGTCTACGGCAATTTGCGGCTCTAGATCGGTTTTTTGTAAGTAATATATGCTTAAAACCTTCTAAATAACATTTTAGAAGGCCCACGTAAATTTTCATGGGAATCTGGCACGGTCGGCCAGGATGAGAAACCCCCTATACCCCCGCCTTTCGCGTATCGGCAACAACTGGGTTTCGCGCTAAAATGTGCATAACTTCTGCTATGTGACTCTGTTTTAGGCCCATTACCAGTCAAAACGGACCTTGGAAGGTCCAACACACAATGTGCATGGTGTTTGGTGGAAATACACCATGATTTGAGTGTGTTTCGATAAACTGCACAACGTACCTTCGGTTCCGTTTGGCCAATGCGTGTCTATGGCAATTTGCGGCTCTAGATCGGTTTTAGTAAGTAATATTTGCTTAAAACCTTCTAAATAACATTTTAGAAGGCCCACGTAAATTTGCATGGGAATCTGGCAAGGTCGGTCCGGACGAGAAACACCCTATACCCCCGCCTTTCGCGTATCGGCAACAACTGGGTTTCGCGCTAAAATGTGCATAACTTCTGCTATGTGACTCCGTTTTAGGCCCATGACCAGTCAAAATGGACCTTGTAAGGTCCAACACACAATGTGTATGGAGTGTGAGGGAAATACACCATGATTTGAGTGTGTTTCGATAAACTGCACGACGTACGTTCGGTTCGATTCCGCCAATGCGTGTCTATGGCAATTTGCGGCTCTAGATCGGTTTTTTGTAAGTACAATATGCTTAAAACCTTCTAAATAACATTGTAGAAGGCCCACGTAAATTTTCATGGGAATCCGACACGGTCGGTCCGGACGAGAAACCCCTTAACCCCCGCCTTTTGTGTATCGGCAAAAACTGGGTTTCGCGTTAAATGTGCGTTACTTCTGCTACGTGACTCCGTTTTATGCCCATGACCAGTCAAAACGGACCTTGGAAGGTCCACCACACAATTTGCAGAGAGTTTGGTGGAAATACACCATGATTTGAGTGTGTTTCGATAAACTGCACGACGTACCTTCGGTTCTATTCCGCCAAAGCGTGTCTACGACAATATGCGGCTCTAGATCGGTTTTCTATAAGTAGTATATGCTTAAAACAATGTAAATAACATTGTGTGGCCCATGACCAGTCAACACGGACCTTGGATGGTCCACCACACAATGTGAAGCGAGTTTCGTGGCAATACACCATAATTTGAGTGAGTTTCGATAAATGGCGTGACGTACGTTCGGTTCGGTTCCGCTAATACTTGTCTACGGCAATTTGCGGCTCTAGATCGGTTTTTTGTAAGTAATATATGCTTAAAACCTTCTAAAAAACATTGTTGAAGGTCGACGTAAATTTTCATGGGAATTCGGCACTGTCGGTCCGGACGAGAAACCCCCTATACCCCCGCCTTTCGCGTATCGGCAAAAACTGGATTTCGCGCTAAAATGTGCGTAACTTCTGCTATGTGACTCCGTTTTAGGCCCATTACCTATCAAAACGGACCTTGGAAAGTCCAACACACAATGTGCATGGTGTTTGGTGGAAATACACCATGATTTGAGTGTGTTTCGATAAACTGCACGACATACGTTCGGTTCGATTCTGCCAATGCGTGTCTACGGCAATTTGCGGCTCAAGATCGGTTTTCTGTAAGTAATATATGTTTAAAATCTTCTAAATAACATTGTAGAAGGCAATGCGTGTCTACGACATATGCTTAAAACCTTCTAAAAAAATTGTCTACGACATATGTTCGGTTCGGTTCGCCCAATGCGTGTCTACGGCAATTTGCGGCTCTAGATCGTTTTTTGTAAGCAATATATGCTTAAAAAACAGACCTTGGAAGGTCCACCTCACAATGTGCAGGGAGTTTGGAGGCAATACACCACGATTTGAGTGTGTTTCGATAAACTGCACGACGTACCTTCGGTTCGGTTCCGCCAATGCGTGTCTACGGCAATTTGTGGCTCTAGATCTGTTTTTTGTAAGTAATATATGCTTAAAACCTTCTAAATAACATTGTAGAAGGCCCTCGTAAATTTTCATGGGTATCTGGCACGGTCGGTCCGGACGAGAAACCCCCTATACTCCCGCCTTTCGCGTATCGGCAAAAACTGGATTTCGCGCTAAAGTGTGTGTAACTTCTACTACGTGACTCCGTTTTAGGCCCATTACCTATCAAAGCGGACCTTGGAATGTCCACCACCCAATGTGCAGGGAGTTTGGTGTCAATACACAATGATTTCAGTGTATTTCGATAAACTGTACGACGTACGTTCGGTTCGGTTCCGCCAATGTGTGTCTACGACAATTAACGGCTCTAGATCGGTTTTTTGTAAGTAATATATGCTTAAAACCTTCTAAAAAACATTGTAGAAGGCCCACGTAAATTTTCATGGAAATCCGGCACGGTCGGTCGGAACGAAAAACCCCCTATACCCCCGCCTTTCGCGTATCGGCAAAAAATTGGTTTTGCGCTAAAATGTGCGTAACTTCTGCTACATTACTCCGTTTTAGGCCTTTGACCAGTCAAAACGGACCTTGGAAGGTCCACCACACAATGTGCAGGGAGTTTGGAGGCAATACACCATGATTTGAGTGTGTTTCGATAAACTGCACACGACGTACCTTCGGTTCGGTTCCGCCAATGCGTGTCTACGGAAATTTGCGGCTCAAGATCGGTTTTCTGTAAGTAATATATGATTAAAACCTTCTAAATAACATTTTAGAAGGCCCACATAAATTTGCATGGGAATCCAGCACGGTCGGTCCGGACGAGAAACCCCCTATACCCCCGCCTTCCGCGTATCGGCAAAAACTGGGTTTCGCGCTAAAATGTGCGTAACTTCTGCTATGTGACACCATTTTAGGCCCATGACCAGTCAAAACGGACCTTGGAAGGTCCACCACACAATGTACACGGATTTTGGTGGCAATACACCATGATTTGTGTGAGTTTCGATAAAGTGCACGACGTACGTTCGGTTCGGTTCTGCCAATGCGTGTCTACGACCATTTACGGCTCTAGATCGGTTTGTTGTAAGTAATATATGCTTAAAACCTTCTAAAAAAACATTGTAGAAGGCCCACATAAATTTTCATGGGAATTCAGCATGATCGGTCCGGACGAGAAACCCCCTTATCCCCCCGCCTTTCGCGTATCGGCAAAAACTGGGTTTCGTGCTAAAATGTGCGTAACTTCTGCTATGTGACTCCGTTTTAGGCCCATGACCAGTGAAAACGGACCTTGGAAGGTCCAACACACAATGTGAAGAGAGTTTGGTGGCAATACATCGTTATTTGAGTGTGTTTCGATAAATTGCACGACGTACGTTAGGTTCCGCTAATACGTGTCTACGGCAATTTGCGGCTTTAGATCGGTTTTTTGTAAGTAATATATGCTTAAAACCTTCTAAATAACAATGTAGAAGGTTCACGTAAATTTTCATGGGAATTCGGCACGGTCGGTCCGGACGAGAAAACCCCCTATACACCCGCCTTTCGCGTATCGACAAAAAAACTGGATTTCGCGTTAAAATGTGTGTAACTTCTGCTACGTGACTCCGTTTTAGGCCCATTACCTATCAAAACGGACCTTGTAATGTCAACCACCTAATGTGCAGAGAGTTTGGTGTCAATACACCATGATTTGAGTGTATTTCGATAAACTGTACGACGTACGTTCGGTTCGGTTCCGCCAATGTGTGTCCACGACAGTTTGCGGCCCTAGATCGGCTTTTTGTAAATAATATATGCTTAAAACCTTATAAAAAATATTGTAGAAGGCCCATATTAATTTTCATGGGAATCCGGCACGGTCGGTCCGGACGAGAAACCCCCTATACCCCCCCCCCCCGCCTTTCTCGTATCGGTAAAAGCTGGGTTTCGCGCTAAAATGTGCGTAACTAATGCTACGTGACTCCGTTTTAGGCCCTTGACCAGTCAAAACGGACCTTGGAAGGTCCACCACACAATGTGTAAGGAGTTTAGAGGCAATACACCATGATTTGAGTGTGTTTCGATAAACTGCACAACGTACCTTCGGTTCGGTTCCGCCAATGCGTGTCTACGGCAATTTGGGGCTCTTGATCTGTTTTATGTAAGTAATATATGCTTAAAATCTTCTAAATAACATTGTAGAAGGATCACGTAAATTTGCATGGGAATCTGGCACGGTCGGTCCGGACAAGAAACCCCCTATACCCCCGCCTTTCGCGTATCGACAAAAACTGGGTTTCGCGCTAAAATGTGCGCACCTTCTGCTATGTGACTACGTTTTAGGCCCATGACCAGTCAAAACGAACCTTGGAAGGTCCAACACACAATGTGCATGAAGTTTGGTGGAAATACACCATGATTTGATTGTGTTTCGATAAACTGCACGACGTACGTTCGGTTCGATTCCGCCAATGCATATCTACGGCAATTTGCGGCTAAAGATCGGTTTTCTGTAAGTAATATATGCTTAAAACCTTCTAAATAACATTGTAGAAGGCCCATGTAAATTTGCATGGGAATCCGACACGGTCGGTCCGGACGAGAAACCCCCCCTATACCCCCGCCTTTTGTATATCGGCAAAAACTAGGCTTCGCTTTGAAATGTGCGTAACTTCTGTTACGTGACTCCGTTTTAGGCCCTTGACCAGTCAAAACGGACCTTGGAAGGTCCACCACACAATGTGTAGGGAGTTTAGAGACAATACACCATAATTTGAGTGTGTTTCGACAAACTGCACAACGTACCTTCGGTTCGGTTACGCCAATGCGTGTCTACGGTAATTTGCGGCTCTTGATCTGTTTTATGTAAGTAATATATGCTTAAAACCTTCTAAATAACATTGTAGAAGGATCACGTAAATTTGCATGGGAATCTGGCACGGTCGGTCCGGACGAGAAACCCCCTATACCCCGCCTTTCGCGTATCGGCAAAAACTGGGTTTCGCGCTAAAATGTGCGCACCTTCTGCTATGTGACTACGTTTTAGGACCATGACCATTCAAAACGGACCTTGGAAGGTGCAACACACAATGTGCATAGAGTTTGGTGGAAATACACCATGATTTGAGTGTGTTTCGATAAACTGCACGACGTACGTTCGGTCGATTCCGCCAATGCGTATCTACGGAAATTTGCGGCTAAAGATCGGTTTTTTGTAAGTAATATATGATTAAAACCTTCTAAATAACATTGTAGAAGGCCCACATAAATTTTCATGGGAATCCAGCATGGTCGTTCCGGACGAGAAACCCCCTATACCCCTGCCTTTCGCGTATCGGCAAAAACTGGGTTTCGCGCTAAAATGTGCGTAACTTTTGCTACGTGACTCCGTTTTAGGCCCTTGACCAGTCAAAACGGAACTTGGAAGGTCCACCACACAATGTGCAGGGAGTTTGGAGGCAATACACCATGATTTGAGTGTGTTTCGAAAAACTGCACGACGTACCTTCAGTTCGGTTCCGCCAATGCGTGTCTATGGCAATTTGCGGCTCTAGATCTGTTTTTTGTAAGTAATATATTCTTGAAACCTTCTAAATAACATTTGTATAAGGCAATCAGTATCTACGAAATATGCTTAAAACCTTCTAAATAACATTGTCTACGACATATGTTCGGTTCGATTCGCCCAATGCGTGTCTACGGCAATTTACGGCTCTAGATCGGTTTTTTGTGAGTAATATATGCTTAAAACATTCTAAATAACATTGTAGAAGACCCACGTAAATTTGCATGGGAATCTGGCATGGTCGGTCCGGACGAGAAACCCCCTATACCCCCGCCTTTCGTGTATCGGCAAAAACTGGGTTTCGCACTAAAATGTGCGTAACTTCTGCTACGTGACTCCGTTTTAGGCCCTTGACCAGTCAGAACGGACCTTGGAGGGTCCAACACACAATGTACATGGAGTTTGGTGGAAATACACCATGATTTGAGTGTGTTTCGATAAACTGCACGACGTACCTTCGGTTCTATTCCGCCAAAGCGTGTCTACGACAATATGCGGCTCTAGATCGGTTTTCTGTAAGTAATATATGCTTAAAATCTTGTATATAACATTGTAGAAGGCCCACATAAATTTTCATGGGAATTCAACATGGTCGGTCCGGACGAGAAACCCCCTATCCCCCCGCCTTTCGCGTATCGGAAAAAACTGGGTTACGCACTAAAATGTGCTTAACTTCTGCTATGTGACTTCGTTTTAGGCCCATGACCAGTCAACACGGACCTTGGATGGTCCACCACACAATGTGAAGCGAGTTTGGTGGCAATACACCATAATTTGAGTGAGTTTCGATAAACGGCGTGACGTACGTTCGGTTCGGTTCCGCTAATACTTGTCTACGGCAATTTGCGGCTCTTGATCGGTTTTTTGTAAGTAATATATGCTTAAAACCTTCTAAAAAACATTGTTGAAGGCCGACGTAAATTTTCATGGGAATTCGGCACTGTCGGTCCGGACGAGAAACCCCCTATACCCCCCGCCTTTCGCGTATCGGCAAAAACTGGATTTCGCGCTAAAATGTGCGTAACTTCTTCTATGTGACTCCGTTTTAGGCCCATTACCTATCAAAACGGACCTTGGAAGGTCCAACACACAATGTGCATGGTGTTTGGTGGAAATACACCATGATTTAAGTGTGTTTCGATAAATTGCATGACGTACGTTCGGTTCGATTCCGCCAATGCGTGTCTACGGCAATTTGCGGCTCAAGATCGGTTTTCTGTAAGTAATATATGCTTAAAATCTTCTAAATAACATTGTAGAAGGCAATGCGTGTCTACGACATATGCTTAAAACCTTCTAAATAAAGTTGTCTACGACATATGTTCGGTTCGGTTCGCCCAATGCGTGTCTACGGCAATTTGCGGCTCTAGATCGGTTTTTTGTAAGCAATATATGCTTAAATAACAGACCTTGGAAGGTCCACCTCACAATGTGCAGGGAGTTTGGAGGCAATACACCATGATTTGAGTGTGTTTCGATAAATTGCACGACGTACCTTCGGTTCGGTTCCGCCAATGCGTGTCTACGGCAATTTGTGGCTCAAGATTGGTTTTCTGTAAGTAATATATGATTAAAACCTTCTAAATAAAATTTTAGAAGGCCCACATAAATTTGCATGGAATCCAGCATGGTCGGTCCGGACGAGAAACCCCCTATACCTCCGCCTTCCGCGTATCGGCAAAAACTGGGTTTCGCGCTAAAATGTGCGTAACTTCTGCTATGTGACACCATTTTAGGCCCATGACCAGTCAAAACGGACCTTGGAAGGTCCACCACACAATGTACAGGGATTTTGGTGGCAATACACCATGATTTGTGTGAGTTTCGATAAAGTGCATGACGTACGTCCGGTTCGGTTCTGCCAATGCGTGTCTACGACCATTTACGGCTCTAGATCGGTTTGTTGTAAGTAATATATGCTTAAAACCTTCTAAATAACATTGTAGAAGGCCCACGTAAATTGCATGGGAATTCGGCACTGTCGGTCCGGACGAGAAACCCCCTATACCCCCGCCTTTTGTGTATCGGCAAAAACTGGATTTCGCGCTAAAGTGTGTGTAACTTCTGCTACGTGACTCCGTTTTAGGCCCATTACCTATCAAAACGGACCGAATGTCCACCACCCAATGTGCATGGAGTTTGGTGTCAATACACACTGAATTGAGTGTATTTCGATAAACTGTACGACGTACGTTCGGTTCGGTTCCGCCAATGTGTGTCTACGGCAATTTGTGGCTCTAGATCGGTTGTTTGTAAGTAATATATGCTTAAAACCTTCTAAAAAACATTGTAGAAGGCCCACGTAAATTTTCATGGGAATCCGGCACGGTCGGTCCGGACGAGAAACCCCCTATACCCCCGCCTTTCGCGCGGCAAAAAATGGGTTTCGCGCTAAAATGTGCGTAAATTCTGCTACATTACTCCGTTTTAGGCCCTTTACCAATCAAAACGGACCTTGGAAGGTCCACCACACAATGTGCAGGGAGTTTGGAGGCAATACACCATGATTTGAGTGTGTTTCGATAAACTGCACGACGTACCTTCGGTTCGGTTCCGCCAATGCGTGTCTACGGCAATTTGCGGCTCAAATCGGTTTTCTGTAAGTAATATATGATTAAAACCTTCTAAATAACATTTTAGAAGGCCCACATAAATTTGCATGGGAATCCAGCACGGTCGGTCCGGACGAGAAACCCTCTATACCCCCGCCTTCCGCGTATCGGCAAAAACTGGGTTTCGCGCTAAAATGTGCGTAACTTCTGCTATGTGACACCATTTTAGGCCCATGACCAGTCAAAACGGACCTTGGAAGGTCCACCACACAATGTACAGGGATTTTGGTGGCAATACACCATGATTTGTGTGAGTTTCGATAAAGTGCACGACGTACGTTCGGTTCGGTTCTGCCAATGCGTGTCTACGACCATTTACGGCTCTAGATCGGTTTGTTGTAAGTAATATATGCTTAAAACCTTCTAAATAACATTGTAGAAGGCCCACGTAAAATGCATGGGAATTCGGCATAGTCGGTCCGGACGAGAAATGTTGATCCAAACTCTCTCAGTGATTTGATAACGACCCTCTTCTATACTTAGTGAAAATTACGTTTTAATATGTATTAGTGTTGCACCATCAGCGATCAGACTAAGTCTGTTCATTTATCGTTGATAGTCTTTCTTATAAACATTTCTATGTATTAGTGTTTCACTATCAGTGATCAGACTGAGTTTGTTCAGTTATCACTGATAGTTCCTAAAGTAAACAACCAACGTAATCCCTGAAGACAAGTCTCGCTTCAACATATGTTCATAGCTGAATCGAAGACAATGCTGCTGAACAAAGAGAAGTCTACTAGTGACTTGATGCGGATATCATTGAAGCAAAGACAACTCTACTTATACGCGAAGGAACATGAGAAAAAGCTTCAGCGATAGCTGAACCTCTTTATCTCTAAACTTAGAGATACTCAGCGATCAATCTATCACAAAGCTTATGCCTCAAGTTTCCTTTTGTCTATCCTTGCACAACCTAGTACAATGTGTCAGAACGGACAAGTCTCTGCAACCATTCGTACAACAACTTTGTCAACTACACTGTTCATGACCCGGCCGAAAGCATGTCTCCCAAAAAGTCAGACTCCCAAAGCCAATCAGTGAACGCCACGTGTAAAGTATCCTGCCATGCATTTAATGCATAGGGTATAAATAGGAAGTTCACCCCTTCATCTGAAGGTGTGCTCAATCCTTGAACTCCATATGGAAAACCATTGTTTTCTATATCTCTTAATCTCCCACTCTCTGAATTTCTTGTGCAATTATCTTAGTGTTTTTTAAGTTTGTTTAGATTGAGTCTGTCTTAATCTTATTCCGCAACAAACTTGTAAATTGTATTTTGATTTATCAATAAACAATTTATTAAACTTTAATTTCTGTGTTTGTATTCAACCCCCCCCCCCTCTACAAACTTGTTAAGCACCTCTGGGACCAACAAGTGGTATCAGAGCAGTTTGTTTAAACTAATAAACAAGATCTTGCTGTATACTCTTCCTTGCTATTCTAAAATGGCACTTAACACAAACACAAACTACTATGATAATGGTTCACTTTCTAAACCTCCTCGATTTAGCAGAGATAACTTTTCTCTATGGAAAAATCGAATGACGCTATTTCTTGAAGGTGCGGATCCTACTATACCTGAATATATAGAAAACGCACCCTATGAACCTGTTAGAATTATAGCTGCGGTTCCTGCTACTGCCACCACTGAAGTTGTCCCTGAACGATATGTCGTTAAGGAAATAAAACAGTGGAGTGATGAAGATAAAAAGAAGGTAGGCATAGATGCAAGAGCAAAGACCATTATCTCAATGGCTCTGCCTGATGAAGTTTTCCATTCCATCATGCATCTGAAAACTTCTAAAGAAATGTGGGAAACCATATGTGTTCAATACGAGGGCACCACTGAAATCCAAGAGACTCGAAAGATTAACTTGGTAAGACAGTATGAAAGTTTTATCGCTGGTAAGAATGAATCTCTTTCTGACATTCATCAACGATTTAACTGCTTAATCATTGACTTAAGAACTGTTGGAAGGACCTTTTCTAATTCTGAGGTCCTAACAAAATTCTTAGAAAGTCTTCCTGAAAGCTGGGACAGTTATTCAATATGTCTTAAGCTGACAAAAGACTTACATACTCTCTCTTTAAGCACTCTGTATGGAATATTGCTCAACTATGAGCAATCAAATCTTCTGAAGAAGAATCTTGTAAAAGATTCTAAAGACTCCAAAAGTACTCCTGTTGCTTTAGTCTCTTCAGAAATAATTCCATCTCAGCGATCTACTCTCACCATCACTGAGTTAGATTATGAATCTGAGGATCTATCAGACCCTGATCTTTCAGAGTTTGATGAGTCGTTAGCACTCTTGACAAACTCTTTTAAGAGATTTGCAAGAAAGAGTAACTTTCGAAGAAGTAAACCTCTCTCTCTTACTGAAAAGCCAAAATCAACTCCGGTTGATAAGGCTACTGCCACTTGCTATAACTGCGAAAAAATTGGACATTTTGCTAGTGAGTGCAGGTCGAAAAAGGTCTTCGAACCTTCTACCTCAAGAAGATCCAGTGATGACAAATACCATAAGCTGAAGAACAAATATCAAAAGTTGAAAAGCTATCAGCAAAAAGGTAAATGTCTCATCGCTGAAGAACACGACTGGGCTGAATCAGAAGAATCATCTTCTGATGATGAAGAAGTCGCTAATCTTTGCCTCATGGCTGAGATTAAAGAAGAAGTGGAAGAACCATCTGAACCTTCTATGAGCTACATATCATCTCAGGTATCTATCTCTACAAATCCCTCTCTGCCTGAAGCTGAGAGAAGTCGCGCTGTTTATGTGCTGACTATTGACCTTTATAATGCCCTAAATGACAAAACTCAAGCTGAGAATAAAAATGTTCATTTAACTCAAGAGCTAGAGAGATGTCATGAAAAGATCAGTGAACTAAATCTTTTAGAAGAAAAGTTGAAAGATCAAGTCATTATAAATGAAATCATCAGCATTGAACGTGAACAAGCCATTGCTGCTCTAAAAGCAGAAAAGGCTCATGTTGAAAAATGGTGCAAATCATCAACAAAGATCTCTGAGATAATAAAAGCTCAAACCCCTGAAAGTGACAGAACTGGTCTTGGTTTTTGGACACCTCAGGACGATCCTAAGGAAGAGAGTTCCTCGCTTAAGTTTGGAACTTTTGTCACCTCCCTTGACACTTCAAATAATCAATTCTATCTCTGTTCTTCTTCAAATCCCATCCTTGAGGAAAAATCCAAAGACACTAAGTCCACGGATAAAGGAAAGTCCATTCTCCTTCCTCAGAAGGCAACCAGGAAAGCAAAGCTGAAAGTTCCTTCTAAACCTTCAGCTAAGCAATCCTCTAGCTCTGTGATAGAAATCTTTGATCTCTGTCCTCCAAAGCTGAAGATTGACCTTAAACCGTCGAGATCTGAAGAAATGAAAATTCCTCCCAGATCTCAAGAAAAAAGTCTTCTTGGACCTGGCCCTGCTCATCTTAAACTTGCAAAACCTTCTACTTCTGATCCTAAAACCATTTTCAGATACAGAAAATGTTATCACTGTGGTTTTACTGATCATATTGCAAGTAAATGTCCAACTGCCACTGAAGCTGATAAAATAGCTAAAGTGAAGAAAAATGCCTCTAAAGCTAAGAAGGTCACCAAGGCTGAAAAATCAACCAAAGTGAAAAATACCACTAAGGTTAAGAAATTAACCAAAGTGAAGATTACCACTGAAGCTGAATCTTCATCTGCTATGAAGACATCTGATCCTTTCTTATCCACTAACTCTGAAGGACCCATTGAAAAGTGGGTACCAAACAACGTTTAATCTTCCTTATGTGTGCAGGGATCAAAGGGCATCTGGTATCTTGATAGTGGATGTTCTCGTCATATGACTGGACAAAGAAACCTGCTCACTGAATACAAGGAAGAGAAAGGTCCCTCTGTGACTTTTGGTGGAAATGGAAAAGGATATACCCAAGGGTTTAGTGGTCTCAACAATGGGACAACTACCTTTAGAAGAGTCGCTTATGTAGATGGACTGAAGCACAATCTTCTAAGCATCAGTCAGTTATGTGATAAAGACTATGAAGTACGCTTTACTAAGAAAGCATGTTCAGTGGTAAATGAGAAAGGAAAACTTGCTCTCAGTGGTTATCGAAGAGAAAATGTCTATGTAATAGATATGGACTCTACTATCACTGATAACTTATGTTTTCTCTCTAAGGCCTCTTCTGATGTCAACTGGCTATGGCATAAAAGGCTCTCTCATCTAAACTTCAAAACCCTGAATTCTCTCTCATCTAAGGAACTGGTTTCTGGTCTTCCTCAGCACTCATATGCTAAAGAATCTCTCTGCTCAGCATGTGAAAAAGGAAAACAAACAAAAGCAAGTTTTAAGTCGAAACAAGTTTCCTCAGTGACAAGTCCTCTTCAGCTCTTACATATGGATCTGTTTGGCCCTGTCAACATCCAATCAATAGCTGGAAAGAAATATACACTTGTCATTAAAGATGAATATTCTCGCCACACCTGGGTTATCTTTCTTCGCTGTAAGAGTGATACTCCAGAAGAACTAATATCTTTTGTGAAAAATATGGAAGTGCTGAACAATCTTACTGTTCGTTCAATAAGAAGTGATCATGGAACTGAATTCAAAAACAGTTCCCTGAACAAATTCTTTGAGAACAAGGGAATCTCTCACAACTTCTCTTCAGTAAGAACACCTCAGCAAAACGGAGTCGCTGAAAGAAGAAACAGAACGATCATAGAAGCTGCTAGATCAATGCTCAGCGATTCTCATCTCCCTACTCAATTTTGGGCTGAAGCTGTAAACACTGCATGTTTTACTCAAAACAGATCGCTGATAATAAAACGATTTGGGAAGACAGCTTATGAACTTTTTGTTGGAAGGAAGCCTTCTATCAGCTTTCTTCATATCTTTGGTTGTCAGTGCTTTATCTTAAACAACAGAGATCAACTTGGAAAGTTCGACCCAAAAGCTGATGATGGAATATTTCTAGGATATTCCTCCATCTCCAAAACCTACAGAGTCTTCAACAAGAGAAGACAAACCGTAGAAGAAACAATTCACGTCACTTTTGATGAAACTCACTCAGCGAACTCCAAACCAATCGCTGACAATGAAGAGTTAAATGCTTGGATGCTTTCTCACTATAGAGAAACTGAACCTTCCTTTCCAAACCATCAGCATTCAGATCCTCCAGCCGCTGATGATGATCCAAACATTATACATCCTACCGCTGAATCCACCTCATGGGTTTCAGCTGAACCTCTAAACACACTCCTACCATCAAATCTGCCTTCGCCTGAAAACCTCTCCAGTGAATCTACTCAACAGTTAATCGCTGATGAACCTCAATCATCCTCATCAGTAAACATTCCAATTGTTGATCCAACCTCTGAGTTAAGCAATAATGCTCCAGCTCAGCGATGGACCAAAGATCACCCAATATATCAAATTCTTGGTGATCCAGATGCAGGTATTCAGACACGACGAAGCTCAGGTAATATCTGTCTCTTTGTAAACTTTCTCTCGTTAATAGAACCAAAGAAGACTGATGATGCCCTCAAAGATCCAAACTGGGTCAGCGCTATGCAAGAAGAGCTGACTGAGTTTACTCGTAACAAAGTTTGGAATCTCGTTCCTAGACCATCTGATAAAACTGTTATAGGCACCAAATGGGTGTTTAGAAACAAGTTAGATGAACATGGAACTGTAACCCGCAACAAGGCTCGACTTGTTGCTCAGGGATACAGACAAGAGGAAGGCATAGACTATGATGAAATCTTTGCCCCTGTGGCCAGGCTCGAAGCAATTCGACCATTCTTAGCTTATGCAGTCTATAAAGATTTCATTGTGTATCAAATGGACGTAAAATTAGCGTTCCTAAATGGAAAGCTGAATGAAGAAGTCTATGTAGAACAACCACCAGGGTTCTATGACCCTAAGTATCCAAATTATGTTTATAAATTGGATAAGGCTCTCTATGGTCTAAAACAAGCCCCTCGAGCTTGGTATGACACTCTCTCATCTTTTCTTATCTCTGAAAATTTTGAACGTGGCAAAATTGATAATACGTTATTTTTCAGAAAGATAAAAGGTCATATAATTCTTGTACAAATATATGTTGATGACATAATATTTGGTTCTACTAACCCATCTCTGTGTCCTCGCTTCGCTGAAAGAATGAAGAAAGAATATAAAATGAGTATGATGGGTGAGCTGACATATTTTCTTGGTCTTCAGATTAAACAATTTGACAAAGGTACTTTTATCTGCCAAGGTAAGTATGTTAAAGATATGCTGAAAAAGTTTGATCTCACACAAACTTCAGCGATGAAGACTCCTATGGCACCACCCCTGACACTTAACAAAGATCCTTCTGGTAAACCTGTTAATGTCACTGCCTATAGAGGAATGATAGACTCCCTGCTGTATCTAACAGCAAGCCGACCTGACATTATGTACTCTACTTGTTTATGTGCACGCTATCAATCTGAACCCAAGGAATCCCATCTGATCGCTGTAAAGCGAATTTTCAGATATCTGAAAGGAACTCCTAACCTCGGTCTTTGGTATCCTAAAGACTCAGGGTTCGATCTAACTGGTTATTCTGATAGTGATTTTGCAGGTTGTAAACTCGACAGAAAGAGTACCACTAGTGAATGTCAACTCCTGGGAGGAAAGCTGGTAAGCTGGACAAGCAAGAAGCAAAATTCTGTGTCCACTTCCACAGCTGAAGCTGAATACGTAGCCGCTGGAAGCTGTTGTTCTCAAATCTTATGGATGAGAAATCAACTATTAGATTATGACCTTCAGCTGTCAAAAATTCCTATCTATTGCGACAGCACTAGTGCTATAGCCATAGCAAATAATCCAGTGCTACATTCAAAGACAAAACACATAGAGATCAGATATCACTTTATCAGAGATCATGTGATGAATGGTGATATTGAACTTCACTTTATTCCTACTGACTTTCAGCTTGCTGATTTATTTACCAAACCTCTTGATGAGACAAGGTTCAACTTTCTCATCAGTGAGCTTGGAATGCTGAACCTCGAAGAGTAAATCTTCAGCGTTCATGTATTATGCCAGTAATCAAAAGTTCCCCTCTCATTGTTATCTGATAAACATTCTGACTCTCAGGTATGTTCTCTCAACTGAATCTTAACTCAGTTATGTTTTTCTTCAAAATATAAACTTTAATCACTGAACCTTCTTCAAATGATTAAAAGCTTTTGAAAAATACACTAATCACTGATATTTCTGGTCAGTGATCCTTTAAAATAAAAATCTATCCCTATCTTTACCATCAGGGATACTTTCAAAAAGGAAAATCTATCGCTGATTTTTCTTCAGTGTAATTTCAAAACGGAAAAATGAAACGTCTCTCTCTCCTATGACGTCATTTGAGCGAATAATTCACGACACGCCTTTTCTGACACGTTCGTCCGTTGCTCTTCTATCCAATCAACTTTGTGGAACGTGTCAATGTCATGATGATTTTTCTTCCCACTTCATTCCTTCTCTCTCCTCTATTTCTTTGTATAAAAGGAATTCTTCTCTCCTTTATACGGTTTACGCTTTCAAAACTTTCATAGCAAGAAACACTCTTTCTCAAGAACACTCAAGCAAGTAAACCCAGAATATTGAATCTGCAACTCTTCTTCTTCAAAATAAACAGGTTTATTTCATGTTTATGTGCATTGTTCGTATGCTTTTTATTCTTTTTAAAATCCTACTCGTTCTTGTTCTTCATGGATTTTATAAAACGTTTTTGTTTAGAAACTAAAAATCATTCTTTCTGATTTTATGTTTTTTTTAAAAATAAAAACCTTTTGGTTTTTAAAGTGTTCTTCATTCTTTCTACCCAGAACACTATTTTTCTATTCCTAAAAATAACTTGATATTTTTCCAGTTTCCCTTCTTCTATGGAAACTGGTAATCATATTATTTTTTAATCATAATCATTTCTTCTATTATGCTTCTTTCCATAACAGAAATGGCACAATCTTCAATCGTTGCTTCAAAGCATGTTCGATTCGCTATTACTGAAGTTGAGATTACTAAATGTAATCACTTGGGAAGACTCGACTTTAAAGCTGACAAATACCCACATCTGGTGGAAGCTGCTGAATTTCTCAAACAATCATGCATAGCTTACGCGATCACTGTGGATCCTAAACCTTCAAAGACTCTACTCCAGCAGTTCTGGTTCACTGCTGATGCAACTGAACTCACCAACAAAAAAGGTGAACGAGTCCCTGCTATCTCCTTCAGCACGGATTTGGGGCCAGGGAGCATGACCGCTCTTAGCCTCAGGAAATCTTTGAGATTCCCTGACAAACCAAAGAGTGGGTTCGACGCACTCCCCACTGATGCTGAGCTGATATCCTTTCTGGATGCAATGGGCTATTGTTGGGAAAACAAACCGAGATCTTCTATTCCCAACAAAAAGCTCACCAAGATTCTCAAAGCTCAGATGCCTTCACAACTGAACTTCATCTTCTCGCACATAATTCAGTGCATGAGCGGGAAGAGTGGTTCGCTGGATCAAGCCAGCAAAACACAACTGCAAATGGCCTACTCCGTTATCGCTGGTCAAAACTTTGACTACGCCACTGCCATCTTTGAAGACCTGAGGTCGAGATTAGAGAAGCCTGAACGAGATCCCAAGATCTCGTACGTACGTTTCATATGTACGTACATCAAGTTCCTCTATCCCAACACCTATCCCACCAAAGATGATGGCACTTTTGCCAGGATAGGTCAACGATCACTGGAGGTAAAACCGCTCGCCAACGAGGTAAGTATCTCTCTCCTTCGCTCTCGTCTATCTCTCCATTCTTCTTCTTTTTCAGCGACCACACAGACGGTTCCTTCGTCTGCTATCCCTGTCGCTACCACTACTTCCAAACGACCATCAGCTAGTCCGATTGGTCCTTCTAAGAAGGCCAAAAAGACTAAGGAAAGTACACCCTCTAGTACTATACCTGAGGGAGCTTTTCAACAAGCTACCTTAGATGCATTTGTGGGTCTTTCCTCCACAACTTCAGAAGTCACTCAACCTGCCGTATCAGCGATTTCAATCGTTGTCACATCATCAGTGACCCCACCTACTATCTCATTCGCTGAGATTAACCCCAACCCTACTTCTATCCCCATAACTCTTCCCTCTCCTCCTTTGGTCTCTGAACCCGCTACCTCCTCTTTACCTATAGGACCTGAACATCAATCGTTTGAAGAATATTTGCAGTTCTACAAAATGTTTGATACATCAGGTAAACCTATTATCCTAAACACTTCTTTCTCCATCTCTCCAAATAAGCCCGTATCTGAACTAATATCATTTTTAGGTCCTAGTTTGGCGTCTGTTGACACGCATGTCAACAGTCTGGGAGAAAAGGTGGACGCTCTCACCAACACCATCAACAACACCACCAGCGCCGTCAATCAGGCTGGTGAGGAGCTGAAGAGGTTGACAGCCACCTGCTCATCCAAAGCTGAGAACTCCCAACTTTCAGCTGTAGAAGAACAAGTCGTCCAACTCAGAGAGTCCTCTCAACTCTTTCAGGGGCGATTTGAGTCTCTTACCACTGAAGTTCGAGATCTCTCTTCAAAGGTTGATCTCTGCACGTCCCTTCTTCAGCAACTTCTCCAAAAGGTGACTGCACCAGCTCCAGCGCTGCCTCCCTCCTTCACTGAAGATGATCGGACAAATCTCAACATCGCTGTGGAATTCATCCATGATGCCACATGCGACATACCTGCAGTTGAAGAACGGGTCAAGCGTCTGGAGGCTGACGTTCAAGTGCTAAAAGCTTCAACAGCTACTCCAGCAGCTGAACAACCCCCTGTCGTTGATAATGACAAAGAGGAGGAGAAGGCAAAAGAACTCTCATCTATTCATTCTCTTCTCTTTGAAGATGATGAGGAAGAAGACGATGAAGAGGAAGATGATCTAGATCTTGTTGATCAAGAAAAGGATCAACCCTCAAATGATGACGACGACGATGAAGAAGACCAATCTATGTGGTTCTCCAAGCCGAACGTATCAGGGACAACTTCGCAAGAGGTTGTCAAAGCAGGGGTGATAGGTGATACATCTTCAAGCGCTCCTTCGCAAAGCAAAGACAAGCAACCAATCGCTGAAGGATGCTTGAGGACTGGATCACAATCTGAGGGGGAGCATCCTTCTCAGGTATGTCTTTCTGTTGTACCACTCTCCTACTCTTTCCAAACCCCTATTTCCTTCTAGCCTTTATCTCTATTTTTCTAAAAATATACACTTATCCCTTCTTTCCTTAATTTTCTATCCAGACAGTTCTCACCCCTGCTTAAGGGTTCTGAACAAATAATTCCAGCTACTATCGCTGAAGACATAATCCCAATCTCTATCGATGAGATTGATGAAGAAGAAGAAGAAGATTCCCTGGTCCATCCAGGAAGGCCTTCTCAACCATCTCAATGGTCAGAGAAAGTGATGAAGAAAAGAGTTGAAATGATCGCTCAACTAGAAAGTCAACGGCTGAAAATTCCTCTTCAAACATCCTTCTCAGAGCTCGACTTCCTCACTGATGCTGAACGAGAAGAATCTGCCAAAGCTGAGAAACTGTTCGCTGAATGCAGACGAGATGCCCAACTCGCTTTAAAGATTCAATCTTCTCAAGTTAAGGACAAAAAGCTGAAAAGAAAGCCTGTGGAAGTTCAAGCTGCACTGCTGAAAGAAATTGAAGAGGAACGCTCCAAAGAACAAGAGATCAACGATAAGTCTATCGAATGGTGTAAACAGAAGATGGATTATTGCTCTGATCTTCTTCCAATAACAGCCGTGACTATCTCTGGTCGCAAGAAGAAGGATCAACTCTCAGTGCCAATGGAGATTACCAGAGAGGATGGAACTCAGAAAGCTATGTACGTTTCCAAACTTGAAGGCTTCGGGTTTACAGAATGGATAGAATTCTGGGATGCGCTGAAGAAATTGAAATCTACATACAGAGGCTACGTTGAAGGACTTCTTAAAGCTCTCATCAACAGAGTCACTTCTGTACTGAATCTGCCATCTCCTATCCCTCCCAATCCCAAGAAACTCAAGAGAAGAATTGGGTCCTCCTCCTCTGAAGACGTCGCCATCATCAGGAATGAAACTTCTATCAAATTTTCAAGAGATGCACTGTTTGGTCCTTCTCCCGATCTTTCAGTTCTGGATTTATCTCTTCCTCCTGGTGGTCCTTTCCAAGCTGGTCAAGTAATTGACAATCCTTATGGAATATTCTTCAGAGATGATGATGAGGAACTCAGATTTCAAAGAGTCTCTGAGATTCCTATCTGTCCTCTGAATCATCTCAAGGATCTCTTATGCTTATGGTGTGACTTCTTCCCTGCTGCTGAGAAAATTAAAGAAATTATCAGCCAAGAATCTTTGGAACGAAGACAGAAAGGAGAAGAAATACTTGAGTATATGATCAATCCTCCTAAGTCTTCTTTAGATAGCTGATAGATTAGTTTTCTTTTCTGTAATCTATTAGTTGTACTTACAGTAGTTAGTTATTCACTTGTACTTGTAATTTTCATTCCCTGTAATTCTTTTCTTGGTTTAATGAAAATTTCAGTGAAGTACCTAACTCCATCAGTGCTGTAAAAGATCCCTCAAAATAGTAATTGGGACATGTATGTTACGAGTCCTGATTATTCCATCATTTTGAATTATAAAGTAATTTTCTTCAGTTAATTTGTCATTATCAAATAGGGGGAGATTGTTGATCCAAACTCTCTCAGTGATTTGATAACGACCCTCTTCTATACTTAGTGAAAATTACGTTTTAATATGTATTAGTGTTTCACCATCAGCGATCAGACTGAGTCTGTTCAGTTATCGCTGATAGTCTTTCTTATAAACATTTCTATGTATTAGTGTTTCACTATCAGTGATCAGACGGAGTCTGTTCAGTTATCACTGATAGTTCCTAAAGTAAACAGCCAACGTAATCCCTGAAGACAAGTCTCGCGTCAACATATGTTCATAGCTCAATCGAAGACAATGCTGCTGAAAAAAGAGAAGTCTACTAGTGACCTGATGCGGATATCATTGAAGCAAAGACAACTCTACTTATACGCGAAGGAACATGAGAAAAAGCTTCAGCGATAGCTGAACCTCTTTATCTCTGAACTTAGAGATACTCAGCGATCAATCTATCACAAAGCTTATGCCTCAAGTTTCCTTTTGTCTATCCTTGCACAACCTAGTACAATGTGTCAGAACGGACAAGTCTCTGCAACCATTCGTACAACAACTCTGTCAACTACACTGTTCATGACCCGGCGGAAAGCATGTCTCCCAAAAAGTCAGACTCCCAAAGCCAATCAGTGAACGCCACGTGTAAAGTATCCTGCCATGCATTTATTGCATAGGGTATAAATAGGAAGTTCACTCCTTCATCTGAAGGTGTGCTCAATCCTTGAACTCCATATAGAAACCATTGTTTTCTATATCTCTTAATCTCCCACTCTCTGAATTTCTTGTGCAATTATCTTAGTGTTTCTTAAGTTTGTTTAGATTGAGTCTGTCTTAATCTTATTCCGCAACAAACTTGTAAATTGTATTTTGATTTATCAATAAACAATTTATTAAACTTAAATTTCTGTGTTTGTATTCAACCCCCCCTTCTACAAACTTGTTAAGCACCTCCGGGACCAACAAGAAACCCCCTATACCCCCCCCCCCCCGCCTTTTGTGTATCGTCAAAAATTGGGTTTCGTGTTAAAATGTGCGTAACTTCGGCTACGCGACTCCGTTTTAGGCCCATGACCAGTCAAAAGGGACATTGGAAGGTCCACCACACATTGTGCAGGGAGTTTGGTGGAAATACACCATGATTTGAGTGTGTTTCGATAAACTGCACGACGTACCTTCGGTTCGGTTCCGCCAATGCGTGTCTATGGCAATTTGCGGTTCTAGATCTATTTTTTGTAAGTAATATATGCTTAAAACCTTCTAAATAACATTTAAGAAGGCAATGCGTGTCTACGACATATGCTTAAAACCTTCTAAATAATATTGTCTACGACATATGTTCGGTTTGGTTCGCCCAATGCGTGTCTACGGCAATTTGCGGCTATAGATCGGTTTTTTGTAAGAAATATATGCTTAAAACCTTCTAAATAAAATTGTAGAAGGCCCAAGTAAATTTTCATGGGAATCCGGCATGGTCGGTCCGGACGAGAAACCCCCTATACCGCCTTTCGCGTATCTGCGAAAACTGGGTTTCGCGCTAAAATGTGCATGACTTCTGCTATGTGACTCCGTTTTAGGCCCATGACCAGTCAAAAAGGACCTTGGAAGGTCCAACGTACGTTCGGTTAGCTTCCGCCTATGCGTGTCTACGACAATTTATGGCTCTAGATCGATTTTTTGTAAGTAATATATGCTTAAAACCTTCTAAATAACATTGTAGAAGGCCCACGTAAATTTGCATGGGAATCTGGCACGGTCAGTTCAGACGAGAAACCCCCTATACCCCCGCTTTGTGTATCGGCAAAAACTGGGTTTCGCGTTAAAATGTGCGTAACTTCTGCTACGCGACTTCGTTTTAGGCCCTTGACTAGTCAAAACAGACGTTGGAAGGTCCACCACACAATATGCAGGGAGTTTGGTAGAAATACACCATGATTTGAGTGTGTTTCGATAAATTGCACGACGTACCTTCGGTTCGGTTCCGCCAATGCGTGTCTACGACAATTTGCGGCTCTAGATCGGTTTTTCTGTAAGTAATATATGCTTAAAACCTTCTAAATAACATTGTAGAAGGCCCACATAAATTTTCATGGGAATTCAGCATGGTCGGTCCGGACGAGAAACCTCTATCCCCCCGCCTTTCGCGTATCGGCAAAAACTGGGTTTCGCGCTAAAATGTGCGTAACTTCTTCTATGTGACTCCGTTTTAGGCCCATGACCAGTCAAAACGGACCTTGGAAGGTCCAACACACAATGTGAAGAGAGTTTGGTGGCAATACACCATTATTTGAGTGTGTTTCGATAAACTGCATGACGTACGTTCGGTTCGGTTCCGCTAATACGTGTCTACGACAATTTGCGGCTCTAGATCGGTTTTTTGTAAGTAATATATGCTTAAAACCATCTAAATAACAATGTAGAAGGCTCACGTAAATTTTCATGGGAATTAGGCACGGTCGGTCCGGACGAGAAAACCCCCAATACACCCGCCTTTCGCGTATCGACAAAAAAACTGGATTTCGCAATAAAATGTGTGTAACTTCTGCTACGTGACTCCGTTTTAGGCCCATTACCTATCAAAACGGACCTTGTAATGTCCACCACCTAATGTGCATGGAGTTTGGTGTCAATACACCATGATTTGAGTGTATTTCGATAAACTGTACGACGTACGTTCGGTTCGGTTCCGCCAATGTGTGTCTACGGCAGTTTGCGGCTCTAGATCGGGTTTTTGTAAGTAATATATGTTTAAAACCTTCTAAATAACATTGTAGGAGGGCCATATAAATATTCATGGGAATCCGGCACGGTCGGTCCGGACGAGAAACCCCCTATACCCCCGCCTTTCGCGTATCGGCAAAAGCTGGGTTTCGCGCTAAAATGTGCGTAACTTCTGCTACGTGACTCCGTTTTAGGCCCTTGACCAGTCAAAACGGACCTTGGAAGGTCCACCACACAATGTGTAAGGATTTTAGAGGCAATACACCATGATTTGAGTGTGTTTCGATAAACTGCACAACGTACCTTCGGTTCGGTTCCGCCAATGCGTGTCTACGGCAATTTGGGGCTCTTGATCTGTTTTATGTAAGTAATATATGCTTAAAACCTTCTAAATAACATTGTAGAAGGACCACGTAAAATTTCATGGGAATCTGGCACGGTCGGTCCGGACAAGAAACCCCCTATACCCCCGCCTTTCGCATATCGGCAAAAACTGGGTTTCGCGCAAAAATGTGCGCACCTTCTTCTATGTGACTACGTTTTAGGCCCATGACCAGTCAAAACAGACCTTGGAAGGTCCAACACACAATGTGCATGGAGTTTGGTGGAAATACACCATGATTTGAGTGTGTTTCGATAAACTGCACGACGTATGTTCGGTTCGATTCCGCCAATGCGTATCTACGGCAATTTGCGGCTAAAGATCGATTTTCTGTAAGTAATATATGATTAAAACCTTCTAAATAACATTGTAGAAGGCCGACATAAATTTGCATGGGAATCCAGCATGTTTGTTCCGGACGAGAAACCCCCTATACCCCTGCCTTTCACGTATCGGCAAAAACTGGGTTTCGCGCTAAAATGTGCGTAACTTCTGATACGTGACTCCGTTTTAGGCCCTTGACCAGTCAAAACGGACCTTGGAAGGTCCACCACACAATGTGCAGGTATTTTGGGGGCAATACACCATGATTTGAGTGTTGTTTCGAAAAACTGCACGACGTACCTTCAGTTCGGTTCCGCCAATGCGTGTCTATGGCAATTTGCGGCTCTAGATCTGTTTTTTGTAAGTAATATATGATTGAAACCTTCTAAATAACATTGTCTACGACATATGTTCGGTTCGATTCGCCCAATGCGTGTCTACGGCAATTTACGGCTCTAGATCGGTTTTTTGTAAGAAATATATGCTTAAAACCTTCTAAATAACATTGTAGAAGGCCCAAGTAAATTTTCATGGGAATCCGGCATGGTCGGTCCGGACGAGAAACCCCCTATACCCGCCTTTCGCGTATCGGCGAAAACTGGGTTTCGCGCTAAAATGTGCATGAATTCTGCTATGTGACTCCGTTTTAGGCCCATGACCAGTCAAAAAGGACCTTGGAAGGTCCAACACACAATGTTCATGGCGTTTGGTGGAAATACACCATGATTTGAGTGTGTTTCGATAAACTGCACGACGTACGTTCGGTTCGATTCCGCCAATGCGTGTCTACGGCAATTTGCGGCTCAAGATCGGTTTTCTGTAAGTAATATATGATTAAAACCTTCTAAATAACATTGTAAAAGGCCCACGTAAATTTGCATGGGAATCCAGCACGGTCGGTCCGGACGAGAAACCTCCTATACCCCCGTTTTCCACGTATCGGCAAAAACTGGGTTTCGCGCTAAAATGTGCGTAACTTCTGCTATGTGACTCCGTTTTTGGCCCATGACGAGTCAAAACGGACCTTGGAAGGACCACCACACAATGTGCATAGATTTTGGAGGCAATACACCATGATTTGAGTGAGTTTCGATAAAGTGCATGACGTACGTTCGGTTAGCTTCCGCCTATGCGTGTCTACGACAATTTATGGCTCTAGATCGATTTTTTTAAGTAATATATGCTTAAAACCATCTAAATAACATTGTAGAAGGCCCACGTAAATTTGCATGGGAATTCGGCATGGTCGGTCCGGATGAGAAACCCCCCCTATACCCCCGCCTTTTGTGTATCGACAAAAACTGGGTTTCGCGTTAAAATGTGCGTAACTTCTGCTACGCGACTCTGTTTTAGGCTCTTGACCTGTCAAAACGGACCTTGGAAGGTCCACCACACAATGTGCAGGGAGTTTGGTGGAAATACGCCATGATTTGAGTGTGTTTCGATAAATTGCACGACGTACGTTCGGTTCGGTTCCGCCAATGCGTGTCTACGACAATTTGCGGCTCTAGATCGGTTTTCTGTAAGTAATATATGCATGAAACCTTCTAAAAAACATTGTAGAAGGCCCATATAAATTTTCATGGGAATCCGGCACGGTCGGTCCGGACGAGAAACCCCTATACCCCCGCCTTTCGCGTATCGACAAAAGCTGGGTTTCGCTCTAAAATGTGCGTAACTTCTGCTACGTGACTCCGTTTTAGGCCCTTGACCAGTCAAAACGGACCTTGGAAGGTCCACCACAAATGTGTAGGGAGTTTAGAGGCAATACACCATGATTTGAGTGTATTTCGATAAACTGTACGACGTACGTTCGGTTCGGTTCCGCCAATGTGTGTCTACGGCAGTTTGCGGCTCTAGATCGGGTTTTTGTAAGTAATATATGCTTAAAACCTTCTAAATAACATTGTAGAAGGGCCATATAAATATTCATGGGAATCCGGCACGGTCGGTCCGGACGAGAAACCCCCTATCCCCCCGCCTTTCGCGTATCGGCAAAAGCTGGGTTTCGCGCTAAAATGTGCATAACTTCTGCTACGTGATTCCGTTTTAGGCCCTTGACCAGTCAAAACGGACCTTGGAAGGTCCACCACACAATGTGTAAGGAGTTTAGAGGCAATACACCATGATTTGAGTGTGTTTCGATAAACTGCACAACGTACCTTCGGTTCGGTTCCGCCAATGCGTGTCTACGGCAATTTGGGGCTCTTGATCTGTTTTATGTAAGTAATATATGCTTAAAACCTTCTAAATAACATTGTAGAAGGACCACGTAAAATTTCATGGGAATCTGGCACGGTCGGTCCGGACAAGAAACCCCCTATACCCCCGCCTTTCGCATATCGGCAAAAACTGGGTTTCGCGCAAAAATGTGCGCACCTTCTTCTATGTGACTACGTTTTAGGCCCATGACCAGTCAAAACGAACCTTGGAAGGTCCAACACACAATGTGCATGGAGTTTGGTGGAAATACACCATGATTTGAGTGTGTTTCGATAAACTGCACGACGTACGTTCGGTTCGATTCCGCCAATGCGTATCTACGGAAATTTGCGGCTAAAGATCGATTTTCTGTAAGTAATATATGATTAAAGCCTTCTAAATAACATTGTAGAAGGCCGACATAAATTTGCATGGGAATCCAGCATGTTTGTTCCAGACGAGAAACCCCCTATACCCCTGCCTTTCGCGTATCGGCAAAAACTGGGTTTCGCGCTAAAATGTGCGTAACTTCTGATACGTGACTCCGTTTTAGGCCCTTGACCAGTCAAAACGGACCTTGGAAGGTCCACCACACAATGTGCAGGGATTTTGGGGGCAATACACCATGATTTGAGTGTGTTTCGAAAAACTGCACGACGTACCTTCAGTTCGGTTCCGCCAATGCGTGTCTATGGCAATTTGCGGCTCTAGATCTGTTTTTTGTAAGTAATATATGATTGAAACCTTCTAAATAACATTGTCTACGACATATGTTCGGTTCGATTCGCCCAATGCGTGTCTACGGCAATTTACGGCTCTAGATCGGTTTTTTGTAAGAAATATATGCTTAAAACCTTCTAAATAACATTGTAGAAGGCCCAAGTAAATTTTCATGGGAATCCGGCATGGTCGGTCCGGACGAGAAACCCCCTATACCCGCCTTTCGCGTATCGGCGAAAACTGGGTTTCGCGCTAAAATGTGCATGACTTCTGCTATGTGACTCCGTTTTTGGCCCATGACCAGTCAAAACGGACCTTGGAAGGACCACCACACAATGTGCATAGATTTTGGAGGCAATACACCATGATTTGAGTGAGTTTCGATAAAGTGCATGACGTACGTTCGGTTAGCTTCCGCCTATGCGTGTCTACGACAATTTATGGCTCTAGATTGGTTTTTTAAGTAATATATGCTTAAAACCATCTAAATAACATTGTAGAAGGCCCACGTAAATTTGCATGGGAATTCGGCATGGTCGGTCCGGACGAGAAACCCCCCCTATACCCCCGCCTTTTGTGTATCGACAAAAACTGGGTTTCGCGTTAAAATGTGCGTAACTTCTGCTACGCGACTCTGTTTTAGGCTCTTGACCTGTCAAAACGGACCTTGGAAGGTCCACCACACAATGTGCAGGGAGTTTGGTGGAAATACGCCATGATTTGAGTGTGTTTCGATAAATTGCACGACGTACGTTCGGTTCGGTTCCGCCAATGTGTGTCTACGACAATTTGCGGCTCTAGATCGGTTTTCTGTAAGTAATATATGCATGAAACCTTCTAAAAAACATTGTAGAAGGCCCATATAAATTTTCATGGGAATCCGGCACGGTCGGTCCGGACGAGAAACCCCCTATACCCCCGCCTTTCGCGTATCGACAAAAGCTGGGTTTCGCTCTAAAATGTGCGTAACTTCTGCTACGTGACTCTGTTTTAGGCCCTTGACCAGTCAAAACGGACCTTGGAAAGTCCACCACAAATGTGTAGGGAGTTTAGAGGCAATACACCATGATTTGAGTGTGTTTCGATAAACTGCACGACGTACGTTCGGTTCGATTCCGCCAATGCGTGTCTACGGCAATTTGCGGCTCTTGATCTGTTTTATGTAAGTAATATATGCTTAAAACCATCTAAATAACATTGTAGAAGGCCCACGTAAATTTGCATGGGAATTCGGCATGGTCGGTCCGGACGAGAAACCCCCCCTATACCCCCGCCTTTTGTGTATCGACAAAAACTGGGTTTCGCGTTAAAATGTGCGTAACTTCTGCTACGCGACTCTGTTTTAGGCTCTTGACCTGTCAAAACGGACCTTGGAAGGTCCACCACAAATGTGTAGGGAGTTTAGAGGCAATACACCATGATTTGAGTGTGTTTCGATAAACTGCACGACGTACGTTCGGTTCGATTCAGCCAATGCGTGTCTACGGCAATTTGCGGCTCTTGATCTGTTTTATGTAAGTAATATATGCTTAAAACTTTCTAAATAACATTGTAGAAGGACCACGTAAATTTGCATGGGAATCTGGCACGGTCGGTCCGGACGAGAAACCCCCTATACCGCCTTTCGCATATCGGCAAAAACTGGGTTTCTCGCTAAAATATGCGCACCTTCTGCTATGTGACTACGTTTTAGGCCCATGACCAGTCAAAACGGACCTTGGAAGGTCCAACACACAATGTTCATAGAGTTTGGTGGAAATACACCATGATTTGAGTGTGTTTCGATAAACCGCACGACGAACGTTCGGTTCGATTCCGCCAATGCGTATCTACGCAATTTGCGGCTAAAGATCTGTTTTCTGTAAGAAATATATGATTAAAACCTTCTAAATAACATTTTAGAAGGCCCACATAAATTTGCATGGGAATCCAACATGGTTGTTCCGGACGAGAAACCCCCTATACACCTGCCTTTAGCGTATCGGAAAAAACTGGGTTTCGCGCTAAAATGTGCGTAACTTCTGATACGTGACTCCGTTTTAGGCCCTTGACCAGTAAAAACGGACCTTGGAAGGTCCACCAAACAATGTGCAGGGAATTTGGAAGCAATACACCTTGATTTGAGTGTTTCGAAAAACTGCACGACGTACCTTCAGTTCGGTTCCGCCAATGCGTGTCTACGGCAATTTGCGGCTCTAGATCTGTTTTTTGTAAGTAATATATTCTTGAAACCTTCTAAATAACATTTGTATAAGGAAATGCGTATCTACGAAATATACTTAAAACCTTCTAAATAACATTGTCTACGACATATGTTCGGTTCGATTCGCCCAATGCGTGTCTACGGCAATTTACTGCTCTAGATCGGTTTTTTGTAAGTAATATATGCTTAAAACTTTCTAAATAATATTGTAGAAGACCAACGTAAATTTGCATGGGAATATGGCACGGTCGGTCCGGACGAGAAACCCCCTATACCCCCGCCTTTCGTGTATCGGCAAAAACTGGGTTTCGCGCTAAAATGTGCGTAACTTCTGCTACGTGACTCCGTTTTAGGCCCTTGACCAGTCAAAACGGACCTTGGAAGGTCCACCACACAATGTGCAGGGAGTTTGGAAGCAATACACCTTGATTTGAGTGTGTTTCAAAAAAATGCACGACGTACCTTCCGTTCGGTTCCGCCAATGCGTGTCTACGACAATTTGCGGCTCTAGATCTGTTTTTTGTAAGTAATATATTCTTGAAACCTTCTAAATAACATTTGTATAAGGCAATGCGTATCTACGAAATATGCTTAAAACCTTCTAAATAACATTGTCTACGACATATGTTCGGTTCGATTCGCCCAATGCGTGTCTACGGCAATTTACTGCTCTAGATCGGTTTTTTGTAAGTAATATATGCTTAAAACTTTCTAAATAACATTGTAGAAGACCCACGTAAATTTGCATGGGAATCTGGCACGGTCGGTCCGGACGAGAAACCTCTATACCCCCCGCCTTTCGTGTATCGGCAAAAACTGGTTTCGCGCTAAATTATGCGTAACTTCTGCTACGTGACTCCGTTTTAGGTCCTTGACCAGTCAGAACGGACCTTGTAAGGTCCAACACACAATGTACATTGAGTTTGGTGGAAATACACCATGATTTGAGTGTGTTTCGATAAACTGCACGACGTACGTTCGGTTCGATTCTGCCAATGCGTGTCTACGGCAATTTGCGGCTCAAGATCGGTTTTCTGTAAGTAATATATGATTAAAACCTTCTAAATAACATTGTAGAATGCCCACATATATTTTCATGGGAATCCAGCAAGGTCGATCCGGACGAGAAACCACCTATACCCCCACCTTCCGCGTATCGGCAAAAACTGGGTTTCGCGCTAAAATGTGCGTAAGTTCTGCTATGTGACTCTGTTTTAGGCCCATGACCAGTCAAAACGGACCTTGGAAGGTCAACCACACAATGTGTAGTGATTTTGGAGGCAATACACCATGATTTGAGTTTCGATAAAGTGCACGACGTACGTTCGGTTCGGTTCTTCCAATGCGTGTCTACAACAATTTATGGCTCTTGATCGGTTTTTTTAAGTAATATATGCTTAAAACCTTCTAAATAACATTGTAGAAGGACCACGTAAATTTGCATGGGAATCCGGCACGGTCGGTCCGGACGAGAAACCCCCCCTATACCCCCGCCTTTTGTGTATTGGCAAAAACTGGGTTTCGCGTTAAAATGTGCGTAACTTCTGCTACGCGACTCCGTTTTAGGCTCTTGACCTGTCAAAACAGACATTGGAAGGTCCACCACACAATGTGCAGGGATTTTGGTGGAAATACACCATGATTTGAGTTTGTTTCGATAAATTGCACGACGTACCTTCGGTTCGGTTCCGCCAATGCGTGTCTACGACAATTGGCGGCTCTAGATCGGTTTTCTGTAAGTAATATATGCTTAAAACCTTCTAAATAACATTATAGAAGGCCCACATAAATTTTCATGGGAATTCAGCATGGTCGATCCGGACGAGAAACCCCCTATCCCCCCGCCTTTCGCGTATCGGCAAAAACTGGGTTTCGCGCTAAAATGTGCGTAACTTCTGCTATCTGACTCCGTTTTAGGCCCATGACCAGTCAAAACGGACCTTGGAAGGTCCACCACTCAATCTGAAGAGAGTTTGGTGGCAATATACCATTATTTGAGTGTGTTTCGATAAACTGCACGACGTACGTTCGATTCGGTTCCGCTAATACGTGTCTACGGCAATTTGCGGCTCTAGATCGGTTTTTTGTAAGTAATATATGCTTAAAACCTTATAAATAACAATGTAGAAGGCCCACGTAAATTTTAATGGGAATTCAACACGGTCGGTCCGGACGAGAAACCCCCTATAACCCCGCCTTTCGCGTATCGACAAAAAAACTGGATTTCGCGCAAAAATGTGTGTAACTTCTGCTACGTAACTCTGTTTTAGGCCCTTGACGAGTCAAAACGGACCTTGGCAGGTCCACCACACAATGTGTAGGGAGTTTGGAGGCAATACACCATGATTTGAGTGTGTTTCAATAAACTGAAGGACGTACCTTCGGTTCGGTTCCGCCAATGCGTGTCTACGGCAATTTGCGGCTCTTGATCTGTTTTATGTAAGTAATATATGCTTAAAACCTTCTAAATAACATTGTAGAAAGACCACATAAATTTTCATGGGAATTCAGCATGGTCGTTCCGGAGGAGAAACCCCCTATACCCCTCCCTTTCGCGTATCGGCAAAAACTGGGTTTCGCGCTAAAATGTGCGTAACTTCTGCTACGTGAGTCCGTTTTAGGTCTTTCACCAGTCAAAACGGACCTTGGAAGGTCCACCACACAATGTGCAGGGAGTTTGGAGGCAATACACAATGATTTGAGTGTGTTTTGAAAAACTGCACGACATACCTTTAGTTTGGTTCCGCCAATGCGTGTCTACGGCAATTTGCGGCTCTAGATCTGCTTTTTGTAAGTAATATATGCTTGAAACCTTCTAAATAAAATTTGTATAAGGCAATGCGTATCTACGAAATATGCTTAAAACCTTCTAAATAACATTGTAGAAAGACCACATAAATTTTCATGGGAATTCAGCATGGTCGTTCCGGAGGAGAAACCCCCTATACCCCTCCCTTTCGCGTATCGGCAAAAACTGGGTTTCGCACTAAAATGTGCGTAACTTCTGCTACGTGACTCCGTTTTAGGCCCTTCACCAGTCAAAACGGACCTTGGAAGGTCCAACACACAATGTTCATGGCGTTTGGTGGAAATACACCATGATTTGAGTGTGTTTTGATAAACTGCATGACGTACGTTCGGTTCGATTCCGCCAATGCGTGTCTACGGCAATTTGCGGCTCAAGATCGGTTTTCTGTAAGTAATATATGATTAAAACCTTCTAAATAACATTGTAGAAGGCCCACATAAATTTTCATGGGAATCCAGCACGGTCGATTCGGACGAGAAACCCCCTATACCCCCGCCTTTCGAGTATCGGCAAAAACTGGGTTTCGTGCTAAAATGTGGGTAACTTCTGCTATGTGACTCCGTTTTAGTCCCATGACCAGTCAATACGGAGCTTGGAAGGTCCACCACACAATTTTCAAGGAATTTGGTGGAAATACACCATGATTTGAGTGTGTTTCGATAAACTGCACGACATACCTTCGGTTCGGTTCCGCCAATGCGTGTCTACGACAATTTGCAGCTCTAGATCGGTTTTCTGTAAGTAATATATGATTAAAACCTTCTAAATAACATTGTAGAAGGCCCACATAAATTTTCATGGGAATTCAGCATGGTCGGTCCGGACGAGAAACCCCTATCCCCCCGCCTTTCGCGTATCGGTAAAAATTGGATTTCGCGCTAAAATGTGCGTCACTTCTGCTATGTGACTCCGTTTTTGGCCCATAACCAGTCAAAACGGACCTTGGAAGGTCCACCACACAATGTGAAGCGAGTTTGGTGGCAATACACCATTATTTGAGTGTGTTTCGATAAACTGCACAACGTATGTTCGGTTCGGTTCCGCTAATACGTGTCTACGGCAATTTGCGGCTCTAGATCGGTTTTTTGTAAGTAATATATGCTTAAAACCTTCTAAATAACAATGTATAAGGCCCACGTAAATTTTCATGGGAATTCGGCAGGGTCGGTCCAGACGAGAAACCCCCTATACCCCCGCCTTTCGCGTATCGACAAAAAAAACTGGATTTCGCGCTAAAATGTGCGTAACTTCTGCTACGTGACTCCGTTTTAGGCCCATTACCTATCAAAACGGCCCTTGGAATGTCCACCACCCAATGTACATGGTGTTTGGTGTCAATACAACATGATTTGAGTGTATTTCGATAAACTGTACGACGTACGTTCGGTTCGGTTCCGCCAATGTGTGTCTACGGCAATTTGCGGCTCTAGATCGGTTTTTGTAAGTAATATATGCTTAAAAACTTCTAAAAAACATTGTAGAAAGCCCACATAATTTTTCATGGGAATCCGGCACGGTCGGTCCGGACGAGAAACCGCCAATACCCCCGCCTTTCGCGTATCGGCAAAAGTTGGGTTTCGCGCTAAAATGTGCGTAACTTCTGCTACGTGACTCCGTTTTAGGCCCTTGACCAGTCAAAAAGGACCTTGGAAGGTCCACCACACAATGTGCAGGGAGTTTGGAGGCAATACACCATGATTTGAGTGTGTTTCGATAAACTGCACGACGTACCTTCGGTTCGGTTCCGCCAATGCGTGTCTACGGCAATTTGCGGCTGTAGATCTGTTTTTTGTAAGTAATATATGCTTAAAACCTTCTAAATAACATTGTAGAAGTCCCACGTAAAATTTAATGGAAATCTGGCACGGTCGGTCCGGACGAGAAACACCCTATACCCCCCCCCCCCTTTTCGCGTATCGGCAAAAACTGGGTTTCACGCTAAAATGTGCGCAACTTCTGCTATGTGGCTCCGTTTTAGGCCCATGACCAGTCAAAACGGACCTTGGAAGGTCCAACACACAAGGTGCATGGCGTTTGGTGGAAATACACCATGATTTGAGTGTGTTTCGATAAACTGCACGACGTACGTTCGGTTCGATTCCGCCAATGCGCGTCTACGGCAATTTGCGGCTCAAGATCGGTTTTCTGTAAGTAATATATGATTAAAACTTTCTAAATAACATTTTAAAAGGCCCACATAAATTTTCATAGGAATCTGTTGGGAACTAAAGATGTGACCAAGTCATTAATGCTGCTAGTTTAGAGTTATTACTGCCAGAGGATCTTAAAGTTAATACTGCTAGGTATTACTACTTCTAGTAGAATTAATACTGCTAGTCAAAGTTAGTGCTGCTTGAACAAAGTTAGTACTGCTTAGCTAGTTAGTACTGCTAGTGGTTAGTGCTGCTTAGTAGTTAATACTGCCAAGACTCAGTTAATGCTTCCAAGGTGATTAATGTTGCTTCTGAGATAATTTGAAGATAATGTTGAAGAGATCGCGTCTGGAGATAAACTTGGAAAGCTTGAAGATCATTATGAAGATTATTTTGAAGATCTTTTTATGTTTAGTAATTATCTTTTATTATTCAGTATATGTATAGAATTGTTTAGAACAATTTTTGATAAGAATAATACTGAGTTTTTTGTTTTATAGAGAGAATCAACCTCAAAGCATCGTTCCTAATTCTAGAGAAGTAGAATTCGTCTTGAAAGAGCCTGTTTTATAAAGATTGAGGTTGTGAGTGAAAAGCTTGTAATTTGAATCATTAAGTAAAGTTTGCAAGTTGTGATTCATACTGTTTTTCTGTTTATTGAATATTAAAGTGTTTTTCCACAACTTCTTTAATATTGTTTCTGAGTGTTTATAATTCTTGTTGAGAAATTGATCCTGACAAGTGGTATCAGAGCCTGTTCTCTCAGAAACATTCATTCATTCATCATGGAAAACTTTGCAGAATCAAACAGTACTCTTGTCTCTAAGGTTCCAATGCTCAAACCCAATGAGTTTGACATGTGGAAGATCAGAATCAGGCAATACATTCTCCTCACTGACTACTCAATGTGGGATATCATTGAGAATGGCCCCTCTAATGAAGGTCAGATTGGACCAGATGAGAAAAGACCTCCACCAAAGACAGATGGTGAGAGGAAGATCAGGTAGATAGAGATGAAGGCCTTGAGCACTCTGCTCTTGGCTATCCTCAATGAATATCAACATCAATTTTGCAACTGCACTGATGCTCAGATTCTCTGGAATGCTCTAGAGAAAAGATTTGCTGGAACTAAAAGCACCAAAAGAAATCAAAGGGATGTTTTGAAGCAACAATATGAGAACTTCACTTCTTCAAAGAATGAGTCTATGACTCAAACTTTTGACATGTTCAACAAGCTTATTGGTGAACTGGCTACTGTTGGAGTGAAGATGGAGCAAGATGATATCAACAGGAAGTTCCTCAGATCTCTTGGGGATGAATGGACTATGTACACTGTCTCATATAGACAGAGTGACAATCTGGAAGAGAAGGAACTAGATGATCTGTATAATGATCTAAGAGTTTTTGAATCTGAGGTAGAAGCTAAGAAGAAGCCCACTGGGTATATTCATAATGTTGCACTTCTATCAGCATCCACTGATACTACTGCCAACCATGAAGCAGTTAGTGCTGCTAATGGAGTGAATTCAGAAAAAGGCACTGAAACTTTCTTTGAAGCCTTTTTGTCCAGTCACAGCAACAATTCCTTGATTAATGATGATCTGGAACAACTTCACCCTGATGATCTGGAGGAGATGGACATTAAATGGCAGATGTCCATGTTATCTATGAGGGTGAAGAAGTTTATTAAAAGAACTGGGAGAAACAACTTCTCTCAAAGAAGAGAAGATGGAGTTGGTTTTGACAAGACAAAGGTGGAATGCTATAAGTGCCACATGAAGGGACACTTTGCTAGAGAATGCAGAAGTGGTGTGCCAAATAACAACCACCAACAAGCTCAGAATGGAGGCTACAATCAAAACAAGAACTCTGCTCAAACCCTTGTTTCTCAACAAGGAATGGGGTTTGACTGGAGTGACCAAGCTGAGGAAGCCATTCAGAATCAAGCTCTTATGGCAGAGGTGTCTAATCTCCCCTCTAAGGTAATTTCTAATCTTTGTACTCAATCTTGCATAGACACTGTCAAAAGGTACAGGGATCACAACCAAAACATGTGTGATGACCTCAAAAGATTAGAAAAGGACAGAAGAGATTATGTGTTGATAGTTGAGAGGTTTGAAGAACAAATCAAAGGCTTCGAAGCCAATGAACTTCAACACTCTTACGACACAAACTACTGGAAGTGGGAAAAGAATGAGTTAGAGACCAAACTGTATAAGTCCAAAGAAGAGAATGATAAGTTGAAAGAAGAACTAGCTAAGATTAAGCTTGATGTATAAAAGTTTTCATATGCTTCAAAATCAATGGATTCTCTTCTAAAGGCTCAGATTCATGATAAGATGAAGCCTGGTGTTGGATACAACAACACACCCCCTCCTTACAACAATAACTACATCCCTCCTACATCAGACTTGTTAGAGACCAAGGAGAAAAAGGACTTGTCTGAGGAAGCCTTTAAGATAGATCCTTTGGATGAGGTGGTTGTTGAGGATATGACTGAGAAAGAAGCCAGTGAGAATAGGAACAATGCTGTGAGTAAAGAGATACCCTTAGAAAACAACATTGTTACCAACGAGGGTGGTGGAAGGATCTGGGTCAAGTCTAAAGAGATAGAGAAGACCAAAGGAAAGGACAACAAGGTCCATTACAAACAGACCACTGTTGTGAATCCTGGCCCTTGTAAACAGTGTGCTTGCAATAAAACTGAGAGCCCAAATTCTGGTACAAAGAGAGGTAACCAAAGAAACTAGAATAATCAATGGGCTCAGAAACAAGAAGTTGATCTGAGTAAAATAATCAGACCAAAACCTTGTTTCATATGTGGCAAGCTGAATCATTTGGCTAAGCTCTGTTTCTTTAACCCTATTAACCAAAAGATGAACTTTCAAAGATTTGTGCAAAAACCTTTTGGTTATAGGAAGGCTGGAAAGAAACATGTGGCTAAGAAATCTGTTGAAACCAAAGGCCACATGAAGAAAAAGGTTTTAAAAGAGAGTATTAAAATGTGGGTGCCTAGAAGCACTAAAACTGTTAGTACTGCTACATCAAATAGTACAAAAGGCAAACATCAAAAGTCTTTTCATGTGATGATCATTGTGTTGCTTGTCTTAAAGGCAAACAGCACAAAAGGCAAACATCAAAAGTTATCACATATGGATCTGTTTGGTCCTACAAATGTTATGAGTATAGGCAAGAAATCATACTGCTTAGTTATTGTTGATGATTACTCTAGATTTACTTGGGTATATTTTCTAAGGACTAAGGATGACACAAGTGGACTGATCAAATCTTTTATCCAAAGAATTGAAAACCAAACAAATCAAAAAGTAAAAGTCATTAGATCAGACAATGGAACTGAATTTAAAAATCTTGATCTAAACACCTTTTGTGAAGAAAAAGGCATTGAGAGACAATATAGTGCCCCAAGGACTCCTCAACAGAATGGAGTTACTGAGAGGAGGAATAGGACACTAATAGAGGCTGCTAGATCTCTGTTAGCTGATTCTAAACTGCCAATAACTTTCTGGGCAGAAGCAGTTAACACTGCCTGCTATGTCCAAAACAGAGTACTAGTAGTCAAGCCTAAAAACAAGACACCTTATGAGCTATTAAATAAAAGAAAACCCTTTATTGGATTTTTCAAACCTTTTGGGTGTCCTTGTACAATTCTCAATACCAAAACTCACTTAGGAAAGTTTGATAGCAAAGCAGATGATGGTTTTCTTGTTGGGTATTCATCTCAGAGTAAGGCTTACAGAGTTTTTAATTCTTCTTCTAGAATAATTGAGGAAAGTGACAATGTCAAATGCAATGAGAACATACCTAATCCAATTGGATCTGGTCCTCAGTGGCTGTTTGACATTGATTCACTAACTAACTCTTTTGGTTTCAGTAGTGATAATAATGCAGGATCAGGAAGCTCAGATTCAGGAATTACACAATCACACAACACCGTACCTCAGTCTATGATTTTTCCCATACCTACAGTGGATCCTGTTGAAGACTGTGAAAAGGAGCCATCTACTGAACCAAATCAGAGTGAAGAAGAAAGAAGAGATGAGGAGAGTCAAGAAAATAAAGAACCAGAAGTAGCTGCTGAAATCACCTCAGTTGAGTTGAATGACTCCAATCTAGAGGTGGGACTCAATGAAGAACCTAGTCATCAAACAAGAGCACAAAAGAATCATCCTCCTCAGCTGATAATAGGAGATATCTCTTCTCCTATGATGACTAGAAATCAAAGCAGGCTGCAAGATATGCAAGACCAACAACATACAGTGCATTCTTGCTTTCTATCTCAGCTTGAGCCTAAGAAGGCTTATGATGCTATGAAACATTCCAGTTGGATAGAAGGCATGCAAGAAGAGCTGCTACAATTCAAGCTGCAAGATGTTTGTGATCTGGTAGACCTTCCTAAAGGTCAAAGAGCAATAGGCACAAAATGGGTCTTCAGGAATAAGAAAGATGAGAGAGGAATAGTAATAAAGAACAAAGCAAGGTTGGTGGCACAAGGGTATACACAAGAAGGAATAGATTATGAAGAAGTATTTGCACCAGGGGCTAGGATAGAAGCAATTAGATTGTTCCTGGCCTATGCTTCTTATATGAAGTTCAAAGTCTATCAAATGGATGTAAAAAGTGCATTTCTATATGGATCAATTGAAGAAGAAGTATATGTATGTCAACCACCAGGGTTTGAAAACCCAAGCTATCCAGACAGAGTATACAAACTGAAGAAAGCACTTTATGGACTGCATCAAGCACCAAGAGCATGGTATGACACTCTGTCATCCTATCTCTTGGAAAATGGCTTTGAAAGAGGAGTCATTGATAAGTCTCTTTTCATCAAGAGAAAGAAGAAGGACATCTTGCTGGTCCAAATCTATGTGGATGATATCATCTTTGGATCCACAAGAGACAATATATGCAAGAAGTTTGAGGACCTAATGCATCAAAGGTTCAAAATGAGTTCCATGAGGGAACTTACTTTCTTCCTTGGACTCCAAGTCCAACAGAAGTCAGATGGTATATTTATCTGTCAGTCCAAGTATGTGCAGGACATTCTAACCAAGTTTGGTTTCTTAGACTCAAAGTCTGCCAGCACACCTATGGAGACACACAAGCAGATAACAACAGATCTTGAGGGGGAGGATATGGATGTTCATCACTATAGATCCATGATTGGCTCTCTCATGTATCTTATAGCCTCTAGGCCAGATATAATGTTTCCAGTCTGTGTGTGTGCAAGATTTCAAGTTAGGCCAAAGCAATCACACTATCAAGCTGTTAAGAGGATATTCAAATATCTCAAAGGGCAACCTAGATTGGGACTTTGGTATCCTCATGACTCATCATTTGACCTACCTGCATACTCAGACAGTGACCTAGGTGGAGCAAACTTGGACAGAAAATCTACTTCTGGAGGATGCCAGTTTTTGGGTGCAAGACTAGTATCATGGAAGTGCAAGAAACAAACCACAGTGTCCACATGTACAACAGAAGCAGAGTACATAGCAGCTGCAAGTTGCTGTTCTCAAGTCTTATGGATTCAGAATCAAATGTTGGACTATGGGGTAACCTTTCTACACACTCCAATCTTTATTGATAATAGCAGTGCTATCAGCATTGTTAATAATCTTGTTGTTAGAGCATAAATCTGTTGGATACAAGATCAAGAATACTGAAGGTCAAAGTTGAGAAAGTCAAAGCTGAAGAAAGTCAAATCTTATTAAAAGTCAAAGTCTTTTGTAATAAAAGTCAATGTATTAGTTTAGTTGTTTTTGTTGTTTCCTTGTATTAGATGGTAGTATAAATAGTTTTTCTATTTTGTATTTTAGTTAGAAGTTGGAAGTTGGAATACGTAGAGAGAGAGAGAGAGAGAAAGTTCTAGTTTGTAATTGGGTTTTGAAAGAAGTAATCAAAACAGGTAATTCAATAGTTAAATCTTGTTTTGTTTGTTTGTATTGATTAGAAACTAGATTCTGGAACACACACTTGTCAAGCACTCAAAGACAAAGCACATTGAGATCAGGTATTACTTTATAAGAGACTGCAATGACAAGAAGCTTATTCAAGTTGTAAAAGTTCATACTGATAACCAGTTTGCTGATCTATTCACCAAAGCCTTTGATGTGGGTAGATTCACTTTCTTGGTAACAAGTGTGGGAATGATCAACTCTGAATAAGCTCATACTTAAAAAGTGGTTCAATACATGTATATAGTTTACGTTTGGTGTTACTAATCTTCTTTCTCAGGAAATGTATAGCAGTACTCAATTCATCACAAGCTTAAAAGTGTAAGTATGGTTAAAACTGCCAGTACAGTTTTAGTACTGCCAGTACAATTTTACTACTGCCAGTGTTCAGTTAATACTACTCTCATTTAATACTGCTCTCAGTTAATACTGCTCTCAGTTAATACTGCTTTCAATTAATACTGCTCTCAGTTAATACTGCTTTCAGTTAACACTGCTCTCAGTTAATATTGCTCACTGTTAATACTGCTTATGTCCCAAATCGTATAAATACCCTGTTTGCCTGCCCAAAAGCTCATAACGACTCTTTGCATACTGTTCACCTTCTCTCTAACCTTTTTCTCTCAATTACCAAGTATTTCAGGCCAGAACATTCAAGTTCGATAGCTTCAATGGTGTTTATTGATGAGCACAACGAGATAACCATGCTTCAAAAGCCAAAACAAGCCGAAGGTTTTTACCAGATAGTCGATTTTCTGAGGTCAAGCCACATCGCTCATGCTCTCACTGTGTCTCCTACCATCTACATAGAGCATCAAAGGCAATTCTGGGCCAATGCCACTACTAGCACTGAAAACGGAGTGTCGTGCATCAAAACAAGGGTTTGTGACAAACCCTTGACAGTTACTGAGGAGATCATTCGCATCTGTCTACGTCTAGACGATGCTTCAGGTATATCTTCTATTCCAAATGAGGATTTGTTTTCAAACCTCACCAGAATGGGGTATGAAGGCCAACTGGGGATTTTCAAGTTTTTCAAAGCTCAATTTACACCCCAATGGAGGTTCTTTGTTCATACCCTGATGCATTGTATTTCCAAGAAAACTACTGGCTGGAGCCAATTTAGCAGTACCATTGCCTATGCTTTGGTATGCTTATCTACTGCTCGAAAATATAATTTTTCTCTGATGATCTTCAATGATCTTGTCTCAAACCTGGACAACAAGAAGAGTTTCTTCATGTATCCCAGGTTTGTATAGGCAGTTATCACCAATGAATTGACGGATATACCTCACTTTGATGAGGTATATGTACCTAAACCCCCTAAAGGCAAGGTCTTCTCAAACATGAGAAGATCTGCTAGGGACTCGGAAGGAGTTGACACCCCATTGTTCTCAACAATGATGGTGGTGTCCCAAACACAAGAAGGTATGGCCTCAGGGTCAAGGCCCTCATTAGACCAACCCACTGAGAGCCAATCCCAACCTTCCCTCTCTCAAATTTTTCCTCAGTCCTTTGCTGCTAAACCCACTCCTATGATATCCAAAACTTATGTCAAGAGAAAGGTACACAAGGCTCCTTCCCTTGTTGTACCTACTATTAACCAAGAGACTCAAAGCCCTCTATTGGAGCATTCTCCAATAGAGAATATCCAAGGGGAATCCACTAGGGTGTCTCCCAACCCTGAGGAGGTGCTCTCTACGGAGATGAATGAGCATATGGGTGAGAAGGTTGCCACTACTTCTGCTAGCACAGAGAAGGACAGTGGTAACATCTCTAAGACCTTTCCCATGGCAACTTTGGGTGAGAAATCAACCAAAGGACCCCGGCGCCAAGAAACCAAGGGGGTAGTTGGTGCTTCTGCTAGGTAGAAGGCCACTACTAAAAGATCCAAGGATCCCTCAAGGATGGGCAAAACATCCAAAAAGGGTGAGGACAGAACTGAAACTGATGAATTGATGGAAAAAGATTTCAATGATCCTTCAAGGGTGGGTAAAACACCTAAAGAAGGTGAGGATAGCTATACTAACTTGGAATTGTTGGAAGCAATAGCCAACATCAATGTTGATGTGATTAATCAAGGAAAGGAAATCAAGGCATTGCAGCAAGTGGTCATCTCCCAACAAGAGCAGATTTCAAAACTCAAGCAATTGGTGGGAAAGCTCATTGCCAAGAAAAGAAGAAAGCAGTTTGTTCTAAGAAGGAGAAAGGGGCCAAACAAAAAGGAGGAGGAGAATGCTTCCAAAAAGGGGGAGAGTTCAAGCTCAGAAAAGATGGATCAACAGATTGAGGGGGAGAATGTTGAAGGAATGGGAGAGTTTGTTGAAGAGAGGACTGCAGAAAAAGCTGAAGGTGTGATAGAAACAGAAATATTTGTTGAAGCAGCAGAAACAACACCAGCAACAGTAACAACCCCAACAGTAGAAACTGTTACTACTGCTGAGCCAAAAGGAGCAGCAGAAACTGTTAGTGCTGCTGAAACTTCACAAGCAGCAGTAACAGGGTTAACACCTGAAGAGGTTGAAGTAGCAGAGATGCTTGTAAAAGCAAAGAATGACACTCCCAAAGCAAAGGGAGTGGTCATAAATGAAGGGAGATCAAAGAGAACAGAAAATAAAGACATGGCTACAGATGCAAAGAGAAAAGGGAAAGAAAAGATGATGGAATCTGATCAACCAACCAAAAAGCAAAAGATGGTTGAGTCAGATGAAGCATTAGCCAAGAAACTGCAAGAAGAAATAAATCAAGCAGAGAAAGAGCAGGTTGAGAAAGACAGAGAGATAGCCAGAGCACTAGCTAATGAATTAAACGAAGCATTTCAGAAAGGTATGGAAACAGAGAAAGCAAAGCAAAGGGCAATCAGCATGAGAAAGGCTATAATGGCCAGATCAAGTGCAAAGAAGAGAAGACCTTCACAAACTTACCTTGCAACTCAGGAAAGAAACAAGATGATAACTTTCTTGAGGAGTGCAATTGGTTTGAAGAAAGAAATGTTTACAAAGATGACCTTTGATCAAGTCAAGGACTTATATGAGAAAGAAATGGGAAAACTGTAGAGTAATGAAAAGGCCAGAGTGGAGTTTGAATGAAAAGCCAAGGAGAGGCATGATGTGAACATTAATCAACCCTTCCCTGAAAGTGAAGAGGGAACTCCAACAAAAGAAGAGGCAGAGATTAAGGAAGAAGAGACTTTAGCTCAGAAGATCAAGAAAATAAAAAGAGTTAAGTCTATTGCTTCTAAAGGTCCTAGATCAGAGGAAAGGAAAGAGGAAGAAAAGAAGAAGGAAGCTACTACAGGGCAAAGTCAAAGGATTCTGAAGAGAACCAAGATGATGGCCAAAAGAAAGAAAGTTGACAAGAAGCCTAGAGTAGAAGAAGAGAAAAAGGTTGCTGAAGAAGAAGAGGCACCTAAGAATGAAGAAAAGAAAGTTGAATCTCAGGAAGTACCACAGAGTTCAGATGTAAATATGTACATGGTGGTAATGGATAAAATTCCAAAGCCTATCACAGCTGAACCTGTTGGATTCAAACCTCCTGAAGTTATCCACTGGGATAATATGGAGGTGGATGTTAAGGAATATATCAGGTTGAAAAGAAAGGATGAGAAGTATTATGTGTTTTCAATATGGAATAAAACAGTCAGAGAATGTTCAAGATCTGATTTGGAAGAGATGTTTGAAGTTGGTATGAAATTACATGCAGATCAGTTGGAAGCTCCAGGGATACCAATAGTGAAGCTGGTTATGGAGTATTTGTGTATGTTATTCAATCCAGAAGCAGTAAAGCATTTAATCAGAGATGTGTTTGAAGTTGTTAGAGGATGGACTTTGTATGAAAGAAGTGGAGTCTATGAATTGGCCATGGATACTTTTCACATGGAGTATTACTTGGTGGATAGGGTCTACAATCACAAAAGTCTGAAGCTTCATGCCATGTTAAATAAGAAGCTAGGTTGTGCACCAAATTCAGAAATGGCAAGGTATCTAATTCATAGAACTATCAATCAGAGTATGGGACTGGATCCTAACATTGGATTGGATCAATGAATGTTTTGGAAGCATCTGAAGAACTTGACTTCTCTTTCTAAAAGTCAAGTTAGGGGGAGATTGTTGGGAACTGAAGATATGACCAAGTCATTAATGCTGCTAGTTCAGAGTTAGTACTGCCAGAGGATCTTAAAGTTAATACTGCTAGGTATTACTACTTCTAGTAGAATTAATACTGCTAGTCAAAGTTAGTGTTGCTTGAACAAAGTTAGTACTGCTTAGCTAGTTAGTACTGCTAGTGGTTAGTGCTGCTTAGTAGTTAATACTGCCAAGACTCAGTTAATGCTTCCAAGATGATTAATGCTGCTTCTGAGATAATTTGAAGATAATGTTGAAGAGATCGCGTCTGGAGAAAAACTTGGAAAGCTTGAAGATAATTATGAAGATTATTTTGAAGATCTTTTTATGTTTAGTAATTATCTTTTATTATTCAGTATATGTATAGAATTGTTTAGAATAGTTTAGAACGATTTTTGATAAGAATAATACTGAGTTTTTTGTTTTATAGAGAGAATCAACCTCAAGGCATCGTTCCTAATTCTAGAGAAGTAGAATTCGTCTTGAAATAGCCTGTTCTTCAAGATTGAGGTTGTGAGTAAAAAGCTTGTAATTTGAATCATTAAGTAAAGTTTGCAAGTTTTGATTCATACTGTTTTTCTGTTTATTGAATATTAAAGTGTTTTTCCGCAACTTCTTTAATATTGTTTCTGAGTGTTTATAATTTTTGTTGAGAATTTGATCCTGACAGAATCCAGCATGGTCGGTCCGGACGAGAAACCCCCCATACCCCTGCCTTTCGCGTATCGGCAAAAACTGGGTTTCGCGCTAAAATGTGCGTAACTTCTGCTACGTGACTCCGTTTTAGGCCCTTGACCAGTGAAAACGGACCTTGGAAGGTCCACCACACAATGTGCAGGGAGTTTGGAGGCAATACACCATGATTTGAGTGTGTTTCGATAAACTGCACGACGTACCTTCGGTTCGGTTCCGCCAATGCGTGTCTACGGCAATTTGCGGCTCTAGATCTGTTTTTTGTAAGTAATATATGCTTAAAACCTTCTAAATAACATTGTAGAAGGCAATGCGTATCTACGAAATATGCTTAAAACCTTCTAAATAACATTGTCTACGACATATGTTCTGTTCGGTTCGCCCAATGCGTGTCTATGGCAATTTGCGACTCTAGATCGGTTTTTTGTAAGCAATATATGCTTAAAACCTTCTAAATAACATTGTAGAAGGCCCACGTAAATTTTCATAGGAATCTGGCACGGTCGGTCCGAACGAGAAACCCCCTATACCCCCGCCTTTCGCGTATCGGCCAAAACTGGGTTTCGCGCTAAAATGTACGCAACTTCTGCTATGTAACTCCGTTTTAGGCTCATGACCAGTCAAAACGGACCTTGAAAGGTCCAACACACAATGTGCATGGCGTTTGGTGGAAGTACACAATGACTTGAGTGTGTTTTGATAAACTGCACGACGTACGTTCGGTTCGATTCCGCCAATGCGTGTCTACGGCAATTTGCGGCTTAAGATCGGTTTTCTGTAAGTAATATATGATTAAAACCTTCTAAATAACATTGTAGAAGGCCCATATAAATTTGCATGGGAATCCAGCGTGGTCGGTCCGGACGAGAAACCCCCTATACCCCTGCCTTTCGCGTATCGGCAAAAACTGGGTTTCGCGCTAAAATGTGCGTAACTTCAGCTACGTGACTCCGTTTTAGGCCCTTGACCAGTCAAAACGGACCTTGGAAGGTCCACCACACAATGTGCAGGGAGTTTGGAGGCAATACACCATGATTTGAGTGTTTTTCGATAAACTGCACGACGTACCTTCGGTTCGGTTTCGCCAATGCGTGTCTACGGCAATTTGCGGCTCTAGATCTGCTTTTTGTAAGTAATATATGCTTAAAACCTTATAAATAACATTGTAGAAGGCAATGCGTATCTACGAAATATGCTTAAAACCATCTAAATAACATTGTCTACGACATATGTTCGGTTTGGTTCGCCTAATGCGTGTCCTACGGCAATTAGCGGCTCTAGATCGGTTTTTTGTAAGCAATATATGCTTAAAACCTTCTAAATAACATTGTAGAAGGCCCACGTAAATTTGCATGGGAATCCGGCGTGGTCGGTCCGGACGAGAAACCCCCTTATACCCCCCGCCTTTCGCATATCGGAAAAAACTAGGTTTCGTGCTAAAATGTGCGTAACTTCTGCTATGTGACTCCGTTTTAGGCCCATGACCAGTCAAAAAGGACCTTGGAAGGTCCAACACACAATGTGCATGGCGTTTTGTGGAAATAAACCATGATTTGACTGTGTTTCGATAAACTGCACGACGTACGTTCGATTCGATTCCGCCAATGCGTGTCAACGGCAATTTGGGGCTCAAGATCAGTTTTCTGTAAGTAATATATGATTAAAACCTTCTAAATAACATTGTAGAAGGACCACATAAATTTTCATGGGTATCCAGCACGGTCGGTCCGGACGAGAAACCCCCTATACCCCTGCGTTTCGCGTATCGGCAAAAACTGGGTTTCGCGCTAAAATGTGCGTAACTTTTGCTACGTGACTCCGTTTTAGGCCCTTGACCAGTCAAAACGGACCTTGGAAGGTCCACCACACAATGTGTAGGGAGTTTGGAGGCAATACACCATGATGTGAGTGTGTTTTGATAAACTGCACGACGTACCTTCGGTTCGGTTCCGCCAATGCGTGTCTACGGCAATTTGCGGCTCTAGATCTGTTTTTTGGAAGTAATATATGCTTAAAACCTTCTAAATAACATTGTAGAAGGCAATGCGTATCTACGAAATATGCTTAAAACCTTCTAAATAACATTGTCTACGACATATGTTCTGTTCAGTTCGCCCAATGCGTGTCTATGGCAATTTGCGACTCTAGATCGGTTTTTTGTAAGCAATATATGCTTAAAACCTTCTAAATAACATTGTAGAAGGCCCACGTAAATTTTCATAGGAATCTGGCACGGTCGGTCCGAACGAGAAACCCCCTATACCCCCGCCTTTCGCGTATCGGCCAAAACTGGGTTTCGCGCTAAAATGTACGCAACTTCTGCTATGTAACTCCGTTTTAGGCTCATGACCAGTCAAAACGGACCTTGAAAGGTCCAACACACAATGTGCATGGCGTTTGGTGGAAGTACACAATGACTTGAGTGTGTTTTGATAAACTGCACGACGTACGTTCGGTTCGATTCCGCCAATGCGTGTCTACGGCAATTTGCGGCTTAAGATCGGTTTTCTGTAAGTAATATATGATTAAAACCTTCTAAATAACATTGTAGAAGGCCCATATAAATTTGCATGGGAATCCAGCGTGGTCGGTCCGGACGAGAAACCCCCTATACCCCTGCCTTTCGCGTATCGGCAAAAACTGGGTTTCGCGCTAAAATGTGCGTAACTTCAGCTACGTGACTCCGTTTTAGGCCCTTGACCAGTCAAAACGGACCTTGGAAGGTCCACCACACAATGTGCAGGGAGTTTGGAGGCAATACACCATGATTTGAGTGTTTTTCGATAAACTGCACGACGTACCTTCGGTTCGGTTTCGCCAATGCGTGTCTACGGCAATTTGCGGCTCTAGATCTGCTTTTTGTAAGTAATATATGCTTAAAACCTTATAAATAACATTGTAGAAGGCAATGCGTATCTACGAAATATGCTTAAAACCATCTAAATAACATTGTCTACGACATATGTTCGGTTCGGTTCGCCTAATGCGTGTCCTACGGCAATTAGCGGCTCTAGATCGGTTTTTTGTAAGCAATATATGCTTAAAACCTTCTAAATAACATTGTAGAAGGCCCACGTAAATTTGCATGGGAATCCGGCGTGGTCGGTCCGGACGAGAAACCCCCTTATACCCCCCGCCTTTCGCATATCGGAAAAAACTAGGTTTCGTGCTAAAATGTGCGTAACTTCTGCTATGTGACTCCGTTTTAGGCCCATGACCAGTCAAAACGGACCTTGGAAGGTCCAACACACAATGTGCATGGCGTTTTGTGGAAATAAACCATGATTTGACTGTGTTTCGATAAACTGCACGACGTACGTTCGATTCGATTCCGCCAATGCGTGTCTACGGCAATTTGGGGCTCAAGATCAGTTTTCTGTAAGTAATATATGATTAAAACCTTCTAAATAACATTGTAGAAGGACCACATAAATTTTCATGGGTATCCAGCACGGTCGGTCCGGACGAGAAACCCCCTATACCCCTGCGTTTCGCGTATCGGCAAAAACTGGGTTTCGCGCTAAAATGTGCGTAACTTTTGCTACGTGACTCCGTTTTAGGCCCTTGACCAGTCAAAACGGACCTTGGAAGGTCCACCACACAATGTGTAGGGAGTTTGGAGGCAATACACCATGATTTGAGTGTGTTTTGATAAACTGCACGACGTACCTTCGGTTCGGTTCCGCCAATGCGTGTCTACGGCAATTTGCGGCTCTAGATCTGTTTTTTGGAAGTAATATATGCTTAAAACCTTCTAAATAACATTGTAGAAGGCAATGCGTATCTACGAAATATGCTTAAGACCTTCTAAATAACATTGTCTACGACATATGTTCGGTTTGGTTCGCCCAATGCGTGTCTATGGAAATTTGCGGCTCTAGATCGGTTTTTTGTAAGCAATATATGCTTAAAACCTTCTAAATAACATTGTAGAAGGCCCACGTAAATTTTCATTGGAATCTGGCACGGTCGGTCCGGACGAGAAACCCCCTATACCCCCGCCTTTCGCGTATCGGCCAAAACTGGTTTTCGCGCTAAAATGTGCGTAACTTCTGCTATGTGACTCCGTTTTAGGCCCATGACCAGTCAAAACGGACCTTGGAAGGTCCAACACACAATGTGCATGGCGTTTGGTGGAAGTAAACTATGATTTGAGTGTGTTTCGATAAACTGCACGACGTACGTTCGGTTCGATTCCGCCAATGCGTGTCTACAGCAATTTGCGGCTCAAGATCGGTTTTCTGTAAGTAATATATGATTAAAACATTCTAAATAACATTGTAGAAGGCCCACATAAATTTGCAAGGGAATTCAGTGTGGTCGGTCCGGACGAGAAACCCCCTATACCCCTGCCTTTCGCGTATCGGCAAAAACTGGGTTTCGCGCTAAAATGTGCGTAACTTCTGCTACGTGACTCCGTTTTAGGCCCATGACCAGTCAAAACGGACCTTGGAAGGTCCAACACACAATGTGCAGGGAGTTTGGAGGCAATACACCATGATTTGAGTGTTTTTCGATAAACTGCACGACGTACCTTCGGTTCGGTTCCGCCAATGCGTGTCTACGGCAATTTGCAGCTCTAGATCTGTTTTTTGGAAGTAATATATGCTTAAAACCTTCTAAATAACATTGTAGAAGGCAATGCGTATCTACGAAATATGCTTAAAACCTTCTAAATCACATTGTCTACGACATATGTTCGGTTCGGTTCGCCCAATGCGTGTTTACGGCAATTAGCGGCTCTAGATCGTTTTTTTGTAAGCAATATATGCTTAAAACCTTTTAAATAACATTCTAGAAGGCCCACGTAAATTTTCATGGGAATCCGGCGTGGTCGGTCCGGACGAGAAACCCCCTATACCCCCGCCTTTCGCGTATCGACAAAAACTAGGTTTCGCGCGAAAATGTGCGTAACTTCTGCTATGTGACTCCGTTTTAGGCCCATGACCAGTCAAAACGGACCTTGGAAGGTCCAACACACAATGTGCATGGCGTTTTGTGGAAATACACCATGATTTGAGTGTGTTTCGATAAACTGCACGACGTACCTTCGGTTCGGTTCCGCCAATGCGTGTCTACGGGAATTTGCGGCTCTAGATCTGTTTTTTGTAAGTAATATATGATTAAAACCTTCTAAATGACATTGTAGAAGGTAATGCGTATCTACGAAATATGCTTAAAACCTTCTAAATAACATTGTCTACGACATATGTTCTGTTCGGTTCGCCCAATGCGTGTCTATGGCAATTTGCGGCTCTAGATCGGTTTTTTGTAAGCAATATATGCTTAAAACCTTCTAAATAACATTGTAGAAGGCCCACGTAAATTTTCATAGGAATCTGGCACGGTCGGTCCGAACGAGAAACCCCCTATACCCCCGCCTTTCGCGTATCGGCCAAAACTGGGTTTCGCGGTAAAATGTACGCAACTTCTGCTATGTGACTCCGTTTTAGGCTCATGACCAGTCAAAACGGACCTTGAAAGGTCCAACACACAATGTGCATGGCATTTGGTGGAAGTACACAATGACTTGAGTGTGTTTCGATAAACTGCACGACGTACGTTCGGTTCGATTCCGCCAATACGTGTCTACGACAATTTGCGGCTTAAGATCGGTTTTCTGTAAGTAATATATGATTAAAACCTTCTAAATAACATTGTAGAAGTCCCACATAAATTTGCATGGGAATCCAGCGTCGTCGGTCCGGACGACAAACCCCCTATACCCCTGCCTTTCGCGTATCGGCAAAAACTGGGTTTCACGCTAAAATGTGCGTAACTTCAGCTATGTGACTCCGTTTTAGGCCCTTGACCAGTCAAAACGGACCTTGGAAGGTCCACCACACAATGTACAGGGAGTTTGGAGGCAATACACCATGATTTTAGTGTTTTTCGATAAACTGCATGTTGATCCAAACTCTCTCAGTGATTTGATAACGACCCTCTCCTATACTTAGTGAAAATTACGTTTTAGTATGTATTAGTGTTTCACCATCAGCGATCTGACTGAGTCTGTTCAGTTATCGTTGATAGTCTTTCTTATAAACATTTTTATGTATTAGTGTTTCACTATCAGTGATCGAACTGAGTCTGTTCAGTTATCACTGATAGTTCCTAAAGTAAACAACCAACGTAATCCCTGAAGACAAGTTTCGCGTCAACAGATGTTCATAGCTGAATCAAAGACGAAGCTGCTGAACAATGAGAAGTCTACTAGTGACCTGATGCGGATATCAGTGAAGCAAAGACAACTCTACCAATACGCGAAGGAACAGGAGAAAAAGCTTCAGCGATAACTGAACCTCTTTATCTCTGAACTTAGAGATACTCAGCTATCAAACGATCACAAAGCTTATGCCTGTGTCCTTTTGTCTATCCTTGCACAACCTAGTACGATATGTCAGAACGGACAAGTCTCTGCAAACATTCGTACAACAACTCTGTCCACTACACTGTTCATGACCCGGCCAAAAGCATGTCTCCCAAAAGTCAGTCTTTCAAAGCCAATCTGTGAACGCCACGTGTAAAGTATCCTGCCATGCATTTAATGCATAGGGTATAAATAGGAAGTTCACCCCTTCATCTAAAGGTGTGCGTCATCCTTGAACTCAAGATAGAAACCCTTGTTTTCTATATCTCTAATCCCCATTCTCTGAACTTCTTGTGCAATTATCTTAGTGTTTCTTTAGTTTGTTTAGATTGAGTCTGTCTTAATCTTATTCCGCAACAAACTTGTAAATTGTATTTTGATTCTTCAATAAACAATTTATTAAACTTTAAATTCTGTGTTTGTATTCAACCCCCCCCCCCCCTTTCTACAAACTTGTTTAGCACCTTCGGGACCAACAAGTGGTATCAGAGCAGTTTGTTTAAATCTAATAAACAAGATCTTGCTGTATACTCTTCCTTGCTATTCTAAAATGGCATTAAACACAAACACAAACTACTATGATAATGGTTCACTTTCTAAACCTCCTCGATTTAGCAGAGATAACTTTTCTCTATGGAAAAATCGAATGATGCTATTTCTTGAAGGTGCGGATCCTACTATACCTGAATATATAGAAAATGGACCCTATGAACCTGTTAGAATTATAGCTGCGGTTCCCGCTACTGCCACCACTGAAGCTGTCCCTGAACGATATGTCGTTAAGGAAATAAGACAGTGGAGTGATGAAGATAAAAAGAAGGTAGGCATAGATGCAAGAGCAAAGACCATTATTTCAATGGCTCTGCCTGATGAAGTTTTCCATTCCATCATGCATCTGAAAACTTCTAAAGAAATGTGGGAAACCATATGTGTTCAATATGAGGGCACCACTGAAATCCAAGAGACTCGAAAGATTAACTTGGTAAGACAGTATGAAAGTTTCATCACTGGTAAGAATGAATCTCTTTCTGATGTTCATCAGCGATTTAACTGCCTAATAATTGATCTAAGAACTGTTGGTAGGACCTATTCTAATTCTGAGGTCCTAACGAAATTCTTGGAATGTCTTCCTGAAAGCTGGGACAGTTATTCAATATGTCTTAAGCTGACAAAAGACTTACATACTCTCTCCTTAAGCACTCTGTATGGAATATTGCTCAACTATGAGCAATCAAATCTTCTGAAGAAGAATCTTGTAAAAGATTCTAAAGACTCTAAAAGCACTCCTGTTGCTTTAGTCTCTTCAGAGATAATTCCATCTCAGTGATCTACTCTCACTATCACTGAGTTAGATTCTGAATCTGAGGATCTATCAGACCCTGATCTTTCAGAGTTTGATGAGTCCTTAGCTCTCTTGACAATCTCTTTTAAGAGATTTGCAAGAAAGAGTAACTTCCGAAGAAGTAAACCTCTCTCTATTTCTGAAAAGCCAAAATCAACTCCGGTTGATAAGGCTACTGCCACTTGCTATAACTGCGAAAAGATTGGACATTTTGCTAGTGAGTGCAGGTCGAAAAAGGTCTTCAAACCTTCTACCTCAAGAAGATCCAGTGATGACAAATACCTTAAGCTGAAGAACAAATATCAAAAGCTGAAAAGTCATCAGCGAAAAGGTAAAGGTCTCATCGCTGAAGAAAACGACTGGGCTGAATCAGAAGAATCATCTTCTGATGAAGAAGAAGTCGCTAATCTTTGCCTCATGGCTGAGATTAAAGAAGAAGTGGAAGAACCATCTGAATCTTCTATGAGCTACATATCATCTCAGGTATCTATCTCTACAAATCCCTCTCTACCTGAAGCTGAGAGAAGTCGCGCTGTTGATGTACTGACGATTGACCTTTATAATGCCCTAAACGACAAAACTCAAGCTGAGAACAAAAATGTTCATTTAACTCAAGAGCTGGAGAAATGTCATGAAAAGATCAAAGAACTAAATCTTTTAGAAGAAAAGTTGAAAGATCAAGTCATTATAAATGAAATCATCAGTATTGAACGCGAACAAGCCATCGCTGCTTTAAAAACAGAAAAGGCTCATGTTGAAAAATGGTGCAAATCATCAACAAAAATCTCTGAGATAATAAATGCTCAAACCCCTGAAAGTGATAAAACTGGTCTTGGTTTTTGGACACCTCAGGATGAACCTAAGAAAGAGAGTTCCTCGCTTAAGTTTGGAACCTTTGTCACCTCCTTCTTTGACACTTCTTACAATCAACTCTATCCCTGTTCTTCTTCAAATCCCATCCCTGAGGAGAAATCCAAAGACACTAAGTCTACGGATAAAGGAAAGTCCATTCTCCTTCCTCAGAAGGCAACCAGGAAAGCAAAGCTGAAAGTTCCTTCTAAACCTTCAGCTAAGCAATCCTCTAGCTCTGTGATAGAAATCTTTGATCTCTGTCCTCCAAAGCTGAAGATTGACCTTAAACCTTCGAGATCTGAAGGAATGAAAATTCCTCCCAGATCTCAAGAGAAAAGTCTTCTTGGACCTGGCCCTGCTCATCTTAAACTTGCAAAACCTTCTACTCCTGGTCCTAAAACCATTTCTAAATACAGAAAGTGTTATCACTGTGGTTTTACTGATCATATTGCAAGTAAATGTCCAACCGCCACTAAAGCTGATAAAATAGCTAAAGTGAAGAAAAATGCTTCTAAAGCTGAGAAGGTCACCAAGGTGAAAAATACCACTAAGGTTAAGAAATTAACCAAAGTGAAGACTATCACTGAAGCTGAATCTTCGTCAGCTGAGAATACTACTGAACTTACATTATCCACTAACTCTGAAGGACCCATTGAAAAGTGGGTACCAAACAACGCTTAATCTTCCTTATGTGTGCAGGGATCAAAGGGCATCTGGTATCTTGATAGTGGATGTTCTCGTCATATGACTGGACAAAAAGACCTGCTCACTGAATACAAGGAAGAAAAAGGTCCCTCTGTGACCTTTGGTGGAAATGGTAAAGGATTTACCCGAGGGTTTGGTGTCCTCAGCAATGGGACAACTACCTTTCGAAGAGTCGCTTACGTAGATGGACTGAAGCATAATCTTCTAAGCATCAGTCAGCTATGTGATAAAGACTATGAAGTACGCTTTACTAAGAAAGCATGTTCAGTGTTAAATGAGAAAGGAAAACTTGTTCTCAGTGGTCATCGCAGAGAAAATGTCTATGTAATAGATATGGACTCTACTGTCACTGAAAACTTATGTTTTCTATCTAAAGCCTCTTCTGATGTCAACTGGCTATGGCATAAAAGGCTCTCTCATCTAAACTTCAAAACCCTGAATTCTCTCTCATCAAAGGAACTGGTTTCTGGTCTTCCTCAGCACTCATATGCTAAAGAATCTCTCTGCTCAGCATGTGAAAAAGGAAAACAAACAAAAGCAAGTTTCAAGTCGAAACAAGTTTCCTCAGTGACAAGTCCTCTTCAGCTCTTGCATATGGATCTATTTGGCCCTGTCAACATCCAATCAATAGCTGGAAAGAAATATACACTTGTCATTGTAGATGAATTTTCTCGCTATACCTGGGTTATCTTTCTTCGCTGTAAGAGTGATACTCCAGAAGAACTGATATCTTTTGTAAAAAAAGATGGAAGTGCTGAACAATCTTACTGTTCGTTCAATAAGAAGTGATCATGGAACTGAATTCAAAAATAGTTCTCTGAACAATTTCTTTGAGAACAAGGGAATCTCTCACAACTTCTCTTCAGTAAGAACACCTCAGCAAAACGGAGTCGCTGAAAGAAGAAACAGAACGATCATAGAAGCTGCTAGATCAATGCTCAGCGATTCTCATCTCCCTACTCAATTTTGGGCTGAAGCTGTAAACACTGCATGTTTTACTCAAAACAGATCGCTGATAATAAAGCGATTTGGGAAGACAGCTTATGAACTTTTTGTTGGAAGGAAGCCTTCTATCAGTTTTCTTCATATCTTTGGTTGTCAGTGTTTTATCTTAAACAACAGAGATCAACTTGGAAAGTTCGACCCAAAAGCTGATGATGGAATATTTCTAGGATATTCCTCCATCTCCAAAGCCTACAGAGTCTTCAACAAGAGAAGACAAACCGTAGAAGAAACAATTCACGTCACTTTTGATGAAACTCGCTCAGCGAACTCAAAACCAATCGCTGACAAGGAAGAGTTAAATGCTTGGATGCTTTCTCACTACAGAGAAACTGAACCTTTCTTTTCTAACCATCAGCATTCAGATCCTCCAGTCGCTGATGATGATCCAAACATTATACATCCTACCGCTGAATCCAACTCATGGGTTTCAGCTGAACCTTTAAACACACTCCTACCATCAAATCTGCCTTCGTCTGAAAACCTCTCCAGTGAATCTACTCAACAGTTGATCGCTGATGAACCTCAATCGTCATCATCGATAAACATTCAAATTGTTGATCCCACCTCTGAGTTAAGCAATAATGCTCCTGCTCAGCGATGGACCAAAGATCACCCAATTGATCAAATTCTTGGTGATCCAGATGCAGGTATTCAGACACGACGAAGCTCAGGTAATATTTGTCTCTTTGTAAACTTTCTCTCTTTAATAGAACCAAAGAAGACTGATGATGCCCTCAGAGATCCAAACTGGGTCAGTGCTATGCAAGAAGAGCTGACTGAGTTCTCTCGAAACAAAGTTTGGAATCTCATTCCTAGACCATCTGATAAAACTGTAATAGGCACCAAATGGGTGTTTAGAAACAAGTTAGATGAACATGGAACTGTAACCCGCAACAAGGCTCGACTTGTTGCTCAGGGATACAGACAAGAGGAAGGCATAGACTATGATGAAACCTTTGCCCCTGTGGCCAGGCTCGAAGCAATTCGACTATTCTTAGCTTATGCAGTCTATAAAGACTTCATCGTCTATCAAATGGACGTAAAATCAGCGTTTCTAAATGGAAAGCTGAATGAAGAAGTCTATGTAGAACAACCACCAGGGTTCTATGACCCTAAGCATCCAAATTATGTTTATAAATTGGATAAGGCTCTCTATGGTCTAAAACAAGCCCCTCGTGCTTGGTATGACACTCTCTCATCTTTTCTTATCTCTGAAAATTTTGAACGTGGCAAGATTGATAATACGTTATTTTTCAGAAAGATAAAAGGTCATATAATTCTTGTACAAATATATGTCGATGACATAATATTTGGTTCTACTAACCCATCTCTGTGTGCTCGCTTCGCTGAAAGAATGAAGAAAGAATATAAAATGAGTATGATGGGTGAGCTGACATATTTTCTTGGTCTTCAGATTAAACAATCTGACAAAGGTACGTTTATCAACCAAGGTAAGTATGTTAAAGATATGCTGAAGAAGTTTGATCTTACTCAAGCTTCAGCGATGAAAACTCCTATGGCACCACCCCTGACACTTAACAAAGATCCTTCTGGAAAACCTGTTAATGTCACTGCCTATAGAGGAATGATAGGCTCTCTGTTGTATCTCACAGCAAGCCGACCTGACATCATGTACTCTACATGTTTATGTGCACGCTATCAATCTGAACCCAAGGAATCCCATCTGATCGCTGTAAAGCGAATTTTCAGATATCTGAAAGGAACTTCTAACCTAGGTCTTTGGTATCCCAAAGACTCAGGGTTCGATCTAACTGGTTATTCTGATAGTGATTTTGCAGGATGTAAACTTGACAGAAAGAGTACCACTGGTGGATGTCAACTCTTGGGAGGAAAGCTGGTAAGTTGGACAAGCAAGAAGCAAAATTCTGTGTCCACTTCCACAGCTGAAGCTGAATACGTAGCCGCTGGAAGCTGTTGTTCTCAAATCTTATGGATGAAAAATCAACTATTAGATTATGACCTTCAGCTGTCAAAAATTCCTATCTATTGCGACAGCACTAGTGCTATCGCTATAGCAAATAATCCAGTGCTACATTCAAAGACAAAACACATAGAGATCAGATATCACTTTATCAGAGATCATGTGATGAATGGTGATATTGAACTTCACTTTATCCCTACTGACTTTCAGCTTGCTGATATATTCACCAAACCTCTTGATGAGACAAGGTTCAACTTTCTCATCAGTGAGCTTGGAATGCTGAATCTTGAAGAATAATTCTTCAGCATTCATGCATTGTGTCAGCAATCAAAAGTTTCTTTTCATCATTCTCTGATAAGTATTCTGACTCTCAGGTATGAGTTCTCAATCCCTACAACTGAATCTTCATTCAGTTATATAAATCTTAATCACTGAATTTTTATTCAAATGATTAAAAGCTTTTTGAAATTAAATTTATCACTGATATTTATATTCAGTGATCCTTTTAAAAGAAAATATATCCCTATCTTTTCATCAGGGATACTTTCAAAAAGAGAAAGTTCTATCGCTGATTTTTCTTCAGTGATAATTTCAAAACGGAAAAATGAAACGTCTCTTTCCCATGACGTCATTTGAGCGGATAATCCACGACACGCCTTTTCTGACACGTTCGTCCGTTGCTCTTCTATCCAATCAACTTTGTGGACCGTGTCAATGTCATGATGATTTTTTCCCGCTTCATTCCTTCTCTCTCCTCTATCTCTTTGTATAAAAGGAATTCTTCTCTCCTTTATACGGTTTACGCTTTCAAAACTTTCTAAGCAAGAAACTCTCTCTCAAGAACACTCAAGCAAGTAAAACCAGAATTTTGAATCTGCCAATCTTCGTCTTCGAAATAAACAGGTTTATTTCATGTTTATGTGCATTGTTTATCTGCTTTCTATTTTTTAAAATCCTACTCGTTCTTGTTCATCATGGATTTTATAATTTATTTTGCTTAAAAACTAAAAATCATTCTTTCTGATTTTATGTTTTTTTTAAATAAAAACCTTTTGGTTTTTAAAGTGTTCTTCATTCTTTCTACCCAGAACACTATTTTTTTTCTCTTCCTAAAAATAACTTGATATTCTTCCAGTTTCCCCTCATTTAGAGAAACTGGTAATCATATTATTTTTAAACCATAATCATTTCTTCTATTATGATTCTTTCCATAACAGAAATGGCACAATCTTCAATCGTTGCTTCCAAGAATGTGCGATTCGCTATCACTGAAGTTGAGATTACTAAATGTAATCACTTGGGAAGACTCGACTTCAAAGCTGACAAATACCCACATCTGAACCCGCTACCGCCTCTCTAGGGATAAAGTGAAGTTCAATATCCCCATAAATCTTCCCTCTCCTTCTTTGGTCTCTGAACCTGCTACCGCCTCTCTACCTATAGGACCTGAACATCAAACGTTTGAGGAATCTTTGCAGTTCTATAAAATGTTTGATACTTCAGGTAACCCTATTATCCTAAACACTTCTTTTCCCATCTCTCCAAATAAGCCCATATCTGAACTGATATCCTTTTCAGGTCCTAGTTTGGCGTCTGTTGACACGCATGTCAACCATCTGGGAGAAAAGGTGGACGCTCTCACCAACACCATCAACAACACCACCAGCGCCGTTAATCAGGCTGGTGAGGAGCTGAAAAGGTTGACAGCCACCTGCTCATCCAAAGCTGAGAACTCCAAACTTTCAGCTGTAGAAGAACAAGTCGTCCAACTCAAAGAGTCCTCTCAACTCTTTCAGGGACGATTTGAGTCTCTTACCACTGAAGTTCGAGATCTCTCTTCTAAGGTTGATCTCTGCACGTCGCTTCTACAGCAACTTCTCCAAAAGGTATCTGAAACAGCTCCAGCGCTGCCTCCCTCCTTCACTGAAGATGATCGGACAAATCTCAACATCGCTGTGGAATTCATCCATGATGCCACATGCGACATCCCTGCAGTTGAAGAACGGGTCACGTGTCTGGAAGCTGACGTTCAAGTGCTAAAAGCTTCAACAGCTACTCCAGCAGTTGAGCAACCCCCTACCGCTGATAATGACAAAGTGGGGGAGAAAGCTGAAGAAACATCTATCGCTGCTGCTGGGGAAGCTAAGACTTCAAAGAAACCTCCCTCTCAATCTGAGGGGGAGAAGGCGAAAGAACCCTCCTCATCTATTCATTCTCTTCTCTTTGAAGATGATGAGGAAGAAGACGATGAAGAGGAAGATGATCTAGATCTTGTTGATCAAGAAAAGGATCAACCCTCCGATGATGACGACGACGATGAAGAAGACCAATCTATGTGGTTCTCCAAGCCGAACGTTTCATCAGGGACAACTTCACAAGAGGTTGTCAAAACAGGGGTGAGAGGTGATACATCTTCAAGCGCTCCTTCGCAGAGCAAAGACAAGCAACCAATCGCTGAAGAATGCTTGAGGACTGGATCACAATCTGAGGGGGAGCATCCTTCTCAGGTATGTCTTTCAATTGTACCACACTCCTATTTTTTCCAAACCCCTATCTCTTTCTAGCCTTTATCTTTCTTTTTCTAAATATACACTTATCCCTTCTTTCCTTCATTTTTCTATCCAGACAGTTCTCACCCCTGCTTAAGGGTTCAGAACTACAAATAATCCCAGCTGCAATCGCTGAAGAAATAATCCCAATCTCTATCGCTGAGATTGATGATGAAGAAGAAGAAGATTCCCTGGTCCATCCAGGAAGGCCCTCTAAACCATCTCATGGGGCAGAGGAAGTGATGAAGAAAAGAGCTGAAATGATCGCTCAACTAGAAAGTCAACGGCTGAAAGTCCCTCTTCAAACATCCTTCTCAGAGCTCGACTTCCTCACTAAAGCTGAACGAGAAGAATCTGCCAAAGCTGAGAAACTGATCGCTGAATGCAGACGAGATGCCCAACTCGCTTTAAAGATTCAATCTTCTCAAGTCAAGGACAAGAAGCTGAAAAGAAAGCCTGTGGAAGTTCAAGCTGCACTACTGAAAGAAATTGAAGAGGAACGATCCAAAGAACAAGAGATCAACGATAAGTCCATTGAATGGTGCAAACAGAAGATGGATTATCGCTCTGATCTTCTTCCAATATCAGCCGTGACTATCTCTGGTCGCAAGAAGAAGGATCAACTCTCAGTGACCATGGAGATTACCAGAGAGGATGGAACTCAGAAAGCTATGTACGTTTCCAAACTTGAAGGTTTTGGGTTTACAGAGTGGATAGAATTCTGGGATGCGCTGAAGAAATCAAAATCTACATACAAAGGCTACGTTGAAGGACTTCTTAAAGCTCTCATCAACAGAGTCACTTCTGTACTGAACCTGCCATCTCCTATCCCTCCCAATCCCAAGAAACTCAAAAGAAAAATCGGGTCCTCCTCCTCTGAAGACGTCGCCATCATCAGGAATGAAACTTCTATCAAATTTTCAAGAGATGCACTGTTTGGTCCTCCTCCTGATCTTTCAGTTCTAGATTTATCTCTGCCTCCTGGTGGTCCTTTCCAAGCTGGTCAAGTAATTGATCATCCTTATGGAATATTCTTCAGAGATGATGATGAGGAACTCAGATTTCAAAGAGTCTCTGAGATTCCTATCTGTCCTCTGAATCATCTCAAGGATCTACTATGCTTATGGTGTGACTTCTTCCCTGCTGCTGAGAAAATCAAAGAAATCATCAGCCAAGAATCTTTGGAACGAAGACAGAAAGGAGAAGAAATACCTGAGTATATGATAAATCCTCCTAAATCTTCTTATAGCTGATAGATTAGTTTTCTCTTCTGTAATCTATTAGTTGTACTTACAGTAGTTAGTAATTTACTTGTAATTCTCATTCCTTGTAATTCTATTCCTGAATTAATGAAATTTCAGTAAAGTACTTAACTTCATCAGTGCTGTAAAAGATCCCTCAAAATAGTAATTGGGACATGTATGTTACGAGTCCTGATTATTCCATCATTTTGAATCATAAAGTAATTTTCTTCAGTTACTTTGTCATTATCAAATAGGGGGAGATTGTTGATCCAAACTCTCTCAGTGATTTGATAACGACCCTCTCCTATACTTAGTGAAAATTACGTTTTAGTATGTATTAGTGTTTCACCATCAGCGATCTGACTGAGTCTGTTCAGTTATCGCTGATAGTCTTTCTTATAAACATTTTTATGTATTAGTGTTTCACTATCAGTGATCGAACTGAGTCTGTTCAGTTATCACTGATAGTTCCTAAAGTAAACAACCAACGTAATCCCTGAAGACAAGTTTTGCGTCAACAGATGTTCATAGCTGAATCAAAGACGAAGCTGCTGAACAATGAGAAGTCTACTAGTGACCTGATGCGGATATCAGTGAAGCAAAGACAACTCTACCAATACGCGAAGGAACAGGAGAAAAAGCTTCAGCGATAACTGAACCTCTTTATCTCTGAACTTAGAGATACTCAGCTATCAAACGATCACAAAGCTTATGCCTGTGTCCTTTTGTCTATCCTTGCACAACCTAGTACGATATGTCAGAACGGACAAGTCTCTGCAAACATTCGTACAACAACTCTGTCCACTACACTGTTCATGACCCGGCCAAAAGCATGTCTCCCAAAAGTCAGTCTTTCAAAGCCAATCTGTGAACGCCACGTGTAAAGTATCCTGCCATGCATTTAATGCATAGGGTATGAATAGGAAGTTCACCCCTTCATCTAAAGGTGTGCTTCATCCTTGAACTCAAGATAGAAACCCTTGTTTTCTATATCTCTAATCCCCATTCTCTGAACTTCTTGTGCAATTATCTTAGTGTTTCTTTAGTTTGTTTAGATTGAGTCTGTCTTAATCTTATTCCGCAACAAAGTTGTAAATTGTATTTTGATTCTTCAATAAACAATTTATTAAACTTTAAATTCTGTGTTTGTATTCAACCCCCCCCCCCTTTCTACAAACTTGTTTAGCACCTTCGGGACCAACAAGTGGTATCAGAGCAGTTTGTTTAAATCTAATAAACAAGATCTTGCTGTATACTCTTCCTTGCTATTCTAAAATGGCATTAAACACAAACACAAACTATTATGATAATGGTTCACTTTCTAAACCTCCTCGATTTAGCAGAGATAACTTTTCTCTATGGAAAAATCGAATGATGCTATTTCTTGAAGGTGCGGATCCTACTATACCTGAATATATAGAAAATGGACCCTATGAACCTGTTAGAATTATAGCTGCGGTTCCCGCTACTGCCACCACTGAAGCTGTCCCTGAACGATATGTCGTTAAGGAAATAAGACAGTGGAGTGATGAAGATAAAAAGAAGGTAGGCATAGATGCAAGAGCAAAGACCATTATTTCAATGGCTCTGCCTGATGAAGTTTTCCATTCCATCATGCATCTGAAAACTTCTAAAGAAATGTGGGAAACCATATGTGTTCAATATGAGGGCACCACTGAAATCCAAGAGACTCGAAAGATTAACTTGGTAAGACAGTATGAAAGTTTCATCACTGGTAAGAATGAATCTCTTTCTGATGTTCATCAGCGATTTAACTGCCTAATAATTGATCTAAGAACTGTTGGTAGGACCTATTCTAATTCTGAGGTCCTAACGAAATTCTTGGAATGTCTTCCTGAAAGCTGGGACAGTTATTCAATATGTCTTAAGCTGACAAAAGACTTACATACTCTCTCCTTAAGCACTCTGTATGGAATATTGCTCAACTATGAGCAATCAAATCTTCTGAAGAAGAATCTTGTAAAAGATTCTAAAGACTCTAAAAGCACTCCTGTTGCTTTAGTCTCTTCAGAGATAATTCCATCTCAGTGATCTACTCTCACTATCACTGAGTTAGATTCTGAATCTGAGGATCTATCAGACCCTGATCTTTCAGAGTTTGATGAGTCCTTAGCTCTCTTGACAAACTCTTTTAAGAGATTTGCAAGAAAGAGTAACTTCCGAAGAAGTAAACCTCTCTCTATTTCTGAAAAGCCAAAATCAACTCCGGTTGATAAGGCTACTGCCACTTGCTATAACTGCGAAAAGATTGGACATTTTGCTAGTGAGTGCAGGTCGAAAAAGGTCTTCAAACCTTCTACCTCAAGAAGATCCAGTGATGACAAATACCTTAAGCTGAAGAACAAATATCAAAAGCTGAAAAGTCATCAGCGAAAAGGTAAAGGTCTCATCGCTGAAGAAAACGACTGGGCTGAATCAGAAGAATCATCTTCTGATGAAGAAGAAGTCGCTAATCTTTGCCTCATGGCTGAGATTAAAGAAGAAGTGGAAGAACCATCTGAATCTTCTATGAGCTACATATCATCTCAGGTATCTATCTCTACAAATCCCTCTCTACCTGAAGCTGAGAGAAGTCGCGCTGTTGATGTACTGACGATTGACCTTTATAATGCCCTAAACGACAAAACTCAAGCTGAGAACAAAAATGTTCATTTAACTCAAGAGCTGGAGAAATGTCATGAAAAGATCAAAGAACTAAATCTTTTAGAAGAAAAGTTGAAAGATCAAGTCATTATAAATGAAATCATCAGTATTGAACGCGAACAAGCCATCGCTGCTTTAAAAACAGAAAAGGCTCATGTTGAAAAATGGTGCAAATCATCAACAAAAATCTCTGAGATAATAAATGCTCAAACCCCTGAAAGTGATAAAACTGGTCTTGGTTTTTGGACACCTCAGGATGAACCTAAGAAAGAGAGTTCCTCGCTTAAGTTTGGAACCTTTGTCACCTCCTTCTTTGACACTTCTTACAATCAACTCTATCCCTGTTCTTCTTCAAATCCCATCCCTGAGGAGAAATCCAAAGACACTAAGTCTACGGATAAAGGAAAGTCCATTCTCCTTCCTCAGAAGGCAACCAGGAAAGCAAAGCTGAAAGTTCCTTCTAAACCTTCAGCTAAGCAATCCTCTAGCTCTGTGATAGAAATCTTTGATCTCTGTCCTCCAAAGCTGAAGATTGACCTTAAACCTTCGAGATCTGAAGGAATGAAAATTCCTCCCAGATCTCAAGAGAAAAGTCTTCTTGGACCTGGCCCTGCTCATCTTAAACTTGCAAAACCTTCTACTCCTGGTCCTAAAACCATTTCTAAATACAGAAAGTGTTATCACTGTGGTTTTACTGATCATATTGCAAGTAAATGTCCAACCGCCACTAAAGCTGATAAAATAGCTAAAGTGAAGAAAAATGCTTCTAAAGCTGAGAAGGTCACCAAGGTGAAAAATACCACTAAGGTTAAGAAATTAACCAAAGTGAAGACTATCACTGAAGCTGAATCTTCGTCAGCTGAGAATACTACTGAACTTACATTATCCACTAACTCTGAAGGACCCATTGAAAAGTGGGTACCAAACAACGCTTAATCTTCCTTATGTGTGCAGGGATCAAAGGGCATCTGGTATCTTGATAGTGGATGTTCTCGTCATATGACTGGACAAAAAGACCTGCTCACTGAATACAAGGAAGAAAAAGGTCCCTCTGTGACCTTTGGTGGAAATGGTAAAGGATTTACCCGAGGGTTTGGTGTCCTCAGCAATGGGACAACTACCTTTCGAAGAGTCGCTTACGTAGATGGACTGAAGCATAATCTTCTAAGCATCAGTCAGCTATGTGATAAAGACTATGAAGTACGCTTTACTAAGAAAGCATGTTCAGTGTTAAATGAGAAAGGAAAACTTGTTCTCAGTGGTCATCGCAGAGAAAATGTCTATGTAATAGATATGGACTCTACTGTCACTGAAAACTTATGTTTTCTATCTAAAGCCTCTTCTGATGTCAACTGGCTATGGCATAAAAGGCTCTCTCATCTAAACTTCAAAACCCTGAATTCTCTCTCATCAAAGGAACTGGTTTCTGGTCTTCCTCAGCACTCATATGCTAAAGAATCTCTCTGCTCAGCATGTGAAAAAGGAAAACAAACAAAAGCAAGTTTCAAGTCGAAACAAGTTTCCTCAGTGACAAGTCCTCTTCAGCTCTTGCATATGGATCTATTTGGCCCTGTCAACATCCAATCAATAGCTGGAAAGAAATATACACTTGTCATTGTAGATGAATTTTCTCGCTACACCTGGGTTATCTTTCTTCGCTGTAAGAGTGATACTCCAGAAGAACTGATATCTTTTGTAAAAAAAGATGGAAGTGCTGAACAATCTTACTGTTCGTTCAATAAGAAGTGATCATGGAACTGAATTCAAAAATAGTTCTCTGAACAATTTCTTTGAGAACAAGGGAATCTCTCACAACTTCTCTTCAGTAAGAACACCTCAGCAAAACGGAGTCGCTGAAAGAAGAAACAGAACGATCATAGAAGCTGCTAGATCAATGCTCAGCGATTCTCATCTCCCTACTCAATTTTGGGCTGAAGCTGTAAACACTGCATGTTTTACTCAAAACAGATCGCTGATAATAAAGCGATTTGGGAAGACAGCTTATGAACTTTTTGTTGGAAGGAAGCCTTCTATCAGTTTTCTTCATATCTTTGGTTGTCAGTGTTTTATCTTAAACAACAGAGATCAACTTGGAAAGTTCGACCCAAAAGCTGATGATGGAATATTTCTAGGATATTCCTCCATCTCCAAAGCCTACAGAGTCTTCAACAAGAGAAGACAAACCGTAGAAGAAACAATTCACGTCACTTTTGATGAAACTCGCTCAGCGAACTCAAAACCAATCGCTGACAATGAAGAGTTAAATGCTTGGATGCTTTCTCACTACAGAGAAACTGAACCTTTCTTTTCTAACCATCAGCATTCAGATCCTCCAGTCGCTGATGATGATCCAAACATTATACATCCTACCGCTGAATCCAACTCATGGGTTTCAGCTGAACCTTTAAACACACTCCTACCATCAAATCTGCCTTCGTCTGAAAACCTCTCCAGTGAATCTACTCAACAGTTGATCGCTGATGAACCTCAATCGTCATCATCGATAAACATTCAAATTGTTGATCCCACCTCTGAGTTAAGCAATAATGCTCCTGCTCAGCGATGGACCAAAGATCACCCAATAGATCAAATTCTTGGTGATCCAGATGCAGGTATTCAGACACGACGAAGCTCAGGTAATATTTGTCTCTTTGTAAACTTTCTCTCTTTAATAGAACCAAAGAAGACTGATGATGCCCTCAGAGATCCAAACTGGGTCAGTGCTATGCAAGAAGAGCTGACTGAGTTCTCTCGAAACAAAGTTTGGAATCTCATTCCTAGACCATCTGATAAAACTGTAATAGGCACCAAATGGGTGTTTAGAAACAAGTTAGATGAACATGGAACTGTAACCCGCAACAAGGCTCGACTTGTTGCTCAGGGATACAGACAAGAGGAAGGCATAGACTATGATGAAACCTTTGCCCCTGTGGCCAGGCTCGAAGCAATTCGACTATTCTTAGCTTATGCAGTCTATAAAGACTTCATCGTCTATCAAATGGACGTAAAATCAGCGTTTCTAAATGGAAAGCTGAATGAAGAAGTCTATGTAGAACAACCACCAGGGTTCTATGACCCTAAGCATCCAAATTATGTTTATAAATTGGATAAGACTCTCTATGTTCTAAAACAAGCCCCTCGTGCTTGGTATGACACTCTCTCATCTTTTCTTATCTCTGAAAATTTTGAACGTGGCAAGATTGATAATACGTTATTTTTCAGAAAGATAAAAGGTCATATAATTCTTGTACAAATATATGTCGATGACATAATATTTGGTTCTACTAACCCATCTCTGTGTACTCGCTTCGCTGAAAGAATGAAGAAAGAATATAAAATGAGTATGATGGGTGAGCTGACATATTTTCTTGGTCTTCAGATTAAACAATCTGACAAAGGTACGTTTATCAACCAAGGTAAGTATGTTAAAGATATGCTGAAGAAGTTTGATCTTACTCAAGCTTCAGCGATGAAAACTCCTATGGCACCACCCCTGACACTTAACAAAGATCCTTCTGGAAAACCTGTTAATGTCACTGCCTATAGAGGAATGATAGGCTCTCTGTTGTATCTCACAGCAAGCCGACCTGACATCATGTACTCTACATGTTTATGTGCACGCTATCAATCTGAACCCAAGGAATCCCATCTGATCGCTGTAAAGCGAATTTTCAGATATCTGAAAGGAACTTCTAACCTAGGTCTTTGGTATCCCAAAGACTCAGGGTTCGATCTAACTGGTTATTCTGATAGTGATTTTGCAGGATGTAAACTTGACAGAAAGAGTACCACTGGTGGATGTCAACTCTTGGGAGGAAAGCTGGTAAGTTGGACAAGCAAGAAGCAAAATTCTGTGTCCACTTCCACAGCTGAAGCTGAATACGTAGCCGCTGGAAGCTGTTGTTCTCAAATCTTATGGATGAAAAATCAACTATTAGATTATGACCTTCAGCTGTCAAAAATTCCTATCTATTGCGACAGCACTAGTGCTATCGCTATAGCAAATAATCCAGTGCTACATTCAAAGACAAAACACATAGAGATCAGATATCACTTTATCAGAGATCATGTGATGAATGGTGATATTGAACTTCACTTTATCCCTACTGACTTTCAGCTTGCTGATATATTCACCAAACCTCTTGATGAGACAAAGTTCAACTTTCTCATCAGTGAGCTTGGAATGCTGAATCTTGAAGAATAATTCTTCAGCATTCATGCATTGTGTCAGCAATCAAAAGTTTCTTTTCATCATTCTCTGATAAGTATTCTGACTCTCAGGTATGATTTCTCAATCCCTACAACTGAATCTTCATTCAGTTATATAAATCTTAATCACTGAATTTTTATTCAAATGATTAAAAGCTTTTTGAAATTAAATTTATCACTGATATTTATATTCAGTGATCCTTTTAAAAGAAAATATATCCCTATCTTTTCATCAGGGATACTTTCAAAAAGAGAAAGTTCTATCGCTGATTTTTCTTCAGTGATAGTTTCAAAACGGAAAAATGAAACGTCTCTTTCCCATGACGTCATTTGAGCGGATAATCCACGACACGCCTTTTCTGACACGTTCGTCCGTTGCTCTTCTATCCAATCAACTTTGTGGACCGTGTCAATGTCATGATGATTTTTTCCCGCTTCATTCCTTCTCTCTCCTCTATCTCTTTGTATAAAAGGAATTCTTCTCTCCTTTATACGGTTTACGCTTTCAAAACTTTCTAAGCAAGAAACTCTCTCTCAAGAACACTCAAGCAAGTAAAACCAGAATTTTGAATCTGCCAATCTTCGTCTTCGAAATAAACAGGTTTATTTCATGTTTATGTGCATTGTTTATCTGCTTTCTATTTTTTAAAATCCTACTCGTTCTTGTTCATCATGGATTTTATAATTTATTTTGCTTAAAAACTAAAAATCATTCTTTCTGATTTTATGTTTTTTTTAAATAAAAACCTTTTGGTTTTTAAAGTGTTCTTCATTCTTTCTACCCAGAACACTATTTTTTTTCTCTTCCTAAAAATAACTTGATATTCTTCCAGTTTCCCCTCATTTAGAGAAACTGGTAATCATATTATTTTTAAACCATAATCATTTCTTCTATTATGATTCTTTCCATAACAGAAATGGCACAATCTTCAATCGTTGCTTCCAAGAATGTGCGATTCGCTATCACTGAAGTTGAGATTACTAAATGTAATCACTTGGGAAGACTCGACTTCAAAGCTGACAAATACCCACATCTGAACCCGCTACCGCCTCTCTAGGGATAAAGTGAAGTTCAATATCCCCATAAATCTTCCCTCTCCTTCTTTGGTCTCTGAACCCGCTACCGCCTCTCTACCTATAGGACCTGAACATCAAACGTTTGAGGAATCTTTGCAGTTCTATAAAATGTTTGATACTTCAGGTAACCCTATTATCCTAAACACTTCTTTTCCCATCTCTCCAAATAAGCCCATATCTGAACTGATATCCTTTTCAGGTCCTAGTTTGGCGTCTGTTGACACGCATGTCAACCATCTGGGAGAAAAGGTGGACGCTCTCACCAACACCATCAACAACACCACCAGCGCCGTTAATCAGGCTGGTGAGGAGCTGAAAAGGTTGACAGCCACCTGCTCATCCAAAGCTGAGAACTCCAAACTTTCAGCTGTAGAAGAACAAGTCGTCCAACTCAAAGAGTCCTCTCAACTCTTTCAGGGACGATTTGAGTCTCTTACCACTGAAGTTCGAGATCTCTCTTCTAAGGTTGATCTCTGCACGTCGCTTCTACAGCAACTTCTCCAAAAGGTATCTGAAACAGCTCCAGCGCTGCCTCCCTCCTTCACTGAAGATGATCGGACAAATCTCAACATCGCTGTGGAATTCATCCATGATGCCACATGAGACATCCCTGCAGTTGAAGAACGGGTCACGTGTCTGGAAGCTGACGTTCAAGTGCTAAAAGCTTCAACAGCTACTCCAGCAGTTGAGCAACCCCCTACCGCTGATAATGACAAAGTGGGGGAGAAAGCTGAAGAAACATCTATCGCTGCTGCTGGGGAAGCTAAGACTTCAAAGAAACCTCCCTCTCAATCTGAGGGGGAGAAGGCGAAAGAACCCTCCTCATCTATTCATTCTCTTCTCTTTGAAGATGATGAGGAAGAAGACGATGAAGAGGAAGATGATCTAGATCTTGTTGATCAAGAAAAGGATCAACCCTCCGATGATGACGACGACGATGAAGAAGACCAATCTATGTGGTTCTCCAAGCCGAACGTTTCATCAGGGACAACTTCACAAGAGGTTGTCAAAACAGGGGTGAGAGGTGATACATCTTCAAGCGCTCCTTCGCAGAGCAAAGACAAGCAACCAATCGCTGAAGAATGCTTGAGGACTGGATCACAATCTGAGGGGGAGCATCCTTCTCAGGTATGTCTTTCAATTGTACCACACTCCTATTTTTTCCAAACCCCTATCTCTTTCTAGCCTTTATCTTTCTTTTTCTAAATATACACTTATCCCTTCTTTCCTTCATTTTTCTATCCAGACAGTTCTCACCCCTGCTTAAGGGTTCAGAACTACAAATAATCTCAGCTGCAATCGCTGAAGAAATAATCCCAATCTCTATCGCTGAGATTGATGATGAAGAAGAAGAAGATTCCCTGGTCCATCCAGGAAGGCCCTCTAAACCATCTCATGGGGCAGAGGAAGTGATGAAGAAAAGAGCTGAAATGATCGCTCAACTAGAAAGTCAACGGCTGAAAGTCCCTCTTCAAACATCCTTCTCAGAGCTCGACTTCCTCACTAAAGCTGAACGAGAAGAATCTGCCAAAGCTGAGAAACTGATCGCTGAATGCAGACGAGATGCCCAACTCGCTTTAAAGATTCAATCTTCTCAAGTCAAGGACAAGAAGCTGAAAAGAAAGCCTGTGGAAGTTCAAGCTGCACTACTGAAAGAAATTGAAGAGGAACGATCCAAAGAACAAGAGATCAACGATAAGTCCATTGAATGGTGCAAACAGAAGATGGATTATCGCTCTGATCTTCTTCCAATATCAGCCGTGACTATCTCTGGTCGCAAGAAGAAGGATCAACTCTCAGTGACCATGGAGATTACCAGAGAGGATGGAACTCAGAAAGCTATGTACGTTTCCAAACTTGAAGGTTTCGGGTTTACAGAGTGGATAGAATTCTGGGATGCGCTGAAGAAATCAAAATCTACATACAAAGGCTACGTTGAAGGACTTCTTAAAGCTCTCATCAACAGAGTCACTTCTGTACTGAACCTGCCATCTCCTATCCCTCCCAATCCCAAGAAACTCAAAAGAAAAATCGGGTCCTCCTCCTCTGAAGACGTCGCCATCATCAGGAATGAAACTTCTATCAAATTTTCAAGAGATGCACTGTTTGGTCCTCCTCCTGATCTTTCAGTTCTAGATTTATCTCTGCCTCCTGGTGGTCCTTTCCAAGCTGGTCAAGTAATTGATCATCCTTATGGAATATTCTTCAGAGATGATGATGAGGAACTCAGATTTCAAAGAGTCTCTGAGATTCCTATCTGTCCTCTGAATCATCTCAAGGATCTACTATGCTTATGGTGTGACTTCTTCCCTGCTGCTGAGAAAATCAAAGAAATCATCAGCCAAGAATCTTTGGAACGAAGACAGAAAGGAGAAGAAATACCTGAGTATATGATAAATCCTCCTAAATCTTCTTATAGCTGATAGATTAGTTTTCTCTTCTGTAATCTATTAGTTGTACTTACAGTAGTTAGTAATTTACTTGTAATTCTCATTCCTTGTAATTCTATTCCTGAATTAATGAAATTTCAGTAAAGTACTTAACTTCATCAGTGCTGTAAAAGATCCCTCAAAATAGTAATTGGGACATGTATGTTACGAGTCCTGATTATTCCATCATTTTGAATCATAAAGTAATTTTCTTCAGTTACTTTGTCATTATCAAATAGGGGGAGATTGTTGATCCAAACTCTCTCAGTGATTTGATAACGACCCTCTCCTATACTTAGTGAAAATTACGTTTTAGTATGTATTAGTGTTTCACCATCAGCGATCTGACTGAGTCTGTTCAGTTATCGCTGATAGTCTTTCTTATAAACATTTTTATGTATTAGTGTTTCACTATCAGTGATCGAACTGAGTCTGTTCAGTTATCACTGATAGTTCCTAAAGTAAACAACCAACGTAATCCCTGAAGACAAGTTTTGCGTCAACAGATGTTCATAGCTGAATCAAAGACGAAGCTGCTGAACAATGAGAAGTCTACTAGTGACCTGATGCGGATATCAGTGAAGCAAAGACAACTCTACCAATACGCGAAGGAACAGGAGAAAAAGCTTCAGCGATAACTGAACCTCTTTATCTCTGAACTTAGAGATACTCAGCTATCAAACGATCACAAAGCTTATGCCTGTGTCCTTTTGTCTATCCTTGCACAACCTAGTACGATATGTCAGAACGGACAAGTCTCTGCAAACATTCGTACAACAACTCTGTCCACTACACTGTTCATGACCCGGCCAAAAGCATGTCTCCCAAAAGTCAGTCTTTCAAAGCCAATCTGTGAACGCCACGTGTAAAGTATCCTGCCATGCATTTAATGCATAGGGTATAAATAGGAAGTTCACCCCTTCATCTAAAGGTGTGCTTCATCCTTGAACTCAAGATAGAAACCCTTGTTTTCTATATCTCTAATCCCCATTCTCTGAACTTCTTGTGCAATTATCTTAGTGTTTCTTTAGTTTGTTTAGATTGAGTCTGTCTTAATCTTATTCCGCAACAAACTTGTAAATTGTATTTTGATTCTTCAATAAACAATTTATTAAACTTTAAATTCTGTGTTTGTATTCAACCCCCCCCCCCTTTCTACAAACTTGTTTAGCACCTTCGGGACCAACACTGCACGACGTACCTTCGGTTCGGTTCCGCCAATGCGTGTCTACGGCAATTTGCGGCTCTAGATCTGCTTTTTGTAAGTAATATATGCTTAAAACCTTCTAAATAACATTGTAGAAGGCAATGCGTATCTACGAAATATGCTTAAAACCTTCTAAATAACATTGTCTACGACATATGTTCGGTTCGGTTCGCCCAACGCGTGTCTACGGCAATTAGCAGCTCTAGATCGGTTTTTTGTAAGCAATATATGCTTAAAACCTTCTAAATAACATTGTAGAAGGCCCACGTAAATTTGCATGGGAATCCGGCGTGGTCGGTCCGGACGAGAAACCCCCTATACCCCCCGCCTTTCGCGTATCGGAAAAAACTAGGTTTCGTGCTAAAATGTGCGTAACTTCTGCTATGTGACTCCGTTTTAGGCCCATGACCAGTTAAAACGGACCTTGGAAGGACCAACACACAATGTACATGGCGTTTTGTGGAAATAAACCATGATTTGACTGTGTTTCGATAAACTGCACGACGTACGATCGATTCGATTCCGCCAATGCGTGTCTACGACAATTTGGGGCTCAAGATCAGTTTTCTGTAAGTAATATATGATTAAAACCTTCTAAATAACATTGTAGAAGGACCACATAAATTTTCATGGGTATCCAGCACGGTCGGTCCGGACGAGAAACCCCCTATACCCCTGCCTTCCGCGTATCGGTAAAAACTGGGTTTCGTGCTAAAATGTGCGTAACTTCTGCTATGTGACTCCGTTTTAGGACAATGACCAGTCAAAACGAACCTTGGAAGGTCCACCACACAATGAGAAGGGATTTTGGAGGCAATACACCATGATTTAAGTGAGTTTCGATAAAGTGCACGACGAACATTCGGTTCGACTATGCCAATGCATGTCTACGACAATTTATGGCTCTAGATCGAATTTTCGTAAGTAATATATGCTTAAAACCTTCTAAATAACATTGTAGAAGTCCCACGTAAATTTGCATGGGAATCCGACACGGTCGGTTCGGACGAGAAACCCCCTATACCCCCGCCTTTCGCGTATCGACAAAAAAACTGGATTTCGCGCTAAAATGTGTGTAACTGCTGCTACGTGACTCCGTTTTAGGCCCATTACCTATCAAAACGGACCTTGGAATATCCACCACCCAATGTGTAGGGAGTTTGGTGACAATACACCATGATTTGAGTTTATTTCGTTAAACTGTACGACGTACGTTCAGTTTGGTTCAGCCAATGTTTGTCTACGGCAATTTGCGGCTCTAGATCGTTTTTTTGTAAGTAATATATGCTTAAAGCCTTCAAAAACACATTGTAGAAGGCCCACGTAAATTTTCATCGGAATCCAGCACGTTCGGTCCGGACGAGAAACCCCCTATACCCTCGCCTTTCGCGTATCGGCAAAAACTGGGTTTCGCGCTAAAATGTGCGTAACTTCTGCTACGTGACTCTGTTTTAAGCCCTTGACCAGTCAAAACGGACCTTGGAAGGTCCACCACACAATGTGCAGGTCGTTTGGTGGCAATACACCATGATTTGAGTGTGTTTCGATAAACTGCACGACGTACGTTCGGTTCGGTTCCGCCAATACGTGTCTACGGCAATTTGCGGCTCAAGATCGGTTTTCTGTAAGTAATATATGATTAAAACCTTCTAAATAATATTGTAGAAGGCCCACATAAATTTTCATGGGAATCCAGAACGGTCAGTCCGAACGAGAAACCCCCTATATCCCGCCTTCCGCGTATCGGCAAAAACTAGGTTTCGCGCGAAAATGTGCGTAACTTCTGCTATGTGACTCCGTTTTAGGCCCATGACCAGTCAAAACGGACCTTGGAAGGTCCAACACACAATGTGCATGGAGTTTTGTTGAAATACACCATGATTTGAGTGTGTTTCGATAAACTGCACGACGTACGTTCGATTCGATTCCTCCAATGCGTGTCTACGGCAATTTGCGGCTCAAGATCGGTTTTCTGTAAGTAATATATGATTAAAACCTTCTAAATAACATTGTAAAAGGCCCACATAAACTTTCATGGGTATCCAGCACGGTCAGTCCGGACGAGAAACCCCCTATACCCCCGCCTTTCGCGTATCGGCAAAAACTGGGTTTCGTGCTAAAATGTGCGTAACTTCTGCTATGTGACTCCGTTTTAGGCCCTTGACTAGTCAAAACGGACCTTGGAAGGTCAACCACACAATGTGTAGGGAGTTTGGAGGAAATACACCATGATTTGAGTATGTTTCGATAAACTGCACGACGTACCTTCGGTTCGGTTCCGCCAATGCGTGTCTACGGCAATTTGCGGCTCTACATCTGTTTTTTAAGTAATATATGCTTAAAATCTTCTAAATAACATTGTAGAAGGCCCATGTAAATTTTCATGGGAATCTGGCACGGTCGGTCCGGACGAGAAACCCCCTATGCCCCCGCCTTTCGTGTATCGGCAAAAACTGGGTTTCACGCTAAAATGTGTGTAACTTCTGCTATGTGACTCCGTTTTAGGCCCATGACCAGTCAAAACGGACCTTGGAAGGTCCAACAAACAATGTACATGGAGTTTGGTGGAAATACACCATGATTTGAGTGTGTTTCGATAAACTGCACGACGTACGTTCGGTTCGATTCCGCCAATGCGTGTCTACGGCAATTTGTGGCTCAAGATCTGTTTTCTGTAAGAAATATATGATTAAAACCTTCTAAATAACATTGTAGAAGTCCCACATAAATTTTCATGGGAATCCAGCACGGTCAGTCCGGACGAGAAACCCCCTATACCCCCCGTCTTCCGCGTATCGGCAAAAACTAGGTTTCGCGCGAAAATGTGCGTAACTTCTGCTATGTGACTCCGTTTTAGGCCCATGACCATTCAAAACGGACCTTGGAAGGTCCAACAGACAATGTACATGGCGTTTTGTGGAAATACACCATGATTTGACTGTGTTTCGATAAACTGCACGACGTTCGTTCGATTCGATTCCTCCAATGCGTGTCTACGGCAATTTGCAGCTCAAGATCGGTTTTCTGTAAGTAATATATGATTAAAACCTTCTAAATAACATTGTAGAAGTCCCACATAAATTTTCATGGGTATCCAACACGGTCGGTCCGGACGAGAAACCCCCTATACCCCCGCCTTCCGCGTATCGGCAAAAACTGGGTTTCGTGCTAAAATGTGCGTAACTTCTGCTATGTGACTCCGTTTTAGGCCCATGACCAGTCAAAACGAACCTTGGAAGGTCCACCACAAAATGTGAAGGGATTTTGGAGGCAATACACCATGATTTAAGTGAGTTTCGATAGAGTGCACGACGTACGTTCGGTTCGGTTATGCCAATGCATGTCTACGACAATTTATGGCTCTAGATCGAATTTTTGTAAGTAATATATGCTTAAAACCTTCTAAATAACATTGTAGAAGGCCCACGTAAATTTGCATGGGAATCCGGCACGGTCGGTTCGGACGAGAAACCCTCTATACCCCCGCCTTTCGCGTATCGACAAAAAAACTGGATTTCGCGCTAAAATGTGTGTAACTGCTGCTACGTGACTCCGTTTTAGGCCCATTACCTATCAAAACGGACCTTGGAATGTCCACCACCCATTGGGCAGGGAGTTTGGTGTCAATACACCATGATTTCAGAGTATTTCGTTAAACTGTACGACGTACGTTCAGTTCGGTTCTGCCAATGTCTGTCAACGGCAATTTGCGGCTCTAGAACAGTTTTTTGTAAGTAATATATGCTTAAAGCCTTCAAAAATACATTGTAGAAGGCCCACGTAAATTTTCATGGGAATCCGGCACGGTCGGTCCGGACGAGAAACCCCCTATACCCCCGCCTTTCGCGTATCGGCAAAAACTGGGTTTCGTGCTTAAATGTGCGTAACTTCTGCTACTTGACTCCGTTTTAGGCCCTTGACCAGTCAAAACGGACCTTGAAAGGTCCACCACACAATGTGTAGGTAGTTTGGAGGAAATACACCATGATTTGAGTGTGTTTCGATAAACTGCACGACGTACCTTCGGTTCGGTTCCGCCAATGCGTGTCTACGGCAATTTGCGACCCTAGATCTGTTTTTTAAGTAATATATGCTTAAAATCTTCTAAATAACATTGTAGAAGGCCCATGTAAATTTGCATGGGAATCTGGCACGGTCGGTCCGGACAAGAAACCCCCTATACCCCCGCCTTTCGCGTATCGGCAAAAACTGGGTTTCGCGTTAAAATGTGTGTAACTTCTGCTATGTGACTCCGTTTTAGGACCATGACCAGTCAAAACGGACCTTGGAAGGTCCAACAAACAATGTACATGGCTTTTGGTGGAAATACACCATGATTTGAGTGTGTTTCGATAAACTGCACGACGTACGTTCGGTTCGATTCCGCCAATGCGTGTCTACGGCAATTTGCGGCTCAAGATCGGTTTTCTATAAGTAATATATGATTAAAACCTTCTAAATTACATTATAGAAGTCCCACATAAATTTTCATGGGTATCCAGCACGGTCAGTCCGGACGAGAAACCCCCTATACCCCCGCCTTCCGCGTATCGGCAAAAACTGGGTTTCGCGCTAAAATGTGCGTAACTTCTGCTATGTGAATCCGTTTTTGGTCCATGACCAGTCAAAACGGACCTTGGAAGGTCCACCACACAATGTGTAGGGATTTTGGAGGCAATACATGATGATTTGAGTGAGTTTCGATAAAGTGCACGACGTACGTTCGGTTCGGTTCTACCAATGCGTGTCTACGACAATTTACGGCTCCAGATCGGTTCTTTGTAAGTAGTATATGCTTAAAACCTTCTAAATAACATTGTATAAGGCCTACGTAAATTTGCATGGGAATCCGGCGCGGTCGGTTCGGACGAGAAACCCCCTACACCCCCGCCTTTTGTGTATCGGCAAAAACTGGGTTTCGCGTTCAAATGTGCGTAACTTCTGCTACACGACTCCGTTTTAGGCCTATGACCAGTCAAAACGGACCTTGGAAGATCCACCACACAATGTGTAGGGAGTTTGGTGGAAATACACCATGATTTAAGTGTGTTTCGATAAACTGCACGACGTACCTTCGGTTCGGTTCTGCTAATGCGTGTCTATGACAATTTTTGGCTCTAGATCGGTTTTCTGTAAGTAATATATGTTTAAAACCTCTTAAATAACATTGTAGAAGGCCCACATAAGTTTGCATGGGAATTCAGCATTGTCGGTCCGGACGAGAAACCCACTATCCCCACGCCTTTCGCGTATCGGCAAAAACTGGGTTTCGCGCTAAAATGTGCGTAACTTCTGCTATGTGACTCCGTTTTAGACCCATGACCAGTCAAAACGGACCTTGGAAGTCCCACCACACAATGTGAAACGATTTTGGTGGCAATACATCATTATTTAAGTGTGTTTCGATAAACTACACGACGTACGTTCGGTTCGGTTCCGCTAATACGTGTCTACGGAATTTGCGGCTCTAGATCGGTTTTTTGTAAGTAGTATATATTTAAAACCTTCTAAATGACAATGTAGAAGGCTCACGTATATTTTCATGGGAATTTGGCACGGTCGGTCCGGACGAGAAACCCCCTATACCCCCGCCTTTCGCGTATCGGCAAAAACTTGATTTCGCGCTAAAATGTGTGTCACTTCTTCTACGTGACTCCGTTTTAGGCCCATTACATGTCAAAACGGACCTTGGAATGTCTACCACCCATTGTGCAGGGAGTTTGGTGTCAATAAATCATGATTTTAGTGTATTTCGATAAACTGTACGACGTACGTTCGGTTCGGTTCCGCCAATGTGTGTCTATGACAATTTGCGGCTCTAGATCGGTTTTTTGTAAGTAATATATGCTTAAAACCTTCTAAAATCATTGTAGAAGGCCTACGTAAATTTTCATGGGAATCCGGCACGGTCGGTCCGGACGAGAAACCCCCTATACCCCCGCTTTTCGCGTATCGACAAAAACTAGGTTTCGCGCTAAAATGTGAGTAACTTCTACTACGTGACTCCGTTTTAGGCCCATTACCAGTAAAAACGGACCTTGGAAGGTCCATCACACAATGAGTAAGGCGGTTGGTGTCAATACACCATGATTTGAGTGTATTTCGATATACTACACGACGTATGTTCGGTTCGGTTCCGCCAAAGTGTGTCTACGGCAATTTGCGGCTCTAGATCGGTTTTTTGTATGTAATATATGCTTAAAACCTTCTAAAAAATATTGTAGAAGGCCCACGTAAATTTTAATGGGAATCCGGCACGGTCGGTCCGGACGAGAAACCCCCTATACCCCCACCTTTCGCGTATCGGCAAAAACTGGGTTTCGCGATAAAATGTGCGTACCTTCTGCTATGTGACTCCGATTTGGTCCCATGACCAGTCAAAACAGACCTTGGATGGTCCACCACACAATATACAGGGCGTTTGGTGGCAATACACCATGATTTGAGTGTGTTTCGATAAAATACACGACGTACGTTCTGTTCGGTTCGCCCAATGGGTGTCTATGGCAATTTGCGGCTCTTGCTCGGTGTTTTGTAAGTAATATATGATGAGCCAAGATCACAAGATCGTAGAGAGAGAATCTAGAGAGAGAAAGTGTACTCCAAATGTAACAGTGAAATATATTCAAACAGTGTACGGTTCTTACAAAATTAACAAGCCAAGGGGACTTAAATACCCCAAGGCACTAACAAAACAGAAAACACTACTGAAAGCAGTAAAATAAATACAATGATTACTATAAAATCAGATCTAACAATCTTCCCCTTAGTAATCATTGGCGCAGAGGTCTTAAAAAAAATTCAAAAATAGCATTGACCATCTAGACGACTTTGAAGAGTCATTGACGTTCTTCTCGTTAACGTAGTCTGTTCAGCCCAACTAACAGTTCCAATCGTTGCATTGTTGAACGGAGATTCAGTCTGTCTTGAATAGTGTCCAAAGATCTACGGATCAGACGAATTTCATCGTTTTCAAACATATATGACTCTCTTCTTGCTTCCAAAAACTTTCTTCTAGCCTCTTGCAAACGATGCTCCAACGGAAGTTTGATCACCTTTAGAGTTCCATCAGAGTAATATCCACCTTCATCAAATCGTAGAAAGTATTTTTCACTTGAGTTGTTTTTGTAAACTACTCCGTATGGATCTTCGATAATGGTGAATAATGGATATGACTCTAGATTCTGCAAACTCCGGTTGGGCCTTTCAAGATTAACCACAGGCTGAAAATTTTCGACGGCCATCTGGAAGTCAAAAACACGAAAAAATCGGATCTGCCGTCGAATGAATCGTTTAAGAACATAAAGAGTTTGAGAAACATCCTGAGTCCGGTGATAAAGATTCCTAAAGTGATCATATAGGAAATCAACATCATCAATTGAAAGATCAACGAAATCAGCCTCTGAAAAAATGTACCGCTTGCAGTCTCTTCTTTCCACTTCAAGACTTGGATACCAAATGTTCATGAACTTACAAATTGTGACACTGAGAACTCGAACTATTAGATGAGGAGAAGTAACAGTGTTATTTCTTCTGCGCTGGCACTTGATAAAAGCTAAGTATTCTTGCTGATAAGCTTCTGATTCTTTCTCTACTCCAAAATGGCATATATATTGAGTGTCCTTCTTCTAGAAACAAAGATGTTGCTTTGGATATCTTCAAGAAAAGCATTTCTGAGTCTAGAAGCCATATATCTTTGCTGAAGATTTCTCTGCCTTTGCTGCCTAGTTAAAGCTTCTCCTTCTTCTAGAAGAGATGGAGGAATTACTGGTTCGGAAGAAGGAATAACTACTTGAGCTCTAGACGACTCACCAACTTCAAATGCACTTGACGGAATATTGGTTGTCGGAGCAGAAATAGTTACTGGAGTAGACGGAGGTTGATCAACTTCTGGAATCTCACCTTGACTCGGAAGATCAGCATATAACAATTCAGCCTCTTTTGTATCTGTTGCATCCATGAAAACAGTATCATCCTCTGTATCAGATAAGATGATGATATTGTTGCAATCTTCTTCTTTAACTTGAGCAACTTTCTCAAATCTAACTTCTTCATCATCATCTGAATTTATCTCAATGAAGTTCGCGAAGAAAGATCTCATGTCATTTGCTGCTTCTGAATCTTCAACTTCATGAGCTCTACCTGAGACATCTGGATCCACATAAACTACAATTTGCATATTATTAAAATTTGATTCAGACAAATTAAATTCATTATGAAAAGCAGTTACATCAGTATTGTCAATCATGACATCCATTAAGTCTTGGATACTGCAATCTTGAACTGTATCAGCAGTCTTTTCTCTATCTCCAGTCACTTCTTCTTGAACAACTTCTCGTGCTTCAGAAGACCCTTCTGTTCTTTGTCTCTTTGCCATCTCCCCCTCATGGCCTTGATGATCGGGATCATCTTGGTCATGTCGGCGTTTAAGAGACGGACCGGCCTCAGTTCTGCAGCTTTGTTCATGAATATCAAGCCTGGAAGATAAATCAGAGAAAGTTTGAGATATAAACGATTTGAGATCAGCAAAACTTGATTGAACTTCCGATCTGAATGCTTGAAACTCAGTAGATGAAACATAGATCCTTTCAGATTCAGACGAAGAAACTGGAGGCGGCGTAGGTTGGAAGTTCCGAAGCAGAGATAGAAGATCTTGATCCTGATGTTCTGGTGGCGACATAGAAAGAAGTCGAGCATATAGCAAATCTGTCAACTCTGAAATAGGAAGATCTGATACTGGAGTGCTAGAAGAAGACACAGGTATACTAGTAGATGAAGAAATACCAGCTGACTGCGTAAACAACAGAGGTAGAAGAATAGACATGATCGCTGGAGCAGAAGATTGAACAGCAGAAGACGACTCTCTTAGAACAACCGCAGATGGGCGTCTGAACGGAATCTCTGTAGGAATTACTGAAGTATCAATCTCAAGCATCTTCCCTTTGAATAAAGCTTTTAACTTCAGAATCTGTGCTTCCTCTTCAGCATCCATTCTCTCTGATAACTGTCGAATTACATCATTCAAAGTAGAGAATTTTTCAGTTGAAACTCGAGCTTGATCAGAAGTAAGCTCTACAGCTGATGGAGTAGACTGAATAACTTTAAGTGAAGTTGCTGGAGATTGACTTTGAACCGATGTTGTGGCTTGATCAAAAGCTGTATCCAATTCATCTACTTGAAGATGTGCAACTGAAGGATTAACTGGAACTATATCATCATCAGAGATAACTTCTGTTGAGACAACCAATTCCGGTGTCTTGGACTTCCTTTCATATATCTTCATGCTGGGTAGATCAGTACCATCATCACCATCATCTGAATCACTTGTCATATTTTCACCATCATCAGAAAACTCAACATTTGTCTCATCATCATCAGCAACTCCAGTTTCATCAGGATTAGCATCTTCTCTAACATCAGCAGTAACAGTAGTTGCTTCAGCTTCAATATCAGCAATGACAGATTCAACGCGATGAGTAGCAACATCTTGTGGTGTTGAAGAAAGATCAACATCTGTCTCTATTACCTGAGTATTTGCTTCAACTTGCTCTTCATCAGTAGTACCAGCTGGAGTGCCATGAGAAGGTTCTTCCTGTTCAGCCTCTACAAAATCATTTTCTAAACAATAATCAATGACACTGGGATCGGTCATGTCAGCATAATTGGCAATAAGACCATAAGGAATGGTCATAGAAAATGTGAAGGACTTCTTCTGTTTCTGAAGGAAAAGCATCTCAGTATCCGGAACTTGCGGCCAAGATAATCTTTGTGGAATTGCCGGATTGCTTCGAAACATGCTTCTAACAATCAACTTGAGAAACCTGATAAAAGGAATGAACTTTCGTCGCTTGTTGGTTAACTTGTCTTACACTATTTCAGATAGCTCGGTCCAGAAAATAATCGTGTAGTCGACATGCAGGTCATAGACTACTACATGGAACAGTCGAAGATAGTGAAGACTAGAACTATCCGTGCCGGTATGTTTAGACGTTAAGCACCTGTTGATGACAGAAAATAAAGAATACCAAACAGGAGGAAGATTAGACTTGTCAAAGTCTACAACCCTGTTCAGTGGACCAACATAGCCTAGTCGTTTGATGCCTTCAAACACTTCTTCTTCAGATGGAAACTGATCATATGTTGTCCTTCCAGGTCTAGAATTAGGCTCAGGAAGCTCAAGAATCAACCTTAACCGCTTGTAAGACAGATATGAATCAAATTGATCAATTTGGAGATCAAATCGATGAGGATGTGCCAGTTCGTTCTTTGTGATGGTGTGGCAGACTTGCTGAACGTAGACTTCCGGAACATCGGCAACTGAACATAGAGCTTGAGAGAGCGGATGTTCACGAAGAATAGTGCGTATGACAGGATGTGTAACGCCTCGAAAATCAGAGTAAATTAAAACCTGGAAACCTGACAATATGACGAAAGTAAATCTATTAACTTCCCATAAATGGAGCCAGTCTTTGAGACTATACAATCCTATACAAGGATTTTATCAAAAGAATGGGACTTAACAATGCCCAACAACAATACTAATTAACTCCAAAAACCTCGAGACTCAAAACTCGTCTCTCCAAAAACCCCGGCAACCCACCGCTAATGGAAACCTGATACACATACCATTTGAGAAAAAGTGTCAGACTTAAAGCCTGGTGAGAACATACAGTTTATAATCTCAAAAGATAAAACATCAGTTCCAAGATAACATTTCCAAAGAGATTAAGTTTACAACTTAGGTCCTTGCCACAATCGGGCTTTTTCGTTATAAACATGCCATAAAATGACCGAAAACAAAACGTTTTACCAAGGATCGTGGCAAAACACAAAGTTAGGCCAACAATCCGAGTTACGAGATAAACCAATTGGAGTTCGCGGATACGAATCACAAAGTCCGTGCTACAATGTGAGATCAAGCCCCAAGCGCAAAACCAAGGTATACTCCTTCACTAGGATCACTATGAACCATGGCTAGTATCCGGCCTCACATAACCGTACCAAGTTGCCCTCTAGGAACAAGTGAATCCATAGCTACAATTTTGGGGAATGTATCATCCCAACAATACAGTCTACTCAAAACCTAGGGATCCACTAGTAATGGTAAGGACTCGTCACAACAACGTATGTGACCAACCATAAATAAACATATGGTTAAAAACACATTTTTATAAACAAAATGCTATTCCCAGTTCAACTTCTGGTAAGAATGACAATCATTTAAAAGAAGTTCCTTTAAATATTTCTTTCGCATAAACGCACAGGTAAAACATCATTTTACTTTTAAATAAGATAAGATCAAAAAGGTAACTTTTGATATGTATACAGTTTAAAATGATAGTAGGAACTCACCTCTGTTTCCTTCTTCTTAACGAGCGCTACCTATGATAACACCGAAAGAATCGGTAAGTCGAAATACAGATAAACCTCTCGTTACTTGAATAGGACTCAAAGACACAGAAGCTAACAACTTAACAGAACCTAAACCGTTCAAAGGACCACACCGGTCGAACAACTACCCTGGTCGAGCAACCCCCGGTCGAATAACTCCGGTTGAAAAACTCCGATCGGGCACAACCCCCCGGTCGAACACCCTCCGATCGAACAAGCTCCGGTCGAACACAACCATTCGGTCGAACGACCATTCGGTCGAACAACCCCCGGTCGAACGACCATCGCCTTGTTCATCAAGAACAGTACGATGCAGAACCCAGATTTAACCCAGATCCAAATGAGAAATACTCAGATCTCAAAATGGAACGACTCAAAACCTTCACAACGAGATTCTACACGGCTAAAAGCATTCAGATCAAAGCATTAAGCTAGATTCGTACCTCGATTTGCCCGAAACGATCGACCCAAGAAAACAAAGCTTCTCCTGCTCTTTTCCTCTTCTCCCTGGCTTCTCCAACACAACAGATCAAAATGAGATATTAAGAAATATCTCAGATTTGATCTGTATATATATAGCCCAAGTTACATTATACCCCCTTGAACTTTGGGTAAAGGTCAACTTCTCACCCAATCCCAAAATTCAGGGTGTTACAATCCTCCCCAACTTGGGAATGATTTCGTCCCCGAAATCCAACTATACAAAGAGATGAGGATATCTTCGCTTCATATCCTCTTCAGATTCCCAAGTCACATTTGCTCCTCGGTGATGCTTCCACTGCACCTTGACCAAAGTGACTTCCCTGTGACGCAAATTCTTAGTCTTTCTCTCCAAGATGGCGTCGGGTTCTTCCACACAACGGTTACCTTCGTCTACCCTTAGCTCTGAAAGGGGAATGGCGCTGTCTTCTACCGCCAAACATTTCCTGAGGTAGCAGACGTGAAATGTGTTATGAATTCTTCTCAACTCCGGTGGCAGTTCCAACTGGTAGGCCTGCAACCCTACACGCTTAAGTACTTTGAAAGGTCCGAGGAAACCCGGACTCAGCTTCCCACGTTTTCCGAACCGTATAATGCCCTTCCATGGCGATACCTTAAGCATAACGCGGTCGCCTACCTGGAATTCCATCGGTCGCCTCTTCTTATCGTCATAGCTCTTCTGACGATCTTGAGCCGCTTTCATCCTCTCTTGAATGCACTTGACCTTATCGGAAGTCTCTTGCACGATTTCAGGTCCGGCGAACTGCTTCTCTCTCGCTTCCAGCCAACACACGGGAGTCCGACACTTTCGCCCATACAATGCTTCAAAAGGTGCCATCCCAATACTCGAGTGGTAGCTATTGTTGTAAGCAAACTCTACCAAAGGCAGGTGAGAGTCCCAACTACCCCCGAAATCGATGACACAAGACCTCAACATGTCTTCCAAGGTTTGGATTGTTCGTTCGCTCTGCCCGTCGGTCTGCGGATGGTAAGCCGTACTCAACTTCACTCGCGTACCAAGCTCTTTCTGAAATCCATCCCAGAAGTTCGAAGTGAACCGACTGTCGCGATCCGACACGATCGACAATGGTATTCCATGCCTCGAGACCACCTCATCGATATAAAGCTTCGCCAACTTATCCATCGGTAAATTCTCGCGCATAGGCAGGAAGTGAGCGCTCTTCGTCAATCTATCCACTATCACCCAGATGGTATCGTGTCCCCGAAGAGTTTTAGGCAACTTCGTCACGAAGTCCATGGTGATATGCTCCCACTTCCACTCGGGAATCTCTAAGGACTGAAGACTCCCATACGGTCGCTGATGTTCGGCTTTCACTTGCGAACACGTCACACAACGCTCAACGTAACGCGCCACATCAAGCTTCATCACCGGCCACCAATAGTGCAACTTCAAGTCCCTGTACATCTTCGTACTTCCCGGGTGAATGGAATACTTGGACTTGTGCGCGTCTGCTAGCAACAGCTCACGGTTTCCCCCAACCTTGGGCACCCACATATGACCACTGAACAGTTTCACTCCGCGACTATCCTCCGTCAAGAGTAAACGCTGTTTTGTCATGACTTCCTCTTTGAGATTCTCTTCCAACAATGCTTCTACCTGCGATGTCTTGATCTTCTCAACAAGACTAGACACTAGCTCGATTCTTGAATGGGTAGCCCGAATACTCCCGCTATAGTCCTTCCGACTTAGCGCATCGGCCACCACGTTCGCCTTACCGGGATGGTAAAGCAATTCACAGCCGTAATCTTTCAGCAACTCGAGCCACCGCCTTTGCCTCATATTTAGCTCTTTCTGATCAAAGACATACTTCAGGCTCTTGTGATCCGTGTAAAGAGTACACTTCGTGCCGTAGAGGTAATGTCACCAAAGCTTCAAAGCGAACACCACCGCTGCTAACTCCAGATCATGGGTTGGATAGTTCTGCTCGTGTATTTTAAGCTGCCTCGAGGCATAAGCGATCACCTTGCCTCGTTGCATCAATACACAACCCAATCCCATCTTTGAAGCGTCGCTGTAAACCACGAAATCTTCCGACCCTTCAGGTAATGTCAAGATCGGAGCTTCACACAACTTCTTTTGAAGGATCCGGAACGCCTTCTCTTGGGTTTCGGTCCATTCAAACTTCACATTCTTCCGAGTCAGAACTGTCAAGGAAGAAGCGATCTTGGAAAAGTCTTGGATGAATCTCCTGTAGTATCCCGCCAGACCCAAGAAACTTTGGATCTCTGACGGACTCTTAGGAGGCTCCCAATTCATCATAGCTTCAATCTTGGAGGGATCTACTTTCACTCCGTCTCGAGTGACTACGTGCCCCAGAAATTGTACTTCTTTAAGCCAAAAGTCGCACTTGGAAAACTTGGCGTACAATCTTTCTCTTCTCAACACTTCCAGAACCTCACGTAGATGTTGTTCGTGTTCCGACTCACTCTTGGAGTACACTAGTATGTCATCAATGAATACAATGACCGACTTGTAGAGGAAAGGTCGGCACACTCTATTCATCAAGTCCATAAACACTGCTGGTGCGTTCGTCAGGCCAAAAGGCATTACAAGGAACTCGTAATGGCCGTAACGCGTTCTGAAAGCCGTCTTCGGAACATCTTCTTCTCTCACCTTCACTTGGTGATAGCCTGATCGTAAGTCGACTTTGGAGAAACAATCCGCTCCTTGAAGTTGATCGAACAAGTCGTCTATTCTCGGAAGCGGAAACCTGTTCCTCACTGTAGCTTTGTTCAACTCCCGATAGTCGATGCACATTCTCATTGTGCCATCCTTCTTCTTGACAAATAATACCGGAGCTCCCCAAGGTGACGAACTCGGTCTTATAAATCCCTTCTCAAAAAGCTCTTGGAGTTGTGCTACCATCTCTTGCATCTCCGACGGCGCTAAACGGTAAGGTGCTTTAGCGATCGGTGCAGCGCCTGGCACAAGATTAATCCGAAACTCTACCTGACGATCGGGTGGCAACCCGGGCAAGTCGTCCGGAAAGACATCTGGATACTCCCGCACGATCTTCACATCTTCCAGCTTGGACTTCTCTAACTTGGCATCGATCACATAGGCTAGGAAAGACGAACATCCTTTTACTAAACACTTGCGTGCTTTTGCCATTGTGATTATTGCCACTTCACCCTTTCTCTTTTCACCATAGATGACCACGACCTCTCCAGAGGGGTTGGGAAGTCGAATCGTCTTCTTGGAACACACGAACTCAGCCTGATTGTTTGACAACCAATCCATACCGATTACAACATCAAAACCCCCGATTGACATTGGTAGCAGATCGATCGGGAACTCTCTTCCCTCGATGCTAAGAGCACACTGCTTCAGAACTTCGTGGATCAGAACTTGCCTACCATCTGCTATTTCTACTACTAATGCATCCTCAAGACTAGTAGTGGGCATAGCAAATTTCTGACGGAACAATTCAGATACGAAAGAGAAACTAGCACCCGTATCGAATAAAATACGAGCAGGTACAGAGTTCATAAGAAAAGTACCCGATACCACGTCAGCGGATGCCCTAGCCTCTTCGGCCGTCATCTGAAAAGCTCGGCCCTGAACCTTCGGAGGGTTCTCCTTTCTTGCTGGCGTGCTACCCGACACAAGCTTCGGGCAATCTCTTCTCACATGCCCCGGTGCCTTGCACTCATAACAGATGGGTCCTCTGACCGGGAAATCTCTGACAGTGTGACCAGGCTTCCCACACTTATAGCAAGGTTGGGAATTGCTATAACAGTTACCGTGATGCTTGGTTCGACACTTCGGGCACCACTTCGCCTCTGGATAACTGCTGAAATTGCGGTTTCCAACAAAAGGTCGGGCCCGCTTGGGAGGTACTGAACTGCTCTCCCACTTCCTCTTATCAGACACCACCACAGAATTCTCAGATTTGCTCTTCGCGAACATCTCTTCCATGTATTGAGCTTCTTCCACCATTTCTCGGAGGTTAGAAGCCTTGAAATTATGGACCATCGATTGCATGTCCGCTGGTAAGCCGTTGAGATAAGCTTTCATCTTATCCTTCTATGTTGGGGCAGCGTGCCCCACCAGACCAAGCTTCTCCATAAATTGACGGGTGTACTCCCTCACCGTCAGGCTCCCCTTCACCAAGGACCGGAATTCTTTCTCTTCGGTCCATGGTCCTCTCGTTGCAAAACTCTTCTAGTAGCTTCTTCTTGAACTCGGCCCACGACAACTGAGCCAACACTTCCGGAGATAGAGTGGATTGGATGATGTTCCACCAGATGAGTGCTCTCAGCAGTTGGGTACCGAACCGCACCCTCTGATCATCACCACATTCGGAAGAGCCAAAAGCTTGCTCAACCGCTCGGATCCACTTTACGCACACCACCGGGTCATCAGAACCGAAGAATTCTGGCGGTCCGCAACCCAGAAAGGACTTATAGGAACAACTCTTCCTATTCCCCGAAGCATCAGAAATCCTGCGCTCTACCGCCGTGACCCTTATACTGTCGCCTGCAGAACCTGCTACAACGTTCTCCACAACCGTCTCACTTCTCCGATTGTTTACGTCGCGGTCCTCCATTGCTTTCAGCAGAAACTCTTGCTGCTTCGCCATCTCTTCCCTCATTGCCAACATCACGCTGGCCAACAACTCTGACTGGGGATTAGCATCCCCGATTACTGGGTGGGACGAAGCCAGGTCTACTCTTGGAATGACCTCTGGCCCCCCACCTAGTACTTGCTGAATGGGTGGTCGAACGATAACCTCAACTCCTTTCGGCTGACCCGCTGTAGAGGCTGTCGCTTCCTGACCATCAACACGAGCACGCGGTCTTCCACGCGTACCTACCATTCTGAACTGCTACACGGAGCAGTGGAAGAGATAAGAAAAGATAGAAAAACACAAAGGGAAAACGTACTACCACATTACCAAATGTCGTATTAATAGCAATTCAAGGACTCTTACGTACAATATCCTCATAATAACATTAGCTAAGTGAAAATATGAACATACAACACATAATGGTTCTTGTCACCACTACTACAATGCCTGATAAACGTACTTTCCGTCGACTCTAAGACTAACCCAACTTAGGAGCTCTACCCAATTCTCGCGGATCATTTCTTAGTATACGCAGTCTAAGTCTAGACATCTTACATTCATGCCTAGTTCGCTTAAACTAGAGCTCTGAAACCAACTTGTAACGCCTCGAAAATCAGAGTAAATTAAAACCTGGAAACCTGACAATATGACGAAAGTAAATCTATTAACTTCCCATAAATGGAGCCAGTCTTTGAGACTATACAATCCTATACAAGGATTTTATCAAAAGAATGGGACTTAACAATGCCCAACAACAATACTAATTAACTCCAAAAACCTCGAGACTCAAAACTCGTCTCTCCAAAAACCCCGGCAACCCACCGCTAATGGAAACCTGATACACATACCATTTGAGAAAAAGTGTCAGACTTAAAGCCTGGTGAGAACATACAGTTTATAATCTCAAAAGATTAAACATCAGTTCCAAGATAACATTTCCAAAGAGATTAAGTTTACAACTTAGGTCCTTGCCACAATCGGGCTTTTTCGTTATAAACATGCCATAAAATGACCGAAAACAAAACGTTTTACCAAGGATCGTGGCAAAACACAAAGTTAGGCCAACAATCCGAGTTACGAGCTAAACCAATTGGAGTTCGCGGATACGAATCACAAAGTCCGTGCTACAATGTGAGATCAAGCCCCAAGCGCAAAACCAAGGTATACTCCTTCACTAGGATCACTATGAACCATGGCTAGTATCCGGCCTCACATAACCGTACCAAGTTGCCCTCTAGGAACAAGTGAATCCATAGCTACAATTTTGGGGAATGTATCATCCCAGCAATACAGTTACTCAAAACCTAGGGATCCACTAGTAATGGTAAGGACTCGTCACAACAACGTATGTGACCAACCATAAATAAACATATGGTTACAAACACATTTTTATAAACAAAATGCTATTCCCAGTTCAACTTCTGGTAAGAATGAAAATCATTTAAAAGAAGTTCCTTTAATTATTTCTTTCGCATAAACGCACAGGTAAAACATCATTTTACTTTTAAATAAGATAAGATCAAAAAGGTAACTTTTGATATGTATACAGTTTAAAATGATAGTAGGAACTCACCTCTGTTTCCTTCTTCTTAACGAGCGCTACCTATGATAACACCGAAAGAATCGGTAAGTCGAAATACAGATAAACCTCTCGTTACTTGAATAGGACTCAAAGACACAGAAGCTAACAACTTAACAGAACCTAAACCGGTCAAAGGACCACACCGGTCGAACAACTACCCCGGTCGAACAACCCCCGATCGAACAACTCCGGTCGAAAAACTCCGGTCAGGCACAACCCCCCGGTCGAACACCCTCCGATCGAACAAGCTCCAGTCGAACACAACCATTCGGTCGAACGACCATTCGGTCAAACAACCCCCGGTCGAACGACCATCGCCTTGTTCATCAAGAACAGTACGATGCAGAACCCAGATTTAACCCAGATCCAAATGAGAAATACTCAGATCTCAAAATAGAACGGTTCAAAACCTTCACAACGAGATTCTACACGGCTAAAAGCATTCAGATCAAAGCATTAAGCTAGATTCGTACCTCGATTTGCCCGAAACGATCGACCCAATAAAACAAAGCTTCTCTTGCTCTTTTCCTCTTCTCCCTGGCTTCTCCAACACATCAGATCAAAATGAGATATTAAGAAATATCTCAGATTTGATCTGTATATATATATAGCCCAAGTTACATTATACCCCCTTGAACTTTGGGTAAAGGTCAACTTCTCACCCAATCCCAAAATTCAGGGTGTTACAGGATGAATCTTGATGCGATCAAAGTCAACAAAGTAGTTGTTATTCTTATAAGGCATGTACATGACGTTCGGGAACACATCATTTGGATTTCGCCTTGATATAGAAAGATCAGCCCCAACAGATGGAACAGACGGCATAGGTGTATCATGAGATGCCTGATCAGCCGGATCCTGAAGAACAACATTCTCATCTTGAATCATTGGATCAGTATTTGTTTGAGAAGACATGATAACCTCAAACAAAATACAATTAAACAATTAACAGAAAAACACGAAAAAATATTCCAAGTATAGAATGCGGGTCCTTAAGGAAACACGAAGGAAGGAATGTGGGTCATGCAGAAAACGCATATAAGGAATGTGTGTCCTGAAGGAAACGCATTATGAGGAATGCGTGTCCTGAAGGAAACGCATTATGAGGAATGCGTGTTCTGAAGGAAACGCATTATGAGGAATGTGTGTCCTGAATGAAACGCATTGAAGTAAACGTGTGTCCTTAATGGAACGCATATCATACTTGGAAATAACGAAAAAAACACAACAGAAACACAACAGAGTTTGTGTGTCACTAAGGATACGCACAATAGAACATGCGTGTTCTTAGTGATACGTAAACTAAGAAAAAAAACGAAATACACTAAAAGAATGCGGGTCTCGGGTGAACCGCATAGTTCACTATGCGGGTCACAAGTGAAACGCATACTTGATTATGCAGGTCACAAGTGAAACGCATACTTGACTATGCAGGTCACAAGTGAAACGCATAATTGACTTATGCGGGTCACAAGTGAAACGCATACTTGACTATGCGGGTCACAAGTGAAACGCATAGTTCACTTATGCGTGTCACAGGTGAAACGCATAGTTCACTTATGCGTGTCACAGGTGAAACGCATAGTTCACTTAAATTTGAACCCAAACCCTAGAAAAGCGGTTGTTCGAACCCGAAATCCACAAAAACTAAAATGAAAAGCACAAAACACGAAATTAAAGTAAAAGAAAACATATCTGATAGTCGATTATAAGGTCTAAACACAACCCAATACGCAAATCGATCTAAATCAACTTGAATCTGAGTTTTAGAAATCGATGAACAGTGAAATAATCGCACATCAGTTTAAAACGCACAATAATAGAAACCAAGAAAGAAATCAAAACAAAGTAATAAAACAATAATCGAACTACAAACATAGAATGAAAAACAAAAACATACCTGATCTTTCCAAAATCACAATCTGAAATGAACAGTAAAGAGCGCAGGAAGAACAATACTCAGAGAGAATGGAGGGAAGATGAATAGTCAAAACAAGTTCAAATGGAATAAAGAAAAGAAAAGACACTATTACTTCTATATATATTCTAAAAACAAAATACTTAAAAATATAAATACTAAATAAAATACCTGATAAGCCCCCATTACTCCCCCTACACAAATGCACAAAATTTAACAAATTAGTTTAGCATTTGCATAGTAATTTCAGAAAAACTTACCTTATGAATTTCTGATCAGCACAGGAAGAAATTAATCAGTAATATTCACTCCCCCTCAAAAACAGAATATTCTCAGAAATAGAAACCAGATATACACTCCCCCTTGAAAAATGCACAGACCATATGACAAAAACACAGACAGCAAACATAAAGACATCAATATTAAAGATGATCATATTGAATATAAATTTTGTAACAACTGAATATATAAACTTTTAAACACTAAACAAATTAAAGTCTACTCAGTAGAATATCCCATATTTATCAATTAGTTGAAATCAAACGGGAGTTGTTGGATATAGAAACATGTTTCATTGTATATCAAGTTAAGACATGTTCAGATTCAAACACTTACAGGTATCTATTCAGTGTGCTCGCATGCGATGTCTGATTAGCTTCAAGAAAAATGTAATTCCAAACATAAAATGAAGAACTTTGCATGTACAGACACTAAGTCATAAAAAATTAAGATTTTCACAAATTTACAGGTTTATCGCAGCTCAAAATATATCACCAAGTATCAAGAGATGTGTGCTCATTGGCATCTTTTAGCTGTGTGCACATTGGCATCTTCACATGAGTGTGCTCTTTCGCATCTTTTAAGCGATGTGCACTTTGGCATCTTTTAATCAAAGAGTTCATTAAGTAAAGAACATGTCGTAAACATAACTTTCTATCTGACCCTATTGCAGGATTTAGGTTAGCCGCTCCCAGACCAGTTGGCCTTATTTGACTAGGTGTCAAGCACCCCTTGGAACTTACTTTCCCGGATCAGAAAGGCTACATCGACATATCATAAACCCATTCATACCAGTAGAACATGACTTTCGATCTGGTTCTATTGCAGGATTTCTGTACGATCACTCCTAGATCAATTGACCTTAGGGGACCAGATGTCGAGCATCCCTCGGAACTTACTTTCCCAAACCAGAAAGGTCACAGGTACAAACTTTTAAAACTCAAGGATTTCTGTATTTTAAATGCTTAAAAAAATCATCTCAATAACTTGGATCTATACCGAATAGCTTAGACCATATTTTCATTACGATCTACAATTTTGATCACTTAGGTTGTTCAAGCAAAGTAAACCATAAATATGCCGACTCACATATCTTTAAAGCAGTATCTAAAGCGTCAAACATGTTGCTGACTTTTCGATGTTTGAAAGATTTGAACGTTGAACATATGAAACTTTAAATATAAACAAAGCAACTTGTCAAAGATCCTAGACACACATTTTATTCAACTGAAAGAAAATTTGAAATATTAAACTTTATAGAATAAAATTTGTAAAGATTTAAACTTTTAAATTCAACATGCCAAGTTTTGAAAGCAAAAAGTTAAATCGTTTTTCATCTAAAGCGTTTGTAAATATATCAGCAAGTTGATATTCAGTTGCTACAAAATATAACTCAATAGTACCTTCTTCCACGTGATGCTTTATAAAATGATATCGCATGTCTATGTGCTTGGTCTTGGTGTGCTGGACAGGATTGACCGATATAGCAATCGCGGACTTGCTGTCACAATATATTGGCACAGTCTTGTATATCATCCCGTAATCGCGAAGTTGCGTTTTCATCCAGAGCACTTGAGCACAGCAACTAGCTGCAGCGACGTATTCAGCTTCGGCTGTTGATATTGAAACGCAGTTTTGCTTTTTCGACGCCCAGCTTATCAGTCTGTCACCCAAAAACTGGAGATGACCAGAAGTACTTTTCCTGTCCAATTGATTACCACCATAATCTGCATCAGAATAAGCAATCAAACTATAATCAGAAGTTTTAGGATACCATAATCCTAAATAAGGAGTTCCTTTAATATATCTAAAGATGCGTTTGACTGCTAAAAGATGAGATTCTTTTGGTTTTGCTTGAAAGCGGGCACACAGGCACGTTGAAAACATTATGTCCGGGCGACTTGCAGTAAGATACATCAGTGATCCGATTATCCCTCTGTATGTCTTTTGATCCACAACTTTTCCATCTGGATCCAGTCTGAGTTTGGCACCGTGAGCCATAGGCATACCGATTGAGGTAGACTTGTCCATTTTGAATTTCTTCAAAATGTCAAAGACGTACTTTGACTGATTGATGAATATTCCATCTGGAAGCTGCTTCACTTGTAAGCCGAGGAAGAATTTGATTTCTCCCATCATGCTCATCTGAAATCTAGAGGTCATTAAATCAGAAAACCAATTACACAGAGATTTGTTAGTCGTACCGAAAATAATATCATCTACGTATATTTGTACTAAGCAGATATCAAGATTAGTTCTATAAATGAAAAGAGTAGTATCGATCGAGCCTTTGGTGAAGCCGGATTTGACCAAGAAAGGTGACAACTCATCATACCATGCCCGTGGAGCTTGTTTCAGACCTTACAAAGCTTTAACAAGAAAATAAACATAATCAGGACGATCTTTGTCAACAAATCCCTCTGGATGAGATACATATACTTCTTTTTCAATTTGCCATTGAGAAATGATGTCTTGACATCCATTTGATATACAGTGAAATTGCAATAAGCAGCGAAGGCCAAAAACATCCGAATAGCTTCCAATCTGGCGACAGGTGCAAATGTTTCATCATAGTCAATACCTTTTTCTTGTTGATATCCTTTGGCTACTAACCTTGCTTTATTCCGAACGACGATACCATCTTTGTCCTTTTTATTCTTGAATATCCACTTTGTACCAATGATGCTTTTACCCTTTGGCCGTGGTACAAGTCTCCACACTTTGAGCGCGTCAAACTGATTGAGCTCTTCTTGCATTGCTAAAATCCAGTCTGGATCTTCCAACGCTTCAGAAACTTTGATAGGTTCAATCTTGCTTAGAAAGCAAGTGTACAAACATTCGTTAGAAGAAGCTGTTCTGGAGCGAGTAGAAACACTTGCTTGAGGATCCCCAATAATTTGATGGATTGGATGAGATCTTGTCCATTTTGTTGTATGAGGGAGAGGATCGATAACTTCTTGAACCACTTCTATTTGTTGAGGAGGATCTTCAGATGGAATAATGTCAGAAGATGATACAGATATGGTTTCAACTGAAGGAGGAGGTATTTCCATGACATCAGATTCAAGCTCTTGTTGACCAGACGTAGCTTGTACTTCTTATTGAACATTTTCTTCTTGAAAAGCTTCATCTTCTACAGATTCCTCATGGACAGTTTCAGCAATTTGTGGTTCAGAGATGACTTGATCAAGATGATGTTCAGAAGGTATGTCTTGAATTTCAGGAGATACTGAAGCAGCATCAGGTTCAGAGGTTGATGCAGCGGAATTAGGATTAGATGCACTTACAGATTCCTGATTCAAGACATTTGACACATTATCAGTGTTTGGTTTAGGAACATCATCATAAAAAATTTCAAACAAAAAATCAAGATCAGAAAGATTAGACAGAGAAGTAGAAGGATCCTGATTTGTCGACTGAAGTGCAGGTTCTGAACTAATTTGTTCAGAAACTGAGTTTCCAGTAATATCGGGTTCTGAACTGTGTTGTCCAGAAGCCAAATCTGCAGCTTCATCAAATTTGACATTCACTGACTCTATAACTTTTCTTGCAGAGAGGAGAAAAACTCTGTAAGCCACAGAGTTAGAAGAATAGCCCAGAAATACACCTTCATCTGCCTTTGGACTAAATTTGTTCAAAATATCTCTGTCATTCAAAACATAGCATTTACACCCGAAAGACTTGAAATATTTGATGTTGGTTTTAATACCATTCATCAATTCATATGGAGTCTTATTGAATCGGCGGTGTAGAATTGATCTGTTTTGAGTATGACATGCAGTTGATATGGCTTCAGCCCAGTGAGACAAAGGAAGACCTGAATAAGCAAGCATAGATCTAGCAGCTTCCACAAGCGTTCTGTTTCTTTGTTCAACAACTCCATTCTGTTGCGGTGTTCTTGCAGCAGAAAATTGTTGTTGTATACCTTGATCATCATAGAATGCTTGAAGAGTTGAATTCTTGAATTCTGTGCCATTATCTAATCTTACAACTTTGACTTGCTTTTGCTTATTTGTCTGAATAGATTTGATGAGGTTGATGAGAATTTCGGGTGTCTCATCTTTAGATTTGAGAAATTTCACTCATGTATATCTGTAGTAACCATCAACAATAACCAAAACATACTTCTTCTTCCCTATACTCTTTGTCTTCATTGGTCCGCACAAATCAACATGAATTAGATCTAGAATATCCGTAGTGCAATATTCAGGCTTTGGCTTATGAGAAGCTTTCTTCATCTTTCCTTTCTCGCAGTCCTGATAGAGATGGTCTTTCTGGAAACGGAGGATTGGAAGACCTCTCACGGAATCATTCTTGACCAAGCGATCCATGTATTTGAAATTGAGATGAGCTAGTCGACGGTGCCACACCCAGCTTTCATGAATAGAGGCTTTTGATAGAAGACAAATATTTGATGGAACCTTTACTTCGGAAAGATTAATGGTATAAAGATTTGATCGTCTCTTTTCCAACAAGTAAGTCCATGCCGCTATTATTCTTTACAGCAACTCTTTCAGACTTGAAACTGACTTCAAGATCTTTATCACAGAACTTTCTGATGCTGAATAAATTGTGACTTAAACCTTCGACATAGCTTACTCTTTTGACAGTTATGTTACCTTGAACAAGATCACCATAACCAAGAATGGGAGCCGTCTCGCAGTTTCCAAATTTGACACGACCGCAACATTTTTCTTTAAAATTTGTAAGTAGAGATTTGTTGCTAGTCATGTGTTTGGAACACCCCAAATCCAGATACCATAATTGATTTTGCTGCAAAATCAACAATTACTGAGATTTAGGTACCCATATAAATATGGGTCCCTTCTTGTTAGTCCTTTCCTTTTTCTTTTTCAAAAAATTATTTTTCCAAAACATCTGAGATTGATCAAATAAAGCATGAACATCATCACATATTAAAGAAGAAACACAATCATCAGAATCAGAATCAGAACTAGAGAGACAATATGAGATGTTCTTTGAAATTTGAAACATTTGCTCAACAGAATATTTTGTAGATTTATTATAAAAGGCAAATGAGTCTTGTTTACAAAGAAAATCTACACATTTATTCTCTACAGAAACAATTTCTTCAGATCTCTGTTTCTTTTGCCAAACAGACTTCACATACTTCTTCAAAGGCCTATCTGAAATAGATGAATCAGAAAAATTAGAATTTTCAGAAATATCAAACTCTTTCTTCTTTTTCTTCTTTGACCTTCTTCTTTTACGCTTTGTTTTATAGAAATGATCATTTAGCGTAAAAGTGTCATCAACAATTTTAGATAAAATATTTGATTTAGAAGAGGAAGTTTTATCAATAAAATCAAACTCATCAGTTATTTTATTTGGATAAACCTCAGAGCAAGAAACATCAGATGAACACAAGTTGATGGAAGATTTGATAAGACCAGAATTATTTTCTTTAAAACTTGATGTTATAAAAGAAAAAATGACATCGTTTTCAATTTTTCTCAAAATCTCTTGTTCTTCCAATTGTTCTTCTAGATCAAAGATTTGACATTCTAAAACTAAAGGAGGTATATATCTCTTAGTATCATATGATACTGAAGATATTTTGTCCTTATTAGGATTAGCTTCATTTAAATCAAAGAAGTCATTCGATCTAGAAGATTTAGTAAAAGAAACAATATTTAACATTTGTCTTCTCTTCTTTATTCTTTCAGGAAAATATTTTGCATTTTCTTGAGTGTAAACGAAAGGAACTTCCATTCTCTTGTTGTTTATCCGTTTCTTATCTTCCTCAATTGTAGTCTCTTTAGCACTTGTCCAAAAAGGTTTATATTGAGAACCATATTTTGAAAGACCAAGACAGTCGTAATTATAAAAATTGGGAATCTCAATATTAGCTTTCTTTAAAAACTGAGGATTTTTAAATCCAAGACCCCAATTTTCTTTTAACGACTCATAGCTCCTTGGTTTATGCATATGAATTGTTTGTTCAGTTTGATTTTGTTTATATAACTTTTCTTCTAATTCAAATATTTTATCCGAAAACTCTTGATTTAAAATTGACAAATCAGACAAAGAATCATGAGAAGTCTGTTTTTGAATTTCTAAATCTTCTATTCTTTCTTGAAGTTTCTCTTTTGTAAATTTTAAAATAGCTTTTTCATCTTTCAGAGAAATCTTCAACTTTTCAATTTGAACAGACTTTTCTTGATTTTCATGTTTTTCGGATAAAAGCTTTGAACGAAAGTCATGTAAAGCATTTATGATGACATTCATTTGCGAAGAAATGAAATTAAAATCAAACTCAGATGGTACCTCAGATTCATCGGTTGAAGTCTCCTCATCCTCATCATCACTGTTGTCGTCTCCAATAAAACACATGGCAGCAGTCTCAACATTATCAGCTTTGTTATCTGAGTGGTCCAACCAATATTCCTCCTCAGCCAACAAAATTGTTCCACTTGCTTTCTTCTCAGCCAAAGCTAATTTCTTCTTATAGAAATCCACATCTTTCACAATCTTCGTTCTGCACTCCTTTGAAATATGCCCGGGTTTGCCACAGTTGTAGCAAGTCACAGCCTTCTTATCTTCTTTCTTTGGTTCAGCTGCTTTAACAGGCTCATATTTGGGAAAGAAAGGCTTTGATGTAGAATCGGGGTCTACCTTCTTTGATCCATATGAGAAACGAAGATTGTTTAAGCCTGACCGTTTCTGATATTTCTTTTGATAATGCTGACTTAGAAGAATCATGGCTTTTTCCAATGCTTCGCCATCGTCATCTGTTGACCCATCGTAAGCAGACTCTGTCAAGGCTTGTTCAGCCATTTGACTAGCTAAAAGAGCGATTGGATCCACAGTCTTTGGCTTCTGCTTATCCAGCTTAGCTTTCTTCTTTAGAACCATGGCTTCATCAGACATCAGAATTTCGAATAGTTCCTGAATGGGCATTTTTGAAATTCTGGGATCATTTCTCATCCGATGACAAGATTTTTCCCATTGAGGTTTATGTGCATTGAGAAACTTCAGATTTGTCTCCAGATCATTCTTTGTTACCTTGATCTTATACAGATCATTAATAACAGTCCAAAACCTATCGAAGACACTTTTCAGACTTTCCCCATCTTTAGCTTTGAATTCTTCAAAGTTGTTCATGTATCTTGTCTGACGAAGTTGGGTAGACATAGCAGTACCAAGCATGATTTTCTCCAGTTGTGTCCACATCATCATAGGATTGTGTTTGAAACAATCGATTATGTTATAGATGGAATTTGGTAGAGCAAGAATCAAATTTGACTTGGCCTGATTGTCAGCTTGGTATCTTAGAAGTTCATCAGCATCATATTCTATCAGTGCTTTTTCTACATCAGTAGCTGGAGTTCTTCCAATTGCGGGTATCACTTTCTTTGGCTTGACCATGGGACCTTCAGTCAAAGCTTTCATCATATTTTCCCCATTTGATTGTCTTTCGATGAAATTAATAAACCGGTCCTGCCATTGTTCAAATTCATTCTCATTTATCAGCACGGGTGGACAAGTATCAGACCCCAACGACATCATGAGGTCGTTCTTGTAAAGTTGAGCTTGTAAAGACATTTTGATGAAATCTGGAATTCAGAAAATTGACTAAGTCTTGAAGACCCACACACCTAAGAAATGCGTGTTCAGAGAGAAACTGTTCGGGTCCTTGATGATACGCACACCCAAGAAATGCGTGTTCAGAGATATGCGTGTCTAGAAGAGAAATGTGGGTCCAGATATGCGTGTTAAGACAGACACGCACTTTGAAGAAATGTGTGATAAGACGGACATACGCACTTTGAAGAAATGCGTGTTAAGACGGACACGCACTTGAAGATATGCGTGTTAAGGCAGACACGCACTTGAAGATATGTGTGTTAAGGCAGACACGCACTTGAAGATATGCGTGTTAAGGCAGACACGCACTTTGAAGATATGCGATTCCAAAAGAGAACAACCTGAGAAAAACACTAACACTTAAAAGTTAGTTTCACAATGAAGATATGATGGAAGCGCATTCTAATAATATGAATATGAATAACCCGCATACTTCATTAAACACACGCATACTTCAAAATCTATGACAAACATGCAAACTATAATATCGACCCGCACAATATATGAATCATACGCATAATAGGATAAATGACCCGCATTTCAGGATGAATAACCCGCACATCAAGATGAATGACCCGCATACCAACAAACAACTATAAATCTGCTAATTCGATCATAACAATGAATTAAATCTAAACAATATTGCACAAATTTGATCAAAAACAAGATTTTAATACAATTCAATTGACAAATTCGATCAAATCACTCCACATCTCAAAAATCAAATAGAACAGACAACAGAACACGTCTTTTTCGGGATATTTTCAAACTTAAAAATTAAAGCATCAAATAATGTTTTTATGCAAAACTACAAGAATCAATCACGATCGACTAACTAAAACGCATCTAATAACATCAAATTCAACGCAATTCGATCACAAAACAGACTGAAATTGGTGAAAATCCAGAAAACGAGATTTTTCTTGAAAAAACAACAAAAATCAATCAAATTTTCGAATTAACCAACCAAATCAGAAACAATTATACGCTATACTCAATTCTCTCAAGATCTTAGAGAGAGAATCTAGAGAGAGAAAGTGTGCTCCAAATGTAACAGTGAAGTATATTCAAACAGTGTACGATTCTTACAAAACTAACAAACCAAGGGGACTTAAATACCCCAAGGCACTAACAAAACAGAAAACACTACTGAAAGCAGTAAAATAAATACAATGATTACTATAAAATCAGATCTAACAATATATGCTTAAAACCTTCTAAATAACATAATAGAAGGCCCACGTAAATTTTCATGGGAATCCGACATGGTCGGTCCGGACGAGAAACCCCTATACCCCCCCCCCCCCCGCTTTTCGCGTATCGGAAAAATTGGGTTTCGCGCTAAAATGTGCGTAACTTCTGCTACGTGACTCCGTTTTAGGCCCATGACCAATCAAAACGGAACTTGGAAGGTCCACCACACAATGTTCAGGGTGTTTGGTGGCAATACACCATGATTTGAGTGTGTCTCGATAAACTACACGACGTACGTTCGATTCAGTTCCGCCAATGCGTGTCTTCGGCAATTTGCGGCTCTAGATCGGTTTTTTTATAAGTAGTATATTCTTAAAACCTTCTAAATAACATTGTAGAAGGCCCACGTAAATTTTCATGGGAATCCTGCACGGTCGGTCAGGACGAGAAACCCCCTATACCCCCGCCTTCCACGTATCGGCAAAAACTAGATTTCGCGCTAAAATGTGCGTAACTTCTGCAACGTGACTCCGTTTTAGGCCCATTACCAGTAAAAACGGACCTTGGAAGGTCCACCACACAATTTGTAAGGCGTTTGGTGTCAATACACCATGATTTGAGTGTATTTCGATATACTGCACGACGTACGTTCTGTTCGGTTCCGCCAATGTGTGTCTACGGCAATTTGCGGCTCTAGATCGGTTTTTTGTAAGTAATATATTCTTAAAACCTTCTAAAAATATTATAGAAGTCCCACGTAAATTTTCATGGAAATCCGGCATGGTCGGTCCGGACGAGAAACCCCCTATACCCCCGCCTTTCGCGTATCGGCAAAAACTGGGTTTCGCGAAAAAATGTGCGTAACTTCTGCTACGTGACTCCGATTTAGAACCATGACCAGTCAAAACAGACCTTCGATGGTCCACCACACAATGTGCACAGATTTTTGTGGCAATACACCATCATTTGAGTGTGTTTCGATAAATTGCACGACGTACGTTCGGTCCGGTTCGCCCAATGGGTGTCTATGGCAACTTGCGGCTCTAGATCGGTTTTTTGTAAGTAATATATGCTTAAAACCTTCTAAATAACAATGTAGAAAGCCCACGTAAATTTTCATGGGAATCCGGCACGGTCGGTTCGGACGAGAAACCCCCTATACCCCCGCCTTTCGCGTATCGGCAAAAATTGGGTTTCGCGCAAAAATGTGCGTAACTTCTGCTACGTGACTCCGTTTTAGGCCCATGACCAGTCAAAACGGACCTTGGAAGGTCCACCACACAATGTACAGGGAGTTTGGTGGCAATACACCATGATTTGAGTGTGTTGGTCCCGAAGGTGCTAAACAAGTTTGTAGAAGGGGGGGTTGAATACAAACACAGAATTTAAAGTTTAATAAATTGTTTATTGATAAATCAAAATACAATTTACAAGTTTTTTTGCGGAATAAGATTAAGACAGACTCAATCTAAACAAACTTAAGAAACACTAAGATAATTGCACAAGAAATTCAGAGAGTGGGAGATTAAGAGATATAGAAAACAAAGGTTTCTATATGGAGTTCATGGATTGAGCACCCTTTCAGATGAAGGGGTGATCTTCCTATTTATACCCTATGAATTAAATGCGTGGCAGGGTACTTTACACATGGCGTTTACAGATTGGCTTTGGGAGACTGACTTTTGGGAGACATACTTTCGGCCGGGTCATGAACAATGTAGTTGACAGAGTTGTTGTACGAATGGTTGCAGCGACTTGTCCGTTCTGACACATCGTACTAGGTTGTGCAAAGATAGACAAAAGGAAACTTGAGGCATAAGCTTTGTGATCGATTGATCGCTGAGTATCTCTAAGTTCGCGTATAAGTAGAGTTGTCTTTGCTTCACTAATATCCGCATCAGGTCACTAGTAGACTTCTCTTTGTTCATCAGCTTCATCTTCGATTCAGCTATGAACATATGTTGACGCGAGACTTGTCTTTAGGGATTACGTTTGGCTGTTTACTTCTGAAACTATCAGTGATAACTGAACAGACTCAGTCTGATCACTGATAGTGAAACACTAATACATAGAAATGTTTATAAGAAAGACTATCAGCGATAACTGAACAGATTCAGTCTGATCGTTGATGGTGAAACACTAATACATATTAAAACGTAATTTTCACTAAGTATAGAAGAGGGTCGTTATCAAATCACTGAGAGAGTTTGGATCAACAATCTCCCCCTATTTGATAATGACAAAGTAACTGAAGAAAATTACTTTATAATTCAAAATGATGGAATAATCAAGACTCGTAACATACATGTCCCAATTACTATTTTGAGGGATCTTTTACAGCACTTGATGGAGTTAAGTACTTCACTGAAATTTTCATTAAACCAAGAAAAGAATTACAGGGAATGAAAAATTACAAGTACAAGTGATGTACTAACTGTTGTAAGTTAAACTAATAGATTACAAGTAAGAAAACTAATCTATCAGCTATCTAAAGAAGACTTAGGAGGATTGATCATATACTCAGGTATTTCTTCTCCTTTCTGTCTTCGTTCCAAAGATTCTTGGCTGATAATTTCTTTAATTTTCTCAGCAGCAGGGAAGAAGTCACACCATAAGCATAAGAGATCCTTGAGATGATTCAGAGGACAGATAGGAATCTCAGAGACTCTTTGAAATCTGAGTTCCTCATCATCATCTCTGAAGAATATTCCATAAGGATTGTCAATTACTTGACTAGCTTGGAAAGGACCACCAGGAAGCAGAGATAAATCCAGAACTGAAAGATCGGGAGAAGGACCAAACAGTGCATCTCTTGAAAATTTGATAGAAGTTTCATTCCTGATGATGGCGATGTCTTCAAAGGAGGAGGACCCAATTCTTCTCTTGAGTTTCTTGGGATTGGGAGGGATAGGAGATGGCAGATTCAATACAGAAGTGACTATGTTGATGAGAGCTTCAAGAAGTCCTTCAACGTAGCCTCTGTATGTAGATTTCGATTTCTTCAGCGCATCCCAGAATTCTATCCACTCTGTAAACCCGAATCCTTCAAGTTTGGAAACGTACATAGCTTTCTGGGTTCCATCCTCTCTGGTAATCTCCATGGTCACTGAGAGTTGATCCTTCTTCTTGCGACCAGAGATAGTCACGGCTGTTATTGGAAGAAGATCAGAGCGATAATCCATCTTCTGTTTACACCATTCGATAGACTTATCGTTGATCTCTTGTTCTTTGGAGCGTTCCTCTTCAATTTCTTTCAGCAGTGCAGCTTGAACTTCCACAAGCTTTCTTTTCAGCTTTTTGTCCTTGACTTGAGAAGATTGAATCTTTAAAGCGAGTTGGGCATCTCGTCTGCATTCAGCGAACAGTTTCTCAGCTTTGGCATATTCTTCTCGTTCAGCATCAGTGAGGAAGTCGAGCTCTGAGAAGGATGTTTGAAGAGGGATTTTCAGCCGTTGACTTTCTAGTTGAGCGATCATTTCAACTCTTTTCTTCACCACTTTCTCTGACCATTGAGATGGTTGAGATGGCCTTCTTGGATGGACCAGGGAATCTTCTTCTTCTTCTTCATCAATCTCAGCGATAGAGATTGGGATTATGTCTTCAGCGATAGTAGCTGGAATTATTTGTTCAGAACCCTTAAGCAGGGGAGAGAACTATCTGGTCAGAAAATGAAAAAATTAGATTATTTTTAGGAAAGAAGAGAGATAAAGGCTAGAAAGAAACAGGGGTTGGATTTTTATAGAAAGATAAGGGAACAAGAGTAAGGCATACCTGAGAAGAATTCTCCTCAGGTAGTGAGATCATCTTCAGGGTTCCCTCAGCAGATACACCTTTGCTTTGGGAAGGGGTTCCTGAAGATGTTTCTTGTCTCCCCCCTGCTTGGATAACTTCTTTCGAAGCTATTGCTGATGATGTGGTGGCTGAAGAACACCAGAGAGATGGATCTTCATCGTCATCATCATCATCATCAACTTGATGAGAATCATCCTCTTGATCTTCAAGATCAAGGTCTTCATCATCGTCTTCATCCTCTTCTTCATCATCGACTATTTCAGCGATGGTGGGAGGGGCTTTATCAGCAGCTATCTCCCCCTCAACCTGAGAGGGAGTTTCCTTCAGTGGTCCAGCAATGACTTCAACCTCCGTGTTTTCTTCAGCGTTCTTCTCCCCCTCTTTGTCATTATCACCGAGAGAGAGATTATTGATAGGAGATGAATTTGTTGCGGTAGCCAACTTCTGGACTTCAGCCTCCAGACATGTGAGTCGTCCTTCAAGTGCAGGGATGTCGGACGTAGCTAGATGAATGAATTCCACAGTTATGGTCAGGGCTGAACGATCATCTTCTGTAAATGATGGAGCAGGAACTGGAGCTGGTTCATTCAGCTTGTCAAGGACTTGCTGAAGAGTAGCAGTGCAGGAGTCAATCTTTGCAGACAGGTCATCATACTGCTGCTTCGATTCTTCCCTGACTTTGACAATCGCTTCCTGAAGAGTAGCGATCTGAGAAAGGTCAGCTTTGGAGGCGCAGGTGGCAGTCAGCGTCTTCGGCGCATCGCCAGCTGTTTGAACAGCGTTGGTGGTGTTGTTGAGAGAAGCAGAAAGAGAATCCACCTTTGTACTCAAACTGTTGACATTGGTGTCAACAGTCGCCAGACTAGGACCTGAAATATAAGTTAGTTGTTGAGAAACAGGCTTATATGGAGAGGTGAGAGTAGTGTATAGGGTTATAGGATTACCTGAATTATCAAACATTTTGTAGAATTGCATGGATTCCTCAAACGAATGATGTTCAGGTCCTATGGGTCCAAACTGAGGAGTAGGGATAGAAGGAGGGTTAGAGACCAAAGAAATAGGAGGACTAGAGATGGGGATAGAAGAAGTAGGGATAGGGGTAGTTACCTCAGGTTGTGTTACTGTTGTTGTGACAGCGACCGAGATCGCTGGCACGGTTGAAGTAGTTGGAGCTGAGGATGTGGAGGAGAGACCCACGAAAGCATCTAAGGAAGTTTGTAGAGAAACATCCTTAGATATAGAGCTAGAAGTAGCTTTCTCCTTGGTCATCTTGGCCTACTTCGAAGGACCAAGGGAGCCAGTTGATGGTCGTTTTGAAGAGGTAGCGGCAGGGATAGCAGAAGAAGGAACCTCATGCGTGGCCGTTGACGACGAAGAATGTAGGAGAGAGAGACGAGAGCGAAGTTCAGAGATACTTACCTCGTTGGGGAGCGTCTTGACCTCCAGTGATCGCTGACCCACTTTCGGAAAAGATGCATCCGAGTTGGTGGGGTAAGTGGTAGGGTAGAGAAACTTCAGGTACGCGCAGATGAAGCGTACGTAGGGAACTTTGGGATCCCTCTCGGTCTTCTCTATCTTTGACTTTAGGTCGTCAAAGATAGATGTTGCGTAGTCGAAGTTACGTCTAGCGATCACTGAGTAAGCCATCTGGACCTGAACCTTGTTGGCTTGGTCCAGTGACCCACTCTTTCCACTCATACACTGAATGATGTGTGAGAAGAAGTAGTTGAGCTGGGAAGGCATCAGTGCCTTCTTCACGAGAGTCGGCTTCTTGTTTGGAATAGTAGTCCTTGGTTTGGGTTCCCAAGCGTATTCCATGGCATCCAAGAATTGGATGAGTTCAGTGTCAGTTGGCAATGAGTCATATCCATTCCTGGGCTTGTCAGGGAATCGAAGAGCTTTCCTCAGGCCTAGGGCAGTCATCATCCCTGAGCCTAGTTGAGTGCTGAAGGAGATAGCAGGAACCTGTTCACCCTTCTTGTTGGTGAGAGAGGTTTCTTCAGCGGTAAACCAGAATTGCTGGAGTAGAGCTTTCGAAGGTGTGGGATCCACAGTGACAGCATAGGCAATGCAGGATTGCCTTAGAAATTGTGCAGCTTCCACCAGATGTGGGTACTTGACACCATCAAAGTCAAGGCGAGCAAGATGGTTGTTCTTTGGAAGCTCAGAATCAGTGATGGCGAACTTGACGTTTTTAGAGGCGACAAGTGCAGATTGAGACATTCTGAGAGTAAACAGATAGATGAATAGAAGAACAAGAACAAGATAGGATACAATTTTAAAGATTAAAAAGGTGTTCTTAAGATAGGATACAAGAACAAGAAGAAAAACCAAAGATTTTGAATGAAGAACAATCAAAATAAAAAGGTTTTTTTTTAAAGAATAAAATCAAAAATGAAAGTGATTTTATGTGATTAGAATCTTATAAACCCATAACGGTAGACCATAAATGGAGTTTTATGTAAAAGGATTTAAGATAAGAAATCAAGAATAACCTGTGGATCTTTGAAGAGGATGATGCAAAGGCTTGAGAATGCTAGAATGCTTGAGAGAGAATTCTTGCTTAGAAAGTATTTCCAGAAAGCGTAAATTGATAGAATGGAAAAGTATTCCTTTTATATGTGAGAGAGAGGAGAGAGAGTGTGAGAGAAGCGGGAAAACAAATGCACATCATGACATGGACACGTCCCACGAAGTTGATTGGATAGAAGAGCAATGGACGAACGTGTCAGAAAAAGGCATGTCGTGGATTGTCGGTTCAAATGACGTCATAGTTTAAAAGAGACTGTTCATTTGTCCGTTTTGAATTTATCACTGAAGAAAAATCAGCAATAGAATTTTCTTTTTGAAAGTATCCCTGATGAAAAGATAGGGATAGATTTTTTTTTAAATGGATCACTGAATATAAATATCAGTGATAAATTTAATTTCAAAAAGCTTTTAATCATTTGAAGAAAGATTCAGTGATTAAGATTTGTATATTTTTTTTTTAAATATCTCAACTGAATGAAGATTCAGTTGTAGGGATTGAGAAAATATACCTGAGAGTCAGAATATTTATCAGAGAGAATGATGAAAGGGGAACTTTTGATTACTGACGCAATACATGAACGTTGAAGAATTATTCTTCAAGGTTCAGCATTCCAAGCTCACTGATGAGAAAGTTGAACCTTGTCTCATCAAGAGGTTTGGTGAATATATCAGCAAGCTGAAAGTCAGTAGGGATAAAGTGAAGTTCAATATCATCATTCATCACATGATCTCTGATAAAGTGATATCTGATCTCTATGTGTTTTGTCTTTGAATGTAGCACTGGATTATTTGCTATAGCGATAGCACTAGTGCTGTCGTAATAGATAGGAATCTTTGACAACTGAAGGTCATAATCTAATAGTTGATTTCTCATCCATAAGATTTGAGAACAACAGCTTCCAGCGGCTACGTATTCAGCTTCAGCTGTGGAAGTGGACACAGAATTTTGCTTCTTGCTTGTCCAACTTACCAGCTTTCCTCCCAAGAGTTGACATCCACCAGTGGTACTTTTCTGTCAAGTTTACATCCTGCAAAATCACTATCAGAATAACCAGTTAGATTGAACCCTGAGTCTTTGGGATACCAAAGACCGAGGTTAGGAGTTCCTTTCAGATATCTGAAAATTCGCTTTACAGCGATCAGATGAGATTCCTTGGGTTCAGATTGATAGCGTGCACATAAACAAGTAGAGTACATGATGTCAGGTCGGCTTGTTGTGAGATACAGCAGGGAGCCTATCATTCCTCTATAGGCAGTGACATTAACAGCTTTTCCAGAAGGATCTTTGTTAAGTGTCAGGGGTGGTGCCATAGGAGTTTTCATCGCTGAAGTTTGAGTAAGATCAAACTTCTTCAGCATATCTTTAACATACTTACCTTGGCTGATAAAAGTACCTTTGTCAGATTGTTTAATCTGAAGACCAAGAAAATATGCCAGCTCACCCATCATACTCATTTTATATTCTTTCTTCATTCTTTCAGCGAAGCGAGTACACAGAGATGGGTTAGTAGAACCAAATATTATGTCGTCGACATATATTTGTACAAGAATTATATGACCTTTTATCTTTCTGAAAAATAACGTATTGTCAATCTTGCCACGTTCAAAATTTTCAGAGATAAGAAAAGATGAGAGAGTGACATACCAAGCACGAGGGGCTTGTTTTAGACCATAGAGAGCCTTATCCAATTTATAAACATAATTTGGATGCTTAGGGTCATAGAACCCTGGTGGTTGTTCTACATAGACTTCTTCATTCAGCTTTCCATTTAGGAACGCTGATTTTACGTCCATTTGATACACAATGAAATCTTTATAGACTGCATAAGCTAAGAATAGTCGAATTGCTTCGAGCCTGGCCATAGGGGCAAAGGTTTCATCATAGTCTATGCCTTCCTCTTGTCTGTATCCCTGAGCAACGAGTCGATCCTTGTTGCGGGTTACAGTTCCATGTTCATCTAACTTGTTTCTAAACACACATTTGGTGCCTATTACAGTTTTATCAGATGGTCTAGGAACGAGATTCCAAACTTTGTTTCGAGAAAATTCAGTCAGCTCTTCTTGCATAGCGCTGACCCAGTTTGGATCTCTGAGGGCATCATCAGTCTTCTTTGGTTCTATTAAAGAGAGAAAGTTTACAAAGAGACAGATATTACCTGAGCTTCGTCGTGTCTGAATACCTGCATCTGGATCACCAAGAATTTGATCTATTGGGTGATCTTTGGTCCATCGCTGAGCAGGAGCATTATTGCTTAACTCAGAGGTTGGATCAACAATTGGAATGTTTACTGATGAGGATGATTGAGGTTCATCAGCGATTAACTGTTGAGTAGATTCACTAGAGAGGTTTTCAGACGAAGGCAGATTTGATGGTAGGGGTGTGTTTAGAGGTTCAGCTGAAACCCATGAGGTGGATTCAGCGGTAGGATGTATAATGTTTGGATCATCATCAGCGGCTGGAGGATCTGAATGCTGATGGTTTGGAAAGGAAGGTTCAGTTTCTCTATAGTGAGAAAGCATCCAAGCATTTAACTCTTCATTGCCAGCGATTGGTTTGGAGTTCGCTGAGCGAGTTTCATCAAAAGTGACGTGAATTGTTTCTTCTACGGTTTGCCTTCTCTTGTTGAAGACTCTGTAGGCTTTGGAGATGGAGGAATATCCTAGAAATATTCCATCATCAGCTTTTGGGTCGAACTTTCCAAGTTGATCTCTGTTGTTTAAGATAAAGCATTGACAACCAAAGATATGAAGAAAGCTGATAGAAGGCTTCCTTCCAACAAAAAGTTCATAAGCTGTCTTCCCAAATCGCTTTATTATCAGCGATTTGTTTTGAGTAAAACATGCAGTGTTTACAGCTTCAGCCCAAAATTGAGTAGGGAGATGAGAATCGCTGAGCATTGATCTAGCAGCTTCTATGATCGTTCTGTTTCTTCTTTCAGCGACTCCGTTTTGCTGAGGTGTTCTTACTGAAGAGAAGTTGTGAGAAATTCCCTTATTTTCAAAGAAATTGTTCAGGGAACTATTCTTGAATTCAGTTCCATGATCACTTCTTATTGAACGAACAGTAAGATTGTTCAGCACTTCCATCTTTTTCACAAAAGATATTAGTTCTTCTGGAGTATCACTCTTACAACGAAGAAAGATAACCCAGGTGTAGCGAGAATATTCATCTACAATGACAAGTGTATATTTCTTTCCAGCTATTGATTGGATGTTGACAGGGCCAAACAGATCCATATGTAAGAGCTGAAGAGGACTTGTCACTGAGGAAACTTGTTTCGACTTGAAACTTGCTTTTGTTTGTTTTCCTTTTTCACATGCTGAGCAGAGAGATTCTTTGGCATATGAGTGCTGAGGAAGACCAGAAACCAGTTCCTTAGATGAGAGAGAATTCAGGGTTTTGAAGTTTAGATGAGAGAGCCTTTTATGCCATAGCCAGTTGACATCAGAAGAGGCCTTAGAGAGAAAACATAAGTTATCAGTGATAGTAGAGTCCATATCTATTACATAGACATTTTCTCTGCGATGACCACTGAGAGCAAGTTTTCCTTTTTCATCTACCACTGAACATGCTTTCTTAGAAAAGCGAACTTCATAGTCTTTATCACATAGTTGACTGATGCTTAGAAGATTGTGCTTCAGTCCATCTACATAAGCGACTCTTCTAAAGGTAGTTGTCCCATTGCTGAGAACACCAAACCCTCGGGTATATCCTTTTCCATTTCCACCAAAAGTCACAGAGGGACCTTTCTCTTCCTTGTATTCAGTGAGCAGGTTTCTTTGTCCAGTCATATGACGAGAACATCCACTATCAAGATACAAGATGCCCTTTGATCCCTGCACACATAAGGAAGATTAAACGTTGTTTGGTACCCACTTTTCAATGGGTCCTTCAGAGTTAGTGGATAAGAAAGGGCCAACTGTCTTCTTAGCAGATAAAGATTCAACTTCAGTGGTAATCTTCACTTTGGTTAATTTTTTAACCTTAGTGGTATTTTTCACTTTGGTTGATTTTTCAGCCTTGGTGACCTTCTTAGCTTTAGAGGCATTTTTCTTCACTTTAGCTATTTTATCAGCTTTAGTGGCAGTTGGACATTTATTTGCAATATGATCAGTAAAACCACAGTGATAACATTTTCTGTATCTGAAAATGGTTTTAGGATCAGAAGTAGAAGGTTTTGCAAGTTTAAGATGAGCAGGGCCAGGTCCAAGAAGACTTTTCTCTTGAGATCTGGGAGGAATTTTCATTTCTTCAGATCTCATAGTTGAGCAATATTCCATACAGAGTGCTGAGAGAAAGAAAATTTAAGTCTTTTGTAAGCTTAAGACGTATTGAATAATTGTCCCAGCTTTCAGGAAGACATTCCAAGAATTTTGTTAGGACCTCAGAATTAGAATAGGTCCTACCAACAGTTCTTAGGTCAATGATTAGGCAGTTAAATCGCTGATGAACGTCAGAAAGAGATTCATTCTTACCAGCGATAAAACTTTCATACTGTCTTACCAAGTTAATCTTTCGAGTCTCTTGGATTTCAGTGGTGCCCTCATATTGAACACATATGGTTTCCCACATTTCTTTAGAAGTTTTCAGATGCATGATGGAATGGAAAACTTCATCAGGCAGAGCCATCGATATAATGGTCTTTGCCTTTGCATCTATGCCTACCTTCTTTTTATCTTCATCACTCCACTGTCTTATTTCCTTAATGACATATCGTTCAGGGACAGCTTCAGTGGTGGTAGTAGCGGGAACTGCAGCTATAATTCTAACAGGTTCATAGGGTCCGTTTTCTATATATTCAGGTATCGTAGGATCCGCACCTTCAAGAAATAGCATCATTCGATTTTTCCATAGAGAAAAGTTATCTCTGCTAAATCGAGGAGGTTTAGAAAGTGAACCATTATCATAGTAGTTTGTGTTTGTGTTTAGTGCCATTTTAGAATAGTAAGGAAGAGTATACAGCAAGATCTTGTTTATTAGATTAAACAAACTGCTCCGATACCACTTGTTGGTCCCGAAGGTGCTAAACAAGTTTGTAGAAGGGGGGGTTGAATACAAACACAGAATTTAAAGTTTAATAAATTGTTTATTGATAAATCAAAATACAATTTACAAGTTTGTTGCGGAATAAGATTAAGACAGACTCAATCTAAACAAACTTAAGAAACACTAAGATAATTGCACAAGAAATTCAGAGAGTGGGAGATTAAGAGATATAGAAAACAAAGGTTTCTATATGGAGTTCAAGGATTGAGCACCCTTTCAGATGAAGGGGTGAACTTCCTATTTATACCCTATTCATTAAATGCGTGGCAGGGTACTTTACACGTGGCGTTCACAGATTGGCTTTGGGAGACTGACTTTTGGAAGACATGCTTTCGGCCGGGTCATGAACAGTGTAGTTGACAGAGTTGTTGTACGAATGGTTGCAGAGACTTGTCCGTTCTGACACATCGTACTAGGTTGTGCAAGGATAGACAAAAGGAAACTTGAGGCATAAGCTTTGTGATCGATTGATCGCTAAGTATCTCTAAGTTCAGAGATAAAGAGGTTCAGCTATCGCTGAAGCTTTTTCTCATGTTCCTTCGCGTATAAGTAGAGTTGTCTTTGCTTCACTGATATCCGCATCAGGTCACTAGTAGACTTCTCTTTGTTCATCAGCTTCATCTTCGATTCAGCTAAGAACATATGTTGACGCGAGACTTGTCTTCAGGGATTACGTTTGGCTGTTTACTTCTGAAACTATCAGTGATAACTGAACAGACTCAGTCTGATCACTGATAGTGAAACACTAATACATAGAAATGTTTATAAGAAAGACTATCAGCGATAACTGAACAGATTCAGTCTGATCGCTGATGGTGAAACACTAATACATATTAAAACGTAATTTTCACTAAGTATAGAAGAGGGGCGTTATGAAATCACTGAGAGAGTTTGGATCAACAGAGTGTGTATCGATAAACTGCATGACGTACGTTCGGTTCTGTTCCGCCAATGCGTGTCTACGGCAATTTGCGGCTCTGGATCGGTTTTTTGTAAGTAATATATGCTTAAACCTTCTAAATAACATTGTAGAAGGCCCACGTATATTTGCATGGGAATCCAGCACGGTCGGTCCGGACGAAAAACCCCCTATACCCCTGCCTTTCGCGTATCGGCAAAAACTGGGTTTCGCGCTAAAATGTGCGTAACTTCTGCTACGTGACTCCTCTTTAGGCCCATGACTAGTCAAAACAGATCTTGTAAGGTCCACCACACAATGTTCAGGGTTTTTTTGGTGGCAATACACCATGATTTGAGTGTGTCTCGATAAACTGCACGACGTACGTTCGGTTCGGTTCTGCCAATGCGTGTCTACGGCAATTTGCGGCTCTAGATCGGTTTTTTGTAAGTAATATATGATTAAAACCTTCTAAATAACATTGTAGAAGGCCCACATAAATTTTCATGGGAATCCAGCACGGTCGGTCCGGACGAGAAACCCCCTATACCCCCGCCTTCCGCATATCGGCAAAAACTGGGTTTCGCGCTAAAATGTGCGTAACTTCTGCTATGTGACTCCGTTTTAGGCCCATGACCAATCAAAACGGACCTTGGAAGGTCCACCACACAATGTGAAGCGAGTTTGGTGTCAATACACCATTATTTAAGTGTGTATCAATAAACTACACGACGTACGTTCGGTTCGGTTCCGCTAATACGTGTCTACGGCAATTTGCGGCTCTAGATCGGTTTTTTGTAAGTAATTTATATTTAAAACCTCCTAATGACAATGTAGAAGGCCCACGTAAATTTTCATGGGAATTCGGCACGGTCGGTCCTGACGAGAAACCCCTTATACCCCCGCCTTTCGCGTATCGGCAAAAACTTGATTTCGCGCTAAAATGTGTGTCACTTCTGCTACGTGACTCCGTTTTAAGCCCATTACCTGTCAAAACGGACCTTGGAATGTCTACCACCCATTGTGCAGGGAGTTTGGTGTCAATAAACCATGATTTGAGTGTATTTCGATAAACTATACGACGTACGTTCGGTTCGGTTCCGCCAATGTGTGTCTACGGCAATTTGCGGCTCTAGATCGCTTTTTTGTAAGTAATATATGCTTAAAACCTTCTAAAATCATTGTAGAAGGCCTACGTAAATTTTCATTGGAATCCGGCATGGTCGGTCCGGACGAGAAACCCCCTATACTCCCGCCTTTCGTGTTACGGCAAAAACTGTGTTTCGCGCTAAATTATGCGTAACTTCTACTACGTGAACCATTTTAGGCCCATTACCAGTAAAAACGGACCTTGGAAGGTCCACCACACAATGTGTAAGGCGGTTGGTGTCAATACACCATGATTTGAGTGTATTTCGATATACTGCACGACATACGTTCGGTTCGGTTCCGCCAAAGTGTGTCTACGGCAATTTGCGGCTCTAGATCGGTTTTTTTAAGTAATATGTGCTTAAAACCTTTTAAAAAATATTGTAGAAGGCCCGCGTAAATTTTCATGGGAATCCGACACGGTTGGTCCGGACGAGAAACCTCCTATACCCCCGCCTTTCGCGTATCGGCAAAAACTGGGTTTCGCGATAAAATGTGCGTAACTTCTGCTACGTGACTCCGATTTGGTCCAAATACTAGTCAAAACAGACCTTGGATGGTCCACCACACAATATACAGGGCGTTTGGTGGCAATACACCATGATTTGAGTGTGTTTCGATAAAATACACGACGTACATTCGGTTCAGTTCGTCCAATGGGTGTTTACGGCAATTTGCGGATCTAGCTCCGTTTTTTGTAAGTAATATATGCTTAAAAGCTTCTAAATAACATTTTAGAAGGCCCACGTAAATTTTCATGGGAATCCGACACGGTCGGTCCGGACGAGAAACCCCTATACCCCCCCGCTTTTCGCATATCGGAAAAATTGGCTTTCGCGATAAAATGTGCGTAACTTCTGCTACGTGACTCCGTTTTAGGCCCATTACCAGTAAAAACGGACCTTGTAAGGTCCACCACACAATGTGTAAGGCGTTTGGTGTAAATACACCATGATTTGAGTGTATTTCGATATACTGCACGACGTACGTTCGGTTCGGTTCCGCCAATGTGTGTCTACGGCAATTTGCGTCTCTAGATCGGTTTTTTGTAAGTATTATATTCTTAAAACCTTCTAAAAATAAAATAGAAGGCCCACGTAAATTTTCATGGGAATCCGGCACGGTCGGTCCGGACGAGAAAATCCCTATACCCCCGCCTTTCGCGTATCGACAAAAACTGGGTTTCGCGATAAAATGTGCGTAACTTCTGCTACGTGACTCCGATTTAGTCCCATGATCAATCAAAACAGACCTTGGATGGTCCACCACACAATGTTCAGGGTGTTTGATGGCAATACACCATGATTTGAGTGTGTCTCGATAAACTTCACGACGTATGTTCGGTTCGGTTCTGCCAATGCGTGTCTACGGCAATTTGCGGCTCTAGATCGGTTTTTTGTAAGTAATATATACTTAAAACCTTCTAAATAACGTTTTAGAAGGCCCACGTATATTTGCATGGGAATCCAGCACGGTCGGTCCGGACGAAAAACCCCCTATACCCCCGCCTTTCGCGTATCGGCAAAAACTGGGTTTTGTGCGAAAATGTGCGTAATTTCTTCTACGTGACTCCTCTTTAGGCCCATGACCAGTCAAAACGGATCTTGTAAGGTCCACCACACAATGTTCAGGGTGTTTGGTGGCAATACACCATGATTTGAGTGTGTCTCGATAAACTACACGACGTACGTTCGGTTCGGTTCTGCCAATGCATGTCTACGACAATTTGGGGCTCTAGATCGGTTTTTTTGTAAGTAATATATGATTAAAACCTTCTAAATAACATTGTAGAAGGCCCACATAAATTTTCATGGGAATCCAGCATGGTCGGTCCGGACGAGAAACCCCCTATCCCACCGCCTTTCGCGTATCGGCAAAAACTGGGTTTCGCGCTAAAATGTGCGTAACTTCTGCTATGTGACTCCGTTTTTGGCCCATGACCAGTCAAAACGGACCTTGGAAGGTCCACCACACAATGTGAAGCGAGTTTGGTGGCAATACACCATTATTTAAGTGTGTTTCGATAAACTGCACGACGTACGTTCGGTTCGGTTCTGCTAATACGTGTCTACGGCAATTTGCGGCTCTAGATCGGTTTTTTGTAAGTAATATATGTTTAAAACCTTCTAAATGACAATGTAGAAGGCCCAGGTAAATTTTCATGGGAATTCGGCATGGTCGGTCCGAACGAGAAACCCCCTATATGGCAAAAACTGGATTTCGCGCAAAAATGAGTGTCACTTCTGCTACGTAACTCCGTTTTTGGCCCATTACCTATCAAAACGGACCTTGGAATGTCCACCACTCATTGTGCAAGGAGTTTGGTGTCAATACACCATGATTTGAGTGTATTTTGATAAACTGTACGACGTACGTTCGGTTCGATTCCGCCAATGTGTGTCTACGGCAATTTGCGGCTCTAGATCGGTTTTTTGTAAGTAATATATGCTTAAAACCTTCTAAAAACATTGTAGAAGGCCTACGTAAATTTTCATGGGAATCCGGCACGGTCGGTCCGGACGAGAAACCCCCTATACCCCCGCCTTTCGCGTATCGACAAAAACTGAGTTTCGCGATAAAATGTGCGTAACTTCTGCTACGTGACTCCGTTTTAGGCCCATGACCAGTCAAAACGGACCATGGAAGGTCCACCACCCAATTTGCAGGGAGTTTGGTGGCAATACACCATGATTTGAGTGTGTATCGATAAACTGCACTACGTACGTTCGGTTCGGTTCCGCCAATGCGTGTCTATGGCAATTTGCGGCTCTAGATCGGTTTTTTGTAAGTAATATATGCTTAAAACTAGCTAAATAACATTATAGAAGGCCAACGTATATTTTCATGGGAATCCAGCATGGTCGGTCCGGTCGAAAAACCCCCTATACCCTCGCCTTTCGCGTATCGGCAAAAACTGGGTTTCGCGCTAAAATGTGCGTAACTTCTGCTACGTGGCTCCTCTTTAGGCCCATGACCAGTCAAAACAGATCTTGTAAGATCCACCACACAATGTTCAGGGTGTTTGGACGAGAAACCCCCTATACCCCCGCCTGTCGCATATCGACAAAAACTGGGTTTTGCGCTAAAATGTGCGTAACTTCTGCTACGTGACTCCGTTTTAGGCCCATGACAAGTAAAAACGGCCCTTGAAAGGTCCACCACACAATGTTCAGGGCGTTTGGTGGCAATGTACCATGATTTGAATGTGTTTCGATAAACTGCACGACGTACGTTCGGTTCGGTTCGCCCAATGGGTGTCTACGTCAATTTGAGGCTCTAGATCGGTTTTTTGTAAGTAATATATGCTTAAAACCTTCTAAATAACATTGTAGAAGGCCCACGTAAAATTTAATGGGAATCCGACACGGTCGGTCCGGACGAGAAACCCCTATACCCCCGCCTTTCGCTTATCGGAAAAATTGGGTTTCGCGCTAAAATGTGCGTAACTTCTGCTACGTGACTCCGTTTTAGGCCCATGACCAGTCAAAACGGACCTTGGAAAGTCCACCACACAATGTTCAGGGTGTTTGGTGGCAATACACCATGACTTAAGTGTGTCTCGATAAACTGCACGACATACGTTCGGTTCGGTTCCGCCAATGCGTGTCTACGGCAATTTGCGGCTCTAGATCGATTTTTTTAAGTAGTATATTCTTTAAACCTTCTAAATAACATTGTAGAAGGCTCACGTAAATTTTCATGGGAATCCAGCACGGTCGGCCCGGACGTGAAACCCCCTATACCCCCGCCTTTCGCGTATCCGCAAAAATTGGGTTTCACGATAAAATGTGTGTAACTTCTGCTACGTGACTCCGATTAAGTCCCATGACCAGTCAAAACTGACCTTGGATGGTCCAACACACAATGTGCACGGAGTTTGGTGTCAATACACCATGATTTGAGTGTGTTTCGATAAATTGCACGACGTACGTTCGGTTCGGTTCGCCCAATGGGTGTCTACGGCAACTTGCGGCTCTAGATCGGTTTTTTGTAAGTAATATATGCTTAAAACCTTCTAAATATCATTGTAGAAGGCCCACATAAATTTTCATGGGAATCCGGCACGGTCGGTTCGGACGAGAAACCCCCTATACCCCCGCCTTTCGCGTATCGACAAAAATTGGGTTTCGAGCTAAAATGTGCGTAACTTCTACTACGTGACTCCGTTTTAGGCCCATGACCAGTCAAAATGGACCTTGGAAGGTCCACCACACCATGTGCAGAGAGTTTGGTGGCAATACACCATGATTTGAGTGTGTATCGATAAACTGAACGACGTACGTTCGGTTCGGTTCCGCCAATGCGTGTCTACGGCAATTTGCGGCTCTAGATCGGTTTTTTGTAAGTAATATATGCTTAAAAATTTCTAAATAACATTGTAGAAGGCCCACGTATATTTGCATGGGAATCCAGCACGGTCGGTCCGGACGAAAAACCCCCTATACCCCTGCCTCTCGCGAATCGGCAAAAACTGGGTTTCGCGCTAAAATGTGCGTAACTTCTGCTACGTGACTCCTCTTTAGGCCCATGACCCGTCAAATTGAATCTTGTAAGGCCCACCACACAATGTTCAGGGTGTTTGTAACATTGGTGGCAATACACAATGATTTGAGTGTGTCTCGATAAACTGCACGACATACGTTCGGTTCGGTTCTGCCAATGGGTGTCTACGGCAATTTGCGGCTCGAGATCGGTTTTTTGTAAGTAATATATGTTTAAAACTATCTAAATAACATTGTAGAAGACCCACGTAAATTTTCATGGGAATCCGACACGGTCGGTCCGGACGAGAAACCCCCTATAGCTCCGTCTTTCGCGTATCAGCAAAAACTGGGTTTTACGCAAAAATGTGCGTAACTTCTGCTACGTGACTCCGTTTTAGGCCCATGACCAGTAAAAATGGACCTTGGAAGGTCCACCACACAATGTTCAGGGCATTTGGTGGCAATACACCATGATTTGAGTGTCTTTCGATAAACTGCACGATGTACGTTCGGTTCGGTTCCGCCAATGCGTGTATATGGCAATTTGCGGCCCTAGATCGGTTTTATGTTGGTAATATATGCTTAAAACCTTCTAAATAACATTGTAGAAGGCCCACGTAAATTTTCATGGGAATCCGGCACAGTCGGTTCGAACGAGAAACCCCTTATACCCCCACCTTTCGCGTATCGTCAAAAATTGGGTTTCGCGCTAAAATGTGCGTAACTTCTGCTACGTTTCTCCGTTTTAGGCCCATGACCAGTCAAAACGGACCTTGCAAAGTCGACCACACAATGTTTAGGGTGTTTGGTAGCAATACACCATGATTTGAGTGTATTTCGATAAACTGCACGACGTATGTTCGGTTCGGTTCCGCCAATGCGTGTATACAGCAATTTGAGGCTCTAGATCGGTTTTTTGTAGGTAATATATGCTTAAAACCTTCTAAATAACATTGTAGAAGGCCCACGTAAATTTTCATGGGAATTCGGCACGGTCGGTTCGGACAAGAAACCCCCTATACCCCCGCCTTTCGCGTATCGGCAAAAACTGGGTTTCGCGATAAAATGTGCGTAACTTTTGATACGTGACTCCGATTTAGTCCCACGACCAGTCAAAACAGACCTTGGATGGTCCACCACACAATGTTCACGGAATTTGGTGGCAATACACCATGATTTGAGTGTGTTTCGATAAATTGCACGACGTACGTTCGGTTCGGTTCGCCCAATGGGTGTCTACGGCAACTTGCGGCTCTAGATCGGTTTTTTGTAAGTAATATATTCTTAAAACCTTCTAAATAACATTCTAGAAAGCCCATTTAAATTTTCATGGGAATCCGGCACGGTCGGTGTGGACGACAAACCCCCTATATCCCCGTCTTTCGCGTATCGGCAAAAATTGGGTTTTGCGCAAAAATGTGCGTAACTTCTGCTACGTGACTCCTCTTTAGGCCCATGACAATTCAAAACGAACCTTGTAAGGTCCACCACACAATGTTCAGGGTGTTTGGTGGCAATACACCATGATTTGAGTGTGTCGCGATAAACTGCACGACGTACGTTCGGTTCGGTTCCGCCAATGCGTGTCTACGGCAATTTATGGCTCTAGATTGGTTTTTTGTAAGTAATATATGCTTAAAACCTTCTAAATAACATTGTAGGAGGCCCACGAAAATTTGCATGGGAATCTGACACGGTCGGTCCGGACGAGAAAACCCCTATACCGCCTTTCACGTATCGGCAAAAATTGGGTTTTGCGCTAAAATGTGCGTAACTTCTGCTACGTGACTCCGTTTTAGGCCAATGACCAGTAAACGCGGACCTTGCAAGGTCCACCACACAATGTGCAGGGCGTTTGGTGGCAATACACCATGATTTGAGTGTGGTTCGATAAACTGCACGACGTACGTTCGGTTCGGTTCCGCCAATGCGTGTATACGGCAATTTGCGGCTCTAGATCGGTTTTTTGTAGGTAATATATGCTTAAAACCTTCTAAATAACATTGTAGAAGACCCACGTAAATTTTCAAGGGAATTTGGCACGATCGGTTCGGACGAGAGACCCCCTATACCCCCGCCTTTCGCGTATCGGCAAAAATTGGATTTCGCGCTAAAATGTGTGTAACTTCTGCTACGTGACTCCGTTTTAGGCCCATTACTAGTAAAAACGGACCTTGGAAGGTCCACCACACAATGTGTAGGGCGTTTGGTGTCAATAGACCATGATTTGAGTGTATTTCGATATACTGCACGACGTACGTTTGGTTCGGTTCCGCCAAAGTGTGTATACGGCAATTTGCGGCTATAGATCAGTTTTTTGTAAGTAATATATCCTTAAAATCTTCTAAATAACATTGTAGAAGGCCCACGTAAATTTGCATGGGAATCTGACACGGTCGGTCCGGACGAGAAACCCCATATACCCCCGCCTTTCGCGTATCGGCAAAAATTGGGTTTCGCGCTAAAATGTGCGTAACTTCTGCTACGTGACTCCGTTTTAGGCCGATGACCAGTAAACGCGGACCTTGGAAGGTCCACCACACAATGTGCAGGGCGTTTGGTGGCAATACACCATGATTTGAGTGAGTTTCGATAAACTTCACGACGTACGTTCGGTTCGGTTCCGCCAATGCGTGTATACGGCAATTTGCGGCTCTAGATCTGTTTTTTGTAGGTAATATATGCTTAAAACTTTCTAAATAACATTGTATAAGGCCCACGTAAATTTTCATGGGAATTCGGCACGATCGGTTCGGACGAGAAACCCCCTATACCCCCGCCTTTCGCGTATCGTCGAATATTGGATTTCGCGCTAAAATGTGTGTAACTTCTGCTACGTGACTCCGTTTTAGGCCCATTACTAGTAACAACGGACCTTGGAAGTTCCACCACACAATGTGTAGGGCGTTTGGTGTTAATAGACCATGATTTGAGTGTATTTCAATATACTACACGACGTACGTTTGGTTCGATTCCGCCAAAGTGTGTCTACGGCAATTTGCGGCTCTAGATCGGTTTTTTGCAAGTAATATGTGCGTAAAACATTTTAAATAACATTTTATAAGGTCCACGTAAATTTCCATGGAAATCCGGCACGATTGGTCCGGACGAGAAACCCCCTATACCCCCGCCTTTCGCGTATCAGCAAAAACTGAGTTTAGTGATACAATGTGCGTAACTTCTGCTACGTGACTCCGTTTTAGGCACATGACCAGTCAAAAAGGACCTTGGAAGGTCCACCACATAATGTGCAGGGCGTTTGGTGGTAATAGACCATGATTTGAGTGTGTTTCGATAAACTGCACGACGTAAGTTTGGTTCGGCCAATGCGTGTCTACGGCAATTTGCGTCTAGATCGGTTTTTTGTAAGTAATATGTGTTTAAAACCTTCTAAATAACTTTGTAGAAGGCCCACGTATATTTTCATGGAAATCCGACACGATCTGTCCGGACGAGAAACCACCTATACCCCCGCCTTTCGCGTATCGGCAAAAACTAGGTTTCGCGCTAAAATGTGCGTAACTTCTGCTACGTGACTCCGTTTTAGGCCCACGACTAGTAAAAACGGACCTTGGAAGGTCCACCACACTATGTGCACGACGTTTGGTGGCAATACACCATGATTTGAGTGTGTTTCGATATACTGCACGACGTACGTTCCGTTCGTTCAATTCAGCCAATACGTGTCTACGGCAATTTACGGATCTAGATCGGTTTTTTGTAAGTAATATGTTCTTAAAACCTTCTAAATAACATTGTATAAGGCCCAAGTGAATTTCCATGGAAATTCGGAACGGTCGGTCCAGACGAGAAACCTCCTATACCCCCACCTTTCGCGTATCGGCAAATATTGGGTTTCGTGCTAAAATGTGCGTAACTTCTGCTACGTGACTCCGTTTTAGGCCCATGACCAGTCAAAACGGACCTTGGAAGGTCCACCACACAATGTGCAGGGCGTTTGGTGGAAATACACCATGATTTGAGTGTGTTTCAAAAAACAACACCACGTACGTTCGGTGCGGCCAATGCGTGTTTACGGCAATTTGCGGCTCTAGATCGGTTTTTTGTAAGTAATATGTGCTTAAAACCTACTAAATAACATTGTATAAGGCCCACGTAAATTTCCATGGAAATCCGGCACGGTCGGTCCGGACGAGAAACCCCCTATACCCCCGCCTTTCGCGTATCGGCAAAAACTGGGTTTCGCGTAACTCCTGCTACGTGACTCCATTTTTGGCCCATGACCAGTAAAAACGAACCTTGGAAGGTCCACCACACAATGTGTCGGGCGTTTGGTGGCAATACACCATGATTTGAGTGGGTTTCGATATACTGCATGACGTACGTTCGGTTCGGTTCGGCCAATGCGTGTCTACGGAAATTTGCGCCTCTAGATCGGTTTTTTGTAAGTAATATGTGCGTAAAACCTTCTAAATAACATTGTATAAGGCCCACGTAAAATTTCATGGAAATCCGGCACGATTGGTCCGGACGAGAAACCCCCTATAGCCTTTCGCGAATTAGCAAAAACTGGGTTTAGTGATACAATGTGCGTAACTTCTTCTATGTGACTCCGTTTTAGGCCCATGACCAGTCAAAAAGGACCTTGGAAGGTCCATCACATAATGTGCAAGGCGTTTGGTGGCAATACAGCATGATTTGAGTGTGTTTCGATAAACTGCACGACGTACGTTCGGTTCGGTTCGGCCAATGCATGTCTACGGCAATTTGCGTCTAGATCGGTTTTTTGTAAGTAATATGTGCTTAAAACCTTCTAAATAACTTTATAGAAGGCCCACGTAAATTTTCATGGAAATCCGGCACGATCTGTCCGGACGAGAAACCACCTATACCCCCGCCTTTCGCGTATCGGCAAAAACTGGGTTTTGCGCTAAATTGTGCGTAACTTCTGCTACGTGACTCCGTTTTAGGCCCACGACCAGTAAAAACGGACCTTGGAAGGTCCACCACACAATGTGCACGGAGTTTGGTGGCAATACACCATGATTTGAGTGTGTTTCGATATACTGCACGACGTACGTTCGGTTCGGTTTAGTTCAGCCAATACGTGTCTACGGCAATTTACGGATCTAGATCGGTTTTTTGTAAGTAATATGTGCCTAAACCTTCTAAATAACATTGTATATGGCCCAAGTCAATTTCCATGGAAATCCGGCACGGCCGGTCCAGACGAGAAACCCCCTATACCCCCGCCTTTCGCGTATTGGCAAATACTGGGTTTCGTGCTAAAATGTGCGTAACTTCTGCTACGTGACTCCATTTTAGGCCCACGACCAGTCAAAACGGACCTTGGAAGGTCCACCACACAATGTGCAGGGCGTTTGGTGGAAATACACCATGATTTGAGTGTGTTTCAAAAAACAACACCACGTACGTTCGGTTCGGTTCGGCCAATGCGTGTCTACGGCAATTTGCGACTTTAGATCGGTTTTTTGTAAGTAATATGTGCTTAAAACATACTAAATAACATTGTATAAGGCCCACGTAAATTTCCATGGAAATCCGGCACGGTCGGCCCGGACGATAAACCCCCTATACCCCCGCCTTTCGCGTATCGGCAAAAACTGGGTTTTGCGTTAAAATTCGCGTAACTCCTGCTACGTGACTCCATTTTTGGCCCATGACAAGTAAAAACGAACCTTGGAAGGTCCACCACACAATGTGTCGGGCGTTTGGTGGCAATACACCATGATTTTAGTGTGTTTCGATAAACTGCACGACTTACGTTCGGTTCGGTTCGGCCAATGCGTGTCTACGGCAATTTCCGGTTCTAGATCGGTTTTTTGTAAGTAATATATGCTTAAAACCTTCTAAATAACATTGTAGAAGGCCCACGTAAATTTCCATGGAAATCCGGCACGATCGGTTTCGGACGAGAAACCCCTATACCCCCACCTTTCGCGTATCGGCAAAAACTGGGTTTAGTGATAAAATGTGCGTTACTTCTGCTACGTGACTCCGTTTTAGGCCCATGACCAGTCAAAATGGACCTTGGAAGGTCCCCCACATAATGTGCAGGGCGTTTGGTGGCAATACACCATGATTTGAGTGTGTTTTGATAAACTGCACGACGTGCATTCGGTTCGGTTCGGCCAATGCGTGTCTACGGCAATTTGCGGCTCTAGATCGGTTTTTTGTAAATAATATGTTCTTCAAACCTTCTAAATAACATTGTATAAGGCCCGCGTAAATTTCCATGGAAATTCGGCACGGTCGGTCCGGACGAGAAAGCCCCTATACCCCCGCATTTCGCGTATCGGCAAAAACTGGGTTTAGCGCTAAAATGTGCGTAAGTTCTGCTACGTGACTCCGTTTTAGGCCCATGACAAGTAAAAACGGACCTTGGAAGGTCCACCACACAATGTGCAGGGCGTTTGGTGGCAATACACCATGATTTGAGTGTGTTTCGATATACTGCATGACGTACGTTCGGTTCGGTTCGACCAATGCGTGTGTACGGCAATTTGCGGCTCTATATCGGTTTTTTGTAAGTAATATGTGCTTAAAAATTTCTAAATAACATTGTATAAAGCCCATTTAAATTTCCATGGAAATCCGGCACGGTCGGTCCGGACGAGAAACCCCCTATACCCCCGTTTTTCGCGTATCCGAAAAAACTGGTTTTCGCGCTAAAATGTGCGTAACTTCTGCTACGTGACTCCGTTTTAGGCCCATGACCAGTAAAAACGGACCTTGGAAGGTCCACCACACAATATGCAGGGCGTTTGGTGGCAATACACAATGATTTGAGTGTGTTTCGATATACTGCACGACGTACGTTCGGTTCGGTTCGGTTCAGCCAATACGTGTCTACGGCAATTTACGGATCTAGATAGGTTTTTGTAAGTAATATGTGCTTAAAACCTTCTAAATAACATTGTATAAGGCCCACGTAAATTTCCATGGAAATCCGACACGGTCGGTCCGGACGAGAAACTCTCGCGTATCGGCAAAAACTGGGTTTCGCGGTAAAATGTGCATAACTTCTGCTACGTGACCCCGTTTTAGACCCATGACCAGTCAAAACGGACCTTGGAAGGTCCACCACAGAATGTTCTGGGCGTTTGGTTGCAATACACCATGATTTGAGTGTGTTTCGATATACTGCATGGCGTACGTTCGGTTCGGCCAATGCTTGTCTACGGCAATTTACGGTTCTAAATCGGTTTTTTGAAAGTAATGTGCTTAAAACCTTCTAAATAACATTGTATAAGGCCCATGTAAATTTCCATAGAAATCCGGCACGGTCGGTCTGGACGAGAAATCCCCTATACCCCCCCCCCCCCCCCCGCCTTTTGCGTATGGCAAAAACTGGGTTTCGCGCTAAAATGTGCGTAACTTCTGCTACGTGACTCCGTTTTAGGCCCATGACTAGCAAAACGGACCTTGGAAGGTCCACCACACAATGTGTTGGGCGTTTGGTGGCAATACACCATGATTTGAGTGTGTTTCGATAAACTGCACGACGTACGTTCGGTTCGATTCGGTTCGGCCAATGCGTGTCTACGGCAATTTGCGGCTCTAGATCGGTTTTTTGTAAGTAACTAGAAGCATACTCGCGCAATGCAGCAAGATAAATCACGATTTTAATGTTTATTTTTATTTTTTGTTTTTTTATTGATTTATAGTACGATTTTGGATGGTTTTTATTGAGTGATAATGGTTTTTTATATATAAATTTGCTTAATTTAGGCTTAACAATATAATGTTTTTTATATAAAAAATTTTTTAAGTAGTTTGTTAAAATTCATTAATTATCTTATATATTTAAATTTTTAATATTTAAATTGAGATGTTTATCCTGTTTTGATTATGTTTATCAGAATTCAAATTTCATAATTTTAGGGTGGGGATTAGAAATAAAGATTTTGGGGGATAAGGATGAAATATATTAATTAGGGTTAAAAACTTTACATGTAGTACATTAGGCTATAGTTGTTATTATTAAGAGATTTTAAGTAGATAGCTTTAAATGATAGTACATAAAGATTAATGAGTTGTAATTAAGAGTTTTTTATGCCATCTTTATAATATAGTATAGATATGTGCTTAAAACCTTCTAAATAACATTGTAGAAGGCCCACGTAAATTTCCATAGAAATCTGGCACGGTCGGTCCGGACGAGAAACCCCCTATACCGCCGCCTTTCGCGTATCGGCAAAAACTGGGTTTCGAGCTAAAGTGTGCGTAAATTCTGCTACGTGACTCCGTTTTAGGCCCATGACCAGTCAAAACGGACCTTGGAAGGTCCACCACACAATGTTCATGGCGTTTGGTGGCAATACACCATGATTTGAGTGTGTTTCGATAAAAACTGCATGACGTACGTTCGGTTCGGTTCGGCCAATGCGTGTCTACGGCAATTTGCGGCTCTAGATCGGTTTTTGTAAGTAATATGTGCTTAAAACCTTCTAAATAACTTTGTAGAAGGCCCACGTAAATTTTCATGGAAATCCGGCACGATCTGTCCGGACGAGAAACCACCTATACCCCCCCCCCCCCCCCGCCTTTCGCGTATCGGCAAAAACTGGGTTTCGCGTTAAAATGTGCGTAACTTCTGCTACGTGACTCCGTTTTAGGGCCACGACAAGTAAAAACGGACCTTGGAAGGTGCACCACACAATATGCAGGGCGTTTGGTGGCAATACACAATGATTTGAGTGTGTTTCGATATACTGCACGACGTACGTTCGGTTCGGTTCGGTTCAGCCAATACGTGTCTACGGCAATTTACAGATCTAGATAGGTTTTTTGTAAGTAAAATGTGCTTAAAACCTTCTAAATAACATTGTATAAGGCCCACGTCAATTTCCATGGAAATCCGGCACGGTCGGTCCAGACGAGAAACCCCCTATATCCCCGTCTTTCGCGTATCGGCAAATACTAGGTTTCGTGCTAAAATGTGCGTAACTTATGCTACGTGACTCCGTTTTAGGCCCATGACCAGTCAAAATGGACCTTGGAAGGTCCACCACACAATGTGCAGAGCATTTGGTGGAAATATACCATGATTTGAGTGTGTTTCGATAAACAACACGACGTACGTTCGGTTCGGTTCGACCAATGCGTGTCTTCGGCAATTTGCGGCTCTAGATCGGTTTTTTGTAAGCAATATGTGCTTAAAACCTTCTAAATAACTTTGTAGAAGGCCCACGTAAATTTTCATGGAAATCCGGTACGATCTGTCCGGACGAGAAACCACCTATACCCCCGCCTCTCGCGTATCGGCAAAAACTGGGTTTCGCGCTAAAATATGCGTAACTTCTGCTACGTGACTCCGTTATAGGCCCATGACCAGTCAAAACGGACCTTTCAAGGTCCACCACACAATGTGCAGGGCGTTTGGTGGAAATATACCATGATTTGAGTGTGTTTCGATAAACAATGAGACGTACGTTCGGTTCGGTTCGGCCAATGCGTGTCTACGGCAATTTGCGTCTTTAGATTGGTTTTTTGTAAGTAATATGTGCTTAAAACTTACTAAATAACATTGTATAAGGCCCACGTAAATTTCCATGGAAATCCGGCACGGTCGGTCCGGACGAGAAACCCCCTATACCCCCGCCTTTCGCGTATCGGCAAAAACTGGGTTTCGTGTTAAAATGTGCGTAACTTCTGCTACGTGACTCCGTATTAGGCCCATGACCAGTAAAAACGAACCTTGGAAGGTCCACAACACAATGTGCAGGGCGTTTGGTGGCAATACACCATGATTTGAGTGTGTTTCGATATACTGCATGACGTATGTTCGGTTCGGTTCGACCAATGCGTGTCTACGGCAATTTGCGGCTCTATATCGGTTTTTTGTAAGTAATATGTGCTTAAAACCTTCTAAATAACATTGTATAAAACCCATTTAAATTTTCATGGAAATCCGGCACGGTCGGTCCGGACGAGAAACCCCCTATACCCCCGTTTTTCGCGTATCCGCAAAAACTGGGTTTCGCGCTAAAATGTGCGTAACTTCTGCTACGTGACTCCGTTTTAGGCCCATGACTAGCAAAACGGACCTTGGAAGGTCCACCACACAATGTGTTGGGCGTTTGGTGGCAATACACCATGATTTGAGTGTGTTTCGATAAACTGCACGACGTACGTTCGGTTCGATTCGGTTCGGCCAATGCGTGTCTACGGCAATTTGCGGCTCTAGATCGGTTTTTTGTAAGTAACTAGAAGCATACTCGCGCAATGCAGCAAGATACATCACGATTTTAATGTTTATTTTTATTTTTTGTTTTTTTATTGATTTATAGTACGATTTTGGATGGTTTTTATTGAGTGATAATGGTTTTTTATATATAAATTTGCTTAATTTAGGCTTAACAATATAATGTTTTTTATATAAAATTTTTTTTAAGTAGTTTGTTAAAATTCATTAATTATCTTATATATTTAAATTTTTAATATTTAAATTGAGATGTTTATCCTGTTTTGATTATGTTTATCAGAATTCAAATTTCATAATTTTAGGGTGGGGATTAGAGATAAAGATTTTGGGGGATAAGGATGAAATATATTAATTAGGGTTAAAAATTTTACATGTAGTACATTAGGCTATAGTAGTTATTATTAAGAGATTTTAAGTACATAGCTTTAAATGATAGTACATAAAGATTAATGAGTTGTAATTAAGAGTTTTTTATGTCATCTTTATAATATAGTATAGATATGTGCTTAAAACCTTCTAAATAACATTGTAGAAGGCCCACGTAAATTTCCATAGAAATCTGGCACGGTCGGTCCGGACGAGAAACCCCCTATACCGCCGCCTTTCGCGTATCGGCAAAAACTGGGTTTCGAGCTAAAGTGTGCGTAAATTCTGCTACGTGACTCCGTTTTAGGCCCATGACCAGTCAAAACGGACCATGGAAGGTCCACCACACAATGTTCATGGCGTTTGGTGGCAATACACCATGATTTGAGTGTGTTTCGATAAACTGCACGACGTACGTTCGGTTCGGTTCGGCCAATGCGTGTATACGGCAATTTGCGGCTCTAGATCGGTTTTTGTAAGTAATATATGCTTAAAACCTTCTAAATAACTTTGTAGAAGGCCCACGTCAATTTCCATGGAAATCCGGCACGATCTGTCCGGACGAGAAACAACCTATACCCCCGCCTTTCGCGTATCGGCAAAAACTGGGTTTCGCGTTAAAATGTGCGTAACTTCTGCTACGTGACTCCGTTTTAGGGCCACGACCAGTAAAAACGGACCTTGGAAGGTGCACCACACAATATGCAGGGCATTTGGTGGAAATATACCATGATTTGAGTGTGTTTCGATAAACAACACGACGTACGTTCGGTTCGGTTCGGCCAATGCGTGTCTACGGCAATTTGCGGCTCTAGATCGGTTTTTTGTAAGCAATATGTGCTTAAAACCTTCTAAATAACTTTGTAGAATGCCCACGTAAATTTTCATGGAAATTCGGCACGATCTGTCCGGACGAGAAACCACCTATACCCCCGCCTTTCGCGTATCGGCAAAAACTGGGTTTCGCGCTAAAATATGCGTAACTTCTGCTACGTGACTCCGTTATAGGCCCATGACCAGTCAAAACGGACCTTGCAAGGTCCACCACACAATGTACAGGGCGTTTGGTGGAAATATACCATGATTTGAGTGTGTTTCGATAAACAATGAGACGTACGTTCGGTTCGGTTCGGCCAATGCGTGTCTACGGCAATTTGCGTCTTTAGATTGGTTTTTTGTAAGTAATATGTGCTTAAAACTTACTAAATAACATTGTATAATGCCCACGTAAATTTCCATGGAAATCCGGCACGGTCGGTCCGGACGAGAAACCCCCTATACCCCCGCCTTTCGCGTATCGGCAAAAACTGGGTTTCGCGTTAAAATGTGCGTAACTTCTGCTACGTGACTCCGTTTTAGGCCCATGACCAGTAAAAACGAACCTTGGAAGGTCCACAACACAATGTGCAGGGCGTTTGGTGGCAATACACCATGATTTGAGTGTGTTTCGATATACTGCATGACGTATGTTCGGTTCGGTTCGACCAATGCGTGTCTACGGCAATTTGCGGCTCTATATCGGTTTTTTGTAAGTAATATGTGCTTAAAACCTTCTAAATAACATTGTTTAAGACCCACGTAAATTTCCATGGAAATCCGGCACGGTCGGTTCGGACGAGAAACCCTCGCGTATCGGCAAAAACTGGGTTTTGCGGTAAAATGTGCATAACTTCTGCTACGTGACCCCGTTTTAGCCCCATGACCAGTCAAAACGGACCTTGGAAGGTCCACCACAGAATATACTGGGCGTTTGGTTGCAATACACCATGATTTGAGTGTGTTTCGATATACTGCATGGCGTACGTTCGGTTCGGCCAATGCGTGTCTACGGCAATTTACGGTTCTAAATCGGTTTTTTGAAAGTAATGTGCTTAAAACCTTCTAAATAACATTGTATAAGGCCCATGTAAATTTCCATAGAAATTCGACACGGTCGGTCCCGACGAGAAATCCCCTATACCCCCCGCCTTTCGCGTATGGCAAAAACTGGGTTTCGCGCTAAAATGTGCGTAACTTCTGCTACGTGACTCCGTTTTAGGCCCATGACCAGCAAAACGGACCTTGGAAGGTCCACCACACAATGTGTTGGGCGTTTGGTGGCAATATACCATGATTTGAGTGTGTTTTGATAAACTGCACGACGTACGTTCGGTTCGGTTCAGCCAATACGTGTCTACGGCAATTTACGGATCTAGATAGATTTTTTGTAAGTAATATGTGCTTAAAACCTTCTAAATAACATTGTATAAGGCCCACGTCAATTTCCGTGGAAATCCGGCACGGTCGGTCCAGACGAGAAACCCCCTATAACCCCGCCTTTCGCGTATCGACAAATACTGGGTTTCGTGCTAAAATATGCGTACTAGATCGGTTTTTTGTAAGTAACTAGAAGCGTACTCGCGCAATACCGCAATATACATCACGATTTTAATGTTTATTTTTATTTTTTGTTTTTTTTATTGATTTACAGTACGATTTTTGATGGTTTTTATTGAGTGATAATGGTTTTTTTATATATAATTTTTTTTTAATTTAGACTTAACAATATAATGTTTTTTATATAAAAAAAAATTAAGTAGTTTGTTAAAATTCATTAATTATATTATATATTTTAAATTTTTTATATTTAAATTGAGATGTTTATCCTGTTTTGATTATGTTTATCATAATTCAAATTTCATAATTTTAAGGTTTGGGGATTAGAGATAAGGATTTTGGGGGATAAGGGTGAAATATATTAATTAGGGTTAAAACTTAAAAACTTTACGGGTAGTACATTAGGCTTTAGTAGTTATTTTTGAGAGATTTTAAGTAGATAGCTTTAAATGATAGTACATAAAGCTTAATGAGTTGTAATTAAGAGTTTTTTATGACATCTTTATAATATAGTATAGATAATAGTACATAATGCTTAATACATCACGATTTTAATGTTTATTTTTATTTTTTGTTTTTTTATTGATTTACAGTACGATTATGGATGGTTTTTATTGAGTGATAATGTTTTTTTATATATAAATTTGTTTAATTTAGGCTTAACAATATAATGTTTTTTATATAAAAAAAATTTAAGTAGTTTGTTAAAATTCATTAATTAGCTTATATATTTAAATTTTTAATATTTAAATTGAGATGTTTATCCTGTTTTGATTATGTTTATCAGAATTCAAATTTCATAATTTTAGGGTGGGGATTAGAGATAAAGATTTTGGCGGATAAGGATGAAATATATTAATTAGGGTTAAAAGCTTTACAGGTAGTACATTAGGCTATAGTAGTTATTATTAAGAGATTTTAAGTAGATAGCTTTAAATGATAGTACATAAAGATTAATGAGTTGTAATTAAGAGTTTTTTATGCCATCTTTATAATATAGTATAGATATGTGCTTAAAACCTTTTAAATAACATTGTAGAAGGCCCACGTAAATTTCTATAGAAATCCGGCACGGTCGGTCTGGACCAGAAACCCTCTATACAGCCGCCTTTCGCGTATGGCAAAAACTGGGTTTCGCGCTAAAGTGTGTGTAACTTCTGCTACGTGACTCCGTTTTAGGCCCATGACCAGTCAAAACGGACCTTGGAAGGTCCACCACACAATGTTCAGGGTGTTTGGTGGCAATACACCATGATTTGAGTGTGTTTCGATAAACTGCACGACGTACGTTCGGTTCGGTTCGGCCAATGCGTATCTACGGTAATTTGCGGCTCTAGATCGGTTTTTGTAAGTAATATGTTTCTAAGTAACTTTGTAGAAGTCCCACGTAAATTTTCATGGAAATCCGGCATGATCTGTCCGGACGAGAAACCACCTATACCCCCGCCTTTCGCGTATCGGCAAAAATTGGGTTTCGCGCTAAAATGTGCGTAACTTCTGCTACGTGACTCTGTTTTAGGCCCACGACCAGTAAAAACGGACCTTGCAAGGTCCACCACACAATGTGCAGGGCGTTTGGTGGCAATGCACCATGATTTGAGTGTGTTTCGATATACTGCACGACGTACGTTCGGTTCGGTTCAGCCAATACGTGTCTACGGCAATTTACGGATCTAGATAGGTTTTTTGTAAGTAATATGTGCTTAAAACCTTCTAAATAACATTGTATAAGGCCCACGTCAATTTCCGTGGAAATCCGGCACGGTCGGTCCAGACGAGAAACCCCCTATAACCCCGCCTTTCGCGTATCGACAAATACTGGGTTTCGTGCTAAAATATGCGTAACTTCTGCTACGTGACTCCGTTTTAGGCCCATGACCAGTCAAAACGGACCTTGGAAAGTCCACCACACAATGTGCAGGGCGTTTGGTAGAAATATACCATGATTTGAGTGTGTTTCGAAAAACAACACGACGTACGTTCGATTCGGTTCGGCCAATGCGTGTCTACGGCAATTTGCGGCTCTAGATCGGATTTTTGAAAGTAATATGCGCTTAAAACCTTCTAAATAACATTGTATAAGGCCCACATAAATTTTCATAGAAATCTGGCACGGTCGGTCCGGACGAGAAACCCCCTATACCCCCGCCTTTCGCGTATCGACAAAAACTGGGTTTCGCGCTAAAATGTGAATAACTTCTACTACGTGACTCCGTTTAAGGCCCATGACCAGTCAAAACGGACCTTGGAAGGTCCACGACACAATGTGCTATGCGTTTGGTGGCAATACACCATGATTTGAGTGTGTTTCGATAAACTGCACGACGTACGTTCGGTTTGGTTCGGTTCGGCCAATGCGTGTCTACGGAAATTTGTGGCTCTAGATCGGTTTTTTGTAAGTAATATGTGCTTAAAACCTTCTAAACAACATTGTAGAAGGCCCACGAAAATTTCCATGGAAATCCGGCACGATCGGTCCGGACGAGAAACCCCCTATACCCCCCCGTCTTTCGTGTATCGGCAAAAACTGGGTTTCGCGTTAAAATGTGCGTAACTTCTACTACGTGACTACGTTTTAGGCTTTTGACCAGTAAAATAGGACCTTGGAAGGTCCACCACACTATGTGTTGGGCGTTTGGTGGCAGTACACCATGATTTGAGTGTGTTTCGATAAACTGCACGACGTACGTTCGGTTCGGTTCGGCCAATGCCTGTCTACGGCAATTTGCGGCTCTAGATCGGTTTTTTGAAAGTAATATGTGCTTAAAACCTTCTAAATAACATTGTAGAAGGCCCACGTAAATTTTCATAGAAATCCGGCACGGTCGGTCCGGACGAGAAACCTCCTATACCACCCCGCCTTTCGCGTATCGGCAAAAACTGGGTTTCACGCTAAAATGTTCGTAACTTCTGCTACGTGACTTCATTTTAGGCCCATGACCAGTCAAAACGGACCTTGGAAGATACACCACACAATGTGCAGGGCGTTTGGTGGCAATACACCATGATTTGAGTGTGTTTCGATAAACTGCACGACGTACGTTCGGTTCGGTTCGAGAAATGCGTGTCTACGGAAAATTGCGGCTCTAGATCGGTTATTTGAAAGTAATATATGCTTAAAACCTTCTAAATAACATTGTAGAAGGCCCACGTAAATTTCCATGGCAATCAGACACGGTCGGTCCGGACGAGAAAGCCCCTATACCCCCGCCTTTCGCGTATCGGCAAAAACTGGGTTTCGAGCTAAAGTGTGCGTAAATTCTGCTACGTGACTCCGTTTTAGGCCCATGACCAGTCAAAACGGACCTTGGAAGGTCCACCACACAATATTCATGGCGTTTGGTGGCAATACACCATGATTTGAGTGTGTTTCGATAAAAACTGCACGACGTACGTTCGGTTCGGTTCGGCCAATGCGTGTCTACGGCAATTTGCGGCTCTAGATCGGTTTTTGTAAGTAATATGTGCTTAAAACCTTCTAAATAACTTTGTAGAAGGCCCACGTAAATTTTCATGGAAATCCGGCACGATCTGTCCGGACGAGAAACCACCTATACCCCCCCCCCCCCGCCTTTCGCGTATCGGCAAAAACTGGGTTTCGCGTTAAAATGTGCGTAACTTCTGCTACGTGACTCCGTTTTAGGGCCACGACAAGTAAAAACGGACCTTGGAAGGTGCACCACACAATATGCAGGGCGTTTGGTGGCAATACACAATGATTTGAGTGTGTTTCGATATACTGCACGACGTACGTTCGGTTCGGTTCGGTTCAGCCAATACGTGTCTACGGCAATTTACAGATCTAGATAGGTTTTTTGTAAGTAAAATGTGCTTAAAACCTTCTAAATAACATTGTATAAGGCCCACGTCAATTTCCATGGAAATCCGGCACGGTCGGTCCAGACGAGAAACCCCCTATATCCCCGTCTTTCGCGTATCGGCAAATACTAGGTTTCGTGCTAAAATGTGCGTAACTTATGCTACGTGACTCCGTTTTAGGCCCATGACCAGTCAAAATGGACCTTGGAAGGTCCACCACACAATGTGCAGAGCATTTGGTGGAAATATACCATGATTTGAGTGTGTTTCGATAAACAACACGACGTACGTTCGGTTCGGTTCGACCAATGCATGTCTTCGGCAATTTGCGGCTCTAGATCGGTTTTTTGTAAGCAATATGTGCTTAAAACCTTCTAAATAACTTTGTAGAAGGCCCACGTAAATTTTCATGGAAATCCGGCACGATCTGTCCGGACGAGAAACCACCTATACCCCCGCCTCTCGCGTATCGGCAAAAACTGGGTTTCGTGCTAAAATATGCGTAACTTCTGCTACGTGACTCCGTTATAGGCCCATGACCAGTCAAAACGGACCTTTCAAGGTCCACCACACAATGTGCAGGGCGTTTGGTGGAAATATACCATGATTTGAGTGTGTTTCGATAAACAATGAGACGTACGTTCGGTTCGGTTCGGCCAATGCGTGTCTACGGCAATTTGCGTCTTTTGATTGGTTTTTTGTAAGTAATATGTGCTTAAAACTTACTAAATAACATTGTATAAGGCCCACGTAAAATTCCATGGAAATCCGGCACGGTCGGTTCGGACGAGAAACCCCCTATACCCCCGCCTTTCGCGTATCGGCAAAAACTGGGTTTCGTGTTAAAATGTGCGTAACTTCTGCTACGTGACTCCGTATTAGGCCCATGACCAGTAAAAACGAACCTTGGAAGGTCCACAACACAATGTGCAGGGCGTTTGGTGGCAATACACCATGATTTGAGTGTGGTTCGATATATTGCATGACGTATGTTCGGTTCGGTTCGACCAATGCGTGTCTACGGCAATTTGCGGCTCTATATCGGTTTTTTGTAAGTAATATGTGCTTAAAACCTTCTAAATAACATTGTATAAAACCCATTTAAATTTTCATGGAAATCCGGCACGGTCGGTCCGGACGAGAAACCCCCTATACCCCCGTTTTTCGCGTATCCGCAAAAACTGGGTTTCGCGCTAAAATGTGCGTAACTTCTGCTACGTGACTCCGTTTTAGGCCCATGACTAGCAAAACGGACCTTGGAAGGTCCACCACACAATGTGTTGGGCGTTTGGTGGCAATACACCATGATTTGAGTGTGTTTCGATAAACTGCACGACGTACGTTCGGTTCGATTCGGTTCGGCCAATGCGTGTCTACGGCAATTTGCGGCTCTAGATCGGTTTTTTGTAAGTAACTAGAAGCATACTCGCGCAATGCAGCAAGATACATCACGATTTTAATGTTTATTTTTATTTTTTGTTTTTTTATTGATTTATAGTACGATTTTGGATGGTTTTTATTGAGTGATAATGGTTTTTTATATATAAATTTGCTTAATTTAGGCTTAACAATATAATGTTTTTTATATAAAATTTTTTTTAAGTAGTTTGTTAAAATTCATTAATTATCTTATATATTTAAATTTTTAATATTTAAATTGAGATGTTTATCCTGTTTTGATTATGTTTATCAGAATTCAAATTTCATAATTTTAGGGTGGGGATTAGAGATAAAGATTTTGGGGGATAAGGATGAAATATATTAATTAGGGTTAAAAATTTTACATGTAGTACATTAGGCTATAGTAGTTATTATTAAGAGATTTTAAGTACATAGCTTTAAATGATAGTACATAAAGATTAATGAGTTGTAATTAAGAGTTTTTTATGTCATCTTTATAATATAGTATAGATATGTGCTTAAAACCTTCTAAATAACATTGTAGAAGGCCCACGTAAATTTCCATAGAAATCTGGCACGGTCGGTCCGGACGAGAAACCCCCTATACCGCCGCCTTTCGCGTATCGGCAAAAACTGGGTTTCGAGCTAAAGTGTGCGTAAATTCTGCTACGTGACTCCGTTTTAGGCCCATGACCAGTCAAAACGGACCATGGAAGGTCCACCACACAATGTTCATGGCGTTTGGTGGCAATACACCATGATTTGAGTGTGTTTCGATAAACTGCACGACGTACGTTCGGTTCGGTTCGGCCAATGCGTGTATACGGCAATTTGCGGCTCTAGATCGGTTTTTGTAAGTAATATATGCTTAAAACCTTCTAAATAACTTTGTAGAAGGCCCACGTCAATTTCCATGGAAATCCGGCACGATCTGTCCGGACGAGAAACAACCTATACCCCCGCCTTTCGCGTATCGGCAAAAACTGGGTTTCGCGTTAAAATGTGCGTAACTTCTGCTACGTGACTCCGTTTTAGGGCCACGACCAGTAAAAACGGACCTTGGAAGGTGCACCACACAATATGCAGGGCATTTGGTGGAAATATACCATGATTTGAGTGTGTTTCGATAAACAACACGACGTACGTTCGGTTCGGTTCGGCCAATGCGTGTCTACGGCAATTTGCGGCTCTAGATCGGTTTTTTGTAAGCAATATGTGCTTAAAACCTTCTAAATAACTTTGTAGAATGCCCACGTAAATTTTCATGGAAATTCGGCACGATCTGTCCGGACGAGAAACCACCTATACCCCCGCCTTTCGCGTATCGGCAAAAACTGGGTTTCGCGCTAAAATATGCGTAACTTCTGCTACGTGACTCCGTTATAGGCCCATGACCAGTCAAAACGGACCTTGCAAGGTCCACCACACAATGTACAGGGCGTTTGGTGGAAATATACCATGATTTGAGTGTGTTTCGATAAACAATGAGACGTACGTTCGGTTCGGTTCGGCCAATGCGTGTCTACGGCAATTTGCGTCTTTAGATTGGTTTTTTGTAAGTAATATGTGCTTAAAACTTACTAAATAACATTGTATAAGGCCCACGTAAATTTCCATGAAAATCCGGCACGGTCGGTCCGGACGAGAAACCCCCTATACCCCCGCCTTTCGCGTATCGGCAAAAACTGGGTTTCGCGTTAAAATGTGCGTAACTTCTGCTACGTGACTCCGTTTTAGGCCCATGACCAGTAAAAACGAACCTTGGAAGGTCCACAACACAATGTGCAGGGCGTTTGGTGGCAATACACCATGATTTGAGTGTGTTTCGATATACTGCATGACGTATGTTCGGTTCGGTTCGACCAATGCGTGTCTACGGCAATTTGCGGCTCTATATCGGTTTTTTGTAAGTAATATGTGCTTAAAACCTTCTAAATAACATTGTTTAAGACCCACGTAAATTTCCATGGAAATCCGGCACGGTCGGTTCGGACGAGAAACCCTCGCGTATCGGCAAAAACTGGGTTTTGCGGTAAAATGTGCATAACTTCTGCTACGTGACCCCGTTTTAGCCCCATGACCAGTCAAAACGGACCTTGGAAGGTCCACCACAGAATATACTGGGCGTTTGGTTGCAATACACCATGATTTGAGTGTGTTTCGATATACTGCATGGCGTACGTTCGGTTCGGCCAATGCGTGTCTACGGCAATTTACGGTTCTAAATCGGTTTTTTGAAAGTAATGTGCTTAAAACCTTCTAAATAACATTGTATAAGGCCCATGTAAATTTCCATAGAAATTCGACACGGTCGGTCCCGACGAGAAATCCCCTATACCCCCCGCCTTTCGCGTATGGCAAAAACTGGGTTTCGCGCTAAAATGTGCGTAACTTCTGCTACGTGACTCCGTTTTAGGCCCATGACCAGCAAAACGGACCTTGGAAGGTCCACCACACAATGTGTTGGGCGTTTGGTGGCAATATACCATGATTTGAGTGTGTTTTGATAAACTGCACGACGTACGTTCGGTTCGGTTCAGCCAATACGTGTCTACGGCAATTTACGGATCTAGATAGATTTTTTGTAAGTAATATGTGCTTAAAACCTTCTAAATAACATTGTATAAGGCCCACGTCAATTTCCGTGGAAATCCGGCACGGTCGGTCCAGACGAGAAACCCCCTATAACCCCGCCTTTCGCGTATCGACAAATACTGGGTTTCGTGCTAAAATATGCGTACTAGATCGGTTTTTTGTAAGTAACTAGAAGCGTACTCGCGCAATACCGCAATATACATCACGATTTTAATGTTTATTTTTATTTTTTGTTTTTTTTATTGATTTACAGTACGATTTTTGATGGTTTTTATTGAGTGATAATGGTTTTTTTATATATAATTTTTTTTTAATTTAGACTTAACAATATAATGTTTTTTATATAAAAAAAAATTAAGTAGTTTGTTAAAATTCATTAATTATATTATATATTTTAAATTTTTTATATTTAAATTGAGATGTTTATCCTGTTTTGATTATGTTTATCATAATTCAAATTTCATAATTTTAAGGTTTGGGGATTAGAGATAAGGATTTTGGGGGATAAGGGTGAAATATATTAATTAGGGTTAAAACTTAAAAACTTTACGGGTAGTACATTAGGCTTTAGTAGTTATTTTTGAGAGATTTTAAGTAGATAGCTTTAAATGATAGTACATAAAGCTTAATGAGTTGTAATTAAGAGTTTTTTATGACATCTTTATAATATAGTATAGATAATAGTACATAATGCTTAATACATCACGATTTTAATGTTTATTTTTATTTTTTGTTTTTTTATTGATTTACAGTACGATTATGGATGGTTTTTATTGAGTGATAATGTTTTTTTATATATAAATTTGTTTAATTTAGGCTTAACAATATAATGTTTTTTATATAAAAAAAATTTAAGTAGTTTGTTAAAATTCATTAATTAGCTTATATATTTAAATTTTTAATATTTAAATTGAGATGTTTATCCTGTTTTGATTATGTTTATCAGAATTCAAATTTCATAATTTTAGGGTGGGGATTAGAGATAAAGATTTTGGCGGATAAGGATGAAATATATTAATTAGGGTTAAAAGCTTTACAGGTAGTACATTAGGCTATAGTAGTTATTATTAAGAGATTTTAAGTAGATAGCTTTAAATGATAGTACATAAAGATTAATGAGTTGTAATTAAGAGTTTTTTATGCCATCTTTATAATATAGTATAGATATGTGCTTAAAACCTTTTAAATAACATTGTAGAAGGCCCACGTAAATTTCTATAGAAATCCGGCACGGTCGGTCTGGACCAGAAACCCTCTATACAGCCGCCTTTCGCGTTTGGCAAAAACTGGGTTTCGCGCTAAAGTGTGTGTAACTTCTGCTACGTGACTCCGTTTTAGGCCCATGACCAGTCAAAACGGACCTTGGAAGGTCCACCACACAATGTTCAGGGTGTTTGGTGGCAATACACCATGATTTGAGTGTGTTTCGATAAACTGCACGACGTACGTTCGGTTCGGTTCGGCCAATGCGTATCTACGGCAATTTGCGGCTCTAGATCGGTTTTTGTAAGTAATATGTTTCTAAGTAACTTTGTAGAAGTCCCACGTAAATTTTCATGGAAATCCGGCATGATCTGTCCGGACGAGAAACCACCTATACCCCCGCCTTTCGCGTATCGGCAAAAATTGGGTTTCGCGCTAAAATGTGCGTAACTTCTGCTACGTGACTCTGTTTTAGGCCCACGACCAGTAAAAACGGACCTTGCAAGGTCCACCACACAATGTGCAGGGCGTTTGGTGGCAATGCACCATGATTTGAGTGTGTTTCGATATACTGCACGACGTACGTTCGGTTCGGTTCAGCCAATACGTGTCTACGGAAATTTACGGATCTAGATAGGTTTTTTGTAAGTAATATGTGCTTAAAACCTTCTAAATAACATTGTATAAGGCCCACGTCAATTTCCGTGGAAATCCGGCACGGTCGGTCCAGACGAGAAACCCCCTATAACCCCGCCTTTCGCGTATCGACAAATACTGGGTTTCGTGCTAAAATATGCGTAACTTCTGCTACGTGACTCCGTTTTAGGCCCATGACCAGTCAAAACGGACCTTGGAAAGTCCACCACACAATGTGCAGGGCGTTTGGTAGAAATATACCATGATTTGAGTGTGTTTCGAAAAACAACACGACGTACGTTCGATTCGGTTCGGCCAATGCGTGTCTACGGCAATTTGCGGCTCTAGATCGGATTTTTGAAAGTAATATGCGCTTAAAACCTTCTAAATAACATTGTATAAGGCCCACATAAATTTTCATAGAAATCTGGCACGGTCGGTCCGGACGAGAAACCCCCTATACCCCCGCCTTTCGCGTATCGACAAAAACTGGGTTTCGCGCTAAAATGTGAATAACTTCTACTACGTGACTCCGTTTAAGGCCCATGACCAGTCAAAACGGACCTTGGAAGGTCCACGACACAATGTGCTATGCGTTTGGTGGCAATACACCATGATTTGAGTGTGTTTCGATAAACTGCACGACGTACGTTCGGTTTGGTTCGGTTCGGCCAATGCGTGTCTCCGGAAATTTGTGGCTCTAGATCGGTTTTTTGTAAGTAATATGTGCTTAAAACCTTCTAAACAACATTGTAGAAGGCCCACGAAAATTTCCATGGAAATCCGGCACGATCGGTCCGGACGAGAAACCCCCTATACCCCCCCGTCTTTCGTGTATCGGCAAAAACTGGGTTTCGCGTTAAAATGTGCGTAACTTCTACTACGTGACTACGTTTTAGGCTTTTGACCAGTAAAATAGGACCTTGGAAGGTCCACCACACTATGTGTTGGGCGTTTGGTGGCAGTACACCATGATTTGAGTGTGTTTCGATAAACTGCACGACGTACGTTCGGTTCGGTTCGGCCAATGCCTGTCTACGGCAATTTGCGGCTCTAGATCGGTTTTTTGAAAGTAATATGTGCTTAAAACCTTCTAAATAACATTGTAGAAGGCCCACGTAAATTTTCATAGAAATCCGGCACGGTCGGTCCGGACGAGAAACCTCCTATACCACCCCGCCTTTCGCGTATCGGCAAAAACTGGGTTTCACGCTAAAATGTTCGTAACTTCTGCTACGTGACTTCATTTTAGGCCCATGACCAGTCAAAACGGACCTTGGAAGATACACCACACAATGTGCAGGGCGTTTGGTGGCAATACACCATGATTTGAGTGTGTTTCGATAAACTGCACGACGTACGTTCGGTTCGGTTCGAGAAATGCGTGTCTACGGAAATTTGCGGCTCTAGATCGGTTATTTGAAAGTAATATATGCTTAAAACCTTCTAAATAACATTGTAGAAGGCCCACGTAAATTTCCATGGCAATCAGACACGGTCGGTCCGGACGAGAAAGCCCCTATACCCCCGCCTTTCGCGTATCGGCAAAAACTGGGTTTCGCGCTAAAATATGCGTAACTTTTGCTACATGACTCCGTTTTAGGCCCATGAACCGCAAAAACGGACCTTGGAAGGTCCACCACACAATGAGCAGGGCGTGTTGGTGGCAATACATCATGATTTGAGTGTGTTTCGATAAACTGCACGACGTACGTTCGGTTCGAGCAATGCGTGTCTACGGAAATTTGCGGCTCTATATCGATTTTTTATAATTAATATATGCTTAAAACCTTCTAAATAACATTGTAGAAGGCCCACGTAAATTTCCATGGCAATCCGGCACGGTCGGTCCGGACGAGAAACCCCCTATACCCCCGCCTTTCGCGTATCGGCAAAAACTGGGTTTTGCGCTAAAATGTGCGTAACTTCTGCTACGTGACCCCGTTTTAGGCCCATGACCTGTCAAAACGGACCTTCGAAGGTCCACCAGACAATGTGCAGAGCGTTTGGTGGCAATACACCATGATTTGAGTATGTTTCGATAAAGTACACGACGTACGTTCGGTTCGATTCGACCAATGCGTGTCTACGGCAATTTGCGGCTCTAGATCGGTTTTTTGTAAGTAATATGTGCTTAAAACCTTCTAAATAACATTGTATAAGGCCCACGTAAATTTCCATGGAAATCCGGCACGGAAACCTCTATACCCCTGCCTTTCGCGTATCGGCAATAACTGGGTTTCGCGCTAAAATGTGCGTAACTTCTGCTACGTGACTCCGTTTTAGGCCCATGACCAGTCAAAACGGACCTTGGAAGATACACCACACAATGTGCAGGGCGTTTGGTGGCAATACACCATGATTTGAGTGTGTTTCGATAAACTGCACGACGTACGTTCGGTTCGGTTCGACCAATGCGTGTCTACGGCAATTTGCAGCTCAAGATCGGTTTTTTGTAAGTAATATATACTTAAAACGTTCTAAATAATAACATTGTAGAAGGCCCACGTAAATTTTCATGGAAATCCGGCACGGTCGGTCCAGACGAGAAACCCCCTATACCCCCGCTTTTTGCGTATCGGCAAAAACTGGGTTTCGCGCTAAATTGTGTGTAACTTCTGCAACATGAGTACGTTTTAGGCCCATGACCAGTCAAAACGGACCTTGGAAGGTCCACCACACAATGTACAGGTCGTTTGGTGGCAATACACCATGATTTGAGTGTGTTTCGATAAACTGCATGACTTACGTTCGGTTCGGTTCGGCCAATGCGTGTCTACGGCAATTTGCGGCTCTAGATCGGTTTTTTGTAAGTAATATATGCTTAAAACCTTCTAAACAACATTGTATAAGGCCTACGTAAATTTCCATGGAAATACGACACGGTCGGTCCGGACGAGAAACCCCCTATACCCCCCGCCTTTCGCGTATCGGCAAAAACTGGGTTTCGCGCTAAAATGTGGGTAACTTCTGCTACGTGACTCCGTTTTAGGCCCATGACTAGTCAAAACGGACCTTGGAAGGTCCACCACACAATGTGCAGGGCGTTTGGTGGCAATACACCATGATTTGAGTGTGTTTCGATAAACTACACGACGTACGTTCGGTTCGATTCGGCCAATGCGTGTCTACGGCAATTTGCGGCTCTATATCGGTTTTTTATAATTAATATATGCTTAAAACCTTCTAAATAACATTGTAGAAGGCCCACGTAAAATTCCATGGAAATCCGGCACGGTCGGTCCGGATGAGAAACCCCTATACCCCAGCCTTTCGCGTATCGGCAAAAACTGGGTTTCGCGCTAAAATGTGCGTAACTTCTGCTACGTGACTCCGTTTTAGGCCAATGACCAGTCAAAACGGACCTTGGAAGGTCCACCACAGAATGTGCATGGCGTTTGGTAGCAATACACCATGATTTGAGTGTGTTTCGATAAACTGCACGACGTACGTTCGGTTCGGTTCGACCATTGTGTTTCTACGGCAATTTGCGGCTCTAGATCGGTTTTTTGTAAGTAATATATGATTAAAACCTTCTAAATAACATTGTAGAAGGCCCACGTAAATTTTCATGGAAATCCGGCACGGTCGGTCCAGACGAGAAACCCCCTATACCCCCGCCTTTCGCGTATCAGCAAAAACTGGGTTTCGCGCTAAAATGTGTGTAACTTCTGCTACGTGAGTCCATTTTAGGCCCATGACCAGTCAAAACGGACCTTGGAAGGTCCACCACACAATGTGCAGGGCGTTTGGTGGCAATACACCATGATTTGAGTGTGTTTCGATAAACTGCACGACTTACGTTCGGTTCGGTTCGACCAATGCGTGTCTACGGCAATTTGCGGCTCTAGATCGGTTTTTTGTAAGCAATATGTGCTTAAAACCTTCTAAATAACTTTGTAGATGGCCACGTAAATTTTCATGGATAACCGGCACGATCTGTCCGGACGAGAAACCACCTATACCCCCGCCTTTCGCGTATCGGCAAAAACTGGGTTTCGCGCTAAAATATGCGTAACTTCTGCTATGTGACTCCGTTTTAGGCCCATGACCAGTCAAAACGGACCTTGGAAGCTCCACCAGACAATGTGCAGAGAGTTTGGTGGCAATACACTATGATTTGAGTGTGTTTCGATAAATTACACGACGTACGTTCGGTTCGATTCGGCCAATGCGTGTCTACGGCAATTTGCGGCTCTATATCGGTTTTTTATAAGTAATATATGATTAAAACCTTCTAAATAACATTGTAGAAGGCCCACATAAATTTCCATGGAAATCCGGCACGGTCGGTCCGGATGAGAAACCCCTATACCCCAACCTTTCGCGTATCGGCAAAAACTGGGTTTCGCGCTAAAATGTGCGTAACTTCTGCTACGTGACTCCGTTTTAGGCCCATGACCAGTCAAAACGGACCTTGGAAGGTCCACCCCAGAATGTGCAGGGCGTTTGGTGGAAATACACCATGATTTGAGTGTGTTTCGATAAACTACACGACGTACGTTCGGTTCGATTCGACCAATGTGTATCTACGGCAATTTGCGGCTCTAGATCGGTTTTTTGTAAGTAATATATGCATAAAACCTTCTAAATAACAGTGTAGAAGGCCCACGTAAATTTCCATGGAAATCCGGCACGGTCGGTCCGGACGAGAAACCCCCTATACCCCCGCCTTTGGCGTATAGACAAAAACTGGGTTTCGCGCTAAAATGTGCGTAACTTGTGCTACGTGACTCTATTTTAGGCCAATGACCAGTCAAAACTGACCTTGGAAGGTCCACCACATGATGTGCAGGGAGTTTGGTGGCAATACACAATGGTTTGAGTGTGTTTCGATAAACTGCACGACGTACGTTCGGGTCGGTTCGGCCAATGCGTGTGTACGGCAATTTGCGGCTCTAGATCGGTTTTTTGTAAGTAATATATGCTTAAGACTTTCTAAATAAAATTGTAGAAGGCCCACGTAAATTTCCATGGAAATCCGGCATGGTCGGTCCGGACGAGAAACCCTCTATACCCTCGCCTTTCGCCTATCGTCAAAAACTGGGTTTCGCGCTAAAAGGTGCGTAACTTCTGTTACGTGACTCCGTTTTAGGCCCATGACCAGTCAAAACGGATCTTGGAAGGTCCGCAACATAATGTGCAAGGATTTTGGTGGCAATACACCATGATTTGAGTGTGTTTCGATAAACTGCACGACGTACGTTCGGTTCGGTTCGACCAATGTGTGTCTATGGCAATTTGCCGCTCTAGATCGGTTTTCTGTAAGTAATATATGCTTAAAACCTTCTAATTAACATTTTAGAAGGCCCACGTAAATTTCCATGGAAATCCGGCACGGTCGGTCCGGACGAGAAACCCCTATACCCCAGCCTTTCGCTTATCGGCAAAAACAGGGTTTCGCGCTAAAATGTGCGTAACTTCTGCTACGTGACTCCGTTTTAGGCCCATGACCAGTCAAAACGGACCTTGGAAGGTCCACCACACAATGTGCAGGGCGTTTGGAGGCAATACACCATTATTTGAGTGTGTTTCGATAAACTGCACGACGTATGTTCGGTTCGGTTCGGTTCGGTTCGACCAATGCGTGTCTAGGGCAATTTGCGGCTCTAGATCGGTTTTTTGTAAGTAATATGTGATTAAAACCTTCTAAATAACGTTGTAGAAGGCCCACGTAAATTTCCATGGAAATCTGGCACGATCGGTCCGGACGAGAAACCCCTATACCCCCGCCTTTGGCGTATCGGCAAAAACTGGGTTTCACGCTAAAATGTGCGTAACTTGTGCTACGTGACTCCGTTTTAGACTCATGACCAGTCGAAACCGACCTTGGAAGGTCCACCACCCAATGTGCAGGGAGTTTAGTGGCAATACACCATGATTTGAGTTTGGTTCGATAAACTGCACGACGTACGTTCGGTTCGACCAATGCATGTCTACGACAATTTGCGGCTCTAGGTCGGTTTTTTGTAAGTAATATATGCTTAAAACCTTCTAAATAACATTGTAGAAGGCCCACGTAAATTTCCATGGAAATCCGGCACGGTCGGTCCGGACGAGAAACCCCCTATACCCCCGCCTTTCGCGTATCGGCAAAAACTGAGTTTCGCGCTAAAATGTGCGTAAATTCTGCTACGTGACCCCGTTTTAGGCCCATGACCAGTCAAAACGGACCTTGGAAGGTCCACCACACAATGTGTAGGTCGTTTGGTAGCAATACACCATTATTTGAGTGTGTTTCGATAAACTGCACGACGTATGTTCGGTTCGGTTCGGCGAATGCGTGTCTACGGCAATTTGCGGCTCTAGATCGGTTTTTTGTAAATAATATATTCTTAAAACCTTCTAAATAAAATTATAGAAGGCCCATGAAAATTTCCATGGAAATCCGGCACGGTCGGTCCGGACGAGAAACCCCCTATACCCCCGCCTTTCGCGTATCGTCAAAAACTGGGTTTCGCGCTAAAATGTGCGTAACTTCTGCTACGTGACTCCGTTTTAGGCCCATGACCAATCAAAACGGACCTTGGAAGGTCCACCACACAATGTGTAGGGCGTTTGGTGGCAATACACCATGATTTGAGTGTGTTTCGATAAACTGCACGACGTATGTTCGGTTCGGTTCAGCGAATGCGTGTCTACGGCAATTTGCGGCTCAAGGTCGGTTTTTTTAAGTAATATATGCTTAAAACCTTCTAAATAACATTGTAGAAGTCCCACGTAAATTTCTATGGAAATCCAGCACGGTCGGTCCGGCCGAGAAACCCCCTATACCCCCGCCTTTCGTGTATCGGCACAAACTGGGTTTCGCGCTAAAAAGTGCGTAAATTCTGCTACGTGACTCCGTTTTAGGCCCATGACCAGTCAAAACGGACCTTGGAAGGTCCACCACACAATGTGTAAGGCGTTTGGTGGCCATACACCATGATTTCAGTCTGTTTTGATAAACTGTACGACGTACGTTCAATTCGGTTCGACCAATGCGTGTCTACGGCAATTTGCGGCTCTAGATCATTTTTTTGTAAGTAATATATGCTTAAGACCTTCTAAATAACATTTTAGAAAGCCCACGTAAATTTTCAGGGAAATCCGGCACGGTCGGTCCAAATGAGAAACCCCTATACCCCCACCTTTCACGTATCGGCAAAAACTGGGTTTCGCGCTAAAATGTGTGTAACTTCTGCTACGTGAGTCCGTTTTAGGCACATGACCACTCAAAACGGACCGTGGAAGGTCCACCACACAATGTGCAGGGCGTTTGGTGGCAATACACCATGATTTTAGTGTGTTTCGATAAACTGCACGACTTACGTTCGGTTCGGTTCGGCCAATGCGTGTCTACGGCAATTTGCGGTTCTAGATCGGTTTTTTGTAAGTAATATATGCTTAAAACCTTCTAAATAACATTGTAGAAGGCCCATGTATATTTCCATGGAAATACGGCACGGTCGGTCCGGACGAGAAACCCCCTATACCTCCGCCTTTCGCGTATCGGCAAAAACTGGGTTTCGCGCTAAAATGTGCGTAACTTCTGCTATGTGACTCCGTTTTGGGACCATAACCAGTCAAAACAGACATTGGAAGGTCCACCACACAATGTTCAGGGCGTTTGGGGGCAATACACCATGATTTGAGTGTGTTTCAATAAACTACACGACGTACGTTCGGTTCGATTCGGCCAATGCGTGTCTATGGCAATTTGCGGCTCTATATCGGTTTTTTATAAGTAATATATGCTTAAAACCTTCTAAATAACATTGTAGAAAGCCGAAGTAAATTTTCATGGAAATCCGGCACGGTCGGTCCGGACAAGAAACCCCCTATACCCCCGCCTTTCGCGTATCGGCAAAAACTGTGTTTCGCGCTAAAATGTGCGTAACTTCTGCTACATGACTCCGTTTTAGACCCATGACATGTCAAAACGGACCTTGGAAGGTCCACCACACAATGTGCAGTGCGTTTGGTGGAAATACACCATGATTTGAGTGTGTTTCGATAAACTGCACGATGTATGTTCGGTTCGGTTCGGCCAATGCGTGTCTACGGCAATTTGCGGCTCTGGATCGGTTTTTTATAAGTAATATATGCTTAAAACCTTCAAAATAACATTGTATAAGGCCTACGTAAATTTCCATGGAAATCCGGCACGGTCGGTCTGGACGAGAAAACCCCTATACCCCGCCTTTGGCGTATCGACAAAAACTGGGTTTCGCGCTAAAATGTGCGTAACTTGTGCTACGTGACTCCGTTTTAGGCCCATGACCAGTCAAAACGGACCTTGGAAGTTCCACCACATAATGTTCAAATCGTTTGGTGGCAATACACCATGATTTAAGTGTGTTTGGATAAACTGCACGACGTACGTTCGGTTCGGTTCGGCCAATGCGTGTCTACGACCATTTGCGGCTCTATATCGGGTTTTTGTAAGTAATATAAGTTTAAAACCTTCTAAATAACATTGTAGAAGGCCCACGTAAACTTCCATGGAAATCCGGCATGATCGGTCCGGACGAGAAACCCCCTATACCCCCGCCTTTGGCGTATCGGCAAAAACTGGGTTTCGCGCTAAAATGTGCATAACTTGTGCTACGTGACTCCGTTTTAAGCTCATGACCAGTCGAAACCGACCTTGGAAGGTCCACCACACAATATGAAGGGATTTTGGTGGCAATACACCATGATTTGAGTGAGTTTCGATAAACTGCACGACGTACGTTCGGTTCGGTTCAGCCAATGTGTGTCTACGGCAATTTGCGGCTCTAGATCGGTTTTTTGTAAGTAATATATGCTTAAAACCTTCTAAATAACATTGTAGAAGGCCCACGTAAATTTCCTTGGAAATCCGTCATGGTCGGTCCGGACGAGAAACCCCCTAAACCCCCATCTTTCGCGTATCGGCAAAAATTGGGTTTCGCGCTAAAATGTGCGTAACTTCTGCTACGTGACCCCGTTTTAGGCCCATGACCAGTCAAAACGGACCTTGGAAGGTCCACCACACAATTTGCAGGGATTTTGGTGGCAATACACCATTATTTGAGTGTGTTTCGATAAACTGCACGACGTATGTTCGGTTCGGTTCGGCGAATGCGTGTCTAAGGCAATTTGCGGCTCTAGATCGATTTTTTGTAAGTAATATATGCTTAAAACCTTCTAAATAAAATTGTAGAAGGCCCACGTAAATTTCCCTAGAAATCCAGCACGGTCGGTCCGGACGAGAAACCCTCTATACCCCCGCCTTTCGCGTATCGTCAAAAACTGGGTTTCGCGCTAAAATGTGCGTAACTTCTGCTACGTGACTCCGTTTTAGGCCCATGACCAGTCAAAACGGACCTTGGAAGGTCCACCACACAATGTGCAGGGATTTTGGTGGCAATACACCATGATTTGAGTGAGTTTCGATGAACTGCACGACGTACGTTCGGTTCGGTTCAGCCAATGTGTGTCTACGGCAATTTGCGGCTCTAGATCGGTTTTTTGTAAGTAATAAATGTTTAAAACCTTATAAATAACATTGTATAAGGCCCACGTAAATTTCCATGGAAATCCGGCACGGTCGGTCCGGACGAGAAACCCCCTATACCCCCGTCTTTCGCGTATCGTCAAAAACTGGGTTTCGCGCTAAACTATGCCGAACTTCTTCTACGTGACTCCGTTTCAGCCCGAGGACCAGTCAAAACGGACCTTGGAAGGTCCACCACACAATGTGCAAGGCGTTTGGTGGCAGTACACCATGATTTGAGTGTGTTTCGATAAACTGCACGACGTACGTTCGGTTCGGTTCGGCCAATGCGTGTCTACGGCAATTTGCGGCTCTAGATCGGTTTTTTATAAGTAATATATGCTTAAAACCTTCAAAATAACATTGTATAAGGCCTACGTAAGTTTCCATGGAAATCCGGCACGGTCGGTCCGGACGAGAAACCCACTATACCCCTGCCTTTGGCGTATCGACAAAAACTGGGTTTCGCGCTAAATTGTGTGTAACTTCTGCTACGTGAGTACGTTTTAGGCCCATGACCAGTCAAAACGGACCTTGGAAGGTCCACCACACAATGTTACAGGCTTTTGGTGGCAATACACCATGATTTCAGTGTGTTTCGATAAACTGCACGACGTACGTTCGGTTCGGTTCGGCCAATGCGTGTCTACGGCCATTTGCGGCTCTATATCGGTTTTTTGTAAGTAATATAAGCTTAAAACCTTCTAAATAACATTGTAGAAAGCCCACGTAAATTTCCATGGAAATACGGCATGATCGGTCCGGACGAGAAACCCCCTATACCCCCGCCTTTGGCGTATCGGCAAAAACTGGGTTTCGCGCTAAAATGTGCGTAACTTCTGCTACGTGACTCCGTTTTAGGCCCATGACCAGTCAAAACGGACCTTGGAAGGTCCACCACACAATGTTCAAGGCTTTTGGTGGCAATACACCATGATTTGAGTGTGTTTCGATAAACTGCACGACGTATGTTCGGTTCGGTTCGGCCAATGCGTGTCTACGACCATTTGCGGCTCTAGATCGGTTTTTTATAAGTAATATATGCTTAAAAACTTCTAAATAAAATTGTAGAAGGCCCACGTAAATTTCCATGGAAATCCGGCACGGTCGGTCCGGACGAGAAACCCCATATACCCCCGTCTTTCGCGTATCGTCAAAAACTGGGTTTCGCGCTAAACTGTGCCGAACTTCTTCTACGTGACTCCGTTTCAGCCCGAGGACCAGTCAAAACGGACCTTGGAAGGTCCACCACACAATGTGCAAGGCGTTTGGTGGCAGTACACCATGATTTGAGTGTGTTTCGATAAACTGCACGACGTACGTTCGGTTTGGTTCGGCCAATGCGTGTCTACGGCAATTTGCGGCTCTAGATCGGTTTTTATAAGTAATATATGCTTAAAACCTTCAAAATAACATTGTATAAGGCCTACGTAAGTTTCCATGGAAATCCGGCACGGTCGGTCCGGACGAGAAACCCCCTATACCCCCGCCTTTGGCGTATCGACAAAAACTGGGTTTCGCGCTAAAATGTGCGTAACTTGTGCTACGTGACTCCGTTTTAGGCCCATGACCAGTCAAAACGGACCTTGGAAGTTCCACCACAAAATGTTCAAATCGTTTGGTGGCAATACACCATGATTTGAGTGTGTTTCGATAAACTGCACGACGTACGTTCGGTTCGGTTCGGCCAATGCGTGTCTACGGCCATTTGCGGCTCTATATCGGGTTTTTGTAAGTAATATAAGTTTAAAACCTTCTAAATAACATTGTAGAAGGCCCACGTAAATTTCCATGGAAATCCGGCATGATCGGTCCGGACGAGAAACCCCCTATACCCCCGCCTTTGGCGTATCGGCAAAAACTGGGTTTTGCGCTAAAATGTGCGTAACTTGTGCTACGTGACTGCGTTTTAAGCTCATGACCAGTCGAAACCGACCTTGGAAGGTCCACCACACAATGTGAAGGGATTTTGGTGGCAATACACCATGATTTGAGTGAGTTTCGATAAACTGCACGACGTACGTTCGGTTCGGTTCAGCCAATGTGTGTCTACGGCAATTTGCGGCTCTAGATCGGTTTTTTGTAAGTAATATATGCTTAAAACCTTCTAAATAACATTGTAGAAGGCCCACGTAAATTTCCATGGAAATCCGGCACGGTCGGTCCGGACGAGAAACCCCCTAAACCCCCATCTTTCGCGTATCGGCAAAAATTGGGTTTCGCGCTAAAATGTGCGTAACTTCTGCTACGTGACCCCGTTTTAGGCCCATGACCAGTCAAAACGGACCTTGGAAGGTCCACCACACAATGTGCAGGGATTTTGGTGGCAATACACCATGATTTGAGTGTGTTTCGATAAACTGCACGACGTATGTTCGGTTCGGTTCGGCGAATGCGTGTCTAAGGCAATTTGCGGCTCTAGATCGATTTTTTGTAAGTAATATAAGCTTAAAACCTTCTAAATAAAATTGTAGAAGGCCCACGTAAATTTCCCTAGAAATCCATCACGGTCGGTCCGGACGAGAAACCCTCTATACCCCCGCCTTTCGCGTATCGTCAAAAACTGGGTTTCGCGCTAAAATGTGCGTAACTTCTGCTACGTGACTCCGTTTTAGGCCCATGACCAGTCAAAACGGACCTTGGAAGGTCCACCACACAATGTGCAGTGCGTTTGGTGGAAATACACCATGATTTGAGTGTGTTTCGATAAACTGCACGACGTATGTTCGGTTCGGTTCGGCCAATGCGTGTCTACGGCAATTTGCGGCTCTAGATCGGTTTTTTATAAGTAATATATGCTTAAAACCTTCAAAATAACATTGTATAAGGCCTACGTAAATTTCCATGGAAATCCGGTACGGTCGGTCCGGACGAGAAACCCCCTATACCCCCGCCTTTGGCGTATCGACAAAAACTGGGTTTCGCGCTAAAATGTGCGTAACTTGTGCTACGTGACTCCGTTTTAGGCCCATGACCAGTAAAAACGGACCTTGGAAGTTCCACCACACAATGTTCAAATCGTTTGGTGGCAATACACCATGATTTAAGTGTGTTTCGATAAACTGCACGACGTACGTTCGGTTCGGTTCGGCCAATGCGTGTCTACGACCATTTGCGGCTCTATATCGGGTTTTTGTAAGTAATATAAGTTTAAAACCTTCTAAATAACATTGTAGAAGGCCCACGTAAATTTCCATGGAAATCCGGCATGATCGGTCCGGACGAGAAACCCCCTATACCCCCCTTTGGCGTATCGGCAAAAACTGGGTTTCGCGCTAAAATGTGCGTAACTTGTGCTACGTGACTCCGTTTTAAGCTCATGACCAGTCGAAACCGACCTTGGAAGGTCCACTACACAATATGAAGGGATTTTGGTGGCAATACACCATGATTTGAGTGAGTTTCGATAAACTGCACGACGTACGTTCGGTTCGGTTCAGCCAATGTGTGTCTACGGCAATTTGCGGCTCTAGATCGGTTTTTTGTAAGTAATATATGCTTAAAACCTTCTAAATAACATTGTAGAAGGCCCACGTAAATTTCCTTGGAAATCCGGCACGGTCGGTCCGGACGAGAAACCCCCTAAACCCCCATCTTTCGCGTATCGGCAAAAATTGGGTTTCGCGCTAAAATGTGCGTAACTTCTGCTACGTGACCCCGTTTTAGACCCATGACCAGTCAAAACGGACCTTGGAAGGTCCACCACACAATTTGCAGGGAGTTTGGTGGCAATACACCATGATTTGAGTGTCTTTCGATAAACTGCACGACGTATGTTCGGTTCGGTTCGGCGAATGCGTGTCTAAGGCAATTTGCGGCTCTAGATCGATTTTTGTAAGTAATATATGCTTAAAACCTTCTAAATAACATTGTATAAGGCCCACGTAAATTTCCATGGAAATCCGGCACGGTCGGTCCGGACGAGAAACCCCCTATACCCCCGTCTTTCGCGTATCGTCAAAAACTGGGTTTCGCGCTAAACTGTGCCGAACTTCTTCTACGTGACTCCGTTTCAGCCCGAGGACCAGTCAAAACGGACCTTGGAAGGTCCACCACACAATGTGCAAGGCGTTTGGTGGCAGTACACCATGATTTGAGTGTGTTTCGATAAACTGCACGACGTACGTTCGGTTCGGTTCGGCCAATGCGTGTCTACGGCAATTTGCGGCTCTAGATCGGTTTTTTATAAGTAATATATGCTTAAAACGTTCAAAATAACATTGTATAAGGCCTACGTAAGTTTCCATGGAAATCCGGCACGGTCGGTCCGGACGAGAAACCCCCTATACCCCCGCCTTTGGCGTATCGACAAAAACTGGGTTTCGCGCTAAATTGTGTGTAACTTCTGCTACGTGAGTACGTTTTAGGCCCATGACCAGTCAAAACGGACCTTGGAAGGTCCACCACACAATGTTACAGGCTTTTGGTGGCAATACACCATGATTTCAGTGTGTTTCGATAAACTGCACGACGTACGTTCGGTTCGGTTCGGCCAATGCGTGTCTACGGCCATTTGCGGCTCTATATCGGTTTTTTGTAAGTAATATAAGCTTAAAACCTTCTAAATAACATTGTAGAAAGCCCACGTAAATTTCCATGGAAATCCGGCATGATCGGTCCGGACGAGAAACCCCCTATACCCCCGCCTTTGGCGTATCGGCAAAAACTGGGTTTCGCGCTAAAATGTGCGTAACTGCTGCTACGTGACTCCGTTTTAGGCCCATGACCAGTCAAAACGGACCTTGGAAGGTCCACCACACAATGTTCAAGGCTTTTGGTGGCAATACACCATGATTTGAGTGTGTTTCGATAAACTGCACGACGTATGTTCGGTTCGGTTCGGCCAATGCGTGTCTACGACCATTTGCGGCTCTAGATCGGTTTTTTATAAGTAATTTATGCTTAAAAACTTCTAAATAAAATTGTAGAAGGCCCACGTAAATTTCCATGGAAATCCGGCACGGTCGGTCCGGACGAGAAACCCCATATACCCCCGTCTTTCGCGTATCGTCAAAAACTGGGTTTCGCGCTAAACTGTGCCGAACTTCTTCTACGTGACTCCGTTTCAGCCCGAGGACCAGTCAAAACGGACCTTGGAAGGTCCACCACACAATGTGCAAGGCGTTTGGTGGCAGTACACCATGATTTGAGTGTGTTTCGATAAACTGCACGACGTACGTTCGGTTTGGTTCGGCCAATGCGTGTCTACGGCAATTTGCGGCTCTAGATCGGTTTTTATAAGTAATATATGTTTAAAACCTTCAAAATAACATTGTATAAGGCCTACGTAAGTTTCCATGGAAATCCGGCACGGTCGGTACGGACGAGAAACCCCCTATACCCCCGCCTTTGGCGTATCGACAAAAAATGGGTTTCGCGCTAAAATGTGCGTAACTTGTGCTACGTGACTCCGTTTTAGGCCCATGACCAGTCAAAACGGACCTTGGAAGTTCCACCACAAAATGTTCAGTAATATATGCTTAAAACCTTCTAAATAACATTGTAGAAGGCCCACGTAAATTTCAACGGAAATCCGGCACGGTCGGTCCGGACGGGAAACCCCCTATACCCCCGCCTTTCGCGTATTGGCAAAAACTGGGTTTCGCGCTAAAATGTGCGTAACTTCTGCTACATGACTCCGTTTTAGGCCCATGACCAGTCAAAACGGACCTTGGAAGCTACATCACACAATGTGCAGGGCGTTTGGTGGCAATACACCATGATTTGAGTGTGTTTCGATAAACTGCACGACGTACGTTCGGGTCGGTTCGGCCAATGCGTGTCTACGGCAATTTGCGGCTCTAGATCGGTTTTTTGTAAGTAATATATGCTTAAAACCTTCTAAATAATATTGTAGAAGGCCCACATAAATTTCCATGATAATCCGGCGCGGTCGGTCCGGACGAGAAACACCCTATACCCCCCTGCCTTTCCGCGTATCGGCAAAAACTGGGTTTCGCGCTAAAATGTGCGTAACTTCTGCTACGTGACTCCATTTTAGGCCCATGACAAGTCAAAACGGAACTTGGAAGGTCAACCACATAATGTGCAGGGCGTTTGGTGGCAATACACCATGATTTGAGTGTGTTTCGATAAACTGCACGACGTACGTTCGGTTCGGTTCGGCCAATGCGTGTCTACGGCAATTTGCAACTCTAGATCGATTTTTTGTAAGTAATATATGCTTAAAACCTTCTAAATAACATTGTAGAAGGCCCACGTAAATTTCCATGGAAATCCGGCACGGTCGGTCCGGACGAGAAACCCCCTATACCCCCGCCTTTCGCGTATCGGCAAAAACTGGGTTTCGCGCTAAAATGTGTGTAACTTCTGCTACATGACTCCGTTTTAGGCCCATGACCAGTCAAAACGGACCTTGGAAGGTCCATCACACAATGTGCAGGGCGTTTGGTGGCAATACATCATGATTTGAGTGTGTTTCGATAGACTGCACGACGTACGTTCGGTTCGGTTCGGCCAATGCGTGTCTACGGCAATTTGCGGCTCTAGATCGGTTTTTTGTAAGTAATATATGCTTAAAACCTTCTAAATAACATTGTAGAAGGCCCATGTAAATTTCCATGGAAATCCGGCACGGTCGGTCCGGCCGAGAAAGCAGCTATACCCCCGTCATTCCCGTATCGGCAAAAACTGCGTTTCGCGCTAAAATGTGCGTAACTTGTGCTACGTGACTCCGTTTTAGGCCCATAACCAGTCAAAACGGACCTTGGAAGGTCCACCACACAATGTGCAGGTCGTTTGGTGGCAATACACCATGATTTGAGTGTGTTTCGATAAACTGCACGACGTACGTTCGGTTCGGTTCGGCCAATGTGTGTCTACGGCAATTTGCGGCTCTAGATCGGTTTTTGTTAAGTAATATATGCTTAAAACCTTCTAAATAACATTGTAGAAGGCCCACGTAAATTTCCACGGAAATCCGGCACGGTCGGTCCGGACGAGAAACCCCCTATACCCCCGCCTTTCGCGTATCGGCAAAAACTGGGTTTCGCGCTAAAATGTGCGTAACTTCTGCTACATGACTCCGTTTTAGGCCCATGACTAGTCAAAACGGACCTTGGAAGCTACATCACACAATGTGCAGGGCGTTTGGTGGCAATACACCATGATTTGAGTGTGTTTCGATAAATTGCACGACGTACGTTCGGTTTGGTTCGGCCAATGCGTGTCTACGGCAATTTGCGGCTCTAGATCGTTTATTTGTAAGTAATATATGCTTAAAACCTTCTAAATAACATTGTAGAAGGCCCACGTAAATTTCCATGATAATCCGGCGCGGTCGGTCCGGACGAGAAACCCCCTATACCCCCTGCCTTTCCGCGTATCGGCAAAAACTGGGTTTCGCGCTAAAATGTGCGTAACTTCTGCTACGTGACTCAGTTTTAGGCCCATGACCAGTCAAAACGGACCTTGGAAGGTCCACCACACAATGTGCAGGGTGTTTGGTGGCAATACCCCATGATTTGAGTGTGTTTCGATAAACTGCACGACGTACGTTCGATTCGGTTCGGCCAATGCGTGTCTACGGAAATTTGCAACTCTAGATCGATTTTTTGTAAGTAATATATGCTTAAAACCTTCTAAATGACATTGTAGAAGGCCCACGTAAATTTCCACAGAAATCCGGCACGGTCGGTCCGGACGAGAAACCCCCTATACCCCCGCCTTTCGCGTATCGGCAAAAACTGGGTTTCGCGCTAAAATGTGTGTAACTTCTGCTACATGACTCCGTTTTAGGCCCATGACCAGTCAAAACGGACCTTGGAAGGTCCATCACACAATGTGCAGGGCGTTTGGTGGCAATACACCATGATTTGAGTGTATTTCGATAGACTGCACGACGTACGTTCGGTTCGGTTCGGCCAATGCGTGTCTACGGCAATTTGCGGCTCTAGATCGGTTTTTTGTAAGTAATATATTCTTAAAACCTTCTAAATAACATTGTAGAAGGCCCACGTAAATTTCCATGGAAATCCGGCACGGTCGGTCCGGACGAGAAAGCAGCTATACCCCCTGCCTTTCCGCGTATCGGCAAAAACTGGGTTTCGCGCTAAAATGTGCGTAACTTGTGCTACGTGACTCCGTTTTAGGCCCATGACCAGTCAAAACGGACCTTGGAAGGTCCACCACACAATGTGCAGGTCGTTTGGTGGCAATACACCATGATTTGAGTGTGTTTCGATAAACTGCACGACGTACGTTCGATTCGGTTCGGCCAATGTGTGTCTACGGCAATTTGCAGCTCTAGATCGGTTTTTTGTAAGTAATATATGCTTAAAACCTTCTAAATAACATTGTAGAAGCCCCTCGTAAATTTCCACGGAAATCCGGCACGGTCGGTCCGGACGAGAAACCCCCTATACCCCCGCCTTTCGCGTATCGGCAAAAACTGGGTTTCGCGCTAAAATGTGCGTAACTTCTGCTACATGACTCCGTTTTAATCCCATGACCAGTCAAAACGGACCTTGGAAGCTACATCACACAATGTGCAGGGCGTTTGGTGGCAATACACCATGATTTGAGTGGGGTTCGATAAACTGCACGACGTACGTTCGGTTCGGTTCGGCCAATGCGTGTCTACGGCAATTTTCAACTCTAGATCGATTTTTTGTAAGTAATATATACTTAAAACCTTCTAAATAACATTGTAGAAGGCCCACGTAAATTTCCACGGAAATCCGGTACGGTCGGTCCGGACGAGAAACCCCAATACCCCCGCCTTTCGCGTATCGGCAAAAACTGGGTTTCGCGATAAATTGTGTGTAACTTATGCTACATGACTCCTTTTTAGGCCCATGACCAGTCAAAACGGACCTTGGAATGTCCATCACACAATGTGCAGGGCGTTTGGTGGCAATACACCATGATTTGAGTGTGTTTCAATAGACTGCACGACGTACGTTCGGTTCGGTTCGGCCAATGCGTGTCTACGGCAATTTGCGGCTCTAGATCGGTTTTTTGTAAGTAATATATGCTTAAAACCTTCTAAATAACATTGTAGAAGGCCCACGTAAATTTCCATGGAAATCCGGCACGGTCGGTCCGGACGAGAAAGCCCCTATACCCCTGCCTTTCCCGTATCGGCAAAAACTGCGTTTCGCGCTAAAATGTGCGTAACTTGTGCTACGTGACTCCGTTTTAGGCCCACGACCAGTCATAACGGATCTTGGAAGCTACATCACACAATGTGCAGGGCGTTTGGTGGCAATACACCATGATTTGAGTGGGGTTCGATAAACTGCACGACGTACGTTCGGTTCGGTTCGGCCAATGCGTGTCTACGGCAATTTGCGGCTCTAGATCGGTTTTTTGTAAGTAATATATGCTTAAAACCTTCTAAATAACATTGTAGAAGGCCCATGGAAATTTCCACGGAAATCCAGCACGGTCGGTCTGGACGAGAAACCCCAATACCCCCGCCTTTCGCGTATCGGCAAAAACTGGGTTTCGCGCTAAAATGTGCGTAACTTGTGCTACGTGACTCCGTTTTAGGCCCATGACCAGTCAAAACGGACCTTGGAAGGTCCATCACACAATGTGCAGGGCGTTTGGTGGCAATACACCATGATTTGAGTGTGTTTCTATAGACTCTACGACGTACGTTCGGTTCGGTTCGGCCAATGCGTGTCTACGGCAATTTGCGGCTCTAGATCGGTTTTTTGTAAGTAATATATATGCTTAAAACCTTCTAAATAACATTGTAGAAGGCCCACGTAAATTTCCATTGAAATCCGGCACGGTCGGTCCGGACGAGAAAGCCCCTATACCCGCCTTTCCCGTATCGGCAAAAACTGTGTTTCGCGCTAAAATGTGCGTAACTTGTGCTACGTGACTCCGTTTTAGGCCCATGACCAGTCAAAACGGACCTTGGAAGGTCCACCACACAATGTGCAGGTCTTTTGGTGGCAATACACCATGATTTGAGTGTGTTTTGATAAACTGCACGACGTACGTTCGGTTCGGTTCGGCCAATGCGTGTCTACGGCAATTTGCGGCTCTAGATCGGTTTTTTGTAAGTAATATATGCTTAAAACCTTCTAAATAACATTGTAGAAGGCCCACGTAAATTTCCACGGAAATCCGGCACGGTCGGTCCGGACGAGAAACCCCCTATACCCCCGCCTTTCGCGTATCGGCAAAAACTGGGTTTCGCGCTAAAATGTGCGTAACTTCTGCTACATGACCCCGTTTTAGGCCCATGACCAGTCAAAACGGACCTTGGAAGGTCCATAACATAATGTGTTGGGCTATTGGTGGCAATACACCATGATTTGAGTGTGTTTCGGTAAACTGCACGACGTACGTTCGGTTCGGTTCGGCCAATGCGTGTCTACGGCAATTTGCGGCTCTAGATCGGTTTTTTGTAAGTAATATATGCTTAAAACCTTCTAAATAACATTGTAGAAGGCCCACGTAAATTTCCATGGAAATCCGGCACGGTCGGTCCGGACGAGAAAGCCCCTATACCCCCGCCTTTCGCATATCGGCAAAAACTGGGTTTCGCTCTAAAATTTGCGTAACTTCTGCTACGTGACTCCGTTTTAGGCCCATGACCAGTCAAAACGGACATTGAAAGGTCCACCACACAATGTGCAGGGCGTTTGGTGGGAATGCACCATGATTTGAGTGTGTTTCGATAAACTGCACGACGTACGTTCGGTTCGGTTCGGCCAATGCGTGTCTACGGCAATTTGCAACTCTAGATCGATTTTTTGTAAGTAATATATACTTAAAACCTTCTAAATAACATTGTAGAAGGCCCACGTAAATTTCCACGGAAATCCGGCACGGTCGGTCCGGACGAGAAACCCCAATACCCCCGCCTTTCGCGTATCGGCAAAAACTGGGTTTCGCGATAAATTGTGTGTAACTTCTGCTACATGACTATTTTTTAGGCCCATGACCAGTCAAAACGGACCTTGGAATGTCCATCACACAATGTGCAGGGCGTTTGGTGGCAATACACCATGATTTGAGTGGGGTTCGATAAACTGCACGACGTACGTTCGGTTCGGTTCGGCCAATGCGTGTCTACGGCAATTTTCAACTCTAGATCGATTTTTTGTAAGTAATATATGCTTAAAACCTTCTAAATGACATTGTAGAAGGCCCACGTAAATTTCCACAGAAATCCGGCACGGTCGGTCCGGACGAGAAACCCCCTATACCCCCGCCTTTCGCGTATCGGCAAAAACTGGGTTTCGCGCTAAAATGTGTGTAACTTCTGCTACATGACTCCGTTTTAGGCCCATGACCAGTCAAAACGGACCTTGGAAGGTCCATCACACAATGTGCAGGGCGTTTGGTGGCAATACACCATGATTTGAGTGTATTTCGATAGACTGCACGACGTACGTTCGGTTCGGTTCGGCCAATGCGTGTCTACGGCAATTTGCGGCTCTAGATCGGTTTTTTGTAAGTAATATATTCTTAAAACCTTCTAAATAACATTGTAGAAGGCCCACGTAAATTTCCATGGAAATCCGGCACGGTCGGTCCGGACGAGAAAGCAGCTATACCCCCTGCCTTTCCGCGTATCGGCAAAAACTGGGTTTCGCGCTAAAATGTGCGTAACTTGTGCTACGTGACTCCGTTTTAGGCCCATGACCAGTCAAAACGGACCTTGGAAGGTCCACCACACAATGTGCAGGTCGTTTGGTGGCAATACACCATGATTTGAGTGTGTTTCGATAAACTGCACGACGTACGTTCGATTCGGTTCGGCCAATGTGTGTCTACGGCAATTTGCAGCTCTAGATCGGTTTTTTGTAAGTAATATATGCTTAAAACCTTCTAAATAACATTGTAGAAGCCCCTCGTAAATTTCCACGGAAATCCGGCACGGTCGGTCCGGACGAGAAACCCCCTATACCCCCGCCTTTCGCGTATCGGCAAAAACTGGGTTTCGCGCTAAAATGTGCGTAACTTCTGCTACATGACTCCGTTTTAATCCCATGACCAGTCAAAACGGACCTTGGAAGCTACATCACACAATGTGCTGGGCGTTTGGTGGCAATACACCATGATTTGAGTGGGGTTCGATAAACTGCACGACGTACGTTCGGTTCGGTTCGGCCAATGCGTGTCTACGGCAATTTTCAACTCTAGATCGATTTTTTGTAAGTAATATATACTTAAAACCTTCTAAATAACATTGTAGAAGGCCCACGTAAATTTCCACGGAAATCCGGTACGGTCGGTCCGGACGAGAAACCCCAATACCCCCGCCTTTCGCGTATCGGCAAAAACTGGGTTTCGCGATAAATTGTGTGTAACTTATGCTACATGACTCCTTTTTAGGCCCATGACCAGTCAAAACGGACCTTGGAATGTCCATCACACAATGTGCAGGGCGTTTGGTGGCAATACACCATGATTTGAGTGTGTTTCAATAGACTGCACGACGTACGTTCGGTTCGGTTCGGCCAATGCGTGTCTACGGCAATTTGCGGCTCTAGATCGGTTTTTTGTAAGTAATATATGCTTAAAACCTTCTAAATAACATTGTAGAAGGCCCACGTAAATTTCCATGGAAATCCGGCACGGTCGGTCCGGACGAGAAAGCCCCTATACCCCTGCCTTTCCCGTATCGGCAAAAACTGCGTTTCGCGCTAAAATGTGCGTAACTTGTGCTACGTGACTCCGTTTTAGGCCCACGACCAGTCAAAACGGATCTTGGAAGCTACATCACACAATGTGCAGGGCGTTTGGTGGCAATACACCATGATTTGAGTGGGGTTCGATAAACTGCACGACGTACGTTCGGTTCGGTTCGGCCAATGCGTGTCTACGGCAATTTGCGGCTCTAGATCGGTTTTTTGTAAGTAATATATGCTTAAAACCTTCTAAATAACATTGTAGAAGGCCCATGGAAATTTCCACGGAAATCCAGCACGGTCGGTCTGGACGAGAAACCCCAATACCCCCGCCTTTCGCGTATCGGCAAAAACTGGGTTTCGCGCTAAAATGTGCGTAACTTGTGCTACGTGACTCCGTTTTAGGCCCATGACCAGTCAAAACGGACCTTGGAAGGTCCATCACACAATGTGCAGGGCGTTTGGTGGCAATACACCATGATTTGAGTGTGTTTCTATAGACTCTACGACGTACGTTCGGTTCGGTTCGGCCAATGCGTGTCTACGGCAATTTGCGGCTCTAGATCGGTTTTTTGTAAGTAATATATATGCTTAAAACCTTCTAAATAACATTGTAGAAGGCCCACGTAAATTTCCATGGAAATCCGGCACGGTCGGTCCGGACGAGAAAGCCCCTATACCCGCCTTTCCCGTATCGGCAAAAACTGTGTTTCGCGCTAAAATGTGCGTAACTTGTGCTACGTGACTCCGTTTTAGGCCCATGACCAGTCAAAACGGACCTTGGAAGGTCCACCACACAATGTGCAGGTCTTTTGGTGGCAATACACCATGATTTGAGTGTGTTTTGATAAACTGCACGACGTACGTTCGGTTCGGTTCGGCCAATGCGTGTCTACGGCAATTTGCGGCTCTAGATCGGTTTTTTGTAAGTAATATATGCTTAAAACCTTCTAAATAACATTGTAGAAGGCCCACGTAAATTTCCACGGAAATCCGGCACGGTCGGTCCGGACGAGAAACCCCCTATACCCCCGCCTTTCGCGTATCGGCAAAAACTGGGTTTCGCGCTAAAATGTGCGTAACTTCTGCTACATGACCCCGTTTTAGGCCCATGACCAGTCAAAACGGACCTTGGAAGGTCCATAACATAATGTGTTGGGCTATTGGTGGCAATACACCATGATTTGAGTGTGTTTCGGTAAACTGCACGACGTACGTTCGGTTCGGTTCGGCCAATGCGTGTCTACGGCAATTTGCGGCTCTAGATCGGTTTTTTGTAAGTAATATATGCTTAAAACCTTCTAAATAACATTGTAGAAGGCCCACGTAAATTTCCATGGAAATCCGGCACGGTCGGTCCGGACGAGAAAGCCCCTATACCCCCGCCTTTCGCATATCGGCAAAAACTGGGTTTCGCTCTAAAATTTGCGTAACTTCTGCTACGTGACTCCGTTTTAGGCCCATGACCAGTCAAAACGGACATTGAAAGGTCCACCACACAATGTGCAGGGCGTTTGGTGGGAATGCACCATGATTTGAGTGTGTTTCGATAAACTGCACGACGTACGTTCGGTTCGGTTCGGCCAATGCGTGTCTACGGCAATTTGCAACTCTAGATCGATTTTTTGTAAGTAATATATACTTAAAACCTTCTAAATAACATTGTAGAAGGCCCACGTAAATTTCCACGGAAATCCGGCACGGTCGGTCCGGACGAGAAACCCCAATACCCCCGCCTTTCGCGTATCGGCAAAAACTGGGTTTCGCGATAAATTGTGTGTAACTTCTGCTACATGACTATTTTTTAGGCCCATGACCAGTCAAAACGGACCTTGGAATGTCCATCACACAATGTGCAGGGCGTTTGGTGGCAATACACCATGATTTGAGTGTGTTTCGATAGACTGCACGACGTACGTTCGGTTCGGTTCGGCCAATGCGTGTCTACGGCAATTTGCGGCTCTAGATCGGTTTTTTGTAAGTAATATATGCTTAAAACCTTCTAAATAAATTGTAGAAGGCCCACGTAAATTTCCATGGAAATCCGGCACGGTCGGTCCGGACGAGAAAGCCCCTATACCCCCGCCTTTCCCGTATCGGCAAAAACTGCGTTTCGCGCTAAAATGTGCGTAACTTGTGCTACGTGACTCCGTTTTAGGCCCATGACCAGTCAAAACGGACCTTGGAAGCTACATCACAGAATGTGCAGGGCGTTTGGTGGCAATACACCATGATTTGAGTGGGGTTCGATAAACTGCACGACGTACGTTCGGTTCGGTTCGGCCAATGCGTGTCTACGGCAATTTGCGGCTCTAGATCGGTTTTTTGTAAGTAATATATGCTTAAAACCTTCTAAATAATATTGTACAAGGCCCACGAAAATTTCCACGGAAATCCGGCATGGTCGGTCCGGACGAGAAACCCCTATACCCCCGCCTTTCGCGTATCGGCAAAAACTGGGTTTCGCGCTAAAATGTGTGTAACTTCTGCTACATGACTCCGTTTTAGGCCCATGACTAGTCAAAACGGACCTTGGAAGGTCCACCACACAATGTGCAAGGCGTTTGGTGGCAATACCCCATGATTTGAGTGTGTTTCGATAAACTGCACGACGTACGTTCGGTTCGGTTCGGCCAATGCGTGTCTACGGCAATTTGCAACTCTAGATCGATTTTTTGTAAGTAATATATACTTAAAACCTTCTAAATAACATTGTAGAAGGCCCACGTAAATTTCCACGGAAATCCGGCACGGTCGGTCCGGACGAGAAACCCCAATACCCCCGCCTTCCGCGTATCGGCAAAAACTGGGTTTCGCGATAAATTGTGTGTAACTTCTGCTACATGACTCCTTTTTAGGCCCATGACCAGTCAAAACGGACCTTGGAATGTCCATCACACAATGTACAGGGCGTTTGGTGGCAATACACCATGATTTGAGTGTGTTTCGATAGACTGCACGACGTACGTTCGGTTCGGTTCGGCCAATGCGTGTCTACGGCAATTTGCGGCTCTAGATCGGTTTTTTGTAAGTAATATATGCTTAAAACCTTCTAAATAACATTGTAGAAGGCCCACGTAAATTTCCATGGAAATCCGGCACGGTCGGTCCGGACGAGAAAGCCCCTATACCCCCGCCTTTCCCGTATCGGCAAAAACTGCGTTTCGCGCTAAAATGTGCGTAACTTGTGCTACGTGACTCCGTTTTAGGCCCATGACCAGTCAAAACGGACCTTGGAAGCTACATCACACAATGTGCAGGGCGTTTGGTGGCAATACACCATGATTTGAGTGGGGTTCGATAAACTGCACGACGTACGTTCGGTTCGGTTCGGCCAATGCGTGTCTACGGCAATTTGCGGCTCTAGATCGGTTTTTTGTAAGTAATATATGCTTAAAACCTTCTAAATAACATTGTAGAAGGCCCACGGAAATTTCCACGGAAATCCAGCACGATCGGTCCGGACGAGAAACCCCAATACCCCCGCCTTTCGCGTATCGGCAAAAACTGGGTTTCGCGCTAAAATGTGCGTAACTTGTGCTACGTGACTCCGTTTTAGGCCCATGACTAGTCAAAACGGACCTTGGAAGGTCCATCACACAATGTGCAGGGCGTTTGGTGGCAATACACCATGATTTGAGTGTGTTTCTATAGACTCTACGACGTACGTTCGGTTCGGTTCGGCCAATGCGTGTCTACGGCAATTTGCGGCTCTAGATCGGTTTTTTGTAAGTAATATATATGCTTAAAACCTTCTAAATAACATTGTAGAAGGCCCACGTAAATTTCCATGGAAATCCGGCACGGTCGGTCCGGACGAGAAAGCCCCTATACCCCCGCCTTTCCCGTATCGGCAAAAACTGGGTTTCGCGCTAAAATGTGCGTAACTTGTGCTACGTGACTCCGTTTTAGGCCCATGACCAGTCAAAACGGACCTTGGAAGGTCCACCACACAATGTGCAGGTCGTTTGGTGGAAATACACCATGATTTGAGTGTGTTTTGATAAACTGCACGACGTACGTTCGGTTCGGTTCGGCCAATGCGTGTCTACGGCAATTTGCGGCTCTAGATCGGTTTTTTGTAAGTAATATATGCTTAAAACCTTCTAAATAACATTGTAGAAGGCCCACGTAAATTTCCACGGAAATCCGGCACGGTCGGTCCGGACGAGAAACCCCCTATACCCCCGCCTTTCGCGTATCGGCAAAAACTGGGTTTCGCGCTAAAATGTGCGTAACTTCTGCTACATGACCCCGTTTTAGGCCCATGACCAGTCAAAACGGACCTTGGAAGGTCCATAACATAATGTGTTGGGCTATTGGTGGCAATACACCATGATTTGAGTGTGTTTCGGTAAACTGCACGACGTACGTTCGGTTCGATTCGGCCAATGCGTGTCTACGGCAATTTGCGGCTCTACATCGGTTTTTTGTAAGTAATATATGCTTAAAACCTTCTAAATAACATTGTAGAAGGCCCACGTAAATTTCCATGGAAATCAGGCACGGTCGGTCCGGACGAGAAAGCCCCTATACCCCCGCCTTTCGCATATCGGCAAAAACTGGGTTTCGCTCTAAAATTTGCGTAACTTATGCTACGTGACTCCGTTTTAGGCCCATGACCAGTCAAAACGGACATTGAAAGGTCCACCACACAATGTGCAGGGCGTTTGGTGGGAATGCACCATGATTTGAGTGTGTTTCGATAAACTGCACGACGTACGTTCGGTTCGGTTCGGCCAATGCGTGTCTACGGCAATTTGCGGCTCTAGATCGGTTTTTTGTAAGTAATATATGCTTAAAACCTTCTAAATAACATTGTAGAAGGCCCACGTAAATTTCCATGGTAATCCGGCACGGTCGGTCCGGACGAGAAAGCCCCTATACCCCCGCCTTTCGCGTATCGGCAAAAACTGGGTTTCGCGCTAAAATGTGCGTAACTTCTGCTACGTGACTCCGTTTTAGGCCCATGACAAGTCAAAACGGAACTTGGAAGGTCAACCACATAATGTGCAGGGCGTTTGGTGGCAATACACCATGATTTGAGTGTGTTTCGATAAACTGCACGACGTACGTTCGGTTCGGTTCGGCCAATGCGTGTCTACGGCAAATTGCAGCTCTAGATCGGGTTTTTGTAAGTAATATATACTTAAAACCTTCTAAATAACATTGTAGAAGTCCCACGTAAATTTCCATGGTAATCCGGCGCGGTCCGTCCGGACGAGAAACCCCCTATACCCCTGCCTTTCCCGTATCGGCAAAAACTGCGTTTCGCGCTAAAATGTGCGTAACTTGTGCTACGTGACTCCGTTTTAGGCCCATGACCAGTCAAAACGGACCTTGGAAGGTCCACCACACAATGTGCAGGTCGTTTGGTGGCAATACACCATGATTTGAGGGTGTTTCGATAAACTGCACGACGTACGTTCGGTTATGTTCGGCCAATGTGTGTCTATGGCAATTTGCGGCTCTAGATCGGTTTTTTGTAAGTAATATATGCTTAAAACCTTCTAAATAACATTGTAGAAGGCCCACGTAAATTTCCACAGAAATCCGGCACGGTCGGTCCGGACGAGAAACCCCCTATACCACCGCCTTTCGCGTATCGGCAAAAACTGGGTTTCGCGCTAAAATGTGCGTAACTTCTGCTACATGACTCCGTTTTAGGTCCATGACCAGTCAAAACGGACCTTGGAAGCTACATCACCCAATGTACAGGGCGTTTGGTGGCAATACACCATGATTTGAGTGTGTTTCGATAAACTGCACGACGTACGTTCGGTTATGTTCGGCCAATGTGTGTCTACGGCAATTTGCGGCTCTAGATCGGTTTTTTTAAGTAATATATGCTTAAAACCTTCTAAATAACATTGTAGAAGGCCCACGTAAATTTCCACGGAAATCCGGCACGGTCGGTCCGGACGAGAAACCCCCTATACCACCGCCTTTCGCGTATCGACAAAAACTGGGTTTCGCGCTAAAATGTGCGTAACTTCTGCTACATGACTCCGTTTTAGGTCCATGACCAGTCAAAACGGACCTTGGAAGCTACATCACCCAATGTGCAGGGCGTTTGGTGGCAATACACCATGATTTGAGTGTGTTTCGATAAACTGCACGACGTACGTTCGGTTCGGTTCGGCCAATGCGTGTCTACGGCAATTTGCGGCTCTAGATCGGTTTTTTGTAAGTAATATATGCTTAAAACCTTCTAAATAACATTGTAGAAGGCCCACGTAAATTTCCATGGAAATCCGGCACGGTCGGTCCGGACGAGAAAACCCCTATACCCCCGCCTTTCGCATATCGGCAAAAACTAGGTTTCGCTTTAAAATTTGCGTAACTTCTGCTACGTGACTCCGTTTTAGGCCCATGACCAGTCAAAACGGACCTTGGAAGCTACATCACCCAATGTGCAGGGCGTTTGGTGGCAATACACCATGATTTGAGTGTGTTTCGATAAACTGCACGACGTACGTTCGGTTCGGTTCGGCCAATGCGTGTCTACGGCAATTTGCGGCTCTAGATCGGTTTTTTGTAAGTAATATATGCTTAAAACCTTCTAAATAACATTGTAGAAGGCCCATGTAAATTTCCATGTAAATCCGGCACGGTCGGTCCGGACGAGAAAGCCCCTATACCCCCGCCTTTCGCGTATCGGCAAAAACTGGGTTTCGTGCTTAAATGTGCGTAACTTCTGCTACGTGACTCCGTTTTAGGCCCATGACCAGTCAAAACGGACCTTGGAAGGTCCACCACACAAGGTGTAGGGCGTTTGGTGGAAATACACCATGATTTGAGTGTGTTTCGATAGACTGCACACGTACGTTCGGTTCGGCCAATGCGTGTCTACGGCAATTTGCGGCTCTAGATCGGTTTTTTGTAAGTAATATATGCTTAAAACCTTCTAAATAACATTGTAGAAGGCCCACGTAAATTTCCACGGAAATCCGGCATGGTCGGTCCGGACGAGAAACCCCCTATACCCCCGCCTTTCGCGTATCGGCAAAAACTGGGTTTCGCGCTAAAATGTGCGTACCTTCTGCTACATGACCCCGTTTTATGCCCATGACCAGTCAAAACGGACCTTGGAAGGTCCATAACATAATGTGCTGGGCTATTGGTGGCAATACACCATGATTTGAGTGTGTTTCGGTAAACTGCACGACGTACGTTCGGTTCGGTTCGGCCAATGCGTGTCTATGGCAATTTGCGGCTCTAGATCGGTTTTTTGTAAGTAATATATGCTTAAAACCTTCTAAATAACATTGTAGAAGGCCCACGTAAATTTCCATGGAAATCCGGCACGGTCGGTCCGGACGAGAAAGCCCCTATACCCCCGCCTTTCGCATATCGGCAAAAACTGGGTTTCGCTCTAAAATTTGCGTAACTTCTGCTACGTGACTCCGTTTTAGGCCCATGACCAGTCAAAACGGACATTGAAAGGTCCACCACACAATGTGCAGGGTGTTTGGTGGGAATGCACCATGATTTGAGTGTGTTTCGATAAACTGCACGACGTACGTTCGGTTCGGTTCGGCCAATGCGTGTCTACGGCAATTTGCGGCTCTAGATTGTTTTTTTGTAAGTAATATATGCTTAAAACCATCTAAATAACATTGTAGAAGGCCCACGTAAATTTCCATGGTAATCCGGCACGGTCGGTCCGGACGAGAAACCCCCTATACCCCCGCCTTTCGCGTATCGGCAAAAACTGGGTTTCGCGCTAAAATGTGCGTAACTTCTGCTACGTGACTCCGTTTTAGGCCCATGACAAGTCAAAACGGAACTTGGAAGGTCAACCACATAATGTGCAGGGCGTTTGGTGGCAATACACCATGATTTGAGTGTGTTTCGATAAACTGCACGACGTACGTTCGGTTCGGTTCGGCCAATGCGTGTCTACGGCAAATTGCAGCTCTAGATCGGGTTTTTGTAAGTAATATATACTTAAAACCTTCTAAATAACATTGTAGAAGTCCCACGTAAATTTCCATGGTAATCCGGCGCGGTCCGTCCGGACGAGAAACCCCCTATACCCCTGCCTTTCCCGTATCGGCAAAAACTGCGTTTCGCGCTAAAATGTGCGTAACTTGTGCTACGTGACTCCGTTTTAGGCCCATGACCAGTCAAAACGGACCTTGGAAGGTCCACCACACAATGTGCAGGTCGTTTGGTGGCAATACACCATGATTTGAGGGTGTTTCGATAAACTGCACGACGTACGTTCGGTTATGTTCGGCCAATGTGTGTCTATGGCAATTTGCGGCTCTAGATCGGTTTTTTGTAAGTAATATATGCTTAAAACCTTCTAAATAACATTGTAGAAGGCCCACGTAAATTTCCACAGAAATCCGGCACGGTCGGTCCGGACGAGAAACCCCCTATACCACCGCCTTTCGCGTATCGGCAAAAACTGGGTTTCGCGCTAAAATGTGCGTAACTTCTGCTACATGACTCCGTTTTAGGTCCATGACCAGTCAAAACGGACCTTGGAAGCTACATCACCCAATGTACAGGGCGTTTGGTGGCAATACACCATGATTTGAGTGTGTTTCGATAAACTGCACGACGTACGTTCGGTTATGTTCGGCCAATGTGTGTCTACGGCAATTTGCGGCTCTAGATCGGTTTTTTTAAGTAATATATGCTTAAAACCTTCTAAATAACATTGTAGAAGGCCCACGTAAATTTCCACGGAAATCCGGCACGGTCGGTCCGGACGAGAAACCCCCTATACCACCGCCTTTCGCGTATCGACAAAAACTGGGTTTCGCGCTAAAATGTGCGTAACTTCTGCTACATGACTCCGTTTTAGGTCCATGACCAGTCAAAACGGACCTTGGAAGCTACATCACCCAATGTGCAGGGCGTTTGGTGGCAATACACCATGATTTGAGTGTGTTTCGATAAACTGCACGACGTACGTTCGGTTCGGTTCGGCCAATGCGTGTCTACGGCAATTTGCGGCTCTAGATCGGTTTTTTGTAAGTAATATATGCTTAAAACCTTCTAAATAACATTGTAGAAGGCCCACGTAAATTTCCATGGAAATCCGGCACGGTCGGTCCGGACGAGAAAACCCCTATACCCCCGCCTTTCGCATATCGGCAAAAACTAGGTTTCGCTTTAAAATTTGCGTAACTTCTGCTACGTGACTCCGTTTTAGGCCCATGACCAGTCAAAACGGACCTTGGAAGCTACATCACCCAATGTGCAGGGCGTTTGGTGGCAATACACCATGATTTGAGTGTGTTTCGATAAACTGCACGACGTACGTTCGGTTCGGTTCGGCCAATGCGTGTCTACGGCAATTTGCGGCTCTAGATCGGTTTTTTGTAAGTAATATATGCTTAAAACCTTCTAAATAACATTGTAGAAGGCCCATGTAAATTTCCATGTAAATCCGGCACGGTCGGTCCGGACGAGAAAGCCCCTATACCCCCGCCTTTCGCGTATCGGCAAAAACTGGGTTTCGTGCTTAAATGTGCGTAACTTCTGCTACGTGACTCCGTTTTAGGCCCATGACCAGTCAAAACGGACCTTGGAAGGTCCACCACACAAGGTGTAGGGCGTTTGGTGGAAATACACCATGATTTGAGTGTGTTTCGATAGACTGCACACGTACGTTCGGTTCGGCCAATGCGTGTCTACGGCAATTTGCGGCTCTAGATCGGTTTTTTGTAAGTAATATATGCTTAAAACCTTCTAAATAACATTGTAGAAGGCCCACGTAAATTTCCACGGAAATCCGGCATGGTCGGTCCGGACGAGAAACCCCCTATACCCCCGCCTTTCGCGTATCGGCAAAAACTGGGTTTCGCGCTAAAATGTGCGTACCTTCTGCTACATGACCCCGTTTTATGCCCATGACCAGTCAAAACGGACCTTGGAAGGTCCATAACATAATGTGCTGGGCTATTGGTGGCAATACACCATGATTTGAGTGTGTTTCGGTAAACTGCACGACGTACGTTCGGTTCGGTTCGGCCAATGCGTGTCTATGGCAATTTGCGGCTCTAGATCGGTTTTTTGTAAGTAATATATGCTTAAAACCTTCTAAATAACATTGTAGAAGGCCCACGTAAATTTCCATGGAAATCCGGCACGGTCGGTCCGGACGAGAAAGCCCCTATACCCCCGCCTTTCGCATATCGGCAAAAACTGGGTTTCGCTCTAAAATTTGCGTAACTTCTGCTACGTGACTCCGTTTTAGGCCCATGACCAGTCAAAACGGACATTGAAAGGTCCACCACACAATGTGCAGGGTGTTTGGTGGGAATGCACCATGATTTGAGTGTGTTTCGATAAACTGCACGACGTACGTTCGGTTCGGTTCGGCCAATGCGTGTCTACGGCAATTTGCGGCTCTAGATTGTTTTTTTGTAAGTAATATATGCTTAAAACCATCTAAATAACATTGTAGAAGGCCCACGTAAATTTCCATGGTAATCCGGCACGGTCGGTCCGGACGAGAAACCCCCTATACCCCCGCCTTTCGCGTATCGGCAAAAACTGGGTTTCGCGCTAAAATGTGCGTAACTTCTGCTACGTGACTCCGTTTTAGGCCCATGACAAGTCAAAACGGAACTTGGAAGGTCAACCACATAATGTGCAGGGCGTTTGGTGGCAATACACCATGATTTGAGTGTGTTTCGATAAACTGCACGACGTACGTTCGGTTCGGTTCGGCCAATGCGTGTCTACGGCAAATTGCAGCTCTAGATCAGGTTTTTGTAAGTAATATATACTTAAAACCTTCTAAATAACATTGTAGAAGTCCCACGTAAATTTCCATGGTAATCCGGCGCGGTCGGTCCGGACGAGAAAACCCCTATACCCCCGCCTTTCGCATATCGGCAAAAACTGGGTTTCGCTTTAAAATTTGCGTAACTTCTGCTACGTGACTCCGTTTTAGGCCCATGACCAGTCAAAACGGACCTTGGAAGCTACATCACCCAATGTGCAGGGCGTTTGGTGGCAATACACCATGATTTGAGTGTGTTTCGATAAACTGCACGACGTACGTTCGGTTCGGTTCGGCCAATGCGTGTCTACGGCAATTTGCGGCTCTAGATCGGTTTTTGTAAGTAATATATACTTAAAACCTTCTAAATAACATTGTAGAAGGCCCACGTAAATTTCCATGTAAATCCGGCACGGTCGGTCCGGACGAGAAAGCCCCTATACCCCCGCCTTTCGCGTATCGGCAAAAACTGGGTTTCGCGCTTAAATGTGCGTAACTTCTGCTACGTGACTCCGTTTTAGGCCCATGACCAGTCAAAACGGACCTTGGAAGGTCCACCACACAATGTGTAGGGCGTTTGGTGGCAATACACCATGATTTGAGTGTGTTTCGATAGACTGCACACGTACGTTCGGTTCGGCCAATGCGTGTCTACGGCAATTTGCGGCTCTAGATCGGTTTTTTGTAAGTAATATATGCTTAAAACCTTCTAAATAACATTGTAGAAGGCCGACGTAAATTTCCACGGAAATCCGGCATGGTCGGTCCGGACGAGAAACCCCCTATACCCCCCCGCCTTTCGCATATCGACAAAAACTGGGTTTCGCGCTAAAATGTGCGTACCTTCTGCTACATGACCCCGTTTTATGCCCATGACCAGTCAAAACGGACCTTGGAAGGTCCATAACATAATGTGCTGGGCTATTGGTGGCAATACACCATGATTTGAGTGTGTTTCGGTAAACTGCACGACGTACGTTCGGTTCGGTTCGGCCAATGCGTGTCTATGGCAATTTGCGGCTCTAGATCGGTTTTTTGTAAGTAATATATGCTTAAAACCTTCTAAATAACATTGTAGAAGGCCCACGTAAATTTCCATGGAAATCCGGCACGGTCGGTCCGGACGAGAAAGCCCCTATACCCCCGCCTTTCGCATATCGGCAAAAACTGGGTTTCGCTCTAAAATTTGCGTAACTTCTGCTACGTGACTCCGTTTTAGGCCCATGACCAGTCAAAACGGACATTGAAAGGTCCACCACACAATGTACAGGGCGTTTAGTGGCAATGCACCATGATTTGAGTGTGTTTCGATAAACTGCACGACGTACGTTCGGTTCGGTTCGGCCAATGCGTGTCTACGGCAATTTGCGGCTCTAGATCGGTTTTTTATAAGTAATATATGCTTAAAACCTTCTAAATAACATTGTAGAAGGCCCACGTAAATTTCCATGGTAATCCGGCACGGTCGGTCCGGACGAGAAAGACCCTATACCCCCGCCTTTCGCGTATCGGCAAAAACTGGGTTTCGCGCTAAAATGTGCGTAACTTCTGCTACGTGACTCCGTTTTAGGCCCATGACAAGTCAAAACGGAACTTGGAAGGTCAACCACATAATGTGCAGGGCGTTTGGTGGCAATACACCATGATTTGAGTGTGTTTCGATAAACTGCACGACGTACGTTCGGTTCGGTTCGGCAAATGCGTGTCTACGGCAAATTGCAGCTCTAGATCGGGTTTTTGTAAGTAATATATGCTTAAAACCTTCTAAATAACATTGTAGAAGTCCCACGTAAATTTCCATGGTAATCCGGCGCGGTCGGTCCGGACGAGAAACCCCCTATACCCCCTGCCTTTCGCGTATCGGCAAAAACTGGGTTTCGCGCTAAAATGTGCGTAACTTCTGCTACATGACTCCGTTTTAGGCCCATGACCAGTCAAAACGAACCTTGGAAGCTACATCACCCAATGTGCAGGGCATTTGGTAGCAATACACCATGATTTGAGTGTGTTTCGATAAACTGCACGACGTACGTTCGGTTCGGTTCGGCCAATGCGTGTCTACGGCAATTTGCGGCTCTAGATCGATTTTTTGTAAGTAATATATGCTTAAAACCTTCTGTATATCTTCAGTATATCTTCAGAATATCTGCAGAATATCCAGCTGTTATATATTCCATTCGTATCTCTTTAGCAGCATTAGTTAAGCTTAGCAGCATTATCTTCTTCCACATTGAGTAGTCAGTAGTTTTATCTTTAGCAGCATTAGTTAAGCAGTAGTTTTGGTGGAGGTCTTTTTCCATCTGGTCCTATCCTTCCTGCTTCAGAAGGACCATTTTCAATGATATCCCACATTGAGTAGTCAGTGAGAAGAATATATTGTCTGATCCTTATCTTCCACATGTCAAACTCACTGGGTTTGAGCATTGGAACCTTGGAGACCAAAGTACTGCTTGATTCTGTAAGATTTTCCATGATAGATGTTTCTGATTCAATAGGCTTTGATACCATGATTTGAGTGTGTTTCGATAAACTGCACGACGTACGTTCGGTTATGTTCGGCCAATGTGTGTCTACGGCAATTTGCGGCTCTAGATCGGTTTTTTGTAAGTAATATATGCTTAAAACCTTCTAAATAACATTGTAGAAGGCCCACGTAAATTTCCACGGAAATCCGGCACGGTCGGTCCGGACGAGAAACCCCCTATACCACCGCCTTTCGCGTATCGGCAAAAACTGGGTTTCGCGCTAAAATGTGCGTAACTTCTGCTACATGACTCCATTTTAGGTCCATGACCAGTCAAAACGGACCTTGGAAGCTACATCACCCAATGTGCAGGGCGTTTGGTGGCAATACACCATGATTTGAGTGTGTTTCGATAAACTGCACGACGTACGTTCGGTTCGGTTCGGCCAATGCGTGTCTACGGCAATTTGCGGCTCTAGATCGGTTTTTTGTAAGTAATATATGCTTAAAACCTTCTAAATAACATTGTAGAAGGCCCACGTAAATTTCCATGGTAATCCGGCACGGTCGGTCCGGACGAGAAAGCCCCTATACCCCCGCCTTTCGCGTATCGGCAAAAACTGGGTTTCGCGCTAAAATGTGCGTAACTTCTGCTACGTGACTCCATTTTAGGCCCATGACAAGTCAAAACGGAACTTGGAAGGTCAACCACATAATGTGCAGGGCGTTTGGTGGCAATACACCATGATTTGAGTGTGTTTCGATAAACTGCACGACGTACGTTCGGTTCGGTTCGGCCAATGCGTGTCTACGGCAAATTGCAGCTCTAGATCGGGTTTTTGTAAGTAATATATACTTAAAACCTTCTAAATAACATTATAGAAGTCCCACGTAAATTTCCATGGTAATCCGGCGCGGTCGGTCCGGACGAGAAACCCCCTATACCCCTGCCTTTCCCGTATCGGCAAAAACTGCGTTTCGCGCTAAAATGTGCGTAACTTGTGCTACGTGACTCCGTTTTAGGCCCATGACCAGTCAAAACGGACCTTGGAAGGGCCACCACACAATGTGCAGGTCGTTTGGTGGCAATACACCATGATTTGAGTGTGTTTCGATAAACTGCACGACGTACGTTCGGTTATGTTCGGCCAATGTGTGTCTACGGCAATTTGCGGCTCTAAATCGGTTTTTTGTAAGTAATATATGCTTAAAACCTTCTAAATAACATTGTAGAAGGCCCACTTAAATTTCCACGGAAATCCGGCACGGTCGGTCCGGACGAGAAACCCCCTATACCACCTACTTTCGCGTATCGGCAAAAACTGGGTTTCGCGCTAAAATGTGCGTAACTTCTGCTACATGACTCCGTTTTAGGTCCATGACCAGTCAAAACGGACCTTGGAAGCTACATCACCCAATATGCAGGGCGTTTGGTGGCAATACACCATGATTTGAGTGTGTTTCGATAAACTGCACGACGTACGTTCGGTTCGGTTCGGCCAATGCGTGTCTACGGCAATTTGCGGCTCTAGATCGGTTTTTTGTAAGTAATATATGCTTAAAACCTTCTAAATAACATTGTAGAAGGCCCACGTAAATTTCCATGGAAATCCGGCACGGTCGGTCCGGACGAGAAAACCCCTATACCCCCGCCTTTCGCATATCGGCAAAAACTGGGTTTCGCTTTAAATTTTGCGTAACTTCTGCTACGTGACTCCGTTTTAGGCCCATGACCAGTCAAAACGGACCTTGGAAGCTACATCACCCAATGTGCAGGGCGTTTGGTGGAAATACACCATGATTTGAGTGTGTTTCGATAAACTGCACGACGTACGTTCGGTTCGGTTCGGCCAATGCGTGTCTACGGCAATTTGCGGCTCTAGATCGGTTTTTTGTAAGTAATATATGCTTAAAACCTTCTAAATAACATTGTAGAAGGCCCACGTAAATTTCCATGTAAATCCGGCACGGTCGGTCCGGACGAGAAAGCCCCTATACCCCCGCCTTTCGCGTATCGGCAAAAACTGGGTTTCGCGCTTAAATGTGCGTAACTTCTGCTACGTGACTCCGTTTTAGGCCCATGACCAGTCAAAACGGACCTTGGAAGGTCCACCACACAATGTGTAGGGCGTTTGGTGGCAATACACCATGATTTGAGTGTGTTTCGGTAGACTGCACACGTACGTTCGGTTCGGCCAATGCGTGTCTACGGCAATTTGCGGCTCTTGATCGGTTATTTGTAAGTAATATATGCTTAAAACCTTCTAAATAACATTGTAAACTGAACGACGTACGTTCGGTTCGGTTCGGCCAATGCGTGTCTACGGTAATTTGCGGCTCTAGATCGATTTTTTGTAAGTAATATATGCTTAAAACCTTCTAAATAACATTGTTGAAGGCCCATGTAAATTTCCATGGAAATCCGGCACGGTCGGTCCGGACGAGAAAGCCCCTATACCCCCGCCTTTCGCATATCGGCAAAAACTGGGTTTCGCGCTAAAATTTGCTTAACTTCTGCTACGTGACTCCGTTTTAGGCCCATGACCAGTCAAAACGGACATTGAAAGGTACACCACACAATGTGCAGGGCGTTTGGTGGCAATGCACCATGATTTGAGTGTGTTTCGATAAACTGCACGACGTACGTTCGGTTTGGTTCGACCAATGCGTGTCTACGGCAATTTGCGGCTCTATATCGGTTTTTTGTAAGTAATATATGCTTAAAACCTTATAAATAACATTGTAGAAGGCCCACGGAAATTTACACGGAAATCCGGCACGGTCGGTCCGGACGAGAAACCCCCTATAGCCCCGCCTTTCGCGTATCGGCAAAAACTGGGTTTCGCGCTAAAATGTGTGTAACTTCTGCTACATGACTCCGTTTTAGGCCCATGACCAGTCAAAACGGACCTTGGAAGGTCCACCACACAATGTGCAAGGAGTTTGGTCGCAATACCCCATGATTTGAGTGTGTTTCGATAAACTGCACGACGTACGTTCGGTTCGGTTCGGCCAATGTGTGTCTACGGCAATTTGCGGCTCTAGATCGGTTTTTTGTAAGTAATATATGCTTAAAACCTTCTAAATAACATTGTAGAAGGCCCACGTAAATTTCCACGGAAATCCGGCACGGTCGGTCCGGACGAGAAACCCCCTATACCCCCGCTTTTCGCGTATCGGCAAAAACTGGGTTTCGCGCGAAAATGTGCGTACCTTCTGCTACATGACTCCGTTTTAGGCCCATGACCAGTCAAAACGGACCTTGGAAGGTCCACCACACAATGTGCAGGTCGTTTGGTGGCAATACACCATGATTTGAGTGTGTTTCGATAAACTGCACGACGTACGTTCGGTTCGGTTCGGCCAATGTGTGTCTACGGCAATTTGCGGCTCTAGATCGGTTTTTTGTAAGTAATATATGCTTAAAACCTTCTAAATAACATTGTAGAAGGCCCACGTAAATTTCCACGGAAATCCGGCACGGTCGGTCCGGACGAGAAACCCCCTATACCCCCGCCTTTCGCGTATCGGCAAAAACTGGGTTTCACGCTAAAATGTGCGTAACTTCTGCTACATGACTCCGTTTTAGGCCCATGACCAGTCAAAATGGACCTTGGAAGCTACATCACCCAATGTGCAGGGCGTTTGGTGGCAATACACCATGATTTGAGTGTGTTTCGATAAACTGCACGACGTACGTTCGGTTAGGTTCGTCCAATGCGTGTCTACGGCAATTTGCGGCTCTAGATCGGTTTTTTGTAAGTAATATATGCTTAAAAACTTCTAAATAACATTGTAGAAGGCCCACGTAAATTTCCATTGAAATCCGGCACGGTCGGTCCAGACGAGAAAGCCCCTATACCCCCGCCTTTCGCGTATCGGCAAAAACTGGGTTTCGCGCTAAAATGTGCGTAACTTGTGCTACGTGACTCCGTTTTAGGCCCATGACCAGTCAAAACGGACCTTGGAAGGTCCACCACACAATGTGCAGGTCGTTTGGTGGCAATACACCATGATTTGAGTGTGTTTTGATAAACTGCACGACGTACGTTCGGTTCGGTTCGGCCAATGCGTGTCTACGGCAATTTGCAGCTCTAGATCGGTTTTTTGTAATTAATATATGCTTAAAACCTTCTAAATAACATTGTAGAAGGCCCACGTAAATTTCCATGGTAATCCGGCGCGGTCGGTCCGGACGAGAAACCCCTTATACCCCCCTCCCTTTCGCGTATCGGCAAAAACTGGGTTTCGCGCTAAAATGTGCGTAACTTCTGCTACGTGACTCCGTTTTAGGCCCATGACCAGTTAAAACGGACCTTGGAAGGTCCACCACACAATGTGCAGGGCGTTTGGTGGCAATACCCCATGATTTGAATGTGTTTCGATAAACTACACGACGTACGTTCGGTTCGGTTCGACCAATGCGTGTCTACGGCAATTTGCAACTCTAGATTGATTTTTTGTAAGTAATATATGCTTAAAACCTTCTAAATAACATTGTAGAAGACCCACGTAAATTTCCATGGAAATCCGGCACGGTCGGTCCGGACGAGAAACCCCCTATACCCCCGCCTTTCGCGTATCGGCAAAAACTGGGTTTCGCGCTAAAATGTGCGTAACTTGTGCTACGTGACTCCGTTTTAGGCCCATGACCAGTCAAAACGGACCTTGGAATGTCCACCACACAATGTGCAGGGCGTTTGGTGGCAATACCCCATGATTTGAGTGTGTTTCGATAAACTGCACGACGTACGTTCGGTTCGGCCAATGCGTGTCTACGGCAATTTGCGGCTCTAGATCGGTTTTTTGTAAGTAATATATGCTTAAAACCTTCTAAATAACATTGTAGAAGGCCCACGTAAATTTCCATGGAAATTCGGCACGGTCGGTCCGGACGAGAAAGCCCCTATACCCCCGCCTTTCGCGTATCGGGAAAAATTGGGTTTCGCGCTAATATGTGCGTAACTTGTGCTACGTAACTCCGTTTTAGGCCCATGACCAGTCAAAACGGACCTTGGAAGGTCCACCACACAATGAGCAGGTCGTTTGGTTGCAATACACCATGATTTGAGTGTGTTTTGATAAACTGCACGACGTACGTTCGGTTCGGTTCGGCCAATGCGTGTCTACGGCAATTTGCGGCTCTAGATCGGTTTTTTGAAAGTAATATATGCTTAAAACCTTCTAAATAACATTGTAGAAGGCCCACGTAAATTTCCATGGTAATCCGGCGCGGTCGGTCCGGACGAGAAACGCCCTATACCCCCCTGCCTTTCGCGTATCGGCAAAAACTGGGTTTCGCGCTAAAATGTGCGTAACTTCTGCTACGTGACTCAGTTTTAGGCCCATGACCAGTCAAAACGGACCTTGGAAGGTCCACCACACAATGTGCAGGGCGTTTGGTGGCAATACACCATGATTTGAGTGTGTTTCGATAAACTGCACGACGTACGTTCGGTTCGGCCAATGTGTGTCTACGGCAATTTGCGGCTCTAGATCGGTTTTTTGTAAGTAATATATGCTTAAAACCTTCTAAATAACATTGTAGAAGGCCCACGTAAATTTCCATGGAAATCCGGCACAGTCGGTCCGGACGAGAAAGCCCCTATACCCCCGCCTTTCGCGTATCGGCAAAAACTGGGTTTCGCGCTAAAATGTGCGTAACTTGTGCTACGTAACTCCGTTTTAGGCCCATGACCAGTCAAAACGGACCTTGGAAGGTCCACCACACAATGAGCAGGTCGTTTGGTTGCAATACACCATGATTTGAGTGTGTTTTGATAAACTGCACGACGTACGTTCGGTTCGGTTCGGCCAATGCGTGTCTACGGAAATTTGCGGCTCTAGATCGGTTTTTTGTAAGTAATATATGCTTAAAACCTTCTAAATAACATTGTAGAAGGCCCACGTAAATTTCCATGGTAATCCGGCGCGGTCGGTCCGGACGAGAAACCCCCTATACCCCCCTGCCTTTCGCGTATCGGCAAAAACTGGGTTTCGCGCTAAAATGTGCGTAACTTCTGCTACGTGACTCAGTTTTAGGCCCATGACCAGTCAAAACGGACCTTGGAAGGTCCACCCCACAATGTGTAGGGCGTTTGGTGGCAATACCCCATGATTTGAGTGTGCTTCGATAAACTGCACGACGTACGTTCGGTTCGGTTCGGCCAATGCGTGTCTACGGCAATTTGCAACTCTACATCGATTTTTTTAAGTAAAATATACTTAAAACCTTCTAAATAACATTGTAGAAAACCCATGTAAATTTCCACGGAAATCCGGCACGGTCGGTCCGGACGAGAAACCCCAATACCCCCGCCTTTCGCGTATCGGCAAAAACTGGGTTTCGCGCTAAAATGTGTGTAACTTCTGCTACATGACTCCGTTTTAGGCCCATGACCAGTCAAAACGGACCTTGGAAGGTCCATCACACAATGTCCAGGGCGTTTGGTGGCAATACACCATGATTTGAGTGTGTTTCGATAGACTGCACGACGTACGTTCAGTTCGGTTCGACCAATGCGTGTCTACCGCAATTTGCGGCTCTAGATCAGTTTTTTGTAAGTAATATATGCTTAAAACCTTCTAAATAACATTGTAGAAGGCCCACGTAAATTTCCATGGAAATCCGGCACTGTCGGTCCGGACGAGAAAGCACCTATACCCTCGTCTTTCCCGTATCGGCAAAAACTGCGTTTCGCGCTAAAATGTGCGTAACTTGTGCTACGTGAATCCGTTTTAGGCCCATGACCAGTAAAAACGGACCTCGTAAGGTCCACCACACAATGTGTAGGGTGTTTGGTGGCAATACCCCATGATTTGAGTGTGTTTCGATAAACTGCACGACGTACGTTCGGTTCGGTTCGGCCAATGCGTGTCTACGGCAATTTGCTGCTCTAGATCGGTTTTTTGTAAGTAATATATGCTTAAAACCTTCTAAATAACATTTTAGAAGGCCCACGTAAATTTCCATGGAAATCCGGCACGGTTGGTCCGGACGAGAAAGCCCCAATACTCCCGCCTTTCGCATATCGGCAAAAACTGGGTTTCGCGCTAAAATATGCGTAACTTGTGCTACGTGACTCCGTTTTAGGCCCATGACCAGTCAAAACGGACCTTGGAAGGTCCATCACACAATGTGCAGGGAGTTTGGTGGCAATACACCATGATTTGAGTGTGTTTCGATAGACTGCACGACGTACGTTCGGTTCGGTTCGGCCAGGCCAATGCGTGTGTACGGCAATTTGCGGCTCTAGATCGGTTTTTTGTAAGTAATATATATGCTTAAAACCTTCTAAATAACATTGTAGAAGGCCCACGTAAATTTCCATGGAAATCCGGCACGGTCGGTCCGGACGAGAAAACCCCTATATCCCCGCCTTTCCCGTATCGGAAAAAACTGCGTTATGCGCTAAAATGTGCGTAACTTGTGCTACGTGACTCCGTTTTAGGCCCATGACCAGTCAAAACGGACCTTGGAAGGTCCACCACACAAAGTGCAGGTCGTTTAGTGGCAATACACCATGATTTGAGTGTGTTTTGATAAACTGCACGACGTACGTTCGGTTCGGTTCGGCCAATGCGTGTCTACGGCAATTTGCGGCTCTAGATCGGTTTTTTGTAAGTAATATATGATTAAAACCTTCTAAATAACATTGTAGAAGTCCCACGTAAATTTCCATTGTAATCCGGCGCGGTCGGTCTGGACGAGAAACCCCCTATACCCCCTGCATTTCGCGTATCGGCAAAAACTGGGTTTCACCCTAAAATGTGCGTAACTTCTGCTACGTGACTCCGTTTTAGGCCCATGACCAGTCAAAACGGACATTGAAAGGTCCACCACACAATGTGTAGGGCTTTTGGTGGCAATGCACCATGATTAGAGTGTGTTTCGATAAACTGCACGACGTACGTTCGGTTCGGTTCGGCCAATGCGTTTCTACGGCAATTTGCGGCTCTAGATCGGTTTTTTGTAAGTAATATATGCTTAAAACCTTCTAAATAACATTGTAGAAGGACCACGTAAATTTCCACGGAAATCCGGCACGGTCGGTCCGGACGAGAAACCCCCTATACCCCCTGCCTTTCGCGTATCGGCAAAAACTGGGTTTCGCGCTAAAATGTGCGTAACTTCTGCTACGTGACTCCGTTTTAGGCCCATGACAAGTCAAAACGGAACTTGGAAGGTCAACCACATAATGTGCAGGGCGTTTGGTGGCAATACAGCATGATTTGAGTGTGTTTCGATAAACTGCACGACGTACGTTCGGTTCGGTTCAGCCAATGCGTGTCTACGGAAATTTGCAGCTCTAGATCGGGTTTTTGTAAGTAATATTTGCTTAAAACCTTCTAAATAACATTGTAGAAGGCACACGTAAATTTCCACGGAAATCCGGCACGGTCGGTCCGGACGAGAAACCCCCTATACCCCCTCCTTTCGCGCATCGGCAAAAACTGGGTTTCGCGCTAAAATGTGCGTAACTTGTGCTACGTAACTCCGTTTTAGGCCCATGACCAGTCAAAACGGACCTTGGAAGGTCCACCACACAATGAGCAGGTCGTTTGGTTGCAATACACCATGATTTGAGTGTGTTTTGATAAACTGCACGACGTACGTTCGGTTCGGTTCGGCCAATGCGTGTCTACGGAAATTTGCGGCTCTAGATCGGTTTTTTGTAAGTAATATATGCTTAAAACCTTCTAAATAACATTGTAGAAGGCCCACGTAACATTCCATGGTAATCCGGCGCGGTCGGTCCGGACGAGAAACCCCCTATACCCCCCTGCCTTTCGCGTATCGGCAAAAACTGGGTTTCGCGCTAAAATGTGCGTAACTTCTGCTACGTGACTCAGTTTTAGGCCCATGACCAGTCAAAACGGACCTTGGAAGGTCCACCCCACAATGTGTAGGGCGTTTGGTGGCAATACCCCATGATTTGAGTGTGCTTCGATAAACTGCACGACGTACGTTCGGTTCGGTTCGGCCAATGCGTGTCTACGGCAATTTGCAACTCTACATCGATTTTTTTAAGTAAAATATACTTAAAACCTTCTAAATAACATTGTAGAAAACCCATGTAAATTTCCACGGAAATCCGGCACGGTCGGTCCGGACGAGAAACCCCAATACCCCCGCCTTTCGCGTATCGGCAAAAACTGGGTTTCGCGCTAAAATGTGTGTAACTTCTGCTACATGACTCCGTTTTAGGCCCATGACCAGTCAAAACGGACCTTGGAAGGTCCATCACACAATGTCCAGGTCGTTTGGTGGCAATACACCATGATTTGAGTGTGTTTCGATAGACTGCACGACGTACGTTCAGTTCGGTTCGACCAATGCGTGTCTACCGCAATTTGCGGCTCTAGATCAGTTTTTTGTAAGTAATATATGCTTAAAACCTTCTAAATAACATTGTAGAAGGCCCACGTAAATTTCCATGGAAATCCGGCACTGTCGGTCCGGACGAGAAAGCACCTATACCCCCGTCTTTCCCGTATCGGCAAAAACTGCGTTTCGCGCTAAAATGTGCGTAACTTGTGCTACGTGAATCCGTTTTAGGCCCATGACCAGTAAAAACGGACCTCGTAAGGTCCACCACACAATGTGTAGGGTGTTTGGTGGCAATACCCCATGATTTGAGTGTGTTTCGATAAACTGCACGACGTACGTTCGGTTCGGTTCGGCCAATGCGTGTCTACGGCAATTTGCGGCTCTAGATCGGTTTTTTGTAAGTAATATATGCTTAAAACCTTCTAAATAACATTTTAGAAGGCCCACGTAAATTTCCATGGAAATCCGGCACGGTTGGTCCGGACGAGAAAGCCCCAATACTCCCGCCTTTCGCATATCGGCAAAAACTGGGTTTCGCGCTAAAATATGCGTAACTTGTGCTACGTGACTCCGTTTTAGGCCCATGACCAGTCAAAACGGACCTTGGAAGGTCCATCACACAATGTGCAGGGCGTTTGGTGGCAATACACCATGATTTGAGTGTGTTTCGATAGACTGCACGACGTACGTTCGGTTCGGTTCGGCCAGGCCAATGCGTGTGTACGGCAATTTGCGGCTCTAGATCGGTTTTTTGTAAGTAATATATATGCTTAAAACCTTCTAAATAACATTGTAGAAGGCCCACGTAAATTTCCATGGAAATCCGGCACGGTCGGTCCGGACGAGAAAACCCCTATACCCCCGCCTTTCCCGTATCGGAAAAAACTGCGTTATGCGCTAAAATGTGCATAACTTGTGCTACGTGACTCCGTTTTAGGCCCATGACCAGTCAAAACGGACCTTGGAAGGTCCACCACACAAAGTGCAGGTCGTTTAGTGTCAATACACCATGATTTGAGTGTGTTTTGATAAACTGCACGACGTACGTTCGGTTCGGTTCGGCCAATGCGTGTCTACGGCAATTTGCGGCTCTAGATCGGTTTTTTGTAAGTAATATATGATTAAAACCTTCTAAATAACATTGTAGAAGTCCCACGTAAATTTCCATTGTAATCCGGCGCGGTCGGTCTGGACGAGAAACCCCCTATACCCCCTGCATTTCGCGTATCGGCAAAAACTGGGTTTCACCCTAAAATGTGCGTAACTTCTGCTACGTGACTCCGTTTTAGGCCCATGACCAGTCAAAACGGACATTGAAAGGTCCACCACACAATGTGTAGGGCTTTTGGTGGCAATGCACCATGATTAGAGTGTGTTTCGATAAACTGCACGACGTACGTTCGGTTCGGTTCGGCCAATGCGTTTCTACGGCAATTTGCGGCTCTAGATCGGTTTTTTGTAAGTAATATATGCTTAAAACCTTCTAAATAACATTGTAGAAGGACCACGTAAATTTCCACGGAAATCCGGCACGGTCGGTCCGGACGAGAAACCCCCTATACCCCCTGCCTTTCGCGTATCGGCAAAAACTGGGTTTCGCGCTAAAATGTGCGTAACTTCTGCTACGTGACTCCGTTTTAGGCCCATGACAAGTCAAAACGGAACTTGGAAGGTCAACCACATAATGTGCAGGGCGTTTGGTGGCAATACAGCATGATTTGAGTGTGTTTCGATAAACTGCACGACGTACGTTCGGTTCGGTTCAGCCAATGCGTGTCTACGGAAATTTGCAGCTCTAGATCGGGTTTTTGTAAGTAATATTTGCTTAAAACCTTCTAAATAACATTGTAGAAGGCACACGTAAATTTCCACGGAAATCCGGCACGGTCGGTCCGGACGAGAAACCCCCTATACCCCCTGCCTTTCGCGCATCGGCAAAAACTGGGTTTCACGCTAAAATGTGCGTAACTTCTGCTACGTGACTCAGTTTTAGGCCCATGACCAGTCAAAACGGACCTTGGAAGTTCCACCACACAATGTGCAGGTCGTTTGGTGGCAATACCCCAGGATTTGAGTGTGTTTCGATAAACTGCACGACGTACGTTCGGTTCGACCAATGCGTGTCTACGACAATTTGCAACTCTAGATCGATTTTTTGTAAGTAATATATGCTTAAAACCTTCTAAATAACATTGTTGAAGGCCCACGTAATTTTCCACGGAAATCCGGCACGGTCGGTCCGGACGAGAAACCCCCTATACCCCCGCCTTTCGCGTATCGGCAAAAACTGGGTTTCGCGCTAAAATGTGCGTAACTTCTGCTACATGACTCCGTTTTAGGCCCATGACCAGTCAAAACGGACCTTGGAAGGTACATCACACAATGTACGGGGCGTTTGGTGGCAATACACCATGATTTGAGTGTGTTTCGATAGACTGCACACGTACGTTCAGTTCGGCCAATGCGTGTCTACGGCAATTTGTGGCTCTAGATCGGTTTTTTGTAAGTAATATATGCTTAAAACCTTCTAAATAACATTGTAGAATGCCCACGTAAATTTCCATGGAAATCCGGCACGGTCGGTCCGGACGAGAAAGCCCCTATAGCCCCGCCTTTCCCGTATCGGCAAAAACTGGGTTTCGCGCTAAAATGTGCGTAACTTCTGCTACGTGACTCCGTTTTAGGCCCATGACCAGTCAAAACGGACCTTGGAATGTCAACCACACAATGTGCAGGGCGTTTGGTGGCAATACCCCATGATTTGAGTGTGTTTTGATAAACTGCACGACGTACGTTCGGTTCGGTTCGGCCAATGCGTGTCTACGGAAATTTGCGGCTCTAGATCGGTTTTTTGTAAGTAATATATGCTTAAAACCTTCTAAATAACATTGTAGAAGGCCCACGTAACATTCCATGGTAATCCGGCGCGATCGGTCCGGACGAGAAATCCCCTATACCCCCCTGCCTTTCGCGTATCGGCAAAAACTGGGTTTCGCGCTAAAATGTGCGTAACTTCTGCTACGTGACTCAGTTTTAGGCCCATGACCAGTCAAAACGGACCTTGGAAGGTCCACCCCACAATGTGTAGGGCGTTTGGTGGCAATACCCCATGATTTGAGTGTGCTTCGATAAACTGCACGACGTACGTTCGGTTCGGTTCGGCCAATGCGTGTCTACGGCAATTTGCAACTCTACATCGATTTTTTTAAGTAAAATATACTTAAAACCTTCTAAATAACATTGTAGAAAACCCATGTAAATTTCCACGGAAATCCGGCACGGTCGGTCCGGACGAGAAACCCCAATACCCCCGCCTTTCGCGTATCGGCAAAAACTGGGTTTCGCGCTAAAATGTGTGTAACTTCTGCTACATGACTCCGTTTTAGGCCCATGACCAGTCAAAACGGACCTTGGAAGGTCCATCACACAATGTCCAGGTCGTTTGGTGGCAATACACCATGATTTGAGTGTGTTTCGATAGACTGCACGACGTACGTTCAGTTCGGTTCGACCAATGCGTGTCTACCGCAATTTGCGGCTCTAGATCAGTTTTTTGTAAGTAATATATGCTTAAAACCTTCTAAATAACATTGTAGAAGGCCCACGTAAATTTCCATGGAAATCTGGCACTGTCGGTCCGGACGAGAAAGCACCTATACCCCCGTCTTTCCCGTATCGGCAAAAACTGCGTTTCGCGCTAAAATGTGCGTAACTTGTGCTACGTGAATCCGTTTTAGGCCCATGACCAGTAAAAACGGACCTCGTAAGGTCCACCACACAATGTGTAGGGTGTTTGGTGGCAATACCCCATGATTTGAGTGTGTTTCGATAAACTGCACGACGTACGTTCGGTTCGGTTCGGCCAATGCGTGTCTACGGCAATTTGCGGCTCTAGATCGGTTTTTTGTAAGTAATATATGCTTAAAACCTTCTAAATAACATTTTAGAAGGCCCACGTAAATTTCCATGGAAATCCGGCACGGTTGGTCCGGACGAGAAAGCCCCAATACTCCCGCCTTTCGCATATCGGCAAAAACTGGGTTTCGCGCTAAAATATGCGTAACTTGTGCTACGTGACTCCGTTTTAGGCCCATGACCAGTCAAAACGGACCTTGGAAGGTCCATCACACAATGTGCAGGGCGTTTGGTGGCAATACACCATGATTTGAGTGTGTTTCGATAGACTGCACGACGTACGTTCGGTTCGGTTCGGCCAGGCCAATGCGTGTGTACGGCAATTTGCGGCTCTAGATCGGTTTTTTGTAAGTAATATATATGCTTAAAACCTTCTAAATAACATTGTAGAAGGCCCACGTAAATTTCCATGGAAATCCGGCACGGTCGGTCCGGACGAGAAAACCCCTATACCCCCGCCTTTCCCGTATCGGAAAAAACTGCGTTATGCGCTAAAATGTGCGTAACTTGTGCTACGTGACTCCGTTTTAGGCCCATGACCAGTCAAAACGGACCTTGGAAGGTCCACCACACAAAGTGCAGGTCGTTTAGTGGCAATACACCATGATTTGAGTGTGTTTTGATAAACTGCACGACGTACGTTCGGTTCGGTTCGGCCAATGCGTGTCTACGGCAATTTGCGGCTCTAGATCGGTTTTTTGTAAGTAATATATGATTAAAACCTTCTAAATAACATTGTAGAAGTCCCACGTAAATTTCCATTGTAATCCGGCACGGTCGGTCTGGACGAGAAACCCCCTATACCCCCTGCATTTCGCGTATCGGCAAAAACTGGGTTTCACCCTAAAATGTGCGTAACTTCTGCTACGTGACTCCGTTTTAGGCCCATGACCAGTCAAAACGGACATTGAAAGGTCCACCACACAATGTGTAGGGCTTTTGGTGGCAATGCACCATGATTAGAGTGTGTTTCGATAAACTGCACGACGTACGTTCGGTTCGGTTCGGCCAATGCGTTTCTACGGCAATTTGCGGCTCTAGATCGGTTTTTTGTAAGTAATATATGCTTAAAACCTTCTAAATAACATTGTAGAAGGACCACGTAAATTTCCATGGAAATCCGGCACGGTCGGTCCGGACGAGAAAGCCCCTATACCCCCTGCCTTTCGCGTATCGGCAAAAACTGGGTTTCGCGCTAAAATGTGCGTAACTTCTGCTACGTGACTCCGTTTTAGGCCCATGACAAGTCAAAACGGAACTTGGAAGGTCAACCACATAATGTGCAGGGCGTTTGGTGGCAATACAACATGATTTGAGTGTGTTTCGATAAACTGCACGACGTACGTTCGGTTCGGTTCAGCCAATGCGTGTCTACGGAAATTTGCAGCTCTAGATCGGGTTTTTGTAAGTAATATTTGCTTAAAACCTTCTAAATAACATTGTAGAAGGCACACGTAAATTTCCACGGAAATCCGGCACGGTCGGTCCGGACGAGAAACCCCCTATACCCCCTGCCTTTCGCGCATCGGCAAAAACTGGGTTTCGCGCTAAAATGTGCGTAACTTCTGCTACGTGACTCAGTTTTAGGCCCATGACCAGTCAAAACGGACCTTGGAAGTTCCACCACACAACGTGCAGGTCGTTTGGTGGCAATACCCCAGGATTTGAGTGTGTTTCGATAAACTGCACGACGTACGTTCGGTTCGACCAATGCGTGTCTACGGCAATTTGCAACTCTAGATCGATTTTTTGTAAGTAATATATGCTTAAAACCTTCTAAATAACATTGTTGAAGGCCCACGTAATTTTCCACGGAAATCCGGCACGGTCGGTCCGGACGAGAAACCCCCTATACCCCCGCCTTTCGCGTATCGGCAAAAACTGGGTTTCGCGCTAAAATGTGCGTAACTTCTGCTACATGACTCCGTTTTAGGCCCATGACCAGTCAAAACGGACCTTGGAAGGTACATCACACAATGTACGGGGCGTTTGGTGGCAATACACCATGATTTGAGTGTGTTTCGATAGACTGCACACGTACGTTCAGTTCGGCCAATGCGTGTCTACGGCAATTTGTGGCTCTAGATCGGTTTTTTGTAAGTAATATATGCTTAAAACCTTCTAAATAACATTGTAGAATGCCCACGTAAATTTCCATGGAAATCCGGCACGGTCGGTCCGGACGAGAAAGCCCCTATACCCCCGCCTTTCCCGTATCGGCAAAAAGTGGGTTTCGCGCTAAAATGTGCGTAACTTCTGCTACGTGACTCCGTTTTAGGCCCATGACCAGTCAAAACGGACCTTGGAAGGTCCACCACACAATGTGCAGGGCGTTTGGTGGCAATACCCCATGATTTGAGTGTGTTTTGATAAACTGCACGACGTACGTTCGGTTCGGTTCGGCCAATGCGTGTCTACGGAAATTTGCGGCTCTAGATCGGTTTTTTGTAAGTAATATATGCTTAAAACCTTCTAAATAACATTGTAGAAGGCCCACGTAACATTCCATGGTAATCCGGCGCGGTCGGTCCGGACGAGAAACCCCCTATACCCCCCTGCCTTTCGCGTATCGGCAAAAACTGGGTTTCGCGCTAAAATGTGCGTAACTTCTGCTACGTGACTCAGTTTTAGGCCCATGACCAGTCAAAACGGACCTTGGAAGGTCCACCCCACAATGTGTAGGGCGTTTGGTGGCAATACCCCATGATTTGAGTGTGCTTCGATAAACTGCACGACGTACGTTCGGTTCGGTTCGGCCAATGCGTGTCTACGGCAATTTGCAACTCTACATCGATTTTTTTAAGTAAAATATACTTAAAACCTTCTAAATAACATTGTAGAAAACCCATGTAAATTTCCACGGAAATCCGGCACGGTCGGTCCGGACGAGAAACCCCAATACCCCCGCCTTTCGCGTATCGGCAAAAACTGGGTTTCGCGCTAAAATGTGTGTAACTTCTGCTACATGACTCCGTTTTAGGCCCATGACCAGTCAAAACGGACCTTGGAAGGTCCATCACACAATGTCCAGGTCGTTTGGTGGCAATACACCATGATTTGAGTGTGTTTCGATAGACTGCACGACGTACGTTCAGTTCGGTTCGACCAATGCGTGTCTACCGCAATTTGCGGCTCTAGATCAGTTTTTTGTAAGTAATATATGCTTAAAACCTTCTAAATAACATTGTAGAAGGCCCACGTAAATTTCCATGGAAATCCGGCACTGTCGGTCCGGACGAGAAAGCACCTATACCCCCGTCTTTCCCGTATCGGCAAAAACTGCCTTTCGCGCTAAAATGTGCGTAACTTGTGCTACGTGAATCCGTTTTAGGCCCATGACCAGTAAAAACGGACCTCGTAAGGTCCACCACACAATGTGTAGGGTGTTTGGTGGCAATACCCCATGATTTGAGTGTGTTTCGATAAACTGCACGACGTACGTTCGGTTCGGTTCGGCCAATGCGTGTCTACGGCAATTTGCGGCTCTAGATCGGTTTTTTGTAAGTAATATATGCTTAAAACCTTCTAAATAACATTTTAGAAGGCCCACGTAAATTTCCATGGAAATCCGGCACGGTTGGTCCGGACGAGAAAGCCCCAATACTCCCGCCTTTCGCATATCGGCAAAAACTGGGTTTCGCGCTAAAATATGCGTAACTTGTGCTACGTGACTCCGTTTTAGGCCCATGACCAGTCAAAACGGACCTTGGAAGGTCCATCACACAATGTGCAGGGCGTTTGGTGGCAATACACCATGATTTGAGTGTGTTTCGATAGACTGCACGACGTACGTTCGGTTCGGTTCGGCCAGGCCAATGCGTGTGTACGGCAATTTGCGGCTCTAGATCGGTTTTTTGTAAGTAATATATATGCTTAAAACCTTCTAAATAACATTGTAGAAGGCCCACGTAAATTTCCATGGAAATCCGGCACGGTCGGTCCGGACGAGAAAACCCCTATACCCCCGCCTTTCCCATATCGGAAAAAACTGCGTTATGCGCTAAAATGTGCGTAACTTGTGCTACGTGACTCCGTTTTAGGCCCATGACCAGTCAAAACGGACCTTGGAAGGTCCACCACACAAAGTGCAGGTCGTTTAGTGTCAATACACCATGATTTGAGTGTGTTTTGATAAACTGCACGACGTACGTTCGGTTCGGTTCGGCCAATGCGTGTCTACGGCAATTTGCGGCTCTAGATCGGTTTTTTGTAAGTAATATATGATTAAAACCTTCTAAATAACATTGTAGAAGTCCCACGTAAATTTCCATTGTAATCCGGCGCGGTCGGTCTGGACGAGAAACCCCCTATACCCCCTGCATTTCGCGTATCGGCAAAAACTGGGTTTCACCCTAAAATGTGCGTAACTTCTGCTACGTGACTCCGTTTTAGGCCCATGACCAGTCAAAACGGACATTGAAAGGTCCACCACACAATGTGTAGGGCTTTTGGTGGCAATGCACCATGATTAGAGTGTGTTTCGATAAACTGCACGACGTACGTTCGGTTCGGTTCGGCCAATGCGTTTCTACGGCAATTTGCGGCTCTAGATCGGTTTTTTGTAAGTAATATATGCTTAAAACCTTCTAAATAACATTGTAGAAGGACCACGTAAATTTCCACGGAAATCCGGCACGGTCGGTCCGGACGAGAAACCCCCTATACCCCCTGTCTTTCGCGTATCGGCAAAAACTGGGTTTCGCGCTAAAATGTGCGTAACTTCTGCTACGTGACTCCGTTTTAGGCCCATGACAAGTCAAAACGGAACTTGGAAGGTCAACCACATAATGTGCAGGGCGTTTGGTGGCAATACAGCATGATTTGAGTGTGTTTCGATAAACTGCACGACGTACGTTCGGTTCGGTTCAGCCAATGCGTGTCTACGGAAATTTGCAGCTCTAGATCGGGTTTTTGTAAGTAATATTTGCTTAAAACCTTCTAAATAACATTGTAGAAGGCACACGTAAATTTCCACGGAAATCCGGCACGGTCGGTCCGGACGAGAAACCCCCTATACCCCCTGCCTTTCGCGCATCGGCAAAAACTGGGTTTCGCGCTAAAATGTGCGTAACTTCTGCTACGTGACTCAGTTTTAGGCCCATGACCAGTCAAAACGGACCTTGGAAGTTCCACCACACAATGTGCAGGTCGTTTGGTGGCAATACCCCAGGATTTGAGTGTGTTTCGATAAACTGCACGACGTACGTTCGGTTCGACCAATGCGTGTCTACGGCAATTTGCAACTCTAGATCGATTTTTTGTAAGTAATATATGCTTAAAACCTTCTAAATAACATTGTTGAAGGCCCACGTAATTTTCCACGGAAATCGGGCACGGTCGGTCCGGACGAGAAACCCCCTATAACCCCGCCTTTCGCGTATCGGCAAAAACTGGGTTTCGCGCTAAAATGTGCGTAACTTCTGCTACATGACTCCGTTTTAGGCCCATGACCAGTCAAAACGGACCTTGGAAGGTACATCACACAATGTACGGGGCGTTTGGTGGCAATACACCATGATTTGAGTGTGTTTCGATAGACGGCACACGTACGTTCAGTTCGGCCAATGCGTGTCTACGGCAATTTGTGGCTCTAGATCGGTTTTTTGTAAGTAATATATGCTTAAAACCTTCTAAATAACATTGTAGAATGCCCACGTAAATTTCCATGGAAATCCGGCACGGTCGGTCCGGACGAGAAAGCCCCTATACCCCCGCCTTTCCCGTATCGGCAAAAACTGGGTTTCGCGCTAAAATGTGCGTAACTTCTGCTACGTGACTCCGTTTTAGGCCCATGACCAGTCAAAACGGACCTTGGAAGGTCCACCACACAATGTGCAGGGCGTTTGGTGGCAATACCCCATGATTTGAGTGTGTTTCGATAAACTACACGACGTACGTTCGGTTCGGTTCGGCCAATGCGTGTCTACGGCAATTTGCGGCTCTAGATCGGTTTTTTGTAAGTAATATATGCTTAAAACCTTCTAAATAACATTGTAGAAGGCCCACGTAAATTTCCACGGAAATCCGGCACGGTCGGTCCGGACGAGAAACCCCCTATACCCCCGCCTTTCGCGTATCGGCAAAAACTGGGTTTCGCGCTAAAATGTGCGTAACTTCTGCTACATGACTCCGTTTTAGGCCCATGACCAGTCAAAACAGAACTTGGAAGGTCCATAACACAATGTGTAGGGATATTGGTGGCAATACACCATGATTTGATTGTGTTTCGATAAACTGCACGACGTACGTTCGGTTCGGTTCGGCCAATGCGTGTCTACGGCAATTTGCGGCTCTAGATCGGTTTTTTGTAAGTAATATATGCTTAAAACCTTCTAAATAACATTGTAGAAGGCCCACGTAAATTTCCATGGAAATCCGGCAAGGTCGGTTCGGACGAGAAAGCCCCTATACCCCCGCCTTTCGCATATCGGCAAAAACTGGGTTTCGCGCTAAAATTTGCGTAACTTCTGCTACGTGACTCCGTTTTAGGCCCATGACAAGTCAAAATGGACATTGAAAGGTCCACCACACAATGTGCAGGGCGTTTGGTGGCAATGCACCATGATTTGATTGTGTTTCGATAAACTGCACGACGTACGTTCGGTTCGGTTCGGCCAATGCGTGTCTACGGCAATTTGCAGCTCTAGATCGAGTTTTTTTAAGTAATATTTGCTTAAAACCTTCTAAATAACATTGTAGAAGGCCCACGTAAATTTCCACGGAAATCTGGCACGGTCGGTCCGGACGAGAAACCCCCTATACCCCCTGCATTTCGCGTATCGGCAAACACTGGGTTTCGCGCTAAAATGTGCGTAAATTCTGCTACGTGACTCAGTTCTAGGCCCATGACCAGTCAAAACGGACCTTGGAAGTTCCACCACACAATGTGCAGGTCGTTTGGTGGCAATACCCCATGATTTGAGTGTGTTTCGATAAACTGCACGACGTACGTTCGGTTCGGTTCGGCCAATGCGTGTCTACGGCAATTTGCAACTCTAGATCGATTTTTTGTAAGTAATATATGCTTAAAACCTTCTAAATAACATTGTTGAAGGCCCACATAAATTTCCACGGAAATCCGGCACGGTCGGTCCGGACGAGAAACCCCCTATACCCCCGCCTTTCGCGTATCGGCAAAAACTGGGTTTCGTGCTAAAATGTGCGTAACTTCTGCTACATGACTCCGTTTTAGGCCCATGACCAGTCAAAACGGACCTTGGAAGGTACATCACACAATGTGCAGGGCGTTTGGTGGCAATACACCATGATTTGAGTGTGTTTCGATAGACTGCATGACGTACGTTCGGTTCGGTTCGGCCAATGCATGTCTACGGCAATTTGCGGCTCTAGATCGGTTTTTTGTAAGTAATATATGCTTAAAACCTTCTAAATAACATTGTAGAAGTCCCACGTAAATTTCCATGGTAATCCGGCGCGGTCGGTCCAGACGAGAAACCCCCTATACCCCCTGCATTTCGCGTATCGGCAAAAACTGGGTTTCGCGCTAAAATGTGCGTAACTTCTGCTACGTGACTCCGTTTTAGGCCCATGACCAGTCCAAACGGACCTTGGAAGGTCCACCACACAATGTGCAGGTCGTTTGGTGGCAATACCCCATGATTTGAGTGTGTTTCGATAAACTGCACGACGTACGTTCGGTTCGGTTCGGCCAATGCGTGTCTACGGCAATTTGCAGCTCTAGATCGGGTTTTTGTAAGTAATATTTGCTTAAAACCTTCTAAATAACATTGTAGAAGGCCCACGTAAATTTCCACGGAAATCTGGCACGGTCGGTCCGGACGAGAAACCCCCTATACCCCCTGCCTTTCGCGTATCGGCAAAAACTGGGTTTCGCGCTAAAATGTGCGTAACTTCTGCTACGTGACTCAGTTCTAGGCCCATGACCAGTCAAAACGGACCTTGGAAGTTCCACCACACAATGTGCAGGTCATTTGGTGGCAATACCCCATGATTTGAGTGTGTTTCGATAAACTGCATGACGTACGTTCGGTTCGGTTCGGCCAATGCGTGTCTACGGCAATTTGCAACTCTAGATCGATTTTTTGTAAGTAATATATGCTTAAAACCTTCTAAATAACATTGTTGAAGGCCCACATAAATTTCCACGGAAATCCGGCACGGTCGGTCCGGACGAGAAACCCCCTATACCCCCGCCTTTCGCGTATCGGCAAAAACTGGGTTTCGTGCTAAAATGTGCGTAACTTCTGCTACATGACTCCGTTTTAGGCCCATGACCAGTCAAAACGGACCTTGGAAGGTACATCACACAATGTGCAGGGCGTTTGGTGGCAATACACCATGATTTGAGTGTGTTTCGATAGACTGCATGACGTACGTTCGGTTCGGTTCGGCCAATGCATGTCTTCGGCAATTTGCGGCTCTAGATTGGTTTTTTGTAAGTAATATATGCTTAAAACCTTCTAAATAACATTGTAGAAGGCCCACGTAAATTTCGATGGAAATCCGGCACGGTCGGTCCGGACGAGAAAGCCCCTATACCCCCGCCTTTCCCGTATCGGAAAAAACTGCGTTATGCGCTAAAATGTGCGTAACTTGTGCTACGTGACTCCGTTTTAGGCCCATGACCAGTCAAAACGGACCTTGGAAGGTCCACCACACAAAGTGCAGGTCGTTTAGTGGCAATACACCATGATTTGAGTGTGTTTTGATAAACTGCACGACGTACGTTCGGTTCGGTTCGGCCAATGCGTGTCTACGGCAATTTGCGGCTCTAGATCGGTTTTTTGTAAGTAATATATGATTAAAACCTTCTAAATAACATTGTAGAAGTCCCACGTAAATTTCCATTGTAATCCGGCACGGTCGGTCTGGACGAGAAACCCCCTATACCCCCTGCATTTCGCGTATCGGCAAAAACTGGGTTTCACCCTAAAATGTGCGTAACTTCTGCTACGTGACTCCGTTTTAGGCCCATGACCAGTCAAAACGGACATTGAAAGGTCCACCACACAATGTGTAGGGCTTTTGGTGGCAATGCACCATGATTAGAGTGTGTTTCGATAAACTGCACGACGTACGTTCGGTTCGGTTCGGCCAATGCGTTTCTACGGCAATTTGCGGCTCTAGATCGGTTTTTTGTAAGTAATATATGCTTAAAACCTTCTAAATAACATTGTAGAAGGACCACGTAAATTTCCATGGAAATCCGGCACGGTCGGTCCGGACGAGAAAGCCCCTATACCCCCTGCCTTTCGCGTATCGGCAAAAACTGGGTTTCGCGCTAAAATGTGCGTAACTTCTGCTACGTGACTCCGTTTTAGGCCCATGACAAGTCAAAACGGAACTTGGAAGGTCAACCACATAATGTGCAGGGCGTTTGGTGGCAATACAGCATGATTTGAGTGTGTTTCGATAAACTGCACGACGTACGTTCGGTTCGGTTCAGCCAATGCGTGTCTACGGAAATTTGCAGCTCTAGATCGGGTTTTTGTAAGTAATATTTGCTTAAAACCTTCTAAATAACATTGTAGAAGGCACACGTAAATTTCCACGGAAATCCGGCACGGTCGGTCCGGACGAGAAACCCCCTATACCCCCTGCCTTTCGCGCATCGGCAAAAACTGGGTTTCGCGCTAAAATGTGCGTAACTTCTGCTACGTGACTCAGTTTTAGGCCCATGACCAGTCAAAACGGACCTTGGAAGTTCCACCACACAACGTGCAGGTCGTTTGGTGGCAATACCCCAGGATTTGAGTGTGTTTCGATAAACTGCACGACGTACGTTCGGTTCGACCAATGCGTGTCTACGGCAATTTGCAACTCTAGATCGATTTTTTGTAAGTAATATATGCTTAAAACCTTCTAAATAACATTGTTGAAGGCCCACGTAATTTTCCACGGAAATCCGGCACGGTCGGTCCGGACGAGAAACCCCCTATACCCCCGCCTTTCGCGTATCGGCAAAAACTGGGTTTCGCGCTAAAATGTGCGTAACTTCTGCTACATGACTCCGTTTTAGGCCCATGACCAGTCAAAACGGACCTTGGAAGGTACATCACACAATGTACGGGGCGTTTGGTGGCAATACACCATGATTTGAGTGTGTTTCGATAGACTGCACACGTACGTTCAGTTCGGCCAATGCGTGTCTACGGCAATTTGTGGCTCTAGATCGGTTTTTTGTAAGTAATATATGCTTAAAACCTTCTAAATAACATTGTAGAATGCCCACGTAAATTTCCATGGAAATCCGGCACGGTCGGTCCGGACGAGAAAGCCCCTATACCCCCGCCTTTCCCGTATCGGCAAAAAGTGGGTTTCGCGCTAAAATGTGCGTAACTTCTGCTACGTGACTCCGTTTTAGGCCCATGACCAGTCAAAACGGACCTTGGAAGGTCCACCACACAATGTGCAGGGCGTTTGGTGGCAATACCCCATGATTTGAGTGTGTTTTGATAAACTGCACGACGTACGTTCGGTTCGGTTCGGCCAATGCGTGTCTACGGAAATTTGCGGCTCTAGATCGGTTTTTTGTAAGTAATATATGCTTAAAACCTTCTAAATAACATTGTAGAAGGCCCACGTAACATTCCATGGTAATCCGGCGCGGTCGGTCCGGACGAGAAACCCCCTATACCCCCCTGCCTTTCGCGTATCGGCAAAAACTGGGTTTCGCGCTAAAATGTGCGTAACTTCTGCTACGTGACTCAGTTTTAGGCCCATGACCAGTCAAAACGGACCTTGGAAGGTCCACCCCACAATGTGTAGGGCGTTTGGTGGCAATACCCCATGATTTGAGTGTGCTTCGATAAACTGCACGACGTACGTTCGGTTCGGTTCGGCCAATGCGTGTCTACGGCAATTTGCAACTCTACATCGATTTTTTTAAGTAAAATATACTTAAAACCTTCTAAATAACATTGTAGAAAACCCATGTAAATTTCCACGGAAATCCGGCACGGTCGGTCCGGACGAGAAACCCCAATACCCCCGCCTTTCGCGTATCGGCAAAAACTGGGTTTCGCGCTAAAATGTGTGTAACTTCTGCTACATGACTCCGTTTTAGGCCCATGACCAGTCAAAACGGACCTTGGAAGGTCCATCACACAATGTCCAGGTCGTTTGGTGGCAATACACCATGATTTGAGTGTGTTTCGATAGACTGCACGACGTACGTTCAGTTCGGTTCGACCAATGCGTGTCTACCGCAATTTGCGGCTCTAGATCAGTTTTTTGTAAGTAATATATGCTTAAAACCTTCTAAATAACATTGTAGAAGGCCCACGTAAATTTCCATGGAAATCCGGCACTGTCGGTCCGGACGAGAAAGCACCTATACCCCCGTCTTTCCCGTATCGGCAAAAACTGCCTTTCGCGCTAAAATGTGCGTAACTTGTGCTACGTGAATCCGTTTTAGGCCCATGACCAGTAAAAACGGACCTCGTAAGGTCCACCACACAATGTGTAGGGTGTTTGGTGGCAATACCCCATGATTTGAGTGTGTTTCGATAAACTGCACGACGTACGTTCGGTTCGGTTCGGCCAATGCGTGTCTACGGCAATTTGCGGCTCTAGATCGGTTTTTTGTAAGTAATATATGCTTAAAACCTTCTAAATAACATTTTAGAAGGCCCACGTAAATTTCCATGGAAATCCGGCACGGTTGGTCCGGACGAGAAAGCCCCAATACTCCCGCCTTTCGCATATCGGCAAAAACTGGGTTTCGCGCTAAAATATGCGTAACTTGTGCTACGTGACTCCGTTTTAGGCCCATGACCAGTCAAAACGGACCTTGGAAGGTCCATCACACAATGTGCAGGGCGTTTGGTGGCAATACACCATGATTTGAGTGTGTTTCGATAGACTGCACGACGTACGTTCGGTTCGGTTCGGCCAGGCCAATGCGTGTGTACGGCAATTTGCGGCTCTAGATCGGTTTTTTGTAAGTAATATATATGCTTAAAACCTTCTAAATAACATTGTAGAAGGCCCACGTAAATTTCCATGGAAATCCGGCACGGTCGGTCCGGACGAGAAAACCCCTATACCCCCGCCTTTCCCGTATCGGAAAAAACTGCGTTATGCGCTAAAATGTGCGTAACTTGTGCTACGTGACTCCGTTTTAGGCCCATGACCAGTCAAAACGGACCTTGGAAGGTCCACCACACAAAGTGCAGGTCGTTTAGTGTCAATACACCATGATTTGAGTGTGTTTTGATAAACTGCACGACGTACGTTCGGTTCGGTTCGGCCAATGCGTGTCTACGGCAATTTGCGGCTCTAGATCGGTTTTTTGTAAGTAATATATGATTAAAACCTTCTAAATAACATTGTAGAAGTCCCACGTAAATTTCCATTGTAATCCGGCGCGGTCGGTCTGGACGAGAAACCCCCTATACCCCCTGCATTTCGCGTATCGGCAAAAACTGGGTTTCACCCTAAAATGTGCGTAACTTCTGCTACGTGACTCCGTTTTAGGCCCATGACCAGTCAAAACGGACATTGAAAGGTCCACCACACAATGTGTAGGGCTTTTGGTGGCAATGCACCATGATTAGAGTGTGTTTCGATAAACTGCACGACGTACGTTCGGTTCGGTTCGGCCAATGCGTTTCTACGGCAATTTGCGGCTCTAGATCGGTTTTTTGTAAGTAATATATGCTTAAAACCTTCTAAATAACATTGTAGAAGGACCACGTAAATTTCCACGGAAATCCGGCACGGTCGGTCCGGACGAGAAACCCCCTATACCCCCTGTCTTTCGCGTATCGGCAAAAACTGGGTTTCGCGCTAAAATGTGCGTAACTTCTGCTACGTGACTCCGTTTTAGGCCCATGACAAGTCAAAACGGAACTTGGAAGGTCAACCACATAATGTGCAGGGCGTTTGGTGGCAATACAGCATGATTTGAGTGTGTTTCGATAAACTGCACGACGTACGTTCGGTTCGGTTCAGCCAATGCGTGTCTACGGAAATTTGCAGCTCTAGATCGGGTTTTTGTAAGTAATATTTGCTTAAAACCTTCTAAATAACATTGTAGAAGGCACACGTAAATTTCCACGGAAATCCGGCACGGTCGGTCCGGACGAGAAACCCCCTATACCCCCTGCCTTTCGCGCATCGGCAAAAACTGGGTTTCGCGCTAAAATGTGCGTAACTTCTGCTACGTGACTCAGTTTTAGGCCCATGACCAGTCAAAACGGACCTTGGAAGTTCCACCACACAATGTGCAGGTCGTTTGGTGGCAATACCCCAGGATTTGAGTGTGTTTCGATAAACTGCACGACGTACGTTCGGTTCGACCAATGCGTGTCTACGGCAATTTGCAACTCTAGATCGATTTTTTGTAAGTAATATATGCTTAAAACCTTCTAAATAACATTGTTGAAGGCCCACGTAATTTTCCACGGAAATCGGGCACGGTCGGTCCGGACGAGAAACCCCCTATACCCCCGCCTTTCGCGTATCGGCAAAAACTGGGTTTCGCGCTAAAATGTGCGTAACTTCTGCTACATGACTCCGTTTTAGGCCCATGACCAGTCAAAACGGACCTTGGAAGGTACATCACACAATGTACGGGGCGTTTGGTGGCAATACACCATGATTTGAGTGTGTTTCGATAGACTGCACACGTACGTTCAGTTCGGCCAATGCGTGTCTACGGCAATTTGTGGCTCTAGATCGGTTTTTTGTAAGTAATATATGCTTAAAACCTTCTAAATAACATTGTAGAATGCCCACGTAAATTTCCATGGAAATCCGGCACGGTCGGTCCGGACGAGAAAGCCCCTATACCCCCGCCTTTCCCGTATCGGCAAAAACTGGGTTTCGCGCTAAAATGTGCGTAACTTCTGCTACGTGACTCCGTTTTAGGCCCATGACCAGTCAAAACGGACCTTGGAAGGTCCACCACACAATGTGCAGGGCGTTTGGTGGCAATACCCCATGATTTGAGTGTGTTTCGATAAACTACACGACGTACGTTCGGTTCGGTTCGGCCAATGCGTGTCTACGGCAATTTGCGGCTCTAGATCGGTTTTTTGTAAGTAATATATGCTTAAAACCTTCTAAATAACATTGTAGAAGGCCCACGTAAATTTCCACGGAAATCCGGCACGGTCGGTCCGGACGAGAAACCCCCTATACCCCCGCCTTTCGCGTATCGGCAAAAACTGGGTTTCGCGCTAAAATGTGCGTAACTTCTGCTACATGACTCCGTTTTAGGCCCATGACCAGTCAAAACAGAACTTGGAAGGTCCATAACACAATGTGTAGGGATATTGGTGGCAATACACCATGATTTGATTGTGTTTCGATAAACTGCACGACGTACGTTCGGTTCGGTTCGGCCAATGCGTGTCTACGGCAATTTGCGGCTCTAGATCGGTTTTTTGTAAGTAATATATTCTTAAAACCTTCTAAATAACATTGTAGAAGGCCCACGTAAATTTCCATGGAAATCCGGCAAGGTCGGTCCGGACGAGAAAGCCCCTATACCCCCGCCTTTCGCATATCGGCAAAAACTGGGTTTCGCGCTAAAATTTGCGTAACTTCTGCTACGTGACTCCGTTTTAGGCCCATGACAAGTCAAAATGGACATTGAAAGGTCCACCACACAATGTGCAGGGCGTTTGGTGGCAATGCACCATGATTTGATTGTGTTTCGATAAACTGCACGACGTACGTTCGGTTCGGTTCGGCCAATGCGTGTCTACGGCAATTTGCAGCTCTAGATCGAGTTTTTTTAAGTAATATTTGCTTAAAACCTTCTAAATAACATTGTAGAAGGCCCACGTAAATTTCCACGGAAATCTGGCACGGTCGGTCCGGACGAGAAACCCCCTATACCCCCTGCATTTCGCGTATCGGCAAACACTGGGTTTCGCGCTAAAATGTGCGTAAATTCTGCTACGTGACTCAGTTCTAGGCCCATGACCAGTCAAAACGGACCTTGGAAGTTCCACCACACAATGTGCAGGTCGTTTGGTGGCAATACCCCATGATTTGAGTGTGTTTCGATAAACTGCACGACGTACGTTCGGTTCGGTTCGGCCAATGCGTGTCTACGGCAATTTGCAACTCTAGATCGATTTTTTGTAAGTAATATATGCTTAAAACCTTCTAAATAACATTGTTGAAGGCCCACATAAATTTCCACGGAAATCCGGCACGGTCGGTCCGGACGAGAAACCCCCTATACCCCCGCCTTTCGCGTATCGGCAAAAACTGGGTTTCGTGCTAAAATGTGCGTAACTTCTGCTACATGACTCCGTTTTAGGCCCATGACCAGTCAAAACGGACCTTGGAAGGTACATCACACAATGTGCAGGGCGTTTGGTGGCAATACACCATGATTTGAGTGTGTTTCGATAGACTGCATGACGTACGTTCGGTTCGGTTCGGCCAATGCATGTCTACGGCAATTTGCGGCTCTAGATCGGTTTTTTGTAAGTAATATATGCTTAAAACCTTCTAAATAACATTGTAGAAGTCCCACGTAAATTTCCATGGTAATCCGGCGCGGTCGGTCCAGACGAGAAACCCCCTATACCCCCTGCATTTCGCGTATCGGCAAAAACTGGGTTTCGCGCTAAAATGTGCGTAACTTCTGCTACGTGACTCCGTTTTAGGCCCATGACCAGTCCAAACGGACCTTGGAAGGTCCACCACACAATGTGCAGGTCGTTTGGTGGCAATACCCCATGATTTGAGTGTGTTTCGATAAACTGCACGACGTACGTTCGGTTCGGTTCGGCCAATGCGTGTCTACGGCAATTTGCAGCTCTAGATCGGGTTTTTGTAAGTAATATTTGCTTAAAACCTTCTAAATAACATTGTAGAAGGCCCACGTAAATTTCCACGGAAATCTGGCACGGTCGGTCCGGACGAGAAACCCCTATACCCCCTGCCTTTCGCGTATCGGCAAAAACTGGGTTTCGCGCTAAAATGTGCGTAACTTCTGCTACGTGACTCAGTTCTAGGCCCATGACCAGTCAAAACGGACCTTGGAAGTTCCACCACACAATGTGCAGGTCATTTGGTGGCAATACCCCATGATTTGAGTGTGTTTCGATAAACTGCATGACGTACGTTCGGTTCGGTTCGGCCAATGCGTGTCTACGGCAATTTGCAACTCTAGATCGATTTTTTGTAAGTAATATATGCTTAAAACCTTCTAAATAACATTGTTGAAGGCCCACATAAATTTCCACGGAAATCCGGCACGGTCGGTCCGGACGAGAAACCCCCTATACCCCCGCCTTTCGCGTATCGGCAAAAACTGGGTTTCGTGCTAAAATGTGCGTAACTTCTGCTACATGACTCCGTTTTAGGCCCATGACCAGTCAAAACGGACCTTGGAAGGTACATCACACAATGTGCAGGGCGTTTGGTGGCAATACACCATGATTTGAGTGTGTTTCGATAGACTGCATGACGTACGTTCGGTTCGGTTCGGCCAATGCATGTCTTCGGCAATTTGCGGCTCTAGATTGGTTTTTTGTAAGTAATATATGCTTAAAACCTTCTAAATAACATTGTAGAAGGTCCACGTAAATTTCGATGGAAATCCGGCACGGTCGGTCCGGACGAGAAAGCCCCTATACCCCCGTCTTTCCCGTATCGGCAAAAACTGGGCTTCGCGCTAAAATGTGTGTAACTTGTGCTACGTGACTCCGTTTTAGGCCAATGACCAGTCAAAACGGACATTGGAAGGTCCACCACACAATATGAAGGTCGTTTGGTGGCATTACACCATGATTTGAGTGTGTTTTGATAAACTGTACGACGTACGTTCGGTTCGGTTCGGCCAATGCGTGTCTACGGCAATTTGCGGCTCTAGATCGGTTTTTTGTAAGTAATATATGCTTAAAACCTTCTAAATAACATTGTAGAAGTCCCACGTAAATTTCCATGGTAATCCGGCGCGGTCGGTCCAGACGAGAAACCCCCTATACCCCCTGCATTTCGCGTATCGGCAAAAACTGGGTTTCGCGCTAAAATGTGCGTAACTTCTGCTACGTGACTCCGTTTTAGGCCCATGACCAGTCCAAACGGACCTTGGAAGGTCCACCACACAATGTGCAGGGCGTTTGGTGGCAATACCCCATGATTTGAGTGTGTTTCGATAAACTGCACGACGTACGTTCGGTTCGGTTCGGCCAATGCGTGTCTACGGCAATTTGCGGCTATAGATCGGTTTTTTGTAAGTAATATATGATTAAAACCTTCTAAATAACATTTTAGAAGGCCCACGTAAATTTCCACGGAAATCCGGCACGGTCGGTCCGGACGAGAAACCCCCTATACCCCCGTCTTTCGCGTATCGGCAAAAACTGGGTTTCGCGCTAAAATGTGTGTTACTTCTGCTACATGACTCCATTTTAGGCCCATGACCAGTCAAAACGGACCTTGGAAGGTCCATCACATGCAGGGCGTTTGGTGGCAACACCCCATGATTTGAGTGTGTTTCGATAGACTGCACGACGTACGTTCGGTTCGGTTCGGGCAATGCGTGTCTACGACAATTTGCGGCTCTAGATCGGTTTTTTAAGTAATATATGCTTAAAACCTTCTAACTAACATTGTAGAAGGCCCACGTAAATTTCCATGGAAATCCGGCACGGTCGGTCCGGACGAGAAAGCCCCTATACCCCCGCCTTTCGCATATCGGCAAAAACTGGGTTTCGCGCTAAAATTTGTGTAACTTCTGCTACGTGACTCCGTTTTAGGCCCATGACCAGTCAAAACGGACATTGAAAGGTCCACCACACAATGTGCAGGACATTTGGTGGCAATGCTCCATGATTTGAGTGTGTTTCGATAAACTGAACGACGTACGTTCGGTTCGGTTCGGCCAATGCGTCTCTACGGAAATTTGCGGCTCTAGATCGGTTTTTTGTAAGTAATATATGCTTAAAACCTTCTAAATAATATTGTAGAAGGCCCACGTAAATTTCCATGGTAATCCGGCACGGTCGGTCCGGACGAGAAAGCCCCTATACCCCCGCCTTTCGCGTATTGGCAAAAACTGGGTTTCGCGCTAAAATGTGCGTAACTTCTGCTACGTGACTCCGTTTTAGGCCCATGACCAGTCAAAACGGACCTTGGAAGGTCAACCACATAATGTGCAGGGCGTTTGGTGGCAATACACCATGATTTGAGTGTGTTTCGATAAACTGCACGACGTACGTTCGGTTCGGTTCGGCCAATGCGTGTCTACGGCAATTTGCAGCTCTAGATCGGGTTTTTGTAAGTAATATTTGCTTAAAACCTTCTAAATATCATTGTAGAAGGCTTACGTAAATTTCCACGGAAATCCGGCACGGTCGGTCCGGACGAGAAACCCCCTATACCCCTGCCTTTCGCGTATCGGCAAAAACTGGGTTTCGCGCTAAAATGTGCGTAACTTCTGCTACGTGACTCCGTTTTAGGCCCATGACCAGTCAAAACGGACCTTGGAAGGTCCACAACACAATGTGCAGGGCGTTTGGTGGCAATACACCATGATTTGAGTGTGTTTCGATAAACTGCACGACGTACGTTCGATTCGGTTCGGCCAATGCGTGTCTACGGCAATTTACGGCTCTAGATCGGTTTTTTGTAAGTAATATATGCTTAAAACCTTCTAACTAAGATTGTAGAAGGCCCACGTAAATTTCCATGGAAATCCGGCACGGTCGGTCCGGACGAGAAACCCCCTATAACCCCGCCTTTCGCGTATCGGCAAAAACGGGGTTTCGCGCTAAAATATGCGTAACTTCTGCTACGTGTCTCCGTTTTAGGCCCATGATTAGTCAAAACGGACCTTGGAAGGTCAACCACACAATGTGCAGGGCGTTTGGTGGCAATACACCATGATTTGAATGTGTTTCGATAAACTGCACGACATACGTTCAATTCGGTTCGGCCAATGCGTGTCTACGGCAATTTGCGACTCTAGATCGGTTTATTGCATGGTTATAAATGGCGTGAGGCGTGGCGTGGCGGCGAGGCCAAGCCTCAAACCTTAGGAGCCACGGCGAAGCCATGGCATTTTCAAGGCGTGACTTATGGCGTCAATATTCTATTTCATATATAATATTATATATAAAAACGCATGTTTTGTAGTATTATTCAATGGGTTAATAGTAATAAGCAAATTAAATTAGGTTATATATTAAAAACTTGCAAATAATACATTAAAAACGTAAAGAAAAATCAAATATCTCATTACGATAATTGTGCATTAGGCCATGGCGTGCCATGAGCTTAACGTGGCGTGACACACAAGCCTTGGTGCCATGGCGCGCCATGGCGGCTGTACGACGAGTTTTTTAGAACATTGGTTTTTTGTAAGTAATATATGCTAAAAACGTTCTAAATAACATTGTAGAAGACCCACGTATATTTCCATGGAAATCCGGCACGGTCGGTCCGGACGAGAAACCCCCTATACCCCCGCCTTTGGTGTATGGGCAAAAACTGGGTTTCGCACTTAAATGTGCGTAACTTCTGCTACGTGACTCCGTTTTCGGCCCATGACCAGTCAAAACGGACCTTGGAAGGTCCACCACACAATGTGCAGGGCGTTTGGTGGCAATACACCATGATTTGAGTGTGTTTCGATAAAATGCACGACGTACGTTCAGTTCGGTTCGACCAATGCGTGACTACGGCAATTTGCGGCTCTAGATCGGTTTTTTGTAAGTAATATATGCTTAAAACCTTCTAAATAACATTGTAGAAGGCCCACGTAAATTTCCATGGAAATCCGGCACGGTCGGTCCGGACGAGAAAACCCCTATACACCCGCCTTTCGCGTATCGGCAAAAACTGGGTTTCGCGCTAAAATGTGCATAACTTCTGCTACGTAACTCCGTTTTAGGCCCATGACCAGTCAAAAAGGACCTTGGAAGGTCCACCACACAATGTGCAGGGCGTTTGGTGGCAATACACCATGATTTGAGTGTGTTTCGATAAACTGCACGACGTACGTTCGGTTATGTTCGGCCAATGCGTGTCTACGGCAATTTGCGGCTCTAGAACGGTTTTTGGTAAGTAATATATGCTTAAAACCTTCTAAATAACATTGTAGAAGGCCCACGTAAATTTCCATGGTAATCCGGCACGGTCGGTCCGGACGAGAAACCCCCTATACCCCCGTCTTTCGCGTATCGGCAAAAATTGGGTTTCGCGCTAAAATTTGCGTAACTTCTGCTACGTGACCCCGTTTTTGGCCCATGACCAGTCAAAACAGACATTGAAAGGTCCACCACACAATGTGCAGGACATTTGGTGGCAATGCTCCATGATTTGAGTGTGTTTCGATAAACTGAACGACGTACGTTCGGTTCTGTTCGGCCAATGCGTGTCTACGGCAATTTGCGGCTCTAGATCGGTTTTTTGTAAGTAATATATGCTTAAAACCTTCTAAATAACATTGTAGAAGGCCCACGGAAATTTCCATGGTAATCCGGCACGGTCGGTCCGGACGAAAAAGCCCCTAAACCCCCGCCTTTCGCGTATCGGCAAAAACTGGGTTTCGCGCTAAAATGTGCGTAACTTCTGCTACGTGACTCCGTTTTAGGCCCATGACCAGTCAAAACGGACCTTGGAAGGTCAACCACATAATGTGCAGGGCGTTTGGTGGCAATACAACATGATTTGAGTGTGTTTCGATAAACTGCACGACGTACGTTCGGTTCGGTTCGGCCAATGCGTGTCTACGGCAATTTGCAGCTCTAGATCGAGTTTTTGTAAGTAATATTTGCTTAAAACCTTCTAAATATCATTGTAGAAGGCTTACGTAAATTTCCACGGAAATCCGGCACGGTCGGTCCGGACGAGAAACCCCCTATACCCCCCCTTTCGCGTATCGGCAAAAACTGGGTTTCGCGCTAAAATGTGCGTAACTTCTGCTACGTGACTCCGTTTTAGGCCCATGACCAGTCAAAACGGACCTTGGAAGGTCCATCACACAATGTGCAGGGCTATTGGTGGCAACACACCATGATTTGAGTGTGTTTCGATAAACTGCACGACGTACGTTCAGTTCGGTTCGGCCAATGCGTGTCTACGGCAATTTGCGGCTCTAGATCTGTTTTTTGTAAGTAATATATGCTTAAAACCTTCTAAATAACATTGTAGAAGGCCCACATAAATTTCCATGGAAATCCGGCACGGTCGGACCGGACGAGAAAGCCCCTATACCCCCGCCTTTCGAATATCGGCAAAAACTGGGTTTCGCGCTAAAATTTGCGTAACTTCTGCTAAGTGACTCCGTTTTAGGCCCATGACCAGTCAAAACGGACATTGAAAGGTCCACCACACAATGTGCAGGGCATTTGGTGGCAATACACCATGATTTGAGTGTGTTTCGATAAACTGCACGACGTACGTTCGGTTGTCTTCGGCCAATGCGTGTCTACGGCAATTTGCGGCTCTAGATCGGTTTTTTGTAAGTAATATATGCTTAAAACCTTCTAAATAACATTGTAGAAGGCCCACGTAAATTTCCATGGAAATCTGGCACGGTCGGTCCGGACAAGAAACCCCCTATACCCCTGCCTTTCGCGTATCAGCAAAAACTGGGTTTCGCGCTAAAATGTGCGTAACTTCTGCTACGCGACTCCGTTTTAGGCCCATGACCAGTCAAAACGGACCTTGGAAGGTCCACAACAAAATGTGCAGGGCGGTTGGTGGCAATACACCATGATTTAAGTGTGTTTCGATAAACTGCACGACGTACTTTCGGTTCGGTTCGGCCAATGCGTGTCTACGGCAATTTACGGCTCTAGATCGGTTTTTTATAAGTAATATATGCTTAAAACTTTCTAACTAAGATTTTATAAGGCCCACGTAAATTTCCATGGAAATCCGGCACGGTCGGTCCGGACGAGAAACCCCCTATACCCCCGCCTTTCGCGTATCGGCAAAAACTGGGTTTCGCGCTAAAATGTGCGTAACTTGTGCTACGTGACTCCGTTTTAGGCCCATGACCAGTCAAAATGGACCTTGGAAGGTCCACCACACAATGTGCAGGTCGTTTGGTGGCAATACACCATGATTTGAGTGTGTTTCGATTAACTGCACAACGTACGTTCGGTTCGGTTCGACCAATGCGTGTCTACGGCAATTTGCGACTCTAGATCGGTTTTTTGTAAGTAATATATGCTTAAAACCTTCTAAATAACATTGTAGAAGGCCCACGTAAATTTCCATGGTAATCCGGCGCGGTCGGTCCGGACGAGAAACCCCCTATACCCCTGCCTTTCGCGTATCGGCAAAAACTGGGTTTCGCGCTAAAATGTGCGTAACTTCTGCTACGTTTTTCCGTTTTAGGCCCATGACTAGTTAAAACGGACCTTGGAAGGTCCACCACACAATGTGCAGGGCGGTTGGTGGCATTACACCTTGATTTGAGTGTGTTTCGATAAACTGCACGACGTACGTTCGGTTCGGCCAATGCGTGTCTGCGACAATTTGCGGCTCTAGATCACTTTTTGGTAAGTAATATATGCTAAAACCTTCTAAATAACATTGTAGAAGGCCCACGTAAATTTCCATGGTAATCCGGCACGGTCGGTCCGGACGAGAAACCCCCTATACCCCCGCCTTTCGCGTATCGGCAAAAACTGGGTTTCGCGCTAAAATGTGCGTAACTTCTGCTACGTGACTCCGTTTTAGGATCATGACCAGTCAAAACAGACCTTGGAAGGTCAACCACATAATTTGTAGGGCGTTTGGTGGCAATACACCATGATTTGAGTGTGTTTCGATAAACTGCGCGACGTACGTTCGATTCGGTTCGTCCAATGCGTGTCTATGGCAATTTGCGGCTCTAGATCGGTTTTTTGTAAGTAATATATATGTTTAAAACCTTCTAAATAACATTGTAGAAGGCCCACGTAAATATCCATGGAAATACGGCACGGTCAGTCCGGACGAGAAACCCCCTATACCCCCGCCTTTCGCGTATCGACAAAAACTGGGTTTCGCGCTAAAATATGTGTAACTTCTGCTACGTGACTCCGTTTTAGGCCCATGACCAGTCAAAACGGACCTTGGAAGGTCCCCCACACAATGTTTGGTGGCAATACACCATGATTTGAGGGTGTTTCGATAAACTGCATGACGTACGTTCGGTTCGGTTCGGCTAATGCGTGTCTACGTCAATTTGTGGCTCTAGATCGGTTTTTTGTAAGTAATATATGCTTAAAACCTTCTAAATAACATTGTAGAAGGCCCACGTAAATTTCCATGGAAATCCGGCACGGTCGGTCCGGACGAGAAACCCCCTATACCCCCGCCTTTCGCGTATCGGCAAAAACTGGGTTTCGCGCTAAAATGTGCGTAACTTGTGCTACGTGACTCCGTTTTAGGCCCATGACCAGTCAAAATGGACCTTGGAAGGTCCACCACACAATGTGCAGGTCGTTTGGTGGCAATACACCATGATTTGAGTGTGTTTCGATTAACTGCACAACGTACGTTCGGTTCGGTTCGACCAATGCGTGTCTACGGCAATTTGCGACTCTAGATCGGTTTTTTGTAAGTAATATATGCTTAAAACCTTCTAAATAACATTGTAGAAGGCCCACGTAAATTTCCATGGTAATCCGGCGCGGTCGGTCCGGACGAGAAACCCCCTATACCCCTGCCTTTCGCGTATCGGCAAAAACTGGGTTTCGCGCTAAAATGTGCGTAACTTCTGCTACGTTTTTCCGTTTTAGGCCCATGACTAGTTAAAACGGACCTTGGAAGGTCCACCACACAATGTGCAGGGCGGTTGGTGGCATTACACCTTGATTTGAGTGTGTTTCGATAAACTGCACGACGTACGTTCGGTTCGGCCAATGCGTGTCTGCGACAATTTGCGGCTCTAGATCACTTTTTGGTAAGTAATATATGCTAAAACCTTCTAAATAACATTGTAGAAGGCCCACGTAAATTTCCATGGTAATCCGGCACGGTCGGTCCGGACGAGAAACCCCCTATACCCCCGCCTTTCGCGTATCGGCAAAAACTGGGTTTCGCGCTAAAATGTGCGTAACTTCTGCTACGTGACTCCGTTTTAGGATCATGACCAGTCAAAACAGACCTTGGAAGGTCAACCACATAATTTGTAGGGCGTTTGGTGGCAATACACCATGATTTGAGTGTGTTTCGATAAACTGCGCGACGTACGTTCGATTCGGTTCGTCCAATGCGTGTCTATGGCAATTTGCGGCTCTAGATCGGTTTTTTGTAAGTAATATATATGTTTAAAACCTTCTAAATAACATTGTAGAAGGCCCACGTAAATATCCATGGAAATACGGCACGGTCAGTCCGGACGAGAAACCCCCTATACCCCCGCCTTTCGCGTATCGACAAAAACTGGGTTTCGCGCTAAAATATGTGTAACTTCTGCTACGTGACTCCGTTTTAGGCCCATGACCAGTCAAAACGGACCTTGGAAGGTCCCCCACACAATGTTTGGTGGCAATACACCATGATTTGAGTGTGTTTCGATAAACTGCATGACGTACGTTCGGTTCGGTTCGGCTAATGCGTGTCTACGTCAATTTGTGGCTCTAGATCGGTTTTTTGTAAGTAATATATGCTTAAAACCTTCTAAATAACATTGTAGAAGGCCCACGTAAATTTCCATGGAAATCCGGCGCGGTCGGTCCGGACGAGAAACCCCCTATACCCCCGCCTTTCGCGTATCGGCAAAAACTGGGTTTCGCGCTAAAATGTGCGTAACTTGTGCTACGTGACTCCGTTTTAGGCCCATGACCAGTCAAAATGGACCTTGGAAGGTCCACCACACAATGTGCGGGTCGTTTGGTGGCAATACACCATTATTTGAGTGTGTTTCGATTAACTGCACAACGTACGTTCGGTTCGGTTCGACCAATGCGTGTCTACGGCAATTTGCGACTCTAGATCGGTTTTTTGTAAGTAATATTTGCTTAAAACCTTCTAAATAACATTGTAGAAGGCCCACGTAAATTTCCATGGTAATCCGGCGCGGTCGGTCCGGACGAGAAACCCCCTATACCCCTGCCTTTCGCGTATCGGCAAAAACTGGGTTTCGCGCTAAAATGTGCGTAACTTCTGCTACGGTTTTCCGTTTTAGGCCCATGACTAGTTAAAACGGACCTTGGAAGGTCCACCACACAATGTGCAGGGCGGTTGGTGGCATTACACCTTGATTTGAGTGTGTTTCGATAAACTGCACGACGTACGTTCGGTTCGGCCAATGCGTGTCTGCGACAATTTGCGGCTCTAGATCACTTTTTGGTAAGTAATATATGCTAAAACCTTCTAAATAACATTGTAGAAGGCCCACGTAAATTTCCATGGTAATCCGGCACGGTCGGTCCGGACGAGAAACCCCCTATACCCCCGCCTTTCGCGTATCGGCAAAAACTGGGTTTCGCGCTAAAATGTGCGTAACTTCTGCTACGTGACTCCGTTTTAGGATCATGACCAGTCAAAACAGACCTTGGAAGGTCAACCACATAATTTGTAGGGCGTTTGGTGGCAATACACCATGATTTGAGTGTGTTTCGATAAACTGCGCGACGTACGTTCGATTCGGTTCGTCCAATGCGTGTCTATGGCAATTTGCGGCTCTAGATCGGTTTTTTGTAAGTAATATATATGTTTAAAACCTTCTAAATAACATTGTAGAAGGCCCACGTAAATATCCATGGAAATACGGCACGGTCAGTCCGGACGAGAAACCCCCTATACCCCCGCCTTTCGCGTATCGACAAAAACTGGGTTTCGCGCTAAAATATGTGTAACTTCTGCTACGTGACTCCGTTTTAGGCCCATGACCAGTCAAAACGGACCTTGGAAGGTCCCCCACACAATGTTTGGTGGCAATACACCATGATTTGAGTGTGTTTCGATAAACTGCATGACGTACGTTCGGTTCGGTTCGGCTAATGCGTGTCTACGTCAATTTGTGGCTCTAGATCGGTTTTTTGTAAGTAATATATGCTTAAAACCTTCTAAATAACATTGTAGAAGGCCCACGTAAATTTCCATGGAAATCCGGCGCGGTCGGTTTAGACGAGAAACCCCCTATACCCCCTGCATTTCGCGTATCGGCAAAAACTGGGTTTCGCGCTAAAATGTGCGTAACTTCTGCTACGTGACTCCGTTTTAGGCCCATGACCAGTCCAAACGGACCTTGGAAGGTCCACCACACAATGTGCAGGTCGTTTGGTGGCAATACCCCATGATTTGAGTGTGTTTCGATAAACTGCACGACGTACGTTCGGTTCGGTTCGGCCAATGCGTGTCTACGGCAATTTGCAGCTCTAGATCGGGTTTTTGTAAGTAATATTTGCTTAAAACCTTCTAAATAACATTGTAGAAGGCCCACGTAAATTTCCACGGAAATCTGGCACGGTCGGTCCGGACGAGAAACCCCCTATACCCCCTGCCTTTCGCGTATCGGCAAAAACTGGGTTTCGCGCTAAAATGTGCGTAACTTCTGCTACGTGACTCAGTTCTAGGCCCATGACCAGTCAAAACGGACCTTGGAAGTTCCACCACACAATGTGCAGGTCATTTGGTGGCAATACCCCATGATTTGAGTGTGTTTCGATAAACTGCATGACGTACGTTCGGTTCGGTTCGGCCAATGCGTGTCTACGGCAATTTGCAACTCTAGATCGATTTTTTGTAAGTAATATATGCTTAAAACCTTCTAAATAACATTGTTGAAGGCCCACATAAATTTCCACGGAAATCCGGCACGGTCGGTCCGGACGAGAAACCCCCTATACCCCCGCCTTTCGCGTATCGGCAAAAACTGGGTTTCGTGCTAAAATGTGCGTAACTTCTGCTACATGACTCCGTTTTAGGCCCATGACCAGTCAAAACGGACCTTGGAAGGTACATCACACAATGTGCAGGGCGTTTGGTGGCAATACACCATGATTTGAGTGTGTTTCGATAGACTGCATGACGTACGTTCGGTTCGGTTCGGCCAATGCATGTCTTCGGCAATTTGCGGCTCTAGATTGGTTTTTTGTAAGTAATATATGCTTAAAACCTTCTAAATAACATTGTAGAAGGTCCACGTAAATTTCGATGGAAATCCGGCACGGTCGGTCCGGACGAGAAAGCCCCTATACCCCCGTCTTTCCCGTATCGGCAAAAACTGGGTTTCGCGCTAAAATGTGTGTAACTTGTGCTACGTGACTCCGTTTTAGGCCCATGACCAGTCAAAACGGACATTGGAAGGTCCACCACACAATATGAAGGTCGTTTGGTGGCATTACACCATGATTTGAGTGTGTTTTGATAAACTGTACGACGTACGTTCGGTTCGGTTCGGCCAATGCGTGTCTACGGCAATTTGCGGCTCTAGATCGGTTTTTTGTAAGTAATATATGCTTAAAACCTTCTAAATAACATTGTAGAAGTCCCACGTAAATTTCCATGGTAATCCGGCGCGGTCGGTCCAGACGAGAAACCCCCTATACCCCCTGCATTTCGCGTATCGGCAAAAACTGGGTTTCGCGCTAAAATGTGCGTAACTTCTGCTACGTGACTCCGTTTTAGGCCCATGACCAGTCCAAACGGACCTTGGAAGGTCCACCACACAATGTGCAGGGCGTTTGGTGGCAATACCCCATGATTTGAGTGTGTTTCGATAAACTGCACGACGTACGTTCGGTTCGGTTCGGCCAATGCGTGTCTACGGCAATTTGCGGCTATAGATCGGTTTTTTGTAAGTAATATATGATTAAAACCTTCTAAATAACATTTTAGAAGGCCCACGTAAATTTCCACGGAAATCCGGCACGGTCGGTCCGGACGAGAAACCCCCTATACCCCCGTCTTTCGCGTATCGGCAAAAACTGGGTTTCGCGCTAAAATGTGTGTTACTTCTGCTACATGACTCCATTTTAGGCCCATGACCAGTCAAAACGGACCTTGGAAGGTCCATCACATGCAGGGCGTTTGGTGGCAACACCCCATGATTTGAGTGTGTTTCGATAGACTGCACGACGTACGTTCGGTTCGGTTCGGGCAATGCGTGTCTACGACAATTTGCGGCTCTAGATCGGTTTTTTAAGTAATATATGCTTAAAACCTTCTAACTAACATTGTAGAAGGCCCACGTAAATTTCCATGGAAATCCGGCACGGTCGGTCCGGACGAGAAAGCCCCTATACCCCCGCCTTTCGCATATCGGCAAAAACTGGGTTTCGCGCTAAAATTTGTGTAACTTCTTCTACGTGACTCCGTTTTAGGCCCATGACCAGTCAAAACGGACATTGAAAGGTCCACCACACAATGTGCAGGACATTTGGCGGCAATGCTCCATGATTTGAGTGTGTTTCGATAAACTGAACGACGTACGTTCGGTTCGGTTCGGCCAATGCGTCTCTACGGAAATTTGCGGCTCTAGATCGATTTTTTGTAAGTAATATATGCTTAAAACCTTCTAAATAATATTGTAGAAGACCCACGTAAATTTCCATGGTAATCCGGCACGGTCGGTCCGGACGAGAAAGCCCCTATACCCCCGCCTTTCGCGTATTGGCAAAAACTGGGTTTCGCGCTAAAATGTGCGTAACTTCTGCTACGTGACTCCGTTTTAGGCCCATGACCAGTCAAAACGGACCTTGGAAGGTCAACCACATAATGTGCAGGGCGTTTGGTGGCAATACACCATGATTTGAGTGTGTTTCGATAAACTGCACGACGTACGTTCGGTTCGGTTCGGCCAATGCGTGTCTACGGCAATTTGCAGCTCTAGATCGGGTTTTTGTAAGTAATATTTGCTTAAAACCTTCTAAATATCATTGTAGAAGGCTTACGTAAATTTCCACGGAAATCCGGCACGGTCGGTCCGGACGAGAAACCCCCTATACCCCTGCCTTTCGCGTATCGGCAAAAACTGGGTTTCGCGCTAAAATGTGCGTAACTTCTGCTACGTGACTCCGTTTTAGGCCCATGACCAGTCAAAAAGGACCTTGGAAGGTCCACAACACAATGTGCAGGGCGTTTGGTGGCAATACACCATGATTTGAGTGTGTTTCGATAAACTGCACGACGTACGTTCGATTCGGTTCGGCCAATGCGTGTCTACGGCAATTTACGGCTCTAGATCGGTTTTTTGTAAGTAATATATGCTTAAAACCTTCTAACTAAGATTGTAGAAGGCCCACGTAAATTTCCATGGAAATCCGGCACGGTCGGTCCGGACGAGAAACCCCCTATAACCCCGCCTTTCGCGTATCGGCAAAAACGGGGTTTCGCGCTAAAATATGCGTAACTTCTGCTACGTGTCTCCGTTTTAGGCCCATGATTAGTCAAAACGGACCTTGGAAGGTCAACCACACAATGTGCAGGGCGTTTGGTGGCAATACACCATGATTTGAATGTGTTTCGATAAACTGCACGACATACGTTCAATTCGGTTCGGCCAATGCGTGTCTACGGCAATTTGCGACTCTAGATCGGTTTATTGCATGGTTATAAATGGCGTGAGGCGTGGCGTGGCGGCGAGGCCAAGCCTCAAACCTTAGGAGCCACGGCGAAGCCATGGCATTTTCAAGGCGTGACTTATGGCGTCAATATTCTATTTCATATATAATATTATATATAAAAACGCATGTTTTGTAGTATTATTCAATGGGTTAATAGTAATAAGCAAGTTAAATTAGGTTATATATTAAAAACTTGCAAATAATACATTAAAAACGTAAAGAAAAATCAAATATCTCATTACGATAATTGTGCATTAGGCCATGGCGTGCCATGAGCTTAACGTGGCGTGACACACAAGCCTTGGTGCCATGGCGCGCCATGGCGGCTGTACGACGAGTTTTTTAGAACATTGGTTTTTTGTAAGTAATATATGCTAAAAACGTTCTAAATAACATTGTAGAAGACCCACGTATATTTCCATGGAAATCCGGCACGGTCGGTCCGGACGAGAAACCCCCTATACCCCCGCCTTTGGTGTATGGGCAAAAACTGGGTTTCGCACTTAAATGTGCGTAACTTCTGCTACGTGACTCCGTTTTCGGCCCATGACCAGTCAAAACGGACCTTGGAAGGTCCACCACACAATGTGCAGGGCGTTTGGTGGCAATACACCATGATTTGAGTGTGTTTCGATAAAATGCACGACGTACGTTCAGTTCGGTTCGACCAATGCGTGACTACGGCAATTTGCGGCTCTAGATCGGTTTTTTGTAAGTAATATATGCTTAAAACCTTCTAAATAACATTGTAGAAGGCCCACGTAAATTTCCATGGAAATCCGGCACGGTCGGTCCGGACGAGAAAGCCCCTATACACCCGCCTTTCGCGTATCGGCAAAAACTGGGTTTCGCGCTAAAATGTGCATAACTTCTGCTACGTAACTCCGTTTTAGGCCCATGACCAGTCAAAAAGGACCTTGGAAGGTCCACCACACAATGTGCAGGGCGTTTGGTGGCAATACACCATGATTTGAGTGTGTTTCGATAAACTGCACGACGTACGTTCGGTTATGTTCGGCCAATGCGTGTCTACGGCAATTTGCGGCTCTAGAACGGTTTTTGGTAAGTAATATATGCTTAAAACCTTCTAAATAACATTGTAGAAGGCCCACGTAAATTTCCATGGTAATCCGGCACGGTCGGTCCGGACGAGAAACCCCCTATACCCCCGTCTTTCGCGTATCGGCAAAAATTGGGTTTCGCGCTAAAATTTGCGTAACTTCTGCTACGTGACCCCGTTTTTGGCCCATGACCAGTCAAAACAGACATTGAAAGGTCCACCACACAATGTGCAGGACATTTGGTGGCAATGCTCCATGATTTGAGTGTGTTTCGATAAACTGAACGACGTACGTTCGGTTCTGTTCGGCCAATGCGTGTCTACGGCAATTTGCGGCTCTAGATCGGTTTTTTGTAAGTAATATATGCTTAAAACCTTCTAAATAACATTGTAGAAGGCCCACGGAAATTTCCATGGTAATCCGGCACGGTCGGTCCGGACGAAAAAGCCCCTAAACCCCCGCCTTTCGCGTATCGGCAAAAACTGGGTTTCGCGCTAAAATGTGCGTAACTTCTGCTACGTGACTCCGTTTTAGGCCCATGACCAGTCAAAACGGACCTTGGAAGGTCAACCACATAATGTGCAGGGCGTTTGGTGGCAATACAACATGATTTGAGTGTGTTTCGATAAACTGCACGACGTACGTTCGGTTCGGTTCGGCCAATGCGTGTCTACGGCAATTTGCAGCTCTAGATCGAGTTTTTGTAAGTAATATTTGCTTAAAACCTTCTAAATATCATTGTAGAAGGCTTACGTAAGTTTCCACGGAAATCCGGCACGGTCGGTCCGGACGAGAAACCCCCTATACCCCCCCTTTCGCGTATCGGCAAAAACTGGGTTTCGCGCTAAAATGTGCGTAACTTCTGCTACGTGACTCCGTTTTAGGCCCATGACCAGTCAAAACGGACCTTGGAAGGTCCATCACACAATGTGCAGGGCTATTGGTGGCAACACACCATGATTTGAGTGTGTTTCGATAAACTGCACGACGTACGTTCAGTTCGGTTCGGCCAATGCGTGTCTACGGCAATTTGCGGCTCTAGATCTGTTTTTTGTAAGTAATATATGCTTAAAACCTTCTAAATAACATTGTAGAAGGCCCACATAAATTTCCATGGAAATCCGGCACGGTCGGACCGGACGAGAAAGCCCCTATACCCCCGCCTTTCGAATATCGGCAAAAACTGGGTTTCGCGCTAAAATTTGCGTAACTTCTGCTAAGTGACTCCGTTTTAGGCCCATGACCAGTCAAAACGGACATTGAAAGGTCCACCACACAATGTGCAGGGCATTTGGTGGCAATACACCATGATTTGAGTGTGTTTCGATAAACTGCACGACGTACGTTCGGTTGTCTTCGGCCAATGCGTGTCTACGGCAATTTGCGGCTCTAGATCGGTTTTTTGTAAGTAATATATGCTTAAAACCTTCTAAATAACATTGTAGAAGGCCCACGTAAATTTCCATGGAAATCTGGCACGGTCGGTCCGGACAAGAAACCCCCTATACCCCTGCCTTTCGCGTATCAGCAAAAACTGGGTTTCGCGCTAAAATGTGCGTAACTTCTGCTACGCGACTCCGTTTTAGGCCCATGACCAGTCAAAACGGACCTTGGAAGGTCCACAACAAAATGTGCAGGGCGGTTGGTGGCAATACACCATGATTTAAGTGTGTTTCGATAAACTGCACGACGTACTTTCGGTTCGGTTCGGCCAATGCGTGTCTACGGCAATTTACGGCTCTAGATCGGTTTTTTATAAGTAATATATGCTTAAAACTTTCTAACTAAGATTTTATAAGGCCCACGTAAATTTCCATGGAAATCCGGCACGGTCGGTCCGGACGAGAAACCCCCTATACCCCCGCCTTTCGCGTATCGGCAAAAACTGGGTTTCGCGCTAAAATGTGCGTAACTTGTGCTACGTGACTCCGTTTTAGGCCCATGACCAGTCAAAATGGACCTTGGAAGGTCCACCACACAATGTGCAGGTCGTTTGGTGGCAATACACCATGATTTGAGTGTGTTTCGATTAACTGCACAACGTACGTTCGGTTCGGTTCGACCAATGCGTGTCTACGGCAATTTGCGACTCTAGATCGGTTTTTTGTAAGTAATATATGCTTAAAACCTTCTAAATAACATTGTAGAAGGCCCACGTAAATTTCCATGGTAATCCGGCGCGGTCGGTCCGGACGAGAAACCCCCTATACCCCTGCCTTTCGCGTATCGGCAAAAACTGGGTTTCGCGATAAAATGTGCGTAACTTCTGCTACGTTTTTCCGTTTTAGGCCCATGACTAGTTAAAACGGACCTTGGAAGGTCCACCACACAATGTGCAGGGCGGTTGGTGGCATTACACCTTGATTTGAGTGTGTTTCGATAAACTGCACGACGTACGTTCGGTTCGGCCAATGCGTGTCTGCGACAATTTGCGGCTCTAGATCACTTTTTGGTAAGTAATATATGCTAAAACCTTCTAAATAACATTGTAGAAGGCCCACGTAAATTTCCATGGTAATCCGGCACGGTCGGTCCGGACGAGAAACCCCCTATACCCCCGCCTTTCGCGTATCGGCAAAAACTGGGTTTCGCGCTAAAATGTGCGTAACTTCTGCTACGTGACTCCGTTTTAGGATCATGACCAGTCAAAACAGACCTTGGAAGGTCAACCACATAATTTGTAGGGCGTTTGGTGGCAATACACCATGATTTGAGTGTGTTTCGATAAACTGCGCGACGTACGTTCGATTCGGTTCGTCCAATGCGTGTCTATGGCAATTTGCGGCTCTAGATCGGTTTTTTGTAAGTAATATATATGCTTAAAACCTTCTAAATAACATTGTAGAAGGCCCACGTAAATTTCCATGGAAATACGGCACGGTCAGTCCGGACGAGAAACCCCCTATACCCCCGCCTTTCGCGTATCGACAAAAACTGGGTTTCACACTAAAATATGTGTAACTTCTGCTACGTGACTCCGTTTTAGGCCCATGACCTGTCAAAACGGACCTTGGAAGGTCCCCCACACAATGTTTGGTGGCAATACACCATGATTTGAGTGTGTTTCGATAAACTACATGACGTACGTTCGGTTCGGTTCGGCCAATGCGTGTCTACGTCAATTTGTGGCTCTAGATCGGTTTTTTGTAAGTAATATATGCTTAAAACCTTCTAAATAACATTGTAGAAGGCCCACGTAAATTTCCATGGAAATCCGGCACGGTCGGTCTGGACGAGCCTTTCGCGTATCGGCAAAAACTGGGTTTCGTGCTAAAATGTGCGTAACTTCTGCTACGTGACTCCGTTTTAGGCCCATGACCAGTGAAAACGGACCTTGGAAGGTCCACCACACAATGTACAGGGCGTTTGGTGGCAATACACCATGATTTGGGTGTGTTAGTGTATTATTGTATACAAGATTTAATAGGAAAAGTCAAGTCATGTAAAGTCAACAGAGTCAAAGTCTGTATTAGTCTAATATGTGTTTACTTAATATGTAGTTAATATTGTGAGCTTATATCCTTGGTATAAATATGGATATGAGTTTAGAATCAATGTAACTAAGGAGAGTTCATTGTACGTATATTGTTAGATCTATGACAAAGAAGCTTTCTCTCTCTACACTCTCTCTCTAGAACTCCATTGTTAAATCTTGATTGAGATTGAATTGCTTGATTGTATATGGGAGTACAATATCAATTGGTATCAGAGCAAACCAAACAAATTCAGAATGATTGGATTTATCAAAGTGATTTGATTTTCTGAAAAATTGTCAAGAAAATTCGTTTTTTTTAAAAAGTCACTGTTTGATCCGATTTTTCATGTTTTTGTACAATTAAATCAAGAAATTGATTTGATTGTATACGTTTTATCAACTAGATCATATTTCATTCAGATCTCAGAGTCAAATTCGAACTTTAAATCGATTAATTTCATCAAAATGTTGGTTTTTGAAAACTCGAACTCATGCACTGTGTTTTGATTCAAATCGTTGATTTTTGGTGTTTTTAATGGAAAGTTTGTGATAGAAAAGTGTTCTAATATGAAAATCGATCATATTGTTGCAAGTTTATGTTTCAATTTGCAGGTTTAAGTTGATTTGAATCGATTTCATTAACTGAAGTGTCGAAACGCGCAAGATCCAGAAAACGCGCAAGTTCATCCTAGAACGCGCAAGCTTCATCAAGTGAAGAACGCGCAAGTTACTGAAGAACGCGCAAGCAAAGCCTGCGAGTTCACTATCAAACGCGCAAGTCAAAGGATTTGATATTTTGGCTAAAACGCGCAAGCTGAAGCTAGCGAGTTTGGTCGAAACGCGCTAAAGAGACGTGCGAGTTTCAGAAACGCGCAAGTGCTTGCCAGCGAGTTTTAGTGTGAATAGTGTTTAGCGAGTTCGTCTGCGAGTTTGCCTGCGTGTTTGCCTGCGAGTTTGCCTGCGCGTTTGTCTAAAAGTTATCATCTGCGAGTTTCATAAAACGCGCACGGTTCAGCTAGCGAGTTTGTTTTGAAACAGTGATTAGCGAGTTCCAGTGTCTTGCGAGTTCTAGAAACGCGCAAGCTACCTTCTGCGAGTTTTAACGTGAACAGTGACTAGCGAGTACAGTGATCTGCGAGTTTTAAGACTTAGATTTTTTTTCGAAAATTAAATTTTTTTTTTCTGATCCAAGTTTGACTTTTTAGTCAACATTTCTGATTTGTTTGGGAACGATCATTTTTTTTAAGCTAACTTTTTCTTTCAAGATGCCAAAGACAGACGAGAGAGGAAATACTGTTTTATCTGCAAGAGATATGGCTGTTTTGTACATGCCAGAAATACCAAAGATGGAAGCTGAATTAGACAAGCTGAAAAATCAGAATTCAAAGCTTCTAAATCAGATTCAGGAGTTCAAATCTAAATTGTCAAATACTGATAAAACTCCTGATTGTATAAAATGTGCTAATCTTGATAAATCTGATTTTGCAGATATTATGAAGGAAAGAGAGAAAGAGATTAAAGATAAACATAATCAAATAGGAATGAAAGAGAAAATCATAGGAGTTAAAGAGAAGATTATCATGCAAAAAGAGAGAAAGATAACGAATCTTCAAAGTCAACTGATGACGACTGAAAAGAAGTCATAAGAATCACAAGATGAATCAGTCAAGCTTCAACAGAAGTTTAAGGTTTTTGAAGATCATATATCTGTTCTGGAAAAGAAAAATGCTGAATTGATAAAAAGCATTAAAGAAGATAAAGTCAAAGAGAAACTTCAAAGCCAACTAAAGACAACTGAACAAAGATCTTCAGAATTGCAATCTGAATCAGTTAAGCTTCAACAGAAGTTTAAGGCTTTTGAAGAGAAGATATCTGCCTTGGAAATACAGAATGCTGAACTGAAAACAAGTCTCCAAGCAGAAAAAGAAAAAGCAAATGTGAAGACATCTTCAACTCAACAATCATCTGAGATTTCCAAGAAAGCTAACCAAGAGAAAAAGGATCTTGAGCTGAGATGCATTAAACTTTCTAAGCAAGTGTCGGATTTTGAAAAAGTTATAATTACTGAACGAGACACATTTGCTAAGGAAAGAAAAGTTCTTGAAGATAAAAACACTGAACTTCCCAAACAGATCTCAGTTTTACAAGACTTATTGGAAAAAGAAAGACAAATTTTCAAAGAACAGAAAAAGTCTTTTGAATCTGAAAAGAAAAGTTCTGAAAAGAGAAATGTTGGGATCTTCAATGAAATTTCTGATAAATCCAAGAACTTACAAAAAGATTTTGAACAAGAATGTTCATATTTTGAAACTGAAATATCCAAGCTCATGTCCAAAATCTCTGTTCTATCATCAGATATTCTTAAAGAACATATGGCTAGATCTAATTTGAAAAAGAAGTTTGACACACTAATTTCTGAAAGAAATTTTTTATCTAAAAAGGTAAATGACTTAGAAGCTGCAAACATTGAATTGTCAGATAAAGTAACAGCTGATGTGATTAGTCAATCACCTGTTGATCAATCAACAGAATCAGTCTGTTCCTTCAAAACAGCTTAAAGTTCTATTCATGATAAAAATGTTTTAAATAACAAAAGTGTCAAACCAATCATTGTCAAATCAAGTCAGATCAGACCATCAAATTTATTTTATGACAAATCTGTTGATGGATCAGCAAGCTATTATGTAAAATCTCTTGGAAAGTCTTCTCAGAAAAGTCAGATGGTCTGGAGAGTTAAAGATTCTTCAGAAGAGAAGAAGAAAGACAAAGCATTCAAATCCACAACAAATGCCAAAAAGAACAGTATGCATAAAGGTAAATCTTTTGGTAATTCTGATATATATTACTCGACTAATCATCTGATCAGGATTGCTCAAAGGAAGATCTGTTGTTCTTACTGTGGAGAAAATGACTTTGTTCAGAGAGAATCTGCTCACAACTGGTACGGTTCTTATAGAATAACTTCTCAGAATTCTGGATTTAAAAGATATAAGTCTAATGAGAAGTGGATTCTTAAATCTAATATACCAGGACCCAAATACCAGTGGGTACCAAAACCTGTTAAATCTATTTCGCAGGTACCATAGGTATAGGAGAGCATGATGTTTGACTTCTAGACAAAACAGTCTAGGACTCGTACTTCAAAGTACAAGTTTATGGCTCTTGAATAATTCAGTTCAAGACCCGTAATTCAAAGTTCAAAGACTGTGGCTTCTGATCACATGACAGATCAGGACCCATTATTCAATGTTTAGATAAGGATATTATGCAAAATATCCAGGGGGAGCTTTATAGACCTAAATCATTCTACCATGATTTGAGGGGGAGCTTAAAGGTAAATATCTTCTAATCTAGATCTCTGATTGTTTGAAAGAAGAACAACTTTCAAGCATGAAAAACGGTTTCTTAAATGTTCAAACCACTTCTGATTCTCAAAAGGTTTCATGAATTAAGAAGTGTGATTTTAAATGTTTTTCATTATTGAGCTTCAATGTTTAACTGACCGTGTGTTTCCAAAGATTAATACTTGTGTATTATCTTTTCATACACTATAAAGTATTCACACACATCGGTTTAGTACTTCATTTGATTTTGTTATTACCATGTCTCATAATGAACAAATTTTTCGATGGTAATACTCCTGTTTGCTTTCAAATGTTGTTGAGCATCATTCATCATTTCAATATTTGTGCTTTCATTGCTAAAATTGTTTATATTCGTTCATATAAACAAAATATCCAATTCTTTGATACCCTAACCATTTCATTTGATCTGATTGATACATTGTCAGATTCTCAAAACAATTCTCTTGATTTCATTTCATTCATTCAATATCCTTGTTTTGAGAGATCTTCAAAGTTCAATTGCTCAAATCTCATGAGCATACATTTTGACAATGTCATCATACATTTTTTTTAGCTTAACCGCTAAAGTTAAATTGTTGAGCACCCATTCTTTATAGGACTTACATGGGATTCATGTGTGAGCTTAAATAGAACTTCCATGGATTCACGTTAACCAGCGTTTCCTACCCAGGAAGTTATCCTAGAGTGATTGAGGGGTGAGGGGTCATAAATCAAAGAGTGGGGGAGATAACTCATCCGGTTGAGTTTTTCTCATTGCGTGGAGCGGAAAAATGTAAATGAGAGTTTGGTTAGAAGTGAGCAAAATGTTAAAAAGAAAGAGGGTGTGAGAACAGAGTTAAAAGAATATCAAAACTCTGCACCAACCACTTTCTGAGCCGGGCAGCCACAAAATCTGATTGGTTTACATTCTTTGGTGACCATCATTGAAACAGGCAGTGAGCCCATGCCAACTCTTGCAATTACCCCACCAGCCACTCGTTTCTTTCTTAACAAAGAAATGTTTCATTTTCTTTGGGGACGCAACATATCTTCTATCTAGTCTTCACTCGGAAGATTTAGATATTGAAAAAGAAGGAAACTTGCCCCACCTTCGCACCTCTTTCATGCACATTGAGTCCGTGTAATATCTGTTGCTGTCTCAATAATTTACACAATTTGAGCCTTATGAAATACAATCATTGTGCTAAATTCTTTCATACACAAGCACGAGCACACAGAAAATTTGTTTTTCTGTCAGAACATTCATAGATAAACCTTATGTTTTTCAATGATTGAATGGAAGTCCTGGGGAGTCATCATCAAACCAGCTCCTTAAATTGTACATTCGTTGTACACAGTAACTCCGTGTTACTGACAAGAACTTCTAACTGTTTCATTTGTTGAATCAGGGTTACCAAGTTCATTATATCTGAATTTGAAAAGATTCGGATAAATACATTCATGAATTGACGGCTCTCTATCAGATCAAAGGGGAAAAATGTTTCTCAAAGGGGGAGAATATCTGTAAAAGGGGGAGATTCAAAGATTATGTTGAAATTGAAGATGTTTTGATGATTATGAAGACCTCACAATCATCAAAAAGGGGAGAAATATACAGAGATCAATTTCAAAAGTTATGAAGAAAGTTCAAAGACTTCAAAGAAGTTCAGAGTTTCTAAAGTCAAGACATGTGGAGAATTTCTGAATTTTCACATTAGATGAAAAGGAATAATTATGAGATTATTCAAAGTCAAATTCTGAAGATGATTTGAGAAAGATTGTTTTTCCAAAGATGGTCAAGAGATCAAAGAGATGAAGATACAATTTTCAAAGATCCCTCGAAGTTTCAAAAGTTTTAAAGAGTTTCAAAGATTTGTTCAAGACTTGTTGACTCTACAAAGATGCAATATGCAAAAGACTTTTCAAGACTCTTCAAAGACTGAAAGGCTGAAGATTGCCAGAGCTTCAAAGTTTAAAGATTGTCAAAGATAAAAGATTGAAGAATCAAGTACTGAAGACTTATGTCAAATTTTTATTAAATCTTGAATACAAAGGGGGAGATTGTTAGTGTATTATTGTATACAAGATTTAATAGGAAAAGTCAAGTCATGTAAAGTCAACAGAGTCAAAGTCTGTATTAGTCTAATATGTGTTTACTTAATATGTAGTTAATCTTGTGAGCTTATATCCTTGGTATAAATAGGGATATGAGTTTAGAATCAATGTAACTAAGGAGAGTTCATTGTACGTATATTGTTAGATCTATGACAAAGAAGCTTTCTCTCTCTACACTCTCTCTCTAGAACTCCATTGTTAAATCTTGATTGAGATTGAATTGCTTGATTGTATCTGGGAGTATAATATCAGAGTGAGTTTCGATAAACTGCACGACGTACGTTCCGTTCGGTTCGGCCAATGCGTGTCTACGACAATTTGCGACTCTAGATCGGTTTATTGCAAGGTTATAAATGGCGTGAGGGGTGGCGTGGCGGTGAGGCCAAGCCTCAAGCCATAGGAGCCACGACGAAGCCATGGCATTTTCAAGGCGTGACTTATGGCGTCAATAATCTATTTCATATATAATATTATATATAAAAACGCATGTTTTGTAGTATTATTCAATGGGTTAATAGTAATAAGCAAGTTAAATTAGGTTATATATTAAAAACTTGCAAATAATACATTAAAAACGTAAAGAAAAATCAAATATCTCATTACGATAATTGCGCATTAGGCCATGGCGTGCCATGAGCTTAACGTGGCGTGACACACAAGCCTTGGTGCCATGGCGCGCCATGGCGGCTGTACGGCGAGTTTTTTAGAACATTGGTTTTTTGTAAGTAATATATGCTTATAACGTTCTAAATAACATTGTAGAAGGCCCACGTATATTTTCATGGAAATCCGGCACGGTGGATCCGGACGAGAAACCTCCTATACCCCCGCCTTTGGCGTATGGGCAAAAACTGGGTTTCGCGCTTAAATGTGCGTAACTTCTTCTACGTGACTCCGTTTTAGGCCCATGACCAGTCAAAACGGACCTTGGAAGGTCCATCACACAATGTGCAGGGCGTTTGGTGGCAATACACCATGATTTGAGTGTGTTTCGATAAACTGCACGACGTACGTTCGGTTCGGTTTGGCCAATGCGTGTCTACGGAAATTTGTGGCTCTAGATCGGTTTTTTGTAAGTAATATATGCTTAAAACCTTCTAAATAACATTGTAGAAGTCCCACATAAATTTCCATTGTAATCCGGCGCGGTCGGTCCGGACGAGAAACCCGCTATACCCCCTGCCTTTCGCGTATCGGCAAAAACTGGGTTTCGCGCTAAAATGTGCGTAACTTCTGCTACGTGACTCTGTTTTAGGCCCATGACCAGTCAAAACGGAACTTGGAAGGTCCACCACACAATGTGCAGGGCGTTTGGTGGCAATACCCCATGATTTGAGTGTGTTTCGATAAACTGCACGACGTACGTTCGGTTCGGTTTGGCCAATGCGTGTCTACGGAAATTTGTGGCTCTAGATCGGTTTTTTGTAAGTAATACATGCTTAAAACCTTCTAAATAACATTGTAGAAGTCCCACGTAAATTTCCATTGTAATCCGGCGCGGTCGGTCCGGACGAGAAACCCGCTATACCCCCTGCCTTTCGCGTATCGGCAAAAACTGGGTTTCGCGCTAAAATGTGCGTAACTTCTGCTACGTGACTCTGTTTTAGGCCCATGACCAGTCAAAACGGAACTTGGAAGGTCCACCATACAATGTGCAGGGCGTTTGGTGGCAATACCCCATGATTTGAGTGTGTTTCGATAAACTGCACGACGTACGTTCGGTTCGGCCAATGCGTGTCTACGGCAATTTGCGGCTCTAGATCGATTTTTTGTAAGTAATATATGCTTAAAATCTTCTAAATAACATTGTAGAAGGCCCACGTAAATTTCCACGGAAATCCGGCACGGTAGGTCCGGACGAGAAACCCCCTATACCTCCGCATTTCGCGTATCGGCAAAAACTGGGTTTCGCGCTAAAATGTGCATAACTGCTGCTACATGACTCCGTTTTAGGCCCATGACCAGTAAAAACGGACCTTGGATGTGCAGGGCTATTGGTGGCAATACACCATGATTTGAGTGTGTTTCGATAAACTCCACGACGTACGTTCGGTTCGGTTCGACCAATGCGTGTCTACGGCAATTTGCGGCTCTAGATCGGTTTTTTGTAAGTAATATATGCTTAAAACCTTCTAAATAACATTGTAGAAGGCCCACGTAAATTTCCATGGAAATCCGGCACGGTCGGTCCGGACGAGAAAGCCCCTATACCCCCGCCTTTCGCATATCGGCAAAAACTGGGTTTCGCGCTAAAATATGCGTAACTTCTGCTACGTGACTCCGTTTTAGGCCCATGACCAGTCAAAACGTACCTTGGATGTGCAGGGCTATTGGTGGCAATACACCATGATTTGAGTGTGTTTCGATAAACTGCACGACGTACGTTCGATTCTGTTCGGCCAATGCGTGTCTACAGAAATTTGCGGCTCTAGATCGGTTTTTTGTAAGTAATATATGCTTAAAACCTTCTAAATAACATTGTAGAAGGCCCACATAAATTTCCATGGTAATCCGGCACGGTCGGTCCGGACGAGAAAGCCCCTATACCCCCGCCTTTCGCGTATCGGCAAAAACTGGGTTTCGCGCTAAAATGTGCGTAACTTCTGCTACGTGACTCCGTTTTAGGCTCATGACCAGTCAAAACGGACCTTGGAAGGTCAACCACATAATGTGCAGGGCGATTGGTGTCAATACACCATGATTTGAGTGTGTTTCGATAAACTGCACGACGTACGTTCGGTTCGGTTCAGCCAATGCGTGTCTACGGCAATTTGCGGCTCTAGATCGGGTTTTTGTAAGTAATATTTGCTTAAAACCTTCTAAATAACATTGTAGAAGGCTTACGTAAATTTCCACGGAAATCAGGCATGGTCGGTCCGGACGAGAAACCCCCTATACCCCTGCTTTCGCGTATCGGAAAAAACTGGGTTTCGCGCTAAAATATGCGTAACTTCTGCTACGTGACTCCGTTTTAGGCCCATGACCAGTCAAAACGGAACTTGGAAGGTCCACCACACAATGTGCAGGGCGTTTGGTGGCAATACCCCATGATTTGAGTGTGTTTCGATAAACTGCACGACGTACGTTCGGTTCGGTTCGGCCAATGAGTGTCTACGGCAATTTGCGGCTCTAGATCGATTTTTTGTAAGTAATATATGCTTAAAACCTTCTAAATAACATTGTAGAAGGCCCACGTAAATTTCCATGGAAATCCGGCACGGTCGGTCCGGACGAGAAACCCCCTATACCTCCGCCTTTCGCGTATCGGCAAAAACTGGGTTTCGCGCTAAAATGTGCGTAACTTCTGCTACATGACTCCATTTTAGACCCATGACCAGTCAAAACGGACCTTGGATGTGCAGGGCTATTGGTGGCAATACACCATGATTTGAGTGTGTTTCGATAAACTGCACGACGTACGCTCGGTTCGGTTTGGCCAATGCGTGTCTTCGGCAATTTGCGGCTCTAGATCGGTTTTTTTGTAAGTAATATATGCTTAAAACGTTCTAAATAACATTGTAGAAGGCCCACGTAAATTTCCATGGTAATCCGGCACGGTCGGTCCGGACGAGAAAACCCCTATACCCCCGCCTTTCGCGTATCGGCAAAAACTGGGTTTCGCGCTAAAATGTGCGTAACTTCTGCTACGTGACTCCGTTTTAGGCTCATGTGTAACACCCTAGAAACTGCGGAAATAAAATTTTGAAGAAACAATTCGGCAATAGACTAAGTTGCGGAATAAGGTGTGACAATTTTCATTACACAATTAACCCAACGGGTATAGAGTAGCCAATATTGAGGTAGATAGCTGAAGTATAAAACGACATCCTATTAATCTACAAAATATCTAGATTAGGGACGGGTATCGCTACACTTCCAAAATAAATCTTCAAAAGAATCCCTCACGACCCAAGGTCACTCCCTCAGTCCCGGCGAGCCCCACTGCTAAGATAACCTGCCAACATGACAACCAAGAGCAAGCGTTAGGCTAACGCCTAGTGAGAACAAGTTAAAATAAAAGAGAGTACTAAACCCAATTGGTGCCACGCGGTAGTATAGCCATGAGCTAAGTCAAGAAATCCAATAAACCATTAGTGATTAAACATGGTATAAGTAATACCCAAAAATCACATAACGAGCTCAACCCCTCTAGATCTGTTGCTCAAAACATTCAAGTCAACCCCTCTGGATCTATCCTTGAGAGTTCCCAAAGCAGGGGGAACCCAAGCACCAAATGGGATTACACCTTACTCCACCATGAGACACTGCCCGACCGTATAGGCCCACAGCCTACTTATCATGGCAACCCAATGCCTATCCCGTGCTAAAACGTGAACCAAATGCCCAAAACAGGGGGCATAGGGACACCGTGCCTATGGATCCATTGCACTAAGACTCAAAGCCAAAGCATGTCATTTCAGAGCATACTCATATTAAATCAGATATACAGGCAATTCATATGAACAACGGTTCAATTCTATAAATTGTGATTCTTGAAAATGTGAAATCTTTAGAAGGTATTTCCCAACAGAATCAGTTACTTTGAAACCAGGTTTTCCACATTTAAATAATACATTTGTCACATAACATTCGTAATACAGACCGATTTAGCTTAAGGACTCACCTCAGATTTCTTTCTGATTATAGCCTGCTTCAGACGATTGCTACCTATGACAACACCGATAATCGGTAAGCTAAAATAAAGACAACTTAATGACTTAAAACTCCATAATACGAACACAACACACTACCAGAACTCAGTACCGGTCGAAGGACTCAACCGGTCGAACGACCATCCGGTCGAACCCCACCCCGGTCGAACCCGACCCCGGTCGAACCCGATGTCCGGTCGAACCCGACCCCGGTCTTAGGTCACACTGGTCGAACGACCAACCGGTCGAACGACCATCGTCTTGTTCAACAAGAACACCAAGAACAGGTCGAATGTTGAACCCAGATCCAAAATGAGAAATACTCAGATCTCGAAATGGAACGGTTTAAAACCTTCACAACGAGATTTTACACGGCTAAAAGCATTCAGATCAAAGCATTAAGCTAGATTCGTACCTGGATTTGGAGAAAACCGAACGACCACTTTCTTCCTGCTTCACTTCTCTCTCTCTGATTTCTCAAAACTGATATTTGTGATATTTCCAAAATATATAAAATCTGATTTATATTTATATAACACAAGTTACATTTTACCCCCTTAAACTTTGGGTAATAGTCAACTTTTCACCCAACCCCAAAATAGCGGGTGTTACAATCCTCCCCAACTTGGAGAAGATTTCGCCCTCGAAATCTCGGCTATGGAAAGAGGTGAGGGTACCTCCGCCTCAAGTCCTCTTCCGCTTCCCATGTCATATTGGCACCTCGATGGTGCTTCCACTGAACCTTGATCATTGTGACTTCCCGGTGACGAAGCTTCTTCGTCTTCCTTTCCAAAATCGCCTCAGGTTCTTCAACGCAACGATTCCCTTCATCCACTCTGATCTCGGAGAGTGGAATAACACTCTCCTCCTTTGCTAGACACTTCCGTAGATAGCACACGTGAAACGTGTTATGAATTCCCTTCATTTCCGGAGGAAGTTCCAGCTGATAAGCTTGGAGTCCTACCCGCTTAGTCACAGTGAACGGTCCAAGGAAACGGGGGCTCAACTTCCAACGCTTCCCAAATCTGATAATTCCCTTCCAAGGGGACACCTTTAACATAACTCGATCTCCCACTTGGAATTCCATTGGCCGTCTTTTCTTATCGGCGTAGCTTTTCTGTCGATCTTGGGCCGCCTTCAAACGTTCGCGGATGCCCTTGAGCTTGTCCGCCGTTTCTTGCACAACCTCTGGTCCGGCGAACTGCTTTTCCCCCGCCTCGAGCCAACATACGGGAGTTCGACACTTGCGACCGTATAACGCTTCAAACGGTGCCATCCCTATACTTGAGTGGTAGCTATTATTGTATGCGAACTCTACCAAAGGCAGGTGCGTATCCCAACTACCCCCAAAGTCGATCACGCATGATCTTAACATATCTTCTAGCGTCTGGATTGTCCTCTCGCTTTGTCCGTCGGTTTGAGGATGGTAGGCCGTGCTCAACTTCACTCGTGTGCCCAATTCCTTTTGTAAGCCATCCCAAAAATGCGACGTGAACCGACTATCCCGATCAGAGACTATAGATAACGGCACGCCGTGCCGGGAAATTACTTCATCGATGTACAACTTCGCCAATTTATCCATTGGTAACGTCTCCCGCATGGCCAAGAAGTGAGCGCTTTTGGTCAAGCGGTCAACTATAACCCAAATGGCGTCGTGACCTTTCAAGGTCTTTGGTAGCTTTGTCACGAAATCCATCGTGATGTGTTCCCATTTCCATTCCGGAATTTCCAAGGATTGCAAACTTCCGTAGGGTCTTTGGTGCTCGGCCTTCACTTGCAAACAAGTCACACACTGTTCCACGTAGCGCGCCACATCAAGCTTCATGACTGGCCACCAATAAAGCAATTTCAAATCTCTATACATTTTCGTGCTTCCCGGGTGAATGGAGTATTTTGACTTGTGGGCATCTTCGAGAAGAAGTTCTCTATTACCCCCAATCTTGGGCACCCAGACTCGCCCATTGAAAAGCTTCACCCCTCGACTATCTTCAGTCAACAAAAGATGTTGTTTCGCCATGACTTCTCCTTTGAGGTTTTCCTCCACCAAGGCTTTGGCTTGCGATTCTTTGATTCTATCAATAAGCGTTGAAGTTACTTCAATCCGTGCAAAGGTAGCACGAGAATTTCCTCCGCAGACTTTCCGACTCAAGGCGTCGGCAACCACGTTTGCCTTACCCGGATGGTAGAGCAATTCGCAGTCATAATCCTTCAACAACTCCAACCATCTTCGTTGCCTCATGTTTAGCTCTTTCTGATTAAAGATATGCTTCAGACTCTTGTGATCAGTATAAAGAGTACACTTCGTACCGTAAAGGTAGTGCCGCCACAACTTCAGTGCAAACACCACAGCTGCCAATTCCAAGTCATGAGTAGGGTAGTTGACTTCATGCACTTTAAGTTGCCTTGATGCGTAAGCGATCACCTTCCCTCTTTGCATCAGGACACAACCCAAACCCATCTTCGACGCATCGCTGTACACCACAAAATCTTCCGTCCCGTCTGGTAAGGATAGGATAGGAGCTTCACAAAGCTTCTTCTGTAATGTGCGGAATGCCTCTTCTTGCTTCTCGGTCCACATAAATTCCACGTTCTTCCGGGTCAAGATTGTCAACGACGAGGCTATCTTCGAGAAGTCTTGGATGAATCTCCGGTAGTATCCTGCCAAACCTAGGAAGCTTCGGATTTCAGACGGATTCTTGGGAGGTTCCCAATTCGTCATTGCCTCAATCTTTGCGGGATCCACCTTGACTCCTTCCTTTGAAACTATATGCCCCAAAAATTGAACTTCTGGAAGCCAAAAGTCGCACTTTGAAAACTTTGCGTAGAGTCTTTTTCGCCTTAACACCTCTAACACTTCACGGAGATGTTGCTCGTGCTCTTCTTCGTTCTTGGAGTAAACTAGGATATCGTCGATGAACACGATTACTGATCTGTCGAGGAACGGTCGACACACTCGATTCATCAAGTCCATAAATATCGCCGGTGCGTTAGTTAGGCCGAATGGCATTACGAGAAACTCGTAGTGCCCATAGCGAGTTCTAAATGCCGTCTTTGGGATGTCGCTTTTTGCTACCTTCACTTGGTGATACCCCGATCGAAGATCAATCTTTGAGAAGCAACCCGCTCCTTGAAGCTGATCGAACAGGTCGTCGATTCTTGGAAGTGGATACCTGTTCTTCACCGTCACTTTGTTCAGTTCCCTGTAGTCGATACACATTCTCAATGCACCGTCCTTTTTCTTGACAAAAAGAACCGGAGCTCCCCACGGTGACGAGCTCGGTCGGATGAAACCTTTCTCGAGAAGGTCTTGAAGTTGAACCACCATCTCTTGCATTTCGGTAGGAGCCAAACGATAAGGAGCTCGAGCAATTGGAGCCGCTCCTGGAATGAGGTCAATATGAAAGTCCACAACACGATCGGGCGGCAACCCGGGCAAGTCTTCCGAAAACACATCGGGAAACTCGCGTACTACCCTAACATCTTCCAACTTTCGTTGGTCGAGTTTGGTATCGATGGCATACGCCAAGAAAGATACGTATCCTTTCGCCAAACACTTCCTAGCTTTGATTACTGAAATAATCGCCACATCGCTTTTCCTTCCTTCGCCGTAGATTATAGTCGCTTCTCCGTTTGCCACAGGTAAACCGATCATTTTCTTGGAACATACAATTTCGGCCTGGTTCTTAGATAACCAGTCCATACCTACCACTACGTCGAACCCGCCAATTCGCATAGGCAGTAAATTAATGGGAAATTTCTTTCCCTTAAGCTCTAACATGCAGTCTTTAAGGATACTACGAATTAGAACCTGACCTCCATTTGCTATTTCTACCACAACAGCATTCTCTAACTTACTCATAGACATAGCAAGCCTTTGACAGAACAATTCAGATATGAACGAGTAGCTAGCACCAGAATCAAATAACACACGTGTAGGTACGGAATTTAGAGAGAACGTACCCGACACCACATCGGTCGATGCTTTCACTTCCTCGGACGACATCTGGAAAGCCCTTCCAGTCGACCGCGGAGGTTCCAACTTCTTCCCGCCAGATCCTCCGGTCTTCAGTTTCGGGCATTCCGCCCTAACGTGCCCCGGCTCCTTACACTCGAAACATAATTGCCCCTTTTGAGGGCAATCTCTGTACGTGTGACCCGCCTTCCCGCACTTGTAGCACACTCCGGGAACAAAGTTGCACGGGCCGAAATGTTTGTTTCTACACCTGGAGCACCACTTGGCATCACGTCTAGGATCAGCTCCTCGCTGAGCGCTGTTGTTGGCATAAAAGGGTTTCTTTGAGGGCGTCGAACTTCCCTCCCATTTCCGCTTCTCGATTTGGCGAACACTTTGCTCCTTGCCGAGACTGTAAGCATCTTCCATAAGTTGAGCTTCTTCCATTGCCTCCCGAAGGATAGAGGTCTTTGTCACACGAACCATCGACATCATGTCCGATGGGAGACCCTTGATGTAAGCCTTGATTTTATCCTTCTCTGTCGGGACCAGATGTCCCACAAAACCCAACTTGTCCATGAAGAGACGGCTGTACTCCCTCACAGACATACCTCCCTTCTTCAAGTTCTGGAATTCATCCTTGATTCGGTCCAACGACCTCTCGTTACAGTACTCCTCTAACAGTTTCTCCTTGAAGGTAGGCCAAGACAATTGGTCCAGAACGGTCGGCTCCAGCGAAGCAGAGTACACATCCCACCATGTAAGAGCTATTCCCTGCAGCATTCGGGAACCAAATATCACCCTCTGCTCCTCCCCACATTCGCTTGAGCGAAAAGCTTGCTCCATCTCTCGAACCCAGGCCATACAATCTTGCGGATTGTCTGAGCCTTTAAATTCTGGCGGTCGGCAACCCAGAAAAGCCTTGAACGTGCAAGTCCGCGCCGTTCGACTGACGCCCAGGGTTGCAGTCACCACCGGAGAAATTACAGGTCCAGTACCCCCGGATCCTGCCACAATCACATTTTCGCCAACCGTTTCGTGCCTACGGTTGTTAGCGTCTCGGTCCTCAAGAAGCTTCAAGAATACTTCCTGTTGTTGAGCCATGGCCCTATTCATGGCCAACATCATACGATCCATCATTCTCGTCTCTGCCGTCACTTCTTCGATAATGGGCTCATCATCCTCCAAATTACGCCGAGGAATTTGCTCGGGTCCTCCACCCAGCACATTACTCACACGTAACGTTTCCCCCACTACGGTCGCCAGCGGATGGTCGGCCGTAGGTATGTCGGCCTCTTGGCCTTCCGGATGACTCCTGGTATTAACCATGGTTCTGCTGAACGCAATCATGTAAAAGAACGGAATAAGGATTACGGAAAACACAGAGAACGTACTTCTACACTTATCAATCGTTATAACAACAGTAATTTAAGTATGCTCACGTAAGACATTTTCATAATAACGTTAGCTAAGTGAAATTATGAACGTATAATACGCAAGAGTGCTTATTACCATCGTTACAACTTTCAACTTGTGCAATTTTCCGTTGACCCTAAGACCATCCTATCTTACAAGATCTACCCCATCTCACGAGTCGTAACTTAATAGTCTCAGCTTAAGTCTAGGCATCTTACAGTCATACCTAGTTCACTTAAACCAAGGCTCTGATACCAACTTGTAACACCCTAGAAACTGCGGAAATAAAATTTTGAAGAAACAATTCGGCAATAGACTAAGTTGCGGAATAAGGTGTGACAATTTTCATTACACAATTAACCCAACGGGTATAGAGTAGCCAATATTGAGGTAGATAGCTAAAGTATAAAACGACATCCTATTAATCTACAAAATATCTAGATTAGGGACGGGTATCGCTACACTTCCAAAATAAATCTTCAAAAGAATCCCTCACGACCCAAGGTCGCTCCCTCAGTCCCGACGAGCCCCACTGCTAAGATAACCTGCCAACATGACAACCAAGAGCAAGCGTTAGGCTAACGCCTAGTGAGAACAAGCTAAAATAAAAGAGAGTACTAAACCCAATTGGTGCCACGCGGTAGTATAGCCATGAGCTAAGTCAAGAAATCCAATAAACCATTAGTGATTAAACATGGTATAAGTAATACCCAAAAATCACATAACGAGCTCAACCCCTCTAGATCTGTTGCTCAAAACATTCAAGTCAACCCCTCTGGATCTATCCTTAAGAGTTCCCAAAGCAGGGGGAACCCAAGCACCAAATGGGATTACACCTTACTGCACCATGAGACACTGCCCGACCGTATAGGCCCACAGCCTACTTATCATGGCAACCCAATGCCTATCCCGTGCTAAAACGTGAACCAAATGCCCAAAACAGGGGGCATAGGGACACCGTGCCTATGGATCCATTGCACTAAGACTCAAAGCCAAAGCATGTCATTTCAGAGCATACTCATATAAAATCAGATATACAGGCAATTCATATGAACAACGGTTCAATTCTATAAATTGTGATTCTTGAAAATGTGAAATCTTTAGAAGGTATTTCCCAACAGAATCAGTTACTTTGAAACCAGGTTTTCCACATTTAAATAATACATTTGTCACATAACATTCGTAATACAGACCGATTTAGCTTAAGGACTCACCTGAGATTTCTTCCTGATTATAGCCTGCTTCAGACGATTGCTACCTATGACAACACCGATAATCGGTAAGCGAAAATAAAGACAACTTAATGACTTAAAACTCCATAATACGAACACAACACACTACCAGAACTCAGTACCGATCGAAGGACTCAACCGGTCGAACGACCATCCGGTCGAACCCAACCCCGGTCGAACCCCACCCCGGTCGAACCCGACCCCGGTCAAACCCCGATGTCCGGTCGAACCCGACCCCGGTCGAACCCGATGTCCGGTCGAACCCGACCCCGGTCTTAGGTCACACTGGTCGAACGACCAACCGGTCGAACGACCATCGTCTTGTTCAACAAGAACACCAAGAACAGGTCGAATGCTGAACCCAGATCCAAAATGAGAAATACTCAGATCTCGAAATGGAACGGTTTAAAACCTTCACAACGAGATTTTACACGGCTAAAAGCATTCAGATCAAAGCATTAAGCTAGATTCGTACCTGGATTTGGAGAAAACCGAACGACCACTTTCTTCCTGCTTCACTTCTCTCTCTCTGATTTCTCAAAACTGATATTTGTGATATTTCCAAAATATCTAAAATCTGATTTATATTTATATAACACAAGTTACATTTTACCCCCTTAAACTTTGGGTAATAGTCAACTTTTCACCCAACCCCAAAATAGCGGGTGTTACATCATGACCAGTCAGAACGGACCTTGGAAGGTCAACCACATAATGTGCAGGGCGTTTGGTGGCAATACACCATGATTTGAGTGTGTTTCGATAAACTGCACGACGTACGTTCGGTTCGGTTTGGCCAATGCGTGTCTACGGCAATTTGCGGCTCTAGATCGGGTTTTTGTAAGTAATATTTGCTTAAAACCTTCTAAATAACATTGTAGAAGGCTTACGTAAATTTCCACGAAAATCCGGCATGGTCGGTCCGGACGAGAAACCCCCTATACCCCTGCCTTTCGCGTATCGGCAAAAACTGGGTTTCACGCTAAAATATGCGTAACTTGTGCTACGTGACTCCGTTTTAGGCCCATGACCAGTCAAAACGGACCTTGGAAGGTCCACAACACAATGTGCAGGGCGTTTGGTGGCAATACACCATGATTTGAGTGTGTTTCGATAAACTGCACGACGTACGTTCGGTTCGGTTCGGCCAATGCGTGTCTACGGAAATTTACGGCTCTAGATCGGTTTTTTGTAAGTAATATATGCTTAAAACCTTCTAACTAAGATTGTAGAAGGCCCACGTAAATTTCCATAGAAATCCGGCACGGTCGGTCCGGACAAGAAACCCCCTATACCCCCCGCCTTTCGCGTATCGGCAAAAACGGGGTTTCGCGCTAAAATGTGTGTAACTTCTGCTACGTGTCTCCGTTTTAGGCCCATGATTAGTCAAAACGGACCTTGGAAGGTCAACCACACAATGTGCAGGGCGTTTGGTGTTAATACACCATGATTTGAGTGTGTTTCGATAAACTGCACGACGTACATTCAATTCGGTTCGGCCAATGCGTGTCTACGGCAATTTGCGACTCTAGATCGATTTATTGCAAGGTTATAAATGGCGTGAGGCGTGGCGTGGCGGGGAGGCCAAGCCTCAAGCCTTAGGATCCACGGCGAAGCCATGGCATTTTCAAGGCGTAACTTATGGCGTCAATAATCTATTTCATATATAATATTATATATAAAAACGCATGTTTTGTAGTATTATTCAATGGGTTAATAGTAATAAGCAAGTTAAATTAGGTTATATATTAAAAACATGCAAATAATACATTAAAAACGTAAATAAAAATCAAATATCTCATTACGATAATTGCGCATTAGGCCATGGCGTGCCATGAGCTTAACGTGGCGTGACACACAAGCCTTGGTGCCATGGCGCGCCATGGCGGCTGTACGGCGAGTTTTTTTGAACATCGGTTTTTTGTAAGTAATATATGCTTAAAACGTTCTAAATAACATTGTAGAAGGCCCACGTAAATTTCCATGGTAATCCGGCACGGTCGGTCCGGACGAGAAACCCCCTATACCCCCGCCTTTGGCGTATGGGCAAAAACTGGGTTTAGCGCTTAAATGTGCGTAACTTCTGCTACGTGACTCCGTTTTAGGCCCATGACCAGTCAAAACGGACCTTGGAAGGTCCACCACACAATGTGCAGGGAGTTTGGTGGCAATACACCATGATTTGAGTGTGTTTCGATAAACTGCACGACGTACGTTAAGTTCGGTTCAGCCAATGCGTGTCTACGGCAATTTGCGGCTCTAGATCGGTTTTTTGTAAGTAATATATGCTTAAAACTTTCTAAATAACATTGTAGAAGGCCCACGTAAATTTCCATGGAAATCCGGCACGGTCGGTCCGGACGAGAAAGCCCCTATACCCCGCCTTTCGCATATCGGCAAAAACTGGGTTTCGCGCTAAAATGTGCGTAACTTCTGCTACGTGACTCCGTTTTAGGCCCATGACCAGTCAAAACGGACCTTGGAAGGTCCACCACACAATGTGCATGGCGATTGGTGGCAATACACCTTGATTTGAATGTGTTTCGATAAACTGCACGACGTACGTTCGGTTCGGCCAATGCGTGTCTACGGCAATTTGCGGCTCTAGAACGGTTTTTGGTAAGTAATATATGCTTAAAACCTTCTAAATAACATTGTAGAAGGCCCACATAAATTTCCATGGTAATCCGGCACGGTCGGTCCGGACGAGAAACCCCCTATACCCCCGCCTTTCGCGTATCGGCAAAAACTGGGTTTCGTGCTAAAATATGCGTAACTTGTGCTACGTGACTCCGTTTTAGGCCCATGACCAGTCAAAACGAACCTTGGAAGGTCCACCACACAAAGTGCAGGTCGTTTGGTGGCAATACACCATGATTTGAGTGTGTTTCGATTAACTGCACGACGTACGTTCGGTTCGGTTCGGCCAATGCGTGTCTACGGCAATTTGCTGCTCTAGATCGGTTTTTTGTAAGTAATATATGCTTAAAACCTTCTAATTAACATTGTAGAAGGCCCACGTAAATTTCCATGGTAATCCGGCGCGGTCGGTCCGGACGAGAAACCCCCTATACCCCTGCCTTTCGCGTATCGGCAAAAACTGGGTTTCGCGCTTAAATGTGCGTAACTTCTGCTACGTGACTTCGTTTTAGGCCCATGACCAGTCAAAACGGACCTTAGAAGGTCCACCACACAATGTGCAGGGCATTTGGTGGCAATACACCATGATTTGAGTGTGTTTCGATAAACTGCACGACGTACGTTCAGTTCGGTTCAGCCAATGCGTGTCTACGGCAATTTGCGGCTCTAGATCGGTTTTTTGAAAGTAATATATGCTTAAAACTTTCTAAATAACATTGTAGAAGGCCCACGTAAATTTCCATGGAAATCCGGCGCGGTCGGTCCGGACGAGAAAGCCCCTATACCCCCCGCCTTTCGCGTATCGGCAAAAATTGGGTTTCACGCTAAAATGTGCGTTACTTCTGCTACGTGACTCCGTTTTAGGCCCATGACCAGTCAAAACGGACCTTGGAAGGTCCACCACACAATGTGCATGGCGATTGGTGGCAATACACCTTGATTTGAATGTGTTTCGATAAACTGCACGACGTACGTTCGGTTCGGCCAATGCGTGTCTACGGCAATTTGTGGCTCTAGAACGGTTTTTGGTAAGTAATATATGCTTAAAACCTTCTAAATAACATTGTAGAAGGCCCACATAAATTTCCATGGTAATCCGGCACGGTCGGTCCGGACGAGAAACCCCCTATACCCCCGCCTTTCGCGTATCGGCAAAAACTGGGTTTCGTGCTAAAATGTGCGTAACTTGTGCTACGTGACTCCGTTTTAGGCCCATGACCAGTCAAAACGAACCTTGGAAGGTCCACCACACAAAGTGCAGGTCGTTTGGTGGCAATACACCATGATTTGAGTGTGTTTCGATTAACTGCACGACGTACGTTCGGTTCGGTTCGGCCAATGCGTGTCTACGGCAATTTGCTGCTCTAGATCGGTTTTTTGTAAGTAATATATGCTTAAAACCTTCTAATTAACATTGTAGAAGGCCCACGTAAATTTCCATGGTAATCCGGCGCGGTCGGTCCGGACGAGAAACCCCCTATACCCCTGCCTTTCGCGTATCGGCAAAAACTGGGTTTCGCGCTTAAATGTGCGTAACTTCTGCTACGTGACTTCGTTTTTGGCCCATGACCAGTCAAAACGGACCTTAGAAGGTCCACCACACAATGTGCAGGGCATTTGGTGGCAATACACCATGATTTGAGTGTGTTTCGATAAACTGCACGACGTACGTTCAGTTCGGTTCAGCCAATGCGTGTCTACGGCAATTTGCGGCTCTAGATCGGTTTTTTGAAAGTAATATATGCTTAAAACTTTCTAAATAACATTGTAGAAGGCCCACGTAAATTTCCATGGAAATCCGGCGCGGTCGGTCCGGACGAGAAAGCCCCTATACCCCCCGCCTTTCGCGTATCGGCAAAAATTGGGTTTCACGCTAAAATGTGCGTTACTTCTGCTACGTGACTCCGTTTTAGGCCCATGACCAGTCAAAACGGACCTTGGAAGGTCCACCACACAATGTGCATGGCGTTTGGTGGCAATACACCTTGATTTGAATGTGTTTCAATAAACTGCACGACGTACGTTCGGTTCGGCCAATGCGTGTCTACGGCAATTTGCGGCTCTAGAACGGTTTTTGGTAAGTAATATATGCTTAAAAATTTCTAAATAACATTGTAGAAGGACCACGTAAATTTCCATGGTAATCCGGCATGGTCGGTCCGGACGAGAAACCCCCTATACCCCCGCCTTTCGCTTATCGGCAAAAACTGGGTTTCGCGCTTAAATGTGCGTAACTTCTGCAACGTGACTCCGTTTTAGGCCCATGACCAGTCAAAACGGACCTTGGAAGGTCCACCACACAATGTGCAGGGCGTTTGGTGGCAATACACCATGATTTGAGTGTGTTTCGATAAACTGCACGACGTACGTTCAGTTCGGTTCAGCCAATGCGTGTCTACGGCAATTTGCGGCTCTAGATCGGTTTTTTGTAAGTAATATATGCTTAAAACTTTCTAAATAACATTGTAGAAGGCCCACGTAAATTTCCATGGAAATCCGGCATGGTCGGTCCGGACGAGAAACCCCCTATACCCTGCCTTTCGCATATCGGCAAAAACTGGGTTCCGCGCTAAAATGTGCGTAACTTCTGCTACGTGACTCCGTTTTAGGCCAATGACCAGTCAAAACGGACCTTGGAAGGTCCACCACACAATGTGCATGGCGTTTGGTGGCAATACACCTTGATTTGAATGTGTTTCGATAAACTGCACGACGTACGTTCGGTTCGGCCAATGCGTGTCTACGGCAATTTGCGGCTCTAGAACGGTTTTTGGTAAGTAATATATGCTTAAAACCTTCTAAATAACATTGTAGAAGGCCCACATAAATTTCCATGGTAATCCGGCACGGTCGGTCCGGACGAGAAACCCCCTATACCCCCGCCTTTCGCGTATCGACAAAAACTGGGTTTCGTGCTAAAATGTGCGTAACTTGTGCTACGTGACTCCGTTTTAGGCCCATGACCAGTCAAAACGAACCTTGGAAGGTCCACCACACAATGTGCAGGTCGTTTGGTGGCAATACACCATGATTTGAGTGTGTTTCGATTAACTGCACGACGTACGTTCGGTTCGGTTCGGCCAATGCGTGTCTACGGCAATTTGCTTCTCTAGATCGGTATTTTGTAAGTAATATATGCTTAAAACCTTCTAATTAACATTGTAGAAGGCCCACGTAAATTTCCATGGTAATCCGGCGCGGTCGGTCCGGACGAGAAACCCCCTATACCCCTGCCTTTCGCGTATCGGCAAAAACTGGGTTTCGCGCTTAAATATGCGTAACTTCTGCTACGTGACTCCGTTTTAGGCCCATGACCAGTCAAAACGGACCTTGGAAGGTCCACCACACAATGTGCAGGGCATTTGGTGGCAATACACCATGATTTGAGTGTGTTTCGATAAACTGCACGACGTACGTTCAGTTCGGTTCAGCCAATGCGTGTCTACGGCAATTTGCGGCTCTAGATCGGTTTTTTGTAAGTAATATATGCTTAAAACTTTCTAAATAACATTGTAGAAGGCCCACGTAAATTTCCATGGAAATCCGGCGCGGTCGGTCCGGACGAGAAAGCCCCTATACCCCCCCCGCCTTTCGCGTATCGGCAAAAACTGGGTTTCACGCTAAAATATGCGTTACTTCTGCTACGTGACTCCGTTTTAGGCCCATGACCAGTCAAAACGGACCTTGGAAGGTCCACCACACAATGTGCATGGCGTTTGGTGGCAATACACCTTGATTTGAATGTGTTTCGATAAACTGCACGACGTACGTTCGGTTCGGCCAATGCGTGTCTACGGCAATTTGCGGCTCTAGAACGGTTTTTGGTAAGTAATATATGCTTAAAAATTTCTAAATAACATTGTAGAAGGCCCACGTAAATTTCCATGGTAATCCGGCATGGTCGGTCCGGACGAGAAAGCCCCTATACCCCGCCTTTCGCATATCGGCAAAAACTGGGTTTCGCGCTAAAATGTGCGTAACTTCTGCTACGTGACTCCGTTTTAGGCCAATGACCAGTCAAAACGGACCTTGGAAGGTCCACCACACAATGTGCATGGCGTTTGGTGGCAATACACCTTGATTTGAATGTGTTTCGATAAACTGCACGACGTACGTTCGGTTCGGCCAATGCGTGTCTACGGCAATTTGCGGCTCTAGAATGGTTTTTGGTAAGTAATATATGCTTAAAACCTTCTAAATAACATTGTAGAAGGCCCACATAAATTTCCATGGTAATCCGGCACGGTCGGTCCGGACGAGAAACCCCCTATACCCCCGCCTTTCGCGTATCGACAAAAACTGGGTTTCGTGCTAAAATGTGCGTAACTTGTGCTACGTGACTCCGTTTTAGGCCCATGACCAGTCAAAACGAACCTTGGAAGGTCCACCACACAATGTGCTGGTCGTTTGGTGGCAATACACCATGATTTGAGTGTGTTTCAATTAACTGCATGACGTACGTTCGGTTCGGTTCGGCCAATGCGTGTCTACGGCAATTTGCTGCTCTAGATCGGTTTTTTGTAAGTAATATATGCTTAAAACCTTCTAATTAACATTGTAGAAGGCCCACGTAAATTTCCATGGTAATCCGGCGCGGTCGGTCCGGACGAGAAACCCCCTATACCCCCGCCTTTCGCGTATCGGCAAAAACTGGGTTTCGCGCTTAAATATGCGTAACTTCTGCTACGTGACTCCGTTTTAGGCCCATGACCAGTCAAAACGGACCTTGGAAGGTCCACCACACAATGTGCAGGGCATTTGGTGGCAATACACCATGATTTGAGTGTGTTTCGATAAACTGCACGACGTACGTTCAGTTCGGTTCAGCCAATGCGTGTCTACGGCAATTTGCGGCTCTAGATCGGTTTTTTGTAAGTAATATATGCTTAAAACTTTCTAAATAACATTGTAGAAGGCCCACGTAAATTTCCATGGAAATCCGGCGCGGTCGGTCCGGACGAGAAAGCCCCTATACCCCCCGCCTTTCGCGTATCGGCAAAAACTGGGTTTCACGCTAAAATGTGCGTTACTTCTGCTACGTGACACCGTTTTAGGCCCATGACCAGTCAAAACGGACCTTGGAAGGTCCACCACACAATGTGCATGGCGTTTGGTGGCAATACACCTTGATTTGAATGTGTTTCGATAAACTGCACGACGTACGTTCGGTTCGACCAATGCGTGTCTACGGCAATTTGCGGCTCTAGAACGGTTTTTGGTAAGTAATATATGCTTAAAAATTTCTAAATAACATTGTAGAAGGCCCACGTAAATTTCCATGGTAATCCGGCACGGTCGGTCCGGACGAGAAACCCCCTATACCCCCGCCTTTCGCTTATCAGCAAAAACTGGGTTTCGCGCTTAAATGTGCGTAACTTCTGCTACGTGACTCCGTTTTAGGCCCATGACCAGTCAAAACGGACCTTGGAAGGTCCACCACACAATGTGCAGGGCGTTTGGTGGCAATACACCATGATTTGAGTGTGTTTCGATAAACTGCACGACGTACGTTCAGTTCGGTTCAGCCAATGCGTGTCTACGGCAATTTGCGGCTCTAGATCGGTTTTTTGTAAGTAATATATGCTTAAAACTTTCTAAATAACATTGTAGAAGGCCCACGTAAATTTCCATGGAAATCCGGCACGGTCGGTCCGGACGAGAAACCCCCTATACCCTGCCTTTCGCATATCGGCAAAAACTGGGTTTCGCGCTAAAATGTGCGTAACTTCTGCTACGTGACTCCGTTTTAGGCCCATGACAGTCAAAACAGACCTTGGAAGGTCCACCACACAATGTGCATGGCGTTTGGTGGCAATACACCTTGATTTGAATGTGTTTCGATAAACTGCACGACGTACGTTCGGTTCGGCCAATGCGTGTCTACGGCAATTTGCGGCTCTAGAACGGTTTTTGGTAGGTAATATATGCTTAAAACCTTCTAAATAACATTGTAGAAGGCCCACATAAATTTCCATGGTAATCCGGCACGGTCGGTCCGGACGAGAAACCCCCTATACCCCCGCCTTTCGCGTATCGGCAAAAACTGGGTTTCGTGCTAAAATGTGCGTAACTTGTGCTACGTGACTCCGTTTTAGGCCCATGACCAGTCAAAACGGACCTTGGAAGGTCCACCACACAATGTGAAGGGCATTTGGTGGCAATACACCATGATTTGGGTGTGTTTCGATAAACTGCACGACGTACGTTTAGTTCGGTTCAGCCAATGCGTGTCTACGGCAATTTGCGGCTCTAGATCGGTTTTTTGTAAGTAATATATGCTTAAAACCTTCTAATTAACATTGTAGAAGGCCCACGTAAAATTCCATTGTAATCCGGCGCGGTCGGTCCGGACGAGAAAGCCCCTATACCCCCCGCCTTTCGCGTATCGGCAAAAACTGGGTTTCGCGCTTAAATATGCGTAACTTCTGCTATGTGACTCCGTTTTAGGCCCATGACCAGTCAAAACGGACCTTGGAAGGTCCACCACACAATGTGAAGGGCATTTGGTGGCAATACACCATGATTTGGGTGTGTTTCGATAAACTGCACGACGTACGTTCAGTTCGGTTCAGCCAATGCGTGTCTACGGCAATTTGCGGCTCTAGATCGGTTTTTTGTAAGTAAAATATGCTTAAACCTTTCTAAATAACATTGTAGAAGGCCCACGTAAATTTCCATGGAAATCCGGCGCGGTCGGTCCGGACGAGAAAGCCCCTATACCCCCGCCTTTCGCGTATCGGCAAAAACTGGGTTTCACGCTAAAATGTGCGTTACTTCTGCTACGTGACTCCGTTTTAGGCCCATGACCAGTCAAAACGGACCTTGGAAGGTCCACCACACAATGTGCATGGCGTTTGGTGGCAATACACCTTGATTTGAATGTGTTTCGATAAACTGCACGACGTACGTTCGGTTCGGCCAATGCGTGTCTACGGCAATTTGCGGCTCTAGAACGGTTTTTGTTAAGTAATATATGCTTAAAAATTTCTAAATAACATTGTAGAAGGCCCACGTAAATTTCCATGGTAATCCGGCACGGTCGGTCCGGACGAGAAACCCCCTATACCCCCGCCTTTCGCTTATCGGCAAAAACTGGGTTTCGCGCTTAAATGTGCGTAACTTCTGCTACGTGACTCCGTTTTAGGCCCATGACCAGTCAAAACGGACCTTAGAAGGTCCACCACACAATGTGCAGGGCGTTTGGTGGCAATACACCATGATTTGAGTGTGTTTCGATAAACTGCACGACGTACGTTCAGTTCGGTTCAACCAATGCGTGTCTACGGCAATTTGCGGCTCTAGATCGGTTTTTTGTAAGTAATATATGCTTAAAACTTTCTAAATAACATTGTAGAAGGCCCACGTAAATTTCCATGGAAATCCGGCGCGGTCGGTCCGGACGAGAAAGCCCCTATACCCCCCGCCTTTCGCGTATCGGCAAAAACTGGGTTTCACGCTAAAATGTGCGTTACTTCTGCTACGTGACTCCGTTTTAGGCCCATGACCAGTCAAAACGGACCTTGGAAGGTCCACCACACAATGTGCATGGCGTTTGGTGGCAATACACCTTGATTTGAATGTGTTTCGATAAACTGCACGACGTACGTTCGGTTCGGCCAATGCGTGTCTACGACAATTTGCGGCTCTAGAACGGTTTTTGGTAAGTAATATATGCTTAAAACTTTCTAAATAACATTGTAGAAGGCCCACGTAAATTTCCATGGTAATCCGACACGGTAGGTCCGGACGAGAAACCCCTATACCCCCGCCTTTCGCGTATCGGCAAAAACTGGGTTTCGCGCTAAAATGTGCGTAACTTGTGCTACGTGACTCCATTTTAGGCCCATGACCAGTGAAAACGGACCTTGGAAGGTCCACCACACAATGTGCAGGTCGTTTGGTGGCAATACACCATGATTTGAGTGTGTTTCGATTAACTGCACGACGTAGGTTCGGTTCGGTACGGCCAATGCGTGTCTACGGCAATTTGCGGCTCTAGATCGGTTTTTTGTAAGTAAAATATGCTTAAAACATTCTAATTAACATTGTAGAAGGCCCACGTAAATTTCCATGGTAATCCAGCGCGGTCGGTCTGGACGAGAAACCCCCTATACCCCTGCCTTTCGCGTATCGACAAAAACTGGGTTTCGTGCTAAAATGTGCGTAACTTGTGCTACGTGACTCCGTTTTAGGCCCATGACCAGTCAAAACGAACCTTGGAAGGTCCACCACACAATGTGCTGGTCGTTTGGTGGCAATACACCATGATTTGAGTGTGTTTCAATTAACTGCATGACGTACGTTCGGTTCGGTACGGCCAATGCGTGTCTACGGCAATTTGCGGCTCTAGATCGGTTTTTTGTAAGTAAAATATGCTTAAAACATTCTAATTAACATTGTAGAAGGCCCACGTAAATTTCCATGGTAATCCAGCACGGTCGGTCTGGACGAGTAACCCCCTATACCCCTGCCTTTCGCGTATCGGCAAAAACTGGGTTTCGCGCTTAAATATGCGTAACTTCTACTACGTGACTCCGTTTTAGGCCCATGACCAGTCAAAACGGACCTTGGAAGGTCCACCACACAATGTGCAGGGCATTTGGTGGCAATACACCATGATTTGAGTGTGTTTCGATAAACTGCACGACGTACGTTCAGTTCGGTTCAGCCAATGCGTGTCTACGGCAATTTGCGGCTCTAGATCGGTTTTTTGTAAGTAATATATGCTTAAAACTTTCTAAATAACATTGTAGAAGGCCCACGTAAATTTCCATGGAAATCCGGCGCGGTCGGTCCGGACGAGAAAGCCCCTATACCCCCCGCCTTTCGCGTATCGGCAAAAACTGGGTTTCACGCTAAAATGTGCGTTACTTCTGCTACGTGACTCCGTTTTAGGCCCATGACCAGTCAAAACGGACCTTGGAAGGTCCACCACACAATGTGCATGGCGTTTGGTGGCAATACACCTTGATTTGAATGTGTTTCGATAAACTGCACGACGTACGTTCGGTTCGGCCAATGCGTGTCTACGGCAATTTGCGGCTCTAGAACGGTTTTTGGTAAGTAATATATGCTTAAAAATTTCTAAATAACATTGTAGAAGGCCCACGTAAATTTCCATGGTAATCCGGCACGGTCGGTCCGGACGAGAAACCCCCTATACCCCCGCCTTTCGCTTATCAGCAAAAACTGGGTTTCGCGCTTAAATGTGCGTAACTTCTGCTACGTGACTCCGTTTTAGGCCCATGACCAGTCAAAACGGACCTTGGAAGGTCCACCACACAATGTGCAGGGCGTTTGGTGGCAATACACCATGATTTGAGTGTGTTTCGATAAACTGCACGACGTACGTTCAGTTCGGTTCAGCCAATGCGTGTCTACGGCAATTTGCGGCTCTAGATCGGTTTTTTGTAAGTAATATATGCTTAAAACTTTCTAAATAACATTGTAGAAGGCCCACGTAAATTTCCATGGAAATCCGGCACGGTCGGTCCGGACGAGAAACCCCCTATACCCTGCCTTTCGTATATCGGCAAAAACTGGGTTTCGCGCTAAAATGTGCGTAACTTCTGCTACGTGACTCCGTTTTAGGCCCATGACAGTCAAAACGGACCTTGGAAGGTCCACCACACAATGTGCATGGCGTTTGGTGGCAATACACCTTGATTTGAATGTGTTTCGATAAACTGCACGACGTACGTTCGGTTCGGCCAATGCGTGTCTACGGCAATTTGCGGCTCTAGAACGGTTTTTGGTAGGTAATATATGCTTAAAACCTTCTAAATAACATTGTAGAAGGCCCACATAAATTTCCATGGTAATCCGGCACGGTCGGTCCGGACGAGAAACCCCCTATACCCCCGCCTTTCGCGTATCGGCAAAAACTGGGTTTCGTGCTAAAATGTGCGTAACTTGTGCTACGTGACTCCGTTTTAGGCCCATGACCAGTCAAAACGGACCTTGGAAGGTCCACCACACAATGTGAAGGGCATTTGGTGGCAATACACCATGATTTGGGTGTGTTTCGATAAACTGCACGACGTACGTTTAGTTCGGTTCAGCCAATGCGTGTCTACGGCAATTTGCGGCTCTAGATCGGTTTTTTGTAAGTAATATATGCTTAAAACCTTCTAATTAACATTGTAGAAGGCCCACGTAAAATTCCATTGTAATCCGGCGCGGTCGGTCCGGACGAGAAACCCCCTATACCCCTGCCTTTCGCGTATCGGCAAAAACTGGGTTTCGCGCTTAAATGTGCGTAACTTCTGCTATGTGACTCCGTTTTAGGCCCATGACCAGTCAAAACGGACCTTGGAAGGTCCACCACACAATGTGAAGGGCATTTGGTGGCAATACACCATGATTTGGGTGTGTTTCGATAAACTGCACGACGTACGTTCAGTTCGGTTCAGCCAATGCGTGTCTACGGCAATTTGCGGCTCTAGATCGGTTTTTTGTAAGTAATATATGCTTAAAACTTTCTAAATAACATTGTAGAAGGCCCACGTAAATTTCCATGGAAATCCGGCGCGGTCGGTCCGGACGAGAAAGCCCCTATACCCCCGCCTTTCGCGTATCGGCAAAAACTGGGTTTCACGCTAAAATGTGCGTTACTTCTGCTACGTGACTCCGTTTTAGGCCCATGACCAGTCAAAACGGACCTTGGAAGGTCCACCACACAATGTGCATGGCGTTTGGTGGCAATACACCTTGATTTGAATGTGTTTCGATAAACTGCACGACGTACGTTCGGTTCGGCCAATGCGTGTCTACGGCAATTTGCGGCTCTAGAACGGTTTTTGGTAAGTAATATATGCTTAAAAATTTCTAAATAACATTGTAGAAGGCCCACGTAAATTTCCATGGTAATCCGGCACGGTCGGTCCGGACGAGAAACCCCCTATACCCCCGCCTTTCGCTTATCGGCAAAAACTGGGTTTCGCGCTTAAATGTGCGTAACTTCTGCTACGTGACTCCGTTTTAGGCCCATGACCAGTCAAAACGGACCTTGGAAGGTCCACCACACAATGTGCAGGGCGTTTGGTGGCAATACACCATGATTTGAGTGTGTTTCGATAAACTGCACGACGTACGTTCAGTTCGGTTCAGCCAATGCGTGTCTACGGCAATTTGCGGCTCTAGATCGGTTTTTTGTAAGTAATATATGCTTAAAACTTTCTAAATAACATTGTAGAAGGCCCACGTAAATTTCCATGGAAATCCGGCACGGTCGGTCCGGACGAGAAACCCCCTATACCCTGCCTTTCGTATATCGGCAAAAACTGGGTTTCGCGCTAAAATGTGCGTAACTTCTGCTACGTGACTCCGTTTTAGGCCCATGACAGTCAAAACGGACCTTGGAAGGTCCACCACACAATGTGCATGGCGTTTGGTGGCAATACACCTTGATTTGAATGTGTTTCGATAAACTGCACGACGTACGTTCGGTTCGGCCAATGCGTGTCTACGGCAATTTGCGGCTCTAGAACGGTTTTTGGTAGGTAATATATGCTTAAAACCTTCTAAATAACATTGTAGAAGGCCCACATAAATTTCCATGGTAATCCGGCACGGTCGGTCCGGACGAGAAACCCCCTATACCCCCGCCTTTCGCGTATCGGCAAAAACTGGGTTTCGTGCTAAAATGTGCGTAACTTGTGCTACGTGACTCCGTTTTAGGCCCATGACCAGTCAAAACGGACCTTGGAAGGTCCACCACACAATGTGAAGGGCATTTGGTGGCAATACACCATGATTTGGGTGTGTTTCGATAAACTGCACGACGTACGTTTAGTTCGGTTCAGCCAATGCGTGTCTACGGCAATTTGCGGCTCTAGATCGGTTTTTTGTAAGTAATATATGCTTAAAACCTTCTAATTAACATTGTAGAAGGCCCACGTAAAATTCCATTGTAATCCGGCGCGGTCGGTCCGGACGAGAAACCCCCTATACCCCTGCCTTTCGCGTATCGGCAAAAACTGGGTTTCGCGCTTAAATGTGCGTAACTTCTGCTATGTGACTCCGTTTTAGGCCCATGACCAGTCAAAACGGACCTTGGAAGGTCCACCACACAATGTGAAGGGCATTTGGTGGCAATACACCATGATTTGGGTGTGTTTCGATAAACTGCACGACGTACGTTCAGTTCGGTTCAGCCAATGCGTGTCTACGGCAATTTGCGGCTCTAGATCGGTTTTTTGTAAGTAATATATGCTTAAAACTTTCTAAATAACATTGTAGAAGGCCCACGTAAATTTCCATGGAAATCCGGCGCGGTCGGTCCGGACGAGAAAGCCCCTATACCCCCGCCTTTCGCGTATCGGCAAAAACTGGGTTTCACGCTAAAATGTGCGTTACTTCTGCTACGTGACTCCGTTTTAGGCCCATGACCAGTCAAAACGGACCTTGGAAGGTCCACCACACAATGTGCATGGCGTTTGGTGGCAATACACCTTGATTTGAATGTGTTTCGATAAACTGCACGACGTACGTTCGGTTCGGCCAATGCGTGTCTACGGCAATTTGCGGCTCTAGAACGGTTTTTGGTAAGTAATATATGCTTAAAAATTTCTAAATAACATTGTAGAAGGCCCACGTAAATTTCCATGGTAATCCGGCACGGTCGGTCCGGACGAGAAACCCCCTATACCCCCGCCTTTCGCTTATCGGCAAAAACTGGGTTTCGCGCTTAAATGTGCGTAACTTCTGCTACGTGACTCCGTTTTAGGCCCATGACCAGTCAAAACGGACCTTAGAAGGTCCACCACACAATGTGCAGGGCGTTTGGTGGCAATACACCATGATTTGAGTGTGTTTCGATAAACTGCACGACGTACGTTCAGTTCGGTTCAACCAATGCGTGTCTACGGCAATTTGCGGCTCTAGATCGGTTTTTTGTAAGTAAAATATGCTTAAAACATTCTAATTAACATTGTAGAAGGCCCACGTAAATTTCCATGGTAATCCAGCGCGGTCGGTCTGGACGAGAAACCCCCTATACCCCTGCCTTTCGCGTATCGGCAAAAACTGGGTTTCGCGCTAAAATGTGCGTAACTTGTGCTACGTGACTCCGTTTTAGGCCCATGACCAGTCAAAACGGACCTTGGAAGGTCCACCACACAATGTGTAGGGCGTTTGGTGGCAATACCCCATGATTTCAGTGTGTTTCGATAAACTACACGACGTACGTTCGGTTCGGCCAATGCGTGTCTACAACAATTTGTGGCTCTAGAATGGTTTTTGGTATGTAATATATGCTTAAAACCTTCTAAATAACATTGTAGAAGGCCCACGTAAATTTTCATACAAATCCGACACGGTCTGTCCGGACGAGAAACCCCCAATACCCCCGCCTTTGGCGTATTGGCAAAAACTGGGTTTCACGCTAAAATGTGCGTAACTTGTGCTACGTTTCTCCGTTTTAGGCCCATGACTAGTCAAAACGGACCTTGGAAGGTCCACCGCACAAAGTGCAGGGCGGTTGGTGGCATTACACCTTGATTGGAGTGTGTTTCGATAAACTGCACGACGTACGTTCGGTTCGGCCAATGCGTGTCTGCGGCAATTTGCGGCTCTAAATCAGTTTTTTGTAAGTAATATATGCTTAAAACCTTCTAAATAACATTGTACAAGGCCCACGTAAATTTCCATGGTAATCCGGCACGGTCGGTCCGGACGAGAAATCCCCTATACCCCCGCCTTTCACGTATCGGCAAAAACTGGGTTTCGCGCTAAAATGTGCGTAACTTCTGCTACGTGACTCCGTTTTAGCCCATGACCAGTCAAAAGGGACCTTGGAAGGTCAACCACATAATGTGTAGGGCGTTTGGTGGCAATACACCATGATTTGAGTGTGTTTCGATAAACTGCACGACGTACGTTCGGTTCGGTTCGTCTAATGCGTGTCTACGGCAATTTGCGGCTCTAGATCAGTTTTTTGTAAGTAATATATAGGATTAAAACCTTCTAAATAACATTGTACAAGGCCCACGTAAATTTCCATGGAAATACGGCACGGTCAGTCCGGACGAGAAACCCCCTATACCCCCGCCTTTCGCGTATCGACAAAAACTGGGTTTCGCGCTAAAATATGTGTAACTTCTGCTACGTGACTCCGTTTTAGGCCCATGACCAGTCAAAACGGACCTTGGAAGGTCCACCACACAATGTTTGGTGGCAATACACCATGATTTGAGTGTGTTTCGATAAACTGCACGACGTACGTTCGGTTCGGTTCGGCCAATGCGTGTCTACGTCAATTTGTGGCTCTAGATCGGTTTTTTGTAAGTAATATATGCTTAAAACCTTCTAAATAACATTGTAGAAGGCCCACGTACATTTCCATGGAAATCCGGCACGGTCGGTCCGGACGAGAAATCCTATACCCCCCCGCCTTTCGCGTATCGGCAAAAACTGGGGTTCGCGCTAAAATTTGTGTAACTTCTGCCACGTGACTCTGTTTTAGGCCCATGACCAGTAAAAACGGACCTTGGAAGGTCCACCACACAATGTGCAGGGAGTTTGGTGGCAATACACCATGATTTGAGTGTGTTTCGATAAACTGCACGACGTACGTTCGGTTCGGTTCGGCCAATGCGTGTCTACGGCAATTTGCGGCTCTTGATCGGTTTTTTATAAGTAATATATGCTTAAAACCTTTTAAATAACATTGTATAAGGCCCACGTAAATTTCCATGGAAATCCGGCAAGGTCGGTCCGAAGGAGTCTTTCGCGTATCGGCAAAAACTAGGTTTCGTGCTAAAATGTGCGAAACTTCTGCTACGTGACTCCGTTTTAGGCCCATGACCAGTCAAAACGGACCTTGGAAGGTCCACCACACAATGTGTAGGGATTTTGGTGGCAATACACCATGATTTGAGTATGTTTCGATAAACTGCACGACGTACGTTCGGTTCGGTTCGGCCAATGCGTGTCTACGGCAATTTGCGCCTCTAGATCGGGTTTTTGTAAGTAATATTTGCTTAAAACCTTCTAAATAATATTTTAGAAGGTTTACGTAAATTTCCACGGAAATCCGGCATGGTCGGTCCGGACGAGAAACCCCCTATACCCCTGCCTTTCGCGTAACGGCAAAAACTGGGTTTCGCGCTAAAATATGCGTAACTTATGCTACGTGAGTCCGTTTTAGGCCCATGACCAGTGAAAACAGAACTTGGAAGGTCCACCACACAATGTGCAGGGCGTTTGGTGGCAATACCCCATGATTTGAGTGTGTTTCGATAAACTGCACGACGTACGTTCGGTTCGGTTCGGCCAATGCGTGTCTACGGCAATTTACGGCTCTAGATCGGTTTTTTGTAAGTAATATATGCTTAAAACCTTCTAAATAACATTGTAGAAGGCCCACGTAAATTTCCATGGTAATCCGGCACTGTCGGTCCGGACGAGAAACCCCCTATACCTCCGCCTTTCGCGTATCGGCAAAAACGGGGTTTCGCGCTAAAATGTGCGTAACTTCTGCTACGTGACTCCGTTTTAGGCTCATGACCAGTCAAAACGGATCTTGGAAGGTCAACCACATAATGTGCAGGGCGTTTGGTGGCAATACACCATGATTTGAGTGTGTTTCGATAAACTACACGACGTACGTTCGGTTCGGTTCGGCCAATGCGTGTCTACGGCAATTTACGGCTCTAGATCGGTTTTTTGTAAGTAATATATGCTTAAAACTTTCTAACTAAGATTGTAGAAGGCCCACGTAAATTTCCATAGAAATCCGGCACGGTCGGTCCGGACGAGAAACCCCCTATACCCCCCCCGCCTTTCGCGTATCGGCAAAAACGGGGTTTCGCGCTAAAATGTGCGTAACTTCTGCTACGTGTCTCCGTTTTAGGCCCATGATTAGTCAATACGGACCTTGGAAGGTCAACCACACAATGTGCAGGGCGTTTGATGTTCATACACCATGATTTGAGTGTGTTTCGATAAACTGCACGACGTACGTTCAATTCGGTTCGGCCAATGCGTGTCTACGGCAATTTGCGACTCTAGATCGGTTTATTGCAAGGTTATAAATGGCGTGAGGCGTGGCGTGGCGGCGAAGCCAAGCCTCAAGCCTTAGGAGCCACGGCGAAGCCATGGCATTTTCAAGGCGTGACTTATGGCGTCAATAATCTATTTAATATATAATATTATATATAAAAACGCATGTTTTGTAGTATTATTCAATGGGTTAATAGTAATAAGCAAGTTAAATTAGGTTATATATTAAAAACTTGCAAATAATACATTAAAAACGTAAAGAAAAATCAAATATCTCATTACGATAATTGCGCATTAGGCCATGGCGTTCCATGAGCTTAACGTGGCGTGACACACAAGCCTTGGTGCCATGGCGCGCCATGGCGGCTGTACGGCGAGTTTTTTTGAACATCTGTTTTTTGTAAGTAATATATGCTTAAAACATTCTAATTAACATTGTAGAAGGCCCACGTAAATTTCCATGGTAATCCGGCGCGGTCGGTCCAGACGAGAAACCCCCTATACCCCTGCCTTTCGCGTATCGGCAAAAACTGAGTTTTGCGCTAGGACCATGACCAGTCAAAACGGACCTTGGAAGGTCCACCACACAATGTGTAGGGCGTTTGGTGGCAATACCCCATGATTTGAATGTGTTTCGATAAACTGCACGACGTACGTTCGGTTCGGCCAATGCGTGTCTACAGCAATTTGTGGCTCTAGAATGGTTTTTGGTAAGTAATATATGCTTAAAACCTTCTAAATAACATTGTAGAAGGCCCACGTAAATTTTCATAGAAATCCGACACGGTCGGTCCGGACGAGAAACCCCCAATACCCCCGCCTTTGGCGTATTGGCAAAAACTGGGTTTCACGCTAAAATGTGCGTAACTTGTGCTACATTTCTCCGTTTTAGGCCTATGACTAGTCAAAACGGACCTTGGAAGGTCCACCACACAATGTGCAGGGCGGTTGGTGGCGTTACACCTTGATTTGAGTGTGTTTCGATAAACTACACGACGTACGTTCGGTTCGGCCAATGCGTGTCTGCGGCAATTTGCGGCTCTAGATCAGTTTTTTGTAAGTAATATATGCTTAAAACCTTCTAAATAACATTGTAGAAGGCCCACGTATATTTCCATGGTAATCCGGCACGGTCGGTCCGGACGAGAAACCCCCTAAAACCCCGCCTTTCGCGTATCGGTAAAAACTGGGTTTCGCGCTAAAATGTGCGTAACTTCTGCTACGTGACTCTGTTTTAGCCCATGACCAGTCAAAACGGACCTTGGAAGGTAAACCACATAATGTGTTGGGCGTTTGGTGGCAATACACCATGATTTGAGTGTGTTTCCATAAACTACACGACGTACGTTCGGTTCGGTTCGTCCAATGCGTGTCTACGGCAATTTGCGGTTCTAGATCAGTTTTTTGTAAGTAATATATAGGCTTAAAACCTTCTAAATAACATTTTAGAAGGCCCACGTAAATTTCCATGGAAATACGGCACGGTCAGTCCGGACGAGAAACCCCCTATACCCCCGCTTTTCGCGTATCGACAAAAATTGGGTTTCGCGCTAAAATATGTGTAACTTCTGCTACGTGACTCCGTTTTAGGACCATGACCAGTCAAAACGGACCTTGAAAGGTCCACCACACAATGTTTGGTGGCAATACACCATGATTTGAGTGTGTTTCGATAAACTGCACGACGTACGTTCGGTTCGATTCGGCCAATGCGTGTCTACGTCAATTTGTGGCTCTAGATCGGTTTTTTGTAAGTAATATATGCTTAAAACCTTCTAAATAACATTGTAGAAGGCCCACGTAAATTTCCATGGAAATCCGGCACGGTCGGTCCGGACGAGAAATCCTATATACCCCCGCCTTTCGCGTATCGGCAAAAACTGGGGTTCGCGCTAAAATGTGTGTCACTTCTACCACGTGACTCTGTTTTAGGCCCATGACCAGTCAAAACGGACCTTGGAAGGTCCACCACACAATGTACAGGGCGTTTGGTGGCATTACACCTTGATTTGAGTGTGTTTCGATAAACTGCACGACGTACGTTCGGTTCAGCCAATGCGTGTCTACGGCAATTTGCGGCTCTAGATAAGTTTTTTGTAAGTAATATATGCTTAAAACATTCTAATTAACATTGTAGAAGGCCCACGTAAATTTCCATGGTAATCCGGCGCGGTCGGTCCGGACGAGAAACCCCCAATACCCCCGCCTTTGGCGTATTGGCAAAAAGTGGGTTTCACGCTAAAATGTGCGTAACTTGTGCTACGTTTCTCTGTTTTAGGCCCATGACCAGTCAAAACGGACCTTAGAAGGTCCACCACACAATGTGCAGGGCGGTTGGTGGCATTATATCTTGATTTGAGTGTGTTTCGATAAATTTCACGACGTACGTTCGGTTCGGCCAATGCGTGTCTATGGCAATTTGCGGCTCTAGATCAGTTTTTTGTAAGTAATATATGCTTAAAACCTTCTAAATAACATTGTAGAAGGCCCACGTAAATATCCATGGTAATTCGGCATGGTCGGTCCGGACGAGAAACCCCCAATACCCCCGCCTTTCGCGTATCGGCAAAAACTGGATTTCGCGCTAAAATGTGCGTAACTTCTGCTACGTGACTCCGTTTTAGGCCCATGACCAGTCAAAACGGACCTTGGAAGGTCCACCACACAATGTGTTGGGCGTTTGGTGGCAATACCCCATGATTTGAGTGTGTTTCGATAAACTGCATGACGTACGTTCGGTTCGGCCAATGCGTGTCTACAGCAATTTGTGGCTCTAGAACGGTTTTTGGTAAGTAATATATGCTTAAAACCTTCTAAATAACATTGTAGAAGTCCCACGTAAATTTCCATAGAAATCCGGCACGGTCGGTCCGGACGAGAAACCCCCAATACCCCCGCCTTTGGCGTATCGGCAAAAACTGGGTTTCACGCTAAAATGTGCGTAAATTGTGCTACGTTTCTCCGTTTTAGGCCCATGACCAGTCAAAACGGACCTTGGAAGGTCAACCACATAATGTGTAGGGCGTTTGGTGGCAATATGTTGGGAACTGAAGAAAAGCTCAAGTATGGTTAATGCTGCTAGTTCAGAATTACTACTGCTAGAGGACTTCAAAGTTAATACTGCTGAGTATTACTACTGCTAGTAGAATTAATACTGCTAGATAAAGTTATTACTGCTTGAAGAAAGTTAGTACTGCTTAGCTAGTTAGTACTGCTAGTGGTTAGTGCTGCTTAGTAGTTTATGCTGCTTATGATTAGTACTGCTTATGAATTGAAGATCCGAATGGAAAGGATGACAGCTGTAAAGAATCAAGATATTCATGGAAAGATTGAAGATAATGATGGAAGATATACTGAAGATATTTTATTTATTGTAATTATCTTTTTGTTCAGTATATGTATAGATTAGACAAATTTAATTCTAAGTTTTTTGTTTTTAGAGAGAATCAACCTCAAGGCATAAATCCTAATTCTAGAGAAGTAGAATTCGTCTTGAAAGAGTCTGTTCTTCAAGATTGAGGTTGAGTGTGTAATCTTGTGATTTGATAATTGAATACAAGTTTACAAGTTGTTGATTATATACTGTTTTGTTTACTGTTACATTGAATATCAAAGTGTTATTCCGCAACTTCTTTGATATTGTTTCTGAGACTTTATTCTTGTTAAGAGTTCGATCCTGACAAGTGGTATCAGAGCCTGTTCTCTCAGAAACATCTATCTATTCATCATGGAAAATCTTGCAGAATCAAACAGTACTCTAGTCTCTAAGGTTCCAATGCTCAAACCCAGTGAGTTTGACATGTGGAAGATCAGAATTAGACAATACATTCTTCTCACTGACTACTCAATGTGGGATATCATTGAGAATGGTCCTTCTGAAGCAGGAAAGATTGGACCAGATGGGAAAAGACCTCCACCAAAGACAGATGGTGAGAGGAAGATCAGACAGACAGAGATGTAGGCCTTGAGCACTCTGCTCTTAGCCATCCCCAATGAATATCAACATCAATTTTGCAACTGCACTGATGCTCAGATTCTCTAGAATGCTCTAGAGAAAAGATTTGTTGGAACTAAAAGCATCAAAAGAAATCAAAGAGATGTTCTAAAGCAGCAGTATGAGAACTTCACTTCATCAAAGAATGAGTCTATGACTCAAACTTTTGATAGGTTCAACAAGCTCATTGGTGAACTGGCTACTGTAGGAGTGAAGATGGAGCAAGATGATATCAACAGAAAGTTCCTCAGATCTCTTGGGGATGAATGGACTATGTACACTGTCTCATATAGACAGAGTGACAATCTGGAAGAAAAGGAACTTGATGATCTATATAATGATCTAATAGTTTTTGAAACTGAGGTAGAAACCAAGAAGAAGCCCACTGGTTATATCCACAATGCTGCACTTCTATCAGCATCTACTGATACTACTGCCAACCCTGAAGCAGTTAGTACTGCCAGTGGAGTGAATTCAGAAAAAGGCACTGAAACTATCTTTGAAGCCTTTTTGTCCAGTCACAACAACAATTCATTGATTAATGATGATCTGGATCAACTTCACCCTGATGACCTGGAGGAGATGGACATTAAATGGCAGATGGCCATGTTATCTATGAGGGTGAAGAAGTTTATCAAAAGAACAGGAAGGAACAACTTATCTCAAAGAAGAGAAGATGGAGCTGGTTTTGACAAGACAAAGGTGGAATGCTATAAGTGCCACATGAAAGGACACTTTGCTAGAGAGTGCAGAAGTGGTGTTCCAAACAACAACCACCAACAAGCTCAGAATGGAGGCTACAATCAAAACAAGAATCCTGCTCAAGCCCTTGTTTCTCAACAAGGATTGGGGTTTGACTGGAGTGACCAAGTTGAGGAAGCCATTCAGAATCAAGCTCTTATGGCAGAAGTGTCTGATCTCCCCTCTGAGGTAATTTATAATCTTTGCACTCAATCTTGCACAGACACTGTCAAAAGGTACAGGGATCATAACCAAAGCATGTGTGATGACCTCAAAAGATTGGAAAGGGACAGAAGAGACTATGTGTTGATAGTAGAGAGATTTGAAGAACAAATCAAAGGATTTCAAGCTAATGAACTTCAACACTCTTATGACACAAACTATTGGAAGTGGGAAAAGAATGAGTTAGAGACCAAACTGTCTAAGTCCTTAGAAGAGAATGATAGGCTGAAAGAGGAACTATCTAAGGTTAAGCTTGACATAGAAAAGTTTTCATATGCTTCAAAAGCAATGGATTCTCTTCTAAAGGCTCAGATTCATGATAAGATGAAGCCTGGTATTGGATACAACAATACACCCCCTCCTTACAACAACAACTATATCTCTCCTACTTCAGACTTGTTAGAGACCAAGGAGAAAAAGGACTTGTCTGAGGAAGCTTTTAAGATATATCCTTTAGATGAGGTAGTAGTTAAGGATTTGACTGAGAAAGAAGCCAGTGAGAATAGGAATAATGCTGTGAGTAAAGAGATACCATTAGAAAACAACATTATCACCAATTAGGGGTGTGGGAAAATCTGGGTCAAGTCTAAGGAGATAGAGAAGACCAAAGGAAAGGATAACAAGGTCCATTACAAACAAACCACGGTTGTGAATCCTGGACCTTGTAAACAGTGTGCTTGCAATAAAACTAAGATCCTAAATTCTGGTATAAAAAGAGGTAACCAAAGAAACTGGAATAATCAATGGGCTCAGAAACAAGAAGTTGATCTGAATAAAATCAATAGACCAAAACCTTGTTTCATATGTGGCAAGCTGAATCATTTGGCTAAGTATTGTTTCTTCAATCCTATTAACCAACAGATGAACTTTCAAAGATTTGTGCAAAAACCTGTTGGTTATAGGAAGGCTGGAAAGAAGCATGTTGGGAAGAAATCTGTTGAAACCAAAGGCCCCATGAAAAATAAGGTTTTAAAAGAAAGTGTTTTAATATGGGTGCCTAGAAGCACTAAAACTGTTAGTACTGCTGACAGAGATAGTGCTGCTAGAAACATTACTGCTGCTACCAGTGTTAGTACTGCTGAAAATTTTAATGCTGCTAACACAGTTACTACTGTTAACAAGGTTAGTACTGCTAAGCATGCAAGTGCTGCTCATGCAGTTAGTACTTCTAAAACCAGTACTGCTTCTAACAAATGTGTTTCCAAGCCTATCATTGTAACAAAGTACTCCAGAAATGAGGAGTCAAAGTTTAAAAATCTTGTCAAGAAAGAATGCAAGTATTTTGATGAGAAAGGGGTACCCAAGACCACTTTGGCTTGGGTTCCTAATACATACTAACTGATTTATCTTATGTGCAGGGCAACCAACAGCTCAAGGAAAAGAGCATATGGCATGTTGATAGTGGTTGCTCTAGGCACATGACAGGCAACATGTCATGCCTTCAGGATTTCAAGCACATCAATGGAGGACATGTTACATTTGGAGATAATCTTACTGGTGGTAAAATAAGTGGAAAAGGTAATGTTACAAAACGTAAGATGACATTTGAGGATGTCTAGTATGTTGATCAATTGAAGTACAACCTGTTAAGTGTATCACAGGTGTGTGACAAACAACATAGCATATTATTCACTAATACAGAATGTATGATCCTTGCTCCAGGGTTCAAGGTAGTTGATGAAAGCATGATTCTACTTAGAACTCCAAGAAAGGAAAATGTTTATTGTCTAGATATGGACAATGTTGATAGTGATTCATCCCTGAACTGTCTTGTGTCAAAAGCTTCTGTGGATGAATCCTCTCTATGGCACAGAAGGATGTGTCACATGAATTTCAAGACAATGAACAAACTTGTTAAAAACAACCTTGTAAGAGGTTTACCTTCAAAAGTATTTTCATGTGATGATCATTGTGTTGCATGTCTTAAAGGCAAACAGCACAAAACTTCTCATAAGACCAAAGAGATAAATACAATTTCTTCTTGTCTCCAGTTATTGCATATGGATCTGTTTGGTCCTACAAATGTTATGAGTATAGGCAAGAAATCTTACTGCTTGGTTATTGTTGATGATTACTCCAGATTTACTTGGGTATATTTTCTAAGGACTAAGGATGAGACAAGTGGACTGATCAAATCCTTTATCCTAAGAATTGAAAACCAAACTAATCAAAAAGTAAAAGTCATTAGATCAGATAATGGGACTGAATTTAAAAATCTTGATCTAAACACCTTCTGTGAAGAGAAAGGCATTGAGAGACAATATAGTGCCCCTGGGACTCCTCAACAGAATGGAGTTGCTGAGAGGAGAAATAGGACACTAATAGAGGCTGCTAGATCTCTGTTGGCTGATTCAAAACTGCCAATTACCTTCTGGGTAGAAGCAGTTAATACTGCTTGTTATGTCCAAAACAGAGTTCTAGTGGTCAAGCCAAAGAACAAGACCCCTTATGAGCTTTTAAATAAAAGAAAACCTTTCATTGGATTTTTCAAACCATTTGGGTGTCCTTGTACTATTCTCAATACCAAATCTCACTTAGGTAAGTTTGATAGCAAAGCAGATGATGGATTTCTTGTTGGTTACTCATCTCAGAGTAAGGCTTACAGAGTTTTTAACTCTTCTTCCAGAATAATTGAAGAAAGTGACAATGTCAAATGCAATGAGAACACACCAAATCCTATTGGGTCTGGTCCTCAGTGGCTATTTGACATTGATTCACTAACTAACTCTTTTGGTTTCAGTAGTGATGATTATGCAGGTTGAGGGAGTGGAGGATCAGGAACTACCCAAGTCAAAGACAGTTTATCTCAATCTGTGATCTTTCCCATACCCACAGTGGATCCTGTTGAAGACTGTGAAAAGGAATCATCTACTGGACCAAGTCAGAGTTAAGAAGAAAATAGAGATGAGGAGACTCAAGACAATAAAGAATCAGAAGTAGCTGCTGAAAACACCTCAGTTGACTTGAATGACTCTAATCTAGAAGTGGGACTTAATGAAGAACCTAGTCATCACACCAGAATTCAAAAAAATCATCCTCCACAGCTGGTAATAGGAGATATATCTTTTCCTATGATGACTAGAAATCAATGTAGGCTTCAAGAAATGCAAGACCAACAGCATACAGTGCTATCTTGCTTCTTATCCTAGCTTGAGCCTAAAAAGGCACATGATGCTATGAAAGAGTCCAGTGGGATAGAAGCCATGCAAGAAGAGCTACCGCAGTTCATGCTGCAAGATGTTTGGGATCTGGTAGACCTTCCTAAAGGCCAAAGAGCAATAGGAACAAAATGGGTCTTCAAGAATAAGAGAGATGAAAGAGGCATAGTCATAAGGAACAAAGCAAGGTTGGTGGCTCAAGGGTATACACAAGAAGAAGGAATAGACTATGAAGAAGTATTTGCACCTGTGGCTAGGATAGAAGCAATTAGATTATTTCTGGCTTATGCTTCTTATATGAAATTCAAAGTCTATCAAATGGATGTCAAAAGTGCATTTCTTTATGGCTCAATTGAAGAAGAAGTATATGTCTGTCAACCACCAGGGTTTTAAAACCCAAGCTATCCAGACAGGGTATACAAATTGAAGAAAGCACTTTATGAACTACATCAAGCTCCAAGAGCATGGTATGACACTCTGTCATCCTATCTCTTGGAAAATGGCTTTGAAAGAGGAGTCATTGATAAGACTCTATTCATCAAGAGAAAGAAGAAGGATATCTTGCTGGTCCAAATCTATGTTGATGATATTATCTTTGGATCAACAAGAGATAACATGTGCAAGGAGTTTGAGAAACTAATGCATCAAAGGTTCAAGATGAGTTCCATGGGGGAACTTACTTTCTTCCTTGGACTCCAAGTTCAACAGAAGTCAGATGGAATCTTTATCTGTCAATCCAAGTATGTGCAGGACATTCTAACCAAGTTTGATTTCTCAGATTCAAAACCTGCCAGCACACCTATGGAGACACACAAGTAGATAACAACAGATCTTGAGGGGGAGGATATGGATGTTCATCATTAGAGATCCATGATTGGCTCTCTCATGTATCTTACAGCTTCTAGGCCAGACATAATGTTTCCAGTCTGTGTATGTGCAAGATTCCAAGTCAGGCCAAAGCAATCTCACTACCAAGCTGTTAAGAGGATATTCAGATATCTCAAAGGGCAACCCAAATTGGGACTTTGGTATCCTCATGACTCATCCTTTAACCTACTTACATACTCAGATAGTGATCTAGGTGGAGCAAACTTGGACAGAAAATCTACTTCTGGAGGATGTCAGTTTTTGGGTGGAAGACTAGTTTCATGGCAGTGCAAGAAACAAACCACAGTGTCCACATCTACAACAGAGGCAGAGTACATAGCAGCTGCAAGTTGTTGTTCTCAAGTCTTATGGATTCAGAATCAAATGCTGGACTATGGGGTAACCTTTCTACACACTCCAATTTTTATTGATAATAGCAGTGCTATTAGCATTGTGAATAATCCTGTCAAGCACTCAAAGACAAAGCACATTGAGATCAGGTATCACTTCATAAGAGACTGTAATGAAAAGAAACTTATTCAAGTTGTAAAAGTTCACACTGATAACCAGTTTGCTGATCTATTCACCAAAGCTTTTGATGTGGGTAGATTCACTTTCTTGGTAACAAGTGTGGGAATGATCAACTCTGAATAAACCCCTTCTCAAAAAGTGGTTACATACCTGTATATTGTTTATTCTTGGTGTTACTAATCTCCTTTTTCAGGATATGTATAGCAGTACTCCGTGTATCACAAGCTTAAAAGAGTAAGTATGGTTAATACTGCCAGTACAGTTTTAATACTGCTTTTAGTTAGTACTGCTTTCAGTTAATACTGCTCTCAGTTAATACTGCTCTCAGTTAATACTGCTCTCAGTTAATACTGCTCGCAGTTAATACTGCTAGTAGTTAGTACTGCTTTCAGTTAATACTGCTCTCAGTTAATACTGCTAGTGGTTAATACTTCTAGTGGTTAATACTGCTCGCAGTTAATACTGCTTTCAGTTAATACTGCTTTCAGTTAATACTGCTTTCAGTTAATACTGCTTTCAGTTAATACTGCTTATTAGTTAATACTGCTCTAGGTTAATACTGCTTATGTCCCGAATACTATAAATACTCTTTGCCCGCCTAAAAGTTCATAACGACTCTTTGCATATTGTTCTCTTGCGCTCTAAACCCTCTCTCTCTCGAGTTCCAAGTTTTCAAGCAAGAAACTTCAAGGTCAATGGCATCCATGGCGTTCATTGACGAGCACAATGAAATCGCGATGCTCCAAAAGCCAAAACAAGCTGCAGGTTTTCATCAGATAGTCGACTTTCTGAAGTCCAGCCACATTGCCCATGCTCTCACTATATCTCCTACCATCTTCATAGAGCATCAGAGGCAATTCTGGGCACATGCCACCATTGTTACTGAGAATGGTGTGCAAATGATCAAGACAAAGGTGTGTGGCAAGCCATTAACAGTTACTGAAGAGGTAATTCGCATAGTCTACGTCTAGACGATGCCTCTGGTATAACTTCTATCTCTAATGATGAACTGTTTTCTACTCTTACAAGAATGGGGTATGGAGGCCCATTGGGTGTGTTCAAGTTCTTAAAAGCAAAATTTTCACCTCAATGGCGTTTATTTGTCCATACCCTTATGCATTGTATCTCTAAAAAGACTACTGGCTGGAGTGAGTTCAGTAGCACCATTGCTTATGCTCTGGTATGCTTAGCCACTTCCAGAAAGTATAATTTTTCCCAAATGATTTTCAATGATCTTGTCTCAAACTTGGGAAACAAAAAGAGCTTTTATATGTACCCCAGGTTTGTTCAAGCAGTTATCACCCATGAATTGACGGATATGCCTCATTTTGATGGGATATATGTTCCAAAACCCCCTAAAGGCAAGGTTTTCTCAAATATGAGAAGATCTGCTGGGGACTCGGAAGGAGTTGACACCCCATTGTTCTCTACAATGATGGTGGTGTCCCAAACTGATGAAGGTATGGTAGCAGGGTCACGGCCCCCATTAGACCAACCCACTGCTAGCTAATCCCAACCTTCCCACTCTAAATCAATTCCCCAGTCTCTTCTTGATACACCAACTTCACCAATCACCCAAACATACAAAAGGAAACAGGTAAAGAAGGCTCCTTCCCTTCTTGTACCAACAACCCCTAAGCCTTTAAGCCCTCTAAGGGAGGATTCTCCCTTAGAGAATATCTACAGGGAAACCACAAGGGTGTCTCCCAACCCAAAGGAGGTGCTCTCTGAGGAGGAGGTTGAGCATATGGGTACTGAGGCTGCCACTACTTCTGCTAGCACAGAGGAGGACAGTGGTAACATAAATAAGACCTCTCCCATGGCAACTTTGAATGAGCAATCATTAAAAGGTCTTCGATGCCAAGAAACCAAGGGGGTGGATAGTGCTTCTGCTAGGTAGAAGGCTTCCACTACAAAAAGATCCCATGATCCTTCAATAGAGGGTAACACTTCTGGAGAAGGTGAGGACAGATATAACTACCAGGAATTGATGGATGCTATGGGAAACATCAATCTTGATGTCATTCAACAAGGAAAAGCTATAGAAGAGATGAAGCTGGTGATCTTGTCACAACAAGTACATATTGCCAAGTTAAAGAAATTGGTGACAAGGTTTGTGCAGAAGAAGAGGAGAAAACAGTATGTGTTGAGGAAGAGGCCAACTGATAAAGATGCTTCCAACAAAGGGGAGAAAGAGACTGAAAAAGAGAAAGAAAGGTCTTCTGAAAAAGCTGCTGAGGGAGTTGAAGTTGAGGGGGAGAAAGAGGAAGGAATAGAAGCAAAAACAGAAGTAGCAGAAACAGGGCTCTCTGTAGAGGAAATAGAAATTGCAGAAACACTGGTCAAAGCAAAGAATGACACTCCTAAGGCTACTCAAAAGGCCAAGGGAGTGGTCATTACAGAAGGAGGTTTCTCAAAGAAAAGAAAAGAAACAAGTAAGGCAAGTCTGCAGGATGCTAAGGGAAAAGAAAAGATGGTTGAATCTGAACAACAATCTTTAAAGAAGAAAAGTCAGATTGAGCTAGATGAAGAGTTAGCAAAGCAGCTTCAAGAACAAATGGAAAAGGAGGAACAACTCCAAACTGAAACAGATAGAGAGCTTGCAAGGATAATGGCCAGAAAACTCAATGTAGAGTATCAAAAGAGCTTAAAAGCAGCAGCTGAGGCCAATAAACTTTCAGTCAAAAGAATGCCACTCAAAAAGCAGAAGAGACAACCCTCCAAGACCTTTTTGGCCAATCAGGAAAGAAGAAAAATGATAAATTTCCTGAGAGGTTCAATTGGTGTAAAAGGGGAAATGTTTAACAACATGGCATACAGCAAGGTGGAGGAACTGTATAATAAAGAAATGGCAAAGCTCCAAGGAGATTCCTCTAAAAGGGAAGAAGTAGAAAGAAGGATGAAAGAGAGACATGATCTTAACATTCAACAGCCATTCCCTGAGGAGACTACACCTTCAAAGGATAAATCTGAAGAAAAGAAAGAAGAGCAAGAGAGTGTTGGTATAGAAACTAAATCTGCTAAGAGGGTGAAGACCATTGCTTCCAAGAAACAATTCAAGAAGCCAAGGGTAGAAGAAGCTGAAAAGAAGGCAGAACCTTCAGTCACACCTTCAGCAGAATCTGTGCAGAACCCAGAAAATTCCAATAAGCAATCTGATGAGCATATGGGGCTGTATATGACAATTATAGAACCAGTTCAGGCAGTCCCAATTTCAATGAAGGCTCCAGAGGTCATCTTCTGGGATATCTTAAGGGACAACAGAAAGGATTACTTCAGGCTGAAAAGAGATGGAGATGTATTTGAAGTATATTCCACCTGGGGGAAATTAGTCAGAAGTTGCTCCAGAGCTGACCTAGAAGAGATGCATAAGGTTGGAATGAAGCTTTATGAGCCTGTGTTGAATGGTACTGAAGAAAACTTACTCAAAGTAGCTATGGAATATCTGTGTATGATGTTTGATCCAGAAAAGGTAGTATACAGGATTAAAGATCTTCATCATGAGTATGGATTCAAGAAGATTGATCATTGGATACTCTTTGAAAACTGTGGTGTGTACATGATTACAATTGATAAATGTTATCATGAATACTACCTAGTTGACAAAATATATGATCATAGCAAGGAGAAACTAGAAGGGATGCTGAAAGCTAAGCTAGTTTGTGCAAAGGATTCAGAAATGGCTAGAATTGTGGTAAGAACTATCAATCAAAGTCTAGGCCTAAATCCAAATTTGGGAAACTGAACCTGAAGTGTTGAAAGCATCTTGAAGATCAGATCTGAAGAACTTGAGTTCTTTCCTTAAAAGTCAAGTTAGGGGGAGATTGTTGGGAACTGAAGAAAAGCTCAAGTATGGTTAATGCTGCTAGTTCAGAATTACTACTGCTAGAGGACTTCAAAGTTAATACTGCTGAGTATTGCTACTGCTAGTAGAATTAATACTGCTAGATAAAGTTAGTACTGCTTGAACAAAGTTAGTATTGCTTGAACAAAGTTAGTACTGCTTGAACAAAGTTAGTACTGCTTAGCTAGTTAGTACTGCTAGTGGTTAGTGCTGCTTAGTAGTTTATGATGCTTATGATTAGTACTGCTTATGAATTGAAGATCCGAATGGAAAGGATGACAGCTGTAAGGAATCAAGATATTCATGGAAAGATTGAAGATAATGATGGAAGATATACTGAAGATATTTTATTTATTGTAATTATCTTTTTGTTCAGTATATGTATAGATTAGACAGATTTAATTCTAAGTTTTTTGTTTTTAGAGAGAATCAACCTCAAGGCATAGATCCTAATTCTAGAGAAGTAGAATTCGTCTTGAAAGAGTCTGTTCTTCAAGATTGAGGTTGAGTGTGTAATCTTGTGATTTGATAATTGAATACAAGTTTACAAGTTGTTGATTATATACTGTTTTGTTTACTGTTACATTGAATATCAAAGTGTTTTCCGCAACTTCTTTGATATTGTTTCTGAGACTTTATTCTTGTTAAGAATTCGATCCTGACACAATACACCATGATTTGAGTGTGTTTCGATAAACTGCACGACGTACGTTCGGTTCGGTTCGTCCAATGCGTGTCTACGGCAATTTGCGGCTCTAGATCGGTTTTTGTAAGTAATATATATGCTTAAAACCTTCTAAATAACATTGTAGAAGGCCCACGTAAATTTCCATGGAAACACGGCACGGACAGTCCGGACGAGAAACCCTCTATACCCTCGCCTTTCGCGTATCGACAAAAACTGGGTTTCGAGCTAAAATATGTGTAACTTCTTCTACGTGACTCTGTTTTAGGCCCATGACTAGTCAAAACGGACCTTGGAAGGTCCACCACAAAATGTTTGGTGGCAATACACCATCATTTGAGTGTGTTTCGATAAACTGCACGACGTACGTTCGGTTCGGTTCGGTTCGGCCAATGCGTGTCTACGTCAATTTGTGGCTCTAGATCGGTTTTTTTAAGTAATATATGCTTAAAACCTTCTAAATAACATTGTAGAAGGACCACGTAAATTTCCATGGAAATCCGGCACGGTCGGTCCGGACGAGAAATCCTATATACCCCCGCATTTCGCGTATCGGCAAAAACTGGGTTTCGCGCTAAAATGTGTGTAACTTCTGCCACGTGACTCTGTTTTAGGCCCATGACCAGTCAAAACAGACCTTGGAAGGTCCACCACACAATGTGCAGGGCGTTTGGTGGCAATACACCATGATTTGAGTATGTTTCGATAAACTGCACGACGTACGTTCGGTTCGGTTCGGCCAATGCGTGTCTACGGCAATTTGCGGATCTAGATCGGTTTTTTATAAGTAATATATGCTTAAAACGTTCTAAATAACATTGTAGAAGGCCCACGTAAATTTCCATGGAAATCCGGCACGGTCGGTCCGGACGAGAAACCCCTACACCCCCGCCTTTCGAGTATCGGCAAAAACTGGTATCGTGCTACAATATGCGTAACTTCTGCTACGTGACTCCGTTTTAGGCCAATGACCAGTAAAAACGGACCATGGAAGTTCCACCACACAATGTGCAGGGCGTTTGGTGGCAATACACCATGATTTGAATGTGTTTCGATAAACTGAACGACGCACGTTCGGTTCGGCCAATGCGTGTCTACGGTAATTTGCGGCTCTAGATCGGTTTTTTGTAAGTAATATATGCTTAAAACCTTCTAAATAACATTTTAGAAGGCCCACGTAAATTTCCATGGAAATCCGGCACGGTCGGTCCGGACGAGAAACCCCCTATACCCCCGCCTATCGCGTATCGGCAAAAACTGGGTTTCACGTACGTAACTTATGCTACGTGACTCCGTTTTAGGCCCATGACCAGTCAAAACGGATCTTGGAAGGTCCACCACACAAGGTGCATGGTGTTTGGTGGCAATACACCATCATTTTAGTGTGTTTTGATAAACTGCACGACGTACGTTCGGTTCGGTTCGGCCAATGCGTGTCTACGGCAATTTACGGCTCTAGATCGGTTTTTTGTAAGTAATATATGCTTAAAACCTTTTAAATAACATTGTAGAAGGCCCACGTAAATTTCCATGGTAATCCGGCACGGTCGGTCCGGACGAGAAACCCCCTATACCCCCGCCTTTCGCGTATCGGCAAAAACTGGTGTCGCGCTAAAATGTGCGTAACTTCTGCTACGTGACTCCGTTTTAGGCCCATGACCTGTCAAAACGGACCTTGGAAGGTCAACCACATAATGTGCTGGGCGTTTGGTGGCAATACACCATGATTTGAGTGTGTTTCGATAAACTGCACGACGTACGTACGGTTCGGTTTGGCCAATGCGTGTCTACGGCAATTTGCGGCTCTAGATCGGTTTTTTGTAAGTAATATATGCTGAAAACCTTTTAAATAACAATATAGAAGGCCCACGTAAATTTCCATGGAAATCCGGCACGGTCGGTCCGGACGAGAAACCCCCTATACCCCCGCCTTTCGCGTATCGGCAAAAACTGGGTTTCACGCTAAAATGTGTGTAACTTCTGCTACGTGACTCCGTTTTAGGCCCATGACCAGTCAAAACAGATCTTGGAAGGTTAACCACATAATGTGCACGACGTTTGGTGGCAATACACCATGATTTGAATGTGTTTCGATAAACTGCACGACGTACGTTCGGTTCGGCCAATGCGTGTCTACGGCAACTTGCGGCTCTAGATCTTTTTTTGTAAGTAATATATGCTTAAAACCTTCTAAATAACATTATAGAATGCCCACGTAAATTTCCATGGAAATCCGGACGAGCCTTTCGCGTATCGGCAAAAACTGGGTTTCGTGCTAAAATGTGCTTAACTTCTGCTACGTGACTCCGTTTTAGGCCCATGACCAGTAAAAACGGACCTTCGAAGGTCCACCACACAATGTGCAGGGCGTTTGGTGGCAATACACCATGATTTGAGTGTGTTTCGGTTAACTGCACGACGTACGTTCGGTTCGGTTCGGCCAATGCGTGTCTACGGCAATTTGCGGATCTAGATCGGTTTTTTGTAAGTAATATATGCTTAAAACCTTCTAAATAACATTTTAGAAGACCCACGTAAATTTCCATGGAAATCCGGCACGGTTGGTCCGGACAAGAAACCCCCTATACCCCGCATTTCGCGTATCGGCAAAAGTTGGGTTTCGCACTAAAATGTGCGTAACTTCTGCTACGTGACTCCGTTTTAGGCCCATGACCAGTCAAAACGGACCTTGGAAGGTCCACCACACAATGTGTAGGGCGTTTGCTGGCAATACACCATGATTTGAGTGTGTTTCGATAAACTACACGATGTACGTTCGGTTCGGTTCGGCCAATGCGTATCTACGGCAATTTGCGGCTCTAGATTGGTTTTTTTAAGTAATATATGCTTAAAGCCTTCTAAATAACATTGTATAAGGCCCACGTAAATTTCCATGGAAATCCGGCACGGTCGGTCTGGACGAGAAACCCCTACACCCCGCCTTTCGCGTATCGGCATAAACTGGGTTTCACGCTACAATGTGCGTAACTTCTGCTACGTGACTCCGTTTTAGGCCAATGAACAGTAAAAACGGACCTTGGAAGGTCCACCACACAAAGTGCAGGGCGTTTGGTGGCAATACACCATGATTTGAGTGTGTTTCGATAAACTAAACGACGTACGTTTGGTTCGGTTCGGCCAATGCGTGTCTACGGCAATTTGCGGCTCTAGATCGGTTTTTGTAAGTAATATATATGCTTAAAACATTCTAAATAACATTGTAGAAGGCCCACGTAAATTTCCATGGAAATACGGCACGGTCGGTCCGGACGAGAAACCCCTATATCCCCGCCTTTCGCGTATCGACAAAAACTGGGTTTCGCGCTAAAATATGTGTAACTTCTACTACTTGACTCTGTTTTAGGCCCATGACCAGTCAAAACGGACCTTGGAAGGTCCACCACACAATGTTTGGTGGCAATACACCATGATTTGAGTGTCTTTCGATAAACTGCACGACGTACGTTCGGTTCGGTTCGGCCAATGCGTGTCTACGTCAATTTGTGGCTCAAGATTGGTTTTTTGTAAGTAATATATGCTTAAAACCTTCTAAATAACATTTTAGAAGGCCCACGTAAATTTCCATGGAAATCCGGCACGGTCGGTCCGGACGAGAAACCCCCTATACCCCCGCCTTTCGCGTATCGGCAAAAACTGGGTTTAACGCTAAAATGTGCGTAACTTCTGCCACGTGACTCTGTTTTAGGCCCATGACCAGTCAAAACGGACCTTGGAAGGTCCACCACACAATTTGCAGGGAATTTGGTGGCAATACACCATGATTTGAGTGTGTTTCGATAAACTGCACGACGTACGTTCGGTTCGGTTTGGCCAATGCGTGTCTACGGCAATTGGCGGCTCTAGATCGGTTTTTTATAAGTAATATATGTTTAAAACCTTCTAAATAACATTGTAGAAGGCCCACGTAAATTTCCATGGAAATCCGGCAAGGTCGGTCCGGACGAGAAACCCCCTATACCCCCCCGCCTTTAGCGTATCGGCAAAAACTGGGTTTCGCGCTAAAATGTGCGTAACTTCTGCTACGTGACTCCGTTTTAGGTCCATGACCAGTCAAAACGGACCTTGGAAGGTCCACCACACAATGTGCAGGGCGTTTGGTGGCAATACACCATGATTTGAGTGTGTTTCGATAAACTGCACGACGTACGTTCGATTCGGTTTGGCCAATGCGTGTCTACGGCAATTTGCGGCTCTAGATCGGTTTTTTATAAGTAATATATGTTTAAAACCTTCTAAATAACATTGTAGAAGGCCCACGTAAATTTCCATGGAAATCCGGCAAGGTCGGTCCGGACGAGAAACCCCCTATACCCCCCGCCTTTAGCGTATCGGCAAAAACTGGGTTTCGCGCTAAAATGTGCGTAACTTCTGCTACGTGACTCCGTTTTAGGCCCATGACCAGTCAAAACGGACCTTGGAAGGTCCACCACACAATGTGCAGGGCGTTTGGTGGCAATACACCATGATTTGAGTGTGTTTCGATAAACTGCACGACGTACGTTCGGTTTGGCCAATGCGTGTCTACGGCAATTTGCGGCTCTAGATCGGTTTTTTGTTAGTAATATATGCTTAAAACCTTTTAAATAACATTGTAGAAGGCCCACGTAAATTTCATGGTAATCCGGCACGGTCGTTCCGGAGGAGAAACCCACTATACCTCCTTCTTTCGCGTATCGGCAAAAACTGGGTTCCGCGCTAAAATGTGTGTAACTTCTGCTACGTGACTCCGATTTAGGCCCATGACCAGTCAAAACGGACCTTGGAAGGTCCACCACACAATGTTTGGTGGCAATACACCATGATTTGAGTGTGTTTCGATAAACTGCACGACATACGTTTGGTTCGGCCAATGCGTGTCTACGGCAATTTGCGGCTCTAGATCGGTTTTTTGTAAGTAATATATGCTAAAAACCTTCTAAATAACATTGTAGAAGGCTCACGTAAATTTCAATAGAAATCCGCCACGGTCGGTCCGGACAAGCCTTTCGCGTATCGGCAAAAACTGGGTTTCATGCTAAAATGTGCGTAACTTCTGCTACGTGACTCTGTTTTAGGCCCATGACCAGTCAAAACGGACCTTAGAAGGTCCACCACACAATGTGCAGGGCGTTTGGTGGCAATACACCATGATTTGAGTGTGTTTCGATAAACTGCACGACGTACGTTCGGTTTGGCCAATGCGTGTCTACGGCAATTTGCCGCTCTAGATCGGTTTTTTGTAAGTAATATATGCTTAAAACCTTTTAAATAACATTGTAGAAGGCCCACGTAAATTTCATGGTAATCCGGCACGGTCGGTCCGGACGAGAAACCCCCTATACCCCCGGCTTTCGCGTATCGGCAAAAACTTGGTTTCGCGCTAAAATGTGTGTAACTTCTGCTACGTGACTCCGTTTTAGGCCCATGACCAGTCAAAACAGACCTTGGAAGGTCAACCACATAATGTGCAGGGCGTTTGGTGGCAATACACCATGATTTGAGTGTGTTTCGATAAACTGCACGACGTACGTTCGGTTCGGCCAATGCGTGTCTATGGCAATTTGCGGCTCTAGATCGGTTTTTTGTAAGTAATATATATGGTAAAAACCTTCTAAATAACATTGTATAAGGCTCACGTAAATTTCCCTGGAAATCCGGCATGGTCGGTCCGGACGAGCCTTTCGCGTATCGGCAAAAACTAGGTTTCATGCTAAAATGTGCGTAACTTCTGCTACGTGACTCCTTTTTAGACCCATGACCAGTCAAAACGGACCTTGGAAGGTCCACCACACAATGAGCAGGGCGTTTGGTAGCAATACACCATGATTTGAGTGTGTTTCGATAAACTGCACGACGTACGTTCGGTTCGGTTCGGCCAATGCCTGTCTACGGCAATTTGCGGATCTAGATCGGTTTTTTTTAAGTAATATATGCTTAAAACCTTCTAAATAACATTGTAAAAGGCCCACGTAAATTTCCATTGAAATCCGGCACGGTCGGTCCGGACGAGAAACCCCCTATACCCCCGCCTTTCGCGTATAGACAAAAACTGGGTTTCGCGCTAAAATATGTGTAACTTCTGCTACGTGACTCCGTTTTAGGCCCATGACCAGTCAAAACGGACCTTGGAAGGTCCACTACACAATGTGTAGGGCGTTTGGTGGCAATACACCATGATTTGAGTATGTTTCGATAAACTACACGATGTACGTTCAATTCGGTTCGGCCTGTGTGTTCCAGATTCTAGTTCCTATTCGATAACAATCAAAACAAACAAGATTTAACTATTGAATTACCTGTTTTTGATTACTTGATTTCTCAAATTACAAAAATCTCTCTCTAGAACTCTTTCTCTCTCTTTCTATGTATTCCAACTTCCAACTTCTAACTAAAATACAAAATAGAAAAACTATTTATACTACCGTCTAATACAAGGAAACTAAAACTACAACTAAACAAATACATTGACTTTTATTATAAAAGACTTTGACTTTTAATGAGATTTGACTTTCTTCAGCTTTGACTTTCTCAACTTTGACCTTCAGTATTCTTGATCTTGTATCCAACAGATTTATGCTCTAACAATCTCCCCCTTTGGATTCAAGATCACTGTTGAAAGATCTAGCAATTCAGTCTTCTTTTTAAGCTCTGTCAAAAAACAATCTCCCCTTTTACTTTGATGGTCTTCTTTCCAAAGCTTTCTTCAAACGAATAACAATTTTCTCAAAACTTTCACACAACACTTTCAGACTTTGGAAAGAAATTATCTTCAGAATCAGCTCGAATGCTTTAGCAGATAATCTTTAAAGAAAATTTCCTCAAAATCTTCAGAAATTCTTTGAACTTTATCAAATCTTCAAATCTTTACTTTGAACTTTGAAATCATCTCCCTTTATCTTCAAAAACTTTAACATTTATTCATACCATCTCCACAATACATTTCTTCATATCATCTCCCCCTTTTTGATGATTTGAGCATTGATATCATCAAAACTTTGTCGTCCAAGAAATGTCTTTAACCATTCTGATCTGTCAAGAGCCTCTGATTCTGTGATCCATAACCAAGGTTTCATCTAGATCTTTGCAAATCCGGACAAAAATACGAATATGTAACTCATGAATCAACAGATGAATCAGTTAATATGCCTGTCAGTAACACAAAGTCACTGTGTGTAACGAATACACAATATAAAGGAGCTTTTTGATGTTCACTCCCCCAGGGCTTCCATCCAATCATCGAAATACCACAAAGGCAATTTCTATGAATGTTATGACAAAGAAACGAATTCTTTGCGTGCTCGTGCATGTGTAGAAAGAATTAAGCACGAATAATTGCTTTTATAATAAGGCTCAACATTGTGTAAACCACTGAGACAACAGTAGATAAACACAGACTCTAAGTGCATGATTGAAGTGCGAAGGTGGGGCAGACTTCCTTCTTTTTCAATATCCAGATTTTCCAAATGAAAATCAGATAGATTATATGCTGCGTCCCCTTGAAAAATGTGAAACATTTTCTTTTTAAGAAGAAAATGAGTAGTTGGTGAGGTTTAAACAAGAGTTGGCATGGGCTATTTGCCTGTTTCAATAACGTTCACCAAAGAATTGTGAAACGCTAGTAATGTGGCTGCCCGGCTCAGAAAGTAGTTGGTGCAGAGTTTGATATTCTTTTACTCTGATCTCTCACCCTCTTTCTTTTTAATCAATAAACTCACTACTAACCAAACTCTCTTTTCCATTTTACCTCAGCACACCCACACTCATTTCTTTTAGACTCCTCACACTCAATCACTAAAGGATTAACTTCATGGGTAGGAAGCACTGGTTAACGTGAATCCATAGAAGTTCAGTTAAGTCCTAGCACAAAGAACCCAAGTTTCCTATAAAGCATAAGTTGCTCAAATGGTTTAACTGTAGCAGTTAAAGCTCAGATACAAATGTCAGATGAATGTATGCTCATAAAATATAATCATGAAGATTTGAGCATTTTAAAAACATTGAAGTATTTTCAAATAAGTATATTGAATGAAAGAACATGAATGCAAGAAACTTGTTTGAAAATCTAACATTGTATAAAAATGATCAGAAATGAATGATATAACAATCAAGGATTATGGTCAAGAATAATGGATATTTGTCTATACGAAACAATATACAGACATTCTTGAATGAAACGCTTTGAAAGGAAATATCGCTCAAAATTCTTTGAAATACAAACGGGGTGTCTTACCATCGAAGAAAAATAGTTTCAATTTAGAGACGTGGTAAGAACATTTTGAACAAAAATTCAAACCGGTGTGTGTGAATACTTGAAAGTATATAGAAAAGACAATACGCAAGTAATTATCTTTGGAAACACACGGTTTGTTTATCAATTAAGCACAAAAATTAAAATGAAAACATTTAAAATCACACTTCCAAATTATAAAATCTGTTTAAAAATCGGGAAGTGGTTTGAACATTTAAGAACATGTTTTCTATACCTGAAAGTTGTCCTTCTTTCAGATATATGTGAGATTAAGATAAGAAATTTACCTTTTCGTTCAATCTTAATTCTCATACAGTCAGCTGTAGTCATTAAGATATGATCGTGTCAGCTTCTCTCATCCTGTAAATCTCAAAGTCTAGTCAAAAATTTATTCACAAAATTTATTCGAAAATAAACAACATAAAGCAATAAAACTTTGAAGATACGAGTTCTGATCAGAAATAATCAGAAATCATAGTCTTACTCCATGTTACTTATAAGCTCCCCCTAAAATCATGCATTGCAAAAATTTTGTCAATTAAGCAAAATGCAGAAATTAGTTTTACTCCCCCTCAAATGAATATAGATCATCTAACAATCTTCTCTTACTCCCCCTGAAATCATGAGCAAACCATTAAAGTGCAGGTATCTTTCAGACATTAAGATAAAGAAAATGATGAAAAATAACAATTTATAACTTTAGTAGGTAATAACCGATTACGTCTTAAGATTTAACATACCAAGCTTAGAGATAAGAAAATTAAATCTCTTTTCATCTAAGGGTTTGGTAAATAAATCTGCAAGTTGATAATCTGTTTTTACAAAATAAAGTTCAATTGTTCCTTTTTCTACATTATCTTTGATAAAGTGATACCTTACATCAATGTGTTTGGTTTTGGTGTGTTGGACAGGATTAGCAGATATGGCAATCGCGCTCTTCGAGTCACAGTATATCGGAATTTTGTCAAACTTAAAACCATAGTCACGTAGCTGTGTTCGCATCCACGAGACTTGAGAGCAGCAACTAGCAGCAGCTACATACTCTGCTTCAGCAGTCGATGTGGAAACGCATAACTGTTTCTTTGACGCCCAACTAACTAGCTTGTCTCCAAGAAATTGAACGTGACCAGAAGTACTCTTTCTATCCAACATACAACCTGCATGATCTGCATCTGAATATGCAGTCAGTTGAAACCCAGTATCTTTAGGATACCACAAACCAAGGTCTGCAGTCCCCTTCAGATATCTAAAGATCCGTTTGACAGCGGCCAAATGAGATTCTTTGGGAGCAGCTTGATATCTAGAACATAGACATGTTGAAAACATAATATCTGGTCTACTCGATGTAAGATACATCAAAGAACCAATCATACCTCTATAAGTTCTAAGATCAACACTTGTACCCGAAGGATCAGCGTGGATCTTAGTTCCTGGTGCCATCGGGGTGCCAATAGATTTGCAATCTTCCATTTTGTACTTCCGAAGAATGTCCAAAATGTACTTAGACTGATTGATAAAAATCCCCATAGAAAGTTGTTTAACTTGTAATCCGAGAAAGAAATTCATCTCTCCCATCATACTCATTTGAAAACGTGACACCATGAGGTTAGAAAAGTTTTTACAATATTTTGGATTAGTAGAACCAAATATTATATCATCAACATATATTTGAATAAGAATAATATCAGCTTTTTCTTTCTTGATGAATAAAGTAGTGTCGATCTTACCTTTTGAGAAACCAGACTTGACCAAGAATTTTGATAATACATCATACCAGGCTCAAGGGGCTTGCTTTAATCCATAAAGGGCTTTGTCCAAGATATAGACATGATCTGGCTTATCTGGATTAACGAACCCTTCTGGTTGAGACACATACACTTCTTCTTTAAGAATGCCGTTCAGAAAGGCTGTTTTCACATCCATCTGAAAGACTGTGAAGTTCTTATGAGCGGCATAAGCGAGAAACATTCTGATTGCCTCTATGCGCGCTACTGGAGCATATGTCTCGTCATAATCAATGCCTTCCTCTTGCCGATAGCCTTTGGCAACAAGTCTAGCTTTGTTTCTGATGACGACACCATCTTCATCCTTTTTGTTCTTGAATACCCACTTAGTTCCTATCACGGTCTTTCCTTCAGGCTTAGGAACTAATCTCCAGACCTTTAGGGCTTCAAACTGATTTAGCTCTTCTTGCATTGCAGATACCCAGTCTGAATCAGCAAGAGCCTCGGATACTCGTGTTGGCTCAATCTTGCTGAGGAATGAGTCATGAATACACTGATTAAGAGTCGCTGACCTTGTCTGAACAGGCTTGTCAAAATCTCCAATTACTTGATGTAATGGATGGTCCTTGGTCCAGCGATGCTCATGTGGGAGTGGAATAGATGAATTCTGAACATTATCATCATCTTGAAATCCACTTTCAAAATCTTCAGTTTGAATTATAGGAGGGGGGCTTTCAGTTGAAATATCAGTTGAAGAAGTATCAGTTGGGACAGCAGATTCAGGATGTTGAGTAGACAAAGTATTACACCCAACTGAAACAGTTACTTCTGACTCAACATTTGTTTGAACATCTTCAATTGTAGGAGTTACAACAGGAATATGAATTTCTGTCTGAACTGGGGATGCTTGTTCAGTAATAACTTCTGAAGTGACTGGATGATGACAACTTGTATCTTCAGACCTGTCAGTCATAGCAGATTTAGATATATTAGATCCTAGAAACTCATCATAAAAGAATTCAAATAACAAATCTAAATCAGTTAAATGTGAAGTGGATGTAGAAGCGTTATCCGAATTTATCGCTGTAGACACAGGTTCTGGACTGATCTGCCCAGAAGCTAATACACCAGTGATAACGGGTTCTGAATTGATTTGTTCAGAAGCCATTTCTTCATCAAATGTAACATTGACGCTCTCCACAACTGTCTTTGACTTCTTTATATAAACACGATATGCAACAGAAGTTGAAGAATAACCGATAAAGATGCCTTCGTCCGCTTTAGCACTAAATTTATTCAGACTCTCTCTGTCGTTAAGCACAAAACATTTACACCCAAATATGTGAAAATATTTGATAGTTGGTTTTCTGTTGTTGATTAGCTCATATGGAGTCTTCTGAAAACGGCGGTGTATTATGGAACGATTTTGCGTATGGCATGCAGTCGACACAGCTTCCGCCCACAAGAATAGAGGTAGATCCGATTGACTAAGCATAGTTCGAGCGGCCTCGACTAGCGTTCGATTACGTCTTTCTACTACTCCATTTTGTTGAGGGGTTCTAGCAGGATTCAGTTGCATCATGACATAACACACATAGACCATCATTTTCCACATTCCATACTGATAACCTGTCAAAAGTTCTCAACTTTCCATTAATAGCAAGCCATAAAAAGAAAGCATGTCTTGGAATACCTTGACTGAACCAAACTAGTTTAGACCAGGACACATTTCCAACTTCTTCATAAATATCATTCCAGACTGCAGCCACTTTAAAATCAACCAAAGAACCATCTTTCCTCCTCCATTTTACTTTATCTTTCACATTGGAATTCAGTCTAGGCATAAAACTCTTAAGCACATCTTCATATTTTATCCATAATTCAATAGGCCATAACCACATCCCATCTACAACAATATCACTAACATTCAGATTTAGATCCATTCCAGCCCTGTAAATGTCTCTTTTAGAAATAACAGTGCATAAAGGACCCACTGGATGCCATGAATCAAACCAAACAGATGTAGATCTTCCATCACCCAATACATGAACAATCTGACTTCTAAACATATCCCTTATCCATGGTGCATCATAAACATTTCTGTTGATCCCAGTTTTGATGTTCTTTAACTTGATTTAAACTTTTACTACACACATATTATATATATAGAGTGCGGAAGCGTTTAATACGTGTAGAAAAGATTGAACATGCAAGGTAGTAAACACACAAGTAATTAATGAACAGGAAGTAAAGTATTGCAAAAAAGTTACTCAAAGAACTGTTTCATTGATTACTGAAAAACACCAAGAACACGCACTGGTATGTGCAAAATGTGCTCAAGGATTATACAGACTGCTATTTTCGTGTGTGCGCTCTATTTTGCTCTAAGATGGTGCTCCCTTAATATACAAGAGGGATGTACCCCTTAGTACAAGACAAAAAACTGACATTCCATAATCGGAATGCCACCTGGAAAGTAAAAATCGTGTGACGCCCATTACTTTGATCTTGAGGATCTTCGTACAGCAGGTCTCACATGTTCTGCACGTGGTCTTGTCTTGAACTCTTAGAAATTCATTGATCTCCAGAGGTTGGCCTTCACAGAGGCTCTGTGATCCAAGAATCATTCAGGTTTGACTTCTGGTAGATCTTCTGCGGAGTAACCTCTGAGCTTTGCACCTTCTGTGGTGTACTTGAGTGTTCAGCGACAGGCTTCTGCGATTCTTATACTTAGCCTATTTTTCAATACTTCTATACAATGCGAGTGGAGCTAACAATCTCCCCCTAAGTATTGAAAAAATAAAATTTGGAATTTAGAGCGATGGCTAAACTAGAAGCAAAAGAGGTGAAAGGAACTCAACCTCTGAATCTTGATTTTCATTTAAAATAAGATGATGCCAGAAGGCAATTACATTTGACAATTAAAATGATTACAAGTCATCAGAGCCTATACTTTGGCGTCTGGAAAATCGTTGATCTTCTTTCCAAACCCACCTTCTTTCTTCAGTTCTCTGTAATAGCACACGCATAGGAATCTGAAGTTTAAGGTTGCATCTATGTTTGACAAAAGGACATCTGCCGCTTCTGTGGGTACAAGTGGAGTTCCTGTGTACTTGATAAGTTGTTCTTGAATGAGCAGCAGAGATTCGGTTGAGTACTTTTGGCTTTCTATCCCCATGAATAATTTCTTTTCTCCTTTGGGGTTTAAGTACACAAATCCAAAAGAAGTTGAAGTGATGATGGAGGTTGGTAAAATATTGGCAGATGGTGGTAAGTTGTCTTGTGGTGGAGGGAAGCTGACCTTTTTGACTCCGAAGTCAAGTGCCACTTGAAAGTCAGCTATACTGTAGAATAGCAGCTTTTCTCTCATGACCCTCTTGATTGTGAGATGTGCTTCTTGGTATTCCTTCTTCCATCCAAACTTATCCTCTGTCCATTTGAATAGCTCTGGAAGATCATGAGGGTGAAGATTCAGTAGATCTGCATCTGTGAAAGACCATATCTTCGTATCTTCCCTTTTTACGGCGTATTCACTGAACCAGAAGTTTTTACACTTTGTGTGTCCAAGCTTGATTGTCACAACCTCTGTGATCTTGGCCATGCTGAAGACTTTGGATTTTGGCTTGGCTTTATCTTTATAGAATCTCCTTCGCTCCTCTGATATAACTTCCTCTGAGAGTTTGACTATTGGAAGATCTTGAGCTCCGCGGCTGTAGAGGTATTTGTACACTTCTTCTTCGATGTCCTTCTTTGGAGAAACAGGGAAGGGTCTTCTTAGGCTTTCAAAGCCTTGGATAACCTCTGCAACTCTATCCTTTGATGGTGTGTCAAGTGGTTGTAGGATGGGGAGTTCCGACAGAGGTTGTAGATCAAAGGCCCAGTCTTCCTCTCCAGGTTTCACTCTTTTGAAAGCATCAAAAGAGCTTTTTAGTAGTTTCTCAGAGGAGGGAGGAGGAGGCTTGACCTTCTTCAGAGGTTCTGTAGCTATTGCCTTGCCTTTGTCTTTGGCAGTTGGTGGGGTTTCTTTGATTTGGATTATGGTGGGAGAGGGGGCTGTAGAGACCTTTTGTTTGGTTGTTCTCTGTGGTTCAGGTTCTGAGCTCATAGGGACTTGGTTTAGAGGAGCCACTGATATTGGTGCTTCTTTATTAGATTGCAGATTCTCCCCATCATGAGGACCACTGCCGGAGGCATCAGGATCTTGGTCCTCATGTCGTGCCCTCTTCTGTCCTGCTTGGGTTTGGCAGGTGACAGGTTCCTTCCTCTTCTTTGGCGTACAGAGGTTGTTATTGACATGATTTGTGATCTTCTTGATTGCGTCCTCTGCAGCCAATGACAGAACGTTGATTTCGATGTCTGACTTGAAGCGAAATGTGGCTATGGATTGCTTCAAGTCAGCTGACAGCTTCTTTCCTTGGTCGTTGAAGTTGGATTGAAGGAGTTTTTGGTTTTGCAGAAACAGATTGCCCATGGCTTCCAAGTCGGCCTTTGTTGCAAACACAGAGGGATCTGGGGCAGAGGTTGATGCTTGTGTGTGAGCTGGGACCATAACACTACGAGTTATGTCCCTTATTTCCTCTCTGAGCCTGGCCATTTCGTTCACTCCGGTCGCAGCATATTTTGGGAACTCCTCTGTGCAAAGATCCCCTAAAACTTGAATTTGATGGGAGTGTGCAATGATGGCTTGTCCACAAGCTTGAAGATCAGCCCTTTTCGCGCAGTTCGTATTTAGTGCTTGCAGAGCTTCTGTATTGGATTTTAGGGCCTCTGCAAGGATTTGAGAGTTGGCTTGGGACTCTCTGGATATCGAGCTTTGCAACTCGTCAAGTTTTTTGAGCACCATGTCAGCAAAGGCTTTAAACTCGGCCTTTGTGACAAAGGTGTCAGAGGTAACCTATGGAACAACACATGTTTCAGATTTGGCCAACGAGTTTTTGGCACCTTCAGAGCCTGTTTTTATGATGAGCTCTAGAGGATTTCCTTCCAATCCTCGATGTTCCACAGAGGAAGCACCTATGGAAGTTCTGTCAACACCTTCTTTGGGGGAGGGTTCAGAGACTCCCTTAAGATCGATGTTGAATGGATCCTGTGGTTGTTCTAGAGCCACAGAATCATCGTGTTCTCGCACCACCAACTCTGAGGTGGTTTGGATGTCACTCTTGTGTTTGACAGAGGTAACAAATATTTCTGTGTGTGAAAAAGATGTGTCCTGGGGCAAATGGACATGCAAAGCAACACTCTCACCCTTTTGAGAGGGTGAGGTGGTTTTGGTTTCCCCGAAAGGTGGTACCGAGGATGAAGGAGTATCCTCTGTCCGGATGGCATAGGTAAGGTTCAGACTGTGCGGTCCTGTTTCAATACCCCTCTGCACTAGAACTGCAGGGGTAGAGGTGTGGGTGGCACTAGGAGTTGGTTTTGGTGGTGTGCCAATGGCATCTTTTGTTTCCCTCTCCTCCAACGATTTTTTACTTGGTTCTTTTTCTTCATCTTCGCTCTATGACCTTCCTGTCACATCATCTATTTCCATTTCCACGGTTTCCCCTAATCCTCCAGAGTATTGAAGAGAGACCTCGCGTGCTATTGCAGAGGCTATATGAATTGGGCTCTGAGGTGTATCCTCAGGGGACTCTGCAAGGACTAGGGCTCTTCTTGCCTTCTGCAGGGGCTTTGTCTGACACTCTGCAGGTGCAGTGCTTGCAGCAAGGTATTCATCCAGATCTTTCCTTTTCTGTCGGAGGGCTTCCAATATTTGTTCTTTTTCGGCAAGCGTCCTCAACTTTCCTTTCTTTTTCTCATAGACTCTGATCTCTGTGGATTCTTTTGTGGCTTTTTCTTCATCTGCCAAGGATTTTGGAATCTCTACCTCTGCGACTCTCTTTTTCTTGTTTTTCTTTTTCGTCTTTCTCTCACTCCCCTCCCCTCCAACTAATGGGCTCTCTTTCTCACTCACTTTAGTCTCTGCGGTTTCAACTTCTGTCCGTACTCCCTCGTCTCTCAAGTAAACTACAATGTCTCCTACTTTGCATCCTACACGAGGGGGGGGGGGGTAACAGGACGTGGTTCTGGTGTCCTGTTCCCTCGTATGTATTCCCTAACCTCTTCTTTACTACCCAAATAAGTCAGCATCTTTGTTGACAGAGGTCTGGCTTCTGGATATCCTGTTTTGATGGTGGTGGGTTTATGAGACTTCATCTCATATAGTTTGATTGTCTTATCCTCTGCTGGTAGCTTTCTTTCTCCGATCAAGTCATCGCCTAGTAGCAGTCCTAGGAAACGTCCAAACACGATGTTCTTTGGTTCTGTCCCTCTGTCTTGGTCCTGCTGTTTGGAAATCACAGCATTTTGGAACTCCCTAAAAATAAGTCCAGCGTAGTCCAGTGGGAGATCGTAGTAAATCCCATACATTATGGCCAAGATTGTATGACTTAATTGATCTGGGCTTCCAACCTTCGCTGTTAGGCATCGGTTCATAATAGAGAAAAGGACGTTCCACAGAGGGGGTAGATTTTGTCGCCTGAAGTTTGTTCTTTTGATGATTGGAACTTGTTGATCCAAACTCTCTCAGTGATTTGATAACGACCCTCTCCTATACTTAGTGAAAATTACGTTTTAGTATGTATTAGTGTTTCACCATCAGCGATCAGACTGAGTCTGTTCAGTTATCGCTGATAGTCTTTCTTATAAACATTTCTATGTATTAATGTTTCACTATCAGTGATGAGACTGAGTCTGTTCAGTTATCACTGATAGTTCCTAAAGTAAACAACCAACGTAATCCCTGAAGACAAGTTTCGCGTCAACAGATGTTCATAGCTGAATCAAAGACGAAGCTGCTGAACAATGAGAAGTCTACTAGTGACCTGATGCGGATATCAGTGAAGCAAAGACAACTCTACCAATACGCGAAGGAACATGAGAAAAAGCTTCAGCGATAGATGAACCTCTTTATCTCTGAACTTAGAGATACTCAGCTATCAAACGATCACAAAGCTTATGTCTCAAGTTTCATTTTGTCTATCCTTGCACAACCTAGTACGATATGTCAGAACGGACAAGTCTCTGCTAACATTCGTACAACAACTCTGTCCACTACACTGTTCATGACCCGGCCAAAAGCATGTCTCCCAAAAGACAGTTTTTCAAAGCCAATCTGTGAACGCCACGTGTAAAGTATCCTGCCATGCATTTAATGCATAGGGTATAAATAGGAAGTTCACCCCTTCATCTAAAGGTGTGCTTCATCCTTGAACTCAAGATAGAAACCCTTGTTTTCTATATCCCTAATCCCCATTCTCTGAACTTCTTGTGCAATTATCTTAGTGCTTCTTTAGTTTGTTTAGATTGAGTCTGTCTTAATCTTATTCCGCAACAAACTAGTAAATTGTATTTTGATTCTTCAATAAACAATTTATTAAACTTTAAATTCTGTGTTTGTATTCAACCCCCCCCCCTTCTACAAACTTGTTTAGCACCTTCGGGACCAACAAGTGGTATCAGAGAAGTTTGTTTAAATCTAATAAACAAGATCTTGCCGTATACTCTTCCTTGCTATTCTAAAATGGCATTAAACACAAACACAAACTACTATGATAATGGCTCACTTTCTAAACCTCCTCGATTTAGTAGAGATAACTTTTCTTTATGGAAAAATCGAATGATGCTATTTCTTGAAGGTACGGATCCTACTATACCTGAATATATAGAAAATGGACCCTATGAACCTGTTAGAATTATAGCTGCGGTTCCCGCTACTGCCACCACTGAAGCTGTCCCTGAACGATATGTCGTTAAGGAAATAAGACAGTGGAGTGATGAAGATAAAAAGAAGGTAGGCATAGATGCAAGAGCAAAGACCATTATTTCAATGGCTCTGCCTGATGAAGTTTTCCATTCCATCATGCATCTAAAAACTTCTAAAGAAATGTGGGAAACCATATGTGTTCAATATGAGGGCACCACTGAAATCCAAGAGACTCGAAAGATTAACTTGGTAAGACAGTATGAAAGTTTCATCGCTGGTAAGAATGAATCTCTTTCTGATGTTCATCAGCGATTTAACTGCCTAATAATTGATCTAAGAACTGTTGGTAGGACCTATTCTAATTCTGAGGTCCTAACGAAATTCTTGGAATGTCTTCCTGAAAGCTGGGACAGTTATTCAATGTGTCTTAAGCTGACAAAAGACTTACATACTCTCTCCTTAAGCACTCTATATGGAATATTGCTCAACTATGAGCAATCAAATCTTCTGAAGAAGAATCTTGTAAAAGATTCTAAAGACTCTAAAAGCACTCCTGTTGCTTTAGTCTCTTCAGAGATAATTCCATCTCAGCGATCTACTCTCACTATCACTGAGTTAGATTCTGAATCTGAGGATCTATCAGACCCTGATCTTTCAGAGTTTGATGAGTCCTTAGCACTCTTGACAAACTCTTTTAAGAGATTTGCAAGAAAGAGAAACTTCCGAAGAAGTAAACCTCTCTCTATTTCTGAAAAGCCAAAATCAACTCCGGTTGATAAGGCTACTGCCACTTGCTATAACTGCGAAAAAATTGGACATTTTGCTAGTGAGTGCAGGTCGAAAAAGGTCTTCAAACCTTCTACCTCAAGAAGATCCAGTGATGACAAATACCTTAAGCTGAAGAACAAATATCAAAAGCTGAAAAGCCATCAGCGAAAAGGTAAAGGTCTCATCGCTGAAGAAAACGACTGGGCTGAATCAGAAGAATCATCTTCTGATGAAGAAGAAGTCGCTAATCTTTGCCTCATGGCTGAGATTAAAGAAGAAGTGGAAGAACCATCTGAATCTTCTATGAGCTACATATCATCTCAGGTATCTATCTCTACTAATCCCTCTCTACCTGAAGCTGAGAGAAGTCGCGCTGTTGATGTACTGACGATTGACCTTTATAATGCCCTAAACGACAAAACTCAAGCTGAGAACAAAAATGTTCATTTAACTCAAGAGCTGGAGAAATGTCATGAAAAGATCAAAGAACTAAATCTTTTAGAAGAAAAGTTGAAAGATCAAGTCATTATAAATGAAATCATCAGTATTGAACGCGAACAAGCCATCGCTGCTTTAAAAACAGAAAAGGCTCATGTTGAAAAATGGTGCAAATCATCAACAAAAATTTCTGAGATAATAAATGCTCAAACCCCTGAGAGTGACAAAACTGGTCTTGGTTTTTGGACACCTCAGGATGAACCTAAGAAAGAGAGTTCCTCGCTTAAGTTTGGAACCTTTGTCACCTCCTTCTTTGACACTTCTTACAATCAACTCTATCCCTGTTCTTCTTCAAATCCCATCCCTGAGGAAAAATCCAAAGACACTAAGTCTACGGATAAAGAAAAGTCCATTCTCCTTCCTCAGAAGGCAACCAGGAAAGCAAAGCTGAAAGTTCCTTCTAAACCTTCAGCTAAGCAATCCTCTAGCTCTGTGATAGAAATCTTTGATCTCTGTCCTCCAAAGCTGAAGATTGACCTTAAACCTTCGAGATCTGAAGAAATGAAAATTCCTCTCAGATCTCAAGAGAAAAGTCTTCTTGGACCTGGCCCTGCTCATCTTAAACTTGCAAAACCTTCTACTTCTGGTCCTAAAACCATTTTTAAATACAGAAAGTGTTATCACTGTGGTTTTACTGATCATATTGCAAGTAAATGTCCAACCGCCACTAAAGCTGATAAAATAGCTAAAGTGAAGAAAAATGCTTCTAAAGCTGAGAAGGTCACCAAGGTGAAAAATACCACTAAGGTTAAGAAATTAACCAAAGTGAAGACTATCACTGAAGCTGAATCTTCGTCAGCTGAGAATACTACTGAACTTACTTTATCCACTAACTCTGAAGGACCCATTGAAAAGTGGGTACCAAACAACGCTTAATCTTCCTTATGTGTGCAGGGATCAAAGGGCATCGGGTATCTTGATAGTGGATGTTCTCGTCATATGACTGGACAAAAAGACCTGCTCACTGAATACAAGGAAGAAAAAGGTCCCTCTGTGACCTTTGGTGGAAATGGTAAAGGATTTACCCGAGGGTTTGGTGTCCTCAGGAATGGGACAACTACCTTTCGAAGAGTCGCTTACGTAGATGGACTGAAGCATAATCTTCTAAGCATCAGTCAACTATGTGATAAAGACTATGAAGTACGCTTTACTAAGAAAGCATGTTCAGTGTTAAATGAGAAAGGAAAACTTGTTCTCAGTGGTCATCGCAGAGAAAATGTCTATGTAATAGATATGGACTCTACTGTCACTGAAAACTTATGTTTTCTATCTAAAGCCTCTTCTGATGTCAACTGGCTATGGCATAAAAGGCTCTCTCATCTAAACTTCAAAACACTGAATTCTCTCTCAACAAAGGAACTGGTTTCTGGTCTTCCTCAGCACTCATATGCTAAAGAATCTCTCTGCTCAGCATGTGAAAAAGGAAAACAAACAAAAGCTAGTTTCAAGTCGAAACAAGTTTCCTCAGTGACAAGTCCTCTTCAGCTCTTGCATATGGATTTATTTGGCCCTGTCAACATCCAATCAATAGCTGGAAAGAAATATACACTCGTCATTGTAGATGAATTTTCTCGCTACACCTGGGTTATCTTTCTTCGCTGTAAAAGTGATACTCCAGAAGAACTGATATCTTTTGTAAAAAAGATGGAAGTGCTGAACAATCTTACTGTTCGTTCAATAAGAAGTGATCATGGGACTGAATTCAAAAATAGTTCTCTGAACAATTTCTTTGAGAACAAGGGAATCTCTCACAATTTCTCTTCAGTAAGAACACCTCAGCAAAACGGAGTCGCTGAAAGAAGAAACAGAACGATCATAGAAGCTGCTAGATCAATGCTCAGCGATTCTCATCTCCCCACTCAATTTTGGGCTGAAGCTGTAAACACTGCATGTTTCACTCAAAACAGATCGCTGATAATAAAGCGATTTGGGAAGACAGCTTATGAACTTTTTGTTGGAAGAAAGCCTTCTATCAGTTTTCTTCATATCTTTGGTTGTCAGTGTTTTATCTTAATCAACAGAGATCAACTTGGAAAGTTCGACCCAAAAGCTGATGATGGAATATTTCTAGGATATTCCTCCATCTCCAAAGCCTACAGAGTCTTCAACAAGAGAAGACAAACTGTAGAAGAAACAATTCACGTCACTTTTGATGAAACTCGCTCAGCGAACTCAAAACCAATCGCTGACAATGAAGAGTTAAATGCTTGGATGCTTTCTCACTACAGAGAAACTGAACCTTTCTTTTCTAACCATCAGCATTCAGATCCTCCAGTCGCTGATGATGATCCAAACATTATACATCCTACCGCTGAATCCAACTCATGGATTTCAGCTGAACCTTTAAACACACTCCTACCATCAAATCTGCCTTCGTCTGAAAACCTCACCAGTGAATCTACTCAACAGTTGATCGCTGATGAACCTCAATCATCATCATCGATAAACATTCAAATTGTTGATCCCACCTCTGAGTTAAGCAATAATGCTCCTGCTCAGCGATGGACCAAAGATCACCCAATAGATCAAATTCTTGGTGATCCAGATGCAGGTATTCAGACACGACGAAGCTCAGGTAATATTTGTCTCTTTGTAAACTTTCTCTCTTTAATAGAACCAAAGAAGACTGATGATGCCCTCAGAGATCCAAACTGGGTCAGCGCTATGCAAGAAGAGCTGACTGAGTTTTCTCGAAACAAAGTTTGGAATCTCATTCCTAGACCATCTGATAAAACTGTAATAGGCACCAAATGGGTGTTTAGAAACAAGTTGGATGAACATGGAACTGTAACCCGCAACAAGGCTCGACTTGTCGCTCAGGGATACAGACAAGAGGAAGGCATAGACTATGATGAAACCTTTGCCCCTGTGGCCAGGCTCGAAGCAATTCGACTATTCTTAGCTTATGCAGTCTATAAAGACTTCATCGTCTATCAAATGGATGTAAAATCAGCTTTTCTAAATGGAAAGCTGAATGAAGAAGTCTATGTAGAACAACCACCAGGGTTCTATGACCCTAAGTATCCAAATTATGTCTATAAATTGGATAAGGCTCTCTATGGTCTAAAACAAGCCCCTCGTGCTTGGTATGACACTCTTTCATCTTTTCTTATCTCTGAAAATTTTGAACGTGGCAAGATTGATAACACGTTATTTTTCAGAAAGATAAAAGGTCATATAATTCTTGTACAAATATATGTCGATGACATAATATTTGGTTCTACTAACCCATCTCTGTGTACTCGCTTCGCTGAAAGAATGAAGAAAGAATATAAAATGAGTATGATGGGTGAACTGACATATTTTCTTGGTCTTCAGATTAAACAATCTGACAAAGGTACGTTTATCAACCAAGGAAAGTATGTTAAAGATATGCTGAAGAAGTTTGATCTTACTCAAGCTTCAGCGATGAAAACTCCTATGGCACCACCCCTGACACTTAACAAAGATCCTTCTGGAAAACCTGTTAATGTCACTGCCTATAGAGGAATGATAGGCTCTCTGCTGTATCTCACAGCAAGCCGACCTGACATCATGTACTCTACATGTTTATGTGCACGATATCAATCTGAACCCAAGGAATCCCATCTGATCGCTGTAAAGCGAATTTTCAGATATCTGAAAGGAACTCCTAACCTCGGTCTTTGGTATCCCAAAGACTCAGGGTTCGATCTAACTGGTTATTCTGATAGTGATTTTGCAGGATGTAAACTTGACAGAAAGAGTACCACTGGTGGATGTCAACTCTTGGGAGGAAAGCTGGTAAGTTGGACAAGCAAGAAGCAAAATTCTGTGTCCACTTCCACAGCTGAAGCTGAATACGTAGCCGCTGGAAGCTGTTGTTCTCAAATCTTATGGATGAGAAATCAACTATTAGATTATGACCTTCAGCTGTCAAAAATTCCTATCTATTGCGACAGCACTAGTGCTATCGCTATAGCAAATAATCCAGTGATACATTCAAAGACAAAACACATAGAGATCAGATATCACTTTATCAGAGATCATGTGATGAATGGTGATATCGAACTTCACTTTATCCCTACTGACTTTCAGCTTGCTGATATATTCACCAAACCTCTTGATGAGACAAGGTTCAACTTTCTCATCAGTGAGCTTGGAATGCTGAATCTTGAAGAATAATTCTTCAGCATTCATGCATTGTGTCAGCAATCAAAAGTTTCTTTTCATCATTCTCTGATAAGTACTCTGACTCTCAGGTATGTTTTCTCAATCTCTACAACTGAATCTTCATTCAGTTATATAAAACTTAATCACTGAATTTTTATTCAAATGATTAAAAGCTTTTTGGAAATTAAATTTATCACTGATATTTATATTCAGTGATCCTTTTAAAAGAAAATCTATCCCTATCTTTTCATCAGGGATACTTTCAAAAAGAGAAAATTCTATCACTGACTTTTCTTCAGTGATAATTTCAAAACGGAAAAATGAACAGTCTCTTTCTTAACTATGACGTCATTTGAACCGACAATCCACGACATGCCTTTTTCTGACACGTTCGTCCGTTGTTCTTCTATCCAATCACCTTCAAGGGACGTGTCCATGTCATGATGTGCATTTGTTTTCCCGCTTCTCTCACACTCTCTCTCCTCCTTCACACATATAAAAGGAATGCTTTTTCCATTTTATCAATTTACGCTTTCTGGAAAAACTTTCTAAGCAAGAATACTCTCTCAAGTATTTTCACATTCTCAAGCTTTCTGCATCATCCTCTTCCAGATCAACAGGTTATTCTTGACTTCTTATCTTAAATCTTTTCACATAAACCCCATTTATGGGTTTATAAGACTTAAATCTCATAAAATCATTTTGTTTGATTTTATTCTTTAAAAACCATTTTATTCTTTATTCAAAATCAATGGTTTTTCTTCTTTTTTCTTGAATCTTGTTCTAAGATAAACTGTTTTTCTCTAAAAATATGTTGATTTTCTATGTTTCTTTCCTCAAATAGAAACTAGCAAATCTTCTTTATTTTTACGACTAAACCCTTTTTCTACTCGTTTATCTACTCAAACAGAATGTCTCAATCTGCACTTATCGCCTCAAAGAATGTCAAGTTCGCCATTTCTGACTCTGAGCTCCCAAAGAACAATCATCTTGCTCGCCTCGAGTTTGATGGTATCAAGTACCCACATCTGGTGGAAGCTGCACAATTCCTAAGGCAATCCTGCATTGCCTATGCTATCACTGTAGATCCAACACCTTCGAAAGCTCTACTCCAGCAATTCTGGTTTACCGCTGAAGAAACCTCTCTCACCAACAAGAAGGGTGAACAGGTTCCTGCTATATCCTTCAGCACTCAACTAGGCTCAGGGATGATGACTGCCCTAGGCCTGAGGAAAGCCCTGCGTTTCCCCGACAAATCCAGGAATGGATTCGACGCCCTGCCAACTGACGCTGAACTCATCCAATTCCTGGATGCCATGGAATATGCTTGGGAACCCAAACCAAGATCTACAATTCCCAACAAGAAGCTAACTCTTGTGAAGAAGGCACTGATGCCTTCCCAGCTCAACTACGTCTTCTCACACATCATTCAGTGTATGAGTGGGAAGAGTGGGTCACTGGACCAAGCTAGCAAGGTTCAGGTCCAGATGGCTTACTCAGTGATCACTGGACGTAACTTCGACTACGCAACAACTATCTTTGATGACCTTAAGTCAAAGATAGAGAAGACCGAGAGGGATCCCAAGATCCCCTACGTACGCTTCATCTGCGCGTACCTGAAGTTTCTTTACCCTACCACTTACCCCACCAACTCGGATGCATCTTTTCCAAAAGTGGGTCAGAGATCACTGGAGGTCAAGACACTCCCCAACGAGGTAAGTCTCTCTCAACTTTGCTCTCGTCTCTCTCTCCTCACTTCTTCGTCTTCAGCGGCCACGCAGGAGGTTCCTTCTTCTGCTATCCCTGCCGCTACCCCTTCCAAACGACCATCAACTGGCTCCCTTGGTCCTTCAAAGAAGGCCAAGGTAACCAAGGAGAAAGCTACTTCTAGCTCAATACCTAAGGATGTTTCTCTACAAACTTCCTTAGATGATTTCGTGGGTCTCTCCTCCACATCCTCAGCTCAAACCACTACAACCGTGCCAGCGATCTCGGTCGCTGTCACCACAACAGTGACAAAACCTGCGGTAACTACCTCTATCCCTACTTCTTCTATCCCCATTTCTAGTCCTCCTATTTCTTTGGTCTCTACCACTCAGCTTGGACCTATAGGACCTGAACATCATTCTTTTGAGGAATCTTTACAATTCTACAAAATGTTTGATAATTCAGGTAATCCTATAACCTTATACACTTCTCCCAACTCACCATATAAGCCTGGTTCTGAAACATTAACTTATCTTTCAGGTCCTAGTTTGGCGACTGTTGACACCAATGTCAACAATTTGAGTTCAAAGGTGGATTCTCTTTTTGCTTCTCTCAACAACACCACCAGCGCTGTTCAAACAGCTGGTGATGCATTGAAGACGCTGACTACCACCTGCGCCTCCAAAGCTGATATTTCTCACATCGCTACTCTTCAGGCAGCGATTGAAACAGTCAGGGAAGAATCCAAGCAGCAGTATGATGACCTGTCTGCAAAGATTGATACCTGCACTGCAACTCTTCAGCAAATCCTTGATAAGCTGAATGAACCAGCTCCAGCTCCTGCTCCATCATTTACAGAAGATGATCGTTCAGCCTTGACAATAGCTGTGGAATTTATTCACCTAGCTACATCCGACATCCCTGCACTTGAAGGACGAATCACAGGTCTGGAGGCTGAAGTCCAGAAGCTGGCTACTGCAATAACATCTCCACAAGATCTCTCCCTTGTTGATAATGACAAAGAGGGGGAGAAGACAGCTGAAGAAAATACGGATGCTGAAGTTATTGCTGAACCACCGAAGGAAACTCCCTCTCAGGTTGAGGGGGAGATAGTTGCTGATAAAGCCCCTCCCACCATCGCTGAAATAGTCGATGATGAAGAGGAGGATGAAGATGATGATGAAGACCTTGATCTTGAAGATCAAGTGGATGACTCTCATCAAGATGATGATGATGACGATGAGGAAGATCCATCTCTCTGGTGTTCTTCAGCCGTCACATCATCAGTGATAGCTTCGAAAGAAGTTATCCAAGCAGGGGGGAGACAAGGATCATCTTCAGGAACCCCTTCCCAAAGCAAAAGTACATCTGCTAAGGAAACCCTGATGATGATCTCACTACCTGAGGAGAATCCTTCTCAGGTATGCCTTACTCTTGTCCCTTTATCTTTCTATAAAAATCCTACCCCTGTTTCTTTCTAGCCTTTATCTCTCTTCTTTCCTTAAAAATAATCTAACTTCTTTTTTCATTTTCTGACCAGATAGTTCTCTCCCCTGCTTAAGGGTTCAGAACTACAAATAATCCCAGCTGCAATCGCTGAAGAAATAATCCCAATCTCTATCACTGAGATTGATGATGAAGAAGAAGAAGATTCCCTGGTCCATCCAGGAAGGCCCTCTAAACCATCTCATGGTGCAGAGGAAGTGATGAATAAAAGAGTTGAAATGATCGCTCAACTAGAAAGTCAACAGCTGAAAGTCCCTCTTCAAACATCCTCAGAGCTCGACTTTCTCACTACAGCTGAACGAGAAGAATCTGCCAAAGCTGAGAAACTGATCGCTGAATGCAGACGAGATGCCCAACTCGCTTTAAAGATTCAATCCTCTCAAGTCAAGGACAAGAAGCTGAAAAGAAAGCCTGTGGAAGTTCAAGCTGCTCTACTGAAAGAAATTGAAGAGGAACGATCCAAAGAACAAGAGATCAACGATAAGTCCATTGAATGGTGCAAACAGAAGATGGATTATCGCTCTGATCTTCTTCCAATATCAGCCGTGACTATCTCTGGTCGCAAGAAGAAGGATCAACTATCAGTGACCATGGAGATTACCAGAGAGGATGGAACTCAGAAAGCTATGTACGTTTCCAAACTTGAAGGTTTCGGGTTTACAGAGTGGATAGAATTCTGGGATGCGCTGAAGAAATCAAAATCTACATACAGAGGCTACGTTGAAGGACTTCTTAAAGCTCTCATCAACAGAGTCACTTCTGTACTGAACCTGCCATCTCCTATCCCTCCCAATCCCAAGAAACTCAAAAGAAAAATCGGGTCCTCCTCCTCTGAAGACGTCGCCATCATCAGGAATGAAACTTCTATCAAATTTTCAAGAGATGCACTGTTTGGTCCTCCTCCTGATCTTTCAGTTCTAGACTTATCTCTGCCTCCTGGTGGTCCTTTCCAAGCTGGTCAAGTAATTGATCAACCTTATGGAATATTCTTCAGAGATGATGATGAGGAACTCAGATTTCAAAGAGTCTCTGAGATTCCTATCTGTCCTCTGAATCATCTCAAGGATCTACTATGCTTATGGTGTGACTTCTTCCCTGCTGCTGAAAAAATCAAAGAAATCATCAGCCAAGAATCCTTGGAACGAAGACAAAAAGGAGAAGAAATACCTGAGTATATGATAAATCCTCCAAAATCTTCTTATAGCTGATAGATTAGTTTTCTCTTCTGTAATCTATTAGTTGTACTTACAGTAGTTAGTAATTTACTTGTAAATCTCATTCCTTGTAATTCTATTCCTGAATTAATGAAATTTCAGTAAAGTACTTAACTTCATCAGTGCTGTAAAAGATCCCTCAAAATAGTAATTGGGACATGTATGTTACGAGTCCTGATTATTCCATCATTTTGAATCATAAAGTAATTTTCTTCAGTTACTTTGTCATTATCAAATAGGGGGAGATTGTTGATCCAAACTCTCTCAGTGATTTGATAACGACCCTCTCCTATACTTAGTGAAAATTACGTTTTAGTATGTATTAGTGTTTCACCATCAGCAATCAGACTGAGTCTGTTCAGTTATCGCTGATAGTCTTTCTTATAAACATTTCTATGTATTAATGTTTCACTATCAGTGATCAGACTGAGTCTGTTCAGTTATCACTGATAGTTCCTAAAGTAAACAACCAACGTAATCCCTGAAGACAAGTTTCGCGTCAACAGATGTTCATAGCTGAATCAAAGACGAAGCTGCTGAACAATGAGAAGTCTAGTAGTGACCTGATGCGGATATCAGTGAAGCAAAGACAACTCTACCAATACGCGAAGGAACATGAGAAAAAGCTTCAGCGATAGATGAACCTCTTTATCTCTGAACTTAGAGATACTCAGCTATCAAACGATCACAAAGCTTATGTCTCAAGTTTCATTTTGTCTATCCTTGCACAACCTAGTACGATATGTCAGAACGGACAAGTCTCTGCTAACATTCGTACAACAACTCTGTCCACTACACTGTTCATGACCCGGCCAAAAGCATGTCTCCCAAAAGACAGTTTTTCAAAGCCAATCTGTGAACGCCACGTGTAAAGTATCCTGCCATGCATTTAATGCATAGGGTATAAATAGGAAGTTCACCCCTTCATCTAAAGGTGTGCTTCATCCTTGAACTCAAGATAGAAACCCTTGTTTTCTATATCCCTAATCCCCATTCTCTGAACTTCTTGTGCAATTATCTTAGTGCTTCTTTAGTTTGTTTAGATTGAGTCTGTCTTAATCTTATTCCGCAACAAACTAGTAAATTGTATTTTGATTCTTCAATAAACAATTTATTAAACTTTAAATTCTGTGTTTGTATTCAACCCCCCCCTTCTACAAACTTGTTTAGCACCTTCGGGACCAACAGAACTCCGTAGCCAATGAACCTCAGAAATTCTAGTATCTCTTCCTATGTGGGCTCCTCTGAGAATTTACGCAGGTTGAGATCTTATTTGGTGGGAAGTCCAAATACCTCGGAGAGTTTCCTACGATTGATCCCTAAGTCCAGAATTTTTGCAGTTGATGGATGGGTTGCATAGCCAATGATGCAGTGTCCATATTTGTCCATTTTGGCATGGCGGGCACTTAGCCAGAACTGTTGGATATAAGATTCCGGGATGTCATCTCGTTTCAATGTTAGGGATCTAACCAGGAAATGATTCTTGAGGAGTTGAATCAATGGTGCAGCTTCAGTGGGAAAACCAGAGGGATTTAGGGTGACAAAGTGGTTGTTTGGCTTATTATTCATTTGGGCCAAATGATAGTCATGAAGGACAACATCCTGCTGGTAAGCACATGTTCTTGGTCGACGGAGTCTGAATCAGCCTTTTGAATCATCGAGTGATGAGAGTTGTTGGATTTCTTGGATCCATTAGAGTTCTTGGAGGAAGATGAAGGAGAAGCCATTGAAAAATTTGAGGAGAAGAGGAAAGGCTTTTTGCTTAAAGTTCTTGAGAGAAAAGGATGTAGGTAAAATGAAAAAGAAGAGGCAAAAGGAATTTTATACAGGTGAAGGTAAAAAAAAAATGAGCGGTAAAAAATAAAGATTTCAAATCCGTGATGAGTGAAAACGGATAAGAAGTTGTTTCATAAGAACGACGGTACAGATTACGAACCAATCAAATGTTGCCACGTCAGATGATGGCGGTGCACGATCTAGGACGTGCGCCACCCTATTCTCACGCGCCTAGCATTTTCTATTCTTACGTGACTGTGAGTTTCAATAAATAACCCGCAGCTCATGACCTGATTTTCTCAAGTGATGAGAATGACAGAAGCTCTGGGGATAAGAGGCTTCTGAGGTCATAGGCAAGGTTAAGAGGGAGAAAAGTGCGATGAAATGATCGAGTTCCTTTTAAAGTGCATTTACTCAAGCACCCTTAGTTTAGAGGTGCATAGACTCTGTGATAGATCACAGAGGCTCTGTGGTCGACCTCAGAGGTTCTGAGACCAAAAATTTTCTTTTTAGGAAAGATTTTCAAAGATTTGATCATTTCAAAGTTTTGACTGTAAATTAGTACAAAGTGGGATCTTTCTGAGGGCATAGTGCTCGAGAAAGGGTTTTGACCCTTGGTTCAGATGGACTAACCTCACTCTGTAGTCTGTTGCGTAGAACTGTCTTGCTCCCCCTTGAACTATGCTTGGATCATATAAACAAGATTTGCACAAGACATAGATTTGCAAAAAAAAAGGTAATATAGAGAAAGTCAAAGAGATTATTTACAAACAAGGAATATGTTATATACAAATATGTGCAACAGAGGCTCTGTGCAGGGGTACAGAGCCTCTGTGGTCAACTCATGTTGAGCATACCAATTTTGCCAACTAGAAAAGTGAATCTTTTCTCATCCAATGCCTTTGTGAAAAGGTCGGCAAGTTGATAGTCTGTGGGCACGAAGTACATCTCTATTGTCCCATGCTCCACATGATGTTTCAGAAAGTGATACCTGATATCGATATGTTTGGTCTTAGAGTGCTGCACAGGATTGGCAGAGATCGCAATGGCACTTTTGGAGTCACAGAGGATGGGGATTTTTTCGATATCAAATCCATAGTCTCTAAGTTGGGTCCTCATCCACAGAACTTGGGAACAACAACTTGCAGCAGCAACATATTTTGCTTCTGCTGTGGAGGTTGAGACACAGTTCTGTTTCTTGGAAGTCCAACTTACTAGTTTCCCTCCTAGGAATTGGCAAATCCCAGAGGTACTTTTCCTGTCGAGCTTGTATCCTCCGTAATCTGAATCTGTGTAAGCCATGAGATCAAAGCCAGAGTTCTCCGGATACCAGAGACCAAGATTTTTGGTTCCTTTTAGGTATCTGAAGATCCTCTTGACAGCATGAAGATGAGATTCTTTGGGGTTAGCTTGAAATCTTGCACATAGACATGTGGCAAACATTATATCAGGTCTACTCGCGGTTAAGTACAGTAGAGATCCTATCATGCCTCTGTAGAGCTTACACTCCACAGATTTGCCCTCTGGATCTGCATGGAGTTTGGATCCAGTGGCCATAGGAGTTTTCATTGGTGAAGAGTCAGAGAGCTTGTATTTTTCAAGTATGTCAGAGACATATTTTGATTGATTTATGAAAATACCCTCTGTGGTTTGTTTGACTTGCAATCCTAAGAAGAATGTAAGTTCTCCCATCATGCTCATCTCAAACTCACTTTTCATCAATGACTCGAACTTTTTGCAATATAAATCATTTGTAGACCCAAAAATAATATCATCAACATAAATTTGTACAAGCAGAATCTCACATTTTCTCTTCTTATAGAATAAAGTCGTATCAGTAGTACCTCTTTCGAAACCATTTGCAAGCAGGAAGTTTGAAAGTCTATCGTACCATGCTCTGGGGGCTTGTTTTAATCCATACAGAGCCTTGTCCAGAAAGTAGACGTGATTTGGGTACTTAGAGTTCTCCAACCCTGGTGGTTGTGGGACATATACTTCTTCTTGAATCTGCCCATTCAGAAAGGCTGACTTGACATCCATTTGATATACTTTGAAACCTCTGTGGGCTGCGAAGGCAAGAAAGATTCTTATTGCTTCGAGTCTTACCACAGGGGCAAAGGTTTCTTCATAGTCAATGCCTTCTTCTTGACTGTATCCCTTGGCCACAAGTCTTACTTTGTTTCTGATCACCACACCATCTTCATCCTTTTTGTTCCTGAAGACCCATTTGGTCCCTATTGCGGTTTTGCCTTTCGGCAGAGGCACTAGGGTCCATACTTCATTTCTTTCAAACTGTAGAAGCTCATCTTGCATAGCTTCTACCCAGTTTGGGTCTTCAAGAGCTTCAGATATCTTTTTGGGTTCGATGATACTCACAAAATTTGTATAGTAACAAAAATTTGCAGTACTCGATCGAGTTTGGACCTTGTCAGAAGTGTCACCAATAATTTGGCTCTGTGGGTGACTTCTGGTCCATTTGATCATTCGAGGCAGGTGATCATTTGAAACTTCCGTGGTTAGCTCAGGAGCATGTTCATCTTGATTTAGATCATTCTCTGTTGAGAGGAATTGATCATTCGTACTTGCCACAGGACTTGGTTGTTCATCATGAATTGAGGTAGAGACCTCTGCGGATCCTTGATCTGGTGTTGACCCTTCAGAAAGATTTTGAAGATGACCATGATCTTGATTTAGCTTGTGGCCTTGATTCGTATTGTCCTCTGAGTGCTCCCCCTCGATGGTTGCACCTGCAACATTACTGAAAGAGGGTGAAGTATTGCTAGGACCAGTTAGAGAAGTACCTGTTTGGTCCTCAGAGGCTTCGGCTTCAGAGGCTCTGTGGTCACCTTCAGAGGGTTCATCATCATTGAACATCTCTTCAAATAGATGATGAAGATCATTTGTTCGTGATGATCCACCAGAATCTTCATCTTGAAGTTTGAGTCCTGAGCTGATTTGCTCAGAAGTCACCTGAAAAGAATCATCAAATGAAACATTAATACTTTCTAGTATATGCTTGGATTTGAGTACATAGATTATGTATGCCTTGGAGTTTGATGAATAGCCAACAAATTTGGCTTCATCGGCTTTGGGACTGAATTTCCCTATTTGGTCTCTGTCGTTCAGTATGAAATATCTGCAACCAAAGACATGAAAGTACTTGATGTTTGGCTTCCTCTGGTGTAGTAAGTGATATGGTGTCTTTGCATGTCTCTTTACGATCAAGGATCGATTTTGGGTGAAGCATGCAGTTGAAATTGCTTCTCCCCAGAAAGAAATAGAGAGCCCTGAAGTAGTGAGCATAGTCCTTGCGGCTTCCACTAGTGTTCTGTTCTTTCGTTCAACAACACCGTTTTGTTGTGGAGTCCTTGCAGCAGAAAAGTTCTGTGATATGCCTTCTGTCGAAAGATAGGCTTCAATGGTTGAATTCTTAAACTCTGTTCCATTGTCACTTCAGATTTTCTGTACCCTGCAGTCATAAAGAACTTGTATTCTCTTGATAAGATTGATTAGTACTTCAGGAACATCTGATTTCTTTCGAACAAATTCAACCCAAGTATATCTAGAGAATTCATCTACAAGTACAAGGATGTACTTCTTGCCACCAAGACTCTGCACAGATATAGGACCACATAGGTCAACATGAAGCATCTGCAGAGGTCTGGTGCAAGATATGTCAGACTTGGTTTTGTGGGCAGCCCTTTTGAGTTTGCCCATCTCACAAGATGAGCATAGATGATCTTTGTCGAATCTAATACTTGGTAGACCACTTACTAGTTCTAATTTCACAAGTTTGTTAAGTGTGTGAAAGTTTAGATGACAGAACGTGTTGTGCCAGAGCCAAGCTTCTTCATTCTTACTTGAGACTAAGCAGAGCTTTTCTTCTCTGTTAGTTGACTTAAAGTCCATGAGGTATAGATCACCTCGTCTTTTGGCTCGCAGAAGCTCTGTGGTTGTATCCTCCTTCAACAGAGAGTAGTGTTGTCTTTTGAACATCACATCGAGTCCATTGTCACAGAGTTGACTTACACTCAGAAGATTGTGTTTGAGTCCATCCACATAGGCAACAATGTTGACATCGATGTCTCCTTTGGCAATGACTCCATAGCCTTTTATTTGTCCCTTCTTGTTATCTCCAAAAGTCACAGATCCTCCTCCATGTTTTTCTTTGTAGGACGAAAGCAACCCTCTGTCGCCAGTCATGTGTCTTGAGCACCCGGAGTCTAGGTACCAGATAGGCACATGTTGTTTCTTCTGTGGACAGATTAGAGAGATTTAGGTACCCATTTCCAAATGGGTCCATTTTTGTTAGGAGACTTTGAAGATGCCTTAACATCTTTGGTTTTGGATTTATCCTCATTTGCAGAGGTACCAGTTTGTCTCTTCTCACCTTTGAATTTTGCATTCTTGGGTTTTGGGTGAGATATAAGACAGGAGGGCCTCGAGAAGTGTTGATTCAAAGAATGCATAAGATCAAAGCATTTACAATAAGGAACATTTGAAGCAAACTTCTTGAAAATTTCATTAAATTTGTCAAAGGAGGGTACAGAGCAATTTTTACTACAACCCATTTTAGATTTGGGTTTCTTTTTACAGAAAGCTTTGTCTAATCTAGGTTGAGTTTTTTCAAAAACTCTTCTTGAGTGGCTCTTTGGTTGTACTCTCCCTTGATCTTCTTTCCTATCTTTCACTGCAACAGAAGCATCAAGTTTATCAATTTTAGGCCATTTATTCTTCTGTTGCCAAGTGAGTTTTTCTTGAAAAGGTTTTAATGGTCTTGGAGCTTTTGAATCATGAGGGATCTTGTTCTTTTTAGATCTTTCAAGCTCAAGGGAAGTCTTTGCTTGCAAGCACATGTCCAGGAAATCAGGACAGATAGGTACACTTGTGGTTTTCCTTTTGGGAAGAACTGTTCTATTAAGAATGCCAGAGGTAAGTTTACTCTTCTCTAGACCATAGGGGAGTATCTCAAGTTCCACAAAGCTTGTCTCATTTTCAACAGAGGACTCTGATTCTGACTCAGAGTCTGAATCGAGGAAGTCTCTGTGAATGAGATCCTGACCTTCTGCAAGTGACTTGCTTTGTCCATTGGTGTCCTCTGAAGTATTTAGAGTTTTTGAAATACACGGAATGACCATAGGAACGTTAAGACAGTTTTGTAGATCTTGCTCAAAGATTTCTCTTATTTCAGAGGTTAGATCAGAATGGTTGAGAAAATGATTTTCATAAGTTCTTTTCAAGTCTTTTTCTAAAAACCTTTTAAACAGTCTTTCTTCCACAGAGGCAGGTACAAACTCTGGTGCTTCAGAGGATAGTTCCTTTTCAGGAGTCATCATGCACACAAAAGCCATTTGATTTTGCGTTTCTGGGTGACCAAATCTGAAGACCCCTATCTGTTTTTGAGACAGATATTTCTTTGGTATAGATTTTCTTTTTGATGAGGGTGCAGATGGTATGTAACACCCTAGAAATTGCGGAAATAAAATTTTTGAAAAAGAATTCAGCAAAAGACTAACTTGCGGAATAAGGTGTAACAATTTCAAAATACAGATTAATCCAACGGGGTACAGAGTAGTCATTAATGTGGTATATAAATGAAGCATAAAACGACAACCTATTAATCTACAATTATATCTAGATTAGGGACGGGTGTCGCTATACTTCCAAAATAAGTCTTCAAAAGAATCTCTCACGACCCCAAGGGTCGCTCCCTCAGCCCCGACGAGCCCCACCGCTAAGATAACCTGCCAACATGACAACCAAGAACAAGCGTTAGGCTAAAGCCTAGTGAGAACAAGCCAAATAAAAGAGAGTACTAAACCCAAATGGTGTCACGCGGTGAGTATGGCCATGAGCTAAGTCAAGAAATCAAATAAACCATTAGTGATTAAACATGGTATAAGTAATACCCAAAATCACATAACGAGCTCAACCCCTCTAGATCTGTTGCTCAAAACATTCAAGTCAACCCCTCTGGATCTATCCTTGAGAGTTCCCCAAACAGGGGGAACCCAAGCACCAAATGGGATTACACCTTACTGCACCATGAGACACTGCCTGACCGTATAGGCCCACAGCCTACTTATCATGGCAACCCGATGCCTATCCCGTGCTAAAACGTGAACCAAATGCCCAAAACAGGGGACATAGGGACACCGTGCCTATAGATCCATTGCACTAAGACTCAAAGCCAAAGCATGTCATTTCAGAGCATACTCATATTAAATCAGATATACAGGCAATTCATATGAACAACGGTTCGATTCTATAAATCTTGATTCTTGAAAATATGGGATTTTAGAGGGTATTTCCCAACGTCAAACAGTCAATTTGAATCCAGGTTTTCCACATTTAAATAATACATTTATCACATAGCATTCGTAATACAAACCGATTTAGCTTAAGGACTCACCTCAGATTTCTTCCTGCTTAAGGACTGCTTCTTACGAATGTTACCTACGACAACACCGATACATCGGTAAGCCAAATAATAATAAAGATAACTCACTGACCTACAACTCAGGAATATGAACCCAACACGCTGCCAAAACACTGATCCGGTCGAGTACCAAAACCGGTCGAACACAACCCCGGTCGAACAACCATTCGGTCGAACATGACCCCGGTCGAACACAGCCCCGGTCAAACAACCATTCGGTCGAACACGACCCCGGTCGAACACAGCCCCGGTCGAACAACCATTCGGTCGAACACGACCCCGGTCGAACGACCACATCGGTCAAAAGGGGCATTCGGTCGAAGGACCATCCGGTCTAACGACCATCGTCTTGTTCATCAAGAACAGATCGATGCAGAACCCAGATCCAAAATGAGAAGTACTCAAATCTCGAAATGGAACGGTTTAAAACCTTCACAACGAGATTCTACGCGGCTAAAAGCATTCAGATCAAAGCATTAAGCTAGATTCGTACCTTGATTTGGAGAAAAACCCGAACAACCTCTTCACTGCTTCTTCTCTTTTTCTCTCTCTGATTTCTCAAGATCTGATTTTTGTGATATTTTCAAAATATCTAAAATCTGAATTATATTTATATAACCCAAGTTACATTTTACCCCCTTGAACTTCGGGTAAAAGTCAACTTTTTACCCAACCCCAAAATAGCGGGTGTTACAATCCTCCCCAACTTGGAGAAGATTTCGTCCTCGAAATCTCGGCTATGGGAAGAGGTGAGGGTACCTCCGCCTCAAGTCCTCTTCCGCTTCCCAAGTCACATTGGCACCCCAATGGTGCTTCCACTGAACTTTGACCATAGTGACTTCTCGGTGACGTAGCTTCTTCGTCTTCCTTTCCAAAATCGCCTCAGGTTCTTCAACGCAACGATTTCCCTCATCTACCCTGATCTCGGAGAGTGGAATGACACTCTCCTCCTTTGCTAGGCACTTTCGTAGATAGCATACGAGAAAGGTGTTATGAATTCCCTTCATCTCCGGAGGAAGTTCCAGCTGATAAGCTTGGAGTCCTACTCGCTTAGTCACAGCGAACGGTCCAAGGAAACGGGGGCTCAACTTCCCACGCTTCCCAAATCTAATAATTCCCTTCCAAGGGGACACTTTCAACATAACCCGATCTCCCACTTGGAATTCCATTGGCCGTCTTTTCTTGTCGGCGTAACTTTTCTGTCGATTTTGGGCCGCCTTTATACGCTCGCGGATGCCCTTGACCTTGTCTGCCGTTTCTTGTACAACTTCCGGTCCGGCGAACTGCTTTTCCCCCGCCTCGAGCCAACATACGGGAGTTCGACACTTGCGACCGTATAACGTTTAAAACGGTGCCATCCCTATACTTGAGTGGTAGCTATTATTGTATGTGAACTCTACCAAAGGCAGGTGCGTATCCCAACTACCCCCGAAGTCGATCACGCATGATCTTAACATATCTTCTAGCGTCTGGATTGTCTTCTCGCTTTGTCCGTTGGTTTGAGGATGGTAGGCCGTGCTCAACTTCACACGTGTACCCAATTCCTTTTGTAAGCCATCCCAAAAATGCGACGTGAACCGACTATCCCGATCAGAGACTATAGATAGCGGCACGCCGTGCAGGGAAATTACTTCGTCGATGTACAACTTCGCCAATTTATCCATTGGAAAGGTCTCCCGCATGGCCATGAAATGAGCGCTTTTGGTCAAGCGGTCAACTATAACCCAAATGGCGTCGTGACCTTTTAAGGTCTTTGGTAGTTTTGTCACGAAATCCATCGTGATGTGTTCCCATTTCCACTCCGGAATTTCCAAGGATTGCAAACTTCCGTAGGGTCTTTGGTGCTCAGCCTTCACTTGCAAACAAGTCACACCCTGTTCCACATAGCGCGCCACATCGAGCTTCATGACTGGCCACCAATAATGCAATTTCAAATCTCTATACATTTTCGTGCTTCCCGGGTGAATGGAGTATTTTGACTTGTGGGCATCTTCGAGAAGAAGTTCTCTATTACCCCCAATATTAGGCACCCAGACTCGCCCATTGAAAAGCTTCATCCCTCGACTATCTTCAGTCAACAAAAGATGTTGTTTCGCCATGACTTCTCCTTTGAGGTTTTTCTCTAGCAAGGCTTCGACTTGCGATTCCTTGATTCTGTCAATAAGCGTTGAAGTTATTTCAATCCGTGCAAAGGTAGCACGAGAATTTCCTCCGCAGACTTTCCGACTCAAGGCGTCGGCAACCACGTTTGCCTTACCCGGATGGTAGAGCAACTCGCAGTCATAATCCTTAAACAACTCCAACCATCTTTGCTGCCTCATGTTTAGCCCTTTCTGATCAAAGATATGCTTCAGACTCTTGTGATCAGTATAAAGAGTGCACTTCGTACCGTAAAGGTAGTGCCGCCACAATTTCAATGCAAACACCACTGCTGCCAATTCCAAGTCATGAGTAGGGTAGTTGACTTCGTGCACTTTAAGTTACCTTGATGCGTAAGCGATCACCTTACCTCTTTGCATCAGGACACAACCCAAACCCATCTTCGACGCATCGCTGTACACCACAAAATCTTCCGTCCCGTCTGGTAAGGATAGGATAGGAGCTTCACAAAGCTTCTTTTGTAAGGTGCGGAACGCCTCTTCTTGCCTCTCGGTCCACACAAATTTCACGTTCTTCCGGGTCAAGATCGTCAACGACGAGGCTATCTTCGAGAAATCTTGAATGAATCTCCGGTAGTATCCTGCCAAACCTAGGAAACTTCGGATTTCAGACGGATTCTTGGGAGCTTCCCAATTCGTCATTGCCTCAATCTTTGCGGGATCCACTTTTACTCCTTCCTTTGAAACTATATGCCCCAAAAATTGAACTTCTGTAAGCCAAAAGTCGCACTTTGAAAACTTTGCGTTGAGTCTTTCTCGTCTTAACACATCCAAAACTTCACGGAGATGTTGCTCATGCTCTTCTTCATTCTTGGAGTAAACTAAGATGTCGTCGATGAATACAATTATCGACTTGTCGAGAAACGGTCGACACACCCGGTTCATCAAGTCCATAAATATTGCCGGTGCGTTGGTTAGGCCGAATGGCATCACTAGGAACTCGTAGTGCCCATAGCTAGTCCTAAATGCCGTCTTTGGGATGTCGCTCTTTGCTACCTTCACTTGGTGATATCCCGACCGAAGGTCAATCTTTGAGAAACAACCCGCTCCTTGAAGTTGATCGAACAGGTCGTCGATTCTTGGAAGTGGATACTTGTTCTTCACCGTCACTTTGTTCAGTTCCCTGTAGTCGATACACATTCTCATTGCACCGTCCTTTTTCTTGACGAACAGTACCGGAGCTCCCCACGGTTACGAGCTCGGTCGGATGAAACCTTTCTCGAGAAGGTCTTGAAGTTGAACCACCATCTCTTGCATTTCGGTAGGAGCCAAACGATAAGGAGCTCGAGCAATCGGAGCCGCTCCTGGAATGAGGTCAATACGAAAGTCTACAATACGATCGGGCGGCAACCCGGGCAAGTCTTCCGGGAATACATTGGGAAACTCGCGTACCACCCTAACCTCTTCCAACTTCCGTTGGTCGAGTTTGGTATCGATGACATAAGCCAAGAAAGATACGCATCCTTTCGCCAAACACTTCCTAGCTTTGATTACTGAAATAATCGCCACATCGCCTTTCCTTCCTTCGTCGTAGATTATAGTTGCTTCTCCGTTCGCCATCGGTAAACGGATCATTTTCTTGGAACACACTATTTCGGCCTGGTTCTTAGATAACCAGTCCATACCCACCACCACGTCGAACCCGCCAATTTGCATAGGCAGTAAATTAATGGGAACTTTCTTTCCCTTAAGCTCTAACATGCAGTCTTTAAGGATACTACGAATTATAACCTGATCTCCATTTGCTATTTCTACCACAACAGCATTCTCTAACATACTCATAGACATAGCAAGCCTTTGACAGAACAATTCGGATATGAACGAGTAGCTAGCACCAGAATCAAATAACACACGTGTAGGTACGGAATTTAGAGAGAACGTACCCGACACCACATCGGTCGATGCTTTCGCTTCCTCGGACGACATCTGGAAAGCCCTTCCAGTCGACCGCGGAGGTTCCAACTTCTTCCCGCCAGATCCTTCGGTCTTCAGTTTCGGGCATTCCGCCCTAACGTGCCCCGGTTCCTTACACTTGAAACATAATTGCCCCTTTTGAGGGCAATCTCTGTACATGTGACCCGTCTTCCCGCACTTGTAGCACACTCCGGGAACAAAGTTGCACGAGCCGAAATGTTTGTTTCTACACTTGGAGCACCACTTGGCATCACGTCTAGGATCAGCTCCTCGCTGAGTGCTGCTGTTGGCATAAAAGGGTTTCTTCGAGGGCATTGAACTTCCCTCCCATTTCCGCTTCTCGACATGACGAACACTTTGCTCCTTGCCGAGACTGTAAGCATCTTCCATAAGTTGAGCTTCTTCCATTGCCTCCCGAAGGGTGGAGGTCTTTGTCACACGAACCATCGACATCATGTCCGATGGGAGACCCTTGATGTAAGCCTTGATTTTATCCTTCTCTGTCGGGACCAGATGTCCCACAAAACCCAGCTTGTCCATGAAGAGAAGGTTGTACTCCCTCATGGACATACCTCCCTTCTTCAAGTTCTGAAATTCATCCTTTATTCGGTCCAGCGACCTCTCCTTACAGTACTCCTCTAGCAGCTTTTCTTTGAAGGTGGACCAAGACAATTGGTCTAGAACAGTCGGCTCCAGCGACGCAGAGTACACATCCCACCAGGTAAGGGCTATTCCCCGCAACATTCGGGAACCAAAGATAACCATCTGTTCCTCCCCACATTCGCTTGAGCGAAAATCTTGCTCCATTTCTCGAACCCAGGCCATACAATCTAGCGGATTGTCTGAGCCTTTAAATTCTGGTGGTCGGCAACCCAGAAAAGCCTTGAACGTGCAAGTCCGCGCCGTTCGACTGACGCCCAGGGTTGTAGTCACCACAGAGAAAATTACAGGTCCGGTACCCCCGGATCCTGCAACAATCACATTCTCGCCAACCGTTTCGTGCCTACGGTTGTTAGCGTCTCGGTCCTCAAGAAGTTTCAAGAATACTTCTTGCTGTTGAGCCATGGCCCTGTTCATGGCCAACATCATACGGTCCATCATCCTCGTCTCGGACGTCACTTCTTCTATAATAGGCTCATCAGCCTCCATATTTCGTCGAGGAATATGCTCGGGTCCTCCACCCAGCACATTACTCACACGCACCGTTTCCCCCACTACGGTCGCCAGCGGATGTTCGGCCGTAGGTGTGTCGGCCTCCTGGCCTTCCGGATGACTCCTGGTATTAACCATGGTTCTTCTGAACGCAATCATGCAAAAGAACGGGATAAGGATTACGGAAAACACAGAGAACGTACTTCTACACTTATCAATCGTTATAACAACAGTAATTTAAGTATGCTCACGTAAGACATTTTCATAATAACGTTAGCTAAGTGAAATTATGAACGTATAATACGCAAGAGTGCTTATTACCATCGTTACAACTTTCAACTTGTGAAATTTTCCGTTGACCTTAAGACCATCCTATCTTATAAGATCTACCCTATCTCATGAGTCGTAACTTAATAGTCTCAGCTTAAGTCTAGGCATCTTACAATCATACCTAGTTCACTTAAACCAAGGCTCTGATACCAACTTGTAACACCCTAGAAATTGCGGAAATAAAATTTTTGAAAAAGAATTCAGCAAAAGACTAACTTGCGGAATAAGGTGTAACAATTTCAAAATACAGATTAATGATGAAGAACTTCTCTTTATTTTTGAAAAAAGTTTTTCAAAGAAATGGAATTTAAACGATCACTCTCACATTTCTTTAGCTCTTTGACCTTTTCTTTCAAAACTTTGTCGAGATTTGTGATTTTATCCTTGAAATCCTTTTTTGTTGAAATATGCCTAGAGGTGAGATTTTTGTTTTCAAGGTAAAGCTTATTCTTCTCCTCTGTGAGAAGCCTAGTTTCTCTTTCAAAGAAGGCAAGCTTTTTCTCAAGATCTGAGCATGTGTTTTTGGAAGCTAGAAGATCATTTTGTATTTCAAGAAGCTTGTTTTCAAAGTCTGAGTTGCAAGAGTTAGAAGTGGATACCTCACTTTCATTGTCAGAAGAGTGGACTTCTGCCATTCCACAGAAGAGTGCGTTGTTTTCTTCATCAGATGATTCATCAGTTACAAGGTTCTCTTGTTCTGCCATTAGGGATTTCTGAGTGTAGTACTTTGCTTTCTTTTTATAGAAGGCAACGTCCCTTGTGGGTTTCCCTGTGTTGGCAGAGGACCTGCACTCTGCTGCATAGTGGCCTGGTTTCCCGCATTTGAAGCAGCCTTCAGTTTGCTTCGGGAATTTTTCACCAGCTCTGCCGTCTGACTTTCGTCCATTTCTTTCTTCTTGCCTTGGTTCCTCAGACCATTCCTTTCTCTTTGCCTCACCATATCCTCTGCTTCTGTCATCTCTTTCTTCTCTTCCTCTGTACTCCGGCTTCTTCTTGAGACCACGATTTAACTATCGGGTCATTAGTGCAAGTGTTTTGGCCAGAGCAGCCATGTCAATCTCCTCCTCAGAATCTTCTTCACTTTCACTTTCTTCTACAAGTACCTTCTTCTTCTTCTTCTTCTTCTTCTTCTTCTTCTTCTTCTGTGCCTCCTCTGCTGCCTTCTCCTTTCCCTTGTCTTTGCCTTCTGAGACACTTCCCACAAGAGCCAGAGGACCTCCGACAGAGGTTGATAGTTTGGAAATTTTGTTCTCTTGGCTAATCAGTGTTCCAAAGAGATCAGATATGGACCAAACATCAAGATCCAACGTGGCTTGCATGGACATGGTTAGATGAAGCCATTCATCATTAAGGCTTTGTAGAAATCTGACATTATTTTCTTTGGAGGTTCTGTGGATCCCATACCTCTTACACTTGTTTATCAAAGAATTGTATCTATTGTAAGTACTTTGAATGGATTCACCCGGCAGAGCTTTGAATGCAAAATACTCATTTATACATAAGGCTCTGTTGTTCTTGAGGGTTTTGGCACCACCCTCAAGTTGTTTCTCCAGCTCTAACCATAGGTCCTTTGAAGTTTCACATGAATCAAGATATTGAAAGATATCATTTGGGATAGCCATTATGATTAGTCTTTTGGCTTTCTTAGCAAGTTCATGTTGTGCCTTTTCTTCTTCACTCCATTCAAGGACAGGTTTGGGGTGTTGATATTCAGGAATTTCAGGAGTATTGGCAGTGGCAGGAACACGAGGAACAATTGTCATTGGGATGAAAGAAGGATTGTGAAGAAACTCAACCAGACCAGGATCCACACCTTCAAGGAAATGCACCATCCTGATCTTCCACTTAGGATATTCATCTCTTAAAAGAGTGGGAGGTTTGGATTGAGATCCAGCACTGAAGTAGTTGACAGTGTTTGCCATTTTGGTTTAGAAAGTAAAACAGAGTATGGCACGAATCAGAAAGAGTATAACAGTAATGGTTTTTTGAAATGATGAGAATATGAATTGATAAGAACAAATGATCAACCAACTAGCTTTGAATTTGTCTTTGAATGAAGAACACACTTGTACCTGTTACTATATCAGACAGGTTGATATAGCTTTAGAAAACAGAGTGTGTCTGTGAGTGGAGTTTGGAACGAAGAACAAACTCAAACTGCTACCTTGAGTACTGGAAACAAGTATAGAACAGGATCCTTTGATATTGAAAATCAAAATCTGCTCTGATACCAATTGTTGATCCCAGTTTTGATGTTCTTTAACTTGATTGAAACTTTTACTACACACATATTATATAATTAGAGTGCGGAAGCGTTTAATACGTGTAGAAAAGATTGAACATGCAAGGTAGTAAACACACAAGTAATTAATGAACAGGAAGTAAAGTATTGCAAAAAAGTTACTCAAAGAACTGTTTCATTGATTACTGAAGAACACCAAGAACACGCACTGGTATGTGCAAAATGTGCTCAAGGATTATACAGACTGCTATTTTCGTGTGTGCGCTCTATTTTGCTCTAAGATGGTGCTCCTTTAATATACAAGAGGGATGTACCCCTTAGTACAAGACAAAAAACTGACATTCCATAATCGGAATGCCACCTGGAAAGTAAACATCGTGGGACGCCCATTACTTTGATCTTGAGGATCTTCGTACAGCAGGTCTCACATGTTCTGCACGTGGTCTTGTCTTGAACTCTTAGAAATTCATTGATCTCCAGAGGTTGGCCTTCACAGAGGCTTTGTGAGTGATCACAGAGGCTCTGTGATCCAAGAATCATTCAGGTTTGACTTCTGGTAGATCTTCTGCGGAGTAACCTCTGAGCTTTGCACCTTCTATGGTGTACTTGAGTGTTCAGCGGCAGGCTTCTGCGATTCTTATACTTAGCCTATTTTTCAATACTTCTATACAATGTGAGTGGAGCTAACAATTTCCCACATCCCAAAAATTTCTGCCCTTTAGCCTATATTCATGTAACCATTTCACCCAAAGAGACTCACCATTCTCCACAATCTTCCATATTTGCTTTGCTATGAGAACTCTGTTCCACCATTTTAAATCTCTCACTCCACGACCATTTTGTCCCTTGGTAGACAGACTTTTTTCCATGCCACTTTTGCCTTTCCTTTAACAGCATCACCACCACTCCACAAAAAATTCCTTAACAGTTTTCCAATATCTTTCACAACAGAAATAGGTAATAAAAACATGGATGCCCAATATACACTTATTGAAGATAATACAGAATTTATTAGTTGCAATCTTCCAGCAAAAGACAACCACTTGTTCCTCCAATCCATGATTCTTTTTCTCACTTTATCAATTAAACCTTCACAATCCTTATGAAATAACTTTGTTGAAATAAGAGGAACACCAAGGTATTTTAAAGGGAGAGAACCAAGCTTAAAAGGAAGAATTTTCATTATTTCCTCCCTGTTATGACCCACAACATTACCCAAAAAAGATGTACTCTTCTCCATGCTAGGTTTTAAACCAGATACATTACTAAACTCCAATAAAGCACTCTTTAAGACATTCACAGAAGTCACATCTCCAAAACAAAACATAAGGAGATCATCAGCAAAGCACAAATGAGTTAGGCCAAGTTTCTCACACTTAGGGTGATATCTGAACTCTTCACATTCTTTAACTTTCCTTTTGACCATTAAAGTGAGAACTTCCATAACCAATGTGAACAAGTAAGGAGACAAAGGATCACCTTGCCTCAGCCCCCTCATTCCTGGAAAGAAACCATGATGCTCCCCATTCACCCTTATTGTAAAATGAGCAGAATTTACACACTTCATAACCTAGCTGATCATGCAAGGATGAAACCCAAACCATCTCAAAATGAATTCCAGAAACTTCCAATTAACAGTATCATATGCCTTCTGTATATCAATTTTAAAAGCACATCTTCTGACCCCTCTTTGTCTATGATAACCTCTCATCAATTCCTGAGCCAACAACACATTATCACAAATTTGCCTATTGGGAATGAAGGCAGATTGATTGTGATCAACAAGAGTCCCCAAAAAGTCTTTTATTCTGCTCACTAGTACTTTGCTAATGCATTTGTATATCACATTATAACATGCAATAGGACGAAAATCAGCCACATTCTCAGGTGTTTGAGATTTAGGAACAAGTGATATAACAGTTGCATTCACCTCTCCAAGTAACTTCCCATTAAAGAAAAACTGTTGAACAGCCCTGCATATTTCATCCCCAATAATAGGCCAAGCTTTTTTGAAGAATCTGGAAGAAAATCCATCTGGCCCTGGAGCTTTAATATCATCAATATCAAACAACGCTTCTTTGATTTCCTTATTTTCAATAGGCCTCACCATAAAATCAGCTTGACTTTTTGACAACTTCTTTAAAAACAGAGAATCAGGATCAGAGATAGCATCCAACTTGTCACAAGAACCCAACATCTTTTCAAAGTGCTTAATAAACTGATCAGGAACAGCAGCCCCCATAAAGACATTTCCCTCCATATCCTTTATTTGTTCTATTCTGCTTTTATTCATTCTGCTCTTGACAACACTGTGAAAATAAGCAGTATTTGCATCTCCTTCTTTCAACCACTGAATTTATGATCTCTGCCTTAAAAATCTTTCTTCATCAACAATTGCATCCTTCAAAGCTTTCATGTAAACAGCCCCATCAATTCTAACTTCCCCATTCTCAGGATCAGCATCAATATCACTCTGAACTCTTCCCAATTCAACTCTTAACTTTTTAACCTTCTCACAAACATTACCATGCTCCATATTCAGCTTCCTCACACCACTTTTAACAACTTTTAGCTTTGAAACAACAGAATACATTACACATCCTTTATAAACACTACTCCAGGCATCAGATACTAAAGACATGAAACCAGAATTGTCAGTAAGATGATTGTTGAATTTAAAAGGCCTTGGTTTGAATGTAGACAGTCTTGGAATGATAATGTTGGGAACTAAAGAAAAGATCAAGTATGGTTAATGCTGCTGGTTCAGATTACTACTGCTAGTGTTATTCAAGATTAATACTGCTAGTATTACTACTGCTAGTGGTTAATACTGCTAGTTAAAGTTAGTACTGCTTAGCTAGTTAGTACTGCTAGTAGTTAGTACTGCTTGGTAGTTAATGCTGCTAGAAGAAGTTAATACTGCTCACATAGTTAGTGCTGCTTAAGAGATTCGAATGATTGAAGATATACATGGAAGCTTAGAGATATACATGGAAGATATACTGAAGATTTGTTTATTCTTTGTAATTATCTTTTAATTAGTATATGTATAGAATGTATAGAATAGATAGAATTAACTTTTGATAATTTTTGATAGAGAGAAAAACAACCTCAAGGCATAGATCCTAATTCTAGAGAAGTAGAATTCGTATTGGTGAGTCTGTTCATCAATATTGAGGTTGAGTGTGTAATCTTGTAACTTCAAAGCATTCAATACAAGTTTACAGTTTGTTATTCATATTTACTGTTTGTTTACTGTTCCATTGAATATCAAAGTGTTATTCCGCAAACTTCTTTGATATTGTTTCTGAAAATTAATTTTTGTTAAGAATTCGATCCTGACAAGTGGTATCAGAGCCAAAACTTCTCAGAAACATCTATTTATCATGGAAAATCTTACAGAATCAAGCAGTACTTTGGTCTCCAAGGTTCCAATGCTCAAACCAAGTGAGTTTGACATGTGGAAGATAAGAATCAGACAATATATTCTTCTCACTGACTACTCAATGTGGGATATCATTGAGAATGGTCCTTCTGAAGCTGGAAGGATAGGACCAGATGGGAAAAGACCTCCACCAAAGACAGATGGTGAAAGAAAGATCAGACAGACAGAGATGAAGGCCTTGAGCACTCTGCTCTTGGCCATCCCCAATGAATATCAGCATCAACTTTGCAACTGTACTGATGCTCAAATTCTCTGGAATGCTCTAGAGAAAAGATTTGCTGGAACTAAGAGCATCAAAAGAAATCAAAGAGATGTTCTAAAGCAGCAATATGAGAATTTTACTTCCTCAAAGAATGAGTCTATGACTCAAACTTTTGATAGGTTCAACAAGCTCATTGGTGAACTGGCTACTGTAGGAGTGAAGATGGATCAAGATGACATCAACAGAAAGTTCCTCAGATCTCTTGGGGATGAATGGACTATATACACTGTCTCATATAGGCAGAGTGACAATCTGGAAGAGAAAGAACTTGATGATCTATACAATGATCTAAGAGTTTTTGAAACAGAGGTAGAGATCAAGAAGAAGCCTACTGGTTATGTCCACAATTCTGCACTTCTTTCAGCAGTCACTGATAGTACTGCCATGCCTGAAGCAGTTAGTACTGCTAGTGGAGCAAGTTCAGAAAAAGGAACTGAAACAATCTTTGAAGCCTTCTTGTCCAGTCATAGTAACAATTCATTGATCAATGATGATCTGGATCAACTTCACCCTGATGATCTGGAGGAGATGGATATCAAATGGCAGATGGCCATGCTATCCATGAGGGTGAAGAAGTTCATTAAAAGAACAGGAAGGAATAACTTCTCTCAAAGAAGAGAAGATGGAGCTGGTTTTGACAAGAACAAGGTGGAATGTTATAAGTGTCACATGAAAGGACACTTTGCTAGAGAATGCAGGAGTGCTGTTCCAAACAACAACCATCAACAAGCTCAGAATGGAGGTTACACTCAAAACAAGAATCCTGCTTAAGCCCTTGTTTCTCAACAAGGAATGGGATTTGACTGGAGTGATCAAGCTGAGGAAGCCATTCAGAATCAAGCTCTTATGGCAGAAGTGTCAGATCTCCCCTCTGAGGTAATTTCTAATCTTTGCACTAAAACTTGCATTGACACTTTCAAAAGATACAGGGATCACAATCAAAGTATGTGTGATGACCTCAAAAGATTAGAAAAGGATAGAAGAGATTATGTGTTAATAGTAGAAAGATTTGAAGAACAAATCAAAGGCTTTCAAGCTAATGAACTTCAACACTCCTATGACACTAACTATTGGAAGTGGGAAAAGAATGAGTTAGAAACCAAACTGTCTAAATCCTTAGAAGAGAGTGATAGGCTGAAGGAGGAACTGTCTAAAGTTAAACTTGACATAGAAAAGTTTTCATATGCTTCAAAAGCAATGGATTCTCTTCTAAAGGCTCAGATTCATGATAAGATGAAGCCTGGTCTTGGATATAACAGTACTCCTCCTCCTTACAACAACAATTATATCTCTCCTACTTCTGACTTGTTAGAAACCAAGGAGAAAAAGGACTTATCTAAGAAAACCTTTAAGATAGATCCTTTGGATGAAGTAGTAATTAAGGATTTAACTGAGAAAGAAGCAAGTGAGAATAGAGATAATGTTGTAAGTAAAGAGATTCCATTAGAAAACAACATTATCACCAATGAGGGATGTGGGAAAATCTGGATCAAGTCCAAGGAGATAGAGAAGACCAAAGGAAAAGATAACAAGGTTCATTACAAACAAACCACAGTTGTGAATCCTGCATCTTGTAAACAGTGTGCTTGCAGTAAAGCCAAGAGCCTAAAATCTGGTTTAAAAAGAGGAAATCAAAGAAACTGGAATAATCAATGGGCTCAGAAGCAAGGAGTTGATCTGAGTAAAATCAATAGACCAAAACCTTGCTTCATATGTGGCAAGTTAAATCATCTGGCTAAATATTGCTTCTTCAACCCTATAAATCAACAGATGACCTTTCAAAGATTTGTGCAAAAACCTGTTGATTATAGGAAGGCTGGAAAGAAACATGGTGAAAAGAAAGGCCCCATGAAGAAAAAGATTTTAAAAGAAAGTATTAAAATGTGGGTGCCCAAAAGCACTAAAACTGTTAGTGCTGCTGACAGGGTTAGTGCTGCTGAAAGTATTACTGCTGCTACCTGTGTTAGTACTGCTGAAAACATTAATGCTGCTAATACAGTTAGTACCTCTTCAAAGGTTAATACTGCCAACACAGTTACTGCTGCTAACACAGTTACTACTGATAACAAGGTTAGTACTGCTAAACATGCAAGTGTTGCTAAGGCAGTTAGTACCTCTAAAACCAGTACTGTTTCTAGCACACATGTTTCCAAGCCTATCATTGTGACAAAGTACTCCAAGAATGAGGAGTTAAAATTCAAAAATCTTGTCAAGAAAGAATGCAAGTATTTTGATGAGAAAGGGGTACCCAAGACCACTTTGGCTTGGGATCCTAATCCATACTAACTGATATATCTTATGTGCAGGGCAACCAACAGCTCAAGGGAAGGAGCATATGGCATGTTGATAGTGGTTGCTCTAGGCACATGACAGGCAACATGTCATGCCTTCAGAATTTCAAGCATATCAATGGAGGACATGTTGCATTTGGAGATAATCTTACTGGTGGTAAGATAAGTGGAAAAGGTAATGTCACCAAAGGTAAGATGACATTTGAAGATGTATACTATGTTGATCAATTGAAGTACAACCTGTTAAGTGTATCACAGGTATGTGACAAACAACATAGTATATTATTCACAAATACTAAGTGTATGATCCTTGCTCCAGGGTTCAAGGTAGTTGATGAAAGCATGATACTACTTAGAACTCCAAGAAAGGACAATGTTTACTGTCTAGATATGGACAATGTTGAAAGTGATTCATCTCTAAATTGTCTTGTTTCAAAAGCTTCTGTAGATGAATCCTCTCTTTGGCACAGAAGGATGTGTCACATGAATTTTAAGACTATGAACAAACTTGTTAAAAACAATCTTGTAAGAGGTTTACCATCTAAAGTCTTTTCATGTGATGATCATTGTGTTGCTTGTCTTAAAGGCAAACAACATAAAACTTCTTATAAGACCAAAGAGATAAATTCAATTTCTTCTTGTCTCCAGTTATTGCACATGGATCTGTTTGGTCCTACAAATGTTATGAGTATAGGCAAGAAATCTTATTGCTTGGTTATTGTTGATGATTACTCTAGATTCACCTGGGTATATTTTCTAAGGACTAAGGATGAGACAAGTGGACTGATCAAATCCTTTATCCTAAGAATTGAAAACCAAACTAATCAAAAAGTAAAAGTCATAAGATCAGATAATGGAACTGAATTCAAAAATCTGGATCTAAACACCTTCTGTGAAGAAAAAGGCATTGAGAGACAGTATAGTGCTCCTAGGACTCCTCAACAGAATGGTGTTGCTGAAAGGAGAAATAGGACACTAATAGAGGCTGCTAGATCTCTGTTGGCTGATTCAAAACTGCCAATTACCTTCTGGGCTGAAGCAGCTAATACTGCCTGTTATGTCCAAAACAGAGTTCTAGTAGTTAAGCCAAAGAACAAGACACCATATGAGCTGATAAATAAAAGAAAACCTTTCATTGGATTTTTCAAACCTTTTGGGTGTCCTTGTACAATTCTCAATACCAAATCTCACTTAGGTAAGTTTGATAGCAAAGCAGATGATGGATTTCTTGTTGGGTATTCATCTCAGAGTAAGGCCTACAGAGTGTTTAATTCATCTTCTAGAATAATTGAAGAAAGTGACAATGTCAAATGCAATGAGAACACACCAAATCCTATTTGACATCGATTCACTAACTAACTCCTTTGGTTTCAGTAGTGATGATTATGCAGGTTCAGGATGTGGAGGATCAGGGACTACACAAGTTCAAGAAAGTATATCTAACTCAGTGATCTTTCCCATACCCACAGTGAATTCTTTTGAAGACTGTGAAAAGGAACCATCTACTGGACCAAGTCAGAGTGAAGAAGAAAGTAGAGATGAAGAGACTCAAGAAGATAAAGAATCAGAAGTAGCTGCTGAGAACCCTTCAGTTGAGTTGAATGACTCTAATCTAGAGGCTGGACTTAATGAAGAACCTAGTCATAACACCAGAGTTCAAAAGAATCATCCTCCACAGCTGGTAATAGGAGATATATCCTCTCCTATGATGACTAGACATCAAAGTAGACTTCAAGAAATGCATGATCAACAGCATACAGTGCTTTCTTGCTTTCTATCCCAGCTTGAGCCTAAAAAGGCACATGATGCAATGAAAGAATCCAGCTGGATAGAAGCAATGCAAGAAGAACTGTTACAGTTCAAGCTACAAGATGTATGGGATCTAGTAGACCTTCCTAAAGGTCACAGAGCAATTGGCACAAAGTGGATCTTTAGAAACAAGAGAGATGAAAGAGGAATTGTCATAAGGAACAAAGCAAGGCTGGTGGCTCAAGGGTATACTCAAGAAGAGGGTATAGATTATGAAGAAGTTTTTGCACCTGTGGCTAGGATAGAAGCAATCAGATTATTCCTAGCCTATGCTTCTTACATGAACTTCAAAGTCTATCAAATGGATGTAAAAAGTGCTTTTCTCTATGGCTCAATTGAAGAAGAGGTATATGTCTGTCAACCACCAGGGTTTGAAAACCCAAGCTATCCAGACAGAGTATACAAATTGAAGAAAGCCCTTTACGGACTGCATCAAGCTCCAAGAGCATGGTATGACACTCTGTCATCATATCTCTTGGAAAATGGCTTTGAAAGATGAGTCATTGATAAGACTCTATTTATTAAGAGAAAGAAGAAGGATATCTTGCTAGTCCAAATCTATGTTGATGACATTATCTTTGGATTTACAAGAGACAACATGTGCAAGGAGTTTGAGGATCTAATGCATCAAAGATTCAAAATGAGTTCAATGGGGGAACTTACTTTCTTTCTTGGACTCCAAGTTCAACAGAAGTCAGATGGAATATTTATCTGTCAGTCCAAGTATGTGCAGAACATTCTAACCAAGTTTGGCTTCTCAGATTCAAAACCTGCTAGCACACCTATGGAGACACACAAGCAGATAACAGCAGATCTTGAGGGGGAGGATATGGATGTGCATCATTATAGATCCATGATTGGCTCTCCCATGTATCTCACAGCATCAAGGCCTGATATAATGTTTCCAGTCTGTGTTTGTGCAAGATTCCAAGTTAGGCCAAAGCAATCTCACTTTCAAGCTGTTAAGAGGATATTCAGATATCTCAAAGGGCAACCCAGATTGGGACTATGGTATCCTCATGACTCACCCTTTGACCTAATAGCATACTCAGATAGTGATCTAGGTGGAGCAAACTTGGACAGAAAATCTACTTCTGGAGGATGTCAGTTTTTAGGTGCTAGACTAGTTTCATGGCAGTGCAAGAAACAAACCACAGTGTCCACATCTACAACAGAAGCAGAGTACATAGCAGCTGCAAGTTGTTGTGCTCAGGTCTTATGGATTCAGAATCAAATGCTGGACTATGGGGTAACCGTTCTACACACTCCCATCTTTATTGATAATAGCAGTGCTATCAGCATTGTAAATAATCCTGTCAAGCACTCTAAGACAAAACACATTGAGATCAGGTATCACTTCATAAGAGACTGTAATGAAAAGAAACTTGTTCAAGTTGTAAAAGTTCATACTGACAACCAGTTTGCTGATCTATTCACCAAAGCTTTTGATGTGGGTAGATTCACTTTCTTGGTGACAAGTGTGGGCATGATCAACTCTGAATAAGCATTCTCTCAAAGAGTGATTAAAAAATCTGAATAGTATAGTTTCTTGGTGTTACTAATCCTCCTTTGCAGGGCATACATAGCAGTACTCAATTCAGCCTAAGCTTCAAAAAGTAAGTGCAGTTAATACTGCTAGTTAGTTAATACTGCTCACAGTTAATACTGCTCGCAGTTAATACTGCTCGCAGTTAATACTGCTCGCAGTTAATACTGCTAGTTCGTTAATACTGCTTGCAGTTAATACTGCTTGCAGTTAATACTGCTCACAGTTAATACTGCTCGCAGTTAATACTGCTAGTTCGTTAATACTGCTTGCAGTTAATACTGCTAGTTAGTTAATACTGCTCACAGTTAATACTGCTCGCGGTTAATACTGCTTGTCAGTTAATACTGCTCATAGTTAATACTGCTAGTTAGTTAATACTGCTCACAGTTAATACTGCTAGTTAGTTAATACTACTCGCAGTTAATACTGCTTGTCCGTTAATACTGCTCTAGGTTAATACTTCTTATGTCCCGAATACTATAAATACCCTTTGCCCGCCCAAACGTTCATAACGACTCTTTGCATACTGTTCACTTGCGCTCTAAACCTTTTTCTCTCAAGTACCAAGTCTTTCAGGCAAGAACATCCCTGTTCAATGGCATCCATGGCATTCATCGACGAGCACAATGAGATTGCGATGCTACAAAAGCCAAAGCAAGCTGCAGGATTTCACCAGATTGTGGATTTCCTCAAGACAAGCCATATTGCTCATGCTCTTACTATTGCTCCTATAATTTATATCGAGCATCAAAGGCAGTTCTGGGCAAATGCCACCATTGTTGCTAAGAATGGTGTGCAGATGATCAAGACAAGGGTGTGTGACCAACCCTTAACAGTTACTGAAGAAGTTATTCGCATCAGTCTACGTCTAGACGATGCCTCTGGTATAACTTCTATCCCTAGTGATGAACTGTTCTCTTCCCTTGCAAGAATGGGGTATGGAGGCCCGTTGGGTGTCTTTAAGTTTTCAAAAGCTAAATTCTCACCCCAATGGCGTTTTTTTGTTCATACCTTGATGCATTGCATCTCCAAAAAGACTACTGGATGGAGTGAGTTTAGCAGCACCATTGCTTATGCTTTGGTGTGCTTAGCCACTGCCAGAAAGTATAATTTTTCACAAATGATTTTCAGTGATCTTGTATCAAACATGGGAAACAAAAAGAGTTTCTTCATGTACCCCAGGTTTGTTCAAGAAGTTATTAATCATGAATTGACGGATATACCTCAACCTGTTGGGGTATATGTACCTAAACCCCCAAAAGGCAAGGTTTTCTCAAATATGAGAAGATCTGTTGGGGACTCGGAAGGAGTTGACACCCCATTGTTCTCTACAATGATGGTGGTGTCCCAAACAAATGAAGGCATGGCAGCAGGGTCAAGGCCCCCATTAGACCAACCCACTGCTAGCCAATCCCAACCTTCCCACTCTAAATCAATTCCCCAGTCCCTTCTTGAAAAACCAACCTCTCCTATTACCCAAACTTACAAGAGGAAACAGGTAAAGAAGGCTCCTTCCCTTCTTGTACCATCATCCCCTAAGCCTTTAAGCCCTCTAAGGGAGAATTCTACTTTAGGGAATATCCATAGGGAAACCAAAGGGGTGTCTCCCAACCCCAAGGAGGTGCTCTCTAAGGAGGAGGATGAGCATATGGGTGATGAGGCTGCCACTACTCCTGCTAGCACAGAGGAGGAAAGTGGTAACATCAATAAGACCTCCCCCATGGCAACTTTGAATGAGCAATCATTCGAAGGTCCCTAGTGCCAAGAAACCACGGGGGTGGATAGTGCTTCTGCTAGGCAGAAGACTTCCACCACTAAAAGATCCAATGATCCTTCAAAGGAGGGTAACACTTCTAGAGAAGGTGAGGACAGATATGACTATCAGAAATTGATGGAAACCATGGGAAACATCAACCTAGATGTTATGAAACAAGGAAAAGAAATAGAGGAGATGAAGCTGGTTATCCTGTCCCAACAAGTTCAAATTGAAAAATTGAAGAAGATGGTGACCAGGCTGGTTCAAAAGAAAAGAAGGAAACAGTTTGTACTCAAAAAGAGGGACCAAGTTCAAGATTCTTTCAACAAGGGGGAGAAGCATGAAGGGGAAACTGTTAAAAAGAAAGCTGAAGTTGAGGGGGAGACAGAGGAAGAGATGGAAAAAGAAACAGAAATAGGGCTCTCTGTGGAAGAAATGGAGATAGCAGAAACCTTAGTCAAAGCAAAGAATGATACTCCTAAGGCTACTCAAAAGGCCAAGGGAGTAGTTATCAAAGAAGGAGGGATCTCAGAGCAGGAAAAAGAGAAGGAAGTTTTGAAAGAATCAAAGGGAAAAGGAAAAGAGAAGGTGGTTGAAGCTGAAATGCCTCCAAGACAGAAGTCTCAGATTGAAATGGATGAGGCAATAGCAAAGCAGTTGCAAGATCAAATGGAGAAAGAGGAGCAGTTACAAACAGAAAAGGATAGAGAACTGGCAAAGATTATGGCCAAGAAGTTAAATGCAGAATACCAAAAGAATCTGAAAGAAGCAGCTCAGACAGCAGCTCAGGTCAAGAAACTTCAAGTTAAGAGGATGCCTATTCAGAAGCAAAAGCAGAAAAGACAACCCTCCAAGACATTTTTGGCCAATCAGGAAAGAAGAAAAATGATAAACTTCCTGAAAGGTGCAATTGGTGTTAAGGGGGAGATGTTTATCCACATGGCATACTCTCAGGTTGAAGAGTTCTACAACAAGGAAATGGCCAAGCTCCAAGGGGACTCAGCACAAAGGGAGGAGGCTGAGAGAAGGATGAAAGAGAGACATGATCTCAACATCCAACAACCATTCCCTGAGGAAACTACACCCTCCAAAGAAGAAGCAGAAGAGAAGAAGGAAGAACCTGGAAGTGTTGGTATAGAAGCCAAGTCTGGAAAAAGAGTGAAATCAATTGCTTCAAAAAGGCAGTTGAAAAAGCCAAGGGTGGAAGAAACTGAAAAGGAAGCAGAACCTTCAGTCACATCTCAAACAGAATTAGTTCAACTACCAGAACAGTCTAGTGAGCCAACAGATGAGAATATGGATCCGTACATGACCATAGTGGAACCTTTGAAGGCTGTTCCACTCTCTATGCAAGCTCCAGAGATCATCTTCTGGGATATTCTAAGAGACAATGGAAAGAACTTCTTCAGAATCAAGAGAGCTGATGGTTCATTTGAAGTTTATTCAACATGGGGGAAAGTTATCAGAAGCTGCTCCAGAGCTGATATGGAAGAACTATACAAAGTGGGGATGAAGCTTTATGAACCTGTGTTGAAAGGTACTGAAGAGACTCTTCTCAAAGTGACATTGGAATACTTGTGCATGATGTTTGATCCAGAAAGAGTACACCATAGGATTAAAGATCATAAGCATGAGTTCATATTCAAGAAGATTGACAAATGGATACTGTTTGAAAACTGTGGAGTATACATGATTACTATTGACAACTGTTATCATGAATACTACCTGGTGGACAAAATATATGAGCATAGCAAGGAGAAGTTGGAAGGGATGCTTAAAGCTACACTGGTATGTACAAAGGATTCAGAGATGGCCAAGATTGTGGTGAGAAGAACTGTGAATCAAAGCTTGGGCCTAGATCCAAATTTGGGAAATTGAACCAGAGGTGTTGAAAGCATCTTGAAGAGTAATTCTGAAGAACTTGACTTCTTTTCCTAAAAGTCAAGTTAGGGGGAGATTGTTGGGAACTAAAGAAAAGATCAAGTATGGTTAATGTTGCTGGTTCAGATTACTACTGCTAGTGTTATTCAAGATTAATACTGCTAGTATTACTACTGCTAGTGGTTAATACTGCTAGTTAAAGTTAGTACTGCTTGAACAAAGTTAGTACTGCTTAGCTAGTTAGTACTGCTAGTAGTTAGTACTGCTTGGTAGTTAATGCTGCTAAAAGAAGTTAATACTGCTCACATAGTTAGTGCTGCTTAAGAGATTCGATTGATTGAAGATATACATGGAAGCTTAGAGATATACATGGAAGATATACTGAAGATTTGTTTATTCTTTGTAATTATCTTTTAATTAGTATATGTATAGAATGTATAGAATAGATAGAATTAACTTTTGATAATTTTTTATAGAGAGAAAAACAACCTCAAGGCATAGATCCTAATTCTAGAGAAGTAGAATTCGTATTGGTGAGTCTGTTCATCAATATTGAGGTTGAGTGTGTAATCTTGTAACTTCAAAGCATTCAATACAAGTTTACAGTTTGTTATTCATATTTACTGTTTGTTTACTGTTCCATTGAATATCAAAGTGTTATTCCGCAAACTTCTTTGATATTGTTTCTGAAAATTAATTCTTGTTAAGAATTCGATCCTGACAGATAAGTACAGCAGGGCTATGATCATAGAGACCATAGGGAAGAAAAGAAGCATAAGCTTGTGGAAAAAAACCAAAAAATTCTAGATTACCCAATACTCTATCAAGTTTTTTCAACAACCCATTACTTCCAGATTTAGCCATTGGCTTCTGTATCCATGTAAACCTAATGCCAGTTTGATTCACATCCTCCATCCCCAATTCATCAACACAACTTCTAAAATCCATCATACCCCTTGTAACTAAAGATGACCCTCTAGAACTGTCACTAGGGTTCAAACTCACATTAAAATCACCCATGACAGCCCAAGCTTCACTTTTCACAAGACTTTTATGAGCCTTAAGTTGTTCCCATAACACTTTTCTTTCAAAAACATCATTGTCAGCATAAACCCAAGAACAATGGAAGACTTTCCTTGATACAACATGCTCCAATTTACAATGCACTACCTGCTCAAAAAATTCAAAACACCCCATTTTAACTTTAACCGGATCTCATCCCACCAATATTCTGGTTCTCCCTTTACAAGCTGCATTATTAGATACCCAAAGCCAGTTACAAAATATTTCATCCCCAATAGCTTTCAGCCTTTTTTTGCATATCTTTGTTTCCACTATTGTACACACCTCTAAACCATTTTCGACAATTAATCTTTTCACCTCTTTTCTTTTAGAGACCAAATTAAGGCCTCTAATGTTCCAAATTGCTGCTTTAAACATTTGAAACATTTTTAGCCTTAACCTCCCTATTACCCCCTCTTCTCCAATCCTCCTTATCCAATTTCATAAAACCAGGTGCATCTTCATTTTCATAAACATCTTCTCCACTATGAATAGCCGAGAAGTATCTCTGCAACCTTTTAGACCATGATTTGAAAATACCATCTGGAGGCCTGACTCCCATTTCCAAATAATGATTGGCATCCTGTTTTTCAATAAACCACTTGTGATCTTCTGTATCCTCCTCCATAGCTTCCAAGACACTAAATGGATTTTGAATTTGCACATCCTCTTGCACCACTTCTGACTTCACACACCTTGAACTGCCAGCATTACCCATAACCTCAACTCTTATACCACCCCTCTTAACTTCTGAAACTTTTTGCTGCTGACCCTTATCATCCTTAACCCCATTATTCAACCCATTATTTTTACCCTTCTGATCAGCCCCCTTTCCCCCCTGAGATTTCTGAATTTTCTGCTCCACTGCTTCCAAAACAGCCCTACAACCACTGCCCTGTTGACTTTTCTGCCCTGTTGATCCCATATCAACCTTTAACCCATTTCCCTTAGTTTCCTTACTGCCACTACACTGCCCAATCTCATTTTTGCTACTATTCTGCCCAAACACAAACTTCACAGACTCAATTTTATCTTTTTCTTCTTTACCAGTCTTCACTTGCCATACCTTCCCATCATTACTTTGTTGATTCTGCTTATTTCCACCATAATTGTTTCTCTGATTATTTTGACTTTGCCTCACATTATTTTGTACTGAATTCAGCCTTTGAGGGTTGATTTTTTTATCAACCCACTCCTTAGTTTTAGGCTGTTGCACACCACAGGATTTATTTTGAAATTTAACAGGTTTGTTTTTTTCCCCACAACCTGAAATCCATCATCATCTGTATTGTTTCTGCTTATCTCATCTTTCTTCAACTTAGCAATCTTCTCTTCCTCATTGAGAGGCCTACTACTGCATGAATCAAAAGAGTGACCAAAAATTTTGCAATTGCTACACCTTGCAGGCCTCCAATTATACTCAGCTCTAATAATCACTTTTTTTCATTTTTTCCATCCAAAGTTGGAACCAGCCCAATAATTTGACTAGGCAAGCTCCTTTCTGCTAAAACTTCCACTAATACTCTAGCAAAACCAGCTCTGCCCATTTGAGTTATACACCTTTCTTCAGTAGCCATGTCCAAAGCTAAGGGTGCGTTTGGTTTGCAGACTGGGTGGGACAGGACGGGACAAAAATTCACTGTCCCATGTTTGGCGTGACATGGGACAGGACAAAAGTTCACCGCCGCCGTCACCGCCAACCACTGTCGCTCTCCGTCAACCATCGTTGGTAACCTCCGTCTCTTTCTCCACTACAATAACCTCATATACCACTGTGCACCGCCACCACCACTACCTCTATTACTATCTTTCACTTCTTCACAACTATCGTCTTTCACCGGCCACCCATCGTCTTTTATCTTTACTCGTCGCTGCAACTATGCATCCGTCAATTCATTAAGATCTTCCAAATTGAATCAACTATTATATTTTTTTATATGAATCCGATTTTTTCGAACTACCATCAATTATTTCAGATTCTTCATTCAAATTTCCTACTATTGTTTTTGTATGTATTTATATGTATGAAAATTGTGTAAAAAAATTAATAATGTTTTTTAATTAAGTTATTTAAGAATATTCTTTATTTGTGTTATTTATAAATATTATATGACATATAAAATTATCAAACAACTTTTAGGGAAACTTGTCCAGTCCTGTCCTATCCAGTCCTAGTCGTACCAAACACAAGACAGTCATTTGTCTTGTCCAGTCCTGTCCTGTCCTAGCCTCTTGTCCTGTCCAGTCCCGTCGTGTCCAGTTCTGTCCTGTCCAGTCCCGTCCAATCTCGTATGCGTACCAAATGCTACCTAATGGAACTCCAATCCTACTAGCAAGTTCACTCAATCCACCAACATTCCAAATCTCTAAAGGCACACCATACAAGTTGACCCAAAGATGAAGATTCTTTAGTTCTGGCTTACCCAAACAAGACCCCACTTCCCATTTCTTGACAAACAATGGAACACCATTCACCATCCATGGACCATTTTCAATTACATACTTCATTCCTTCTTCATTATTAAATTTCAACATGTAGAACCCCTCATAATTAGAAGCAACATTTACTAATCCACACTTTTTCCACATTCTGTTCAGATTATTGTTCACCACAAATAAAGGCATATTAACACCCACAAAATGAGCCACTAGCAACATTGAATTAGTTTTAGCACCCTCCATGATCACTTCCTTCGAAAATCTTATTGCAACTCTTCCATCATCAAGAAGAAGAGGGGGTTTGAAATTCAAAACAATCTTATTTTCTGTTTTACCTTTGATCTTGTCTGCCAATGTAACCCCTTTTACATTCCAAGCATTTTCAACCTTCTTACCTTCTGGAACAACCTTAACTGAAGAAATATTTTCCACATTTTCTGCCATAACCACATCAGAAATCTTTCCATCAGACTGCAAACCTTCAGATGCACTCAAGTGATTGTTACCATTATTTCCCAAAACCCCTGCACTCCCACCTAACTCTGTTACATCTGAACTGTTACCAAAATTAAAAACAGGACCACTATGACCAGATCCTTTGCTTCCCAAATTACCAAATTCAGAACCTATACCACTCTTAGAAAAAATTTATCTATTAGCATCATTAGCCTCATTCAATCCAGACTTTGGCCTCTGGCCAGTACCCAAACCAACTGGAAATTTTTTATCAACATTAACAGCACCAGATAGAATTCCAGTAGAGACCACAGGTTGTTTATCAGCTTCAAATCCAGGTTCATCAATCATTGCTCCATCACCAACTTTTTGAACAGACTTCACATTCAGATGTTGATTAGCACAATTTTCCTTACCTTCACTACCTTCTTTTCCCAGACCAAGCTTAGAACAATTTTTCTTGTTAACTTCATTTGCTGTTTTCCAATCTGATTTAGTTCTTTGGTCAAAACTAAAATCAGATCGTACTATTTCATCAACAGACATAAAACTAGACTTCAACTCAGATTGAATTCCCAAAACATGATCAGATTCTACAACCATTGGCACATCAGTTACCTTTTGATCAGATCCAGAAATAACAGGACTATTCACATTCCCTTGAGAAACATCAGCCATTTTATTCTCATACAATTGAATAACATCCCTTATATATTGACCAGAATTCATGATATACTCACCCAAATTTTCCATACAGACATTCACAGGAGCAGAAATCGATTCAGTTTTATCAGATTTACCATTCAACATGTTCACAGGAGCATTTTCAACCAAATTCACTCCAGTAGCAACCATATTATTGATCGATTTAACATTAATTTCAGATTGGGAAACAAAACTTACCTCAAACAAATTAGCCACAACCTCAACATCCATTTTTTGTTTAGAATCGACCAAAACAGCAGATCGATCAATTTTATTTGCTAAATTCGAATTCACCAAAGCAGCTGCAGCAGCTACCTCCTTGCTTCCTGTAATCGATCCCTTTTTCTTCATCAATTTCTTAGGGATACGCTTCCTAATTGAATTCAAGATTGACGAGTTCAAATTTGAACCCAGCGAACTCGTCAAAATCTCCTTAATCGAGCTCTCCTCTTTTAACTTTGTTCCATTCACCTTCCCAGGGATATCAACACCTTCATAGGACATACCAGATCCAATTTGAACATCAAATGCAACAACAATTGGAGTAGAAATCATTTTTTGATTCTCCAAAAAAAATTCCATCAGATCGGGAGGAACATGCTCCAAATCTGGATTCTCCATTCAAAATCAGCGAAAATTCCTTCACAAAAGTTGCAATTCAATCAAACAGGAACAAGGATCTGCGAAAATTTTCCAAAAAATTGAAAAAAATTTGAGAGAAAATTTTTAGAGAGAGAAAGAAAAATGCGCAAATGAGGATCCTAGGGTTAGGGTTTAGGGGGTTAGGGGTAGGGGGTTAGGGTTTATGGGTTAGGGTTTAGGGGTTAGGGGGTTAGGGGTTAGGGGTTTAGGGGTTAGGGGTAGGGTTTAGGGGTAGGGGTTTAGGGTTTAGGGGTTAGGGGGTTAGGGGTTAGAGGGTAAGGGTTAGGGGTTAGCGGTTTAGGGGTTTAGGGGTTTAGGGATTTAGGGGTTAGGGGTTAGGGCTTGGGGCTTGGGGCTTGGGGGTTGGGGTTGGGGGTTAGGGGTTTTGGGTTAGGGGTAGGGGGTAGGGTTGGGGGTTTAGGGGTTAGGGGGTTGGGGGGTTGGGGTTGGGGGTTGGGGTTTAGGGGTTAGGGGTTAGGGGTTAGGGTTTAGGGGTTAGGGTAGGGGTTAGGGCTAGGGGCTAGGGGCTAGAGATTAGGGTTTAGGGGTTTGGGGTTTCGGGTTTCGGGTTTGGGGTTTAGGGTTTAGGTTTTTTTTTTTTTGGAAAAAGGGGACGGAACCCCTGGACAAACTTTATTCAAACAACAGATCAAACTTACAAAATACGAAGGGCATCCCCTTCGAAAACAAAATGCCTACCAAGAAAATGTTTAGGCAGCATAACCAAAGAGGGTCTAATCCTAAAACCCACAATAGAATTTAAAACCCATCCCTCATTACAAACAAAATTATCCCATATGGCCCAATACTTCATAGAATGCCTTTTATCTTCAAGAAATCCCATAAGCCCAAAATTGCAATGGTCTTCAAGAAGAGAGATAGTCTTGGCCCAACTGTTCACCACAAAATTCCATATAAAGCCCAAACTTCCCACCTTTTGCCACCAAATAATATTACCAGCCCAATGATGTAAATCATTTCTATCTCTCACGGCCCAAATAAAATTCAAGATCACAAAAATATACCTTACAATAATTTGGCCTACGACCATTATTTTGGGAACAACAGACCACCAAAAATCATCATAAACCCAACATCTAAAAATCCAACTATCCAAAAAATCTAATAGAAACCATATTCCTTCATACCAGCAGCAGTTAAACCACTCAATCTGCCAAACATTGATATCCTTAACGTTCCCAGAATTTCCAATAACCAACCAAAAAATCTCAAAACCCAAAAAAGTAGAAACTTGTCCTAAGGCCATATCAAGAGAAATACAAAGATGGTCAAGGATATGAAAAAAAAAACAAATCCATAACAGGGAGACTTACTGGCCAGATCAAAGATCAATGGCCAAACTACCTGTTTATGAACTGCTGTACACAATAAGGTAGGATAACCAGAAAAAGGAATCAACCACCTTCTTAGTGCAAGAAAATTAGACCAAAGGAGGGGAAAGAGCAAAACACTAGAATGACCATAGTACCATCTAAATAAAAAGCCCACACAGCCCTTCTTAACAACTTCCAAAGGACAACAAGACCCCAAAAAATAATCCAACCCACCACCATATACCACCTGGTCTCACAAATAAAAATCAGGAACAAACTCCGGAAGTGAAGAATAAGAAAATTACCAGAGTGAGTAAAACCAGGCCAGAGAACAGTCCAAGAAGTATAGACAGAACCATCTCTCTTGCAATCCAGCTGATTAAACCAGATAAGGGCCTTCACATGAACCAACATATCCATCTGAAAATTCCAATCACTAATAAGCTAGCTACTCATAATAAAAACATTTTCCCCCTTCTCCTTAATCCAGTCTTCATAAATCAAGAATTTGACCAGATCAACCCAAATTTCTTTATTTCCCAGCATCACCATCCCTCTGCTTGACCTCCAAAACAACCAGAACATCAAAAACAGCAGCTTCTTAACGTACTGCATCAATCTTCCACTAGATTTTATCATAAGAATTTCCATCAGACAGCACCAAACCACAGATTCCAGAAAAGAATAATGACAGAGGTACCTGCGCAACACAAAGTTAGAAGAAAAAACAATTTACCCGGTCCCCCCATCAAAATCCCAAAGAAACCCATATAGAGTGCCCATTCCCCCCAAAAAAATCCCACCCCAAGAATCCTCAATGGCCAAATAAAAAATCTCTCTCCAGTCTTCATCATCTCGTAGAACACATCTCAAAACTATTTCCCTTCTCCAAACTTCTTCAACATCTTTCAATTTGTTAAGCATTATGTTCCTCATTATTTTTATCAAATCTGGTTCTCCAATCCTCAATCACATGTTCAAATTTCACTCCTTTCTTAAAAGTAGCACCCATCATTTTCAGTCTTATGCACTCCTTGATACAAGTGCACAGGCCCATTGAGCACCTTTCCTCTTCTTGAAATATTCTAAAATTCCTTTCCTGCCATATAAAATAAATAACCGCCCCAAACATCCATCTTCTAGTAATATTAACACAAGACTTGTTACTTGGTAAATTACAAACTTTAGCCACAAATTTTTCCCAACCATCAGAAGCATCAATCAAGCCATTAAAGAAATCACTTTCATTCACAATTTTCAACATTTCCTTCCAAACATCCCTAGAGTACTCACAATCCAGAAAAAGATTTTTATGAGACTCATTATGGGTATTACAGAGAACACAAACTTTTGGAACATCCATTCCCCAAATGGTAAGCTTGTCATATGTCCTCAATCTTTCTTTAAGGACAAGCCAAAAGATAAAAGCATGTCTTGGGATGTTTTGATGAAACCATATACAATTAGCCCAACCAACAGCCTCTTTTTCCTGCCTTATGTCCTTCCACACCATACTAGTCCCAAAATCAACCATACCTCCATCCTTGGTTTTCCATTTTATAACATCAGGTATGTTAATCCTCAATCTGGGCTTATAAGATCCAATAATATCCCCATACCTTCTAACAAGAGCTTGTGGTCATTCCCAACTGTCCCCATTCCAGAAATCAACAACTTTACAATCAAGAGAAAGGTCAGCCTGATAAATGACCTTTTAGAAACAAAATTACACAAAGGGCCAGCAGGGTGCCAATTATCAAACCAAACAGATGTGTTAGCCCCATTACCCACTTGATGAACAATGCTTTCTCTGAATTTATTCCTTATTCTAACTATTTTCCTCCATCCCCAAGCAGAGTCATTACCCTCATGGACATCCCAAAAATTTCTACCCTTCAACCTATAAGTATGCACCCATTTAACCCATAGAGATTTTCTTCCTTCAACAATGCTCCATATGTGTTTGGCAAGAAGAGCAATATTCCAATCTTTAAGAGATCTCATACCCAGACCACCCTGCTTCTTATCATAACAAATTTCCTTCCAAGAAACTTTAGCTCTACCTTTAGAACAGTCCATGCTATTCCAGAGAAAATTCCTCAAAATACACTCAATTTCCTTTAAAACAGAAATGGGTAAAAGGAATATAGAAGACCAGTAAACCTGAATAGAAGCCACCACAGACTGTAAGAGCTGAAGCCTCCCAGCAAAAGACAAGCTCTTATTTTTCCAATCATGAATTCTGTTCTTCACTTTTTCAATCAAACCCATGCAATCTTTATGATAAAGTTTAGTGGCCAAAAGAGGAACTCCAAGATATTTCACAGGAAGAGAACCTTCCTTGAAAGGTAGAATCCTCATAATTTCCTCTCTGTTCTGCCCAGAAATGTTTCCCAAAAAAGAAGAACTATTCCCCATGTTGGGTTTAAGTCCAGAGACAACACTAAATTCATTTAAAGCCTCTTTAAGGATTATAACAGACCTCACATCACCATTACAGAACAACATTAAGTCATCAGCAAAACAGAGATGTGTCAAAGCAAATTTCTTACATCTCGCATGAAAATTGAACCCCTCCTCCTTCCTTATTCTTCTTTTAACAATTAGATTAAACACCTCCATAACCAGAGTGGATAAGTATGGAGAAAGAGGATCCCCCTGTCTCAGCCCTCTTTGACCCATAAAATGCCCATATTGCTCCCCATTGACACTAATAGTGTAAGAAACAGAAGATATACACTTCATTAACCAATGAATCATACAAGGATGAAAACCAAACCCTGTCAGACAGCTTTTTAAGAAATCCCAATTAACAGTATCATAAGCCTTTTGCACATCAATCTTGAAAGCACATCTTCTCTGTCCTCTTTGTCTGTGGTATCCTCTCATCAATTCCTGAGCAAGCAAATTGTTGTCCCCAATTTGCCTTCCAGGTATAAAAGCAGATTGATTCTCATCCACAATCAAATTCAAATATCCTTTAAGTCTATTAGCCAAAACTTTGCTTATGATCTTGTATAGCACATTACAGCATGCTATAGGCCTAAAATCAGTAACCTTTGAAGGAGGACTAACCTTGGGAACCAAAGCAATAAGAGTAGCATTAATCTCACCCAACAACTTGCCATTTTCAAAAAATTGTTTGACAGCTCCACACACCTCAGATCCAACTATACTCCAAGCAGATTTAAAGAATTTTGCAGAATAACCATCAGGCCCAGGAGATTTATCATTATCAATATCAAACAAAGCAACCTTAATTTCATCATCAACAACTTCTCTAACCATGAAATCAGAATCAGAACCACATAATTTATTAACAAACAATTCATTAGGTTCAACAATTTCTCCACACTAACACTCTTACCCAAAAAATCCTTAAAGTGTTTCACAAACTGCAAAGGAACCTCATTACCATTAAACCAGCTGCCTGAAGAATCTTGCACCCTTTCAATTCTACTCCTATTCAATCTGCCTTTAATCACCTTATGAAAATAAGAAGTATTACTGTCACCCTCCTTTAGCCAATCCACTTTAGCCCTCTGTTTTAGAAATTGTTCTTCCATAACAAGAGCATCTTTATAAGCTTTTAAATACACAGCCTCCTCAACCCTAAAAGAAGCATCATTAGGGTTAGAAACCACAGCAGCTTGAGCTAAATTAAGCTCATACTTCAACTTTGAAACAAGCTCATCCACTTTCCCAATTCCCAAATTCAATTTTCTCAGATCACCCTTTAAGTTCTTCAACTTGGTAACCACAGAAAACATTAGGCAGCCCCTAACATTACAATTCCATCCATTTAACACAGTTGACAAAAAACTTTTGGCATTGGTAAGATGATTATTAAATTTGAAAGGTCTGATCTTAAAATTGGAGGCAAAAGGTATAGAAAGAAGCATGGGGGAATGGTCAGAAATGTTAAAAGGAAGAAAAGAAACATGACATCTGGAAAACAAGTCCAGAAACCCCTGATTACACATCACCCTGTCAAACTTTTTCAGAATGCCACAGTTCTGTTCCATAGCTAGAGGTTTTTGAATCCAAGTGAAATGAAGCCCCGAGTGATTGACATCATCTATTTCCAATAAATCAACACACTCAACAAAGTCCTGCATACCTCTGCTAACATTTGAAGATCCATTAGAATTTTCAGAAGGAGAAAGAGTCACATTAAAATCACCATAGAGAATCCAAGGCATATCTTTAATAAAAGCTTTCTGCATACCCAATTCCGACCACAAGTGTCTTCTTCCCTCATGATCATTTGAAGCATAGATAAAAGAACATAGAAAACCCAACTGCTTTTCAATCAAATGGACTTTGCAAAAAATAACCTGCTGATGTTGACTAATCATTTCAACAGAAAGCACATTGGGATTCCAAGCAATTATAATTTTGGCCCTTCCATTGCACTTAGCCACATTAGAAGTCCAACACCATCCCCCAAATATCTCACCACAAACATTTCCCAAACTATTATCTTTAATCTTGTTTTCCAGAATAGCACATAAACTAACTCCATTCAGACTGATATGCTCCTTCACCACCTTCTTTTTAGAGGACTCATTAAGCCCTCTTATATTCCAGGTTAACAAATTAATCATTAAGAACAGTCTTTGCAAAGACCCTCTCCATGACCATTCTCAAGGACATCCCCCAAGCAATCAAAATACCAACCATCCCATGTCATGTAAGCATCAGAGAACTCCACCCTTTGTTCAATATTCCACCTATTATAAATTTCATCAGGTGGCATAATTTTATTATCAATATAGAACTGAAGAGAGTAAATGGTGCAAAAATAATTCCTCAAAATAGCAAGATCCACCTCATGCCATTTAGCAAATTCAATAATAAACCTTTCTTGCATCCCCAGGTCCCATCTATAAAATTCATTTTCAAGAGGGCACAACTTCAAATCAATATAATCCTGAACAACCCACTCTTTCCAAATCTTATACCTCATAAGAGATAAAATCCCCTTTTTTCACACTTCTCCATATCATCCACAATTCTATTATGAATAAAAAAATACTCCAATCCAATAGCTTCCCACATTCTAAATTTATTAAAAGAAACACTGGACCCCTCATTCTTAACATCATCCTTCCATTTAAGGAGAAGGACATCCCTATTCTCAGGATTTATATCAGACATAATGAACCTTCTTTAACCCCCCCCCCCCCCGTAAATCCATGACTTCTTTTGTATCATCCACCAAATTTTCTTTGTAATACTTCACCATTTCTTCATCCCAACCATCCAACACTTCTTTTGAAGGTTTATGATTTATTTTCAAAAATAAGTCAACCTTCCCCTTTCTAACTTCCCAATTTTCAATATCAACTTCCATTAGAGCATCAAAGGGATTATTTCCAATAAAATCAGAAACATATCCTTTTTTGCTATCCACTTTAACTTCCTCTTTTCCCTTATTATCTTTCCTTTAAACAGCTGCCTGACTTTTACCATCATCCACATTAGCCTTATCTTTGTTCCTTTCTTCTTTCTTTATCAATTCTAAACTCCCAGAATTATTGACAACAGTACTGACCTTCCCTTTAATACCATCTCCCCCATTAATATTCTTACCAGCAACACCATTCCCATTTTTAATAACCCCACTTGATTCCCCTTTTTCAAAATTCCCTTGCTTATTACCTTGAAGACCAACACTATTACCACCTTTCTGTTGACCTTCTCTTCTATTATCACCCTTCTGAACCATTAGCAGCCCATGGAAATCTAAAACTGTTACCCCCATATCTTCCACCTCTATTTCTTGAATTTGCCACAAAACCCATGCCTTTAAATCCTTGACCCCCTATAATTTGCCCTTCAGTCTTCACAACTCTGTTTTTCTTCCCAACAGTTTGAAAACCATCATCATCTTTAAATCCCACATTTTCTTTAGGAATCTGAGTTTTGGTAGCAGCAGCTGCCAACTCAGCCTCTGTTCTTGGTCTCTTCTCACAAATCATCTCCTTATTGTTGGAATGGGTGTCCAAAGTCATAATTAATTACTCATGACTTTCCATTAATAGTAGGGTCCTTTTTGGGTTGCCCTCGATTGTCCAAGGGTTATTAGAATAATTAAGAGATAGAGATAAATAGTTTATTAATTATTATTTGATAATAATTAATTAGAAATTATTATGGAAATTTTATAGAATTAATTGGAATTAATTCAGAATTAATTTAGAATTAATTCAGAATTAATTTAGAATTAATTATAATTAATTCAGAATTAATTTAGAATTAATTGGAATTAATTTAGAATTAATTGGAATTAATTTGTGCCAATTAAAAGTGCAAGTGAAAGGACTTTTCTCTAAATCCTAAAGCTACTTACCACTATAAATAGAGGTCCATGACTCCAAAATCAGGGGTACAATCTCAAGCATTCTTCATTGAGTTTTCTCTTCTCTCTTTGCTCCATTCCTTGTGGGTACTCTTACTACACTTGGGTGGATATTCCAAAGTCTAATAATCTTGGACAAATTGGATACAAACCATTAGAGGTAATCTCCTTTGGTTACTACTTTCCTAAGCAATTTGGAATCGAAGTGTTCGAGTTCTTCACGTGAATAAATCCAATTACGAGTTTGGATTAAAGGTTGGTGATCATTTTCTTTCTTGTTGTTAATATCATTCACTAAAGTTTTCCTTGTAGGGTTTTTGTTATAGTTTCCGCTGCATTGTTTATTTATATAAAACCCATCAGTGGTATCAGAGCCATTAGTTGAGATGATATTAGCACTTGTTTAAATCTTGTTTGATAAATTTCGGTATATATATATATATATATATGTCTGTTTGATCGAAAATTAGGATCATTTTATTAGTTAAAAATGTTGGTATTTTTGCTATTATCTCCTAACTTTTGGTAAACAGTTATTAAATGACAATTATACAATGTTCATCTAACAGTCAAGATTTCCGAAAATCTTGAGGATTACATGAAAGATTGGATAATTATGGCTATTATATTATTTGGCAAAATTGAAAGATTTAATAGGCTCATATTTTAAAAGGTTTAAAATTGAAAGAGTTTTTATATACCAATCATGTTTTCGTTTTTAATCATTATCATATGTCCTCATATGATTTAAGTTTAATTGGTTAGATTTAAATTTCCATATGATTCAATCTGATAATTAGGATTAATTGAATTGCAAATAGTTTTTTGCATGTATTATTTAATGTAAATTATTAACATGTGACCTCACATGTTTAGAATGTATAAATATAAAATTAAAGTTATCTTGTTAGGTTACTTGGTTAATTAGAATTAATTTGATTAAATAATTGGTAAGTTTTAAAATGTTTAAAATTTACCCTATACTTATAAATTGTTTATAGAGTATATAGTATAACCTAAGGTTAAACACATTGTAGTTGGATCACTACTAGACCCATCAAACTCCTAAAACTATAAGAAGGTACTAGGAGCCTGCCTATAAAATGGCGGCAAATGAGAAGGGCTTTCAAAACGCCATGCGTTGCCAACTCACCGACCTTTTGTGTGAAGGAGTGCGAGTTATCGAATGGATCCAATATTGTCGATGTTAAGATTAAAAGTATTAATCTAAACCTTATATCTAATTTAAATTCCCTTCTTAGATACACATAAGAAAATGTGAATATGTATGCAAATCCATGAAAACGCACATCACTTCTAGATGGTCTATTAATGGAGCGTGCGTGGATAACCGGCACATTAATTTGAGACTATGATAGGCAAGGTGATGTGGCAATTCGGTTTTATAGTTTATTGATGGAGCGTGTGTGGATAACCGGCACGTCAATTTGAGAACTATAAATAGAATGAATGTGCCAACGCGATTTTTTACATGGTTAATTCACAATCTTAATTGTGGTCTTCGGCGTCCCAGCCACAATGAGTAAGATGTATATCTGAGACTAAACATGCCCTTGAATGTACAAGGAGTCTCTAACGTTCCAGGAATTTCATAAAGATAAAATTGGCAAGTTGTATGCCTACCTAAATTAAATTCATATATAATTACGGCATCCCTCTTTATTTAGTGAATGTTAGAAATTGGATCCTAGCCTTAATATATTAATTGGGTAAATAGTTAAGGATTATTTAAATATCACTAATTAAAACCACTTGTCTTATAGATGTCTGGAATCAATAATGATCTTCCTCCTACTCCTGCTCCTACCGAAAACTCCGGTTTCACTCTCCTTCCTATTCTGGCAAAGGAAAAGCTTATAAGACCCAATTATCTTGATTGGATGCGTGCCCTAAGATTGACCTTACGCTATGAAAACAAGGAATACGTACTCTATGAACAAATCGTTGAAATCGATCAGAACACTGCCTCTCCCGAAGAAATTACTGCTTACAACAAGCATTGCACCGACTCTACCAAGGCATCTTCTATCATGGTGTCCACCATGTCCTCTGAACTTCAAAAGATGTTCGATGAGAGCTGGGCATATGAAATAAATGAGAAACTTCGCGAAATGTTCGCTAAGGGACAAAGGCAAGAGCGCTTAGAGGTTCTTAAAGCCCTGAAAAAGTGTCAACACAAGGATGGTGAGTCAGTACGTGCCCATGTGCAAAAGATGCAAAGGCTCATTGAAAGACTCGAGAAACTGGATGTGAAGTTTGACAAGAACTTGGCCATTGACATGGTCCTTGATTCACTTCCAGATTCTTATGATTCGTTCATTATGCAGTTTCATATGAATGATGGTGAGACCAATATGATGCAACTGCATAACCTTTTGCAAAGAGTTGAGCAAGGCATGAAGAAGTCTCATGTCTTATCAAGCTCAACTGTTGTTGCTCAGGTAAATGCCATTCGGCCTGGAAAAGGGAAGAAATGAAAAGCCACTACTCAACCCGCTTGGAAAGGGAAAGCCCATGTTGGAGAGTCCAACAAAGGGTCAAAGAGAACAGTTAATCGTGACATCCCGCCTTCCAAAGATCCGAAGCAGGCAACGTGTTTTCGTTGTGGACAACCAGGGCATTGGAGGAGAAACTGCCCAAAATACCTTCAAGAGTTGAAAGAAAGCAAGGGCAAATCGGTTGCCACTGTTTCAGGTATGTACTTAATCAAACACACTAATTTGAAATGTTCAAATTCCTGGGTCCTTGATACAGGATGTGGTGTTCACATCTGTTCTGTTTTACAGGGACTAAGTGAATGCAAGGAGTTGCAGCCAGGAAAGCTAAATCTCACCATGGGCAATGGGCGTTCTGCACCTGTTACGAAGATGGGGATTTTTGAGCTTGTCTTGGATAGTGGGTTTAGATTAGAGTTAGTAAATTGTTGTTATTCATCCGATATGTCTCGGAATATCATTTCATTTCACGCATTGTTTAAACAAGGATTCCGTTATTACTTTGATAGTTTGAATGGAGATATTTTGGTTTTTAAAGATGACTTGTTTGTTTTTAAAGCTACTCCTTGTAATGGTGTTTATGAATCTGTTGTGTGTGATAATAACTTGAGTAATGTGCTAGCTATTGATTCTTCTAATGAGTTAGACCATGCATCTTTGTGGCATTGTCATCTTGGTCATATAAACAAGAAACGCATCGCCCAACTCCAAAAGGATGGAGTTTTGGAATCATTTGACTTAAAATCGAATGATGCATGTGAGTCTTGTTTTCTTGGCAAAATGACCAAGTCACCATTCACCGGTTCTTTACAAAGAGGTGAAGGATTGTTAGACCTAATACATACAGATGTATGTGGTCCATTTAGATCCACCACAAAAGATGACAATCGCTACTACGTGACTTTTATCGACGACTATAGTAGATATGGTTTTGTTTACTTGATTAAACATAAGTCGGATACTTTTGAAAAGTTCAAAGAGTTCAAGAACGAAGTAGAGAATCAATTGGGTAGAAAGATTAAAGTACTACACTCCGATAGGGATGGTGAGTATCTTAGTCTTGAGTTCAATGAGCATCTTAAGGAATGTGGAATTGTTTCACAATTGTCGCCTCCTAGAACACCACAACTTAATGGTGTGGCCGAGAGACGCAATTGAACCTTGTTAGACATGGTTCGTTCCATGATGACTCGAGCTCCTCTTTCGACCTATTTCTGGGGATATGCCTTAGAGACAGCCGCCCATATCCTAAATCTTGTACCAACAAAGAAGGTTGAAAAGACACCTCATGAAATGTGGACTGGGAAGAAACCCTCACTCGCACATATCAAGGTTTGGGGTTGTGAGGTTTTCGTGAAACACGAGAGCCAAGATAAACTTGCCAACAAATCTGAGAAGTGTCTATTCATCGATTACCCATAAAAGTCTTATGGTTATTTGTTTTACCGACCCACTGAAAATGTGGTGTTTGTAGCTCGAAGAGGAGTCTTTCGAGAAAGAGAACTTATAGCTAAAGAAGTCAGTGGGAGTAACATTGATTTTGAAGAAATTCAAGAATCAAAAGATGAAATACCTGACGTTGGCACTAGCACTCAACCCGAGGTAGAAATACCTGTTGAGCCAGTTGACAAGTCATTACCTCTTCGTAGATCCTCAAGAGTTAGCCACCCTCCTAAGTTCTATGGTCTTCATATTACTGCGGAAGGGGATACGTTAATAAGTGATAGAACACTTGTTAATTTGGATGAACCAGTTAACTATAAGGAAGCCATGGAAGGCCTTGAGGCTACTAAATGGAAAGAGGCAATGGACAGCGAGATTCAATCCATGTATGATAACCAAGTTTGGAATTTGGTTGATCAAACACCAGGTCGTAAGACGGTCGGTTGTAAATGGATCTTCAAGAAGAAGATCGACATGGACGGGAATGTACACACGTTCAAGGCTAGGCTGGTGGAAAAGGGTTATACTCAAACCCAAGGGGTTGACTATGATGAAACCTTTTCACCGGTAGCCAAGATCAAGTCTATTAGGATAATGTTTGCCATAGCCGCCTTCTATGATTATGAAGTATGGCAAATGGATGTCAAAACCGCTTTCCTTAATGGGAAACTTTCAGAGGATGTGTATATGACACAACCAGAAGGTTTTGTAGACACCAAGCATCCCAATAGAGTGTGCAAGCTTGAAAAGTCTATTTATGGACTTAAACACGCTTCTCGCAGCTGGAATCTTTGCTTCCATGAAAAGGTCAAAGCGTTTGGATTTTCTAGAAGTGAAGATGAGTCCTGCGTATATGTCAAAGCTAGTGGGAGTACGATAACCTTCCTAGTCTTATATGTGGATGACATACTCCTTATAGGAAACGATATCCCAACCTTGAATGGTGTAAAAGCCTGACTTGGGAAATGTTTCGCTATGAAGGATCTAGGAGAAGCAACGTACATACTGGGTATAAGGATTTATCGAGATAGAACAAAACGTCTAATAGGACTAAGCCAAAGTACATATGTGGATAAAGTATTGAAAAGGTTCAATATGGAAAATTCCAAGAAAGGGTCTTTACCCATTCATCAAGGCATAAAGCTTAGTAGATCTCAATGTCCCGTCACTCGTGATCAGGTGGACAAAATGAGTCGAGTCCCATATGCTTCGGCTATAGGATCGATCATGTATGCCATGACATGTACTCGCCCTGATGTCTCATATGCTTTGAGTATGGTGAGTCGATATCAGGGTAATCCGGGCGAAAGTCATTGGATAGCAGTGAAGAATATTCTCAAGTATTTGAGAAATACGAGAGATATGTTCTTGGTGTTCGGTGGGAGTGAGGAACTTAGAATTATCGGGTATACTGATGCCAGCTTCCAAACGGATGTGGATGACAGTTGTTCACAGTCCGGTTGGGTGTTTCTATTGAATGGAGGTGCAGTGACATGGAAGAGTTCCAAGCAACCTACTGTGGCGGAATCAACCTGTGAGTCCGAATACATTGCAGCTTCTGAAGCTGCTAACGAAGCTACATGGTTGCAAAACTTTATTGGTGATCTGGAAGTCGTTCCAACTATCAGTGAACCCATAGAGATCTTTTGTGACAACACTGGTGCTGTCGCCCTTACGAAGGAACCAAAAGATCATGGAAAGACCAAGCACATCAAGAGGAAATTTCACTATGTACGACATAGAGTGGAGGATGGAGACATCTTAGTGAGTAGGATATCATCGGAAGAAAACCCGACTGATCCTTTCACAAAGGCACTTAGCAAAACCAAGCATGACCTGCATGCTAGGAGCATTGGCTTGAGAGAAGATATTAGTTTTAGTAATTAAGTGATATTCGAAACATTGTAACAGTAATAAATTGTAATTGATTTGGTGATGAATAATAGAGATTATTTATGTGTTAGTGAACTGCCATTCGAATTATTTATTATTGTGTTTTTTTGCATGTTTAACTTCCCGAGTATTAAGTCGATGTTTATAGAGATAAACACAGCATGAGAATGCGACTGAATATTCAAAACTCTACAGTCGGTCATACTCTTGGAAGTAAGTATTGTTTTAAGACTGTCATGGAGTGTTAGTTGATGTCTATAGAGATAGACATAGTATAGAGATGCATCTAACACTCATGAGTACTTAAATAGAGATTTAAGTATTAGAGAAACCCGCACTTAGAGATTACTTAATGGATTAAAATCACAAGTAATTCTAAGATGATAATATCTGTTATTCTTCAAATGGAGATGCATGAGTTTAAGTTTATGATTCAGTTATGCATTGGTACATCTAAATGCTACCGTAACTGGAAGTTATAAAAGATGTTGCCATGTATGATTTGAAGAATAGATTTGGACTATGTAGTCAAAGTTTATTCGTTCCTTTTGTCTATTAATGGAAAAGTGATATCTGTGGGCCCCTCGGTGATTTAATGACGACATTATAATGTTGGGCCCAGCCTGGACTAGATTGATGTGTTCAATTCAGTAGTCTAATAAAGTCCTCATAAATCGAAAACCGGGAAACAACCTTGAACTTGAGATTGATCCATGTCCATGACTCAGTTCATACGATATCTTGAAGAACGAAGGAATAAGTTGATCACTTATCTAGGGTTGTCTCTGAATCAGAGTTCGGCAGTTGCTAAGGAAGCACTCTCAGCTGATTGTTTGGTTAGTTTATGACTAATAGTAGTTAATGACTTGTCCAAGTGGGAGACTGTTGGAATGGGTGTCCAAAGTCATAACTAATTACTCATGACTTTCCATTAATATTAGGGTCCTTTTTGGGTTGCCCTCGATTGTCCAAGGGTTATTAGAATAATTAAGAGATAGAGATAAATAGTTTATTAATTATTATTTGATAATAATTAATTAGAAATTATTATGGAAATTTTATAGAATTAATTGGAATTAATTTAGAATTAATTCAGAATTAATTTAGAATTAATTAGAATTAATTCAGAATTAATTTAGAATTAATTGAAATTAATTTAGAATTAATTGAAATTAATTTAGAATTAGTTGGAATTAATTTAGAATTAATTTGTGCCAATTAAAAGTGCAAGTGAAAGGACTTTTCTCTAAATCCTAAAGCTACTTACCACTATAAATAGAGGTCCTAACTCCAAAATCAGGGGTACAATCTCAAGCATTCTTCCTTGAGTTTTCTCTTCTCTCTTTGCTCCATTCCTTGTGGGTACTCTTACTACACTTGGGTGGATATTCCAAAGTCTAATAATCTTGGACAAATTGGGTACAAACCATTAGAGGTAATCTCCTTTGGTTACTACTTTCCTAAGCAATTTGGAATCGAAGTGTTCGAGTTCTTCACGTGAATAAATCCAATTACGAGTTTGGATTAAAGGTTGGTGATCTTTTTCTTTCTTGTTGTTAATATCATTCACTGAAGTTTTCCTTGTAGGGTTTTTGTTATAGTTTCCGCTACATTGTTTATTTATATAAAACCCATCACTTATGTCCAAAAACTTTGCAGAAAGTGCAACAATCTGGCTTCCATAAGTACTCAACTTTCAAAGATATTTCCTCCACCTGACCTCCAAAAGAATTTGGGTATCTTATTTCAACAGAATCTTGCAATCCATCTTCAGCTGACACTTCAATCATAACTTTGGCAAAAGAAATTATTCCCATTTTATTGACACATCTCTCCTTTGTAGCATTATCAAAGATAATAGGGATACCAATGCCACTGGCTATTTCACAAATCCCCTTCACATTCCAACACTCCAAAGGTATACCATAGATATTCACCCATAATGGTATTCTTGACAATTCTGGCTTCTTAGTACATAGACAAGCTTCCCAAGGTTTAATGAAGAACGACATTCCATTTATCATCCATGGTCCACTCTGCAAAACTGCTTTCCTTCCTTCAGCATTTCCAAATTTTATCATAAAAAATCCCTCATAACTTTTTGTGACTTCAGTAATTTCAAATTGCCTCCACATCCTTTTCAAGTTCCAGTTCAGCTCTTGATATTGCATTCCACTTCCAACAAAAAAACCATACAAATAATGCCCACCATCACCTATTCCCTCTTCCACCACTTCACTAGATAGCATTACAACTTTCTTACCATTAGCTAATCTAACTGGAGGCTTATAGACACACTCAAAATCAACCTCTTTTCTTCTTTCCTTAAGTTTAGCAACAAAAGAAACATAAACAGCATCTCTTTTTACCAAACTTCCAATTCCAGAGTCATATCCAACAGACTTGTCTTTAACAACATGTTTACCCATCTCAGAATCATTCAACCCGTTGCCTTTACTTATACTAGTATTCCCAACATCCACAGAATCCTTCATAACAGTATCCCCAACAGGTTTACCATTCACAACATCCACAGAATCCTTCATAATTGTATCCACTGTAGGTTTATCATTCAGAGCATCCACAGAATCCTTCATAATAGTATCCACAACAGGTTTATCATTCAAAATAGTCCCTTCATCATTTTCTATATTCACATTGACATCTCTAGGGTTAATGACATCAGGAAGTTTTTTATCATCATAAAATAACACATAATCCACCACTTGTTGCAAAACAGGATCTAAATCAGATTTACTATTCACCTTAATTTTCCCAGAATCAGAAAAACTAGTATTCTTATCCAACAAATTTTTATCAGATGAAGAAGACACAGATATCTCAGATTGTTCAAAAACAGAATCCTTAGCAGAGATTGGAGTAATACCCTTAGCAATCGATTCAACCTCCAAAGTAACACCACCCACAGACTTTTTATCATATGAAGCTTTATTACCATTCGAAGAAGACACCTGAGAAATAGAAGTGTTCTTACCAGACTTCAAAACATCAACACTCATACCCTTCTTATCATGCGAACCTCCAGTACCAGTCGATGAAGCATTAGCCATAAGAGAAACTTTATCATTGATTATCCCTCCTTTTTCCGATCCATATTTACTTCCCTTCACCTTTCCATCATCAAAATTTCCACCAGATTTACCTTCTTCCAATATTGTCTCAAACGTTTCAATACGGGTCCTCATAAACCGAGCAGAATCATCCATGTAATGAACATTTTCATTCAAATTTTCCTTACCCAAACCAGAAGAGTTCAAAACAGGAGTCGATTTAGGTATAATTTGAGAAATAGGAATAACATCTAAAGAATCAGGCAGCGGCACACTCAGATTAGGGTTCTTGAGTTCCTCCCAATCGATGCTATCCATTTGGTTTTGGGTACACTCACTATCAGAAAAAGAAACAATACCATCTCCATCAACAATTAAACAATCCCCATCACCAAAAGACACTGAATCATCCATCACAAGACCTTGAACTTCAATCTCCATAGCAGCTTTCGAAGCAGAAGTATCCAGTTTCTTACGATGTTTATTTTTCTTTTTCATTAGGGATTTCTGCGATTGAACACCCACACCCAAGACCGATGAACTTTTTCCAGAACCAGAAATTCCAGAAATCGAAATGGGATTAGAAAGATTATTACCAGACCCAGGATCAATCGGATCTTCCATAAACAAAGCAAGGATTCAGGCAAAAAAACAAAAGAAATTGCAAGGGAATAGGCAAGGAAGGGAGGCGGCAGAAGAGAGAGGAGAGAGAAAAAAAAGAGAGAATTCTAGAGAGAGAAAAAACCTAGAGAGAGAAAATTTTCGACCAAATGAGGAATCCTAGGGTTTAGGGTTTAGGGTTTGGGGGTTGGGGTTTAGGGGTTTAGGGGTTTAGGGTTTGGGTTTAGGGGTTAGGGGTTAGGGTTTTTAGGGGTTTTAGGGGGTTGGGGGTTTGGGGTCGAGGGTGGGGGTTGGGGGTTGGGGTGTGTAGGGGGTGTAGGGGTTGGGGGTTAGGGGTTAGGGGTTAGGGTTTTTAGGGGGGTTAGGGGTTTTGGGGTTTTGGGGGTTGGGGGTGGGTGGGTTGGGGGGTTGAGGGTTGGGGTGTAGGGTGTAGGGGGTGTGGGGTGTAGGGTGTATGGTTTTTAGGGGTTTAGGGATTTAGGAGTTTGGGGTTAGGGGTTAAGGTTTAGGGGTTAGGGGTTCAGGGTTTAGGGGGTTTGGGGGTTTGGGGTTTGGGGTTAGGGGTTAGGGGTTAGGTGTTAGGGGTGTGGGTTTAGGGGTTAGGGTTAGGGTTTAGGGGTTAGGGGTTTAGGGGGGTTTTGGGGTTGGGGGTTAGGGGTTAGGGGGTTGGGGGGGTTGGGGGTTGGGGGGTTGGGGGGGTTGGGGGTTGGGGTTTGGGGGGTTGGGGGGTTGGGTGTAGGGGTTTTAGGGGTTTTGGGGGTTTGGGGGGGTTAGGGGTGGGTGGGTTGGGGTGTAGGGGTGTAGGGTGTATGGTGTATGGTTTTTAGGGGTTAGGGTTTAGGGGGTAGGGGTAGGGGTAGGGGTTTAGGGTTGGGGGGTTGGGGGGTTTGGGGTTTTGGGGTTTGGGGGGGTTTGGGGGGTTTGGGGTTGGGGGTTTGGGGGTTTGGGGTTGGGGGTTAGCGGGTTAGGGGGTAGGGTTTAGGGGGTTTAGGGGTTAGGGGGGTTAGGGGGTTTGGGGGTTATGGGTTAGGGGTTAGGGTTTTTAGGGGGTTGGGGGTTAGGGTTGGGGTTGGGGTTTGGGTCGAGGATGGGGGTTGGGGGGTTGAGGATTAGGGGGTTGGGGGGTTGGGGGTTGGGGTGTAGGGTGTATGGTTTTTAGGGGTTAGGGTTCAGGGTTCAGGGGGTTCAGGGGTTAGGGGTTAGGGTTAGGTTTAGGGTTTAGGGTTTTGGGGGGTTTGGGGGGTTAGGGGTTAGGGGTTAGGGTTTAGGGTTAGGGGGTTAGGGGGTAGGGTTTAGGGGGTTAGGGTTTAGGGGGTTAGGGGGTTTAGGGTTTAGTTTTTTTTTTTTTGGAAAAAGGGGACGGAACCCCAGGAAAAAATTTATTCAACAAAAAAGAAGATTACAAACTACGAGGGGCATTCCCCAAGATTTCAAAATGCCTACCAAGGAAATGTTTAGGGAACATGACAAGCAAGGGCCTAACTCTAAACCCAACTATAGAGTTAATATTCCAAAAAACCCAACAAACCATATCATCACAACCATAACTATAACAAATATTACCCAAGCCTAAATTATGAAAATAGGCTTTTGTATATCCCAAAAAATCATCATAAACAGCCCAATTCTTCACCCAAACATCTTCATCTTCGGCCCAAGTCTTCAACCAAATAGCCTTTTCATGAATTAAACCTTCAAGCCCACTTTGGTTATGGTCGACAAGAGAAACAATATTGCAAGCCCAATCCTTAATCTCAGCCCCAAACAATAAATTGACTCCAAACAACTTCCATAATAATATAATTTTGGCCCACCAAACATGCCATTTAACATATAAATGACTTAGGCTCCTATTGCTGCTGGATCTGTGGAGAATTCCAAACTCCCATAAGATTGATATTTGGCCACAGGCCATATCGAAGGAAAAACAAATGAAAACCTCCCAAAGACATAAAATCTGGTCATAGAAAAATAAGAAAGCAAATCCATAACAGGGAGACTTACTAGCCAGATCAAAGATCAATGTCCACACTACCTGTAAATGAATAGCTGCACACTTCAAAATGGGATAACCAAAAGTGGAAATCAACCATTTACTAAGTGCATAAAAGATAGACCAAACAAGGAGAAAGAACAAAACTAAATAAATTCCATGAAACTGATAACTCCTAAAATCCAAACAAACATGTGCCATTTCCAAGTAAATCCACCTTCTAATAACAAGAAAGATAGACCAAAGGAGGGGGAAGAACAAAACACTAGAAGGACCAAGGCACCACCTGATTTCAAAGATAATAACCAGGAACAAACTCCACGAGTAAGGAAAAGGAAAAATACCAGTGGAATTAATACCAAGCCAAAAAACAGTCCATGAAGTATAGCCAAAACCATATCTCTTGTAAATCTTGAGAGGATCCCCAAACCAATCATCCTTCCAGCTAATCCAATGGGCCAACAATATCCAATAATCCTTCCAGCTAATCCACAGACTTTGGTTTATCACCAACATCAAATAATCTAAAAACATCTGCAAATTCCATTCATCATTGCAGACAGAAAAAAACCAAGCAACATAACACAGCTCCTTAATGACCAAGAGATCCATCTACATATTCCCATCACCAACATTCCAACTGCCCCAAAAAATAGTTTCCAGAGTATAAAAATAATAAAAATACCTCCCCAAAAATTGGTTAATTAGCTGCTCCAAAGATTTCCATAGCAGTAAATAATCCTTCCAGCTAATCCATTGAGCCAATAGGACCAATAGAAGACTAATCTTTCTCAATAACCAACAATCCCACATCAACCAATCAAAGGACTGTGAATCCATATTCTTCCTCCTGAAATTCTTTATGCACAGAGTATTGCTGCAATAGACCATAATCAGAAACAAATAAAATCCACAGTACATCTAGTGAAAGGACTTGAACTCCATCAACATCATCTTGTACTCCTTCTTCAAACACAGAACAGAGCAGCAAAACACAGTATCCAACAGAGATATAAAAAAGAAGAATCTGCAAAAAACAAAGTTAGTATAAAACAAAATTTCCCCGGTCCCCCTTCAAAAACCCAATATAACCCACATTTATAACCCTTTCCCCCTAAAATTGTCCCACCCCAAGGATTCTCATTGGCCAGAGGAAAAAACTCTCTGTAGATTTTAACATCTCTCAAGAGCATTCTCAACTCCTTATTCCCTCTAGTCTCACTGCAAATTTTCAAATTTCTTCTATGCATTCTGTCCATCTTCTTAAATATCAGATTTCAAATTCCACTCTTCCATCACATGATCAAAAGTCAGACCCTTCTTGAATTTGGCCCCAATAATCTTCAACTTGACACATTCCTTGATAGCAGTACATAAGCCATTAACAGTTCTCTCCTTATCTTGAAAAAACCTGAAATTTCTTTCTTGCCAAATGAAATATATAACAGCTCCAAAAATCCATCTTTTAACAAGTCTGTCACATGATGAATTACATGACAATCTTCCAAAATCTTCAATAAAAATCTCCCATCCCTCACTCATATTGTTCCAACCTTCAACCAAATTTTCAGCTTTAACAACTTTGAGCATTTGCTTCCAAACATCCACAGAAAAAGTGCAGTCCACAAACAAATGCTTATGGGATTCTTCATGATTTTTACACAATATACAAACCTTATCAACATTCATTCCCTAGGAAAAAAGTTTATCATGTGTCCTTAACCTTTCTTTCAAAGCCAACCAAACAATGAAAGCATGTCTTGGTATGTTTTCATGAAACCAAACCCTATCAACCCAGATCACATCTTCTTTCTCCTACCTTATACTTTTCCAGACCAAATCAGTTCCAAATTCCCCCAATTCACCATTATTTGATTTCCATTTCAAAACATCCTTCTGATTTATTCTCAATCTTGGTTTGAAGCTCCCAAGAACATCCCCATATTTTAACAACAGATCCATAGGCCATTCCCAACTGGATCCATTCCATAAATCACTAACTTTGCTTTCTAGAGAAAGGCCAGAATGAAAAATGTCCCTTTTAGAAATGATCTTACAAAGAGGTCCTGCTGGATGCCAATTATCAAACCATATGGAAGTCTTCTCCCCATTCCCAATCTGATTCACCATATTATCTCTAAATTTCTCTCTAATTCTGACTATCTTTCTCCAGCCCCAAGCAGAATCATTGACTTCTGACACATCCCAAAAATTCCTCCCTTTTAGTCTATAAGTGTGAATCCATTTAACCCAAAGAGATTTCCTTCCTTCAACTATACTCCAAACATGTTTAGCAAGCAAAGCAACATTCCAATCTTTCAAAGATCTCATATTCAATCCTCCTTGCTTCTTATCATAACATATTTCTCTCCATGAGACCTTAGCCTTTCCACTAGAACTTCCATCAGTATTCCACAAGAACCTCTTCATTATACTTTCAATTTCTTTCAACACAGAAACAGGAATAAGAAAAATAGATGACCAATACACTTGAATAGAAGCCACAACAGACTGCAGCAATTGAAGTCTACCAGCAAAGGATAAACTCTTGTTTTTCCAATCCAAAATCCTTTTCTTCACCTTGTCTATGAGCCTTTTGCAATCCTTATGAAATAATTTAGTAGCCAAAAGAGGAACTCCCAAATATCTCACTGGAAGAGTACCCACATTAAAAGGAAGAATTCTCATTATGTCTTCTCTATTTTGCCCACTAATATTTCCCAAATATGAAGTACTCTTGCCCATATTTGGTTTCAAGCTATACACCTCACTAAATTCCTTCAAAGCCCCCTTTATAACCATCACAGATCTGACATCCCCATTGCAAAACAACATCAGATCATCAGCAAAACATAAATGAGTCAAAGCCAACTTTTTGCATCTGTCATGGTATTTAAAACCAGCCTCCTTCCAAATCTTCCTTTTTAAAATAAGATTGAAAACCTCCATAACCAAAGTAAATAAGTAAGGTGACAAAGGATCACCTTGCCTTAATCCCCTTTTACCTTCAAAATGTCCAAATTGCTCTCCATTAACACTTATAGCATAAGAGACAGAGGAAACACATTTCATTAGCCAATGAATCATGTAGGGGTGAAATCCAAACCAAGTTAAACAGCTTTTCAAAAAATCCCAATTCACAGTATCATAGGCTTTCTGAATGTTTATCTTAAAAGCACATCTTCTTTGACCTCTATTTCTATGATAACCCCTCATTAACTCCTGAGCCAATAAGATATTATCCCCAATCTGTCTGCCAGGAATGAAAGCGGACTGATTTTCATCCACAATATTTCTCAAATACCCCTTAATTCTATTAGCTAACACTTTGCTAATAATCTTGTAAAGCACATTGCAGCAGGCTATAGGTCTAAAGTCAGTAACAAAGGAAGGAGATTGAACTTTAGGCACCAAAGCCAAAATAATGGCATTAACTTCTCCCAACAGCTTTCCATTTTCAAAAAATTGTTTTACAGCCAAACACACTTCATTCTCAACTATACTCCAAGCAGCTTTAAAAAACTTGGAAGAGTATCCATCAGGACCAGGAGATTTTTCATCATCTATATCAAATAGAGCCAATTTGATCTCATCATCTTTAGGGTTTAGGGTTTAGGGGTTAGGGGTTAGGGGTTAGGGGTTAGGGGTTAGAGTTTAGGGGTTAGGGTGTAGGGTGTAGGGTTAGGGGGTTAGGGGGTTAGTGGTTAGGGGGTTAGGGGTCTAGGGTCTAGGGTATAGGGTCTAGGGTTGGGTTTTGGGGTTTTGGGGTTTAGGGGTTAGGGGTTAAGGGGTTAGGGTGTAGGGGTTAGGGGTTAGGGGTTTAGGGGTTGGGGTTTGGGGTGTGGGGTGTGGGGTTTGGGGTTAGGGGTTAGGGGGTTAAGGGGTCTAGGGGTTAGGGGTTAGGGTGTAGGGTCTGGGGTCTAGGGTCTGGGGGTATGGGGGTCCAGGGGTCCATGGGTCTAGGTTTGGGGTTTGGGGTGTAGGGTGTAGGGTCAGGGGTCAGGGGTCTTGGGGGTCTTGTGGGTCTTGGGGGTCTTGGGTCTTAGGGTTGGGGGTTGGGGGTTTGGGGGTTTAGGGTTTAGGGTTTAGGGGGTTTAGGGGTTTTTAGTGGGTTTTTAGGGTTTTTAGGGTTTAGGGGGTTTAGGGTTTTTAGGGTTTAGGGTTTAGGGGGTTTAGGGTTTAGGGTTTTTAGGGTTTTGGGTTGGGGGTTGGGGGTTTAGGGTTTATGATTTAAGGGTTTAGGGGTTTAGGGGTTTGGGGTTAGGGGTTAGGGGTTAGGGTTTAGGGGTTATGGGTGTATGGGTTTAGGGGTTTGGGGTTTTGGGGGTTTGGGGTTTGGGGGTTGGGGGTTGGGGTTTAGGGTAGTGGGTTTGGGGGTAGGGGGTTGAGGGTTAGGGGTTTAGGGTTTAGGGTTAAGGGGTTTAGGGTTAAGGGGTTATGGAGTTAAGGGGTTTAGGGGTTTTGGGGTAGGGTTTACGGTTTAGGGTTTTTAGGGGTTAGGGTTTTTAGGGGTTAGGGTTTAGGGTTAGGGTTAGGGGATAGGGGTTTGGGGTTTGGGGTTTGGGGGTTGGGGGTTTGGGGTTGGGGGTTGGGGGTTGGGGGGTTGGGGGTTGGGGGTTGGGGGGTTTGGGGGTTAGGGGGTTTGGGTTTAGGGGTGGGGGGTGGGGGGTTGGGGGGTGGGGGTTTGGGGTTTGGGGGGGTTGGGGGGTTGGGGGTTGGGATTAGGGGTTAGGGTTTAGGGAAATACTTCAGATTTCGCAAATAAGGGTTTTGACATGTATAAAGTTTGTAAAATGGTAGTAGGAACTCACCGATAGGTTTTTGGAATAAAACCTAGAAAACCAGATAACGATTACGGCGTAGAGGTGAAGCTTAAAACGCCGACCTCTTGCTAGAAACACTGAAAACTAGCAACCAAACGAACCTTCGAAGATCGAAAGATAAAGAGAGAGAATAAGAGAGAGAGAGAGAAAAAGATATTTAGATTTTGAATTATGAGACTCTTGGAAACTGGACCCCTTTAAGACGGTCAATGAAACTACGCGGGTTAAGCCGCGACTTCAACTCGCGGCATAACTCGACCGTGTCCAAAAACCCTAAACCATCCAGTGGGTTACGCGGGTTATGCCGCGACCTCTAGTCGCGGTGTAACTCGCGTAGTTCCCCAAAATCCCATATCCACAGAGAGTTACGTGGGTTGTGCCGCGACTTCAATTCGCGGTGTAACTCGCGTAATTCACTGTTTCTCCCCCAAAATTCTCAAAACTTTAAAACAACACCAAACCAAACACGGAGCTAACGGAAAAAAGCTTAACACAAGAATAACAAGATTACACAACGGAAAATCCGGGGTGTTACAAGCCACACATTGGCCAAACCAAAAGAACGTAAATCATGAAGTTTATCGATACCCACTCAAATCATGGTGTATTGCCATAAAGAGACTAAATCATGGCTTTCTTCTCGTTCTAATGTTCGTTTTGATGGGTCATGGGCTTAAAACGGATTCCCGTAGCAAATGTTATGGACGTTTAAGCGCGACACCCATTTTTGGCTGATTTGGCAAGGGGGTACCCTTTGTTTTTCTCGTCCAGACCAACCTCGTCGGATTTCCACGAATCTTTACATTTTTCATCTTCATTGTGAATGATAAGGTTTTCAAGGAATATAACTTGCAAAAAACCCACTCTCGTGCAGGATATTGCCGAAGCCACGCATTGGCCAAACCGAAAGAACGTACATCATGTTGTTTATCGATACCCGCTCAAATCATGGTGTATTTCCAGAAAGCGACCACGCCATGGCATGTTTCTCGTTCTATAGTTCTTTTTTATGCGTCATGGGATTAAAACCGATCCCCGTAGCAAAATTTATGGACTTTTATGCGTGACGCCCATTTTTGGCCGATTCAGCAAAAGGGGTACCCTTTGTGTTTTCTCGTCCAGACCGACCTCGTCGGATTTCCACGAATCTTTACATTGTTCATCTAAAATGTGAATGATAAGTTTCTCAAGGGGAATAACTTGCAAAAAACCCACTCTCGTGAAGGATATTGCCGAAGCCACGCATTGGCCAAACCGAAAGAACGTACATCATGCAATTAATCGATACCCGCTCAAATCATGGTGTATTGCCAGAAAGCGACCATTTCATGGTGTGTTTCTCGTTCTAAGGTTAGTTTTGAAGGTTCATGTTGATCCAAACTCTCTCAGTGATTTGATAACGACCCTTTTTCTATACTTAGTGAAAATTACGTTTTAATATGTATTAGTGTTTTGTCAGGATCGAATTCTTAACAAGAATTAATTCTCAGAAACAATATCAAAGAAGTTTGCGGAATAACACTTTGATATTCAATGAAACAGTAAATCAACTCACAGTAAGTATGAATAACAAACTATAACCTTGTATTTAATGCTTTGAATTTACAAGATTACACACTCAACCTCAATATTGATGAACAGGCTCACCAATACGAATTCTACTTCTCTAGAATTAGGATCTATGCCTTGAGGTTGTTTTTCTCTCTATGTTTTTAATGAATAATTATCAAAAGTTAATTCTATCTATTCTATACATATACTAATCAAAAGATAATTACAATAAATAAACAAATCTTCAGTATATCTTCCATGTATATCTCTAAGCTTCCATGTATATCTTCAATCCATCCAGCTGTTATTCTTTCCATTCGGATCTCTTAAGCAGCACTAACTATGCTCAGCAGCATTAACTTCTTCTAGCAGCATTAACTACCAAGCAGTACTAACTACTAGCAGTACTAACTAGCTAAGCAGTACTAACTTTGTTCAAGCAGCACTAACTTTGACTAGCAGTGTTAATTACTAGCAGTAGTAATACTCAGCAGTATTAACCTTGAAGTCTTCTAGCAGTATTAACTTTGAACCAGCAGCATTAACCATACTTGTTAAATTCTTCAGTTCCCAACAATCTCCCCCTAACTTGACTTTTAGGAAAAGAAGTCAAGTTCTTCAGAATTAATCTTCAAGATGCTTTCAACACCTCTGGTTCAATTTCCCAAATTTGGATCTAGGCCCAAGCTTTGATTCACAGTTCTTCTCACCACAATCTTGGCCATCTCTGAATCCTTTGTACATACCAGTGTAGCTTTAAGCATCCCTTCCAACTTCTCCTTGCTATGCTCATATATTTTGTCCACCAGGTAGTATTCATGATAACAGTTGTCAATAGTAATCATGTATACTCCACAGTTTTCAAACAGTATCCATTTGTCAATCTTCTTGAATATGAACTCATGCTTATGATCTTTAATCCTATGGTGTACTCTTTCTGGATCAAACATCATGCATAAGTATTCCAATGTCACTTTGAGAAGATTCTCTTCAGTACCTTTCAACACAGGTTCATAAAGTTTCATCCCCACTTTGTATAGTTCTTCCATATCAGCTCTGGAGCAGCTTCTGATAACTTTCCCCCATGTTGAATAAGCTTCAAATGAACCATCAGCTCTCTTGATTCTGAAGAAGTTCTTTCCATTGTCTCTTAGAATATCCCAGAAGATGATCTCTGGAGCTTGCATAGAGATTGGAACAGCCTTCAAAGGTTCCACTATGGTCATGTACGGATCCATACTCTCATCTGTTGGCTTACTAGACTGTTCTGGAAGTTGTACTGATTCTGTTTGAGATGTGACTGAAGGTTTTGCTTCCTTTTCAGTTTCTTCCACCCTTGGCTTTTTCAACTGCCTTTTTGAAGCAATTGATTTCACTCTTTTTCCAGACTTGGCTTCTATACCAACACTTCCAGGTTCTTCCTTCTTCTCTTCTGCTTCTTCTTTGGAGGGTGTGGTTTCCTCAGGGAATGGTTTTTCAATATTCAGGTCATGTCTTTCCTTCATTCTTCTCTCAGCCTCCTCCCTTTGTGCTGAGTCCCCTTGGAGCTTAGCCATTTCCTTTTGATACAACTCTTCCACCTGAGTGTATGCCATGTTAGTGAACATCTCCCCCTTAACACCAATTGCACCTTTCAGGAAGTTTATCATCTTTCTTCTTTCCTGATTGGCCAAAAATGTCTTGGAGGGTTGTCTTTTCTGCTTTTGTTTCTGAATTTGCATCTTCTTAACTTGGAGTTTCTTGACCTGAGCTGCTGTCTGAGCTGCTTCTTTCAAGCTCTTTTGGTATTCTGCATTTAACTTCTTGGCCATTATCCTTGCAAGCTCTCTATCAGTTTCTGTTTGAATTTGCTCCTCTTTTTCCATTTGCTCTTGAAGCTGCTTTGCCATCTCCTCATCCATTTCAATCTGACTCCTCTTCTTTGAAGGTTGTTCAGGTTCAACCATCTTTCCTTTTCTTTTTATATCCTGCTTCATTCTCTTCTTTTGAAGTCCTCCTTCATTGATGACCACTCCTTTGGCCTTTTGAGTAGCCTTAGGAGTGTCATTCTTTGCTTTTACTAGAGTTTCTGCTATCTCCAGTTCTTCTACAAAAAGCCCTGTTACTGCTGCTTCTTTAACCTCAGCAGCATTAACAGTTTCTGCTTCTTGTGCAAATTCTGTTTCTTTGACTATTTCAGCTTCTATCCCCCTCAACATCAAAACCCATCTCAGATTTACTTTCCTTCTCTGTTTCATTCTCTTGATTCTCCCCCTTGGTGGAAGCATCTTGAGCTTTTGCCCTCTTCTTTAACACAAACTGCTTTCTTCTCCTTTTCTGTACCAATCTTGTCACCAATTTCTTCAGTTTGGTGATCTGAACTTGTTGAGATAGAATAACCAACTTCATTTCCTCTATCTCTTTGCCTTGTTTGATGACATCTTGGTTGATGTTTCCCATAGTATCCATCAATTCCTGGTAGTTATATTTGTCCTCACCTTCTCTAGAAGTGTTACCCTCCTTTGAAGGATCATTGGATCTTTTATTAGTGGAAGTCTTCTGCCTAGCAGAAGCACTATCCACCCCCGTGGTTTCTTGGCACCAGGGACCTTCAAATGATTGCTCATTCAAAGTTGCCATGGGGGAGGTCTTATTGATGTTACCACTTTCCTCCTCTGTGCTAGCAGGAGTAGTGGCAGCCTCATCACCCATATGCTCTTCCTCCTCCTCGGAGAGCACCTCCTTGGGGTTGGGAGACACCCCTTTGGTTTCCCTATGGATATTCTCTAAAGGAGAATTCTCCTTTAGAGGGCTTAAAGGCTTGGGGGATGTTGGTACAAGAAGGGAAGGAGCCTTCTTTACCTGTTTCCTCTTGTAAGTTTGGGTAATAGGAGAGGTTGGTTTTGCAAGAAAGGACTGGGGAATTGATTTAGAGTGGGAAGGTTGGGATTGGCTAGCAGTGGGTTGGTCTAATGGGGGCCTTGACCCTGCTGCCATACCTTCATTGGTTTGGGACACCACCATCATTGTAGAGAACAATGGGGTGTCAACTCCTTCCGAGTCCCCAACAGATCTTCTCATATTTGAGAAAACCTTGCCTTTGGGGGGTTTAGGTACATATACCCCAACAGGTTGAGGTATATCCGTCAATTCATGATTAATAACTTCTTGAACAAACCTGGGGTACATGAAGAAACTCTTTTTGTTTCCCATGTTTGATACAAGATCACTGAAAATCATTTGTGAAAAATTGTACCTTCTGGCAGTGGCCAAACAGACCAAAGCATAAGCAATGGGACTACTGAACTCACTCCATCCAGTAGTCTTTTTAGAGATGCAATGCATCAAGGTATGAACAAAAAAACGCCATTGGGGTGAGAATTTAGCTTTTGAAAACTTAAACACACCCAACGGGCCTCCATACCCCATTCTTGCAAGGGAAGAGAATAGTTCATCATTTGGGATAGAAGTTATACCAGAGGCATCGTCTAGACGTAGACTGATGCGAATAACTTCTTCAGTAACTGTTAAGGGTTGGTCACACACCCTTGTCTTGATCATCTGCACACCATTCTCAGCAACAATGGTGGCATTAGCCCAGAACTGCCTTTGATGCTCGATATAGATTGTAGGAGCAATAGTAAGAGCATGAGCAATATGGCTTGTCTTGAGGAAATCCACAATCTGGTGAAATCCTGCAGCTTGCTTTGGCTTTTGTAGCATCGCGATCTCATTGTGCTCGTCGATGAATGCCATGGATGCCATTGAACAAGGATGTTCTTGCCTGAAAGACTTGGTACTTGAGAGAAAAAGGTTTAGAGCACAAGTGAACAGTATGCAAAGAGTCGTTATGAACGTTTTGGCGGGCAAAGGGTATTTATAGTATTCGGGACATAAGCAGTATTAACCTAGAGCAGTATTAACGGACAAGCAGTATTAACCGCGAGCAGTATTAACTGTGAGCAGTATTAACTAACTAGCAGTATTAACCACGAGCAGTATTAACTGTGAGCAGTATTAACTAACTAGCAGTATTAACTGCGAGCAGTATTAACTGTGAGCAGTATTAACTAACTAGCAGTATTAACTGTGAGCAGTATTAACTAACTAGCAGTATTAACTGCGAGCAGTATTAACTACGAGCAGTATTAACCAACTAGCAGTATTAACTGACTAGCAGTATTAACCTTTAGCAGTATTAACCAACTAGTAGTATTAACCACTAGCAGTATTAACCATACTTACTCTTTGAAGCTTAGGCTGAATTGAGTACTACTATGTATGCCCTGCAAAGGAGGATTAGTAACACCAAGAAACTATAATATTCAGATATTTAACCACTTTTTGAGAGAATGCTTATTCAGAGTTGATCATTCCCACACTTGTTACCAAGAAAGTGAATCTACCCACATCAAAAGCTTTGGTGAATAGATCAGCAAACTGGTTGTCAGTATGAACTTTTAGAACTTGAACAAGTTTCTTTTCATTACAGTCTCTTATGAAGTGATACCTGATCTCAATGTGCTTTGTCTTAGAGTGCTTGACAGGATTATTTACAATGCTGATAGCACTGCTATTATCAATAAAGATGGGAGTGTGTAGAAAGGTTACCCCATAGTCCAACATTTGATTCTGAATCCATAAGACCTGAGCACAGCAACTTGCAGCTGCTATGTACTCTGCTTCTGTTGTAGATGTGGACACTGTGGTTTGTTTCTTGCACTGCCATGAAACTAGTCTAGCACCTAAAAACTGACATCCTCTAGAAGTAGATTTTCTGTCCAAGTTTGCCCCACCTAGATCACTGTCTGAGTATGCTATTAGGTCAAAGGGTGAGTCATGAGGATACCATAGTCCCAATCTGGGTTGCCCTTTGAGATATCTGAATATCCTCTTAACAGCTTGAAAGTGAGATTGCTTTGGCCTAACTTGGAATCTTGCACAAACACAGACTGGAAACATTATATCAGGCCTTGATGCTGTGAGATACATGAGAGAGCCAATCATGGATCTATAATGATGCACATCCATATCCTCCCCCTCAAGATCTGCTGTTATCTGCTTGTGTGTCTCCATAGGTGTGCTAGCAGGTTTTGAATCTGAGAAACCAAACTTGGTTAGAATGTCCTGCACATACTTGGATTGACAGATGAAGATGCCATCTGACTTCTGTTGAACTTGGAGTCCAAGAAAGAAAGTGAGTTCCCCCATGGAACTCATTTTGAATCTTTGATGCATTAGATCCTCAAACTCCTTGCACATGTTGTCTCTTGTAGATCCAAAGATAATGTCATCAACATAGATTTGGAACAGCAAGATATCCTTCTTCTTTCTCTTGATAAATAAAGTCTTATCAATGACTCCTCTTTCAAAGCCATTTTCCAAGAGATAGGATGACAGAGTGTCATACCATGCTCTTGGAGCTTGATGCAGCCCATAAAGAGCTTTCTTCAATTTGTATACCCTGTCTGGATAACTTGGGTTTTCAAATCCTGGTGGTTGACAGACATATACCTCTTCTTCAATTGAGCCATAGAGAAAATCACTTTTTACATCCATTTGATAGACTTTGAAATTCATGTAAGAAACATAGGCTAGGAATAATCTGATTGCTTCTATCCTAGCCACAGGTGCAAAAACTTCTTCATAATCTATACCCTCTTCTTGAGTATACCCTTGAGCCACCAGCCTTGCTTTGTTCCTTATGACAATTCCTCTTTCATCTCTCTTGTTTCTAAAGATCCACTTTGTGCCAATTGCTCTGTGACCTTTAGGCAGGTCTACTAGATCCCATACATCTTGTAGCTTGAACTGTAACAGTTCTTCTTGCATTGCTTCTATCCAGCTGGATTCTTTCATTGCATCATGTGCCTTTTTAGGCTCAAGCTGGGATAGAAAGCAAGAAAGCACTGTATGATGTTGATCATGCATTTCTTGAAGTCTGGTTTGATGTCTAGTCATCATAGGAGAGGATATATCTCCTATTACCAGTTGTGGAGGATGATTCTTTTGAACTCTGGTGTTATGACTAGGTTCTTCATTAAGTTCAGCCTCTAGATTAGAATCATTCAACTCAACTGAATTGTTTTCAGCATCCACTTCTGATTCTTTATTTTCTTGAGTATCCTTATCTCTACTTTCTTCTTCACTCTGACTTGGTCCAGTGGATGGTTCCTTTTCACAGTCTTCAAAGGAATTCACTGTGGGTATGGGAAAGATCACAGATCTAGATATACTTTCTTGAACTTGTGAAGTCCCTGATCCTCCACATCCTGAACCTGCATAATCATCACTACTGGAACCAAAGGAGTTAGTTAGTGAATCAATGTCAAATAGCCACTCAGGACCAGTTCCAATAGGATTTGGTGTGTTCTCATTGCATTTGACATTGTCACTTTCTTCAATTATTCTAGAAGATGTATTAAAAACTCTGTAGGCCTTACTTTGAGATGAATACCCAACAAGAAATCCATCATCTGCTTTGCTATTAAACTTACCTAAGTGAGATTTGGTATTGAGAATTGTACACGGACACCCAAAGGGTTTGAAAAATCCAATGAAAGGTTTTCTTTTATTTAAAAGCTCATATGGTGTCTTGTTCTTTGGCTTAACTACTAGAACTCTGTTTTGGACATAACAGGCAGTATTAACTGCTTCAGCCCAGAAGGTAATTGGCAGTTTTGAATCAGCCAACAGAGATCTAGCAGCCTCTATTAGTGTCCTATTTCTCCTTTCAGCAACACCATTCTGTTGAGGAGTCCTAGGAGCACTATATTGTCTCTCAATGCCTTTTTCTTCACAAAAGGTGTTTAGATCCAGATTTTTGAATTCAGTCCCATTATCTGATCTCATGACTTTTACTTTTTGATTAGTTTGGTTTTCAATTCTTAGGATAAAGGATTTGATCAGTCCACTTGTCTCATCCTTAGTCCTTAGAAAATATACCCAGGTAAATCTAGAGTAATCATCAACAATAACCAAGCAGTAAGATTTCTTGCCTATACTCATAACATTTGTAGGACCAAACAGATCCATGTGCAATAACTGGAGACAAGAAGAAATTGAATTTATCTCTTTGGTCTTATGAGAAGTTTTATGTTGTTTGCCTTTAAGACAAGCAACACAATGATCATCACATGAAAAGACTTTAGATGGTAAACCTCTTACAAGGTTGTTTTTAACAAGTTTGTTCATAGTCTTAAAATTCATGTGACACATCCTTCTGTGCCAAAGAGAGGATTCATCTACAGAGGCTTTTGAAACAAGACAATTTAGAGATGAATCACTATCAACATTGTCCATATCTAGACAGTAAACATTGTCCTTTCTTGGAGTTCTAAGTAGTATCATGCTTTCATCAACTACCTTGAACCCTGGAACAAGGATCATACACTTAGTATTTGTAAATAATATACTATGTTGTTTGTCACATACCTGTGATACACTTAACAGGTTGTACTTCAATTGATCAACATAGTAGACATCCTCAAATGTCATCTTACCTTTGGTGACATTACCTTTTCCACTTATCTTACCACCAGTAAGATTATCTCCAAATGCAACATGTCCTCCATTGATATGCTTGAAATCCTGAAGGCATGACATGTTACCTGTCATGTTCCTAGAGCAACCACTATCCACATGCCATATGCTCCTTCCCTTGAGCTGTTGGTTGCCCTGCACATAAGATAGATCAGTTAGTATGAATTAGGAACCCAAGCCAAAGTGGTCTTGGGTATCCCTTTCTCATCAAAATACTTGCATTCTTTCTTGACAAGATTTTTGAATTTTAACTCCTCATTCTTGGAGTACTTTGTCACAATAATAGGCTTGGAAACATTTGTGCTAGAAACAGTACTGGTTTTAGAGTTACTAACTGCCTTAGCAGCACTTGCATGCTTAGCAGTACTAACCTTGTTAGCAGTAGTAACTGTGTTAGCAGCAGTAACTGTGTTGGCAGTATTAACCTTTGAAGAGGTACTAACTGTATTAGCAGCATTAATGTTTTCAGCAGTACTAACACAGGTAGCAGCAGTAATACTTTCAGCAGCACTAACCCTGTCAGCAGCACTAACAGTTTTAGTGCTTTTGGGCACCCACATTTTAATACTTTCTTTTAAAATCTTTTTCTTCATGGGGCCTTTCTTTTCACCATGTTTCTTTCCAGCCTTCCTATAATCAACAGGTTTTTGCACAAATCTTTGAAAGGTCATCTGTTGATTTATAGGGTTGAAGAAGCAATATTTAGCCAGATGATTTAACTTGCCACATATGAAGCAAGGTTTTGGTCTATTGATTTTACTCAGATCAACTCCTTGCTTCTGAGCCCATTGATTATTCCAGTTTCTTTGATTTCCTCTTTTTAAACCTGAATTTAGGCTCTTGGCTTTACTGCAATCACACTGTTTACAAGATCCAGGATTCACAACTGTGGTTTGTTTGTAATGAACCTTGTTATCTTTTCCTTTGGTCTTCTCTATCTCCTTGGACTTGATCCAGATTTTCCCACATCCCTCATTGGTGATAATGTTGTTTTCTAATGGGATCTTTTTACTTACATCATTATCTCTATCCTCACTGGCTTCTTTCTCAGTTAAATCCTTAATTACTACTTCATCCAAAGGATCTATCTTAAAGGCTTTCTCAGATAAGTCCTTTTTCTCCTTGGTTTCTAACAAGTCTGAAGTAGGAGAGATATAATTATTGTTGTAAGGAGGTGGTGTACTGTTGTATCCAATACCAGGCTTCATCTTATCATGAATCTGAGCCTTTAGAAGAGAATCCATTGCTTTTGAAGCATATGAAAACTTTTCTATGTCAAGTTTAACTTTAGACAGTTCCTCCTTCAGCCTATCTCTCTCTTCTAAGGATTTAGACAGTTTGGTTTCTAACTCATTCTTTTCCCACTTCCAATAGTTAGTGTCATAGGAGTGTTGAAGTTCATTAGCTTGAAAGCCTTTGATTTGTTCTTCAAATCTTTCTACTATTAACACATAATCTCTTCTATCTTTTTCTAATCTTTTGAGGTCATCACGCATACTTTGATTGTGATCCCTGTATCTTTTGACAGTGTCAATGCAAGATTTAGTGCAAAGATTAGAAATTACCTCAGAGGGGAGATCTGACACTTCTGCCATAAGAGCTTGATTCTGAATGGCTTCCTCAGCTTGATCGCTCCAGTCAAATCCCGTTCCTTCTTGAGAAACAAGGGCTTGAGCAGGATTCTTGTTCTGAGTGTATCCTCCATTCTGAGCTTGTTGGTGGTTGTTGTTTGAAACAGCACTCCTGCATTCTCTAGCAAAGTGTCCTTTCATGTGACACTTATAACATTCCACCTTGGTCTTGTCAAAACCAGCTCCATCTTCTCTTCTTTGAGAGAAGTTATTCCTTCCTGTTCTTTTAATGAACTTCTTCACCCTCATGGATAGCATGGCCATCTGCCATTTGATATCCATCTCCTCCAGGTCATCAGGGTGAAGTTGATCCAGATCATCATTGATCAATGAATTGTTACTTTGACTGGACAAGAAGGCTTCAAAGATTGTTTCAGTTCCTTTTTCTGAACTTGCTCCACTAGCAGTACTAACTGCTTCAGGGATAGCAGTAGTATCAGTGGCTGCTGAAAGAAGTGCAGAATTGTGGACATAACAAGTAGGCTTCTTCTTGATCTCTACCTCAGTTTCAAAAACTCTTAGATCATTGTATAGATCATCAAGTTCTTTCTCTTCCAGATTGTCACTCTGCCTATAAGAGACAGTGTACATAGTCCACTCATCCCCAAGAGATCTGAGGAACTTTCTGTTGATGTCATCTTGATCCATCTTCACTCCTACAGTAGCCAGTTCACCAATGAGCTTGTTGAACCTACCAAAAGTTTGAGTCATAGACTCATTCTTTGAGGAAGTAAAGTTCTCATATTGCTGCTTTAGAACATCTCTTTGATTTCTTTTGATGCTCTTAGTTCCAGCAACTCTTCTCTCTAGAGCATTCCAGAGAATTTGAGCATCAGTACAGTTGCAAAATTGATGCTGATATTCATTGGGGATTGCCAAGAGCAAAGTGCTCAAGGCCTTCATCTCTGTCTGTCTGATCTTCCTTTCACCATCTGTCTTTGGTGGAGGTCTTTTCCCATCTGGTCCTATCCTTCCAGCTTCAGAAGGACCATTCTCAATGATATCCCACATTGAGTAGTCAGTGAGGAGAATATATTGTCTGATTCTGATCTTCCACATGTCAAACTCACTGGGTTTGAGCATTGGAACCTTGGAGACCAAAGTACTGCTTGATTCTGTAAGATTTTCCATGATAAATAGATGTTTATGAGAGAGTTTAGCTCTGATGCCACTTGTCAGGATCGAATTCTTAACAAGAATTAATTCTCAGAAACAATATCAAAGAAGTTTGCGGAATAACACTTTGATATTCAATGAAACAGTAAATCAACTCACAGTAAGTATGAATAACAAACTATAACCTTGTATTTAATGCTTTGAATTTACAAGATTACACACTCAACCTCAATATTGATGAACAGGCTCACCAATACGAATTCTACTTCTCTAGAATTAGGATCTATGCCTTGAGGTTGTTTTTCTCTCTATGTTTTTAATGAATAATTATCAAAAGTTAATTCTATCTATTCTATACATATACTAATCAAAAGATAATTACAATAAATAAACAAATCTTCAGTATATCTTCCATGTATATCTCTAAGCTTCCATGTATATCTTCAATCCATCCAGCTGTTATTCTTTCCATTCGGATCTCTTAAGCAGCACTAACTATGCTCAGCAGCATTAACTTCTTCTAGCAGCATTAACTACCAAGCAGTACTAACTACTAGCAGTACTAACTAGCTAAGCAGTACTAACTTTGTTCAAGCAGCACTAACTTTGACTAGCAGTGTTAATTACTAGCAGTAGTAATACTCAGCAGTATTAACCTTGAAGTCTTCTAGCAGTATTAACTCTGAACCAGCAGCATTAACCATACTTGTTAAATTCTTCAGTTCCCAACATGTTTCACCATCAGCGATCAGACTGAGTCTGTTCAGTTATCGTTGATAGTCTTCTTATAAACATCTACTATGTATTAGTATTTCACTATCAGTGATCGAACTGATCCTGTTCAGTATCGCTGGTAGTTTCTGATGTAAACAGTAACGTAATCCCTGAAGACTAGTTTCGCGTCAACAGATGTTCATAGGAGAATCGAAGACGAAGCTGCTGAACAAAGACAAGTCTACTAGTGACCTGATGCGGATATCAGTGAAGCAAAGACGAATCTACTTATACGCGAAGGAACATGGCGAAAAGCTTCAAGCAATCGCTGAACTCTTGATATCTCTAAAAGAAGAGATACTCAGCGATCGAATGATCACTTAGCTTATGTCTTAAGTTTCCTTTTGTTTCTCCTTGCACAACTTAGTACGATATGTCAGAACGGACATGTCTTTGCCACAATTCGTACAACACCTCTGTCATCTACACTGTTCATTGTCCGTCCGAAAGCATGTCTCCAAAAGTCAGACTCTCAAAGCCAATCAGTGAACGCCACGTGTAAAGTACCCTGCCATGCATTTAATGCATAGAGTGTAAATAAAAAGATCACCCCTTCATCTGAAGTGTGCTCAGTCCTTGAACCCCATATAGAAACCCTTGTTTTCTATATCTTTTAATCCCCCATTCTCTGAATTACTTGTGCAACCATCTTAGTGTTTCTTATGTTTGTTTAGATTGAGTCTGTCTTAATCTTATTCTGCAACAAATTTGTAAATTGTATTTGATTTATCAATAAACAATTTATTAAACTTTAATTCTTGTGTTTGTATTCAACCCCCCCCCCCTTCTATAAACTTGTTAAGTACGTTAGGGACCAACAAGTGGTATCAGAGCAGTTTGTTTAATCTAATAAACAAGATCTTGCTTTATTCTCTTCTTTGCTGTTCTAAATGGCACTTAACACAAACACAAACTACTATGATAATGGTTCACTTTCTAAACCTCCTCGATTTAGCAGAGATAACTTTTCTCTATGGAAAAATTGAATGATGCTATTTCTTGAAGGTGCGGATCTTACTATACCTGAATATATAGAAAATGGACCCTATGAACCTGTTAGAATTATAGCTGCAGTTCCTGCTACTGCCACCACTGAAGCTGTCCTTGAACGCTATGTCGTTAAGGAAATAAGACAGTGGAATGATGAAGATAAAAAGATGGTAGGAATAGATGCAAGAGCAATGACCATTATTTCAATGGCTCTACCTGATGAAGTCTTCCATTCCATCATGCATCTAAAAACTTCTAAAGAAATGTGGGAAACCATATGTGTTCAATATGAGGGCACCACCGAAATCCAAGAAACTCGTAAGATTAACTTGGTAAGACAGTATGAAAGTTTCATCACTGGTAAGAATTAATCTCTCTCTGACGTTCATCAGCGGTTTAACTGCTTAATCATTGACCTAAGAACTGTTGGTAGGACCTATTCTAATTCTAAGGTCCTAACAAAATTCTTAGAATATCTTCCTGAAAGCTGGGACAGTTATTCAATACGTCTTAAGCTTACAAAAGACTTAAATTTTCTTTCTCTCAGCACTCTGTATGGAATATTGCTCAACTATGAGCAATCGAATCTCCTGAAGAAGAATCTTGTAAAAGATTCTAAAGACTCCAAAAGCACTCCTGTTGCTTTAGTCTCTTCAGAGATAATTTCATCTCAGCGATCTACTCTCACTATCACTGAGGTAGATTCTAAATCTGAGGATCTATCAAACCCTGATCTTTCAGAGTTTGATGAGTCCTTAGCACTCTTGACAAACACTTTTAAGAGATTTGCAAGAAAGAGCAACTTTCGAAGAAATAAGCCTCTCTCTCTTACTGAAAAGCCAAAATCAACACTTGTTGATAAGGCTACAGCCACTTGCTATAACTGTGAAAAGATTGGACACTTTTCTAGTGAGTGCAGGTCGAAAAAGGTCTTCGAACCTTCTACCTCAAGAAGATACAGTGATGACAAATACCTAAAGTTGAAGAATAAATATCAAAAGCTGAAAAGCTACACGAGAAAAGGTAAAGGTTTCATCGTTGAAGAACACGACTGGGCTGAATCAGAAGAATCAAGTTCTGATGAAGAAGAAGTCGCTAATCTCTGCCTCATGGCTGAGATTAAAGAAGAAGTGGAAGAACCATCTGAACCTTCTATGAGCTACATATCATCTCAGGTATCTATCTCTACAAATCCCTCTCTACCTGAAGCTGAGAGAAGTCGCGTTGTTGATGTGCTGACGATTGACCTTTATAATGCTCTAAACGACAAAACTCAAGCTGAGAATAAAAATGTTCATTTAAGTCAAGAGCTAGAGAAATGTCATGAAAAGATCAGAGAACTAAATCTTATAGAAGAAAAGTTGAAAGATCAAGTCATTATAAATGAAATCATCAGCATTGAACGCGAACAAGCCATCGCTGCTCTAAAAGCAGAAAAGGCTCATGTTGAAAAATGGTGCAAATCATCAACAAAAATATCTGAGATAATAAATGCTCAAATTCCTGAAAGTGATAGAACTGGTCTTGGTTTTTGGAAACCACAGGATGTAACTAAAGAAGAAAGTTCCTCGCTTAAGTTTGGAACGTTTGTCACTTCTTTCTTTGACACTTCTTATAATCTATTCTATCCCGGTTCTTCTTCTAATTCTATTCCTGAGGAAAAATCCATAGACACTAAGTCTGCGGATAAAAGAAAGTCCATTCTCCTTCCTCAGAAGGCTACCAGAAAAGCAAAGCTGAAAGTTCCTTCTAAATCTTCAGCTAATCAATCCTCTAGCTCTATGATAGAAATCTTTGATCTCTGTCCTCCAAAGCTAAAGATTGATCTTAAATCCACGAGATCTGAATAAATGAAAAAACCTCCCAGATCTCATGAGAAAAGCCTTCTCGGACCTGGCCCTGCTCATCTTAAACTTGCAAAACCTTCTACTGGTCCTAAAACCGTTTTCAAATACAGAAAAGGTTATCACTGTAGTTTTACTAATCATATTGCAAGCAAATTTCAAACTGCCACTAAAGCTGATAAAACAGCTAAAGTGAAGAAAAATGCCTCTAAAGCTGAGAAGGTCACCAAAGTTGAAAAATCAACTAAGGTGAAGAATACCACTAAGGTTAAGAAATTAACCAAAGTGAAGATCACCACTGAAGCTGAATCTTCATCTGCTGAGAAGACTGCTGAAACTTCCTTATCCACTAACTCTAAAGGACCCATTGAAAAGTGGGTACCAAACAACGCTTAATCTTCCTTATGTGTGCAGGGATCAAAGGGCATCTGGTATCTCGATAGTGGATGTTCTCGTCATATGACTGGACAAAAAGACCTGCTTACTGAATAAAAGGAAGAGAAAGGTCCCTCTGTGACCTTCGGTGGAAATGGAAAAGGATATACCCGAGGGTTTGGTGTCCTCAGCAATGGGACAGCTACCTTTCGAAGAGTCGCTTATGTAGATGGACTGAAGCATAACCTTCTGAGCATCAGTCAGCTATGTGACAAAGACTACGAAGTTCGCTTTTCTAAGAAAGCATGTTCAGTGGTGGATGAGAAAGTAAAACTTGCTCTCAGTGGTTATCGAAGAAAAAATGTCTATGTAATAAATATGGACTCTACTATCACTGAAAACTTATGTTTTCTCTCTAAGGCCTCTTCTGATGTCAACTGGCTATGGCATAAAAGGCTCTCTCATCTAAACTTCAAAACCCTGAATTCTCTCTCATCTAAGGAACGGGTTTCTGGTCTTCCTCAGCACTCATATGCTAAAGAATCTCTCTGCTCAGCATGTGAAAAAGGAAAACAAACAAAAGCTAGTTTCAAGTCTAAACAAGTTTCCTCAGTGACAAGTCCTCTTCAGCTTTTGCATAAGGATCTGTTTGGCCCTGTCAACATCCAATCAATAGCTGGAAAGAAATATACGCTTGTCATTATAGATGATTCTCTCGTTATACTTGGGTTATCTTTCTTCGCTGTAAGAGTGATACTCTAGAAGAACTAATATCTTTTGTTAAAAAGATGGAAGTGCTGAATAATCTTACTATTCGTTCAATAATAAGTGATCATGGAACTGAATTCAAAATCAGTTCTCTGAACAATTTCTTTGAGAACAAGGGAATTTCTCATAACTTCTCTTCAGTAAGAACACCTCAGCAAAACGGAGTCGCTGAAAGAAGAAACAGAACGATCAATGCTCAGCGATTCTCATCTCCCTACTCAATTTTGGGCAGAATGTTGGGTCTGAAATATGCCAAGGATGGTTACTACTTCTAGTTCAACATGGTTACTACTTCTAGTTAGTACTTCTGTGATTAATACTTTTAGTTAATGCTGCTAGAAGAAAACAGTTAATACTTCTAGTTAATGCTGCTAGAAAAAAACAGTTAATACTTCTAGTTAGTACTTTTGTTATTAATGCTGCTAGTTGATGGTTAATGTTGCTCAACAAGATTAGTACTGCTAGTTCAAAGTTAGTACTGCTTGAAGAGATTAATGCTGCTGAGCATGGTTAGTACTGCTAGAGTTAATACTGCTCAAAGTATTAATGCTGCTTATGATTAATACTGCTTATAAGATGGAGATCTGTATAAAAAGGATGACAGCTGGATAAACTGAAGATTATGGAAAGCTTGGAGATAATGATGGAAGATATTCTGAAGATATTTTATTAATTCTAATTAGCTTTTATCTTCAGTATATATATATAGTATTGTTTAGAATAGTGAGATAACTTTTGTTTTATTCATTCATTCTAAGTTTGAGAGAAAATCAACCTCAAGGCATAGTTCCTAATTCTAGAGAAGTAGAATTCGTATTGGTGAGCCTGTTCATCAATATTGAGGTTGTGTGTTTAATCTTGTAACTTCAAGCATTGAATACAAGTTTACAAGTTATTGATCATATACATTGTTTGTTTACTGTTTCATTGAATATCAAAGTGTTATTCCGCAAACTTCTTTGATATTAGTTTCTGAGAATTTATTTTTGTTAAGAATTCGATCCTAACAAGTGGTATCAGAGCTAGTATTCTCAGAAACCTGCAATCATCATTCTTCCTTGAAATCAGAAATCATCAATGGCTAAAGTTTCAGATTCTTCAAGCACAGAAATCCCCACAGAGGTAATGTCTAATCTTTGCTCTAAAACTTGTATGGAAACTGTTAAAAGGTACAAGGATCACAACCAGACCATGAGTGATGACCTGAAGAGATTAGAAAAGGACATAAAAGATTATGTTAGGATTGTTGAGAGATTTGAAGAGCAGATTAAGGGTTTTCAAGCCAATGAGCTTCAACACTCTTATGACACAAACTACTGGAAGTGGGAGAAGAATGACCTAGAACTTCAGCTGAAAAAGTCTAAAGAGGAGAATGAGAAGATAAAGAGTGAGTTTGAGAAAGCGAAGCTGGATATTGAGAAATTTTCCAATGCCTCTAAAGCAATGAACTCTTTGCTCCAAACTCAAATCCATGACAAACTTAGAAGAGGAATAGGTTATAACACCACACCACCACCATACAACAACAATTACATCCCTCCTATATCAGACTTGCTAGAGACCAAGAATAGGAAGGAATTGTCTGATGAAGCCACTAAGGTAGATCCATTAGACAAAGTGGTGGTTGAAACAGACTCTGAAGAAGAAAACTTTAATGAAAAGAGTAAGAAGAACACTGTGAGTGGTGAGATTCCTCTAGAAAATAACATTATCACCAATGAGGGATGTGGAAAGGCTTGGATCAAGTCTAAGGACATAGAAAAGACTGAGGGAAAGTCTGAGAAGGTCCATTATAAGCAAACCACAGTTGTGAATCCTGTCCCTTGTAAACAGTGTTCTTGTAATAAATCTGAGCCCCAAAAACATGATAAACCAAGGGGAAATCAGAGAAACTTGAATAATCAGTGGGCACAAAAACAAGGGGTTGATTTGAGTAAAATCAATAGACCAAAACCTTGTTTTATCTGTGGCAAATTGAATCATCTTGCCAAACACTGTTATTTCAACCCTATCAACCAAAGAGTCACTTTTCAAAGAAAACCACAAAACTCTTTTGGTTATATGAATAAAAGAAGGAATCAATTGGCTGAGAAAAGAGCACATTTAAAGTCTCATGCTCAGAACAAGTTTGCTAATACAAAGAAAAATGCTCCAAATAAGCCAAGGAGTAATTTAAAGACAAAGAAAGCAAACAACTTTGTTCAAGTTTGGGTTCCAATTGTAAAGAAACCTGTTAGTATTGCTATCCCAGATAGTACTGCTAACAGAAATAGTGCTGCTGCAACCAATACTACTGCTAACAAGGATAGTGCTTCTACTAGTATTAATGTTGCAAAGCCTATAATCTTGACAAAGTATTTCAGCCATGAGATTCCTAAACAACTCATCCAGACCAAACTGACAGATTATATAAATGAGAAAGGACAACCCAAGACCACTTTGGCTTGGGTTCCCTCAAAGACTAACTGATTTATCAAGTGTGCAGGGCAATCAAAAGCTCAAGAGGAAGAGCATTTGGAATGAAGATAATGGTTGCTCTTGGCACATAACAAGGAACATGGACTGCCTTCAAATTCTTCAAAAGATTTGATGGAGGACATGTTACTTTTGATCCAACAGAAGGTAAGAAAAGTGAAAAAGGTATAGTTTCAAAAGATAAAGTAACTTTTGAAAATTTTATGGTATATGGTACTACTAACCTTGTGTCTGTAAATGTTTCAGGCTGCTAATACTGAAAGGTAGTTAGTACTTCTAGTTCAGTGAAAACTGTCAGACTGTGTTAATGCTGCTGGTATGTGTTACTACTGCTAGTCTGTGTTAATGCTGCTGATAAGTGTTACTACTGCTAATGTAAGTTTTCTATACCTAAAAATGATCTTCAATGATTTAATGTCAAACCTGGATATCAATCAAAAAGCTTTTATCTGTATCCAAGGTTTGTACAAGAAGTACTTAATAAGGAATTGACGGATTAACCTCATTTTAATGAGATATATGTACCTAAACCCCCTAAAGGCAAGGTTTTCTCAAACATGAGAAGATCTGCTAGGGACTCGGAAGGAGTTGACATACCATTGTTCTCTACAATGATGGTGATGTCCCACAATCAAGAAGGTAAGGCATCAGGGTCAAAGCCCTCATTAGACCAACCCACTGATGACCTATCCACACCTTCCACTACCAAGCATAAATCTTCAGATTCCTTTTGTCAAACCAACATTCCCCATTACTATATTATATAAGGAAAATATATTGAAGGTTCCTTCCCTTCTTGTATCTTAAACCTCAAAACCTACAAGCCCTCTGATGGAGCATTTTTCATCAGAGAATATCCAAAGGGAAACCATAGAGGTGTATCCCAACCTCAAGAAGGTGCTCAATAAGGAGATGCAAGAGCATATGGGTTGTAAGGCTCACACTACTGACTTTGCACAAAGTGCAGGACAGGACAGTGTAAATATATCTAAGACCTTCCCCATGGCAACTTTAGATGAGTAATTATCTAAAGGTCCCAGGTGCCAAGAAACCAAGGGAGTAGAAGGTGCTTCTGCTAGGCAGAAGATCTCTACTAAAAGATCCAAGGATCCTTCAAAGGTGGTAAACACACCTAAAGAAGGTGAGGACAGATTTAACTACAAAGAATTGATGGATACACTTGGTACAATTTGTCTGAAAGTTCACAATCAAATTATGGAGATAAAAGAGATGAAAAGATCATGATTATTTCAAAAAGGGGGAGACTTAAACATCTGAACTTGAGAAGACTTGAGAAGGAGAATCAAGTTGATATGAAATCTTATTTTGAGGGGGAGATAAGTGAAGAAGCTTAAACAAAGCAGTAACTACACTAGAAACAGAAAAGAAGATAACAGCAGAAACTGAATCAAGAAGAACTAGTAATTACAGAAAGTTTTGAAATTATCATAAAGACCCTATGTTGAAGAACTTAACTTCTCAGTTTTGAAAAGTTAAGTTAGGGGAAGATTGTTGGGTCTGAAATATGCCAAGGATGGTTACTACTTCTAGTTCAACATGGTTACTACTTCTAGTTAGTACTTCTGTGATTAATACTTCTAGTTAATGCTGCTAGAAGAAAACAGTTAATACTTCTAGTTAATGCTGCTAGAAGAAAACAATTAATACTTCTAGTTAGTACTTTTGTTATTAATGCTGCTAGTTGATGGTTAATGTTGCTCAACAAGATTAGTAATGCTAGTTCAAAGTTAGTACTGCTTGAAGAGATTAATACTGATGAGCATGGTTAGTACTGCTAGAGTTAATACTGCTCAAAGTATTAATGCTGCTTATGATTAATACTGCTTATAAGATGGAGATCTGTATAGAAAGGATGACAGCTGGATAAACTGAAGATTATGGAAAGCTTGGAGATAATGATGGAAGATATTCTGAAGATATTTTATTAATTGTAATTAGCTTTTATCTTCAGTATATATATATATAGTATTGTTTAGAATAGTGAGATAACTTTTGTTTTATTCATTCATTCTAAGTTTGAGAGAAAATCAACCTCAAGGCATAGTTCCTAATTCTAGAGAAGTAGAATTCGTATTGGTGAGTCTGTTCATCAATATTGAGGTTGTGTGTTTAATCTTGTAACTTCAAGCATTGAATACAAGTTTACAAGTTATTGATCATATACACTGTTGTTTACTGTTTCATTGAATATCAAAGTGTTATTCCGCAAACTTCTTTGATATTAGTTTCTGAGAATTTATTCTTGTTAAGAATTCGATCCTAACACAGAAGCTGTAAACACTGCATGTTTTACTCAAAACAGATCGCTGATAGTAAAGCGATTTGGGAAGACATCTTATGAAATTTTTCATGGAAGGAAGCCTTCTATCAGTTTTCTTCATATCTTTGGTTGTCAGTGTTATATCTTAAACAACAGAGATCAACTTGGGAAGTTCGACCCAAAAGCTGATGATGGAATATTTCTAGGATATTCCTCCATCTCCAAAGCCTATAGAGTTTTCAACAAAAGAAGACAATCTGTGGAAGAAACAATTCATGTCACATTTGATGAAACTCGCTCAGCGAACTCTAATCACTGACAATGAAGAGTTAAATGCTTGGATGTTCTCTAACTATAGAGAAACTGAACCCTTCTTCTCAAACCATCAGCATTCAGATCCTCCAGCCGCTGATGATGATCCAAACATTATACCTCCTAACGCTGAATACAACTCATGGGTTTCAGCTGAACCTCTAAACACCTTGCTACCATCAGATCTACCTCTGTCTGAAAACCTCTCTGATAACAACCATCTTTCCACTACTCAACAGTTAATTGCTGATGAACCTCAAACATCCTCATCAATAAACATCCCAATTGTTGATTCAACCTCTGAGTTGAGCGATCATGCTCCTGCTCAGCGATGGACCAGAGATCATCCAATAGATCAAATTCTTGGTGATCCAGATGCAGGTATTCAGACACGACGAAGCTCAGGTAATATCTGTCTCTTTGTCAACTTTCTTTCTTTAATAGAACCAAAGAAGACTGATGATGCCCACAGAGATCCAAACTGGGTCAGCACTATGCAAGAAGAGTTGACTGAATTCTCTCGAAACAAAGTTTGGAATCTCGCTCCTAGACCATCTGATAAAACTGTTATAGGCACCAAATGGGTGTTTAGAAATAAGTTAGATGAACATGGAACTGTAACCCGCAACAAGGCTCGACTTGTTGCTCTGGGATACAGACAAGAGGAAGGTATAGACTATGATGAAACCTTTGCCCCTATGGCTAGGCTTGAAGCAATTCGACTATTCTTAGCTTATGCAGTCTATAAAGATTTCATCGTCTATCAAATGGATGTAAAATCAGTGTTCCTAAATGGAAAGCTGAATGAAGAAGTCTATGTAGAACAACCTCCAGGGTTCTATGACCCTAAGTATCCAAATTATGTTTATAAATTGGATAAGGTTCTCTATGGTCTTAAGAAAGCCCCTCGTGCTTGGTATGACACTCTCTCATCATTTCTTATCTCTGAAAATTTTGAACGTGGCAAGATTGATAATACGTTATTTTTCAGAAAGATAAAAGGTCATATAATTCTTGTACAAATATATGTCGATGACATAATATTTGGTTCTACTAACCCATCTCTATGTACTCGCTTCGCTGAAAGAATGAAGAAAGAATATAAAATGAGTATGATGGGTGAGCTGACATATTTTCTTGGTCTTCAGATTAAACAATCTGACAAAGGTACTTTTATCAGCCAAGGTAAGTATGTTAAAGATATGCTGAAGAAGTTTGATCTTAATCAAACTTCAGCAATGAAAACTCCTATGGCACCACCCCTGACACTTAACAAAGATCCTTCTGGAAAACCTGTTAATATCACTGCCTATGGAATGATAGGCTCCCTGCTGTATCTTATAGCGAGCCGACCTGACATTATGTACTCTACTTGTGTATGTGCACGCTATCAATCTGAACCCAAGGAATCCCATCTAATCGCTGTAAAGAGAATTTTCAGATATCTGAAGGGAACTCCTAACCTCGGTCTTTAGTATCCCAAAGACTCAGGGTTCGATCTAACTGGTTATTCTGATAGTGATTTTGCAGGCTGTAAACTTGACAGAAAGAGTACCACTGGTGGATGTCAACTCTTGGGAGGAAAGCTGGTAAGTTGGACAAGCAAAAAGCAAAACTCAGTGTCCACTTCCATAGCTGAAGCTGAATACGTAGCCGTTGGAAGCTGTTGTTCTCAGATCTTATGTGTCAGGATCGAATTCTTAACAAGAATAAATTCTCAGAAACTAATATCAAAGAAGTTGCGGAATAACACTTTGATATTCAATAAAACAGTAAACAAAACAGTATATGATCAATAACTTGCAAACTTGTATTGAATGCTTGAAGTTACAAGATTAAACACACAACCTCAATATTGATGAACAGACTCGCCAATACGAATTCTACTTCTCTAGAATTAGGAACTATGCCTTGAGGTTGATTTTCTCTAAAACTTAGAATGAATGAATTATTCTTAACTATTCTATCAAATCTATACATATATTGAACAAAAAGATAATTACAATAGATAAAATATTTTCAGTATATCTTCCATCATTATCTTCAAGCCTTCCATGAATATCTTGATTCTTACTAACTATGCTCAGCAGCATTAATTTCTTCAAGCAGCATTAATTTGGTCTTAGCAGCATTAACTACTAAGCAGCACTAACCACTAGCAGTACTAACTAGCTAAGCAGTACTAACTTTGTTCAAGCAGTACTAACTTTGACTAGCAGTATTAATTCTACTAGCAGTAGTAATACTCAGCAGTATTAACTTTGAAGTCTTCTAGCCGTAGTAATTATGAACTAGCAGCATTAACCATACTTGAGCTTTTCTTCAGTTCCCAACAATCTCCCCCTAACTTGACTTTTAGGAAAAGAAGTCAAGTTCTTCAGAATTGATCTTCAAGATGCTTTCAACACTTCAGATTCAGTTTCCCAAATTTGGATCTAAGCCCAAACTTTGATTGACAGTTCTTCTCACCATAATCTTGGCCATCTCTGAATCCTTTGTGCATACTAGTGTAGCTTTCAGCATCCCTTCTAACTTCTCTTTGCTATGCTCATAAATTCTGTCTACCAGGTAGTATTCATGATAACAATTGTCAATAGTAATCATGTATACCCCACAGTTTTCAAAAAGTATCCATTTATCAATCTTCTTGAATATAAACTTTCTGTTGATATCATCTTGTTCCATCTTCACTCCTACAGTAGCAGTTCACCAATGAGCTTGTTGAACCTATCAAAAGTTTGAGTCATAGACTCATTCTTTGAAGAAGTGAAGTTCTCATACTGCTGCTTTAGAACATCTCTTTGATTCCTTTTGATGCTTTTAGTTCCAGCAAATCTTTTCTCTAGAGCATTCCAGAGAATCTGAGCATCGGTGCAGTTGCAAAATTGATGCTGATATTCATTGGGGATGGCCAAGAGCAGAGTGCTCAAGGCCTTCATCTCTGTCTGTCTGATCTTCCTCTCACCATCTGTCTTTGGTGGAGGTCTTTTCCCATCTGGTTCTATCTTTCCTGCTTCAGAAGGACCATTCTCAATGATATCCCACATTGAGTAGTCGGTGAGAAGAATGTATTGTCTAATTCTGATCTTCCACATGTCAAACTCACTGGGTTTGAGCATTGGAACCTTAGAGACCAGAGTACTGTTTGATTCTGCAAGGTTTTCCATGATGAATGAATAGATGTTTCTGAGGGAGTTAGGCTCTGATACCACTTGTCAGGATCGAATTCTTAACAAGAATAAATTCTCAGAAACTAATATCAAAGAAGTTGTGGAATAACACTTTGATATTCAATAAAACAGTAAACAAAACAGTATATGATCAATAACTTGCAAACTTGTATTGAATGCTTGAATTTACAAGATTAAACACACAACCTCAATATTGATGAACAGACTCACCAATACGAATTCTACTTCTCTAGAATTAGGAACTATGCCTTGAGGTTGATTTTCTCTAAAACTTAGAATGAATGAATTATTCTTAACTATTCTATCAAATCTATACATATATTGAACAAAAAGATAATTACAATAGATAAAATATCTTTAGTATATCTTCCATCATTATCTTCAAGCCTTCCATGAATATCTTGATTCTTTCCAGCTGTCATCCTTTCCATCCGGATCTTTAAGTCATAAGCAGTACTAACTATGCTCAGCAGCATTAATTTCTTCAAGCAGCATTAACTTGGTCTTAGCAGCATTAACTACTAAGCAGCACTAACCACTAGCAGTACTAACTAGCTAAGCAGTACTAACTTTGTTCAAGCAGTACTAACTTTGACTAGCAGTATTAATTCTACTAGCAGTAGTAATACTCAGCAGTATTAACTTTGAAGTTTTCTAGCAGTAGTAATTCTGAACTAGCAGCATTAACCATACTTAAGCTTTTCTTCAGTTCCCAACATTATGGATGAGAAATCAACTATTAGATTATGACCTTCAACTATCAAAGATTCCTATCTATTGCGACAGCAGTAGTGCTATAGCTATAGCAAATAATCCAGTACTACATTCAAAGACAAAACACATAGAGATCAGATATCACTTTATCAGAGATCATGTGATGAATGGTGATATTGAACTTCACTTTATTCCTAATGACTTTCAGCTCGTTGATTTATTCACCAAACCTCTTGATGAGACAAGGTTCAACTTTCTCATCAGTGAGCTTGGAATGTTGAATATCGAAGAATAAATCTTCAGCGCTCATGCATTGTGTCAGTAATCATAAGTTCCCCTTTTTTATCATTCTCTCTGATAAACATTCTGACTCTCAGGTATGTTTTCTCAATCCCTACAACTGAATCTTCATTCAGTTAAGATGTTTTTCAAAATATAAACTTTAATCACTGAAACTTTCGTCAAATGATTAAAAGCTTTTTGAAATAAATTTATCACTGATATTTCTAGTCAGTGATCCTTTAAAAGAAAATCTATCCCTATCTTTACCATCAGGGATACTTTCAAAAAGAAAATCTATCTCTAACTTTTTTTCAGCGATAATTTCAAAATGGACAAATGAATAGTATCTTTCTTCTATGACGTCATTTGAACCGACAATCCACGACATGCCTTTTTCTGACACGTTCGTCCGTTGCACTTCTATCCAATCAACTTCGTGGGACGTGTCCATGTCATGATGAGCGTTTGCTTTTCCGACTCTCACATTCTCTCTCCTCTGTCACACGTATAAAAGGAATGTTTTTCCCTTCTTATCATTTTACGCTTTCTGGAAATACTTTCAAAGCAAGAATACTATCTCAAGCATTCTAAACATTCTCAAGCATTTGCATCATCTTCTTCGAAGATCAACAGGTTATTCTTGATCTTATTCTTTTTCTTATCTTAAAATCTTTTTACATAAACCTCCTTTTATGGATTTATAAGATTCTAATCACATAAAATCATTTTCATTTTTGATTTTATTCTTTAAAAACCATCTTATTTTGATTATTCTTCATTCAAAATCCTGTTTTTCTTCCTGTTCTTATATCTTTTATAAAGAACACCTTTTTAATCTTCAAATTTGTTGCTTTTCTATGTTTCTTTCCTCAAATAGAAACTAGACAAATCTTCTTTATTTTTAGTCTAAAACCTTTTCTTCTACTCTTTTATCTACTCATATTCAGAATGGCTCAATTTGCTCTTGTTGCCTCAAGAACGTCAAGTTCGCCATCGCTGAATCAGAGCTTCTGAAGAACAATCATCTCCCTCGTCTCGATTTTGACGGTGTTAAGTATCCACATCTGAAGAAAGCTGCAATGTTCCTGAAGCAATCCTGCATTGCTTATGCTATCACTGTGGATCCCACACCCTCCAAAGCTCTTCTCCAGCAATTCTGGTTTACTGCTGATGAAACCTCTATCACCAACAAAAAGGGTGAACAGGTTCCTGCTATCTCCTTCAGCACTCAACTAGGCTCAGGGATGATGACTTCCCTAGGCCTGAGGAAAGCTCTACGTTTTCCTGACAAACCCAGGAATGGATTCGATGCCTTGCCAACTGACGTTGAACTCATCCAATTCCTGGATGCCATGGAATATGCTTGGGAACCCAAGCCAAGGACAACAATTCCAAACAAAAAGCTGACTCTTGTGAAGAAGGCACTGATGCCTTCCCAGCTAAACTACATCTTCTCACACTTCATCCAGTGTATGAGTGGGAAGAGTGGGTCACTGGACCAAGCCAGCAAGGTTCAGGTCCAGATGGCTTACTCAGTGATAGTTAGACGCAACTTCGACTACGCAACAGCTATATTTGATGACATGAAGTCAAAGATAGAGAAGACCGAGAGGGATCCCAAAGTCCCCTACGTACGCTTTATCTGCGCGTACCTGAAGTTCCTCTACCCTACCACTTACCCCACCAACTCGGATGCATCTTTTCCAAAAGTGGGTCAGCGATCCCTGGAAGTCAAGCCGCTCCCCAACGAGGTAAGTATCTTTGAACTTCGCTCCCGACTCTCTCTCTCCTCACTTCTTCTACTTCAGCGGCCACGCAGGAGGTTCCTTCTTCTGCTATCCCTGCCGCTACCCCTTCCAAACGACCATCAACTGGCTCCCTTGGTCCTTCGAAAAAACCCAAGGTGACCAAGGAGAAAGCTACTTCTAGCTCTATCCCTAAGGATGTTTCTCCACAAACTTCCTTGGATGCTTTCGTGGGTCTCTCCTCTACATCCTCAAAAGCAACCACTTCAACCGTGCCAGCGATCTCGGTCGCTGTCACAACAACAGTGACACAACCTACAATCTCGGTTCAACACTGTTGGGAACTGAAGAAAAGATTAAGTATGGTTAATGCTGCTGGTTCAAAGATTACTACTGCTAGTGTTATTCAAGGTTAATACTGCTGAGTATTACTACTGCTAGTAGAATTAATACTGCTAGTAGTTAGTGCTGCTTAGTAGTTAATACTGCTAGTTAGTTAATACTGCTGAGCATAGTTAGTGTTGCTTAAGAGATCCGAATGGAAAGAATAACAGCTGGATGGATTGAAGATATACATGGAAGCTTAGAGATATACATGGAAGATATACTGAAGATTTGTTTATTTATTGTAATTATCTTTTGATTAGTATAGGTATAGAATGTATAGAATAGATAGAAAAACTTTTGATAATTATTCATTCTAAGATAGAGAGAAAACAACCTCAAGGCATAGATCCTAATTCTAGAGAAGTAGAATTCGTATTGGTGAGCCTGTTCATCAATATTGAGGTTGAGTGTGTAATCTTGTGATTTCAATTATTCAATACAAGTTTACAGTTTGTTATTCATATTTACTGTTTGTGATTACTGTTCCATTGAAATATCAAAGTGTTATTCCGCAAACTTCTTTGATATTGTTTCTGAGAATTAATTCTTGTTAAGAATTCGATCCTGATAAGTGGTATCAGAACTAAACTCTCTCAGAAACATCTATTTATCATGGAAAATCTTACAGAATCAAGCAGTACTTTTGTCTCCAAGGTTCCAATGCTCAAACCCAGTGAGTTTGACATGTGGAAGATCAGAATCAGACAATATATTCTTCTCACTGACTACTCAATGTGGGATATCATTGAAAATGGTCCTTCTGAAGCTGGAAGGATAGGACCAGATGGGAAAAGACCTCCACCAAAGACAGATGGTGAAAGGAAGATCAGACAGACAGAGATGAAGGCCTTGAGCACTCTGCTCTTGGCCATCCCCAATGAATATCAGCATCAATTTTGCAACTGCACTGATGCTCAAATTCTCTGGAATGCTCTAGAGAAAAGATTTGCTGGAACTAAGAGCATCAAAAGAAATCAAAGAGATGTTCTAAAGCAGCAATATGAGAACTTTACTTCCTCAAAGAATAAGTCTATGACTCAAACTTTTGATAGGTTCAACAAGCTCATTGGTGAACTGGCTACTGTAGGAGTGAAGATGGATCAAGATGACATCAACAGAAAGTTCCTCAGATCTCTTGGGGATGAATGGACTATGTACACTGTCTCATATAGGCAGAGTGACAATCTGGAAGAGAAAGAACTTGATGATCTATACAATGATCTAAGAGTTTTTGAAACTGAGGTAGAGATCAAGAAGAAGCCTACTGGTTATGTCCACAATTCTGCACTTCTTTCAGCAGCCATTGATACTACTGCCATCCTTGAAGCAGTTAGTACTGCTAGTGGAGCAAGTTCAGAAAAGAACTGAAACAATCTTTGAAGCCTTTTTGTCCAGTCATTGTAACAATTCATTGATCAATGATGATCTGGATCAACTTCACCCTGATGACCTGGAGGAGATGGATATCAAATGGCAGATGGCCATGCTATCCATGAGGGTGAAGAAGTTCATTAAAAGAACAGGAAGGAATAACTTCTCTCAAAGAAGAGAAGATGGAGCTGGTTTTGACAAGACCAAGGTGGAATGTTATAAGTGTCACATGAAAGGACACTTTGCTAGAGAATGCAGGAGTGCTGTTCCAAACAACAACCACTAACAAGCTCAGAATGGAGGCTACACTCAGAACAAGAATCCTGTTCAAGCCCTTGTTTCTCAACAAGGAATGGGATTTGACTGGAGTGATCAAGCTGAGGAAGCCATTCAGAATCAAGCTCTTATGGCACAAGTGTCAGATCTCCCCTCTGAGGTAATTTCTAATCTTTGCACTAAATCTTGCATTGACACTGTCAAAAGATACAGGGATCACAATCAAAGTATGTGTGATGACCTCAAAAGATTAGAAAAGGATAGAAGAGATTATGTGTTAATAGTAGAAAGATTTGAAGAGCAAATCAAAGGCTTTCAAGCTAATTAACTTCAACACTCCTATGACACTAACTATTGGAAGTGGGAAAAGAATGAGTTAGAAACCAAACTGTCTAAATCCTTAGAAGAGAGTGATAGGCTGAAGGAGGAACTGTCTAAAGTTAAACTTGACATAGAAAAGTTTTCATATGCTTCAAAAGCAATGGATTCTCTTCTAAAGGCTCAGATTCATGATAAGATGAAACCTGGTATTGGATACAACAGTACACCTCCTCCTTACAACAACAATTATATCTCTCCTACTTCAGACTTGTTAGAAACCAAGGAGAAAAAGGACTTATCTGAGAAAGCCTTTAAGATAGATCCTTTGGATGAAGTAGTAATTAAGGATTTAACTAAGAAAGAAGCCAGTGAGAATAGAGATAATGATGTGAGTAAAGAGATCCCATTAGAAAACAACATTATCACCAATGAGGGATGTGGGAAAATCTGGATCAAGTCCAAGGAGATAGAGAAGACCAAAGGAAAAGATAACAAGGTTCATTACAAACAAACCACGGTTGTAAATCCTGGATCTTGTAAACAGTGTGATTGCAGTAAAGCCAAGAGCCTAAATTCTGGTTTAAAAAGAGGAAATCAAAGAAACTGGAATAATCAATGGGCTCAGAAGCAAGGAGTTGATCTGAGTAAAATCAATAGACCAAAACCTTGCTTCATATGTGGCAAGTTAAATCATTTGGCTAAATATTGCTTCTTTAACCCTATTAATCAACAGATGACATTTCAAAGATTTGTGCAAAAACCTGTTGGTTATAGGAAGGCTGGAAAGAAACATGGTGAACAGAAAGGCCCCATGAAGAAAATGATTTTAAAAGAAAGTATTAAAATGTGGGTGCCCAAAAGCACTAAAACTGTTAGTACTGCTGATAGGATTAGTGCTGCTGGAAGTATTACTGCTGCTACCTGTGTTAGTACTGCTGAAAACATTAATGCTGCTAATACAGTTAGTACCTCTTCAAAGGTTAATACTGCCAACACAGTTACTGCTGCTAACACAGTTACTACTGCTAACAAGGTTAGTACTGCTAAGCATGCAAGTGCTGCTAAGGCAGTTAGTAACTCTAAAACCAGTACTGTTTCTAGCACAAATGTTTCCAAGCCTATTATTGTGACAAAGTACTCCAAGAATGAGGAGTTAAAATTCAAAAATCTTGTCAAGAAAGAATGCAAGTATTTTGATGAGACAGGGGTACCCAAGACCACTTTGGCTTGGGTTCCTAATTCATACTAACTGATCTGTCTTATGTGCAGGGCAACCAACAGCTCAAGGGAAGGAGCATATGGCATGTGGATAGTGGTTTCTCTAGGCACATGACAGGTAACATGTCATGCCTTCAGGATTTCAAGCATATCAATGGAGGACATGTTGCATTTGGAGATAATCTTACTAGTGGTAAGATAAGTGGAAAAGGTAATGTCACCAAAGGTAAGATGACATTTGAGGATGTCTACTATGTTGATCAATTGAAGTACAACCTGTTAAGTGTATCACAGGTTTGTGACAAACAACATAGTATATTATTTACAAATACTGAGTGTATGATCCTTGCTCCAGGGTTCAAGGTAGTTGATGAAAGCATGATACTACTTAGAACTCCAAGAAAGGACAATGTTTACTGTCTAGATATGGACAATGTTAATAGTGATTCATCTCTAAATTGTCTTGTTTCAAAAGCTTCTGTAGATGAATCCTCTCTTTGGCACAGAAGGATGTGTCACATGAATTTTAAAACAATGAACAAACTTGTTAAAAACAACCTTGTAAGAGGTTTACCATCTAAAGTCTTCTCATGTGATGATCATTGTGTTGCTTGCCTTAAAGGCAAACAGCATAAATCTTTTCATAAGACCAAAGAGATAAATTCAATTTCTTCTTGTCTCCAGTTATTGCACATGGGTCTGTTTGGTCCTACAAATGTTATGAGTATAGGCAAGAAATCTTACTGATTGGTTATTGTTGATGATTACTCTAGATTTACCTGGGTATATTTTCTAAGGACTAAGGATGAGACAAGTGGACTGATCAAATCCTTTATCCTAAGAATTGAAAACCAAACTAATCAAAAAGTAAAAGTCATGAGATCAGATAATGGGACTGAATTCAAAAATCTGGATCTAAACACCTTCTGTGAAGAAAAAGGCATTGAGAGACAGTATAGTGCGCCTAGGACTCCTCAACAGAATGGTGTTGCTGAAAGGAGAAATAGGACACTAATAGAGGCTGCTAGATCTCTGTTGGCTGATTCAAAACTGCCAATTACCTTCTGGGCTGAAGCAGTTAATTGTTATGTCCAAAACAGAGTTCTAGTAGTTAAGCCAAAGAACAAGACACCATATGAGCTTTTAAATAAAAGAAAACCTTTCATTGGATTTTTCAAACCTTTTGGGTGTCCTTGTACAATTCTCAATACCAAATCTCACTTAGGTAAGTTTGATAGCAAAGCAGATGATGGATTTCTTGTTGGGTATTCACCTCAAAGTAAGGCTTATAGAGTTTTTAATACATCTTCTAGAATAATTGAAGAAAGTGACAATGTCAAATGCAATGAGAACACACCAAATCCTATTGGAACTGGTCCTCAGTGGCTATTTGACATTGACTCACTAACTAACTCCTTTGGTTTCAGTAGTGATGAACATGCAGGTTCAGGATGTGGAGGATCAGGGAATATAAAGGTTCAAGAAAATATATCTAAATCAGTGATCTTTCCCATACCCACAGTGAATTCCTTTGCAGACTGTGAAAAGGAACCATCCACTGGACCAAGTCAGAATGAAGAAGAAAGTAGAGATGAGGAGACTCAAGAAAGTAAAGAATCAGAAGTAGCTGCTGAAAACAATTCAGTTGAGTTGAATGACTCTAATCTAGAGGCTGGACTTAATGAAGAACCTAGTCATAACACCAGAGTTCAAAAGAATCACCCTCCACAGCTGGTAATAGGAGATATATCCTCTCCTATGATGACTAGACACCAAAGCAGGCTTCAAGAAATGCAAGATCAACAGCATACAGTGCTTTCTTGCTTTCTATCCCAGCTTGAGCCTAAAAAGGCACATGATGCTATGAAAGAATCCAGCTGGATAGAAGCAATGCAAGAAGAACTGTTACAGTTCAAGCTACAAGATGTATGGGATCTAGTAGACCTTCCTAAAGGTCACAGAGCAATTGGCACAAAGTGGATCTTTAGAAACAAGAGAGATGAAAGAGGAATTGTCATAAAGAACAAAGCAAGGCTGGTGGCTCAAGGGTATACTCAAGAAGAGGGTATAGATTATGAAGAAGTTTTTGCACCTGTGGCTAGGATAGAAGCAATCAGATTATTCCTAGCCTATGCTTCTTACATGAACTTCAAAGTCTATCAAATGGATGTAAAAAGTGCTTTTCTCTATGGCTCAATTGAAGAAGAGGTATATGTCTGTCAACCACCAGGGTTTGAAAACCCAAGCTATCCATACAGGGTATACAAATTGAAGAAAGCTCTTTATGGACTGCATCAAGCTCCAAGAGCATGGTATGACACTCTGTCATCCTATCTCTTGGAAAATGGCTTTGAAAGATGAGTCATTGATAGGACTCTATTTATCAAGAGAAAGAAGAAGGATATCTTGCTGGTCCAAATCTATGTTGATGACATTATCTTTGGATCTACAAGAGACAGCATGTGCAAAGAGTTTGAGGACCTAATGCATCAAAGGTTTAAAATGAGTTCCATGGGGGAACTTACTTTCTTTCTTGGACTCCAAGTTCAACAGAAGTCAGATGGAATCTTCATCTGTCAGTCCAAGTATGTGCAGGACATCCTAACCAAGTTTGGTTTCTCAGATTCAAAACCTGCCAGCACACCTATGGAGACACACAAGCAGATAACAGCAGATCTTGAGGGGGAGGATATGTATGTGCATCATTATAGATCCATGATTGGCTCTCTCATGTATCTCACAGCATCAAGGCCTGATATAATGTTTCCAGTATGTGTATGTGCAAGATTCCAAGTTAGGCCAAAGCAATCTCACTTTCAAGCTGTTAAGAGGATATTCAGATATCTCAAAGGGCAACCCAGATTGGGACTTTGGTATCCTCATGACTCACCCTTTGACCTAATAGCATACTCAGACAGTGATCTAGGTGGGGCAAACTTGGACAGAAAATCTACTTCTGGAGGATGTCAGTTCTTGGGTGCTAGACTAGTTTCATGGCAGTGCAAGAAACAAACCACAGTGTCCACATCTACAACTGAGGCAGAGTACATAGCAGCTGCAAGTTGCTGTTCTCAAGTCTTATGGATTCAGAATCAAATGTTGGACTATGGGGTAACCTTTCTACACACTCCCATTTTTATTGATAATAGCAGTGCTATCAGCATTGTAAATAATCCTGTCAAGCACTCTAAGACAAAGCACATTGAGATCAGGTATCACTTCATAAGAGACTGTAATGAAAAGAAACTTGTACAAGTTGTAAAAGTTCATACTGACAACCAGTTTGCTGATCTATTCACCAAAGCTTTTGATGTGGGTAGATTCACTTTCTTGGTAACAAGTGTGGGAATGATCAACTCTGAATAAGCATTCTCTCAAAAAGTGGTTCAATATCTGAATATTATAGGTTCTTGGTGTTACTAATCCTCCTTTGCAGAGCATACTTAGCAGTACTAAATTCAGCCTAAGCTTCAAAGAGTAAGTGCAGTTAATACTGCTAGTTAGTTAATACTGCTAGTTAGTTAATACTGCTCGTAGTTAATACTGTTAGTTAGTTAATACTGCTAGTAGTTAATACTGCTCGCGGTTAATACTGCTTGTTCGTTAATACTGCCCTAGGTTAATACTTCTTATGTCCCGATTACTATAAATACTCTTTGCCCGCCTAAACGTTCATAACGACTCTTTGTATACTGTTCACTTGCGCTCTAAACCCTTTCTCTCTCAAGTTCAAAGTTTTCAGGCAAACTTTTTGCAAGGATTAATGGCATCAATGGCATTCATAGATGAACACAATGAAATCGCGATGCTACAGAAGCCCAAACAGGCCGCTGGGTTCCACCAGATTGTGGATTTCCTAAAGTCAAGCCATATTGCTCATGCTCTTACTGTTGCTCCTACAATCTATATCGAGCATCAAAGGCAGTTCTGGGCTAATGCCACCATTGTTGCTGAGAATGGTGTGCAGATGATCAAGACAAGGGTGTGTGACCAACCCTTAACAGTTACTGAAGAAGTTATTCGCATCAGTCTACGTCTAGACGATGCCTCTGGTATAACTTCTATCCCAAATGATGAACTGTTCTCTTCCCTTGCAAGAATGGGGTATGGAGGCCCGTTGGGTGTGTTTAAGTTTTCAAAAGCTAAATTCTCACCCCAATGGCGTTTTTTTGTTCATACCTTGATCACTGCATCTCTAAAAAGACTACTGGATAGAGTGAGTTCAGCAGTCCCATTGCTTATGCTTTGGTCTGTTTGGCCACTGCCAGAAGGTACAATTTTTCACAAATGATTTTCAGTGATCTTGTATCAAACATGGGAAACAAAAAGAGTTTCTTTATGTACCCCAGGTTTGTTCAAGAAGTTATTACTCATGAATTGACGGCTATACCTCAACCTGTTGGGGTATATGTACCTAAACCCCCCAAAGGCAAGGTTTTCTCAAATATGAGAAGATCTGTTGGGGACTCTGAAGGAGTTGACACCCCATTGTTCTCTACAATGATGGTGGTGTCCCAAACCACTGAAGGTATGGCATCAGGGTCAAGGCCCCCATTAGACCTTCCTACTGCTAGCCAATCCCAACCTTCCCACTCAAAATCTATCCCCCGGTCCCTTCTTGAAAAACCAACCTCTCCTATCACCCAAACTTACAAGAGGAAACAGGTAAAGAAGGCCCCTTCCCTTCTTGTACCATCATCCCCCAAGCCTTTAAGCCCTCTAAAGGAGAATTCTCCTTTAGGGAATATCCATAGGGAAACCAAAGGGGTGTCTCCCAACCCCAAGGAGGTGCTCTCTGAGGCGGAGGAGGAAGAGCATATGGGTGATGAGGCTGCCACTACTCCTGCTAGCACAGAGGAGGAAAGTGGTAACATCAATAAGACCTCCCCCATGGCAACTTTGAATGAGCAATCATTTGAAGGTCCCTGGTGCCAAGAAACCACGGGGGTGGATAGTGCTTCTGCTAGGCAGAAGACTTCCACTACTAAAAGATCCAATGATCCTTCAAAGGAGGGTAACACTTCTAGAGAAGGTGAGGACAGATATAACTACCAGGAATTGATGGATACCATGGGAAACATCAACCAAGATGTCATCAAACAAGGAAAAGAAATAGAAGAAATGAAGCTGGTCATTCTGTCACAACAAATACAGATTGCTAAGCTGAAGAAGATGGTGATCAGTCTGGTACAGAGGAAGAAGAGAAAGCAATTCCAACTAAGGAGAAGGAAATCTGAGAAAGATGCTCCCAAAAAGGGGGAGATCAACATGGAAGAAGCCACAAGAGAGGGGGAGCTTGATGAGGAAAAAGAAAAAGTTGAGGGGGAGCATGATGGGGAGAAGAATAGTACTGAAAGGGAGTTAGAAGCAGAAACTGTTAGTGCTGCTGAAACTTCACAGGCAGTAGTAACAGAGTTATCTCCAACAGAAATTGAAGTAGCTGAAATGCTGATCAAAGCAAAGAATGACATTCCCAAAGCAAAGGGAGTGGTCATAAATGAAGGGGGAGCAAAGAAAAGAGAAAAGAAAGAAATGGCTGCAGAAGCAAAGAATAAGGGAAAAGCAAAAATGGTGGAATCTGATCAACCAGTCAAGAAGCAAAGGTTGGTTGAATCAGATGAAGCCTTAGCCAGGAAGATGCAGGAGGAGATTGAAAAAGAAGAAAGAGTTCAGGTAGAAAAGGACAGGGAGATGGCAAAGGCTCTAGTTGCTGAATTAAATGAAGCTTATCAGAAAGGGCTTGAAACAGAGAAAGCTAAGCAAAGGGCAATAAGCTTGAGAAAGGCCATGATAGTCAAATCAAGTGCAAAGAAAAGAAGACCTTCACAAACTTACCTTGCCACTCAAGAAAGAAACAAAATGATAACTTTCTTGAGGAGTGCAATTGGGGTAAAGAAAGAAATGTTTGTGAAGATGAATTTTGATCAAATCCAGGATCTTTATGAAAAAGAAATGGGGAAGCTGAAGGGCAATGAAAAGGATAGAATGGAGTTTGAAAAGAAGGCCAAGGAGAGTAATGATGTGAATATCAATCAACCATTCCCTGAAAGTGAAGAGGGAACTCCTATCAAAGAAAAGACAGAGAACAAGGAAGAGAAGAAGAAGTTTGCTGGTCTATTCACCAAAGCTTTTGATGTGGGTAGATTCACTTTCTTGGTAACAAGTGTGGGAATGATCAACTCTGAATAAGCATTCTCTCAAAAAGTGGTTCAATATCTGAATATTATAGGTTCTTGGTGTTACTAATCCTCCTTTGCAGAGCATACTTAGCAGTACTAAATTCAGCCTAAGCTTCAAAGAGTAAGTGCAGTTAATACTGCTAGTTAGTTAATACTGCTAGTTAGTTAATACTGCTCGTAGTTAATACTGCTAGTTAGTTAATACTGCTAGTAGTTAATACTGCTCGCGGTTAATACTGCTTGTTCGTTAATACTGCCCTAGGTTAATACTGCTTATGTCCCGAATACTATAAATACTCTTTGCCCGCCTAAACGTTCATAACGACTCTTTGTATACTGTTCACTTGCGCTCTAAACCCTTTCTCTCTCAAGTTCAAAGTTTTCAGGCAAACTTTTTGCAAGGATTAATGGCATCAATGGCATTCATAGATGAACACAATGAAATCGCGATGCTACAGAAGCCCAAACAGGCCGCTGGGTTCCACCAGATTGTGGATTTCCTAAAATCAAGCCATATTGCTCATGCTCTTACTGTTGCTCCTACAATCTATATCGAGCATCAAAGGCAGTTCTGGGCTAATGCCACCATTGTTGCTGAGAATGGTGTGCAGATGATCAAGACAAGGGTGTGTGACCAACCCTTAACAGTTACTGAAGAAGTTATTCGCATCAGTCTACGTCTAGACGATGCCTCTGGTATAACTTCTATCCCAAATGATGAACTGTTCTCTTCCCTTGCAAGAATGGGGTATGGAGGCCCGTTGGGTGTGTTTAAGTTTTCAAAAGCTAAATTCTCACCCCAATGGCGTTTTTTTGTTCATACCTTGATCACTGCATCTCTAAAAAGACTACTGGATAGAGTGAGTTCAGCAGTCCCATTGCTTATGCTTTGGTCTGTTTGGCCACTGCTAGAAGGTACAATTTTTCACAAATGATTTTCAGTGATCTTGTATCAAACATGGGAAACAAAAAGAGTTTCTTTATGTACCCCAGGTTTGTTCAAGAAGTTATTACTCATGAATTGACGGCTATACCTCAACCTGTTGGGGTATATGTACCTAAACCCCCCAAAGGCAAGGTTTTCTCAAATATGAGAAGATCTGTTGGGGACTCTGAAGGAGTTGACACCCCATTGTTCTCTACAATGATGGTGGTGTCCCAAACCACTGAAGGTATGGCATCAGGGTCAAGGCCCCCATTAGACCTTCCTACTGCTAGCCAATCCCAACCTTCCCACTCAAAATCTATCCCCCGGTCCCTTCTTGAAAAACCAACCTCTCCTATCACCCAAACTTACAAGAGGAAACAGGTAAAGAAGGCCCCTTCCCTTCTTGTACCATCATCCCCCAAGCCTTTAAGCCCTCTAAAGGAGAATTCTCCTTTAGGGAATATCCATAGGGAAACCAAAGGGGTGTCTCCCAACCCCAAGGAGGTGCTCTCTGAGGCGGAGGAGGAAGAGCATATGGGTGATGAGGCTGCCACTACTCCTGCTAGCACAGAGGAGGAAAGTGGTAACATCAATAAGACCTCCCCCATGGCAACTTTGAATGAGCAATCATTTGAAGGTCCCTGGTGCCAAGAAACCACGGGGGTGGATAGTGCTTCTGCTAGGCAGAAGACTTCCACTACTAAAAGATCCAATGATCCTTCAAAGGAGGGTAACACTTCTAGAGAAGGTGAGGACAGATATAACTACCAGGAATTGATGGATACCATGGGAAACATCAACCAAGATGTCATCAAACAAGGAAAAGAAATAGAAGAAATGAAGCTGGTCATTCTGTCACAACAAATACAGATTGCTAAGCTGAAGAAGATGGTGATCAGTCTGGTACAGAGGAAGAAGAGAAAGCAATTCCAACTAAGGAGAAGGAAATCTGAGAAAGATGCTCCCAAAAAGGGGGAGATCAACATGGAAGAAGCCACAAGAGAGGGGGAGCTTGATGAGGAAAAAGAAAAAGTTGAGGGGGAGCATGATGGGGAGAAGAATAGTACTGAAAGGGAGTTAGAAGCAGAAACTGTTAGTGCTGCTGAAACTTCACAGGCAGTAGTAACAGAGTTATCTCCAACAGAAATTGAAGTAGCTGAAATGTTGATCAAAGCAAAGAATGACATTCCCAAAGCAAAGGGAGTGGTCATAAATGAAGGGGGAGCAAAGAAAAGAGAAAAGAAAGAAATGGCTGCAGAAGCAAAGAATAAGGGAAAAGCAAAAATGGTGGAATCTGATCAACCAGTCAAGAAGCAAAGGTTGGTTGAATCAGATGAAGCCTTAGCCAGGAAGATGCAGGAGGAGATTGAAAAAGAAGAAAGAGTTCAGGTAGAAAAGGACAGGGAGATGGCAAAGGCTTTAGCTGCTGAATTAAATGAAGCTTATCAGAAAGGGCTTGAAACAGAGAAAGCTAAGCAAAGGGCAATAAGCTTGAGAAAGGCCATGATAGTCAAATCAAGTGCAAAGAAAAGAAGACCTTCACAAACTTACCTTGCCACTCAGGAAAGAAACAAAATGATAACTTTCTTGAGGAGTGCAATTGGGGTAAAGAAAGAAATGTTTGTGAAGATGAATTTTGATCAAATCCAGGATCTTTATGAAAAAGAAATGGGGAAGCTGAAGGGCAATGAAAAGGATAGAATGGAGTTTGAAAAGAAGGCCAAGGAGAGTAATGATGTGAATATCAATCAACCATTCCCTGAAAGTGAAGAGGGAACTCCTATCAAAGAAAAGACAGAGAACAAGGAAGAGAAGAAGAAGGAAGCTACTTTAGGGCAAGTTCAAAAGACTCTGAAAAGAACCAAAATGATGGCTAAAAGAAAGAAGAGTGTAAAGAAGCCTAGAGTAGAAGAAGAACAAAAGGTTGCTGAAGAAGAAGAGGCACCTCAGAATGAAGCTACATCTCAGGAAGTACCACAGAGTTCATATGCAAACATGTACATGGTAATATTGGATAAAATTCCAAAGCCTATCTCAGCTGAACCTGTTGGATTCAAACCTCCTGAGGTCATTCACTGGGATACTATGGAGGTGGATGGCAAAGAATACATCAGATTGAAAAGAAATGATGAGAAGTATGAAGTATACAGCACCTGGAACAAAATTGTCAGAGAGTGTTCAAGATCTGATTTGGAAGAAATGTTTGAAGTGGGGATGAAAATTTATGCAGATCAGTTGACAGCTCCAGGGTTACCTATTGTGAAGCTAGTCATGGAATACTTGTGCATGTTATTCAATCCAGAAGCAGTGAAGCACTTAATCAGAGATGTGTTCAAAACTGTTAGAGGATGGACTCTCTATGAAAGGAGTGGAGTATATGAACTGGCACTGGATACTTTTCACATGGAGTATTACTTGGTGGATAGGGTCTACAATCACACAAACCTAAAGCTTCATGCCATGTTGAATAAGAAGTTGGGTTGTGCACCAAATTCAGAAATGGCCAAGTATCTAATTCAGAGGACTATCAATCAGAGTATGGGACTGGATCCTAACATTGGAGTAGATCAATGAAGTTTTGGAAGCATCTTGAAGAGCATCTTGAAGATTAATTCTGAAGAACTTGACTTCTTTTCCTAAAAGTCAAGTTAGGGGGAGATTGTTGGGAACTGAAGAAAAGATTAAGTATGGTTAATGTTGTTGGTTCAAAGATTACTACTGCTAGTGTTATTCAAGGTTAATACTGCTGAGTATTACTACTGCTAGTAGAATTAATACTGCTAGTAGTTAGTGCTGCTTAGTAGTTAATACTGCTAGTTAGTTAATACTGCTGAGCATAGTTAGTGCTGCTTAAGAGATCCGAATGGAAAGAATAACAGCTGGATGGATTGAAGATATACATGGAAGCTTAGAGATATACATGGAAGATATACTGAAGATTTGTTTATTTATTGTAATTATCTTTTGATTAGTATAGGTATAGAATGTATAGAATAGATAGAAAAACTTTTGATAATTATTCATTCTAAGATAGAGAGAAAACAGCCTCAAGGCATAGATCCTAATTCTAGAGAAGTAGAATTCGTATTGGTGAGCCTGTTCATCAATATTGAGGTTGAGTGTGTAATCTTGTGATTTCAATTATTCAATACAAGTTTACAGTTTGTTATTCATATTTACTGTTTGTGATTACTGTTCCATTGAAATATCAAAGTGTTATTCCGCAAACTTCTTTGATATTGTTTCTGAGAATTAATTCTTGTTAAGAATTCGATCCTGATAAACACCCTAAGGTAACTACCCCTATCCCTACATCTTCTATCCCCATATCTAGTCCTTCTATTTCTTTGATCTCTAACCCTCCCTCTATCTCTACTCCACAGTTTGGACCCATAGGACCTGAACATCAATCTTTTGAGGAATCTTTACAATTCTACAAAATGTTTGATAATTCAGGTATCCCTATAACCTTAAACACTTCTCCCAACTCACCATATAAGCCTGTTTCTCAAAAACTAACTTATATTTCTGGTCTTAGCTTGGCGACTGTTGACACCAATGTCAACAATCTGAGTGCAAAGGTGGATTCTATGACTGCTTCTCTCAACACCACCACCAACGCTGTTCAATTAGCTGGTGAAGCGCTGAAGACGCTGACAGTCACCTGTGCCTCCAAAGCTGACGTTTCTCAACTCGCTACTCTCCAAGAACCGATTGACAAAGTCAAGAAAGACTCACAGCAACAATTTGCGGATCTGTCTACAAAGGTTGATGCCTGTGAAGTCCTTCTTCAGCAAATCTTGTCTCACCTGAAGGCGCCAGCTCCGACTCCTACTCCCTCATTCACAGAGAACGATCGAACATCGTTGAACATTGTCGTGGAATTTATTCATCAGGCAACATCTGATATTCCTGCGTTTGAAGGCCGTCTGGATTGTTTGGAGGCTGAAGTTCAGCTGTTGGCCGCTGCAAAAGCTTCATCTCCTTCTAGAGTTCTCTCTCTCAATGATAATGACAAAGAGGGGGAGAAAGTAGCTGTAGAAAATACGGAGTTTGAAGTAGATGCTGAGGTCCATCAAAAGAAAACTCCCTCTCAGGTTGAGGGGGAGATAGTTGCTGACAAAGCCCCTCCCACCATCACTGATCTAGTCGATGATGAAGAGGAGGAAGAAGACGATGATGAAGACCTTGATCTTGACAATCAAGAGGATGATTCTCATCAAGATGATGATGATGACGATGAAGATCAATCTCTATGGTGTTCTTCAGCCGTCACTTCATCAGCGATAGCTTCGAAAGAAGTTATCAAAGAAGGGGGGAGTCAAGAGACACCTTCAGGAACCCCTTCCCAAAGCAAAGGTTCAACTGCTAAGGGAACCCTGAAGATGATTTCACTACCTGAGGAGAATCCTTCTCAGGTATGCCTTACTCTTGTTCCTTTTTCCTTCTATAAAAATCCCACCCCTGTTTCTTTCTATCCTTTATCTCTCTCCTTCCTGAAAAATAAATCTAACCTTGTTCTTTTTCTGACCAGACAGTTCTCTCCCCTGCTTAAGGGTAAAGAGCTTCAAATAATACCAGCCGCTGAAGCTGATGAGCAAATAATCCCAATCTCTGTCAGAGAGATTGATGAAGAGGATGATGAAGAAGAAGAAGAAGAAGAAGAGTCCCTGCAACATCATGGAAGACCCTCTAGACCATCTCACTGGTCAGAGGAAGAGAGAAAGAAAAGAACAGAGATGATCTCTCATCTAGAGAGTCAACGAAGAAAGGTCCCCTCTCAATCATCAGATCTGGAGTTCCTGACTGAAGCTGAAATTGAAGAATCCGTCAGAGCTGAGAAGTTGATTGTTGACTGTCAAAGAGATGCCTCTCTGGCTCTCAAAATTCAGTCTTCTCAAGTCAAAGACAAGAAGCTGAAAGGCAAACCAGTGGAAGTCCAGGCAGCTCTTTTGAAAGAGATTGAAGAGGAACGCTCCAAAGAAAAAGCGGTCAGCGATATTTCTGTCGATTGGTGCAAGCACAAAATTGACTATCGCTCTGACCCAATGAAGATCATAGCGGTTGCTATCTCTGGAAGAAAGAAGAAGGATAAACTCTCTGTCACCATGGAGATTACTAGAGAGGATGGAAGCTGCAAGGCTATGTTCATTTCAAAGCTGGAAGATCTTGGCTACATGGAGTGGCTTGAGTTCAAAGATGCGCTGAAGAAATCAAAGTCTACATATAGAGGTTATGTTGAAATGGTAAATGATGCCCTCATCAACAGAGTCGCAGCTATACTAAAGGTGCCATCTACTCTTCCTCCAAAGTCCAATCAAATCAAGAGAAAGCCTATTTCCTCCTCATCTGATAATGTCGCAGTGATCAGGAATGAAACCTCCATCAAATTCTCAAGAGAAGCTCTGTTCGGTCCTCCTCCTGATCTTTCAGTTCTGGATCTATCTCTACCTCCTGGCGGACCATATGTTGCGGGACAAGTACTCGAAGAACCTTTTGGAATCTTCTTCAGAGATGATGAGGAACAACTCAGATTTCAAAGGGTCTCTGAAATCCCTATCTGTCCCCTCGCTCTTCTCAAGGATCTCATGTGCCTATGGTGTACTCTCTCTCCTGCTGCTGAGCCAATCATAGCGATCATCTGCAAAGAATCGTTAGAGCGAAGGCAAAAAGGAGAAGAAATACCTGAGTACTTGATCAATCCTCCTAAACCCTCTTTAGATAGCTGATAGATTAGTTTCTTTTCTTGTAATCTATTAGTTTAACTTACAGTAGTTAGTACATCACTTGTACTTGTAATTTTCATTCCTTGTAATTCTTTTCTTGGATTAATGAGAATTTCAGTGAAATACTTAACTCTATCAGTAATGTAAAAGATCCCTCAAAATAGTAATTGGGACATGTATGTTATGAGTCCTGATTATTCCATCATTTTGAATTATAAAGTAATTTTCTTCAGTTACTTTGTCATTATCAAATAGGGGGAGATTGTTGATCCAAACTCTCTCAGTGATTTGATAACGACCCTTTTCTATACTTAGTGAAAATTACGTTTTAATATGTATTAGTGTTTCACCATCAGCGATCAGACTGAGTCTGTTCAGTTATCGCTTATAGTCTTCTTATAAACATATAGTATGTATTAGTGTTTCACTATCAGTGATCAAACTGATCATGTTCAGTATCGCTGGTAGTTTCTGATGTAAACAGTAACGTAATCCCTGAAGACAAGTTTCGCGTCAACAGATGGTCATAGCTGAATCGAAGACGAAGCCGCTGAACAAAGACAAGTCTACTAGTGACCTGATGCGGATATCAGTGAAGCAAAGACGAATCTACTTATACGCGAAGGAACATGAGGAAAAGCTTCAAGCAATCGCTGAACTCTTGATATCTCTAAAAGAAGAGATACTCAGCGATCGAATGATCACTTAGCTTATGCCTCAAGTTTCCTTTTGTTTCTCCTTGCACAACTTAGTATGATATGTCAAAACGGACATGTCTCTGCCACAATTCGTACAACACCTCTGTCATCTACACTGTTCATTGTCCGGCCGAAAGCATGTCTCCAAAAGTCAGACTCTCAAAGCCAATCAGTGAATGCCACGTGTAAAGTACCCTGCCATGCATTTAATGCATAGGGTATAAATAAGAAGATCACCCCTTCATATGAAGTGTGCTCAATCCTTGAACCCCATATATAAACCCTTGTTTTCTATATCTCTTAATCCCCCATTCTCTGAATTTCTTGTGCAACCATCTTAGTGTTTCTTAATTTTGTTTAGATTGAGTCTATCTTAATCTTATTCCGCAACAAATTTGTAAATTGTATTTGATTTATCAATAAACAATTTATTAAACTTTAATTCTTGTGTTTGCATTCAACCCCCCCCCCCCGTTCTACAAACTTGTTAAGCACCTTAGGGACCAACAAGTCATGGGCTTAAAACGGATCTTCGTAGCAAAAGTTATGGACATTTAAGCGTGACACCCTTTGTGTTTTCTCGTCCGGACCGACCTCATCGGATTTCCACGAATCTTTACATTGTTCATCTACAATGTAAATGATAAGGTTTTCAAGGTAAATAACTTTCAAAAAACCCACTCTCGTGCAGGATATTGACGAAGCCACGCATTGGCCAAACCGAAAGAACGTACATCATGTTGTTTATCGATACCCGCTCAAATCATGGTGTATTGCCAGAAAGAGACCAAGCCATGGAGTGCTTCTCGTTCTATGGTTCTTTTTTATGGGTCATGGGATTAAAACTGATCCCCGTAGCAAAATTTATGGACGTTTAAGCGCGGCACCCATTTTTGGCCGATTTGGCAAGGGGGTACCATTTGTGTTTTCTCGTCCGAACCAACCTCGTCGGATTTCCACGAATCTTTACATTTTTCATCTAAAGTATAAATGATAAGGTTTTCAAGGGAAATAACTTGCAAAAAACCCACTCTCGTCCAGGATATTGCCGAAGCCAGGCATTGGCCACGCATTGGCCAAACCGAAATAACGTGCATAATGTTGTTTATCGATACCCACTCAAATCATGGTGTATTGCCAAAAAGTGACCAGGCATGGCATGCTTCTCATTATATGGTTCTCTTTTACGGGTCATGGGATTAAAAAGAATCCTCGTAGCAAAAGTTATGGACGTTTAAGCGCGACACCCATTTTTGGCCGATTCGGCAAAGGAGGTACCCTTTGTGTTTTCTCGTCCGGACCGACCTCGTCAGATTTACACGAATCTTTACATTGTACATATACAATGTAAATGATAAGGTTTTCAACGGAAATAACTTGCAAAAAACCCACTCTCGTGCAGGATATTGACGAAACCACACATTGGCCAAACCGAAAGAACGTAAATCATGTTGTTTATCGATACCCGCTCAAATCATGGTGTATTGCCAACAAGTGACCAAGCCATGGAGTTCTTCTCATTCTATGGTTCTTTTTTACGGGTCATGGGATTAAAACGGATCCCCGTAGCATAAGTTATGGACGTTAAAGCGCACGACACCCATTTTTGGCCGATTCAACAAAGGGGGTACCCTTTGTGTTTTCTCGTCCAGGCCGACCTCATCAGATTTCCATGAATCTTTACATTTCTCATCTAAAATGTAAATGATAAGGTTTTCAAGGGAAATAACTTTCAAAAAACCCACTCTATTGCAGGATATTTCCGAAGCCACGCATTGGCCAAACCGAAAGAACGTACATCATGCAGTTTATGGATACCCATTCAAATCATGGTGTATTTCCAGAAAGCGACTAAGCCATGGCGTGCCTCTCGATCTAAGGTTCGTTTTGATGGATCATAGGCTTAAAACGGATCCTCGTAAGAAATGTTATGGACATTTAAGCGCGACACCCATTTTTGGCCGATTTGGCAATGGGGTACCCTTTGTGTTTCTCGTCCGGACCGACCTCGTCGGATTTCTACGAATCTTTAAATTTTTCATCTACAATGTAAATGATAAGGTTTTCAATTGAAATAACTTGCAAAAAACCCACTCTCGTGCAGGATATTTCCGAAGCCACGCATTGGCCAAACTGAAAGAACGTACATCATGTTGTTTATCGATACCCACTCAAATCATGGTGTATTGCCAGAAAGCGACCAAGCCACGGCGTGCTTCTCGTTATATGGTTCCTTTTTACGGGTCATTGGATTAAAATGGATCACCGTAGCAAAAGTTATGGACGTTAAAGCGTGACACCCATTTTTGGCCGATTCAGCAAAAAGGGTACCCTTTGTGATTTCTCGTCCGGACCGACCTCGTCGGATTTCCACGAATCTTTACATTATTCATCTACAATGTAATTGATAACGTTTTCAAGGGAAATAACTTGCAAAAAACCCACTCTCGTGCAGGATATTAATGAACCCACGCATTCGCCAAACCGAAAAATGTACATCATGCAGTTCATCGATACCCACTCAATTCATGGTATTGCCAGAAATCAGCCAAGCCCAGACGTGATTCTTGTTCTAAGGTTCGTTTTGATGGGTCATGGGCTAAAAATGGATCCCCGTAGCAAAAGTTATGGACGTTTAAGCGCGACACCCATTTTTGGCCGATTCGGCAAATGGGTACCCTTTGTGTTTTCTCGTCCAGACCAAACTCGTCGGATTTCCATGAATCTTGACATTGTTCATCTACAATGTAAATGATAAGGTTTTCAAGGTAAATAACTTGCAAAAAACCCACTCTCGTGCAGGATATTGCCGAAGCCACCCAATGGCCAAACCGAAAGAACGTACATCATGCAGTTTATCGATACCCACTCAAATCATGGTGTATTTCCAGAAAGCGACCAATCCTTGGCATGCTTCTCATTCTAAGGTTATTTTTGATGGGTCATGGGCTTAAAACGGATCCCCGTAGCAAAAGTTATGGACGTTTAAGCGCGACACCCATTTTTGGCCGATTCGGCAAAGGGGATACCCTTTGTGTTTTCTCGTCCAAACCGACCTCGTCGGATTTCCACGAATCATTACATTGTTCATCTACAATGTAAATTATAAGGTTTTCAATGGAAATAACTTGCAAAAAACCCAATCTCGTGCAAGATATTGCCGAAACCATGCAATGGCCAAACCGAAAGAACGTACATCATGCAGTTTATCGATACCCACTCAAATCGCGACCAATCCATGGGGTGCTTCTCGTTCTAAGGTTAGTTTTGACAGGTCATGGGCTTAAAACGGATCGCCATAGCAAAAGTTATTGACGTTTAAGCGCGACACCCATTTTTGGCCGATTCGGCAAATGGGGGTACCCTTTGTGTTTTCTCGTCCGGACCGACCTCGTCGGATTTCCACGAATCTTTAAATTGTTCATATACAATGTAAATGATAAGGTTTTCAAGGTAAATAACTTCCAAAAAACCACTCTCGTGCAGGATATTGACTAAGCCACGCATTGGCCAAACCGAAAGAACGTACATCACGTTGTTTATCGATACCCGCTCAAATCATGGTGTATTGCCAGAAAGCAACCAAACCATGGTGTGCTTCTCGTTCTATGGTTCTTTTTAATGGGTCATTGGATTAAAACGGTTCCCATAGCAAAAGTTATGGACGTTTAAGCGCGACACCCATTGTTTATCATAAAATCCCAATCTAACAAGCTAATTACTCAAGATTAAGCATTAAGATCAAGAACTAGAGAGAGAAAGTCTAGAGAGAGAAAGTAGATCTTGAATATCACAACACTCTAGACTATTACAATATGCATAAGTCTCTAATTCGTTACAACATGATTAGAAAGGAAAACCTATATATACTCACAATCTAATACAAGACTTAATGACAAAGTAAACTAAACTAGCTTTGACATTAACAACACAAAGACTATGTTGACTTTTACAACTTTGACTTTCTATATTAAATCTTGGATACAATATTTAGACTTAACAATCTCCCCCTTTGTATTCAAGATTTAATAAAAATTTGATACTGAACTTCAGCTCTTGATTCTTCAGCTTTTGTCTCTTTGAAGCTTTCACAGTCTTTTCTCTTTTGCAGCTTTTGAAGAATCATGAAAAGTCTTTTTCTCTTTGAAGCTTTGAAAGTCAACACGCCTTGAACAAAACAGGAAATTCTTGAAACTTCTTTGAAACTTGAAACTTCAATTCTGAAAAATCTTTCGACTTCAAACAAAATTGTATCTTCATCACTTTGATCACTGAATTGTCTTTGGAAGAATCAAACTTTCTTAAATCATCAAATTTTCTTTGAACATTCTTCCTTCAGAATCTTTTGGCTTTGAATTTCTTTATCAGACTTGAACTTTAAATCAACGGAAGCAAATTGAAAGTCTGACTTGAACTTCGAACTTTGACAAAACTCTTCATCTTTGAAATTGATCTTTGTATAATTCTCCCCCTTTTTGATGATGTGAGCACCATAATCATCAAAATATCATCAATTTCAGCACAAACTTTGATTTCCCCCTTTGTTAACAACAAACAATCTCCCCTTGATATTGCTGTACTTTTGATCTGAAGAGCCGAATCATGAACAATATATATCCGAATCTTTTCAAATTCAGACATAATAAGCGTGTAACCCTAATTCAACAAATGAAATAGTTAGAAATACCTGTCAGTAACACGAAGTTACTGTGTACAACGGATGTACAATGTAAGGAGCTGGTTTGATGTTGACTCCCCAGGACTTCCATTCAATCATTGAAAAACATAAGGTAATTCTATGAATGTTCTAACAGAAAAACATATTCTCTGTGTGCTCGTGCTTGTGTTTTGAAAGAATTAGCACAATGATTGTGTTTCATAAGGCTCAAAGTATGTAAATCACTGAGACAGCAATGATTGTACATGGACTCAATGTGCATGAGAAAGGGTCGAAGGTGGGGCAACTTTCCTTCTTTTTCAATATCAGTATCTTCCAAGAGAAGATCCGATAGATTATGTGCTGCTTCCCCAGAAAATGTGAAACATTCTCTTTTTAAGAAAAGAATGAGTAGCTAGTGGGGTTGTATGCAAGAGATGGCATGGGCTATTTGCCTATTTCAATGATGGTCACCAAAGAAATGTGAACCAATCAGTAATGTGGCTGCCCGGCTCAGAAAGTGGTTTAGTGCAGAGTTCTGATATTCTTTTAACTCTGTTCTCACACCCTCTTTCTTTTAAACATATAAGCTCACATCTAACCAATCTCTCATTTCCATTTTACCTCTGCTCACTCCCACACTCAATTCTTTTAAACCCCTCTCCCCACAATCACTCAAAGGATTTCTTTCGGGGTAGGAAACACTGGTTATCGTGAATCCATGGAAGATCTATTAAGCACTCACACTGAATCCCATGTTCCTAAAAATTACATGTTGGTCAATGGTTTTTCTTGACATGTAAAGCACAAGAAATCTTATGGCAGTGTATGTATGCTCATTTAAAAATAAGAATGAAATTTGAGCATTTGATCTTTGAAGATTTCTCAAAACAAGGATATTGAATAAATGAATATGAAGTCAAAAGAATTGTTTTTGAGAATCTGACAATGAATCAATCAGATCAAATCAAATCAAATGGTTAGGGTATCAAAAAATTGGTAATTTTGTTTATATGAACGAATATAAACAATTTATCAAAGAAAGCACAAATATGAAAAAGATGAATGATACTTAACAATTTTGAACTTCAAACGGGGGTATTACCATCGAAAAATTGGTTCGAATTTGAGACATGGTAATAACATTTTCAAATAAAATATTGAACCGGTGTGTATGAATACTTGACAGTATATAGACAAGATAATACACAAGTATTGATCTTTGGAAACACACGGTCAGTTAAACAATAAGGCACAAAAAATTAAAAACATTTAAAAGTCACACTTCTGAATTCATGAAATCTTTTGAGAATAAGAAGTGGTTTGAACATTTCAGAAATTGTTTTTCATGTTCGAAAGTTGTCCTTCTTTCAAACAATCTGAGATATAGATCAGAAGATTTTTTACCTTTTCGGCTCCCCCTCAAATCATGATAATATGATTTATGTCCTTTTAGCTCCCCCTGGATATTAGCATAATATCCTTCTTTGATCATTGATGAACGGGTCCTGATCTGTCATGTGATCAGAAGCCACTTTATTCATATTATTTATTTAAAAAATAAAAGACAGAAAGCAGTAAAACAGTTTGTAGATTGAGTTCTGATCTGAAGTAATCAGAAGTCATCACCTTTACTCCCCCTTAAATCAAGCATCTGAAATATGTCAGTTAAAACAGGATAGAGATCAAACACTCCCTTTGAATTGTTAGACCATCAATATCAGAAAAATCTAGTAAAGAAAAAGTTTAGGGTAGAGATCAGATCAATTCACTCGGGATGAAGACCATCAATATCCATCGGATGCAAGCATACAGGAGTAAGGTCTTTTTGATCACTGAGGTCCGAGTCCTAAACTGTTGTGTTTAGAAGTCAAACTCCGTTGAAGAACGGTCCTAAACTGATGTGCTTAGAAGCCATTGTCTTGACTTTGAAGTTCGGGTTTTGAACTGTTGTGTTCAAAAGCCATTTTGACATTGAAGTCCGGGTCTTGAGCTGATTTACTCAAGAGCCATTGTCTTTCTTACTCCCCCTTGGAGTGAGATGCCTGCAACACATATTCAGGTTTCGGTTTTGATACCCACTGGTATTTGGGTCCAGAAATGTTAGTTGGAGTGCGTGTGGGGGACACAGAGTAAGAACCATACCAGAAATGATCATTTGTTTTATGAAAATGATCATGTGTACAACAAATAGAACAATAAAATTTCTTACCGTTAGGTGCTTTGTTCTTCTTTGCTTTGTGTACATGTACACATGAATTCTTCTCTTTCAGCTCATCAGTCTTGTCATCTTTGACTGATTTCTTTATCCAGACCAGTTTCTCTTTCTTGAAACTTGTTCTCCTTGGAAAGGTATCTGAACCATCTAAAAATTCATCATAGAAAAGATTAGTACGACGAATCTAATTAAAGGATTTGACTGACCTGTTTGAAGAGATGAATTTCTGATTTGAACTTGAAACAGATTTCTCAAGTTCTTTGATCTTTGAGGCGAAGTTGTCTCTTTCTTTCACAAGTTGGTCAATCTTTGTCTTGAATTCAGACTTCGTCTTTTGTTCATTCAGCGCAGCTGCAGACAATTCAGACAATTTAGAAGTTAGTTTCTTGATTTCAGATTCAAAAATGGATCTTTCTTCCTCAAATTCTTTTTCTGACTCTATTCTCTGGCCGGATAATTCTTTAAAGAACCCTACATTCTTTTGTTCTATGGCCTTCTTCTCTTTTTCAAACTTCTCTCTTTCTAATATCAGTACTTTCTCAAAATCTGAGATTTTTTTAGAAAGCTTAAGGCATTTAAGCTCCACTGACTTCTTCTCTTCATAACTCTTCTTTGAGAAATCTGAGAACTTCTTTGAAAAATTTTTCTTTTCATTTTCAAGATCAGCTTTATTTGCATCAAGCTGTTTTTCCAAATCAGATAAATTCTTTCTCAGCTCAACGTTCTCAGATTCCAATCTCTTTATCTTCTCTTCATTCTGCCCAGAAGATCTTTTCAGAAGATCTTCATTAATAATCTTTAAAGCACTAATTTCCTCTTTCAGTCTGATGCTTTCTTCATAATGCTCTTTTGACTTTTGTGAGTGAAAGTCAACAGCATAACCCAGATTAATTTTCTCTAATTCCAGCTTTCTAATTTTCTCTTCAAGCTCAGCAAAATATCCCATCTTGAATGAGTACATCAGCTTGCAATGAATGATCGTTCCCAAACTGTATATCAGAAAATCAAAAATCAGATCAAATTGAAATCTTAAAAAAATATTTCGTGAAAATTGAAATTTGAACAATACTTGATATTTCGCAGTGTAGAAAAAAAATATTTCCAAAGATGACCAAAAAAAATTTCCAGACTTTTTTTTTTTAACTAAGTCTTGAAGACCCGCACAACTCAACGAATTCGGGTCACTGAAAAATTCGGATCACAGAGGAATTCGGGTCCTTGATGATACGCACACCCAAGGAATGTGTGTTAAGGCAGACCCGCATTTGAAGTAATGCATGTTAAGACTGACACGCATTTGAAGAAATGCGTTTCAAGGTAGACCCGCACTTGATGAAATGCATTTCCAAAAGAGATTCAACAACTTCAAAATCTCGTGAAAAACATGCAAACTATAAGATAGACCCGCATTTCAGGATGAATGACCCGCATTTCATGATGAATGACCCGCATTTCATGATGAATGACCCACATTTCTTATGAAAGACACGCAAACCGTGTTCTTTTCTGATTCTATCTCAAAACGATTCAAACCTTCAAAATTGATCTCAAAAATTTGTCAGCATCATCGAAAAACAGTTCTAAACATACAAATACATTCAATTTTCGATTAAAACAACAAAACAAAGGAATTCGATCAAGAACAGAGGTCAAACTCGTTTTCAAGAAAAACTAAAAATATCAAAAATTGACATTGATTTTGAACGAATTTCGATATGGAATCTAAACAACAATCAATCACTACACCAAATCGAACACAATGAATCAATTTTCTTTCATCAAAAACGATTTTTCACATGAAATTCGGATGAACAGTAACCAACTCAATTTCTTGAAAAAACTTTTGAAAAAATCGATTTTTCTATTCAAATCAAACAAATTTCAATTCAAACTCTGATCAAATCATTTCTGAAAAGTTTGGTTCAACTCTGATACCAATTGTTAATCATAAAATCCCAATCTAACAAGCTAATTACTCAAGATTAAGTATTAAGATCAAGAACTAGAGAGAGAAAGTCTAGAGAGAGAAAGTAGATCTTGAATATCACAACACTCTAGACTATTACAATATGCATAAGTCTCTAATTCGTTACAACATGATTAGAAAGGAAAACCTATATATACTCACAATCTAATACAAGACTTAATGACAAAGTAAACTAAACTAGCTTTGACATTAACAAAACAAAGACTATGTTGACTTTTACAACTTTGACTTTCTATATTAAATCTTGGATACAATATTTAGACTTAACACCCATTTTTGGCCGATTTGGCAAGGGGGTACCCTTTGTGTTTTCTCGTCCGAACCGACCTCGTCGAATTTCCACGAATCTTTACATTTTTCATGTACAATGTAAATGATAAGGTTTTAAAGGGAAATAATTTGCAAAAAAACCCACTCTCGTGTAGGATATTGCCGAAGCCACGCAATGGTCAAACTTAAAGAACGTACATCATGCAGTTTATCGATACCCACTTAAATCATGGTATATTGACAAAAAGCGACCAATCCATGGCGTGCTTCTCGTTCTAAGGTTAGTTTTGACGGGTCATGGGCTTAAAACGGATCCCCGTAGCAAAAGTTAAGGACGTTTATGCACGACACCAATTTTTGGCCGATTCGGCAAAGGGCTACCCTTTTTGTTTTCTCGTCCGGATCGACCTCGTCGGATTTCCACGAATCTTTACATTGGTCATCTATAATGTAAATGATAAGGTTTTAAAGGGAAATAACTTGCAAAAATGCCACTCTCGTGCAGGATATTTCCAAAGCCGCGCATTGGCCAAACCGAAAGAACGTACATCATGCAGGTTATCGATACCCGCTGAAATCATGGTGTATTTTCAGAAAGCGACCAAGCCATGACGTGTTTCTTGTTCTATGGTTTGTTTTGATGGGTCATTTGCTTAAAACGGATCTCCGTAGCAAAAGTTATTGACGTTTAAGCGGGACACCCATTTATGGCCGATTCGGCAAAGGGGGTACCCTTTGTGTTTTCTCGTTCGGATCGACCTCGTCGGATTTCCACGAATTTTTATATTGTTCATCTACAATGTAAATGATAAGGTTTTCAAGGGAAATAACTTGCAAAAAACCCACTCTCCTGCATGATATTGTCGAAGCTACGCATTGGCCAAACCGAAAGAACGTACATCATGTTGTTCATCGATACCCGCTCAAATCATGGTGTATTTCCAAAAAGTAACCAAGCCATGGAATTCTTCTCGTTCTATGGTTATTTTCTACGGGTCATGGGATTAAAACGGATCCCTGTAGCAAAAGTTATGGACGTTTAAGCGTGACACCCATTTTTGGCCGATTCAGCAAAGGGGGTACCCTTTGTATTTTCTCGTCCGGACCGACCTCATCGGATTTCCACGAATCTTTACATTGTTCAACTACAATGTAAATGATAAGGTTTTCAAGGTAAATAACTTGCAAAAAACCCACTCTCGTGCAGGATATTGACGAAGCCACGCATTGGCTAAACCGAAAGAACGTACATCATGTTGTTTATCGATACCCGCTCAAATCATGGTGTATTGCCAGAAAGCGACCAAGCCATGGTATGCTTCTCATTCTATGGTTCTTTTGTATGCGTCATGGGATTAAAACGGTTCCCCGTTGCAAAAGTTATGGACGTTTAAGCGTGACACCCATTTTTGGCCGATTTGGCAAGGGGGTAGGTAACCTTTGTGATTTCTCGTCCGAACCGACCTCGTCAAATTTTCACGAATCTTTACATTTTTCATCTACAATGTAAATGATAAGGTTTTAAAGGGAAATAAATTGCAAAAAACCCACTCTCGTGTAGGATATTGCCGAAGCCACGCAATGGCCAAACTTAAAGAACGTACATCATGTAGTTTATCGATACCCACTTAAATCATGATGTATTGCCAAAAAGCGACCAATCCATGGTGTGCTTCTCGTTCTAAAGTTAGTTTTGATGGGTCATGGGCTTAAAACGGATCCCCGTAGCAAAAGTTAAGGACGTTTAAGCACGACACCCATTTTTGGCCGATTCGACAAAGGGCTACCCTTTGTGTTTTCTCGTCCGGATCGACCTCGTCGGATTTCCACGAATCTTTACATTGTTCATCTATAATGTAAAAGCTGAGATGGCTAGAAGACTGCGAACAGAAGTGACTCGAGCAACAGGTGCAAAAGTCTCCTCATAATCAATATCGTACTCTTGATTGAAGCCCTTGGCCACAAGACGAGCTTTATACCGATCAATAGAGCCATCAGATTTAGTTTTGATTTTGAACACCCATTTGGAGCCAATGGGTGACTTGCCTGGTGGAAGAGGGACAGATTCCCATGTCTGAGCTTTGTCAAGTTCCTGAAGTTCCTCATCCATAGCTTTCTGCCAATCAGAGTTAGAGGAGGTTTCCTTGTAGGAAGTAGGTTCATGATTTGACTGCAGAGTAGCATAAACATGATAATCACGAAGATGAGAAGGAACTTGTCTTACCCGATCTGATCGTCTAACATTCTGAGATTGAGAAGTTCCAGGATCCAAAGACTCATCAGGCACCTCAGATGTTGGTTGTGCGGATGGAGCAGATGATTGATGTTGATCAGGAAAACTAGGAGAGGCAGGCTGTGTGGGGGCAGGAGACTCTGAAGGAGAGGCAGACTCATAAGGAGTTGGAACAACAGGTGGAGGTGATATGATGTCAGATTGGAGTGAGTCCAATGAGACGGAAGCATCAGTGAAGAACGGAGTGGTGAAATTAGGAGACTCACGAAACTTGGATATGGAGGAAAAAGGAACATGTTCCCAGAAAGTAACATGACGAGATATACAAAGACGCTGGGAGATAGGATCCCAGCAGCGATAACCCTTGTGCTCAATACCATATCCAAGGAAGCAGCAAAGTCTGGAGTAAGGTTCAAGTTTGGTATGTTCATGAGATTGTAGTTGAACAAAACAAGCACTGCCCCAAACTTTTAGAAGTTCATAGGCAGGAGTGACCTCATGAAGACCCTCATAAGGAGACTTATTATTAAGAATGGGAGTAGGATGACGATTGATAGTATAAACTGCAGTGAAAGCAGCTTCACCCCAAAAACATTCTAGACATTTTGCAGAGATGAGAAGAGTGCGAACCGTATCAAGAATATGACGGTGTTTGCGTTCGGTACGACCATTTTGAGGAGATGTGCCGGGACAGGAGTACTGAGAGAGAGTCCCCTGAGATTGAAGAAAGGAGAGAAGAGATGACTCTTTGTATTCCATAGCATTGTCAGCTCTAAAAATCTTTATAGATTTTGAGAAATGGGTGTGAATCATCCGGGCAAACATAATATAGATTTGGGGTAATTCCGAACGATGTTTCATGAGATATATCCATGTGAAACGTGTATGGTCATCAATAAAAATAACAAAGTATCGAGCACCCCCCATGGATGGATGTGGTGCTGGTCCCCATACATCAGAATGAATAAGATCAAAAGAAGAAGTAGAATTAAATTCATTCATTTCAAAAGGTAAAACATGATGTTTTCCAAGTTTGCAAGATAAACAAGAAATATTGTCAGTTGATACACAATTTCCTAACACCCCTAAACGAGCTAATGATTTTATTCTGGCTAGAGATAAGTTACCCAGCCGGGCATGTCACAACTTAAAGGAAGAAGTGCTGGAAACTGAGGCAACAAGACTTGAAGAGGGTAATGGAAGACCCAGGTAGACCACTTCAATCATCCGTCCAACTTTACGGCCGATTCTAAGGATCTGCTTGGTCTTTGGATCATGTACAACACAACCAGAAGAATGAAATAAAATGATCAAATTAGATTCAAGAAGCTGCGTAATCGAAATTAAGCTCAGAGATAGCTTTGAAACATTTAGAACATCCGATAATTGTATATGAGGAGTGGAAACATTTCCACTAAAGGATACCGGTAGACCAGTGTTGTCAGCAGTTCTTACTGACGTAAATTGCTGAGGTGGTTTTTTAGAAACGAAACCATCAGGGCAAGGTGTCATATGATTGCAACACCCAGAGTCAAAAAGCCATACGTTACCTGATGTAGCTGAATGTGGATAATTCATACCCATAGCACCAGACATGATCTGCTCCATGAGTTCCTGATTGTGACACATCAGTTCCATTAGGTCAGGTGAGGAGGTTGTAGAAACCTCAGTATCAACAATGGTAGGCCCAGCAACAACGTGAGTACGGTTTTGAGAACCAGTGTGCTTTGAGTTCTTGGGGCATTCAGTCTCATAATGACGCGGATGAGTGATGCCACACCTACGGAACTTACGCATAGGAAAATCAAGAAGAAGATGAGCAGGAGAATGGCAAAAGGCACACTCGAATGTGTTCGTCTTTCCCACAGATTTGGAATGATTGTTATTGGTCAATTTGCCTTTGGACTTGGGATGAGACGTGTAGAGAACGCTATCAGTAGCGGGCATCGGTGAGCGCATGTGAAGACGAGTTTCTTCACTTAGCAATTCTGATATTGCTTCTTCAAGAGTAGGTAAAGGCTGCCTATGAAGAAGAGAAGCACGAACATTCTCAAATTTATCAGTAAGGCCCATCAGAATGGTGATCAAATGTAGCTGGTTGAAGCAGGCGGTGAATTGTTGAGTTGTTTCATCAAAAATCTGTGGTGCTCCAAGACTTATATGATATCTGAGAGACTGTATTTCAGAGATATAAGAGTTTATGGATTGATCAGGAAGCTGACGTTTGCTCTGAAAAGTGGTCCACAGTTGATACTGATGAGATAGACCCGATGACGTATACCGCTTGGCGAGAAAATCCCAAAGACTTTTGGCTGTAATATAACCAAGAAACTGTTGGTTGATCTCAAGAGTAGTGGAGGCATTAATGAAGCCCAGGATGCGAGCATTATTGATGTCCCACTCATTCATGCGTTTTGCAAAGTCAACAGCGTTCTCAGCTGCTTCTTGAACTGGAATTTTGGATGCACCAGTAACATAGGTGTGAAGGCCATAGGATTTTAGCAGAATTGTCATATGATGATGCCAAAGAATGTAGTTGCTACCATTGAAAACAACTGAGATGGGATTTGAGTGACTGAAATTGGTAGCCATGGATTGAGGAACAAATACTGATAAAAGTTTCGACCGGTATGGATGTTCGACCGGTAGGGTGATGTTCGACCGGTAAAATGTTTCGACCGATAGAGATTCGACCGATAGAGTGCTTCGACCGATAGAGTACTTCGACCGGTAGAATGTTTCGACCGATAGAGATTCGACCGATAGAGAGATTCAACCGATAGAGGTTTTGACCGGTAAAAGGTGTTTCAGAAAACAATACAGCGGTGACTTTTAAACAGATCGATCGATCTGATTTTTAAAGAAACAAATCGATTCAAAACAAAGAAATCGATTCAAAGGCGATGACTCACAAAGAACCAGCGGCAGCGGCGACGAGAGACGGCAAGAGACAGAAGCGGCGGCGAGAGTCGATTATGGTTCGGATGAACAGTGACGTCGATGAACAGTAAACCGATGAATAGTAAACAGATGAACAGTAAAGTCGAAGAATAAACCTACTGCTCTGATACCATGTTAGAAGATGAATATGCTTGAAGGAGACGATGAATATGCTGAAGGTTTGAAACCTCGATATATTGATTGAGAGAAAACGTACAGAGTGTAAAGTAAATAATGAAAAGTAATCTAACCTAGACTACAAGATACAACATATTTATACGAAGACTAAATGGGCTTGGGCCCTATATTGACATGGGCCTGGGCCCTCTATATACATTAACAGTGAAAAATGATATACTTTCAACTAGAAACACTAGAACAGGAATAGTTAATTTTACTATATAACATGCAAGTTTATTGAATGGTGTATGAAATTTTGTTCTCTTTTCACATAAGCAATATCTATTTAGTTGTTTGCTTTGCTCCACTACAAAATAGTAGCTCAAAATTTTCTTGTAGGTTATGGTTAATTACTTATTGCTAATAGTTACTTTTTTTTAATAGGAAAAAGAAGACAAAACCCCATGAAAATCTTTATTAAAAAACTAAAAAATTACAACTCTAAGAAGGGTTATACCCTCCTAATTACAAATTGACACCAATAAATTGCTTGGGGAACAACATCAACATCAACCTAATTCTAAACCCAATAATATACCTAAACCAAAACAAGAAAAATCAAAATTAAGTATAAAAGTTCAAGTTTAGATCATTTACTCTTAGTCGAAGCATAAGCACCATCAATATAGCCCTCTCCTTCAAAACTAAAATAGGAATAGAAACATGGATGACCTTTACACTTGAATAGAAGTAACAACAGACTGAAGAAGTTGCAATCTTCCAACAAAAGATAAACTTTTATTTTTCCAATCAAGCACCCTCTTCTTCACTTTGTCAATCAGATTTTTGCAATCTTTGTGAAATAATTTGGTAGCCAATAGAGGAACTCCCAAATATTTCACAGGAAGAGAACCCACACTGAATGGGAGAATCTTCAAAATTTCCACTCTATCCTGTCCAGAAATATTTCCCAAAAAAGAGGTACTCTTCCCCATATTAGGTTCCAAACCAGAAACAACACTAAACTCCCTTAAGGCAGGGGTTTAGGGTTTAAATTATTTTCCTTTTCTTTCTTTTCTCTCATTTTCTTTTCCGTCCATTTCTTTTATTATTTTTTTTCGCTCCAGATTAGAGAACACAATGTTACGCCTAAAGTGAGTCTAGTAATCCTAAACTCTTGATTTTTTTATGCCCTTATGGGCCAGGGCCGGGTCTGCGCGAAACATCTCGAATCTAAAGACGAGAATTCAAAAGAATAATAATCTTGTTCATGTTCAGTTTTATTCTCCATCACATGGTGACAATTTTATGGTTTTATGTGTTTTTAAATCACATATTAGATGTATAAAATTATAGGTCAATATGGTCAATCAGTCATTTTATTGAAAATCATTCGCTTGATAGTGAAATATTCAAAACCATAACATTTTAGCTCATTTTTGAAAGTTTTGGTGAGACGATTATAATGATATAATTAAAAAACCATATTTGCTTAGCGTATTTTAGTTTATATACGATTATGTATACTAATATGATAAATGTGTAAAATTGAAAATGAAAAGAGAAGAAGGGATCTAAAATTAATTAAATAACTAATTATAATGTACAAGGTGTAATTTAAAAATAAATAATAGTTTATTTTTAATTATCATGTTGAGCGTGAGAATTTTTGAAGTTATTAAACTTGTACACGATGTATTGAGATTTGTACCTTTTAAAAATTCCAGAATAACCGCATTTTTTTCTTTCCAAAAGAGTACAAATATATAAATATAGATAAGGGTATAAAATATACAACTTAAAAAAATATTGACACGTCATTATTGAAAAATCTCGATACGTAATTAATTATGATATTTAATAAAATGATTAAATCCAATCATACTCAATATTTGATTCATTTTGAAGGTATTGACGAGACGATTATAATGATAAAATTTGTAGAAAGAATAAATATATTTTTAATGCATCTTGGTTCATAAAATTTTTATTTATGTTAATATGATAAGTGTTTAAAATGAAAAATGAAAAAAAAGAGATTAAATGTAAGCTAAATAACTAATTCTAATGGTGTGAAATGTAACTTTAAATCTTGAAAATAACCAAATAATTAACTACCTATGTATGATATTTAATAATAGGATTAGATTAGAAAATATTCGATATTGATTATTTTGAAGGTATTGATAAGACAATGATATAATTTGTAAAAGATGGAAAATATTTTTTAAATGTATTTTAGTTCATATACGATTAAAAGATAAAAGTGTAAAACGAAAAATTAAGAGATATAAAAGTATAAAACAAACTAATAACTACTTATAGGTGTATAAAATATAATTTAAAAATTAAAAGTAATTTGATTTTGGGGAAGCCGTGGGAATTGGAGGTTGTTAAAGTTTTAACATTTGTACATCCACAAGAAAATTTTGTACCTCTTAAAATTTCAAGAATAACCGAAATAGAATTTTCATATAGTAATGTAGATACTGTTTGAAAATCAGAATCAAAGATTATTAACCGCATGACGTAATCAAAGTAAAAAATTTGGAGGTTTCATTTGGTTTGCAAGATTGAATTGAATTTGGAAGGATTTGATACTGAATTTTATTCTAATTTCATGTGTGGCTTGAATGATTTACTGATTTTGAATTCACTACAAACATAGGATTTTGAAATCCAGAGTCTGCAGGGATTAGTTAGCATTTCATGACATTTAATAGGATTTATATGTAATAATGTTTTAAAAAAATATTAAAAACATTTGTTTGTAATAATCATTAATAAAAACTGGGTAATTTAACTATATTTATAATTCTTTAATAAATTATTGAATAAAAAAGGAATTCAATTTTATTATAAACTGTACAAAACAAAAACACTAAAAGTTGATCAGTGAAATCCAAATTTCTTAAGGGTGCATTTGGTACGCAGACAGAACAGGACAGGACAAGATGGAACAAGACAGGACAGAACAGAGCAGGACAACTGTCCAACGTTTGGCAAGTCATGAAAGAACTGGACAGAACAGGACTAGACCGGTTAAATGACGAATTTACCCCTGATGAAAAAAATCATAGATTACATCACATAAAACTAATTTACATCACTAACACATAATGCAATGGATTATAAAAAACATAAAACTAATTTATCACAATTGGATTTTGGATATGGAAATCAAAACCCAAATTTTAAGTTTCGGATTTTATGTTGTTTCGGGTTTGGGTTGGTCGAGTTTCGGATTGATGTCGGTCGGGTTCAGGTATTATATAATGCAAAAGTTATATATAAATTCAATCATTTTTTTAGGATGAATACAATCGATTGAAATATTGATGAAATTGATAGCAACTTTAAAATTTAGAAAATATTTCAACAAACTATAATTTATGATTTTCAAAAAATAATTATATATATATATATATATATAGTATTTAAAATATAGATTTATGTTATTTCGGGTTTTCGGAGGGGTTGGGTGGCCAACGATCAAACCCAATCCAAACCCGGATATCCTCCCAAATGTCGGGTTTCGTATATTCGGGTTTTGCAAAAACACCTTATTTTTGGTTCGGATGCGGATTCGGATTTTCGACTATTCGGGTTTTGCACACCCCTAGCTTGGAGACGTGGATGATGAGAAGACATGTTTTATGTTTTTAACAAATGATATATTAGTCAAAGTATTGTTGTTCTACTTAGTTCCAGGGGGTTGGAGTGGGACAAGTGTGTCCCATGCTTATTCCACTTAGTTCTAGCCTGTCCCACATATGGTCATGCCAAACATGGGACAAACCTGTTTTGTTCTGTCCTGTTCCACTCTGTTCTGCATACCAAAGGCACCCTAAAAGTTAAAAGTATCTTATCAAACTAAACACTTTGTTATACAATTTTGGACAAATTGCATGAAAAGGTAACGTACTTTAGTATGATTCCTGTTTTAGGTAACGTACTTTCAAAACTTCTATTTTGGTACCTGAGATGTGAAATCTTAAACTTTTAAGTACATAGTTACATATAAATACTTACTAGGATTAGTTTTTTTTTTGACATGACATTATTTATTTATTTTTCTAACGTCAACTAAGAATATAAATTCCATATCATTATTTTTTAAAATGTAAAATTTATATTTTTTTAATTAAGAAGAAAATTTCATATAAAATTTTTTAATTCTAAAAACTTATCACAATTTTTTTATAAACTAAGAAAATCAAATTAACGTAATTTTTTTAAATCAATAAAATTTGTCGTTTTTTTCTTTATTAAAAAATGACCATAAAATTTATAAAACTATTTAGATGAGTGTAATTCTTGTAATATTTTTGTTTTATGGTATTTTTTTAATAAAGAATTATAAGAATTACAATCACCTAAATAGTTTTACAAAATTTATGGTCATTTTTTTAATAAAGAAAAAGAATTACAAATTTTATTGCATTAAAAAATTATGTTAATTTGATTTTCTTGGTTTTTAAGAAAATTGTGATAAGTTTAAGATTTAAAAAAATATATATGAAATTTTCTTCTTAATTAAAAAAATATATTTTATATTTTAAAAAATGATGACATGGAATTGATATTCTTAGTTGGCGTTAGAAAAATAAATAAATAATGTCATGTCAAAAAAAACCTAATCCTAGTAAGCATTTATATGTAATTAGGTACTTAAAAGTTTGAGATTTCACATCTCAGGTACCAAAATAAAGTTTTGAAAGTACGTTACCCTAAAACAGGAATCATACTAAAGTACGTTACCTTTTCATGCAATTTGCCCTACAATTTTATATTTATCCTCAAAAATTAATTTTGTTTGGCTCTTTACCGGTTTCTTAAATTTTGTAAGTACGTGGTAATTGGAATCAACATGTTACTTAGAGGGTGAATGAATAAAGAGTGTTTGGTGCAACGGTAACATAATATAACGGGCCTATTTCTTTAAGAGCCCAAAATTTCAATTTGGGGGGAATGAAAAAATCTTTCCGCTTTCTATCGTCCCCGTCTGACGCCTCATTCTCTTTCCATATTTTGTTCTTCATACGGCATCTCTCAGACGTTCTCTCCGGCCAAAACACAGTGAACTCCGGCCAACTTTATCGGTGTCAGGTATGTTTCTGATGATGTGCAGTATGTATGATTGCATCCTCTCTTCCAAACAACAAGATGATCATGTTTTATGATTCATCATCATGTATACAACTAAGCGTAAAGGCTACCAAACCCACTCTGTTATTTTTTCATTCACAAACCCAACCCACTGTGTACCCATTTTGAATATAAAAAACCCTAGAAACAAATTTGCAATCCATCTAAAAATTTGTGGTATTAGCATATATAGGAGAAAGGTTTTGTAATAATGAATATATTGGAGAAATTTCATCTGATGACTCACATGGGCCACTGCAAGAAAATTGAAAAGAAGAAAGAAAAAAGCAAAAATGTAAGTCGCACGTATTTAGATCCTCGACAACATACCCAAGATTTGCATTTCATATATAACCCACTACGCTTCCCTCCCGCCATCCTCCCGTTGTCCTCTCTCTCCATCTCGAACAGGTAAGAGAGGCCATTACTCGTCTTGGTTTGATCGATTTAGTGATTTCGTTGTTTGCTGATTTTTGTTCGCATGTAGACTGAGTGATTTTGTTGTTCTTGTTGTTTACTTATTTTTAGCCTTTTTGATAAGATCATTGTCTATCTTTCATTCGATTTCCAGAGCGAGTCCAAGGCTCTGGAAAGATGGTTTCGAGATTTCTATAATTTTTTGTAGTAAGAGCATGAAATTCATTCCTGAGTGATATTTTTTGTTGCAAAATCAGTTCATGTTTCTCTTTTGTAATTTACTGAGCCTTTTCATCTCTAACTACCACTACATTACTTCACATATCATTTTGTTCCTTCGAATCCCCAAATTATGGAATTAGATTGACTGAATTATATTAATCATTAAGCAGATGATAGGTTATTTAATGCTCAGACTCAGATGTTCGGGGAGTTGGGGGAGATCCGATTTCATCTCGTTTCTGATGACCTATGAATTGTTAATATTTGTTGCCTTCAGGATACTAAGATGTAGAATGTAGCTTGTTTTGTTGTGACTAAGGGGCCGTTTACAAAACGCTTACCCGGTAATATTTTGGGTTTTTTTTGGAAACTGAAATTTGAACTTCATTAGTTCATTTATGGATTGATATTTGATATTATGGATTGAATGGGTTTATGGATTAATATTTGATATTATGGATTGATATAATGATATTTGATAGTTAATATTATGGATTGATATTTGGAAATTAGAATGGAAACTGCCCCTGCCCTGTGAGGTTGTGTTTTTGTTTTTCAGTCCTAAACACTAAAACTCCTAATCTTTAGTTGATATTATGATTTACATCCAAAGGCCAAAGAACAAAGTACCAGGTGGTATATTAATTAGATTGAACTACATTTGTTCTACGTACAAAGGATGTAGACGAGTAAGCATTGATGTTGGTTCTTGAAATATATTTAGATTACCTAACCCTTGTTACGATATATGGTTTGTGTTTATGTAAGATAGTTGTTATGGTTTGTGTTTATGTAAGATATATGGTTTGTGTTCCTAATCTTTAGAATGTAAGATATATGGTTTGTGTTTATGTTTTTGGAAATGTTCCTAATCTTTAGAATGTAAAAATAGTTGTTTGTTTATAGTTGTTTGTTTATAGTTGTTTTGTAAAAATAGTTGTTTGTTTATAGTTGTTTTGTAAAAATAGTTGTTTGTTTAAGTTTTTTAAGTTGTAACACGCCCAAAAAGAAAGCAGCCCAAAGTCGGCCCAGACCCGATCCACCCGACCCGAACTGCCCGAACCCGAATTACCCCAAACCCGAGCTGCCCGAACCCGAACAACCCGAATTATTTACGGTCGGGTTCGGGGGTTTTTCACTCAACCGAATATCCGATCGGGTTTCGGAGTTTTGGGCCCGACCCGACCCGACCCGTCCGATGCTCAGGCCTACAAGACTTATCGAGGAATGATCGGATCACTAATGTACCTAACTGCAAGTCGGCCGGATATCATGTTTTCTACCTGCTTATGAGCGCATATTTCGTTATATCAAAGGAACTCCTTACTTAGGTTTATGGTATCCAAAAAGTTCTGATTATAAACTGATTGCTTATTCTGATGCAGATTTTGGTGGAAATCAATTGGACCGGAAAAGCACTCCAGGTCACCTTCAATTTCTCAGTGATAGACTGATAAGCTGGGCGTCTAAGAAGCAGAATTGTGTTTCTATCTCAACTGCAGAGGCAGAATACGTCGCCGCAACTAGTTGTTGCGCTCAAGTGCTATGGATGAAGACACAACTTCGTGACTATGGGATGCTATACAAAACTGTTCCAATCTATTGTGACAGCAAATCCGCGATCGCGATATCAGTCAATCCGGTCCAGCACACAAAGACCAAACACATAGATATGAGGTACCATTTCATAAAGCATCATGTGGAAGAATGTACTATTGAATTATATTTTGTCCCAACTGAATATCAACTTGCTGATATCTTTACAAAAGCTTTAGATGAAAAACGTTTTAATTTTCTGCTTTCAAAACTCGGCATGTTGAATTTAAAAGTTTAAATCTTTACAAATTTTATTCTATAAAGTAAAAGGCTTATAGGTTTTCTTTCTTTTGAATAAAATGTGTGTCTAGGATAAATTTTCAAGTTGCTTTGTTTATATTGAAGTTTTATATGTTCAACTTTCAAGTCTAACAAAAATCGAAAGGTCAGCAACATGTTTGAAACTTTTGATACTGCTTTAAAGTTGTGTTATTCGGAATATTATAGTTTACAATGCTTAGGAAACCTAAAAAGTCAGAATTATGGATCGTAGTGAAAATATGGGCTAAGCACTTAGTTGTAAAACCGAGTGATTGAGATGAATATTATTTTTCTAAAATTCAGAAATCTCTAAGTTTAAAAGTTTGTACCTGTGACCTTTCTGGTTTGGGAAAGTAAGTTCCGTGGGATGCTTGTCATCTGGTCCCCTAAGGTCAATTGGTCTGGGAGTGATCGAACCCAAATCCTTCTATAGAATCAGATCGAAAGTCATGTTCTACTGGTATGAATGGGTTTAGGATGTGTCGATGTAGCCTTTCTGATCTGGGAAAGTAAGTTCCAAGGGGTGCTTGACACCTAGTCCCCTAAGGCCAACCGGTCTGGGAGCGACTGACCCAAATCCTGCAATAGGGTCAGATAGAAAGTTACGTTTACGGCATGTTCTTTACTTACCAAACTTTTTGATTAAAAGATGCCAAAGTGCACAAGTTTAAAAGATGCCAAAGAGCACACTCATGTGAAGATGCCAATGTGCACAATGCTAAAAGATGCCAATGTGCACAATGCTAAAAGATGCCAATGAGCACACATCTCATGAAACTTGGTGATATGTTTGAGTTGCGATAAACCTATAAATTTGTGAAAATCTTAATTTTTGACAGCTTAGTGTGAGTAAAGGCAAAGTTCTCTATTTTATTTTTAGAATTGCATTTTCTTGAAGCTAATCAAAGTTCGCATGCGAGCACACTGAATAGATGGCTGGAAGTTTTTGAAACTGAACATGTCTTAACTTGATATGCAATGAAACTTGTCTTTGTATCCAACAACACATACTTGATTTCAGCTGATTGATAAATCTGTGATATTTTACTGAGTAGACTTTAATTTGTCTAGTGTTTAAAATTTTATATGTTCAGTTGTTTCAAAATTTATATTCAGTATATTTTTCTTTTTACACTGATGTTTTTATGTTTGTGTATCCTTATTTTTTATCAATTGGTATGTGCATTTTTCAAGGGGGAGAGAAAATCTGAATGAAAAATTGATATCTTCTGTTTTTGAGGGGGAGTGAATAACATGGTCAGGTACATTTCTGATAGAGTGCTTAATGTTCAGATCAGAAGATCTTAAGGTAAGTAATTTTGAATTCTCTATACAAATGCTATACTTATTTGTTATGTGGTATACACTGGACAGAATTAGCTTATGCTGGACAATATTGAAAGTTTATTGAATGAGAAAAATGGAAATCGGTAAGTATTTCAAAGGTACAAGGGTTCCAAAGGCATTCGAGAGGCCATGGTCTCTCCCAGAGCTCAGCTCACATACAAATTGAAGCAAAACAGAATGCCCCCTAAGCCCTTAACACACTTATTTATACTAAACCCCACGCATTGCCCACTTGTACTACTAAAGCATTTCCCACTTGTACTTAACCAACTAATATTGACCACACTAATCGACTAAACAGGGTATACCAATACCCGCCCCCCAACTTTCACCTTGTCCTCAAGGTGGAAAGAAATGAAACAATCGGTTCAAACTTTTTATATCAACAATTGCCAGCGGTAGCGGTAGCAGTGATGCTAACATCGGCGGTGGTTTCGGTGGTAGATCCAACTGATCAACCGAGTCAACACTTATTGTAACCTGCGTCGGAGTGGCTAGAGAGCTTAAGTTGCTTATGTAGATGCCCAACAAGATCCACCTACAGGCCAAAAGAACATAGCTCTCTTTCCCAATAAAAAATTTTCCTCCCTGCAACCCACTCTGGGATATTGGCATTGAATTGTCCATCACCTAGACTGTAACCTAGGTTAGTTTTTCCTGTGCACAACTCCATGCAACTAAGGTATGTGCCTGAACCTCATTCAGATATTCATTTATTCATTTATTCATTTATTCCCATCTTCTTATCAATCAGGCTACACTTGTCTTCTTTTCCATTTGATTCAACACATGAGGTAAGGAAAATACCAGCAAATCTGTTAACCACGTAATTATGTTGACCTAAAGATCCTTCCAGATGTGTAAAGTGAAACGAATCACCCAAAGTAGTTCCTTGCTTTGATTGATCTCTTGGTTTCCCAAACATTTCATCAAGATCTTCTTCCTCAAAACATTTTGTAACTTGAATCTTTGCACCACCACTAATAATGACAAGCCTTTTAGTTGGAAGTATCGCCAGTTTGACCACCCTTTTCAATTCCGAACCTCGGTTAGTTTCCCCAACCCCAAGAGTCGATAGATCATTCCCAAAAGAAACACTCGCAATAGCTGAAGGTGGTGCATAAGAATCAAAAGCAGATGCATTTGTCTTGAACGACATCGTAGAATTGTGTGCATCGATGGTCAACGACGAACTAACACCCACATAAGCAGTTGATTCTACTAGTGTAGTATCTAACATCAACACTCCACCATCCCTCCCTCTTATTATGCCTATTAAGTGGGACACGTGTATTCACAGAATCTACTGGAGTTGTGTCACCATTCATTATAGTAGCCTCATTATTAAAATTGTTATTTGCCCATGATCCTACTGGATTAGGTTTTTCTTCTATCATGGCAGGTGATTGATTACCCTCGTGACTCTCTACATCCTCTTTGCTAAGTAACAATCGAGTTACCATACATGGTAGTGGCAGTGATAGTGGCAATATCGGTGGTGGACGCAACGGTGGCGGCAACGGCGGTGGCGGCAGCGGCGGTGGCCGTGATGGTGGCGACAGCGATTCCTGATGATCACCGTCCAGCCAATCTCTCCAATTTACCTTTAACAAAACTGAATTTGTCGTCGATAAAGCTACTATCACGATGGCCACAGGCTTGGGGCAGATTAAAACCATTGAACTGGGCTTGGGCCGAATCAAAACCATTGGATTGGGCTTCGCTGACATTTCCCCTCGTCCCTTTTCCTTCATGGACTGAATCCTTTCGATCGATTGTTCTATCATGGTAAAAGTTTCGTTCCACGGTTGAAGGGTAGACGTTCTCGGAGACGCCGGCGACAACAACATCCGCAGTGGCGGAGTAGACTGCAACAACGACGATGACGACGGTAACAGCGGCGGCGATTGCGGAGACCGTCGCAACACGGATGATTCTTCATCAAGTCCGATTTTCGTTGGTTTCGGCATTCTATCAAGAGTATAATCTGTAACTTTCAACGAAGAGGAAATCGAAAGTGGTGGTTGTCCCTCTAGATCTGAACGATCTTCATCCTTCTCCTCTGTAATTACTTCACTGTTTTCCATTTTTAGATTCTTCTCTGAATCATTTTCTATCACAGACACGATGATATTTTTCTTAAAATTCTTCTCTGTATTGTTCCTCTCTATATGGCTACATTTTGTTTTAAGGCTAGAAACAACTTACCAGATGAACTATCGGTTATTGAGCAAAATTGGCAAAGAATCATCCACTTCAGATCCTCCCATCGTCTAAAAGGTCTTCTCTGATTCTCCCATCTAAACCAACGCCAGGCAACTCCTTTAAATGAATTCGTTGCTCTTCGTTGTTCAAGCATTTCAAGGCAAAATACTTCTCGGCTTGTAAAATCCACTCATCGGGATTATTGCCATTGAAAGTTGGAATCTCTGATTTGCTGCCTCTAAGAACTAGAAAACGATTCGGATTGCGATTACTTCCATTATTCCTCCCGTTTCCTCCAGATCCAGAGGCATCTCCTTCCTTCGTCGACAGAAATGTATTCAACTTGATAGTCACTTCCTCTTGTTGCTTACTAATCTTCTCCATCTGTAACAAAGTCGTCTGTATCTTTTTTTCTATCGACTTCACGCTATTCTCCAAATTGTTGATTCTGTTGGCCACACAACGCGTCGCCATTGCTGGATCGTGACTGCTCTGATACCAATTTGGTATACACTGGACAAAATTAGCTTATGCTGGACAGTATTGAAAGTTTATTGAATGAGAAAAATGGAAATCGGTAAGTATTTCAAAGGTACAAGGGTTCCAAAGGCATTCGAGAGGCATGGTCTCTCTCAGAGCTCAGCTCACATACAAATTGAAACAAAACAGAATGCCCCCTAAGCCCTTAACACACTTATTTATACTAAACCCCATGCATTGCCCATTTGTACTACTAAAGCATTTCCCACTTGTACTTAACCAACTAATATTGACCACACTAATTGACTAAACAGGGTATACCAATATGTTTAGTGCATTTGTGTAGGGGGAGTAAAAGAGATTTAAAGGTAAATTTTTTTTATGATCTATATGTTGATTTTTTTTAGAAGTATTATTTTTTTAAGTGTTATTTTGTTTGGTATAAATAGTGTTAGATTTCTATTTTTTTCATTTTACCGCTTCTTTCTATTGAATCTCTCTTGTTTCTTTCTGTCTCTTGGTTCTCTCTCTGTGTACCGATTTCTTTCTTTGATTTCAGATTGGTTCATCGTTTCAGGTATGTTAGTATACTTACATTTTTGTGTTTGATTCTAGTTTGTATCATTTGTTTGCATATTCGTTTTTCATTTTGTTATATTCGTCTTAGTTTTATTCATTCGTACTGTTCATCGTCTTCTTCATTTACAAGACTTTATCTTTTTGTTTAGGACAAACATCAAATAACAGTGAGTCATACTAAATCTGCCTTCCCAATGACTCACCTACCTTTTATGTGGATTGAATCCAAAACAATTCTTGAATGGGTATTCAACTCAAGGTATGAATGGAAAAATACATCTTTATGTCCATGTTTTTAGAAAAGGGGTTAATTTGGGTCACTATTTTAATTATTTGGGTGTTTTTGGAAGATATTTGTATATCAAACGGACTCAATGGGTAAACACTTTATGTCCATGATTTTAGAAAAGGGGTTAATTTGGGTCACTATTTTAATTATTTGGGTGTTTTTGGAAGATATTTGTATATCAAACGGACCCAATGGGTAAACAAAAAATCTAGTTGAAAACAAAACTGACTGGTTCTGAAAGACGCCCAAATAGAAAACTTGCAGACGCAATCCCAACCGGCGTCACATCTAACTCGGGGGGGGGGGGGGGGAGAGGAGATTGAGATTGGTTCGACATCGAAGGGGCAAGCTGGAGAGAGGAGTGTTTACGCAATGGTCACAATTACAATTAGAGCTCTTAACAAGCACTACCTTTTCTTTGTTCATGTATTTTAGGGAATTCAAAAAAAAAGAAAAGGTACCTTTGCGTTTTGGCCTCCCACCATTTTAAGTATTTTAGGGAATGTAAATGTACGGACTGATACAACAATTTTTCTCAGAATCTTATTCCCTTGTTAATTTTTGAACATAATCATTTTACTAATAAATGAAGGCTCTGTTGTTCTAACTAGTTATTTTGATATATCTGCAAGTGAATTGGTTTACTTTATTTGTTTGCCATGTCACAACTCATTTTTAGGAAAACCATTTTGTTATCAACTTGCTATCATGGTAGGTGCATAACTCTGTAGCAAGCTTTCTATTTATTGTCTGCCACACAAAGTTCTCATACACGATTCTATACATAGTTTTACAAGTTGATAATCGAGGTTGGTTTTATGCAATTACTACAGGTCGAAGAATCAAGGTGCAGGAAAAAACCCCCGAAGATGATAGGAAAAAACCAAAGAAACCAAAATTTAAGGTTAGCATCTAGTTAGCCTTCCTTAAAATGAAACTTCTTAAGCTCTCTAATTGTTACCGTGTTTCATGTCTATGACCTCATTCAGGTATCTTGTTTGTTAACTCTTTAACAATCTGTACCATTCATTTCTTTCTGTTTTAGATTACACTTGATGCATCTTGAAGATCATTATACGTTACGGTATATTGCTTTCTAGGACTGCCACCCAAATGATTTACATTTAAAGCATGCTCCATTTCCCTCATACACATGTGTTTCTTTCTCTCGGTTCAACCAAGCAGAGAGGCATCTCATACACCTTTTATATCTTTTCATGACTATTTCTTAAAGGTTGCATTATTAGAATAAAACATTTTGGCTGTGTATTTTCTTGCTATATAATGTCACCCTAACCTAAGAGGCTATTCAACATACACTGCTTTGATAATTTGTAATAGGCAGTCTAATATGCTATTACTAATTAATGATTAACATGGTGATTGCCTATTACTAATTCTTTCTTTCTTTAGTTTTTTGGATCTGTTGTTTATTTTGGTTTTTGGAACTTCATGTGCATTTGTAACCACTTTCTTAAACACAACACACTAGATTTTATATTGCAAGGTGTTTAGGTCATGTAGTTTGCTCTTCTTGTGCATTGGGTGTGTATGCATGAAGGTTTATTTGTGCAGTTCTACATGTTCTAGCTGGTTAAAAGCGTGAGAGCCTGTTATAGCTCATGATTTCATGGTTGACAAGATCCTTTGCTACATTATTTTTTTAGTGTTCATCCTAATTTTCGTAGGTCTCAACTCAACTAAAAGATTATACGGAAGTTACTAGTTACAAGGTCCTAAAACTGATTCAAACGTCAAGCTTTTAAGATCTCCCCTCACATTTACATGTGGATTCATTTAGTAGTTCATCATTGTGTCCAAACCAAACCAGTGCAAATATCATATATGTCATATTTGGTGTAACAATATGAAGCCTGATGATTTGAATTATTGACTTCTCAAAACTTGTAGAATCCTAAGTGTTGAATCACCAACTTATTTACAAGTTCAGTCAATAGACAGAAGTTAATAATAACATCAAGTTGCAATAGATTTGATCAAGATATTTGCCTTGGTGGTCAGAAATAAGTTGGAGAGGCTTAAAAGGATATTTGTTATCATCACATTTAAGATCCCTTTTATCATACTTGGACCTTTCTACATTCTTCTTTTGAATTATTTAATTTATGCAGACACTATATTAGAGCGACATCACCTTCATGTTTGAGACAACTTCTACTAGTATGATTAAATGTATTAATGGTGAGTTGCAAGTTTTTTTTAATTGATCTTGACATTACAAAATGATGCAGAAATTAGTGTAGAAGCAGGATGCAACTGAAGAAAAAGCAAAGGCAAAACGACCTGATTGATCTTAAAGCTTTATCATATCATGTGAAGCTCCGTGGTTACTAATACTTTAACACAATTAATATTTACCTTAAATATATGCCAAGGAAAACGACAAAAATAGTTTAGGGTACGTTTTTGTCCCACAAAATAGTTTTGGAGTACGTTTAACAACGTTTTTTAACAACCGATACAGGGAGGTCTACCGGAGTATCAATATTATCGCTCAATTTTGAACGGAAGCAGAAAGAATAGGAATAGAATTTAAAACATTAGATAACTTACCTGGGCTCTTTAGCGGTGGGCCGAGAATTGATGGAAGACCCATCTCTGAATTGGGCTTAGCAACAGCCGCGTGTCCGTCTACAACCGTGACCTGCATTCCACTAACATTGATGGGGAGCGATGCGGCCCAGATTTGGAGGACTTGTGCTGTTCAACAGGTTCGGCTGTAATAAGTGGCCCATTTTTGCCTTGAGATTCCTTTCAAAAAAATCCACCGATTAGGGTCCACTACCAGAGGCCTAATCTTTTTAAAATCTATGGAATTAAAATCATGCTTCCCATTCTCAAGACGAATCTCGCCCATATATTGACCAGATACATAGGAGAGAGAATTCACATGATTTGCACTTTTCTTATCCATAGTTTCCATGTCAGTTCCTATATGTAAATAATCATTTCTTTCCATAGCAGGCTGCCTATTTTCCAAATAAATTAAATTCTTTATAATGGGCTCTCCACTAACATTAAAATATGGGCTCACATCGTGAGATCCATTTTCATCAGATTGTGGCGCCATCACAAAACCATTTTGAAAACGACGTGGAGCAGGAGCCGACTGTCGATCGATCCTTTCCAAACCAGGTTCGATTCCTTCATTAATGCTTTCCTTTACTGTCTCCATCCCTTCCATATGACCATCGAATCCATCCTCACCCATTTCCACATAATTTCTCAAAGAGTAAATTACATTTTGGTCCTTATGGTTTTCATTTACTATCAATTTTAGTCCATTTTATAAACTAATTACATTATTAGTCACTATGGTTTGCGTTTTGTTTCAATTTTGGTCTTTTTGACTAACTCTAGTTAAAAGAGTGGTTAATTTTTTTTTTTTGTCTTTTTAGATCATAAAGTAAATTACAATTGTAGTCCCTTTGGTTTGTCTCTTTTCATTTTTGTCTTTCCTACAATTTTATTTTATATTTTATACCCTTTATCTTATTAATTAATTAATCATATTTTTAATTAAAAATATGTATTTTATTTTATAAGTTATATCTCTAAAAAACTTGTCGATATATGTAGAATAAGTTCAATATTGAATACTTTAAATTTTTATGCATATATATACTAGGTTCGAGTTTATACAAATTGTTTGGTTTGCAAAAGAAAACGTACCATATATATATATATATATATATATATATATATATATATATATATATATAATAGGTTCGACCCCGTGTATTACACGGGGTAATTTAAAAAATTAAATAATGCCAGAAAACTTATCTAATGAATGATCATTGAAAGTACAGTGCTATTTTTCAAACTTTTTTCCCTTTTAGAGTTGTTTTTTTGCAGTTGGTTACAAAATGTTCTTGTTTTAGACAGTTTTCACAACGGATGTTTTGCAAAAAAATAATAAAAATATTAATAAATATTAAGAATTTAGATATATATCAAAACGGGTCGGATTAAGTTGATCCATCAATAGTTGTTTTGTCATTTATTTTTTAATTATCTAAATAATTAATGTTATTACGGAAACATATAAACTATATATATAGGGTGTGTTCATTTGCAAAACCAATCAATTCGTACAAACTATATAAACCAATCTTAGCGTTTATCAAGTGTAATAAATATATGATTTAATTATTTTTCCTAATCTAAAGTCATTATCATAATAAATGAACCTTATCATCTTCCATCTATATCACAATCATTATTAATGAATCATAATAATTATCCATAAATATATCTATTGTTTTCTAATATAGTGGTTTGCAAATGAAACGCACCCTATATATATATATATATATATATATACACTAGATTCTCCCTTGTGTATTATTACACGGGGTAATTTAAAAAAATTAAATCATACCAAAAAACTAATCTTACAGATATGAATGGTCATCGAAAGTACGATGCTATTTTTCCAAACTTTTTTCCATTCAAAGTTGTTTTTTTTTTTGCAGCTGGTTAAATCATGCCAAATTTTTTTTTTGTATCAATAATTGATTTTGAAAATCAATTATTAAAATTTGTGAGATAAAAGTTGAAATGAATTTTGTAAAAGGATTTGCATATGTTCAATAATACTTGATTTTCAATTTGTATTACAAAAAAAATAATACGAAATAATATTTGATTTTCAATTTGTATTAGAATAAAATATATTCTATTTTATTTTTAGAAAATATAATATATTTTAATTCAATAAAAGATATTCATATTACAACTTTGATTTCTAAGTTGGATTTCCGAACATATGCAATCTCATTTTCAATTTTTATCTAATACTAATTTTGACAAATTCCGTAGTAATCACGACATATTAATTCGTATATATTTATGATATTTAATTATACAATTAAATCCAAAAATATTCAATGTTGAACTCATTTCGAAGGTATTGACGAAACGATTACAATGATATAATTTGTAAAAAATAAAAATGTGTTTTTCAATGCAATTTAGTTCATATACATTATTTATGTTTATATGATAAGAGTCTAAAATGAAAAATAAAAAAGTAAGAGATTAAAAGTAACTACATATCTAATTATAAGGGTGGTAAATGTAAGTTATAAATTAAAAAAAATTGAATTAAGGAAAGATTAAATAAGGAATGAATGTGGATTTGCTAAATGAACTTATAGTGTAAAATGGACTCACCAGAAGATGACACGTGTCACTTCCGTTACTTATTATATATATATATAGGGGTTGTTTAATTTGCAACCCTTAAAAAGGTTGCAAACCTTGCAACCCACATCTTAACCGTCGGATTCATGATCGGCGGTTACAATAGATATGGAGCCCAATATTTTTAATTAAAAAAAATAGAAAAATAAAAATAAAATAACCGTCGATCATGAATCCAACGGTTAAGATGTGGGTTGTAAAATATTCTTCCACTATATATATATATATATATATATATAGGGTAGTGATCAATTGGAAACCAATATTACATTGGAAACTTTGGAAACCGAAATTAACCAATCATTGAATTTCCTTTTTTTTATTTTTATTTCTAATTGATAAGGTTATTTTAGTCTTTTACATAATTTCATAATATATATGGTAAGTGTTATTATTATTATAATATTAATGATTTAGTTTTAATGTATTTTATATAGGTTTAGGGTTTGGGGTTGGGGTTTGGGGTTTAGGTTTTTTTTTGTTTGTAAAGGAGTATCCCAGACCACTTTGGGCCCGGACTAATCTCCTGGAAAACAGGCGTATGGCTCGCGGGCATTCATCCCGTAGCCACAATGCTGCGAGTGGGGCTCGAACCCGGGCAACCGCTATGAAGTCTCCAGGCTCTTACCACCACGCCACAACCTTGTGGTTAGGGTTAAGGGGTTGAGGGGGTTTAAGGTTTAGGGTTTTTTAGGGTTGAGGGGTTTTTAGGGTTTTTAGAGATTAGGGTTTAGGGTCTAAGGTTTAGTTTTTTTTTTTTGATATAGAGGGGGCGGCCCCTCCGATCAAGAAAAAAAAGACAATTTTGATTTTTAAAATTTTGACATAAACATAAAACCAATGCAACACTCAGGTGGAAGCTAAACCGAAGCAATCACCGGAAAAAGAGCGAAGCTCAGAGAACAAGGGGGAAGAAACAAAAGAAAGAGGAAAGAGAAGATAGAAACCAACCACTAGGGGAGGTTCCAGGCATGTCTAGCATGCACAACTGATAACTCTTATTTCCCATTTATACCCACTTTTGGTCCTTTCTATCTTCATTTGGTCCATGATTAAAGCAAGTTATGATAATAGCATCAAAAGTAATTTTTGTGCAGATTTTGGGAAAACTGTTGGGGAGGGCAGTGAGTGACCGCGGTGGACACCCGAAGATCCAGTGGTCACATGCTTCACAAAGGGTTTTCTCTCTCTCACTTCCTATATAAAGGAGGCCTTGGGTTCTTCATTTGGACATCCATTAATCCATCATTCCACCACCAACAATTCTATCACTCTCTCATCTTCCTAAGTTTTCTCTCTAAAAAGAGAGAACTTAGCTTTGAAGATTAGTTTAGTTCTTGTCTTTAATTTCTTGTTTTTTTACTTTTATGTATTAAACTTCCTAGTCTTTTAATTTATTGCAAGTTTAACTTAGTATTTTATTTTCTTTCTCTTTAATTTTAGTACTTTAATTTCTTTGTGTTTAATTTTAGCATTTTAAATTCCGTAGTTTATTTTCTTACTTTGCTTTTATTTCATTTTATATTCATGCAAGTAGTTAAGTTTTATTTCTATTTTGTTATTATGTCTTTTATTTTTAGCATAAGCTAAGCACCTATTGGGTGTGGGTGTGAGCTAACTTGATATTAGTAGGCAACACTTGGGTGTGACCATTATTACTAACTCTTAAGCTTGGTCACTTGAGTCGGGACTTAAACTCAATGCAGATAAGCCGATCACTTTGATGTGTTAATATTATATCTTGGACTCGAGAGGGGCGGATTCGAAATACGGCTTAAGTGATGCACAAAGATTTGAGAGAGTCTTTGATAACCACGTAGAGATACAAGTTTTGTATGATTTACTAAGGTTCAAACGTCGGAGGAGATTTATATCATAAAGAGATTTGAGTATAAATCTCCGTACCGGTAGAACTTGATTTTTTATCAACTTAGTTAAATCGGCAAGATTAAGAGTTGGTAACGATGGACACTTTACGAGCATTTTGTAGGACGGGTCTTTAAAAATCCACTTTCGAGAGATCATGCTTTTTTATAGATTTTCCGTACTACAAAGTGCCCGACCATTTTGTTACTACATTTGTCTCAAGGAATGCTTACACCCATACCCATTCTTTATTTATAAAAAGTTCATTTCGCATTTTTATAATTAATTCACCAACCAAACAATTATTTTACTCAACTCGAAACTTGCGCAAGAAGTTCATAAAAGTCAGCAATTCTCAGTAAGTTCATAAATACGATACTCGGTATTTGTACCATTATTATGTGTAGCGATCCCAATATTGATATATACTTGTGTCCACGCTGGGAAACTCAGTGTCCACGCTTTGAGTGCACGTTATTTAGCTACCAAGTTTTTGGCGTCGTTGTCGGGGACTGACGTGATTTTATATCCTGAGATTTTGATTTTCATTTGAGCATGTGTCGCTTGTTTCACCTTCAAAGTTGTTATCATGTTGTATGTCACGGCTACAACATGGTGGACTTTTACCTCTCGATCTTGAAATCGAAAAGACTTTTAAAAGAAGAAGAAGAGGTAGAGGAAATCGACAAAACCCAATTTTAAATCAAACCATGGCGGAAGAGGGGGCAAATCCTCCACCTCCGCTTATGGAAACCACGATTAAAATTGCCGATGATAAAGAAAGGGGAATACGGGACAATGCAACACCCGAATTTGATCAACTCAAGTCGGGTATTCTTAGGCCCCACATTACTGCGCAAAATTTTGAACCGAAACCGGTAATGTTTCAAATGATCCAAGCAATGGGTCAATTTGGGGGATTACCTTCGGAAGATTCACACTCTAATTTAAAATCATTTTTAGAAATGACGGATCATTTTCTTATTCCTGGAGTTTCCGCAGAAGCCATACGGTTGACACTCTTCTCTTATACATTGAGAGATAGAGCCAAAGCCTGGCTAAATTCTCAGCCACCTCATTCAATTAACACTTGGACTAGTTTAGCTGAAAATTTTCTAAAGAAATACTTTCCTCCCACTAGGAATGTAAAATTTAGAAATTAGATTTTAATGTTTAAACAAGAGGAAGATGAGGCAGTATCGGATGCATGGGAGAAATTCAAAGATTTAATTCGAAAATGTCCTCACCATGGAATCCCTCACTGCATCCAATTAGAAACCTTTTACAATGGTCTTTCTAATTCTGCTAAAATCATCCTCGATGCTACAGCTGGTGGCGCTTTTACTTCAAAAACATACAACGAGGGGTATGACATTTTGGAAAAAGTTGCCAATAATAATACTGATTGATCAAACCCTCGTGCTATAATTCCTAAGACTGCGTCAGGAGTTCGTGAGAGTGATGCCATCTCCGCGTTAAATGCACAAATTGTAGCTTTAACTAATTTAGTTAAAAACAATTTGAGCCTAAATGGAGAAAAGGGTTTAGGGTTTAGGGGTTAGGGTTTAGGGGTTAGGGTTTAGGGTTTGGGGTTTAGGGTTGGGGTTTAGGGTTGGGGTTGGGGTTGGGGTTGGGGGTTGGGGGTTGGGGGTTGGGGTTTGAGGTAGGGGTTTAGGGGTTTAGGGGATAGGGGTTAGGGTTTAGGGTTTAGGGTTTAGGTTTTTTTTTGATACAGAGGGGGGCGACCCCTCCGATCAAGAAAAAAAACAAATTTTTGATTTTTTAAATTTTTTGACAAAAACATAAAACCAAGGCAGCACACGGGTGGAAGCTAAACCGAAGCAACCACCAGAAAAGAGCAAAGCTCAGAGAAAAAGGGGAGAGGAAGCAGAAGAAAAGAGGGGGGAGAAAAGAGAAAACCAACCACTAGGGAAGGTTCCAGGCATGTCTAGCATGCACAACACTCGGGGACGGCTTCAGATTCAAGCCAAGAAGCCTAGACCGAACATCATCAGAAATAGTCTTAACCACCGTATAATGCGATCTTCTCTTATTCTTGAAGATACGATTATTCCTTTCATTCCAGAGGTGGTAGACAGTCCCAGCCAACACTAATCTGCGAATAATAGACCAAATGGTCTTGCCTTTGATGGCCGGCTGGAGAAGTCTGATAATGTCCGTCCAGTTGTCCGGGACAAGAGGGAGGTTTAGCTTTGGCTTGAGGCCCAGCCAAACCTGCTTAGGAAAAGAACACTCGAAGAAGAGGTGATTGTGAGAATCCGGCCCATTCTGACAGAACCCACACGAGAGATTCGGGTAGGCCTCCCACGAACGGAGCTTATCATGCGTCTTGAGACGCTGATGCAAGGCAACCCAAAGGAGGAAAGCATGTCTGGGAATATTCTGCGAGAACCAGACCATGTGATGCCAATCCGTCTCAGGCTCATTGGGGTGGATGCTGAGCCAGACTTCATGAACCGAGAAAGGAGTAAGGTTGCCATCCCGCTTTCTCCAAAGGAGTTTGTCCGGGATAGAAGGGGAGAGAACAGGAGGATCAAGACGACCAAGCGGGGAGGTAGGGTTATCCTGCATCTGAGGACAGACCCACCTACCGTTATGAATAATGTCAATAACCCTAGCATTCAAAGAAAGTTGAGCATTAAGAATGTTGCGAGGGGTTATCAACCTACAAAGAGGACCGGCAGGATGCCAGTTGTCAAACCAGGCAGAGGTGGTCACACCATTACCAATCTGAGAGACCATGCAGTCTCGAATCTTATCCCGCATACCCAAGATTTTCCTCCAGCCCCATCCGACATCACTTCGGATTGGGGCATCCCAAAAGTTACGATCTTTAAGCCTGTAGGAGTGGATCCATTTAACCCATAGAGAATCCTTATTGGTAAGGATTCTCCACGTGTGGGAGGCCATTAGGGCAAGATTCCAACTGGCGAGACTCCTTATACCAAGACCGCCTTGAGACTTGGGAAGGCAAACGGTTTTCCAAGAGACTTTGGCTTTCCCTCTTTTAAGCTCACCATGGCACCAGAGGAAGCCACGCATAAGCTTCTCAATCTCCTTGGTGATGGAGATTGGGAGAACAAAGATAGAAGCCCAATAGATTTGCATAGAAGACAGAACCGAGAGAATAAGCTGGAGCCTTCCGGCAAAGGAGAGAGACTTGTTCCGCCAGTCATTAAGTCTAGCCTTAACCTTATCAACCAGACATTTACAGTCATTGTGATAGAGGCGAGTGGTAATGAGCGGGACACCAAGATATCTGACAGGAAGGGATCCTTCAGAAAACTGCATAATGTCAGTGATAGCATTTTTGGAGAACTCACCAACATTACAAAAGAAAGCCTCACTCTTGGCCGCACTAGGGTAGAAGCCAGAGACAACAGAGAACTCAGAAAGGGAATCTTTGAGGATCTGAGCAGAAGCATTATCACCATGACAGAAGAGGATAAGATCATCAGCAAAGCAAAGGTGAGTTATTTCCTGCTCCTCGCAATTCCGGTGGAAAGAAAAAGAGTCGGTTTCGGCTATCTTCCTTTTGATCATAAGGTTGAGGACCTCCATGACTAAAGTGAAGAGGTAGGGGGATAGGGGATCCCCTTGCCGAAGGCCCCTCTGGCCCTTAAAAAAACCATGTAAATTTCCGTTGACGCTAACCGAATAGGACGCAGTGGAAACACACGTCATAATCCAGTCTATCATGGTCAGAGGGAAACCAAAACCGAAGAGAGCAGCGCGAAGAAAAAACCAATCCACGGTATCATAAGCCTTTTGAATATCAACTTTAAAAGCACATCGAGGAGGGCCCCACTGCCTATGATAACCGCGCAAAAGCTCTTGGACAAGCAAAACATTGTCCGTGATGAGACGACCCGGAATGAACGCAGACTGGTTCTCATTGACCAACGAAGAAAGGTGAGCTTTGATCCGGTCCGCAATAATCTTGCTAATACATTTATACAAGACATTGCAGCAAGCAATGGGCCGGAAATCAGTAACTCTGGAAGGGGCGGCAGACTTAGGAATAAGGGCGAGACAAGTGTTGTTGAGAACCTTTAAAAGTTTCCCAGAGGAGAAGAACTCACGCACAGCGGCGCACACATCGGTTCCAACAATATCCCAGGTGGATTTGAAAAATTTAGCAGTGAAGCCATCCGGCCCAGGAGCTTTGTCATCACCCATTTGGAACAGGACATTTTTAATCTCATCATCAGACAGAGGGGTAAGCATCGAGGCTGCTTGCTCCTCCGAGAGCTTATTAGAGAAAAGAGACAAAGGATCCCGAATGGAGGAGGTAGAGTGGGTAGAGCCCAAGAAGTTTTGGAAATGGGTGACAAAGAGATTGGGAACCTCCTCGCTATCAACCCATCGACCGTCAGCATCCTGGATGGTATCAATGCGATTCCGGCTAGCACGACCTTTAACAGATTTATGGAAAAAAGCAGAGTTCTTGTCTCCTTCACGGAGCCAATCGATCTTCGCTTTCTGAATAAGGAATCTCTCCTCATCAAGACAGGCCTCATTGTAGGCATTAAGGTACCTACTATGCTCATCGCGGAGCTCAAAATTCTCAGAATCCCTATCAAGGGCAATCTGGACCCTATCAAGTTCAACCCGAAGCTTTGAGACTTTCGTAAAGATGTTACCCTGGTCCCTTAAGAATTTACGCATAGGGCTTTTAAGATGTTTCAAATTTTGGGAAATTTTATACATCTCATAACCCGAAATATTGGGATCCCAGCTCGAGGCAACAACCTGCTTGAAGCCCTCCTTATGGGTAAGGAAGTTGGAGAACTTAAACGGTTTGGGCTTATGAGAAACACAAGAGGGGATAGAAAGAACCGCCAGACTATGATCCGAGGTGCGATAGGGATGAAAGATGACAGAAGCAGAATAGAATTGGGAGAGGAAATGAGAGTTCCCAAGGACACGGTCGATCTTTTTAAGAAGACCACTAGTGCCATTGGGGTTTTTGGTCCAAGTATAGAAAAGACCCTTGAAATTGATGTCCTCAACCTCAACCTGACGCACACAATTACGAAAATCATCCATACCACGCGTGACTCCCGACATACCAGAAGTGCTATCTCTGGTGTCAAGAGCAACATTAAAGTCTCCCAGGATGACCCAAGGGGAGTCCTTAACTACATGCTTATGGGCACACACAGAGGCCCAAAGCTGTCTCCGTGTGATATGGTAATTATCCGCATAGACAAAAGAGACGAAGAAAGACTTATTAGAATCCCGGATTTTAACATTGAAATGCATCACTTGGTCAGTGGCATCGATGAGCATCATATCTACATGGGTAGGGTCCCATGCAACTATGATACGGGTGCCTCTAGGGCTAAGGGAGCCATTTGAGACCCACGACCAAGGGCCAAAAACACTATCACAAATCCGAGGAAGATTAGAGACAAGGACACGGGACTCAAGAGCAGCGCAGATATGAAGGTTATTATCCCGAATAAGGTCTCTCATAGCTTACTGGTGAGATCGCTTACAGAGACCACGGGAATTCCATGAGGCAAGCCTTGTCATCAGGAAACAGGGGTAGGGGTGGAGTCCATCCTCTCGGGCTCCAGAGTAGACACAGGATTAACCTGGGAAGGCATAGGATCACGAGTGAGGAATAGGGCGGTGGCACCATCATCCGAATCAACCTCGATCACATCCTCCTCATCAAGGAGATCATCCTGCTCAACCGAGGCATCCATAGGTTCAGAAGGAGTCATATGGACAAGGGGGAAGAATTAGACGGCCCGGGATCCTTAAAGATAGGCGGGTCACTCAGAATAGCAAAACGGTTAGAAGAGGGAGATGCAACCTTGGTTTTGGTTTGAGTTTTGGGCTTTGGGTTAGAAGGTTTGGGAGAGGGGGGGTTAAAAATTATGTTTGAACCCTTGGGGGGGAATGAACTGGGGGGGGGTAACAACTGGGGGGGAGATCTTCTTTGGAACCGGCCGATATTCCTTTTGAAATGCAGCCTTCGAAATTGACTTCTTTTTATCATTTGTAGGCGTTCCACTCTTCGCAGCAAGGTGTTTATCCTTCTTTTGTTGTTCTACTTGGTCATTTGAAGAAACGGCATGAGCTTTCACAGAGCTCTTTCGGGTGACGGTTTGGAAGCCGTCCTTATCCACACCATTAGCATTACTTTGCTCAATAGAAGAAACATTAGTAGCATTATTTTTAGAAATAGATAGCATACATGACGACTCCGAATGGCCAAAAATTTTGCAGTGATTGCACATCGGAGGTTTCCAATCATATTCAATTCTAAGAGAATGCAATGTCACAGTATGTGTCTCGGGATCCGGGATACGTATTTTAACCATTTCCAACCAATTTTGCCGGATGGGAACTTCAAGAAGGACCCGAGCAAAGGCGGATTTACCCGCCGCATATTTGCACATATTAGCGGTCCAAGAGTCCATGGCAAGGGGTTTACCAATCTTACTAGCAATATAACTAAGTCCCTCATCATTCCAAGTATCATACGGGATATCATGTATTTTAACCCAAAGAGGGATGCAGTCATGCCTAGTCGAGTTTAAGTTAAGACCGACCCTCCATTTTTGAACGAAAATTGGCACATTTTTAATGGTCCAAGGACCATTATCAATAACATGTTGGAGGCCTTTTTCACAATTAAATTTAAAAAGAAAGATACCATGACCATTTAAGAGCACATCCTCAAGTCCGTGTTGGGACCACAATTTAGAGGCAAAAAAGCGGACAACTGGAAAAGGGAGACTTTTACCAACAAAATAACCACATAACGTTTTAGCATAAGTCTCACAACTCTTTTGAACCACCGACAACGGGATATCAATCGGAGTATCAACATCATCACTTAAATTAGGGACAAAACGAAAATTAGCATTAGTGTGTTTTTGGGAGCCACTAAGAACATTGGCAAACGAATTGGGGAGGATAGAAGACGATTTTCCATTCCGAGTCGACTTAAAAGTTTCATTTTTCCCATTTCCACCAAGGAGAGAATGGGTTTTAGAGGTATCAATAGAGGGTGATGAAATAGATTTCATGTTGGAACCAGTAGCATTAGGGGGGGGGGGGGAATAATGAAAATTATTAGAAACAATAGGGTGTAAGAGGGAAGAAGGGGAAAACTTACCTGGGCTTGCCGGATATTTGCCGAGAATAGAAGGAAGTCCATTAGAGGAAATGGGCTTGTTATGAGGTCCAACAACCGAAGAATGAGGCTCTTGGCCGCCTCCTCGTCCAGCTGAGGCCTGCTGCTTCAGACTACAATCTAGGCTCGGTCCATCAGCAGCTAAACAAAAAGCCTTCGGTAAAAAAGAATTGAGCCCATCATTAGAAGAATCAACTTTTGAAGAAGGCTGCAAATCACACGGCCCAACAACATTAGTGGAGGATCCACTAACAATTACTTGGGAAATAACACACGTCTCATCACCATCCTTTAAAGGCCCATCTAAAATAGCAGGTCCACTATGGAATAAAAGAGAATCAGCACTTGGCCTTGCACAAATTAATCGATCATGGGGAAATGAATTAATAATGGGATCTCCACTAGGAATTGAAATACCACATGATTAACAAGATTCTGCCGTGGGGAATGTATCTCCACGCTAAGGCCATCCACATTCATCTCACAATTTTCAAAAAACCTTTCCTTTTCAGCGCTAATTTCTTCATTAATGCTTTCCATTTCGCCTTCCTTCCCTTCCATATTATCGTCCTCACCCCTCTCACCTTCCGTAAAAACCTCTTCATAATGACCCTCATTAAACTTTTCAAAGAAGGAAAAAGAATCCTCCATATTTAGACGACAATCCAAGTTTCCAAAATAAATGATTCTTGGAGGATCCTTTTGATCATGAAGAAATCCTACCGATTGAATATGGTGTTCATCCATATTCATCCCAAAACTTGCTGTAGAATCCAGAACTTGGCCATCCTCAACCGAAAAAGTGTTAGACTTCAAAGATTTCACCGAAACAGACCCATGCTCAGAAGTAACGACATCTTCAGGACACAGATTAAGATGCATTCTTTCTAACAATCTCCCTTTGATTTCGTCATCATCTCTATCTAGATGGGGTTTAGACCCACGTTTAGAGGTAACGGAGGGGAGTGGGATCAAGCCTTCTTCTTCTTCTCCATTCTCCACATACCCTCCCATGTTGAAAGGAACCGCATCCGTGGCCGGGAGAGATGGCATTTGCGAAATCTTTATCACTTCTTCATCTTTGAGAGAACAATGTCTTGATGAAACAAGCGCACGACTTCTAATCAACGAATCGTATCTTTTTTCCTTTAACCAAACTCTAGCTTTCTCCATCAACCTACTTCGAACGTTCATATTAGGATCCGAAAACTTAACACGATGTATCGGTACACGAGATTTCCTCGTTTTACGATGCATCGATTCTTCAACAAAAGGTAAAGAATCACCCATAAACAAACGAAGAACACGAAAAAAGCACTAAAACCCAAAAACGCCAAAAAAACTCTAGAGAGAAAATTCTGGAGAGAGAAAGTTGGGGTTTAGGGTTTTTGGGGTTTAGGGTTTAGGGTTTAGGGGTTAGGGGTTGGGGTAGGGGTTAGGGGTTGGGGTTGGGGTTGGGGTTGGGGGTTAGGGGTTAGGGGTTAGGGTTTAGGGTTTAGGGTTTTTTTTTTATACAGAGGGGGGCGACCCCTCCGATCAAGAAAAAAAAAGACAAATTTTTGATTTTTTAAATTTTTTGACAAAACATAAAACCAAGGCAGCACACGGGTGGAAGCTAAACCGAAGCAACCACCAGAAAAGAGCAAAGCTCAGAGAAAAAGAGGAGAGGAAGCAGAAGAAAAGAGGGGGGAGAAAAGAGAAAACCAACCACTAGGGAAGGTTCCAGGCATGTCTAGCATGCACAACACTCGGGGACGGCTTCAGATTCAAGCCGAGAAGCCTAGACCGAACATCATCAGAAATAGTCTTAACCACCGTATAATGCGATCTTCTCTTATTCTTGAAGATACGATTATTCCTTTCATTCCAGAGGTGGTAGACAGTCCCAGCCAACACTAATCTGCGAATAATAGACCAAATGGTCTTGCCTTTGGTGGCCGGCTGGAGAAGTCTGATAATGTCCGTCCAGTTGTCCGGGACAAGAGGGAGGTTTAGCTTTGGCTTGAGGCCCAGCCAAATCTGCTTAGGAAAAGAACACTCGAAGAAGAGGTGATTGTGAGAATCCGACCCATTCTGACAGAACCCACACGAGAGATTCGGGTAGGCCTCCCACGAACGGAGCTTATCATGCGTCTTGAGACGCTGATGCAAGGCAACCCAAAGGAGGAAAGCATGTCTGGGAATATTCTGCGAGAACCAGACCATGTGATACCAATCCGTCTCAGGCTCATTGGGGCGGATGCTGAGCCAGACTTCATGAACCGAGAAAGGAGTAAGGTTGCCATCCCGCTTTCTCCAAAGGAGTTTGTCCAGGATAGAAGGGGAGAGAACAGGAGGATCAAGACGACCAAGCGGGGAGGTAGGGTTATCCTGCATCTGAGGACAGACCCACCTACCGTTATGAATAATGTTAATAACCCTAGCATTCATAGAAAGTTGAGCATTAAGAATGTTGCGAGGGGTTATCAACCTACAAAGAGGACCGGCAGGATGCCAGTTGTCAAACCAGGCAGAGGTGGTCACACCATTACCAATCTGAGAGACCATGCAGTCTCGAATCTTATCCCGCATACCCAGGATTTTCCTCCAGCCCCATCCGACATCACTTCGGATTGGGGCATCCCAAAAGTTACGATCTTTAAGCCTGTAGGAGTGGATCCATTTAACCCATAGAGAATCCTTATTGGTAAGGATTCTCCACGTGTGGGAGGCCATTAGGGCAAGATTCCAACTGGCGAGACTCCTTATACCAAGACCGCCTTGAGACTTGGGAAGGCAGACGGTTTTCCAAGAGACTTTGGCTTTCCCTCTTTTAAGCTCACCATGGCACCAGAGGAAGCCACACATAAGCTTCTCAATCTCCTTGGTGATGGAGATTGGGAGAACAAAGATAGAAGCCCAATAGATTTGCATAGAAGACAGAACCGAGAGAATAAGCTGGAGCCTTCCGGCAAAGGAGAGAGACTTGTTCCGCCAGTCATTAAGTCTAGCCTTAACCTTATCAACCAGACATTTACAGTCATTGTGATAGAGGCGAGTGGTAATGAGCGGGACACCAAGATATCTGACAGGAAGGGATCCTTCAGAAAACTGCATAATGTCAGTGATAGCATTTTTGGAGAACTCACCAACATTACAAAAGAAAGCCTCACTCTTGGCCGCACTAGGGTAGAGGCCAGAGACAGCAGAGAACTCAGAAAGGGAATCTTTGAGGATCTGAGCAGAAGCATTATCACCATGACAGAAGAGGATAAGATCATCAGCAAAGCAAAGGTGAGTTATTTCCTGCTCCTCGCAATTCCGGTGGAAAGAAAAAGAGTCGGTTTCGGCTATCTTCCTTTTGATCATAAGGTTGAGGACCTCCATGACTAAAGTGAAGAGGTAGGGGGATAGGGGATCCCCTTGCCTAAGGCCCCTCTGGCCCTTAAAAAAACCATGTAAATTTCCATTGACGCTAACCGAATAGGACGCAGTGGAAACACACGTCATAATCCAGTCTATCATGGTCAGAGGGAAACCAAAACCGAAGAGAGCAGTGCGAAGAAAAAACCAATCCACGGTATCATAAGCCTTTTGAATATCAACTTTAAAAGCACATCGAGGAGGGCCCCGCTGCCTATGATAACCGCGCAAAAGCTCTTGGACAAGCAAAACATTGTCCGTGATGAGACGACCCGGAATGAACGCAGACTGGTTCTCATTGACCAACGAAGAAAGGTGAGCTTTGATCCGGTCCGCAATAATCTTGCTAATACATTTATACAAGACATTGCAGCAAGCAATGGGCCGGAAATCAGTAACTCTGGAAGGGGCGGCAGACTTAGGAATAAGGGCGAGACAAGTGTTGTTGAGAACCTTTAAAAGTTTCCCAGAGGAGAAGAACTCACGCACAGCGGCACACACATCGGTTCCAACAATATCCCAGGTGGATTTGAAAAATTTAGCTGTGAAGCCATCCGGCCCAGGAGCTTTGTCATCACCCATTTGGAACAAGACATTTTTAATCTCATCATCAGACAGAGGGGTAAGCATCGAGGCCGCTTGCTCCTCCGAGAGCTTATTAGAGAAAAGAGATAAAGGATCCCGAATGGAGGAAGTAGAATGGGCCGATCGCAAGAAGTTTTGGAAATGAGAGACAAAGAGATTGGGAACCTCCTCGCTATTGACCCAACGACCGTCAGCATCCTGGATGGTATCAATGCAATTCCGGCTGGCACGACTTTTAACAGATTTATGGAAGAAAGCAGAGTTCTTGTCTCCTTCACGGAGCCAATCGATCTTCGCTTTCTGAATAAGGAATCTCTCCTCATCAAGACAGGCCTCATTGTAGGCATTAAGGTACCTACTATGCTCTTTGCGGAGCTCAAAATTCTCAGGATCCCTATCAAGGGCAATCTGGACCCTATCAAGTTCAACCCGAAGCTTTGAGACTTTCGTAAAGATGTTACCCTGGTCCCTTAAGCATTTACGCATAGGGCTTTTAAGATGTTTCAAATTCTGGGAAATTTTATACATCTCATAACCCGAAATATTGGGATCCCAGCTCGAGGCAACAACCTGCTTGAAGCCCTCCTTATGGGTAAGGAAGTTGGAGAACTTAAACGGTTTGGGCTTATGAGAAACACGAGAGGGGATAGACAGAACCGCCGGACTATGATCCGAGGTGCGATAGGGATGAAAGATGACAGAAGCAGAATAGAATTGGGAAAGGAAATGAGAGTTCCCAAGGACACGGTCGATCTTTTTAAGAAGACCACTAGTGCCATTGGGGGTTTTTGGTCCAAGTATAGAAAAGACCCTTGAAGTTGATGTCCTCAACCTCAACCTGACGCACACAATCACGGAAATCATCCATACCACGCGTGACTCCGGACATACCAGAAGTGCTATCTCTGGTGTCAAGAGCAACATTAATGTCTCCCATGATGACCCAAGGGGAGTCCTTAATCACATGATTATGGGCACAAAGAGAGGCCCAAAGATGTCGCCGATAGATATTGTAATTATCCGCATAGACAAACGAAACGAAGAAAGACTTATTGGAATCCCGGATGTTGACACTGAAGTGCATCACTTGGTCAGTGGCATCAATAAGCATCATGTCAACATGGGAAGGGTCCCATGCAACAATGATTCGGGTTCCTCTAGGACTAAGGGAGCCATTAGAGACCCACGACCAAGGACCAAAGACACTATCACAAATCCGAGGAAGATTAGAGACAAGGACGCGAGACTCAAGAGCAGCACAGATATGAAGGTTATTATCCCGAATAAGGTCTCTCATAGCTTTCTGGTGAGATCGCTTACAGAGACCACGGGAGTTCCAAGAGGCAAGCCTCATCATTTGGAAACAAAGGAGGGGGTGGAGTCCATCCGCTCGGACTCCGGAGTAGGCACAAGATCAACCTGGGAAGGTAAAGGGTCACGGGTGAGGAACCGGGCAGTGGCACCATCATCCGATTCAACCTCAATCACATCCTCCTCATCAAGGAGGTCATCCTGCTCAAAAGCAGTATCCATAGGCTCAGAAGAAGCCATATGAATAGGGGAGGAGAAGCTAGAAGACCCAGGGTCCTTAGTCGATGGGTCACCAAGAATAGCAAAACGGTTGGAAGAAGGAGAGTTAGCCTTGGTTTTAGTTTGGGTAAGAGGCTTTGGGCTTTTTGGTTTGGAGAGAGGTTGGCTAAGGCTTTGGTTTGAACCCTTGGGGGGGGATTGAAATGGGGGGGATTACAACTGGGGGGGGGGGATTCTTCTTAGGAACCGGCCGATATTCCTTGCGAGACGGAACCTTCGATTTTGACTTCTTTTTATCATTTGCAAGCTTTCCACTCGCCACAGCAGGGTAGTTGTCCTTCTTTTGTTGTTCCACTTGGTCGTTCGAAGAAGAAGCATGCGCTCTCACGGAGCTCTTTCGAGTGACGGTTTGGAAACCATCCGTATCCACACTATTAACATTATTATGCTCAATAGGAGAAGAGTTAGCAGTAACAGTTTTAGCAATAGATATCATGCAAGTCGAATCCGAATGGCCAAAGATTTTGCAATGAGAGCACATCAGAGGTTTCCAATCATAGTCAATTTTTAGAACATGTAAAGTCAAAGCTTGGGTCTCAGGATCCGGGATACGGATCTTAACCTCATCCAACCACTTTTGCCGGATAGGAACTTCAAGAAGAACCCGGGCAAAAGCAGATTTTCCCGCCGCATACTTGCACATATTTGCGGTCCACGAGTCCATGGCAAGGGGCTTACCAATTTTGCTAGCTATATAACTTAGCCCCTCATCATTCCAAGCATCATACGGAATATCATGAATTTTAACCCATAGAGGAATGCAGTCATGCTTGGCCGAATTAAGACTAAGGCCTGGTCTCCATTTTTGAATGAAAATGGGCACATTTTTAATAGTCCAAGGACCATTATCTATAACAAATTGAAGGCCACAAACATCATTAAATTTAAATAAATAGATTCCGTGCCCATTTAATAACACATCCTCCAAACCATGTTGTGACCAAAGTTTTGAGGCATAAAAACGAACAACCGGAAACGAGAGTTTTTGTCCCACAAAATAACCACAAAGAGTTTTTGAATAAGTTTCACAACTCTTCTTAACAACCGAAAGGGGAATATCAACCGGCAAGTCCGCATCATCACTCAAATGGGGAATAAATTTAAAATTTGCATTAGAGTGTTTTTGAGAGCCACTTAAAATATTTGCAAAAGAATTTGGAAGAATCGGTTTATTTTTTCCATCCCAAACACGATTAGAGGTATCAGGATACCCATTAGAATTTTTTAAAGAGGAAACTTGAGCAATAGACTTGGATTTCAACAGCAAGGTCTCGGTCACAGCAACATTGGGGGAGGGGAAATTAACATCCGCAGAAAGATGAGGGTTACGAAAGAGAGAATTAGAAGACTTACCTGGGATTGGGCTTGACGGTGGCTTACCAAGGATAGAAGGGAGTCCATCATTAAATGTGGGCTTTGGGAGGATGCCACGACCATCGGGAGATCCATCACTAAGGAATAAAGAAGAATTATCTTTATTAGGTCCACTAGCTGAAGAAATCGGCCCATCATTACCAATCGTCCCATTACTCATAGAAACAGGCGGCGGCCCAGTGTTAGTCGGTAAGGCACTTGCCGATGTGGGCTTTTGACGTGAGAGAGAAGATGGAGAAGTGGGCTGCAGCTTTTCCAAAGGGTGGACATCCTCCAAAGGCCCACCACTTGACTTAAAAAAAGGAATCTCACTATTAAACAACAGATCATTCGGCTCATGTGTAGAGAAATTGGTTGATGAGTCATGATCCACTATGCCACTTGGATTACAAAAAGAATTATCCCATTTTGAGAGACCACCACTTTCTTTGGAAATTGAATCCATAATATGTTTTCCATCATTAGGACAAATCTGCTCCATCAAAACATCATTTGAATTCAAATTTTGAGTGGTCACGTGCATGGTAGAATGATTGGAAAAATTCCTTTTAGCACAAAAACCATCCACATTCATAACACATTTTCCCATGCTTCTTTCCATATCTTCACTTAAATCAAAATTATTCCCTTCCATCTTTCCCATAATTCCTTCCATAACCGCTTCACCATTTTCCTCTCCAACCGAAATCACCTCATAATTGCCATCATTGAACTTCTCAAAAAAGGAAAATGAATCCTCCATATTGAGCCTACATTCCTTATTTCCAAAATAAATAATTTTAGAATGTTCTTCACAATTTTTAAGACCTTCAACCGTAGGACTATGAAGATCATCAGATTTCGTCCCAAAACTAGCTGTAGATGCCAAAGAATGATCAACAACACCCAGAAACGTGTTTGAGTTCAAAGAATTTTTTGACAAATTCCCATGCTCGGATTGGAGGACATGCTCAATACTAAGACTATCATTCTTTCTTCTAGACATATCATCCTCATCTTCTTTTTTCTCTCAATCAACATGAATTTTCGAACCACGTTTAGAAGTGATAGATGGTAGAGGAAACGAGCCTTCTTTGACGCTATTTTCCGCATTATTCTTCACATCATACCTTCCTTCGATGAAAGGGGCCACATCGGTAGCCGGGAGAAACGACATTTGAACAATCTTCAAAACTTCTTCATCACTTAGAGCGCTTTGACGTGAGATCGCAATAGCACGACTTTTCTTTAACGATTCTTTACGTTTTTCCTTCAACCAAATATTAGCTTTCTCCATAAAATTATTTCGAAAGTTAATATTTGGATTCGAAAAATTGACACGATGATTCGGTATACGAGATTTCCTCGTTTTCCGAAGCATCGATTCTTCAATAACCGGGAAATCGGCCATTAAAGAACACAAACACAACAAAAAAAAAGGTTTAGGGTTTAGGGTTTGGGGTTTGGGGTTTAGGGTTTTGGGGTTTGGGGTTTGGGGTTTGGGGTTTAGGGGTTTGTGGTTTAGGGTTTAGGGGTTTGGGGTTTGGGGGTTAGGGTTTGGGGTTTGGGGTTTGGGGGTTTTGGGGTTGGGGTTAGGGGGTTGGGGGTTGGGGTTGGGGTTGGGGGTTGGGGGTTGGGGGTTGGGGTTTGGGGTTTGGGGTTAGGGGTTTTAGGGTTTGGGGTTTGGGGTTAGGGGTTAGGGGTTAGGGTTTAGGGGTTTGGGGTTTTGGGGTTAGGGTTTTGGGGTTTTGGGGTTTGGGGGTTTGGGTTTGGGGGTTTGGGGTTAGGGTTTAGGGTTTAGGGTTTAGGGTTTAGAGGGTTAGGGTTAGGGTTTAGGGGGTTAGGGTTAGGGTTAGGGGTTAAGGTTTAGGGGTTAGGGTTTAGGGGTTAGGGTTTAGGGTTAGGGTTTAGGGGTTAGGGGTGGGGGGTTTGGGGTTTGGGGTGGGGTGTTTGGGGTTTAGGGTTTAGGGGTTAGGGGTTAGGGGTTAGGGGTTAGGGGTAGGGTTTAGGGTTTAGGGGTTTGGGTTTAGGGGTAGGGTTTGGGCTTAGGGGTAGGGTTAGGTTTAGGGGTTAGGGGTTATGTTTAGGGGTAGGTTTAGGGGTTGGGGTTAGGGTTTAGGGGTTAGGGTTAGGGTTGGGTTTAGGGGTTAGGGTTAGGGTTGGGTTTAGGGGTTAGGGTTTAGGGTTAGGGTTAGGGGTTAGGGTTAGGGTCTGGGGTCTGGGGTCTGGGGTCTAGGGGTCTAGGGTCTAGGGTCTAGGGTCTAGGGGCTAGGGTCTGGCGTCAGGGTTCAGGGTTGAGGGTTCAGGGTTCAGGGGTCAGGGGTTTGGGGTTTAGGTTTTTTTTTTTTTTTTGGAAAAAGGGGACGGAGCCCCAGGAAAACTTTTATTTAAAAAACCAGAAAAACTTACAACCTACGAGGGGCATACCCCAAGCAAACAAAATGTGTACCTAAAAAATGTTTAGGGAACATAATCAAAAGAGGCCTAGCACTAAAACCCATACTAGTTTTAGAGACCCAATACCCCTTACAAAAAATGCCCCTACAATTGTTGTCAGCAAAAATAATAAGAAAGCCCAACCAATAAACAAAAGCTTTAAAATAACTTTTAGGCTTTCCTTTGTTGACCCATATCTTCAAGAAGTCTTTCTTACCATTAGAATTCTCCACAAGCCCATAATCATCATCATCATCCATTATGCTATAACTTTGAAGCCCAAAAATTTCAGCCCAATCATCTTTCTTGAAGCCCAAGACAATATAATTGAAAATCATCCTTTTTTCCAATAAACAAGCCCATAACATTAAAACAACATAACCAACAAAAGCTCCATAACACCTATCCCCCTTTTTCCACCAGATAATATTTTCAGCCCAATGAATTATAACATTTCCTCCTCTCTCGGCCCAGAAAGAATATAGATTAAACCATAAATTGGACCAGCAAATTAACTCATTTGGGCTTATAAAAAACCACTTACCTCCCCATAAAATATCAACCCCAATCCACAAGGTTTCCTCAAAACTGACCCCAAAGATAATTTGGCCTACGGCCATTATCTTAAAAGCACCAGACCACCAAAAATCTCCAGAAACACAAAATCTAGTATGCCAAAAGTGAAAAAGCTGGATATAATAAAAAAAGAAAGCATGTCCAAAGCAGTAAAAGAAATTAGCCAGATCAACCATAAAAGGGATCACTTGCCAAACTAACTGCTTGTCAATAAAGCAAAGGACAGCAGCACACAACAAAATGGGATAACCAAAAAAGGAAATCAACCACTTACTTAGTGCTAAGGATATAGACCAAAGGATGGGGGAGAACAAATCAAAAAACAAACCAAGATACCAGCTAAAAATAAGAAAATTACCAGCAGAGGCAAAAAACAGCCAAGGACCAGTTGAATAAATACCAAGCCAAAAAACATTCCAAGAAGCATAACCAACCCCATATCTCTTGTAAACCTTGAGAGGATCCCCAAACCAATAATCCTTCCAGCTAAACCAAGAAGCCAAAAACATCCAATAATCCTTCCAGCTAATCCACATACTTTGGTTACTTAGCAGATTCAAAGATTTCCATAAACTCAAAAAAACCTTCCAACTAATCCAATGGGCTAACATTAACACTTTATGAGCCTTTATCAACAGATTCTGAAGACCAATTTCCAAAAAAATTTGCACCAACAGCATAGAGGTCCACTGTTTAACCTCCCAAAAAACCTGCTGCCTCCTCCAGTCAATCAAATCCAGGAACAGAAAAGGAAAACCCCCATCTCTACACCAAACCATCAAAAACAGCAGCTCCTTAGAATTCTGCATCAAAAAAATTTCCAGCAGAGTGCACCAAACCACATATTCCAAAAAAGAGTAATGATAAGAGTACCTGCAAAAAACAAAGTTAGAATAAAAAATATTTTCCCCGGTCCCCCCATCAAATTCCCAATGAAACCCATATGTAGTGCCCTTCCCCCCAAAAAATGTCCCACCCCAAGGATTCTCAAAGGCTAGAAAAATAATCTCTCTCCAGTCTTCATCATCCCAACGAACACATCTTAGAACTTTATCCCTTCTCCAATCTTCTTCAACCTTTCTCACTCTTCTAATCAGCATGATCATCATCATTTTTATCAAATCTATTTCCCCAATCCTTTATCACATGTTCCACATTAACACCCTTCTTAAAAGTAGCCCCTATTATCTTCAATTTAACACATTCCTTTATAGCAGTACACAATCCATTAACAGTCCTCTCTTTATCTTGGAAAAGTCTAAAATTTCTTTCCTGCCATATGAAGTAAAAAACAGCTCCAAAAATCCATCTTTTAACCAAACTGTTGCAAGATGAATTACTTGATAGCCTTCCAATCTTTTCAATAAAATTCTCCCATCTATCATTCAAATTATCCCATTCTTCAAAAAAATTTCCAGCTTTAATAACTCCAAGCATATGTTTCCAGACTTCCACAGAAAAATTACACTCCATAAACAAATGCTTATGAGATTCTTCCAGATTTTTGCATAAAACACATATCTTGTTCACAGACATTCCCCAAGCAGCAAGTTTATCATGAGTTCTCAATCTTCCTTTCAAAGCCAACTAGAGAATAAAAGCATGCCTAGGGATGTTTTGTTGAAACCAAACTTTATCAGCCCAAACCACAGCCTCTTTTTCCTGTCTTATACTTTTCCAAACTAAATCAGTTCCAAATTCCCCCAAATCACCATTATTAGATCTCCATTTCAGAACATCCTTCTGATTTATCCTCAGTCTTGGTTTAAAACTCCCAAGAACATCCCCGTACTTCAAATATATATCCATAGGCCATTCCCACCTAGACCCATTCCATAAATCACAAACTTTACTGTCCAGTGAAAGACCAGAATGAAAAATATCCCTTTTAGAAATGAACTTACAAAGAGGTCCTGCTGGATGCCAATTATCAAACCATAAAGAAGTCTTCTCCCCATTCCCAATCTAAATAACTATATTATTTCTAAATTTCTCTCTAATTCTGACAATCTTTCTCCAACCCCAAGCAGAATCATTAACTTCATACACATCCCAAAAATTCCTCCCTTTTAGCCTATAAGTGTGAATCCATTTAACCCAAAGAGAGTTTCTTCCTTCAACTATACTCCAAATGTGCTTAGCAAGAAGAGCAATGTTCCAGTCTTTTAAAGATCTTACACCTAATCCCCCTTGCTTCTTATCATAACATATTTCCCTCCATGAAACCTTTGCCTTTCCTCTTGAACTTCCATCAGCATTCCACAAGAAACTCTTCATTAAACTTTCAATTTCTTTCAAAACAGACACAGGAATAAGGAATATAGAAGACCAATACACTTGAATAGAAGCCACCACAGACTGGATCAACTGAAGTCTGCCAGCAAAGGATAGACTTTTATTTTTCCAATTCAAAATCCTTTTCTTCACTTTTTCTATGAGCCTTTTACAATCCTTGTGAAACAGTTTGGTAGCCAAAAGAGGAACTCCCAGATATCTCACAGGCAGAGTACCCACATTAAAAGGAAGAATTCTCATGATGTCATCTCTATTCTGCCCACTGATATTTCCAAGATATGAAGTACTCTTACCCATGTTTGGTTTCAAACCAGAAATCTCACTAAATTCCTTTAGAGCCTCCTTTATAACCATCACAGATCTAACATCCCCATTACAAAACAGCATCAGATCATCAGCAAAACATAAATGAGTGAGAGCCAGTTTTTTACATCTATCATGAAACTTGAACCCAGTCTCCTTCCTAATCCTCCTTTTTAAAATAAGATTGAAAACCTCCATAACCAAGGTAAACAAGTAAGGTGACAAAGGATCACCTTGTCTTAATCCCCTTTTACCTTCAAAATGTCCAAATTGCTCTCCATTAACACTTATAGAATAAGAGACAGAAGAAACACACTTCATTAACCAATGAACCATGCAGGGGTGAAAACCAAACCAAATTAAGCAACTCTTCAAAAACTCCCAATTCACAGTATCATAGGCTTTCTGGATGTCTATCTTGAAAGCACATCTTCTTTGACCTCTATTTCTATGATATCCCCTCATTAACTCCTGAGCCAATAAGATATTATCCCCAATCTGTCTACCAGGAATGAAAGCAGACTGATTTTCATCCACAATATTGCTTAAATACCCCTTAATTCTATTAGCTAACACTTTGCTAATAATCTTGTAAAGCACATTGCAGCAGGCTATAGGTCTAAAGTCAGTAACAAAAGAAGGAGACTGAACTTTAGGCACCAAAGCCAAAAGAGTGGCATTAACTTCTCCCAACAGCTTTCCATTTTCAAAAAATTGTTTAACAGCCAAACACACTTCATTCCCAACTATACTCCAAGCAGCTTTAAAAAACTTGGAAGAATATCCATCAGGACCAGGAGATTTATCATCATCTATATCAAAGAGAGCCAATTTGATCTCATCATCTACAACTTCCCTAACCATAAAATCAGCATCCAAACTATTCAATTTATTCACAAACAAATCATTAGGCTCATGTATTCTAACCACCTCTTCACTTTTTCCCAGAAAACTTTCAAAATGAGCCACAAACTGCTCTGGAACATCAGATCCACTAAACCAACAGCCTGTATAATTTTGAACTCTTTCAATTCTGCTTTTATTCATTCTCCCTTTAATAACCTTGTGAAAATATGAAGTATTACTGTCTCCATCCCTTAACCAATCCACTTTAGCTCTCTGCTTAAGAAACTGATTCTCCATAGAAGAGCATCATTATAAGCCTTCAAAAAACCTGCCTCTTCACATCTAATAGAAACATCTTCAGGATTAGACACCAACTCAGCTTGAACCTTTCTAAGCTCAAAACCCAGATTAGAAACAACACTTCCCATATTACCAATATCCTTATCCAATTTTCTCAACTCCCCTTTCAAATTCTTCAGCTTAGACACAACAGAGAACATCCAGCAGCCTCTAACCTGATAATTCCAACCATTCCAAACAGTAGGCAAAAAATCCTTTGCCAAGACATTATGATTATTAAATTTAAACGGTCTTGGCTTAAATCTGGCAGCATTAGGAAGAGATAACAGCATAGGAGAGTGATCAGAAATGCTAAACGGAAGAAAGCAAGCATGTCCCTTCAAGAAAAAATCCAAGAAACCCAAATTACACATGATTCTGTCCAACTTCTTTAAAATACCACAATTCTGCCCAGAAGCTAACGGTTTTTGAATCCAAGTAAACTGAAGCCCAGAACAATTAATATCCTCAACTTCAATTTTCTCAATACATTCACCAAAATCCTGCATTCCTCTATTCAAATTGGAAGATCCTCTAGAACATTCATCAGGAGATAAAGTGACATTAAAATCCCCACAAAGAACCCATGGCATATCTTTAATTAAAGCCTTTTGAACACAAAGCTGCTCCCATAAAAGCCTTCTATCCATATGATCATTCAAAGCATAGATAAAAGAGCCAAAGAAACTTTTCTTTTTTTCAATAAGATGAATTTTACAGAAAACCACCTGTTGGTGTTGACTTATCAGATCAAGAGAAAAAACTCCAGGATCCCAAGCAACAATAATCCTGGTTCTCCCACAGCTACTAGCTAAATTAGAAATCCACTCCCAATTTCCAAAAGTCTCTTTACAAGTCTTCTCAAGCCTGTCACTAGAAACTTTAGTCTCCAGAACAGCACACAGTTTAACTCCATGCTCTCTAATATGCTCCTTCACCACCTTCTTTTTAGAGGACTCATTAAGTCCTCTTATATTCCAGGTTAACAGATTAATCATTAAGAACAGTCTTTACAAGGCCCTTCTCCATGACCATTCTCAAGAACATCCCCCAAACAGTCAAAATACCAACCATCCCACTTAGAATATTCTTCAGAAAAATCCACCTTCTGTTTAGTATTCCACCTATTGTAAATTTCATCAGGTGGCATAACCTTCTGATCAATATAGAACTGAACCGTGTAGATGCTGCAAAAAGACCCTCCCAAAATAGAAGGATCCACCTCACACCATTTAGCAAATTCATTAATAAATCTTTCCTGCATTTCCAAGTCCCATCTATAAAACTCAGCTTCAAGAGGACACAACTTCTTATCAATACAATGCTGAAGAGCCCACTCTTTCCAAGTTTTATACCTCGTAACAGATAAAATCCCATCTCTTTCACACTTCTCCATATCTTCCACAATTCTTTCATAATTGAAAAAATAATCCAACCCAACAGCTTCCCACATTTTGAATTTTTTGGAAGAAGAACAAAATCCCTCACTATTAACATCATCCTTCCATTTTAGGAGAAGGACACCCCTCTTTTCAGGATTTTTGTCAGACATAATGAACCTTCATTAACCCTCCCCCCAAATCCATGACTTCTTTAGTATCATCCATAGAATTTTCTTTAAAATACTTCATCATCTCTTCATCCCATTGGTTAATAGTATCATTAGTAGGTTTAATTTGCATATTCAAGAACATATCAACCTTACTTTTCCTTATCTCCCAGTCTTCTAAATCCACCTCCATTAAAACATCAAAAGGGTTAATACCAACAACATCTGAAACAGACCCTTTCTTATTTTTCTCTTGCACAACAACATTTCCCTTCTTAACTTTACCAGGATCAATATTCTGACTTTTAACACCATTCCCTTTCTGTTTATCTTTACTTTTATCTTCTTTTACTCTAACATCCAAATTTCCAGAATTATTAATGACTGTATTGA